>OY750768.1:9905199-11245199 GCA_963556745.1 Catoptria pinella | reverse complement strand
GTTTGTTTTAAGAAGTAAAAATCTCAAGTAAATCTAATATGGATATTATCACGATTTAGAAAGCTTTCACAATACATCTGCTTATAATAAAGGCTAAATATAAATCAAAACTTGCGAATGAAACGGACCACCTGAAACTCTTAACGAGTTCAGTTAACCTATAAATTTTCCGATACAAATTTCGCTCCACTTTTGATATAGAAGAAATTGAGGGGGCGCGACGGTTGCAATACTGCACGCCACCTTGCCGTGATTGATTTATACGTCTTGTTTGTCACAGGGCCGATTTATTTGAATTCCTGCCAGAGCCTCAGTAGCCAACGGATTAATATCGGGCAGACCTCCTCGATATATCCCAGAGTTACGGCAATAATTCAATATTTCATTCGCTCAACCCGGGACCTCGCCGAATTAACATACAAACGTCAATCGTTTCATGAATAAAAAATGTATTGGATTTCGTAAAATGAGTCGCGCTATCGCTGCGCGTTTAGTGTTGGGACCCAAACTGCTTATAGCGGAAATATAAAATTTCTTCGTATTACCGCTACTGATTTCGTCCAATCGCACACTGTATTTGGATGTGACACGCGAATTGCCCTCGTTTTGCATTCTTCATATTATTGGATTAATATGAGATATAAAATGTTTGATGCTAAACAGCATGCAACCAAATACAATGCGATTAATTTAACAATGTACAACAGAAGTGAACTTCAGAGCGCTTGTGGTCCAAAACGACGTATTTTAATCTGTAAAATTGTCTCTTTGCCATACATTTTCGAGTGAAGTTGCAGCGGATCACTGTCTATTATCAATTTAAGCGCATTGTACATATCAAGTATTTAGCCGGCTAATTATAATTTTCCTGTTACCTATGAAAATTAGATAACAGTCAAGTAGAAAAAAGCTAAAGTTAGTAGATAAACATCTACCTTATACACTAAATAAGATGTTCTGACAGACTGATTCATTATCAACCACTAAAGACGAATAGAACATAGGAAATAGGAAATGATTTTCGAAAATTTATACGGTTAGTAGAATTCCACACCGACAAAGTCGCTGGCGTCAACTAGTTATGAATAAACGAGAGAGGATAGCGTCTCGCACCCAAATTGTGTCCGCATCGTGGATCGGGTGCGTGTGAGCCGGCTCCACTTAGTTAGATCATCGAAGCGCTGACGCAGTGAGAGTTCCAAGGGCCTATTACAAAAAAAAAGAATCGTAATAATCGGACGTTGTTGGTCGTTCGATTTACTTGATTTTGAACCTTATGCAACACGAATTAGTAGTGTCACGGAGTGGAACGAACATCGTCCGCGATTCTTTTTTTTTAATAGGCCCTCCGATCTCTATCGGTCTATTAAATGAAACGTTATAAGCGATTCGGAACCGCCGCCGCACCGCCATCGAGTGCGCCCGCGTCGCTTAACTGTGTCGGAGCGAAAAATTCCACGACGTATCGTGCCGAGCAGAAACCAGTTTTATATTTAAACCATAGATGAGTGGATATTATTATAGCACGTCGTTTTGCCAACGTTATGCGCGCATTCCTACAGGTTTCGTTTTCCGTATAAGTGAGTAGCAAAGGGTGTAATGCCTAGTTATTTAATGTATTTAAGAGTTCCTGAGACGATTCCTTAGCTACGGAAAAATTCTCTTAGAAAATAAAAAAGATGCTTACAAAGAATTCCATGAGCTTGGTCTCAACAATTTATGATAGAGGTACCTATCATAAAACTGAACAAAGGCAATTTTTTATCAGGTTTTTTAAGAAATCCTTCAACTACGTCACTTCTAATGCTTTATAATCACATCTTAATTCTACAGAATTATCTTAATTCCTTTGTTATTTTGAGTCTTATTACCTACGCGCTAGAAGCTAAGCCTAATCCTGAACTAATTGAGAAGGGCCACGACCTTAATTGCTCGGGAGAATTATTAATAACGTTTAATCATGAAATTATGAATGTGATGATAGCCGATTTCCGAGACTGACTCGGTTGTCTGCCCACTGACGACCTTTGACTGTACAGTGGATATCAAAAGTAAGTTGACACTTTTTTGTCTATATAAAACTTTAGATAAAAAAAAACTTCCACAAATTATATACAAACAGACTCATACTATGAGTTTAAAATAATCGTCATTATTTGCGAATATTTTATCACTTAGGCTGACTAAGGTCAAATGCTCATATTTCAAGTTATAAAGTTAAAGTACCCATGTTATCAGGATCAAAACCCGAAAACTAGAAACAAAAAAAAAATAATGGCGGTTATGTAATTTGTGTTTGTATTCATGTTTGTGTTCTAATGAGTAATTTTATTATATTTTCACGCTTTTATAACGTCCTGTAAGTAAGTAGTCTATTTAATGTCACAAAATCAAAATAATACCTATTTTTTTAACAAATTTACTGTAGGTACTGATATAAAAAAACTATAATAATTATCTATGAAGCCAGTAGTTCCCCTCGACTGTACTCTTAATGGGACTACGTTTTACCATAACCGGTCCGTACAGTGATTATGCTAATCCATAATTACGTCTCAGCTTATAAAGCTCTTATAAGAAGTAAAATGACCAGTTTCATGGGCCGATGCAAGGTCAGTTTCGAAATAGGGAAAAAAATTGGTAACGTACTAAATAATTTGCTATAAAAAAATCCAAATCGTCACCAGATCATTTTCTCAGGCGGGAATCGAACCCGCGACCCTTGGTCTTTACCAACTGAGCTACCGAGTCACTTCATTCTGAGAAAATGATTGGGTGACGAGACAAATTTTTTCTAGTATATTTTTTAGTTTCATATAAAAATAGCTTATATGCTAAAACCTCAAATTAAAAATTAAATATTTTTGTTGTTGTATAAGCCATCAAAGGACCATTAATTTTAAGTATTAAATATTTGATTTAGGCTTCCCGCTCACGCGATTAATCGCTGAGCGATTTTTTGGCGCCGCGAGTAGAACATACAGAGTTCAATAGGCCGCGATAATCGCAACTACAAAAAGTACATACTGATGTGAATAAAGCATTCATTGCACAAAAAAGTGGGACTGCACCAGATTAACCATGTGCACCGCTATTTAAGTCATTGAATGTCTTACCTCTTCCATATATGTATGTCTTTGAAACCTCAAAATTCGTCAAGAAAAACAGCCACTACTAACGAACAGGCAAAAGATGTGTATCCACGTAAAAATGGAAGCAGATTGGTGTCAGGCTTCTTTCCAAGAAGTAGTCGCTTGAAAAAGAATTGCTTCTGGATGTGCATAGTAATTTTCAATCATCTACCTGAAAGAATTAAGGAACTTAACGTGAAACAATGCTTAACTAATTTATTAAAATGGCTTATCGCACATGTTTTTTATTCGGTGAAAAATTATTTGAACCACAATCATTGCGAATCATGTACCTACTAAGTCTATAAGGTACAATTTTCTTGTAGCAGGATATTTTATATTAGAAAATTATGTACTTCCTGCGCAAATTGTATAGCCTGGGTGTATATCTCTTTTTGTTTCTTTATTTTATTGTATCTCACTTGACATAACGTATAAATTTAATAATTCAGAATTGACGTGTTAACAATCTTTTCTTCTTAAAACTTTTCATTAGTCTTCCAAAATGGACGCCACGCCACTTTGCCATGATTTGATTAAAAGTGGAAAAAATAATATTGACTTGACATTGACATCTACATATCATAGACAATTTTTTATTTTATTTGACATTTGTAAACCCTTCTTTATGGCGAAAGGAATAAAATCATAATGCCTTTGAATTTGTGATTGCCTTTATTGTTTTTCTTTTTATTTAATTTCTTTTTTATGATTTATTGTAATTTAATAGTTTATTGCACCTAATAATATATAAAATAAATTTGCATGCTACTATTGTTGGCTGAATGGGAGGAGATGTAACTAATTAAGACCTATAAATTATGTACCCCAATCATAAGCAAATAAAATTATTTCTATTTGTATTTCTATTGCTGGTGGGCGGAAAGCCTAAAGCTTAGCAGTAACTTTTGTACAAAATAATAATATATGTTACGTATGTTGACTTTTAAAACATTTCAATGAAAATAAAAATGATACTTTTTTAATTACGCATTAAAAAAATAGAATTTTCTGTAACTTTGTACTTTGTACTTACGCCACATCATAAGAATATATTGAGCACGAAACAAAAAAAATATTTAAATTTCTGCCCTAAGTCTCAACTTACATAATTTTACTTTCATCTTACACCGTTAGGAGTAACGTCAGTAAAAGCAATTTTATTTTTTATACCAACAAAAATAAAAGTAATAAAATTTAATTTGCTGCACCAGCTCGTGCCTTCATAATTTTATTACAATAATAAATTATTCGATACAATCTAAAAGTTCAGTTTCTACTCAATGTGTTCGAGCCAAAGAATTTCGGGGTCGAATCGGCCCGGTAGCCAGTCCTCATTTATGCTGGTGGAGTGAAAGTTGATCGATGGGTCGCACCGACACATTCGTATTATCATCAACCTGTAACTGTCCGACTCACTTAATACTTTTAATTTATCATGACACACTGAGATTTCCGATTTCAGTCTAATGTCTAATATCTTTATTTGACGACGATCGAATAATTGGAGAGTTCAGTCGGAAATCTTTCTTTATATAAACCGCTTTTCTGATCTTTCTAGACACTTTAAATATCGTTTTGAATACGTGTAACTTCGATCAAATACTTGTTACTATGTAAAAACTAAATTATTGTTCGTAAGGCCTACTATGTTATATCGAAATTATTTTCATTATAGAATAGCATCCGACAATAAGATTCCATAATACTAATGATTGGACTATTTATAGATTTCCCCATTTTTTTATCTGTAGAAGTTACACATGGTAAGACGTACTTTTGTACTTTAATTTCTTTATTTACTTTTATCGGGAATTCCTTTTAATTCTCTTTCCTTTATTAAGACAAATAACATGGTTGATGACAAATGACAATTTTCGTGAAATGGACTTAAGATTTTTCCTTTTTACCTTAATGCTTGACTCAAAAGATTTATAATTTTGCAACAAATCTTGTTATGTAATATTTTTGACGACCTCGAGTGGCTTTGTACACCGGGTTTCAAGTTGTCACCATCTCTGAGGTCCCGGGTTCGATCCCCGGTTGGGTCAATTTAGAAAACGAACTTTTCTATATTGGCTCAGGTCTGGGTGTTTGTGATGCCACCGTTGTCTCTGATTTCCATAACACAAGTGCTTTAACTACTTACTTTGGAATCGGAACAATGTATGTGATGTAGTCAAATGTTTATTTATTTATTTCCTTAATTCAATTACTACATAAATATACTGTTTATATACTGAATGTACGCTCATGACATTGATTATGTGATAATAAATGTATCACGAGAAACATTGTTTTGTTTGCAAACTAACGAAGCGCGTGTGAACCTGCGACACGACAGTTTGACGTCACACGAATGCCATTGAAAAGTACATGAGGACGTTCATAATCTGTTGATTATAATCTGCCACGAACTATTGGTCGATAACTATTATTTAGTGTAATAATATTGATCTTTAAATAATTCCACTGCTATCGTAATTTATTTAGGTCAGTTATGAATCTCTAACCTCATTTGGGTTTGCATAATAAGGACGCAATATTAACTTGAAAATACAGTTAAAAGTTAAGTTGTTATTTGAAAAAAGATATTTTAATTGTACCAGATATTTTTATATGATAAAACTGCATGTATTGTACGCAGTATGTGGATAGACTTTTCGATAATACGTCAAAATTATAACAACGGTATACTGTCGCTGCGTCCAGTTTCCTCGGACTGACGGATTTCGGACAATGACGGATCCACGCCTAGACACGCGCGATACGAACGACTCTAGGCTGGGGTTATCCTATTTATTGAATTTTGGACTCGAATATTTTCTTGTTTCATACTTTTTAGAGTGAAATTGTTCCGTAGTTGGATTTTAGTTTTTAAACTTCTTTTTTTTTACAGTGTAAGTGTTGCAACAGAAAAACATTACGTTGTTTAAAACATTACGTATTAAGTTACTACACGTTAAGATTTGTTAGGTTTTTCCCTTCAGCGCATTATAATATTATAAAATCCAAAAAAACTTGAATAAGAATGTAACGCAAGCAACCTCCTATTACTATAATGTATTCTGTGCCCCCGCGCGAGCAACCATTTTTCTTTTTCTGTAATTACGATCGTCTTTTGTTCAGTGACGCTCTCAGCACCAAAGAGTATGTAATCATGCTCGGCTCATGTTGTATGGACTTAAATGCAAACACGTTACGTCTAGAGTGCTGTTGTTATTATTCTAAGTTATTGATGTTTTAAAAATTACCAGTCTGAAAGGACAACGTCTTCCGTCATAGTACTTTGGGGTAAGAACGGATCGGGGAATATTATATTTGGCTTTTAAACGCGGCAACATAATTTAAGACGTCATTTCTGCCCCTCCCGTCAGTCGGCGGTGGTCACAACGATATTTCTCTAATTGACCGAGTGAGTGCAAAGCGCGAGCGTCTCCTTTCATCTTGGTAAAAATGCCCCGTTGTCCGTCTGTACTCCTCTACAGGTCGTATTTCCCAACCGATTCTCGTAAAATTTTGCAAGTCGATTATTACATATATTTTTTGTTGTTTCAGTTTTTCGAAATTTTTCGAAAAAAACATTCAGCCATTTCGGAAAATCTAAAAAATGTCATAAGCGCGAGATCTACAGCTCACTGAGCCACTAGTGATAACTTTACATTTTAAGTTACAGTCACTTTTAGAGACGAAGTCCGAACTTACCCCGTCTTATGCTATGGTCCGGTCTTTACCTGGTTTTTGGAAATTAAACCTAATCATCACAAAGGTCACTTCGTAGCCACTTAATTAAAATAAAGTAAAAAAATCTACTGATTGACAGTAGATTTATTCCTTAACAACGAAAGCTATATTACATTTGATCATCTTTTATAGGAAATGAGGAAAAAACATTTGCTGCAACCTCTTCATCTAATCTAAACAACAGTCCGACCTTACCCCAACATATTCTAGATGTTACCGTTGACAAGCGTGGTTTAGGTCGCTGTTTACAAACATTGGCGGTGACGTGGTGGCGATGGCGGCGTGACGTGGGTCGTGTCGTCACACGCCGCGCCCTCATCCGATCCTACTGCGTCTTAAACAATAGCGCGCTGCTCAATTTAGCAATAACTACAATTAGAACATAATAAAGTTTAGCAATAACTACAATTAGAGCATATTGATTTTACTATTTCACATTTTTCTGATTGCCAAAAAAAGCTATTTGACAGATCAACGCTTGTATAATGAAGTGGAAGTGGTAATTAATCTTTAGTAAAAAATAATAATATCATCTTAGCAACTCATACATCTTTTTTTACAATCATTGCGCAAGAGAATGTCCGTCTGCGAAGTCCGAAAGCCAAAAACATAACAATCAACAATGGTGACTACAATGAAATTATAAAAATAGATAAGATACGCATTTTCATCAAACAGTAATTTTGTATTTCGTATCTTTTGTCAGAAAATAAGGACCACTTTTGAGATACTTTTTTGACTAAAATGAAAAACTAGCGTCCGAAGCTTGGGTATACGAAGCGAAGCGAAGGCGGGTTACTAGTGTATTACCTATACATAAACCTTCTTGAAGACAGAAATCCTCTAAATGATAGTGAAAACCGTATCAAAATCCATTGCGTAGTTTATAAGGACTAAGCGAACAAATGACAGACTGACACCTTTTAGTGATGACATCAGTTTTACGAAAAAAACAATTTGTTCGAAAGCATGTTTAATAAGATCGTTTCTGAATGCATACGTTGACCACACGTAATAATTTAAAATAACAAAAAAGTCATATTAAAATAGTTTGAAAAACGCCTATATTCAAATTACTATAATATGTATCCCTATTTCCATGTGCTACGAATGATATGATTGGGTTGTCAATAAGTCGCTTGCTATATAGCGAAATAAAATAAAAAGCCAACGAAAAAAAAATGCGGAAATCGGAAGATTTTGTCGTCTGTTTGATTTAAGTACTTAATTTAGAACTTTATTCCTAAGCTAATAAAGCTACGAAACATAACGAACATCGTCGTATTGTCGTAGTTCGGTTTGAGAAATGTGTGCACAGATATTGATAGCTACCATCACAACAGCAATTTAATTTGTTACCATCACAGGCACTTATTGATTCGTCGATCAGAAGTGACACAATTACCAGCGGGCACTTCTAATGATTTCTCAACACCCAACCAAAGAATTAGGTATGTACCTATGTTCTTTGTAGTCACTCTAATGAACTGATTTATAATTTTCTTAACCCGTTATAGCAATACGTCGTTCTTTGTTATCACTACCGGTGTCCGGACTACAACTGAAAAGTCATAATAATATGTTGGTGATTGATTAATGATAAAAAAATAAACTCAAAATATTTTGCTCGTGTTTTGATCATGCTGTCTGGCCACATAATTTTCTTACAACTTCTTGTATACATAATTTAATATTTGACAACATCACATACATTGCTCCGATTCCAAAGTAAGTAACTAAAGCACTTGTGTTATGGAAATCAGAGACAACGGTGGTATCACAAACACCCAAACCTGACCCAATATAGAAAAGTTCGTTTTTTCTAAATTGACTTAACCGGGGATCGAACCCGGGACCTCAGAGATGGCGACGCCTTGCAAACCGGTGTACAAAGCCACTCGACCACGGAGTAAGTCGATTTTAAGTCAAAGAGTTTAATTGTTAGACTTGTTAGATACTTTACATCCATTAGTCAGTAAATTACTACTACCCTATTTCTCATTATATATTAACGCTTTTAAGCGACCGGCCGCACTCATTACTTACAAAAGTGACCCTTGATCTTATCGGAACTATACGAAATCAATTTAGCTCCTTTAGGTTTTACAATATATTTGAAAATTCTGGGACTATAATGATTAAAGTATTCTAACTTTTATGAAACTTAGAAACGCATTTTGGTCACCAAATCAAATTTATAAGCAAAATCATATTAACAGCTTCGGGTATCATACACCTTCGTCGGATAAGTGCAAAGTTTAATTATAAAAGGGATAAGTACCATACTTTAGCTTTACTTTATTTAAGGTCAGTTTCTCAGAATCCGGGTCTAAGATAATTGACCTGACAGATAATTTCATATAAATTATGTCTGTGGTTTGAGCTAACTATGATGAATTACTGTGGACATATTATTTTCTGTATGTTGTGTGTGCACAAATTGATTCTCCAGCACTAAAACAAAACCACAATTAGTAACCCGTTAGTGCCCGTTCACACAGCGATCCGTTTTACATGGTCCGTTTTATCGGATACGTTTTTATTCGGCTATGGCGTATGTAGTTGTAATGAGCCTGTTCACACACAACAGAGGGCTTAGTAGGTGTTGTGTTTTCACTTCTCGCATAGTGCATCTATCGGATATACTGCTAATAGTCAATGTCAGTGAGTGAAAGAGAGAAAACGATAGTTAACTATTTTGAAAAGTGAAAACACCAACTCGTACTAGGCCCTCAGAGTGTATCGGATCCAGTAAAAATACCGATCCGTTTTATCGGATACGTTATTATTCGGCGATGGCGTATGTTGTACGAGCGGTCTTTTAACTTGTTAATCTAGTGTTGACGCGTTTGACCTTTCAGCGGTCAAGTGTTTTACAAAATAACGCTATCGAGCGATATCACCACGATGACCGTTTATTGCGTGCGTTGCCAACTATCCAATAAATATTTCTGTAAAATATAGTGCACTATTATTGGTTTAATTTACAAAATAGAACCCTTAACTAAAAGTACCGACAACCATCAACTCAATGATTTGATACTTACTTTTACCGATGATCATAACTAGTGATGCAACGAATACTACTTTAAAGAATACGAATACGAATAATTCAACAGATAATGAATAATATACACTGTTCTTTTTTTTACTAAGATATTTAATAATCGAAATTAATCGCTGTCAATTTTTTTTATCAAAAAGCACAACATTTGTAACTTCTCAGGTATTAGGCGATTTCTTTTTTCTGTTTGTACATTCCCAGTGGTCGAAAATAATCTTTCTGAGGCGACATTAGAAGGCTTTAATGATATATATACATACAGTATAGTGTGTAGGTGCGTTCTGATACACGGTGCACAGCCAAACCGTAATTTGGGTTGCGTTCAGTTATAATATAAATAATTTGTTTTTAATATTCGTGATGATATTCGACGAATACAAATATTCGGTAAATATCTACTATTCGGTGAATACAAATATTCGTATTCGTATTCGTTGCATCACTTATCATAACATTTCTGTTACTTTCGTTTCGTTGCTGTAGTATGTAAACGCTAATTCGAAGAGAAATCAAACCCACAGTTAGCTGTCAAGTGCCAAATTAGTATCCACAACATTACAAGAAAATAAATAATTTAATACGCCAAGTATCTTCAAATGCATTATTAACAACAAATGCCATTTAATTTAATGAAGTAATTATTCCGAGCATTTAGAGATAATAATGTATGTTGATAATACAAAAAGATAAAAAGTAAAATGAAGTAGCTGATTAGTGTGTCAAAGAAATGATAACTTTGTCGACCTGTTCCTCTTTGACTTATTCACGAAAGATTAAAATGCCCTAAGGTAATTATTATACTTATTTGAAATACATAGTAATAAAATATCGACTAACATATACCTTTTAACCGACTTCAAAAAAGGAGGAGGTTCTCAATTCGACTTTTTTTGGGTTAAAGTTACTCGATATATCTTTGAATTGTGAACCGATTTTCATTTTTTTTATTATATTCGAAAGGGTATTTGCTCGAGATGGCAGTAAGAGAGGCAACTTCTAGGTGAATATACGTAGAGAAGGGAGCGCTGACGACCTGAATTGTACTTTATTGTGTCGGAGCAAGAGTCGCTATTTATTTAAATGATTTTGCGGAGTGCATCTTCTGTACTTGTACTATCATGTATTCTGTGGTAAAGCTAATACTCCTTGTCCTATTGTGAGTCAAGTTGGAGTAAAGTCGACGTACAGATGCTGTATGTACTCTTGTACTTTTAACATACAATATTCTGCATACTGGGCCGTAATAATAATAGCCCTTTGCTCCTCTGTGGCAATCTGCATCTTTCACGTAGATCCATTATTGTCGTCTCTATCAATGTCATCAAACAATGTTTTAGAAACTACTTACTTATTTACTTTGTATTTTGTCATTAAGGAAATTTGTAAAAAGTTTTTCTTGGGAAATCATTAATATTCACTGTTATTTCAGAAACTTCTTAGGACGCACCGAAATACCGTTAATCAGATCAAAATGGGTCTCGGTGATCTGATTCTGAAAAGTATCTCTCAATTCGATGAAGTTTTCATTGATACGAATGTAGGTAGTTATTTAGAATCAGATATATTAGAAAATGTATTGTTTGTCACTTGGCAGTCATAGGGTTAAATATGTGTGTCACTACCCATTGATACAGTTTTTTTTCAATAATAAGCATAATAATCGACAGAATGACATTTTACCAGGTTTTGAAATTATTCCAGTGACTAAAGCCAAGGTTACTTGATATTATGTGGTCTATCAACAAGTCAACAACATCGTAAATAATCTAAATGTTGGAAAAAAAAATTAAATAATCGTCGATATGTATGTCACTTTTGATCAAAGGTAATTTCCATTTCGGATTCAAAGCAAAAGAATTCTACGTTTTAACTTCTTATTTTGTATTGAAATCTGCTTTTGAAACAAGTGTTTTTAATAATAAAACAATTGAAAAAGCATAAGCGTTCTTAATCATCATACATGAATTTGTTTTGCAACTGTTACGATTTGACATAACAGAACAAAAGGAAAAAAACTGGCCAAGTGCGTGTCGGGCGCAGTATAGCCCATCTTGGTTCATATACTTAAATGTAGAGGTACCCAAAAGCCAGGGGGAGGGGGGGTGGAACACTGGACATGGCGAAACTATAAGGGTTCCTTGTTGACTACGGAACCTTAAAAAGGAAAGAAAACGAAGGCTTTTACAGTCCACTTCTAGTCTCTCAAATTATCGCTGGCACTAAAAAACAATTTGCTTTACTGCGTAGGTAATATATAAACTACATGAAATGTTACGTATTTCGAATGTCAGGCATCGGCGCCAGCGCGCAACGAGCGTATTCTTACACTCATTTATAAATCAGCGTAGCAGATATTGTTGTTGAACTGCGCAGTACAACATTACGAGACTAGTATAATTATAGAGCTAAACATTTTGATGATGTGCATTCTTTAGTTATCACAAGCGTAAGAGTATACTCAGGTATAGAATGGTGAGATATAATTAAAGTTTCTAGTTAATCTAATGCCAGTCACTGACATTATTCTTTCATTAAAAAATTGACAGACAAAATGAAGTTTTAAGCCTAAAAACGTGGGGCGCGTGCAAAAGACAATTGATGATAAATCTTACAAAATGCGCCCCACGTTTTTAGGTTTAAAACTTCTGTATAGGGTTATAAATCTTCACGGGAGAAATAATCTCATACTTTTTAGTCCGTCTTAAAAACGTGTTTTTTATGAAAACAATCAGTTAATTTTTTGGCCTAAAAATTAACGCATTTTTTACTTAAAGTTATTTGTAGTAAGGTGACTAAACTATAAATAATAATATTGTGTAGATGCAAGAAGACTGATAGGCATATTTACTAAGTTAAATAATATACTAGACAAAAATGACTCGTCACCAGCTCGTCAAGTGGGACTCGAACCCACACCCTATAGATTACCGGTCCAGTGCTCTTCCATTTGAGCTACCGAGTCGGACGCATTGCCAGTGCAAAGTCGGGAACGATCGGTAGTTTATTAAAACACATTATGTAAATTAAAATGTTTGAAAGGCGGCTGGCCTTGAGAGGCTCCGTGCATCGGCGACAATCTTGCACAGTTCACACACTCGTGTATCTTCTTGACTTTTATGAGGAACAATTCTTTGATACTTAGTTTAGAAATAATATTACTATAAAACAGTGAAATTAACTTAGTTAAAAAATTCACATCTTACATTTTACGGATACAATCGCATTATATAAAATACACAGTACAAATCCGTGTCGTGTACAACTTGCTAACTTACTGAAAAAATATTTTTTTTTTGACCGAGCAAATGCGAAGCGCTACTAGCTAATCGTCTCCGTTCCAGCCTGGGCAAAAATGCTTTCATATGTCCTTCCGGTGACCGCTTGTTCTCCTCTACAGGTCGCATTTCTCAACCGATTCTCGTGAAATTTTTTGAGCAGGTTCGATAACTATAGAGAATTTTTCAGTCGATACAGTTTTACGATTTTTTTCAATATGGCGGAGATAATGTAAAAATATAATATTTCAGCTGTTTTAAAAAATGTTCAAAAATAACACACCTTTTTTGTTAGCGGTGCAAAGCAAATTTTGTTTTTTTTTAAAGACTCAAAAGTTCATAGTTCAAAATCAATCAAAACATTTCTGGCCAATATTCGAAATTTGAAAATAATAAGATTTTGACAAAACTTATGACTGCGTATATTATTTGGATTTGAATAATTTTGGATTTTCTATAGGTACTTCGTTGCTTACTGGTTGGAATATTAATATTATTCTGGGAACAGAGGTAAAACGTTATAGGACCGATAAATCAAGTAATACTGAGTGAAATTGTTTCTCAAAAATGTGCATTTGACGTTGTACGGCCCCTTAAGACATTGACATTGACTTGCGAGGTCTATAGCTCACAGAGCCACTAGTTTTATGATTGGAACACTCCCGAGCTTCTGGTGTTTTTATCGTTTACATACTATACAAGGTGTTACAAAAATACCCCTAATGCCGAATATAGTATATAGGGACCATCAAACTGATCAACTTTTACTATGGGACCAACTCTGAAATCGCGAAAAAAAAATCAGCTGTTCCATACAAAAATTAAAATCGAAAATATCAAATTGTATGAAACAGCTGACTTTTGTTTCGCGATTTCAGAGTTGGCCCCATTGTAAAAGTTGTTCAGTTTGATGGTCCCTATGTGCCATATTCGGCATAAGGGGCATTTTTGTAACACCTAGTATAATAAAGTAATAGTCAATTGCATTACAATACAATGTATCACTACCGCGTTTGTAAACAGAATTATGAATGATCGACTTGTTTACGTATTTTAACGCTGACTCTGTACCATAAACTCTTGGAAATGTAATAAAAAACGTGTTTCGACCGCGCAAAATATTTTAAAGTTCCGATGAACGTAAAAAAGACTATCTAATAGTCACTACGCCACAATAGTGCATTAACGTACGTTTGGCGGGTGACGTCATTAATGTCTTCGCATATACCAGTCCGACGACATGTAGACAACTCATGGTCTATGCGTAGTTTTTTTAAATGTTCAAAACTCCTTCGAAAGTAAAACAATTTGATATAACATTTTAAGTCGCCGGCGAACAGTGTCTAGCTTCCCATACAAACGTAATACCAAAATGATTTGCAATTTGAGCATAATTAAATCTTCTTGTGATGTTATTCGGTTTAAGACAGTATTTGTCTAGGTTTCTATTATATGAAAAATCCAAAATACTCAACCAAATAAACGTCACAAATATGTATACAGCTTAGAACTTTGTCACTGTAAACGCTATTACTTTTCTGAACAGAAATCAATGACAAAATATGACAACTACAGTATGGTGACAAAGTTCTAAACTGTATACATATTTTTAGACGTGACTGTACGAAGAACTTTATTCTGCCATAACATAATCCGCAACGATTATAGTAATTATGAGATGCGAAAATTATTTAAATGTTGGATAAACATTTTTGTGTTGAAAATAAATCGAAAAGAAGATTAAATAAATATTGTAGATAAAAAAAACATAAAAGAAAGAGCTTTTACTTGGACAGTAAACAATATTGATGTTAATTTTGGATAGTAACAAAATATTTGGCAGAATCAAGAAGTGCTGCCAATTGCTACCATCCTATTTTTTAGGTAATTAATTGAAACATTGTATCATTTCTTTAGATATTCCATTTGTTTTTTCTTAAAATACTTTTAAGCTTTTCTTCCTTAATATTATGTTTCAAAAGTGAACCGGTTAAACTTTTATATGGATACCTAACACGAATCTTGGTATTAGCAGTGCTATTATTTATTCTGTGGTATTAAATCAGACAGAAACGAGTTTGGTCGCCCGGAGCGTGTTACCACAGAATATAAATTAGACAGAGTAGCCGCTCAGAAAAAGTCACCGTTTTCCGAACAAGCACACATACATCTCAGCAAAACCCGGACTACCGTAGCAGGTAGCGTTTACGAATAAGCCTAGGCTCTGTTTAATAATTTGCTGAGCGGACCTTCTCTCTAAAATACACAGACTTTTATTTTGGTATTACTACTTACGTGGTTAACAGCCAAATACTCGAAACGATTCTTAAAGTTAAGGCCACCTTAAATTCAAATAAGTTGTCAGTTTTGACAGAAACTCTATGAAACTGACAGCTTCCTTAAAGTTAAGGAGACTTTAACTAAAGATTTTAGCTAAGAAGCCTTTGTGTATTCGGCCATTTGCCAGCCACTGACACTGACACGACACGTCCATTTGTCAGTCGTCCAAATGGAAGTAAAGTGGGCGTTGAGAGCGCGTAGTCTGCACACTAGCGCCGCCATTGGAAAAAAATCAAAGTGCTTAAATAAAGACGAAATTGTGAATTATCTCTCTGTAGTGCACTCTGTAGAAGCTTTGTGGTTCTTTTTATCGCTTAAACAATATTTTCTATCCTGTCGTTTAGTTTAATTGAGATTTTTTGCGATAAGTGGCCATTTTTAACAATGCAGACTATGCAGCCTTAACGTCCTTCCATTTGGAATACCTATACGTACGTTTCGTCAGCCTACACTCGGTTGTGGATGTAGCGCGGCGCCACTATATCCGCAAACGTAATTGAGTAGTAACGTGGTATGGACCGGTACAATCACCCACATAATATTTTAGTTACAATGTTTTTGAAATCACAGGAATAACAGCTAGGGGCTTTGTAGACGTCGCGTTTGTGACATTTTTTGAAATGGCTGAAATATGATTTTCTCCATATTTCCGCCATTTTGATAAATTCCTAAATACTGAAACGAAAAATTTCAAGAAACAAACGGACAGTCTTGGACGAAAACATTTTTCCAAGCTGAAACGAAGACGCTTAGCTCGCGTTTCGCACTCGCTCGGTCAAGAAGTAAAAAAAATATTTTCAGATTTTCGATTTTTTTATAGCAGATATTCATTAGATTTTTAAATGTCTTGACCCCTGATTAAATAAGGTAATGTTATACTTTTGCTTATGCCAACTCTGTTTTATCTCTGTAAAATTAAAATAATTTTCTACGTCTGCAAATATTATTGTAATAGCACAGTAGTAAATTATTTAGCTTACGTTTTTCAATGTGCGTATGTCATGTCAATGCCACTCTACTACTTTCAATAAAACGTACATAAAATAAGTACTGAAGTAATAATAAATAAATGATGTCAGATACGATCTACATAATGAGCAGTTCTATTGTTGACTGTACCCGTGTAAAATTGGCGCTAATATGTTCGCTTCGGCGTCATATGCTTGTACGTGTACGACTGTACGTACGTAGGTTAATTTGTAGTGCCCAGAAAGGAACAAACATTATTTCATAGAACTATTAACACTAATATCATTGTTTATAATTGATCGAGCGAACGCGAAGCGCAAGCGAAGCGACTCTGGTTCAGCTTCAGCAAAATGCTTTCGTATGCCCTTCCGGTGTCCGTTTGTTCTCTTCTACAGGTCGCATTTGTCAACCGATTCTCGTGAAATTTTGTGAGCAGGTTCGATAATTACTTATACAGAATTTTTTGATCAATTCAGTTTTTCGGTTTTTTTAAAAATGACGGAGATATGTAAATAAACGTATTTCAACCGGTTGAAAAATGTTCAAAAGTAACACAAACCTTTTTTGTTAGCGGTGCAAAGCAAATTTTGTTTTTTATTTTTAGAATACTCAAAAGTTGATACGTCAAAATCAATCGAAGCATCTCTTGCCAATATTCGAATATTGAAAATAATAAGGTTGTAACAGAACTTATGACTGCGTATATTATTTATTTGTTTTTAAACAACATACAATTTGAGCTACTTTTTAATGCGAGGTCTACAGCTCGCGGAGCCTTAGTAAGATAAATTATAGCATGAGAAATCAAAAATCTAAACTTAACATTAGTTTACTAATTAATAAGCCTAACTAATTAATTATTTTTATTTGTTATTCGCTTGTGGTCACTAATTCTTTCGCCTGAAATTACGTTTCCCGCCGCAATGTCAGGAGTAATAGTAGTGTCATGTCCTTCTTCAAGCTCGATTATTTTGACAATGATTAATCAATTCAAATAAACGGCTTTAACGCGAAAACGTAACAAACAAACAAACAGAGTTACTCTGGCATTAAGAATTTAAGTATAGTTAAGAGTCTGGAACAGTACAACAAAACGAATTTGTCATCAGTAATAATCGTCTTATAATTGAACTAATTATATCCCGCAGTTTTTCATTATCAAGACATTGGTCATATTGTTGGAACAATTTATTTTTCACCTCTCCAGCATGAAAAGGGCGTTTTTAGCGCGTAAAACTCGCAGCAAAATCGATTTTTGCTACGAGAGCGTGAGAAATTTTTTTTGTCTTTAATTTCTAACACCACCTTTTGAAATAATTAAAAAAAAAGGACGAGACTTGTAAAATTGATATGTGAGAAAAGGATAGATAGAACTTTATATTGTCGAACATGGATTAAATAGTATAAAAAATAAAATACACGGATATACCAAGGATTGTTGAAAAAGAAGGTTTATAATACGAAATAAGAATATGGACGAAATGAGATCGCATGTAAGAAATAAAAATATATGTATAATTATTAAATAAGAGAAAAACACAACATATTGTGTAACAAAATTACGTTCTATAATAATAATGAAATCTACTTTACTCTTTACTCTATGAATCAATTTTTTTCAGCATAGGTTCGATTGAACTATTTTTGTGATATACTTATTACAAAAAATGAGTGCGTCCAAGCAGCGTTGAAGATAGTTATGCCTAACTCTAAAAGAGTTGAGAGAACAAGTTTCTAATGCTGAATTTAGCTTTTTACTAGGAAAGTCATGTGAAAATAACAGCCTCCCCTACTCAAATGGCTATTCTACTAAAATTAACGCTAGTAGAATAGAATTACAATATATTGGAATGAAAGCTAACGCTTGGCTCCTGTCTATCCCATACATTGTCATTCTATTCTACTAGCATAAATTTTGAGATGAAAAAAAATTTACTTTGGTCTCTAGTATAATAAATAACATAAAAATGAGAAAAAATTTACTTTGGTCTCTAGTATAATAAATAACTATTTTCTGATCTTCCTTTTATTTTAATGAAAGTTTCTTGATTGCCGTTTGTTTTTTTAACTATCGATATGTTATGATTTCTACACTAATTTGATAAGTATTATCTTTAACCTACGACATGATAACGCATATAAATAATTAACGAAATCAAAATCACAGAATTATTATCAATATTATTACTAGCGTAATAATAATTCAGTGGCGAAAATACGAAATTTCTTTAATGGGAAGAAGAAAAAGGGTATCTTCATATTTTGAAGTAGAAAACAAATTTTAATCCGATCATTGTATTTCTTTTTAATTTTTGGAATTTTTATGTTATTGTTTATGATACAACAAAATCTTAATTGATTTTGAGCAACAAAGGGTTTGTATCTCTCAATACGATATGACAGAGTACAGTTTTCGAAATAACGGTAAATATTTTTAACATATTAACTCGTTGGCCTTTTTAAAGCACACGTTCGTAAATCGGTAATTGTACAGCCTTGACATAACAACATAACTGTAATAAGACAGCATTGTTACTTAATTATAGAATTTTATTGGAAGGGACAGCTTACAATCAAGGGACAGCAGCAGAAGGGACAGTCACCAACTTCTTTTTTGCACAACAATTTTTCTTTCTTACTGTGTTTCAGATCATTTTCTATTTTATAAATAATAAGTTCTAAGGTAACCGATTTTTTTTTACCAATGGGGCAATAGCAATTTCGTAGGGCACGTATCGCAAGGGGTTGAGGGTTTTTAATTATGTCACTTTTAACAGTGATTAACAAAAATTAGCTACGATGTTACGTGTAAATTGACAGTGACTTTTAGGTTGGTGTGAAAGAAATTTATCAAAAAGAAATGATAGATAAATGATCTTCCACTTAATACATCTTGATACAGTTGTTTATCTTACGAAGGCGGGTTGGCCATGTATGTTGCTAGGCGTGCACATGCACATTACTTTAGTGTGCGTAATACGAGAGCGTGCAGACGCACACTAAAACAATGTACATGTGCACGCCTAACAACATTCATAGCCGAAGCGCTTTTGTGAGATAAAACATCTGTAGCTGCTTATTTTTATGATATTACTGGAACAACTTATTTTTTTTACTATTGGTCTTGGGTAAGTAATACGATTGAAACTCACCATATACTGATCTGAAAACCAAAGTAAAAAGGCCGACATATTACGTATTATTATGATAAAAATATACGAAGTGATCTTAGCCACTGACTCGCTTCATCAGCGAATTAAATTGATTCGTGAACGCCGGTTGTTTACGTTATTGTCGTTTTTTTTGCGGATAAAAAGATTTTGCGTATTTTAGCTCACTCTGAGTTGTCGTCATGGTGTATGCATCTGCCAAGGCAAGTTATTCGATAACTTTTTGATAATATCAAAACAAAAAAGCGGTTAAAAGCGAGTCGAACTCGCGCGCCGAGGATTTCGTTCCATCATATAAATACAATGCGGTGTGGAATATTGCAATTTTAGGTCAGCGCCATCTCTTGACTGATAGTGCAAGTAATGTAATTTTTGTTGATGATTTCTGAAAAGTGTGCTTTCCTTTTTCCTAAAGTTATACATATCGCGGTGAGATTTTAAGTTTAAAAGATTTCGATTTTACCCTGCATATATTTTATTTCTTTCTTATGTATTTGCAAAATAGTTTAAACGTCATCTAAAACTATTCCTTTCAAGTTGATAGCATTATTAGGTCTTGAGATTTCCATCCGTGACAGACAGAGTCGCACCATAAGGGTCCCTTTTTGCCATTTTTATACGGACCCCTAAAATCAATTGTCCTACAGGGTTCGCCAGCCCACTCGAACGTACGACGCCCGTGAACTCTGCGCAAGAGCATTGAATCGTAAACTGTGACATTTTATTGACATTGCGCTTCTATTGCACGACTGACATTTGCGGCCGGTTTCAACCTTGTACGTAGTGCTGTAGGGACATACGAATAAACTCTCTACTATATTACTGACAGTTTAATGAAATCAACGGTTTATAATGTTCCCAGACTAGTTGAAATTATGTATACATAATAGATGATAAAACCTTTGAAGCTAATTTTACTATTAACGTTAATAAATTATGACAGTAATGATTTTCTGATCTTATGTTTGCACACTTTCAATGAAACCTTATTTTATTTTAATCTTAGCATTCTTTAACATAGAGCTAGATGGCGCAGTGGTTTAGCGCCTGACCCGGCGATGCGGAAATAAAGCAACTTTCGCAAGGGTCGGTCATAGGAAAGGTGACCAAAAATTTATTATCTCGAGCTCCTCCGTGCTTCGGAAGGCACTATTGGTCCTGGTTGCATTTGCAGTTGTTAACACCCACCAATCCGCATTGGGCCCACGTGGTGGGCTATGGCCCATTTTTTATCCACCCATAAGGAAGGCCTGTGCTCCAACAGTGGGGCATTAAATATGCCTGATAGTCAAACATATTCAAATGACTCGAAGTACAAAACTTCATATCTCTTATGTTAATTGTTATAAAAAAGTATTTTCAAACTGCCCCAAAAATGCTAAAATTATAAGATTTTTTTTTTCTGAAATATGGTTTTCTTTGAAAATACATTGTATGAGTATTATTATTCAACCAAGAGCCACCAATATCGTAACCGTTGTGGTCTAGGTGGCTCGGTTGGTCACCTAGAGAATGAAAGGCCCGGGGTAAAAAAAATCATGTTTGCCACTGGTTGCCACACATTTTTTTTTGTCTCAACCTTTTTTCTATAAACTTTTTCGTAGTAAAGTTTAAAACGTAGTGATTAAGTGCCCTTTGGTCACCTCCCTTACATATATTGTCAATATCTCTTTTTATTCGGCAGTGCATATTAATATAAAGTAGCAGTTTTTTTTTGTTTTTAATATCGATCACTTATATTTTAACATCACTTGTATTTTACGAGTGTTTGAATATATTTAATTGCAGCTGCCGCGCCGCCTCTATCTACGCAAAATATGATAAACATAAAATCTATATTTTTCATCAATCGTAGATTTTTTAACATGCTTAAAGCAAAACATGATAGAAAGTACGCACTTAAATATTTTAAAAATCTAACCAAAAAACATTGCTCAGGTAGGACTTCTCACTATTTCCACGTGGTACGTCGGTTGCATCTTGGGTATTATATAGCACTGTTATAGTGCAATTATCATTACGTACTATGCAATTAAAATAATGATTTGCACGTGTATAACGTCATCGTGTCAGTTTCATATATAAATTGTACTGAAGTTTGACAGGATGACGTCACATTTGTGCACAATCTTATTTTAATCGCATTGTATATATTCTAGCTTTAAAGAGCTGGCTGACGCATTCACAGGTCATTGACCCTGAGCACGCGCTGCTCTACGATATAATGTAACCTTGCCAGCTAATGCGCAGCCTTTTCTTTAGGTGCATTGCCTGCAAATAATTTCAAATAAAAACTAATAGTATTCGCAAAAAATCAAATGATTGTTAATACGTTTTTTTTATATTTTACATCTGATTTTGTGACTACAACGATAAAAATATTATTTTGTTAGGTAAGCTCAAATTAAGAGTCCATATTTTTGCAATTTTTACGATTAAAACGTTAAAATTCACCTAGTATGCCGTCGTTTTTTTAATGTATTAGACAAACTAAATATATCTTTGTCATACTGGGATGAACCGCTACTATTTAAATATTACTTCAAAACAAATCAAAATCTTTTTTTTATTGTAAAAAAGTGGTAAATGCCCTTTACAATTACTAACCAGTGCAAATAAGCATTCCGATTAACTGAAGAGAAAGAGAACAGATAAAAATGCTTGGAATTTTAGTAATTACTGAAAAAAGTGTTTTTCTAAAAGCTTTTTAACAAAGCTTCAGAGTAATTCTGACTTTCTATAAAATAGTTTATGTAAAAATGACCTTTGTAGTTTAAACATTCTTTTAATTCGGATCTCCTTGAAACATCTTAAAACCAAAAGGTACTTTGACCTGCCTGTACCTGCAATGATCCGTGTTCATTTATTTAATTATACGATTTATAAAAAAATTATGATATAAAAAGCTCTATATTTACGTAATATATAGCTTTTTATAATATATTTAATAACTTATGTTTAACTTCGCTTGAACAAGACATCATTGCCATGCTCCTTAGATTCCTATTTATATTCCTACACATTCACAAAGCTTCTCTTTCACTACGATTTTTCTTTGACACCGGTACCACTAGACTAGCAAAAATTCCCAACGGCATTAAGTCCGCCATTTGCTATTTTATACAATATCAATTAAATAAATAAAATTTTAAACATTAAATACCTGACAGACGACTGGTGACTTATGCCCAGTTTCTGAGGTACTTATCGATTAAACTTTATCGGAGAGATCCACATTATCTGGTTTAAAGTTAACTTTATTACTTTAAACTAGATAATGTGGACCCCTCCGATAAAGTACGGCAGTAACTGGGGATTAGAGGTTTTACACCACAAAATGTGCAGCAGTGTTTTCCAGTGAAACCGATCCAATGTGATTGCGAATATTTAGTGTCTCCTTTCAGCAAGAGAGCCCTAACGTTGAATCCTACCAGCCTGACGGTATCTTAAGTACTGCGTATTTAAGAGCTCTTTTCAGCCACATGGACGCAACAAGTGGCACATAACGCGCATGCGCTTCCACCCACCGAAGCCCAACAACGTGGTACTTTTCCACTTCGATTTAGAATACCAAAAGGAACTGTTTTAATGACGCTCATTACTGATTAGAAATATTAAAGTCGATAATTGACGGGTGTGAAAATGTGGGATTTTACCTTTGAGAGTAACTTTAGTTTGAAAAAATGCTACTCTACCCATACTAAATATTACAGTAGTGTTTCGAGAAATGGTACGAATTTCAAAGATAAAACCATTTTACTTACGTTTTACTATGTTAAGTAGAAAAACATAAGTTGTAGGGTTATGAAAAAAAATAACATTGAACTTATTATGATAAATCTGAAATTTATTAGCTATTTAAGTCGATCATATACCATATTTGGCATTAGGGGTATTTTTGTAACATGTTGTATACATAATGTTCCCAATATGATCACAAAAGTTAGTCTACCTACATTAAGTTATATATGCAGAGCATCCCTCTGCAATTAGAAGACTGTAACGACTGTTCACCGACGTGTAAACACCTTGTAATTAAGACGTTGATCGGACCCATTCCAAATTATGGTAGAATTAAGCCGACACCCGAGGGAGCTCGATAGTTCTGTCCTACATTACTTTGAAAGGGTACTATCAGAATTTAGCGATCACTGTGCCACTTTTGGTATCATTATGTTTTGTGAAATTTGGTTGAATGTTATCGTCGTATTTCCTTAAATAATAAATAAAATAAAATAAAAATAAAATTTGTCTATTTCTGACTAACAAGGGTCCATATATTGTTAGTAACAAACAGTTTACACAGTATGTTAGTAAATCAAATTTAAAAATTATAATAATGAAAACAAGCTGCTCCGATGTGGCTCCGATTTACATTTTTGACATGCAAATCAGTGAACCTTGCAAACAAAAGAGAGCCTAACCTCTTCGATAACATCCTCAGAATGCCGCTAGAGCTCCCCCGTATTCTTCTGATGATGGAATAAAACTTTTTCCGCATCAAAGCATAGAAGTCATCAGTTCTAGCATCGGCGAACATGCCAGGTGCACTACAAAAACGTGGGAGCCCCAAATTAAGTATTGTGTAATTTATGATTAAATAATGCTTGTGTTTTTATACATATTTTTAGGCAGATATAAAAGAAACTGTTTTGTTATTCAGACACATTGCAGTCATATTAAAAGTAGAATTTTAAATTTCACTGTGTATTTTGTTACTTAAATTTTCAAGATTGCCATTATTATCTATACATATATCACTATTGGAACTAACATAAGCTTGAATTTTTGGTAGTGTTTTATTCAGTCTAAAATAATTTTGATTTTGATGAAAAGAGACAAAAGACAGCAACGTACTCACTCCGTTAGAAGGTTCAACAAATTGATTTATTGTGATATTCGAGATTGTGTTGTTCTTAGGTAGAAATAGAGTAGGCGGCTAGTACGAACCTTCAGGAACATACAATATCGGAATACTACCCCATATACCCAGGCAATACTCCCAGCTGGAGTATTGCCTGGGTGGTAACCATGGCGACGGGCGGTGGCGTCCCCGCGTCGCTCCACTGATTCGATAACTACGCGTTGAGAGATTTTTTTATATTCTTATTTCTACGACTATAAAAATAAATGAAAAGTACTGTTTTGTTTTCGTATTCAATTAGTCTTTAGAGATTGTTTTAAGCGAATATTTGGGTAGTTTCTAGTCTGTATTTACCTGAGAATCACAGTTCAAGTTAAATAAAGATTGATTTATTATTTTTTTATTGACTACTTGAGATTTTACAATAGCTTCTGATATCAATTAAATTGCAGTTAATTAAATAGTTATAATTCTTTACCATTCAAGAGTCGACACTGCATAAATATTAATTGTGTCACACGTCGTAGTCGACTTTTTTCTATATAAAGGGTAAAAGATTTCTCCATGTGACGTAGGTAGTAACTGAAAATCATCATTTTTAATATCTTCACTACGTCTATTTAGATTAGACTATGATAACAATTTTTAACGTCGACATGTATGTGATGTAGGTCATGTAGGTATCGCGTGATACACTACAATCAACAACAAAAAGTCGATAGTAATAGTTGATTGTTGATCTTTGGCGAACAACACAAATTTTATTGAGGAGGTCGCTTATGTTGACAAAAGTGATTTGTCAGAAGTGTCATCTCATTTTGTTGTCATTATAGTAGAGAGATAAGGTTAATCGTTGAATGTAAACACGCGTATTCACAAACAACACTTGACTATGCGAACGCACTGCGTTGAAATAGAGCTCTGTGATTGGTTCGTTTGTTGTACGTGTGAATGGTTCGTAGGACGATGTGCGTCCGCGAGCACTGTGAGACCTCATAGTAGCGTTTGAGAATAAGGGTGTAAATAATTATCTTTTAATTACAGAACGATGTAAATGTTGCCTTAATTGGAAAGAAAATAAGGAAATACTTAAATGATTATTGCGAAAACTTCATGAATTGTGCAATTCTGTCTGAAAAATAAATTGCCTAAGAATATATCATCAAACAAAATACATTTGCCGATTTGAGTGTATTGATTATTTATGTTTTATTTTCTTTGACTATCTTGACAAAATGTTCCTACGAATAAGATACTTAGGTGTTGGCTTCTGTAGGTCTAACTTTGCTTGTTACTTATAGGTCATAAGAAGGTCAGATCGAAGGTCATGTCATAAGTCAACATCACGGTCAAAAGGTCGAATCTCTTACGTGTTCCTTCATTATTAAAAAAGTCATCTCTTTCATTATGATATAAATATACATAATGAAAGAGATGTATTATGATTATTATAAAAATATTTAAAAATCATAGCTAAGTAATACTTAGCGATATAGGTTGCGAATGCTATAACATCGAACTTCATATTAAACATTCAGTTGTACTTATGTAGTTAAATAAAGTGAAGTTTTAACTATTCAAAATAAATACAGAAAAAATGTGATTCGATGGAAACAATTCAAGGCCATCTGAGCGAGTTTGAACTCTAGTTTTGGTTTCATAATTTAAAATTATTCTAGAAGCTTCTTTTCCACGTATTAGGTAAGGTTAGGTATTACGTTGTTGTTGTCGATTTTTTTCACACAAAGTAGGTACTTACCTCTAACTTCTAAGGCTTTAAAAGTTGCTCTGTATTATATCGAATTATGACCATAACCTTCAGGACCTGTTTCATTATTAATAAAATACTTGACTGTCCCATTTTTAAATTAAAACTGATTTTTTTTTAATTAAAATATTTATATTTGTTTTCTTCACAATCAAAAAATCAAGACTCATTTTTTTGTTAGCAAAAATGACCACTTTATTCGTAGTAAACTTATTTTCTTCGGTTAACATATGTGTCATCATATGTTAGTATAATGTTCAAAGTAGTACAAACATTTGTACATTAAAGTTTTGATACAATAGCGTTCACGTCACGGTTGTTATATAAATTATGAAAATGTTATTACGGAAAATTTCTGCAGTTTCTTTAAAATTCTCCATACAAGTCGGCAATTTTATAGGTACCTACCTACTTAATTACCTAAAATATAAACAAAAGAAAATCGTAAAAATACTAAGAGAAATGATGAGTTGATAAAACTCATTACTGTTATATCAGTCAGGTAAAGCATTAATTATTCATTGTCAGTGTGAAAGAAAATTGTATTAGGTGAATATAAAATTAAGTGTTGGAAATACGTAGAGTGCCGTGTTCACAAACAACACTCAAATACCATTCAATACGCGAACGCACTGCGTTGAAATAGCTGTGTGATTGGTGGGTTTGCTTTACGTATTATGAGTGATTGGTTCGTGGGACGCTGTGCGTCCGCGGGCACTGAGACCTCATAGTAATTTTTTGAATACAGGTTTAAGTTAATTCGTAAAGACAGCGATTGATATGCAAAGGTTTAATAAAAATCAATAAAAATAGTTTCTTTCCTATAATTTTTCATGCCAAATTGATATTAAAAGCAACGATAAAACTGAGACCCGTATAGGTAGAAATGTCAATAAAGAATTTAAAAAAAACGTATGACGATTAAAATCAGTTACGTAGACCTATCGTTAATGTCACAAATTAATATAGGGTATACATAAATCCTATCCACTTGACTTGTTTAACCCACGCTAGCCAAACATAGAATTTTTATCCTACTCAATAATAATATTTCAAGAGTGGAAGAAAATTCATATTGTTTTAGTCATTAACACTCGAACGGTTACGACAAGAAATGGCATTTGAAGGGTATTTATAATGGCCTACGTCACGGAATGTTTATAAACATGGCGGCGCGGCGTACTGATTATTTTTAGCAAAAACCTTTGACTTGTAAAAAAGAGTGTAACACAGATTATAACAATTACATTACAATACAAACCTGGTAACCCTTTTATTGTTTACGTATGCGAAAATAACTCACGGGATCCAAATTATGTAACAATAACAAAATTGTTTTGCTTCAATAACAATGGACGGCCTTGAATGTTTTTTTTTTTATTTGACAACATCACATACATTGCTCCGATTCCAAAGTAAGTAGCTAAAGCACTTGTGTTATAGAAATCAGAGACAACGGTGGTATCACAAACACCCAGACCTGAGCCAATATAGAAAAGTTCATTTTCTAAATTGACCCAACCGGGGATCGAACCCGGGACCTCAGAGATGGACCTTGAAAACCGGTGTACAAAGCCACTCGACCACGGAGGTCGTCATCATGTTGAACTTGATTAATTCGTAATTTTTGCAGAAAAATAGTCCAACTTAGCAGTTGTTTAATTTTGAGTGGGTAAAACTGAAACTTATGTAAGTCGTAAGTGAGTATGTACTGTATCCTTGACGTGCCAAATCACTTCGTACTTGACCAACTTTTAATCCTACGATGATGTAATTTTCCCATTACATTACTAAGGGCCTGTTTCAGAATCAAAAATAGGTTCTAAGTAGCTTACTTGAAAATGATTTGACAGTAACTGCTGATGTCAAATGATTTTTCTTTTAAATCATCTGTCAAGCAAGTAACTCCGAACTTAGAAGTCAAAAAGACTGTGAAACAAGCCTTATATTAAAATTAAAAGGTTCATTAACCTTTTTAATTTTAACATTCGCGATTCTTTTGATTTAGTAATGTTATGTAATTGATATAATTAAATTAAGTACGTCATTACGTTATTAATTATATCAATTTGATTACAATAACAGTTGATGTTGAAAACGGAATAAGCGAAAGTATCAAGTCTTCTTATTGCAAGTAGGACATCAGCCATGTTTAATGTCCCTACTGCTGGGGCACAGGTCTTCCTTAAGGGTGAATAAGGAGGATGGGCCATAACCCACCACGCGGGCCCAATGCGGATTGGTGGGTATTAACGACTGCAAACCAACGAATTAACGTGCCTTCCGAACCACGGAGGAGCTCTAGATATTTATTATTACAAGTAAATCGTCAAAAAATTTTAAGATTAAAAAACTGCCAATTCACTAGCCAGCCAAGCGTAAGAGCGGCAACGTCGCGGGGAGGCGATTCGAGGTGGGCGAGGCCTGAGGTGCGGGGCGAGTAGCAACAGGCGCCTAGCCACGTGCTACGCGGCCTTGCCACTGCGGTGGAAGCTTCGCGCCTTTTTATAGATAACAACTTCTAATCACCTCAAACTCACCGAGGCTGTCCGAGACCCGCGTGCTTCGAATCAAAGAAACAAAAAAGAATCAAATAATCACGTTCTCAAACAGGGGTGTATTTGAGTACATAACACAATTCAAGGTCATTAAAGCCTTGTAAGAGAAACCAGGCCTTGAGTAAAACGTGGGCAGTGGTAGGGTTAAGCTTCGATTATGATGATATTTAAATTACGCTTTTATGTTACATATTGCAAGCTTTGCCTTCTCATAGAACAAATTCGATTAGTTGCCTCACTGCTGCTTCTCACTGCTTTTTCTTAGAGATAATTTGTTGAAGATCAAATAAATATTTTTAAATCTTGACGTCGAATCAAGTGTGTTAAGGTACCTATAGTTTAATATCATACTCTTACAGAAAGATTACTTACTAGCGGCCGCCCGCGACTTCGTCCACGTGGACCCGAGACTTGTAGTATTATATATATTCTGTGCCCTACCTAGGCAACCTTTAAACAGGATAAAAAGTAGATCCTAATCTGCCTACCAACCAAATTACTTACATCTATTCCGTCCAGCCGTTTTGGCGTGAAGAGGTACACACTCACACACACAAATACAACACTTTCGCATATATCATATTATAGTAGAATAGGATACCAACCAAATCTGTCCAGCCGTTTAGGCATAGGGAATATGATATTAGGGAAAAGGTAACAAACACACACAAAACTTTCGGATTTCATAATATTAGTAGAATCTGACGAAAAACTTTCCTTCCTTATTTGCCTGCCTGCAAGGTTTTCAATTGGGAAAAAAAATCTGCAGGACTAGCGATAGTATAAAGGCGTAAAATAATAGCAAATTTTATCAATAAAAACACCCACATAATGGGGTCACCTAAAATAAAAAGTAAAATTAAAATGGCGGTCATTGTAAGAGGAGAGGGGATAGACCCCAACATATGGGTGTTTTTGTCGATCAAATAAGGCATATATTGTGCCTTTAAATTATGGCTACACCAAGTATTGTATATCTACTCGAATGTAAATATAATTTATACCTAAAAAAATATTTACATTCGCATTCGCCTGGTGTAGCAGACAGTACTTTTGTATTAATCTGTATCTTTATTTCTTTACCGTGTCTTTATGCTGTCTCTACTATGCACTATCTATTAAGTTTACTGTTACATCATAATATATAGATGTATAATAATGTTTTTTATGAAAATTTTATAACTAATAAATAAATAATGCCAGAACCATCTCACACAGCGCCATCTAGCCTCAAAGTAAGCAAAGCTTGTAATATGGGTGCTAGACAACTGATATGCTACTTATATACTTTTTAAATACATACTTATTATACATAGTAACACCCAGACCTGTCACAGAAATTAAAATTTATCATTTCATTTCTGCCCGACCGGGAATCGAACCTGGGACCTCTTGCGTGGTAGAACGGCATGTTGACCACTGCACCATTCAGGTTGTCAACTAAGCAACATAATAATATTATGTACGCTATTCACGTTTGTCTGTAAGTATGTATGTAGTTGTAGCGTGGTACAGCTTCTATGGCCTTCGGCTTTGATTTTGAACTTGCAATAGAAAAAAGGTTTATACAAAGGACCACGCAAGAAATCTTCTCCACCCACCATTGATTTCAAACAAATCTCAGTTAATACATCTTGGCAGCCCGATGGTTTTTACTATATTGACATCCGCCGCCGTAGGAATAGGTTTATTCATTTCATTAGGTTAATTCATTTTTATTAACCGACTTCAAAAAAAGGAGGAGAATATCAAGTCGTCGGTATTTTTTTATTCATGTTTTATCATAACTTCGCCAGTTGTTAACTGATTTCAATTATTGTTTTATCTGAAAGAACATATAGTTCATATTGTGTGGTCCTATAAAAAAATTGCAGAGATATGGCTAGTAGTTTTTTCCATAATAATACAATAGTGTCGGAAATACAAAATTTATAAATAAAATCAATTGGAAAACAGGTGTATCATTAAATATTTGGACCTCTCTATATTTTTTTATACAAAAGAGCCAATTTCTGAAATGTATTTTTATGATAAATTCAACATAATTTCATTTGAATTTGATATTGTTCGAAAGCTGTAATAGTCAACTTATGTCGAACTTACTGTTAATTTCTCCTATTCGCCGTGTAACAGTTAGAATTGAAAAAAGACGCGAAATAAATTTCGCGTCTTCTTCTATGTAACTCCAATTTATTTCTATTCTAACTGACGAAAAGGACACTGCGAATAGGAAGTCCGTAGGTTGACTATTAAAGTTTTCGAAAAATATCAATATCAAATAAAATCAGATTGAATTTGTCATAAAAATACATATTAAAAATTGTCTTTTTTGTATGAAAATCGAGTGGTCCATATTTTAGAAGTTAGCTCATTAGAAAAATCATAAAGTGGCCCCTGTTATGAGTATATACATTCAAATGAAAGTCGACATCTTTAAAAAGATAATACATTTATAAGACTTGCCTGTACCACTTCTTTGACCTTCAGCTTCGCTTTTGAACTTGAAATAGAAAAATGATTAAATATACAAACTTTGAACTTATCTAGTTGTTATAAACCATTACTAGGTTTACCATTGCGTCATTAGGGAAATAAGGCGGCATTACTGGCCGTCCCGCGGCGCAAGGTCGCCGAACGCGAACGACTTCCGTATGGAATCCTATCTACATAATAATGCAGATAATTACTGGGCCAGTTTAGTTCGGCTGATGCCACAGAATACATAATAGTACAAGTTTGATGCGTGATAACGATATTAGTTTGCACAGTTGCGTTTACTATACTCGGTAGCGACTGTAGTACGCAGTTTTGTATGCAATTCGGTTCAGCGCCTCTGGCGGTAACAACACTAAACTATTTTTTTTATACCAGTGTTACCTACAGTCGCTATCAGTATAGTAAGCGTACACGTAATACGTCTACTGTTGTTGCTCATATTTAGGAAAACTCGAAATCATACTTAACTTTCTGCTTTCAGAAAGAATTTCGTAAAGTAGAAAAAGTTTCTCTCCTAACGGATGCCTAGGCCATAATAACTATCTGTGTGCCAAGTAAATATACACCAAATAAAGAATGATTTTGTCTGATTCTTTAAATAAAAACCTTTTTTTTCATAAAATTGACCAATCATTAAAATTAAAATATATTGTCTGACAATTTATCTCTATTTTGTTGCTTGCAATTTGCTGAGAGTCTACTTTATGCAATTTGCATCTCTTCTGTATATAAAACACTTTCAAATTACAATATTCACCTTTTTTTAGCATAAATAGATAGCCTATGTTTATAATACATAATGCGGAACCAATCTCATACATCTTTATATCTAAATGCACTTTTCTTATCTGGAATAATTGACGTTACAATATACGAACAACATTTTTTCATATAAGATTTAATTGAAAATCATATTCACACACTTAGGCCCACTTGCAGTAACATTTTCTAAATCTCGATTTTGTTAAACTTAGATGTAGCCCTTATGAAACTGTCAAAATTATAATGTTGATTTTAAAATTTGACATATTCGTATGAGCAAAGTCTAGGTTCAACAAAATCGAGATTTAGTAAATGTTGCTGCAAGTGGACCTTTTTGATACTTAATTTGAAGAAGATAAAGATAAGCCATAATGAAAATCTACTGATATTATTATAATGTCGTAGAAAACAAAATAAAGTTTTAGATATCTCGTGAAAGAAGTTCCGAACATTCACCACATATCACACGTGAACATAAAAATCGAAAGTAGTTGCAATAAAAATAAAAGTTACCAAAACCACATTTCGTGCCTCCGTAATGCCGTTACGAAGTTGGTAGACTTTGGCGCGATTTCAACTGGTTCCCGTTCGCCATCTATAAATAAGTATACATTGCATCGATAAATTGTGGCCGGTGAAAAAAGGACCTAAACTCCCCTTGACGGCTCTTTATTCATCAAATGCGTTTGGAAGTAAGTTTTATGCAAAACTCAGGGAAACGTCTGCACTCTTGCAGTATTCAGTTGGCGTTTCTCCAAACCAAACGACAGTCCATTTCGGTCCACAATCGAGGAATAAAGTCTGTCTTCAATTTATTGCTTTCATACAAAATTCAACTAATTTTACTTTTTTCTGTTTCAGGTAACATCTTTGTCGATATCACTTCTTATATTACTGGTAATGTTAAATAACCGTAAGAGTTTTAAAAGGTTGTTAATTTTTAATGTGCTCGTTACAACTGTTTAACGGCAACTACTTATTTAGCTATTAAATATTGTTCGTGACTCATAAGCTAAGTTTGATCAACCTACAAGTAACTTAATGTTTACTTAATTTATTTTAAAGAATTGATACTGTTTAGATATGACATTGCGTGTGACCTTATTATTGAATTGTTAAAAAATGAACTTCGCATGTCGGCCTATTATCTAATCGAAGAAGCACATATTTGAAAACATTATATCGTTTGGATACAAACATAATAATATTTATCACCATTCACATTCGGATTGTGCTATTGACAGTATTGAACTTTGAATATCCCCAATACTTCTAAAGTAATCTTTAATAATATACTTTTGTAATCCAGCGTAAAACACAATAATCAAATAAGAATAACTTAGTCTTAAAAAATATAGAGTTGCATTTTTCTTGAAAATTGTTTAAATAATTTGTGAAATAAACTTATTAGGAAGGAGGGGTGGGTGACTGAAAATTAAGCAACATTATAATGCTCCAAATCGATATTATCTATAATAGCAATAATATTTCATACACATACACAGCTATGATTTTTCTAGGTTATGTTATCAATACAAAATATTTTCGGAACGATGTAGATAAGTTAAAATCCTTAACAAGCAATTCTTTCAGCTCTTGTGATAAATAGCATCAAATTACTCGTATATTCAAATTATAAAATAAACTTTGATACGAGGATATAGTGTGACTACATATTTTGTAAAATAACAGTCACACTATGAAGACCATAGACTCTTTTTTTATTTCTATGATGAAAACTGTGGTAAAATCACAGAATTACTTTCATTCCTACCATTTCAAATGTCGCTTACGTTAACTTGCATCACAATTTTTTAAACCGAACACGAAGGTCGATAATAACAGCTGGTACATCTAAAATGTAGGTACAGGTGAAATTGATAAGAACCTCATTCATCGTGCGACTACGCAGCTGGCAACATTATGCCAGCTGTAATCAAAGATAGTGAGTTATTAAGTGCCCTGTTATTAAAGTTGGTTAATAACATAACTAGTGGCTCTGTGAGCTATAGACTTCGCGTTTGTGTTGTTTTTTGAAATGGCTGAAATATGATTTTTCCACATTTCTTCGCCGTTTTAAAAATTACGTAAAACTGTATCGACAAAAAAAGCTATTTATTTGACGACCTCCTTGGTCGAGTGGCTTTGTACACCGGTTTTCAAGGTGTCGACATCTCTGAGGTCCCGGGTTCGATCCCCAGTTGGGTCAATTTAGAACTTTTCTATATTGGCTCAGGTCTGGGTGTTTGTGATACCACCGTTGTCTCCGATTTCCATAACACAAGTGCTTTAGCTACTTACTTTGGAATCGGAGCAATGTATGTGATGTTGTCAAATATTTATTTATTTATTTATCGAACCTGCTCACAAAATTTCACGAGAAATGCGACCTGTAGAGGAGAACAAGGATAGCCGGACACCGGAAGGACATACGAAAGCATTTTAGCCCAAGCTGGAACGTACACGCTTCGCTTAATTCGCGCTCGCTCAGTAAAAACCTACTTACTTGCTCTACGAAGAGGCTTATGATCAATAACTAACTATATAAGTATTTAAAAGCGCATTTAAGATTTGTAAGACTTTAAAAGTACCTCAAACTCTAAACCTAAGAATCCTAAGTGATTTAGGATTAAATTTAAAGGGACTATTAAAATTAGATTTTTCGCACTCACAATGCTATTTTTATATTACGATAAATAATATTAGAAAAATTAAAAAAAACATACGGGTGAGTCGATTTTTTTTTGTATTTTTTCTAATATTATTTAAATGGACTAGTCTGATTAGCAAAATATTCAATACAAGCTGTCGTGCCCGGCTTCGCTGAGATTATGTGGTAGTTGGATTAAAAGGATAAACTTTAAAATATAAGAGGTATTGCTTTTTATTGAAAACCTAATAATTATACTTTTTATAAACACAATTTTAACCTATATTTGTATTTTTTCAATTTCCTACTTAAGAGCAAGCTACCCGGAATGTTCCCGATCGTTCCAGACTATTCCCGAACATTCAACTACATTCCAGAACGTTCCAGGATGTTATGGAATGCTCTCGAATGTTCTGGACTGTTCTAAAAATTTCGAAAGGGTTAAACTTCCAGCCCTTTTAATCTTCAAAAGCACGCCCTTCAGGTGAAAATGGAGATAGAGGGCCACCATAATAACTCCCGCTATCATACTAGGACTAGTCTCTGAGTTTTAGCGGCACGCACATTGCAAATTTACTTTTTATATTATATATTGATTATGTTTAATTTATCGAGGAACTTATCGATTTCAGTAAACAAAGATAAGTTCAGCATGCATACAATTATAATTATACTGCATAGATAATAGAGTCCGACGAACAGTGAGCTTCCCATACAAACAATACCAAAATGATTTGCAATTTGAGCATAGTTAACTCTTTCTGTGATGTTATTCAGATTAAGACAGTATTTAAAAAATCCAAAATACTAACCTAATTCAAAATAAATTTCAATTACATTTTTTCGTACAAAACTGTAAATCGCATTAATTTTATTTGATTTGGTATTTTGGATTTTTTATTTAATTGAACCCTAGAAAAATACTGTCTTAATCCAAATAACATCACAAGAAGAGTTTATTATGCTCAAATTGCAAATCATTTTGGCATTACATTTGTATGGGAAGCTCACTGTTCGCGGGCGTCTTAAGTAATGATAATTATTGTCCAGTCTATCGACCACTAAATTGTGAATGAAATTCTTATAAGGATAAAATTTATATTGAAACTGCTCGACTTCAATAATTTTCCGTTCAAATTGACATTGACTGGCTATCAGATAGTGATAACTTCAAACTGCTGTGCTGATAATATAGGTTAATACCTACTTACGCAACTAGTAATATAATACGTCAAGTATTAGGTGTTTACCTATGAAATTGGTGTTTTTTCTCACATACAGCGAACGTCATAACTTCTGTGATTAAAAATTTTTAGCAGTTGCTGGATATTACATCAAATTATGACCATAGCCGTCAACTATCAGCAACATTAAAGATTATTTATTTTGTTTTCTTAGCATTCAAAAAATAGTTTTAAAGTGACTCCTTTTTTTGACCACTTTATCCGTTCTAACTTAGCCGAAACTGTTGTGCTGTGATGTTTTTCGCTTATGTTATGCTACCTAAGTTAGCTTAATGTTCAAACATTAACAACATAAATTATATAATACCAAATATTATGCAAAAATCAAGTATGGAAAATGCAATTTCATAAGTACCTAAATGTATTTACAAGCGAGCAAAACTGAGTCAAATTAAAAATGGTCATAAATCTTAAATGATTTCTTTCTGTGAAGTTTTCACAGTGCTTCCCAATTTTTTTTCAATACCTCATAATAAAGTTATTGCAAGTTTCTAGAAACATTAATAAAAACTTGCTCCGATTCCAAAGTAAGTGGCTAAAGCACTTGTGTTATGGAAATCAGAGACAACGGTGGTATCACAAAGACCCAAACCTGAACCAATATAGAAAAGTTCGTTTTTCTAAATTGACCCAATCGGGGATCGAACCCGGGCCCTCAGAGACGACACCTTGAAACTTGAACTTGAACTAAACTCAGGTAATAAAGAATTTACGAAAATCAAAATTATTATAATTTTCGGGTCTAAAGTCTTTTGTAAGACTTATGCTAGCTTATTACCGATCATCTCCGGGTTGAACGACTTAATCCGATTTCGATAGCCGTCCGTGGTCCATTATTTTCACGCTGCGGGAAAATGGATATAATTTTTAGCCGTCTATACTTTTTGCGATGCTACGCCGGAAGAAAATTGAATTTTTTGCCATGCCTCACTGGACTAATTCGACTAATGCATTTAGTTCTATGCATGAACCACGTACAGGATAAGTCGCTGGCCATTTTGCTGCCAGTAAATTGCTATATCGATTTGTGAGATTTTACATTGCACAGTGGTTTTTTAGGGTGCCGTAGTTTACTACGGTCACAAATCTAGCTTTAGTCAACAAGGAACATATATTATTATATTTCATAGTTTCGCCATATCCGTCTGTGCGTCTGTCCGTCCGCGGCTTAGCTCAGAGGCCTTTAATACTAGGAAGATATAATTTGGTATGAATGTGTTTATTAATCACGCTAAAGAGGTGGTAGAATAATCCCTTGAAACATTTTTTCTAGTGTGTATACAGTTAAGAACTTTGTCGCTCTAAAAGCTATTACTTTTTTGAATAGAAATCAATGACAAATGAGAACAACAACAAATTGACAAAGTTCTAAATTGTATACATATTTTTAGATGGGGATTCAAACAATGTTTTCTTATCAATCTCATAATGTGAGGTGTTGTTAGATAGGTCGCTTGAAAACATTATAGGTTTGTGAAGATCATTTTTCGATTCAAGTATACCTACCTTTGAAATACTAAGCTTTAAAGTGCAGAATGAAGTTTATAGGAATATTATAACTGCATATAATGGTATTACAAGTTAATGAATCACTCAGTCGATCAACTTTAAAAAAAAGTTTTCGTAAATAAAATTTGTATTTATTGGATAGTAAGGTACTATACTTATTTAAAAGTAGTCGTTAGTTGTGTGAAACAGGGAGTTAATAGCCATAAGGTATGGTATACGGTATACTGAACGCCACTGCGCGTGGCCCGACATGCACTTGACCGGTTGGTTATCACCATTTATCTGATTAATGCATACGCATACGCACTTTTCAAGATAAAAAATTAAGATAAGAGTAGCCATGATAGGCTGAAGACTACATTATAGCTCAATCATTTTTACTTTTTATTTATCTAGAAATAAACATAAACAATAGTACGACATGTTTGCAATGAAAGACTATTTTTAGATTAAGATAAATAAATACTGGAAAAAATTGACTCACTCATATCCCGGAGTCCCGTCTGGTGCTACGGGTGAGTCGATTTTTTCTAGTATTTATTTATCTTACTATAAAAAAAAAGCATTGTGAAATGCAAAAAAATCTAAAATTTATGCATGAAAGACCATTTAAAAATGAAAGTAAGTTACGGTTGTTTCTAAAATTCTTTATAATGGCAGATTGTGTACTATAACTACTACTTACCTGAGCTTAAGTTTCTGGATAGTTTTTTTATAATTAAAAAATATTTTTATACCTACAACTAAACTCATTAGTCAAAATTATAAAACCTATGAGGAAATAACTTGAAGGTTGTGATTCAGACCTACCAAGGTTATCTACTCGTTAAAGGGCCGGCTGCCGGCAGATTTGTGCTATAATTATAATATGCTGGCAAAAATCCTACGAAAAAACTAGGAAGGGACGAACGGCAAAAAATACGACCATGATTTTTATAATTGGATTTTTATCGGTTGTAGAATTGTTACAAAACTTAAATAGCTTAAGTAAATAGGTTACAAAATATTGAGTTTTCACAATATTGCTTACTATTAAATAAGGTTTCTGAATTAACTGTAAGTTGAGATCATAATTAAGGTTACAAAGTTTTCGCTTGTAGAATCGAAACAAATGCGTGTAAAAATTTTTGGGAAATCTTAGTTCGCTTGACAACGGTTAGTGGCGCTGTACAAATTTCCATACAAAATTACTCTATCGAGATTTTTACGTGCGTATTTTTTTCACGATATAATGTTCTTGCTAAAGGTACACACAGATTCCCTTGAGCATTAAGAACCAATATTGTGCAGTTAAGCATCGATCTTGATAACAAAGTAAGATTTAAAATGCTACTGAAATCTCTGCTTTATGCATTGCGAATCTATCAGATTCCTATGACCATTAAGAACTAACATTATTCAGACAGAGCTATAAAATGAATCCCTTTGCGTTCTCCGAATTCTCGAGGTTCAAACGTGATCTCTATCCAACAGTTTATCACCACACCCTCAGCATTATGACATTCTCCAAAATTTATGGTGATATCTCACTTTTCTCTAAAGCTTATTTACATTTCGTCGTTTAATGCTCGTAAAGGCGTAACTTACATGGAGCTATAAAATTTAGTGCTATAAAACACATATTAGCATAACGACGTTTCTTAGGTGTTTACGATAGTTTTTTAAAGATAATGTGATTATTTTTACTATTATTTCTGTGTTATGGAAATCGCATTTCTCCTTTGTTTAAAATAAATATTTTATACATATCGTAAGTACCTAACGCAATGTATCAAAGTGGATCGCAGATTACTTATTTTTTTATTAATAAAAATTGGGTAACCGCAGACTACGAATAATCTGGCAACAGAGCAGACTACCGGCAGATAAGACTGAATTCAATAAGGCAGCCAATGATCTTAAAGAGCTATTACACGAGTGGCACAATTAAACATTAGAAGACCAAATGCAGTCCTTAACAGCTAATGCGTCAACAGATTTGTCACCACCATAAAACACCAATATTAGTTATCTCAGCCACTAGGCTGCAGGTGTCAATGGGTGGAGCTCCTTCAACCACCGGGAAAAGAGAGTTTGATCCGAGGCCCCTATTCAAATATTTTGCGAAAACCCTACGAGTCCTAAAAAAACCGTAGCAAAATGTTCTCCAGGCGTTACAGGCTTGCCGTAGCAACCGTAGCGCTTGTCTATTTAAGGTAGATCCACACTTGTAACATTTCGGCGTGTCATTGAAATCTTACTATAACAAAGATAATATGATGTATGATAAAGACACGTTGACACACCAAAATATTCCAAGTGTGGTTCCACCTTGAGATTTCCATTATGATCGGTTTTTTAATTTATTAATTTTTAATTCTAGTCTATTTTTAATCTTAATATTGGTTAGGCTTAGTGTCCAAACCGTAGCACATTAGCGTTTGTGCTCCAGGCGCTACGGGCTTGCCGTAGCAACCGTAGCGCTTGCCTATTTAACTACGATCGGGTATCCTTAATCTAGCCTGTTTTAATTATAAAACGATTGGGCACGTTTGATAACTTTCTTTAAAGAAAATTGCAGTTCCGTTAATAAGGAAAAAGTAACAAACAATGTATTTAAATCGTAAAGATTACGCCTGTTGCATAAATATGAATATTTAATTAATTTTTACGAGCTTTTAGGAAGAGTTTTTATCGAAAAACTAAAGAAAGGATTAAATAAGTATCACTTTTCAAATTTTCCAGCCGTTACGACCGTTTACGGCAACAATAGGAAGTAGGAAATTTTTGTCACACGAAATGGGATTGCTGTTAGTTAAGTCTTAATATGTAATTTTTTATTTAAGTTATTAATAAGCGTTATACTACAATTGAAAGCTGAATAAATGGAGGTGTTTTTAAAATATTTTGCACGCTTACTTATTAAGATATTTTTTAAGACATTTGCTGTTATTTTATTAAAAAAACTGAACAAATCATAAAATTTATTTAAGTATTTTTTTTTATAAACGCCTGTAGTTTTTGTTAATATTTTTGTTCAATACACTCAGAATGTTTTCTATCTCAAAATAATACAAAAACGGAATCTAGTTCTCCTTTATTTTATTGTTTTTGTAAAATCGTACTTTTGGTAAAAAGTTACCTAATTTCAATTATCTCCAAAACTATTAACTTTTCGAGAAAAAGTTACCTAACAAAAATATTGGTTTTGACCTCATCTTTAACTTTTTAGCAGGAATACGTCATATTTCCATTAATCTTGTATAATGCTATATCGAACTCCTCCACTGCAAGCTACTAAAAATTATATATCTAAAAAAATTGTGTCTATAATTCATGAATAATCATAATCAGTACACCTTGCAGCCGGTCAAGGTATCAAACTGCGTCATAGTGCCTCATTGATACTGATTAATATTCTGACAATCTGCGTATATTCGCTAAAAACCTTAAATTAGAAACTTAATATTTTTATACATTATTAAATGGGTATAATTTATTTTGCGATTTTGCTTGCTCTCATCATCAAATCATTATAAACAGGCTGTATTTTATTCAATCGCCAAAATTTAAAGATGTGTCCTGATGATGAAACTGAACAACTTTTTCTTCAAAACATAAGGCCAAGTATGTAAAAAATATGGACTACCCATATATCACGTGATCAGTTTAGTAAGGGTGACCAAAATTTTATGGTGTAATTACGACACATGTTTCTTGGAGTTTGTTCAGTATAGTTTCACCTAGCGCACCAAAACAAATTTCAGTAGAATTTTCGAATACGACATTCTGTCTAAAACATACTTTTTATTTTGTGATACTTTAGTGCTATCACAGTAGGATATAGGAATCAATTTTAATCTCGTAAATGCTTCGCGTTTTGCATTAAGTTAGATAGTACGATGATTTTATCAAGAAAATTCATTTGTAGCATCGTAAGTTTTTTTTGTCGGCCCTCAGATAAAATGCATAAACGATATCGACACAAAAGCTATTTACAATACTTGCTAAAGCTAACGTACCACAGTATAAACAAGAAAGCCCAGTTATTTATCTCGCTCAGTGTCTATGAAATAATAGCCTTTGGCTGTAACATGCAACAGGGCAGTCCATTGACTGTCCTGAGTTTTAAAATGTCAATAATGGTTTCAATTTAGAATTCAAACTAAATCAAAAATTCTTTAATCAAATAAACTTAAGAAATTAATTGCTTTTGAATTTTTTTGGTCTATATTTCGTTCGAGACTTTTTTATCTGACAAGAAGAGCGGGCGCAAGAAACTTATCAGTTTTATCAGAGATCAGAGGTAACGATATTTATATTAATACTACATCAAACATCATAACACTGAACAATATATTTTCCTAAAGTGAGGTACTGACAAATGACTACGTACTACGGTACCGCACATCGGTGTACCTAATGCGTAGACGGTCTAAGTCGCGTTTTGCCTAAATGGCATATTTATTATAAATTAACTTTAAACCAGATAAAGTGGACTCCTCGGAAAATTTCCTACCTCAGAAACCGAATTACTTAGTTTTCTACCACGTCCTTTATAACTGCCTCGCGCTGCACCTCATCTTTGCTCTGTCAAGAAGGCCCACTAAAGCAATCATTACGCTATGTCGTTATACACCGCCCGCGTTCGTACGTACGTTACTATGGCTCACTCGCGCCTGTTGTTGAAATAAGTATATCGAAATTCCTTGTCGCGTCATTTCGACCCGATTGCGCCCGGTTTGTATAAAGATAGAAAACTGGGTACTTATATAAACTGTGATCGTATCGTCTGGCGAGATCGCCGACGCCTGCGCATACCCGGTGCAATGTCACCTCCGCAACCTTGTCGCTAGGTTAACCTTGAGGGCGTTGACCAAAACTACGGATCTCTGCTTTTATCTCGACTCAATTTAATGTTTATTCTTCGATTGTTATAAAAACTTAGGGCTAAGTTGAATAAAACCTTTTGTGTTCTTTTTTTCTAAAAACCTTCAAAGCGGTCGTTGCCTGCAATCAATTAAACATAAAACTGGGAATATTATGTTGGTATTTATTTATAATTGTATTAGGCAAACATTAACAGCCGCACTTAGAGACGTCATTTTACAGTTGGTGCTGTTTCTTTCTATTAATTGACGTCTATTAATTGAACGTCTATTAATTGACGTCTCTGATTACGACAGTAAAAGAAATAAATTTTGCATTGTTTGTATAAGACAAATGAAATTAATTTAGAATTTTCAATTAAGAAAATGCAAACAGATAACATTATTCTTGAAAACCTAATGAATCTTGACTCGCTATTTCTTAGCTAATTAATAGAATTACACAACTATGATTAACAATTTGTTTTTAAGTTGCCTGAGCTAAACAATTATTGTATTGTAAACTTTCTGAAATAGAAAAGTAACAAGTAATTTAAAACAGTATAGAATTCGCAACCGCTCAGAACTTCTCCACAAAATACAATTTAATTAAATACCTAGGTACAGATTTCGTAGATTTTCTATGAATTAATGAATGACATAAAGTGGAAGAAAACAAGGTCGCTCTTCACATTTCTTGCTTTTACATTGTAAAAACATTGTACTTTCCTAGTGTTATTATTGGTCTCAGAACTAGCTAAAACTTTAGTACTTTGTCACACAAATATTGATAGTTCACAAGCTTCGATCAAAAATAACCAAGATGTGTCAGGGTATCTAAAGGGCATTTCATAACATAACGCCCTATTATTAACGGTATAATCTTTTTTGTTTCTTACTTTGGTATTATCTTCAAAATTTCGAATCGCTTTTTGTTTTGTCAGTCGGTGCCATATTTCCGTGCTGTTTAGTTAATGAAGCGTTATCTAGGGTATTCTTGATCGAAGTCTCAAGTTCTGATATACTCTTCTCATTATAAACTCAATAGGAGAAAAAAATCATGAAAAATGACGGTCTGTCTAGACTTGACAAGATGGAACTAGCCAAAATGAAACTAGTTTTTGGTTTAAGTCAAGTTGTATAAGAAGAAGTGCAGTGGATGGTAAATGGAAAAGTGAAAAAAAAACAGATTAGACAAAACCGTTCGAAACATTGTCAACGGCCATCTGTCACAGAACATTATCGTGCGCTGCAAATGTAGTCTATGGCCGGAACACGATTGATTAAAGTTTTGCATATAACATGAGGGTGGTACATGAGAATTGCTCCTTGAAATGACCGATGGCGGTATAATTTGCGCATTTAACTTGAAACGACGATCAAGTTCTTTGGTCCAGTCAACTGAACAAAAGATTTTATTTTCTGTAGTCCGGTCAACTGGACAACCAAAATAAACCTAAAGAGCTAAAAGCTCTTAATTATTCATAATAACAACCTAAAGATGTATGGTTTTTTTTCGTCGTTAGTCGTAAGTACAATCGAAAATATGTTAAAAAGCTAACCAATTATTAACCTCTAGAAATATAATAATCTGGAAAAACCACTCTAAATAGTTTTTCATTGCGTTAATTTAATTCTGTCACTACATAACGCAAAAGACAATTATTTCAAGTACCAAGAAACTCGTCCACATTTTCTAGTCGACCGTACATACTCTACTAATTTCTTCAGTGGCGTACAGGTAGGGAACATTGTAAGTAGGTATGTAAATTATCCAGTGGCACGAAGGCCTCTAATGCTTATTGATTCAGATGTAGCTTATCAAATATGTAAGGAAATGAGTTTTCTTGAAATCTAAATTAGCTACAATTAAATAGAAAACGCCTTCTTTATTTCCATTTAGGTTATAGAGCCAATACGCACTGTCGACCGGTCGCCGGCGATAGTTTGAATAATAAAAATAATATTTCTTAGATGTTTACGCACTTGGTCGCTGGATCGCCGGGTAACTCAGAGTCGGTTGCCGGGCGACTAACCGCGCACAAAGAGAATGTAACCACTCCGTTTGCCGCGCAGCGGCGATTCACAGACAATTTTTATTCATTTATCTGTTTTTGAAACGAAGGACGTGCCTTTAGTTTTTCTCGTTTGTTTCGCCATAATTATAAACGATACTATTACAACTCCTCTGCACGAATTTCCAATAAACACTACCTTTATTCAAGTCACTTGCTTGGTCGCCCAGCCTAGTCGCCCATGTTTTGGTCGCCGCCGCCGGGTGGGAAACCAAGTTGCCGGGCGACCAGTCAACAGTGCGTACCGAGAGCACGGGATGTTTTTCTTTTTACTTCCCACACGCTATGATTTAAAATCATTTTGATAAAAAATTCGCCATATTTATCCACGTTTCAAACTTGTTACGACCGGCGCGCGCGATTCGGTAACCTGAGAAAGATCTGATTTTTGTAAACTTTTCAATCTCACTGTGCGATGTCGTCGCCGCCAATCTTTGTCAGGGAAAAGATAAAATGTTAGCAACTTTAACACTACTTTCCATATGATAAGCCAAATTTTATTTATGTTAAATAAACTCACCAATATATATTTTAGTTTCCTTAATTAGTGTAACCACTTCCTGTTTCATGAAATAGGTTTACCACCACAATTTAATAATAGAATGAACTAATAATTCTAATGGTTTTTTATAACAGTGAGGCTAACTTACGCGAGCATTATTAAAAATTAATAAGTACCTATTATAAATAAACTTAAACAGTTTACTAATTCTTGAACAAAAAAAAAATATACTTTTAATGACGATTTTCATCTTTAGATACTTATTTAATCCGATATTCTAACATCTGCAAACCAATGAGAATACTTTACAAATTTCAAACGCTTACAGCTTACCTTTACTGCTAAGTAGAAATGCATTTAAAGTTCTCTTCCAAAACTTCAGTTTCTTTTTGCAGTTTGTCCGAAGTTCGGCTTCCTGGTAACATTTTATCGCGAGCAGTTTCCACCGGGCGATCGCATCGAGTTAATAAGTTCGAGTTTCGATGGCTCCCTGCGTTTTAAACTTTTAGGATATGAGATAACAAGCTAAGTAAGCTAAGGGAGACGCCGATTTGGCTAAGTCCACTTAGAGATCGCAGGATTACGCTGTTCTTTGTTTGAGAAAAAAAGACGATGGTTTTGTTATGTAAACTTATGCAATCTTAAAGGATTTCTGTATATTACACCATTGGTGTAGTTGTAAAACCAAATCAAAACAAGAAAATCTTATAAGGATACCATAACATTTTATTAATAACAAAGTGCTTGTCATAATATTTTATATTAATCACACTTCTCTAAATAGTAAAGGTAATTTTTAAATTTGAGATACTAGCATTCACAATGCTATTTTTTATAATACTTAATATACTTAAAAAATTTGACTCGTCACCAGATCGGGCCCGCAACCTTCGGAAGTCCACTCCAGTGCTCTTTCAACTGAGCTACTGATTCCCGCTTAAAAAAATGATCTGGTGACGAGTCGATTTTTTTCTAGTATATTATTTAGTATTTAAGTAAAGGTAAGTTTGAATTAAATTCGTGTTTATTTGAAGACAATTTAATTCTAATCTGATTTCGATGATTCGGTTTTTAGATGACTAAATATGATTAAGCTCCAACTCAATAGACAGAATAACTAATATAACAGGATTGTATCACCCTAATGTGGTTTATTTATTCATTCGATAGATCTACTCTATTTATTTTTGTTACATTATAAAACTACGCAACAACATAAAATATTCAACGGGAATCTTCAAATAGCAGAGCTACAATATTATAAATTATGAAGTATTTATCTTTAAAAAATTTAGCAAATTTTCATGCATATCAGCCATTTTTAATACCCACAGCTGGAGCACAGGCTTTTATTACAGGGGGAGGTTAAGCTATAAGGGCCGAATGCGGATTGTGTGAATTTTTCATACGACGTATTAAAATAGTTTTAATCGGATGTTTAAATATCATAGAAATATTATATTTCACTATAGACTTCATTCAAAAAATTAAAAAGATCGCCTTAGCTTAAATTTTCGAAGTTTTTACGACAGTGTCTTAAAAGAAGACAGTGGCGACCGTCTACAGCGGGCGTCGCCGACAGAGTGAGCAAGCAAACAAATTCAGTTACACGTAACTCTTTCTCGATAAAGTTGTCCATCTGGAATGAAATATCATCGCCTTCAACAAACTCATTATCAATCGGTCGAGTGGTCATTTAATAGGATCTGATCTGATAAGCGAACTTCTGACGGAAAAGAAAGTCGTATAGAATAAGATTTTGATGTATGTTTGTGAATACTCAAACTTTTTATCGATTTTCAAATTATGTTTTTAGGATAATGTTTGCTCCATTAAGTATTCGTAGATAAAAAAATGAATTTAATTGAAATATTCGACGACCTCCGTGGTCGAGTGGCTTTGTACACCGGTTTTCAAGGTGTCGCCATCTCTAAGGTCCCAGGATCGATCCCCGGTTGGGTCAATTTAGAAAACGAACTTTTCTATATTGGCTCAGGTCTGGATGTTTGTGATACCACCGTTGTCTCTGATTTCCATAACACAAGTGCTTTAGCTACTTACTTTGGAATCGGAGCAATGTATGTGATGTTGTCAAATATTTATACTACTTTTATGGATACTGACGCAATTTTACTTTAAGCCTACTGCAGTCTTTAGTAATTAATAGTTTTTAAAAGTATTATTTTAAACTGTTTCTTACATTTAAAACCAGGGACTGTTAAGAACAGTGTCTATTAGAAACATGTAAAATTCATATCGCTTGTAACAATTTACGGAATTATAATAAGAAGCATCGAGTTTCTGGTCCATTGCTTCATTGACTAATGTATTTATTCCCTTAATTTGACTCGAAATAGGACGCGGGAACTTTCCCGGGAAATAAAAATTTCACTCCGAAATAGTTTCGTTCGCACATCCCCCTTGACATCTTCATTTTCATGAGCCTTTTTTTATTTCTATCCGGGTCATTGAATTAAATATATTCGCGCGTTATTTGCGTACACAATTTAGCTGTCAAATTAGATAAAAGTATTATACGTATAGCAACTTATGCAAGTTACTATAGCAGGCAATTTAACAGTATATTTGGAAGTTTTTATTGGCGTAAGTTTCGGCATTTGGGTTTGATTTATTTAAAAAAAATCCCCTTAAATTACCCCAGTTGACAAACTCCCGGTGATAGTTGTAACTGGCGCCTCGCCGACATTCATATTTTTTCGGCGCAGCACCTAAATTACCCCACAACCTAATAGTTTTCACCTATTACCGTGAGAGAAAGAATTTATCGCTTTCGACTGTTGATTTATTCGCGCACCGACCGGATTAACTACCGCTAACTTGGCGATAGTTAAGACTGCTATCTCTGGTGTTTTAGGGCAAAGCTCTTTCCTTTTATCTAAATTGGTCCGCTACCAATAAAGATTCCCCGACGGCTGTCGTAAACCATCCACCCCATACGCTTCATTATGGGGAAAAGTTTCAGATATGATGGTACCATTTTATTGTCCGCCGATGTCGCGAGATCTCTATCGGTAATGGGATCTGGTGGCACGACCGCCTCTGGACCGAACGAGTTTTGTCCAGATTTAAAATGCTAAAGTTACTTTGCAACATTGTCGCAGCGACAAGTGGAGTTTTACCGACCGAGAAACTGATTGATCGAATAAATTAAAAGTTCGACATTATATCTTAGACGAGACACATGATTGTATTTGCCAACCAGAATAATTGTTAAAGTCTCAGATAAAGATGGAACCATTTTACTGTCCGCCAATACCGCGAGATCTCTATCGATCATTACCGATACAATCCATACCATACCGATCCCATTGGATCTGGTGGCGCGACCGCCTCTGGTTCGAACGAGCGAAGCTTTAGCAGATTTAAAATGCTAAAGCTTTGCAACATTGTCGCAGCGACAGGTAGAATTTCACCGATCGAGAAACTGGTGGGTTGGTGATCGAATAAATTAAGAGTTAGTCAGACATTTTATCTTAAACGAGGCACTAATTTGTATTTTCCAAAAAGAATATGTCTAAGTCTCAGATATGATAGTACTATTTTATTATCCACCGATATTTTGGTAGATCTCTATCGGTATGTGATCTGATGGTACGACCTTCTCTGGACCGATACAATTTTTGTCCAGATTTAAAATGCTCAAGTATAAAGTTGCCAATTGTTTAAGTTGCTTCTCAACATTGTCGCTGTGATAAGTTCAAGTGTTCCACTGACAAAAAACTTGATTGACTCGTAAGTGAAAAGCAAGTGAATGAACGAGTTACTCTAAGGTATGATAATGATCTTTCTTTATAATTTTTTGAAATAAAGAACTTCAATTATTTTAAATATTAGGCGAATGGTTAAACACACTACACACCCTACCTATAAAAGCTGCAGCGGAATTCATGAATACATTTTCAGGTATTATTTTTTATTTCTTAAGCAATTTTATCTTTTATCCGATTAGAAAACAGAAAAGTTAGTGTCCTTAATTACATTCCATCATTTTCCTAGTAATCAATAATTTAGTTCTCCAACTTTGAGTATAAATAACAAGTTAATCTAATGTCACTTTAGTTACAATACGAAATGCATTTACAAATTACACCGGAAACTTAGTAATCAAAAGCTTAGCTTGCGGGAACGTAACTGTGTCGTTCCCTCCATTCGTAATGGCTTTATGGTGCGACAGAGACGCATAAATCTCCTTCTAATTGAATTTGTCATAAAAATTGAAAGTTTCTTCGCTCCCAGGGCCGCACTTCACCAACTAGTTTTAATCCATTCTTCTTTGTAGAGGACTTGTAATTTACTGTAAGTGCTAAGTTCGGAGCGACTACTCTAGATATAGAAAAGTTTACCCTCGTTTCACATTTCACCTACGCTGACGTAATCTCTGTAGCTTTAGTGGAATCCCGTATTCTTGTAGAATGTCCATGTATTCTTATGACTTCATATCATCATCATAATGGCCCATTATATTCCACTGTAGAACGTAGCCTACCTATTTTCGATAGTATGTGTATATTATCACAGCTGCTACTATAGTGGAGCCTAGATTTGATAAAGTGTCTTAAAAACCTTATATTGCTACTTAATGATTGATTATCTCCCTAGGATTATTAGTAATATGTTTATAGTAACTTCTTTCTAATAATATACCATAATCATCCACCCACTAACCTACTTTTGTGATTAAGTTACTATTCAAGTAAATAGTGACTATAATTGCGTAGGTAAATGTATTCTTAAGCGAAGAGAAATGGGATATTCTAATATTATACTTTTATACTTATAAGTATGATGTATGTGGACTATAGTCCATGATTAATAAACCGATATTTATTTATATAAGAATAGCTGATTTTTAATAGATTTTAATCTTGGTATTCTAAAAAGAAGTATTTATTATTGTAACCTAAAACTCTTAAACTGCCTCTGTGGTCTAGTGATTCGCCCACCCGTGTAGTACGCAGGGGTCCCGGGTTCAATTCCCAGGATGGGGGTACATTTGTACTCGGTTTGGTTGGTGGTAGGGCTTATTTCAAGTCCGCCTGGCTAGCTACCACCATCTTACCTAAGTCTGACGCCTTAACAACAATTTTAAAAAAGTTGCGCTCCGGCAGTTAGAGGTAAGATAGCCTGTTCCTCAGTGGTGAGGATTGCGGTGTGGAGTGCGCTTCCACCTTCGGCCTTACCATCACTTAACATTCGGTGAGGTGTATGCCAAGCACTAACCCGTTGTGAATAAAAAAACCACTCCTTTTTGCATAATTATGGTAATATTTATTGTAGGTCTTTTGGGGATATGGATGCTAATTTAATGGAATTACTTTTGGAATTGCCTGCATCGCTTTTTGTCGAAGTGTTCAAGCGCGGTACAAAAAAATGTTTTAAATAGCTATCAATATCTACACTATAACGTTTACCATTTCAATATCTTAGAATAGTGAAAAAGTGTAGCTCATTAACTGACAGGCATAAGATCGAACTAAGCTCAATAATAGGTTACAGAACCACCCAGGCTTGACGCGAAGCCTATCAGGCTAGGCGGGAGGGATGGGCGCAGCGAGGGACGTACCCTTGGTATGACTGAGTCCAACATGCTGATTGGTATGCATAAAGATCGCATTCTCCTCTTGATAAAAAAAAGACTTTCAATCACAATAGCCAGACGCTAACTCTCTCTAGAGTAATGCAATGGTATCCTTTTAATTGTCGTCCTCATGCTAGCGGCAGGCTCAGCAGACTGTCAATGCAAAGGTACAGTACAGTATCTGGCACTAGGCCGGTCTATATCAGAATGCGTCAAAACATTACGTCGCAAGTCTTCTATTCTAAAAAGGCTTACATACATACGGAGCAAACATTTACTACCAGCTGATCACAGACTACAAATTAACCATCATTACAGTACCTCTGTCGCCTGTAACCATTTCATACCTAATTATATTTTATTTAATAAAAAAAGGTATATATCATTTCAAACTGGAAACTTCATTAAACTACGAAATCCTGTCAAGATTAAATTGAATTCGTATCGAAGAGGACTTCTATTAGAATTCGAGTCATTTTCGATAAATTTCTTGTGTAACGGGAACTGTTACTAACAAGCTCGTGAAGAAGCGTTGCAAGTTGTTTTTCTTTTACAAAAAGGCATTAGAATTATAGCAATTCTATTCGAATAAGTTTCCATAAAATAACCGGGTTTCATCGTAGTAGTTTATAGTATTTTTTCAAAGTTTGATCAAATTAATTATCATTCCAGCCCTTTAAAAAGACTTAACTTTGTTATAATTAATTATGCTATTAAAGTTTACAATAAGTGGGATCATGTTTACATTATTATTTGAATTACATTTTTCTTATCTTAAAGTGATTGTACTTATCTAATATAAGTTTCAATATTAAGGTAAACCAATAAAAGTTCCCTCGCCCTACGTAAGTTGTAAAAAGTTTCTCTCATCCGCAATCCGTCGATTTACGTATTTCGACCCAATTACGAGTTGAAAGAGTGCCAGAGCCAATAAATCAAAGTGCGTATATTCATAGCCTGACATTGTAACTCGGCTACAGTTTTATACGGCAGAACTATGTCAATCTAACTTTTAAGATTATCACTTCTCCGTTCGCCTAGTAGCTTTACCTGCTTATTTATAGGGCTGTAACGTACGTTTATGACCCCTTTCTATTATATTATTTTCTTTCCGAATGTCCTCGAAACTCCTCAGACGTTTGAGAATACTATTTTTATTACTATTGAGTTTGAGGCTTTATATATAAACTTTTTTGATTTGTATAGTAATTTTTTAGAGAGAGATGGAGAAGTATCTCAAAAGGCGCAACAAACCTACCAGACAATCCATGACCCCGACCACTCCGCCAGTGTACAGTACGACTCAGAAGAAGAAGTAATCTTTTGAAGAATTGCTTTTACCAGCTAGTTGATGAAAAAAGTGAGTTTTTCAATCTAGTAAGTAGTGCTGTAGCACTACACTGCACATGGCCCTGTTTAAGGATGCTATCCACTAATGCGCTATTTCTGTCTGTATTTCCGACTTTGTTTCAAGAATTAAGTAATTTACTTATTAGTAATTAATAGTAATTTGTAGGAAAAAGCACTAAGTTTTTTAGGCGTAACTGTACTCAAGCTATTTGACCTAACTATTATTCCACCTCACTTAAGGCAAATTAAAAAAAAACACGATAACCTTTACCTAAATTTAATAACCTCATTTTTTTCTGAGCGAAGTTTCTAGTTTCGAATAGAAAATTCAAGTGACCATCAAACTTTCATAAAAAAAAATGTCATCTGCATGAGTTACACCAATAAAAAGATTCATAGAAAAGCGCTACAGTTGAAGAATTCTTTTCTGTAGAAAATCAGGTAGTGTTTGGTACGCGTTGCGTACGGCGCAGCCCTAGGTTGGCGTCGCGGTGTCGCCCCCTCCGCGCTGCCGAAAAAAGTTGCAAGTCGCTGAGCGGCGCCGCCGAACATTCAAATTTATCGATTGTCCCGCGCGCCTCATTACAACATCCCTCAAAACTTACCCACTCACCAACTTAGCCCTTTCTACCACCACTATTGCCACATTACTTTTTATTCGAAGAAGCCTGCCTCTTTTTTCATCACCAGTTATTATTGTCTGTTAAACTTTAAGTGCTCGCGTAACTTTCGATGTCTTCGTGATTTACGAGAAGCCGTTACGGAGTGTTTTATCGAGCATAAATGTAAGTTCGCTACTTGTTGAGATTGAAGGTTATGTTTTGGATTCAGTGGGTCAGCCTCGAGAGATGCTATGTCTGACTGAACCCTGTAACTTGCAGGTGTTTTGAGGAGTAAGGTACCAGCAGTTAGACTCAAAAATTGCTGAACACTAATACCACAAACATTATTATGTTGTTGTAGGATTAACTTGATGGAATAATTAAGAGATTCATTCACATAATTATTATTCATTCTCACACTATGGTGAAAGGCAGTGATTGGCATAGCGAATGCGGCTTTATTACTGATATCGTATGAGGATTAGTGGCCACCTCTGGTGTTAGAGTTTATCAAGCCGCCTAAGACTGCGCCTAAGTCGCGGCCGTGGCTAAAGAGACAAATTTTGTATAAGTGATATAATGCACGCATGATTTATAATAAGGTATGTGGAGCTATTAATAATGTTACATGTAATGTAACTAGGGTTGCCAGGTGTCCGGATTTAGCCAGACATGTTTGGCTCTTTGTCCTCTTGTCCGGCCAAATTTGTCCTGTCCGGCTTTTTGTGTGACTGCCGCGCGAGTCGCAAGTAATGCCTCGACAGGACTACCCCTCTGGCTGACCGCTGTTTGCAAGGCGGTAATAAATATTGTCCGGCTTCTGGAGCATAATATGTCCGACTTTTAGGGTAAACTGTCCGGCCAAATTAAGCGCCGAGTCCGACTTTTGTATTTTGGTCCTGGCAACCTTACATGTAACTAAAGTGTCTGGCTACATTTGTTCTGACTGAAACCTTCCTAGATAATTTTCAAAAAATACGCATCCCCAAAATCAATAAACTAATTTAACGTTTTAAAATTGTATCCATAAAATGTCCCGCCAACATTAGGCGTTTCCTTAGACAGGATTTTCTTTCATTAACTCCGTATTACGGTAGCCATCGTCCCAAGGACTTGGACCTGCGTATGACCAATAAATAGACGGAAAACCTTATCCGGAATTATTTCCGTAAGCGCGAAGGGTCGTGTACAGTGAGCGACTCGTAAAAGTTACATACGAAGGTAAAAATAACGCTTAAAACGTTAGAGATAAGGCTCAATATTGAGATACTTGTTTTAAATAGTATATGTCGAGTTTTGTAGATAGATCTCATACGTTTATTGTAGTAACGTAGCTGTAGAATTTGTATGAATGGAAAATGAGGGAAAGAGTATTAGGAATCTTTATAGTTTGTTTAATGGTGTTTAATGAAAGAACTTAACTTTTACATCAGGTACTTATTTAGTTAATACATTTTATATTCTTATTTTAATGACCATCGTGAATATTAAGCACGCTGAACTGATTGGAGCGATATCTAGGTTTTGGATTCCATTTTCAGTCTCCTTTTCTTATTAGTTTCAATTCTAGGTAGGACTGTCTATATTCATAACACTAATACCTGCTGAACAGTGTACTTAGGCAATATTGTCTTTATTATACTTTTTAAGACTCCGGCGAACAGTGAGCTTCCCATACAAACGTAATACCAAAATGATTTGCAATTTGAGCATAATTAACTTTTCTTGTGATGTTATTCGGATTAGGACAGCATTTGTTTCTATTAAATAAAAAATCCAAAATACTAAACCAAATCAAAGTTAATGCGATTTACAGTTTTGTATGAAAAAATGTAATTGGCATTTATTTCGAATTGGGTTAGTATTTTGGAATTTTTATTTAATAGAAACCTAGACAAATACTGTATTAATCCGAATAACATCACAAGAAGAGTTAATTATGCTCAAATTGCAAATCATTTTGGTATTACGTTTGTATGGGAAGCTCTCGGTTCGCCGAACTCTTAATTCCTTTCATTAACATCTTTAAAGTTTACTATGCAACAGTTTAGTGGTGGTTATAAATACGAGTAGAACACAGCAATGCACCAAATAGCTCAAACAAAAACGCATCAACTCATTAACACCCATCTTTACATATTCGCATATGTGAAAACGTTGCTTGTCGTTAACGGCGTCCGCGCGTCGCGTCGGCAGTCGGCAGGTATGTCGCTGGCGCCACATGATGGGCTTCAGATTAATGGATCAACCCCCCACCACCCTGATGCGAAACTACTGTTCGACGTCGCTCCTTCCGTACATATATCAACTCAATTGAGATCTGTTTTAAACTGATATATAGAAACTTTTTTTTTTTAATTTTGAGATTTAAGCATTCACAATGCTAATTTATATAATACCAAATAATATACTAGAAAAAATACGACTCGCACCAGATCATGTTCTCGGACGGGAATTGAACCCGCGACCTTTGGATATCCGGTCCAATGCTCTGACCGCTGAGCTACTGAGTCAGTGACTCGGTAGGTATTATATAGAACCTTTTTCATGCGTTTTATATTTAAGGTATCCTCGGATAATTTTCTTTTAAAGTCTGATGTTAACACAGTTTATACAAAAGCTATTCCGGTTTCACAGATTGCCTGTGGTCACAGACACGAAACTACTGTTCGACATCGCGCCGTCCGGATCCGGTACATTATATCAACAGAGTTATTACTATTGAGATCTGCTTTAACCCTTCAACGCCCGGAAAATGAGACACAATAGATATGCCATTGTTATCCGGCCGCCTGCGTCCGCCCGGGCGTTGATGAATTAAGTTAACTGTTAAAATATGTCAAAAATTATAACACTACTTACCTTCTTTATGTCAGTGCTTGACCACAAGCTTTTGTAATATAGGAAGACTGTCTTTGACCATGGAATTTTAATGATTGGTTGACTTACACGGAAACTAGCAAGTGCGGTCCATTGCAATAGTTTTCTACACTCTTACTATAATAAAATAAACAATATTTATAGATAACGACATGTGACCTTGCAGTAGGATAGGCATGTAAGTTTTATCTATTTCTATATACTCAATCTAATCTGATGAAGTACCTACCTATATTAAAATAGAATAAATAAAAAGAATCAAGTACATTCAAATGAAATTAAAAAATAATAACGAGAAATATTTGACAAAAAAAATAAGTACTCAAGTAACATCATTTTATTTCTTGACACATTTGCTAAGTACCATTGTAATTATTTAAAAAAAAATCCGTTGACTTGATAACCTCCTTCTTTTTATGAAGTTGGTTAATAAAAAAAGTGCAACGGGTATAATCACATTTTTTTTCATTATTCTGTTGGTATAATACTGTTTCTTCAATATCCTTCACTTGTTCTTTAATAAACCTGATATTTTACACGTAATAGACAATCGTCGTCATCGTAAATACACACAACGTATTCCTTCAATTTTCCTTTGCAAGTAGGACGCGTTTCCACGTATCCAGTGAAACGGTATGATAATTACGACAACTCTAGCAATCATCTAAGTGGAGAATTTACTTATCCCTGCGGAGGAGAGTGGGGCACGGACACCTTGGATATATTGAGACGTATCACCTTCATTTATATGATCACCTATTTAGAAAAAGCGGGGGAAATGTGTGAATATTCCTGTAAGTAGAAGTTATTGATTTATGAAACTTTATAACAATCTGATCGATTTCACTTTTGTAATATTTTTTCAGCATTGTTTCATAAAACAGACGCATTAAAGTTTCCGAAACTTTTCTTAATTAATGCCACCATCGAAGCAACAAAAAACACACTTCACTTCATGTGAATTGCAGGGGTGTCAGCTTCAAAGGTGATGTGTGAATGTCCGATTACAGCGATATTCGACCGTTATCTGTAAAAGTGTGAGATTTTGGTGCAGATACGCTGATAAAAAGTAGTATGAGGGACATATACATTTTTAAACGTATAATACGATTTTCTGAAGATAAATTCGTATGCACGCTTTACGATGCATCATATGACATGTCGGGAGGTGGCGCATGGCGCCGCGCCGCGTCGCGCGCCAACCCCGCACTATTTCAATCGCGAAATTGACACATGGCTCTCGCGAACCATAAAGTTTGGCGCGAAAACTTTAACCTGGCATATTTACTTAGATATTCTTCTCGAAACACCGATAGCTTGACGAGTGAAAAGTTTTATTGCCGCAGATAGGTCATGCTCCAACCGGTGGAAGTTTGCACATAAATTGGCGGTCATTCCACGCGAATATGCTGACTGAGGGAGTAACAAATATGCCAAGTTTGGTTGTTATAACAGCGATATGTAAGTTCTGTGATACTTCGCCATTAAGTTTATGGAAACGACGGCCGAGATTACATCACACTTTCTGAAAGCTTTGTGTGATTCTCCTCTTCGGTGCGGGCAGGAGAATAAAATTCTGTTACGTGAGCCGGCTATTAATCAGATCTTATGGCAGTTGTAAAAATCCGTCTTCGTGAAATGTTTGAGTGAAAAAATCCGAACGTAATCCGTCAAACGGCTCCCTAATTTTAATTTAATTAGAAAAAGAAGTTTTCACGCGTGGGAGGAGGCAGAGCGACAATGACGTGTTAAAAAGATTAATTTTTGCCGAAGCACGGTGGCCGCAAGTGCGTCTCGACGAACCGACGATTAATCTTTCCCTTTGCAAGTATTCGGAGCAGCATTGTACGTATATTTTTGCTTCCTTACAATACCATTAAGAAACTGCCACCGCTAGTTGGTGTAACACCGCTCCCACCGTCTCATCTTTGGCCCTTTGAAGGCTTGAATAGGTGTTTGCGTTCGCGCCGTCAAAATAGGTCTCCCCTCAATTTTTTACGCGCTCCTTTGAATCACTTAGGCTTCGATAGTTATTATACGAAATGTTTTAATCTTCCATCGTCATTCGCTAACAAAGAGGATCACTAAGCAAATTTTATATAGTCATTCTTTCGTTCAACTGAAAGGAGTATTCAATGGATCATTTCGGTGGTGCAGCGTTTTTGATGCACGACTTCACATTATGGGCTTCCCTGTCTTGTAATCAGTGTTTGCATCATACTTTGTTCGACGGCAGGTGTGACTAACGGTCAATGACCCTGACTGCTAAATCATCAGCATCGGCTTAAATTCGAGTGTGAGTTTTAATCCTTCTAACTAGTGTTTTTGTGAGCTGTAGACCTTGCGCTTGAGAAATTTTTAACATTTTCGAATTGGCCGAAATATGCTTTTTTTCGAAAAGTTTCGAAAATTGAATCGATAAAAACATCTATATAGTAATTAAACATGCTCACAAAATTTCACGATAATCGGTTGGGAAATGCAACCTGTAGAGGAGAACAGCCGGACAGACAGACATACGAAAGCATTGTTGCTCAAGCTGAAACGCCGACTCTCTTGGTTAATATTATAAATACGAAAGTTTCGGTCCGTGTGTGCGTGTGTGCGTGTGTGTTAGTTACCTCTTAACGCCTAAGCGTTTGAACGGATTTAGATGAAATTTTATTGGTAGGCAGATTAGGATATGGTTTATCATGTAGGTCACTTTTCCCAGGGTACACGCTGACTAAGTCAAGGGCGGTTGCTAGTAAAAAATAAACAAAGCCCTGCTTATTTCTAATTACAGTTAGTCCTTTAAAATCTTTTATATTACACACTGTCAAAGATCTTAGGCGGGGTCTCGATAGCCGTCGCATTTAGATCTGGGCATCCGCCAAGTTCCTACTTTACAGGTACTTAGCATACATTATTTTTTTTACGAGTGGATGCAATCAGTTCTGCTCGTGATAAATTTAGATCTCCCACGTGGATCTTTACGTTGTAAACACGCAAAATACTTTGCGAAGTCCAAAAATAATCCTTAATTGATCACTTTTATTTGTAGTGTCAATCACAAATAGTTGTATAGTTTTATTTTAGTTGGTTTTAGGGGAGTATTCGTAGGGTTGCAGCATCCTGAATAAGCAATTTAGGTACTGTGTGTAATTTGGTTTATTCTAATATGTATTACCTATCCTGTTTGTGTCATAAGGAATAAATAGTACATAATGTGACAAAGATCTAGCAGTATTTTGTCATTTATGTTACTGTCCTAACTTGAATATAAAACTGGAAATATTATAGGTCCCTTTTTAAATTTATAATAAGTGGGAATTAAGTCATTAAACTTTAAGTTAGTTAATAATAATATTAATCATTTATTTCCCGGAATATGGTAGTATACATTGATGACATATAATATAAGATCTGCATATTCTGCCTTTGTTAGGTGAGGAAATCTGTTACCTAGTACATAATTTGTTGGTTTGCTTATGTTGATTTCAGTATTAAATTATTGATAAAAACAAAGAAATTTCTAATTAGAAGCTTAGGTATAATGTGGTAATTAATTGAAATAAAATATTAACCTAACATTTTCCTATTGTAGCACAAAGAACATTAAAGCAAAGATACCTATACTGAATACCAAAGCGCTGAATATAACGGTTTTGTGGTTAGCTGACTATTATTAAATCGGGATGACTAAACGTGGACTACTTGTACATCAATACTCAAGCTCTTCGTTTGTATTTTTTATGTATCCAAGCAAAAAAGAATCAATTAGGTCTACGGGCCTGAAGGGTTATATAGGGAGCAACAGAAAATAAATCAGTTTTAGAAAAACTTAGAGTAGCAATGCTAAACATACGAACTAGCATTATGTACTTAGGTACTTGTTAATTTATACAAGGTGTTACAAAAATACCCCTAATGCCGAATATGGTATATAGGGACCATCAAACTGAACAACTTTTACTATGGGACCAACTCTGAAATCGCGAGAAGAAAATCAGCTGTTTCATACATTTTGATATTTTCGATTTTAATTTTTGTATGGAACACCTAATTTTTTTTCGCGATTTCAGAGTTGGTCCCATAGTAAAAGTTGTTCAGTTTGATGGTCCCTATATACCATATTCGGCATTAGGGGTATTTTTGTAACACCTTGTATAACTTACTGTCAATCTACGGGCCTGCTAATTCTGTAGATTTACCCCCTTACTAATAAATATTGTATAGCAGATGTACACAATGGTTACTCTCTGTCGAACCATTTAAGTTTGACATTAAAAAGAAAGGGACAAAACACTGTGTAACTATACATCTGCTATACAATAATTATTAGTAAGGGCTTTCAGTTTTATTTACATCCACACTGCATTATACAGTTAGAAATAAAGTTTAACCTTGAGTAATAACTAAAAAGTAGATAAGTACTTCGGTTATGTTTAGTATAGATTGTAGCAAGTTCAAAGAAGCAAGCAAACCCTGTGGAAGAAAGGAGTGACCATAAAGGATCCTATGTAGATGATGATTGTCACAAAAAAGTTGGCACTTACGAAAATAATGTAAACGAACAAAGGAATGTGTGAAGGTGAAGAAGGCAGCTTTAGATGATCAACTAATTAACATTAATGAGTGATACGTCTCATAATTTATCATAATAGTGATGTCCTAGACTGGAACCGTGATCTTTCAGAATTCTGATAACGTATGTAGCATCCGCTTCAGTTCAGATAATTATCTCGAGGGTTAGTGATATTGAGGGTCAATGGTAATGGTAATTAATTATAATGATAGACTTACTAAAGGCTTTTTGTTTGGTGGCTTAATCGTAATTTTCTAAATCAGCGGTGACTATTTCATTTCTATACTTTGGTCGTGGTCCGTGGTCGAGTGGTTTGTACGCCGGTTTTCAAGGTGTCGCCATCTTTGAGGTCCCGGGTTCGATCCCCGGCTGGGTCAATTTAGAAAAACTAACTTTTTATATTGGCTCAGGTCTGGGTGTTTGTGATACCACCGTTATCTCTGATTTCCATAACACAAGTGCTTTAGCTACTTACTTTGGGATCAGAGCAATGTTTGTGATGTTGTCTAATATTTATTTTTATTTATTTAAATACTTGCGGCTAATACATCATCAGCATTACTTGACTCACAATGAATTTTGCTTTTCTTAAAAAATACCAATATGTCATTTTTCAAAGAAAAAGTTAAATTCATTTTGCCATAGCCTTTTTGTTTGGAGACCCTCGAAGCAGTTAACACAGTTCGCGAGCGTTGAACATCAAACGTTTATCCGAACACAGTCATAGATCGTCCGGAACATTATCGTGATATATCGCTGTCTGTTATAAATCCAGGAATCTGGGGGTCGGACACGCCTACATAGTTTTTCTGGATTCTCTTCTAGTTGAGATATAGTTTTGTTGTATTTGTGTGAACATACTATATGCTTAAGAAATCGCACAAAGAATAAGAAAGAGGAAATCTTTTGATATACCGTAAACTGGGGTGATTAGCAACTTGTGTTGTGAATGACAACAGCGACATTTTCGATAAAAAAATTACAAAAATTCAAAATCAACCGATTGGGTCCGCTCATAAAACATTTTTCTATAAAACTAATGAGGTTATTTTAATTTGATTTATTTTCTTCAATCGAAAATGTCGCTGTTGTTATTCACCACGCCAGTTGCTTATCACCCCAGTTTTCCGGTACTTATAAACAACAAAATTGTGAAAATATAAAAAAAAACTCGCATTGGAACACACGCTTCTCGTCAACGTCTGTTTTAAAGTATTTTCAATAAAATAAAAAGGATTTATAATTAATGATAATATTGCTAAACTGAAAACACATTTTTTTTATAATCTCACGCCCACCTGTAGAACGCATTAGGTATGGTTATTAAATGTAGCAACGTAGCTACAAACAAAACCGAGAAATACAAATTTCAATATTTTACTTTACTTAACTATCTTTATCATTTTGTAAAACTTCTGAACTTCTAAACTGTTTTAATAAAACAAATAAGTTTTTCTATTTAAGCACTAGTATTATTAATTAGTTATACATATTACATTTTTAAAGGAAAATAATTGTATCTGTTTCCGTTGTGACATTGCTCGATAAAAGCAATTTATTCAACTCGAAATAAATGAAATAACAATGCTTAATTTTGCTGTAACAAATTTTAAAATGGATTACTGAACTTAACAAAAGTTCGTTAGCAAGGATCTGCCACCTTTGTTCATAAAACAATATTGTCAAAATTATATTTTCCTTCTGTTTAGCTTGGTTTCCTTAAAATAATGATATTCCTAAATAAAATTGTACTTACTTTTGAAATTAATGACATGTATTCTTGGTACCTACATGATCAACGAAAAACTTGTTTAGAATCAAATAGTAACTTTGGTTTCTGTATATAAAATAATATTTTTTTTAATGTGAGCATTCACAATGCTATTTTTATACAATACTAAATAATATACTACAAAAAAACGACTCGCACCAGATCATATTCTCGGACGAGAATCGAGCCCGTGACCCTTGGATGTCCGGTCCAATGCTCTTACCACTGAGCTACCGAGTCACTAGTGGCATTGTCGAATTTTTTCTAATATATTCCACTCTTACGCTACAAGCAAGTGTTATTTCATCAATGTGAGATCGATACTGTTACACCATTTGATTAGACAGGACGTAATTTCCAATAAACTTTCTCTTTTCTTTAAAATAAAAACTGCAATTTTCGTAAAGAACGCTCGTCTGCTACCGGGCGCGTGCATGGCTGGCTGACTAAATGGTGTGCGGGTTGTAATTTTTTTAACCCACCCACTTGATTGTCATTTGCGTTAAGTTATTTTTTGAGCGGAATGCTTGTTCCATAGATTTAAGTTCGCTGGTTTCTTCATTCTGCCGCATCTCAATGAAGGCAGGTGAGCTAGAAAATTGTGCGTAATGACGTATTCAAATCAGGCCGAAACCGGATTCCGACCTCAACGAAATGGGATTACGAAAATTTCAATGTTTTATTAAGTTAAACTTTGCTTCGGCAGTTGTAAGTGAATTTATTCCTACTTAGTTATCGGCTCGTGGAAAAGTCATCTTGCTAACGTTTCGGTAACTTGAATAATTAAATTTGTCAGTGGTGGTTGACACGTCACTGGATTTTCTTCTGAATTATAAGGGATTGTCACGTTTTACGTCTTCCTTCGCTCCCTTTGACTGTGTAATCGTGAATCTCTAACTTGAATTATTTATTATTTGATTTCGCACTTTACAGGTTGGCAGCCACCCATTTTTATTGTCTGTAATTTTATTTCATCGCGATGATTTACACCCCAAGGTTGAATGACTTTAAATAAATTGTAAAAAAAGTTGCCCACAGTTCTATCAAAACAAAAACAGTTTACATATTCCGTCTGTAACATTACTGATACAAAAGAAATAAGGTTACAACACAGTGTTTTAATAAAACATAGGACGGTGACGCGTAAGCAAGGTTCGGTAAGTTCCATAATTTCATTCATATAATAACCGCATGGTAGGTAAGGTAAGTTCTATGCGCATTCGTTTGAACGTGACGCATTTTCTGGAAACCAAGCATACATAGGGTGTGGAATTATGGACTTTGATATAAATGAATTCTCATATTAAACAAAGATTTTAATTGATAATTTTTATTTCGAGCATTCATTTTGCACACATTTTAAGTTTGTGTGGTTTACGAAATAAATCAAAAATGCCTATTTGTTGAAGTAAGTTAATAATATTGCTACAAAATATTTATGAGAAATTAATTATAGTGATGTATGTATAATGTGCTTATCAATGAAATTGCAGATTTGTTTGGAAAATTTTAGAAAAGTTGCATTTTTCATACTAACATTTTCTTAATTTATTTTTAAGAATTTATTTATAGCAACAGTGTACGCTAATGCTCCAAAACTTTTGGTTACTAATGTAGAAAACTTAGTTAATATGTCGGTCGATTTTCTGATCGATTTTAGCCGACTTGCGCTATTTATCGACAATCGCTTGTAAAATCGAATCGCCACATCATTAAAATTATCGACAATCGCTTGTAAAATCAAATCGCCTCATCATTTCAACTATCGACAATCGCATGTAAAATCGAATTGCCACATCATTTGAATGAGGTAGCGATTGGATTTGACAAAGCGTCGATAAAAAGCGCTAGTCGACAAAAATGGCCCAGAAAATCGACCCGACTAAAAGAATTAAGAATACCTAAAGCGATTATTGTATATTTTTAATGTTAAAACCAAAATAAGGATTAGTTTTGTAATCGGGGGTGTTATTATCCGTTAAGTAAGTATCGGGCTGTTATTTTGGACATGTGAAAAAACTTGAACGAACTGTATCAAAACCATTAAAATTCATCCGAAAGGTTCATCGCTACATTCAGTGTGTCAATAATGTTCTTCTGAATTATTCATCGCGCCTTCGATAAGTCCGTTCTAGCTGCTTATGTGTCGCGGAGAAGTTTTTTTATCCTACTTCATTCGGGTAAACTTATTAATGTGATTTGAGACTAAAATGATGCAATTTTCAGTATTATTTCAACGTCATTTCACAAAATTCAAAATCAGCTCAGAATGCTGAGAAAATTTCTAGTTAAGGTCAAAATCTACGTAATCGGTTTAATTTATGGATAATGATATTTGATCATAGTTTTCTAAGTTGACCAACATAGATAGGTTTTTACCACTTACGGGGCCGTACAACGTCAAATGCACATTTTTGAGCAACAATTTCACTCAGTATTACTTGATTTATCGGTCCCATAACGTTTTACCTCTGTTCCCAGAATAATATTAATATTCCAACTAGTAAGCAACGAAGTCCTTATAGAAAATCCAAAGTCATTCAAATCCAAATTGGTTTTGAACTATGAACTTTTGAGTCTACTAAAAATAAAAAAACAAATTTGCTTTGCACCGCTAATAAAAAAGGTTTGTGTTATTTTTCAACATTTTCAAACGACTGAAACATGATTTTTTTACTCTCCTCCCACCTCCACCATTTCGAAAAAAATCGTAAAACTGTATCGACCAAAAAATTCTATATAATTATCGAACCTGCTCACAAAATTTCACGAGAATCGGTTGAAAAATGCGACCTGTAGAGGAGAACAAACGGACATCCGGACACCGGAAGGACATACGAAAGCATTTTTGCCCAAGCTGACCCGGAGACGCTTCGCTCGCGCTTCGCGCTCACTCGGTCAATTATATTGAAGGCGACTCTTATCTGAATCTACCAGTGTGAACCCTTGGAGGGGATTTTTATTTTTTTATTTTATTAAGGTAAAACTATATTTCCAGAAATAATAAATATCACGTCAATTATCTTCAGAAAGTTAACTGATGTTCAAATAGGAACAATCAGAATGTACTTAGCTTAATACCTAACTCCTTTTTTATTAAGTTCAGTGTCGAATTACAACAAAAGGAATATCATGAGTCGAATCAAAACTTCAACCCATCAACGAAATACTTCTAAAAATTAAACCAAATTCAAAGCGGGTGGAACAATTTGTCTAACATCAATTATGTTTCCGATGAGCGTATCAATCGAGAAAACAAGCGATGAGCATAAAGTGCGGAAATCATAAGCCATTCGGAGATTGCGTAACGCTTTATAACAGTGGAAATTCGGGGGAATTTAACTCGGTGTAGCATTAAAGGGGACGGTAGACGGTTAATTCACCCCATAAGGGTCGCTCTGGCGCCGAGAATCCTGCCGTAGACGAAATTCTAAGTACGGTGTCTTTCTCGGCCCGAGACGCCCCCGCCATATCCAGCGCGCTTACTCTGTAGTCTTACTGGAAATGGCACACGGTTGTACGGAAATATAAATACTTACCTTTACAAAGAAATAAGATTGCTTTACCCCATTTTTTTTTTCAGAATCCAAAATATTGATAAGTTTGATAAGTTGCAAAAATATATTTTACTCTAAGTATAATTATTATTGAAATGAATTTTTATAACGCCCAAACTTACATAAAAAAAAGTTGTGAAAGAAACTTTTATTGAAAGTTCAAATACAGTTTATACAGTTATATTTTATATTATTTATATTATTTACAGTTTATATTATATATTGCCACTTCCAAAATAATTTTATATCGCGCTATTTCTTTACAAAGTATCGCATTCGGTACCCGTTCAATCTTCACTGGAGCGTAGAGAAATACGGCCGTATAAACCATAATATATATTGTGCTGAAAAAAAACAGGTAAATTACTGGAATCTACGTACGTGACGTCACAGTCGCGGAAAATTCGATTATCTTCATCTGCCAGTCAGCAAACTACATCCAAGGATACTCATAAATTATATCTGTGAAATTATGCCAGGACCAAATTCACGGATAAATATTAATGTTGTGCCCATAAATTTGACGCTATGAAAACATAACTATAGCTTATCTTTGAGTATAGGATAGATTCGCAGTAGGATATTTATGAATATAACTGTTAGCATATTGAGAGCATTTGAGGAAGTGCAATGTTTGACTTGTTTTTTTTTTAAACGGAAGATACCGGTATCGTTTTTGCATCGTTTATTTTTTTTACTTTAGTAGCTTGTAAGAAGTCAACAGTAGGTCATTTTATTTTAACTGATTAGGTGATGGTGACCTAAATAAAAAATCTATAGATCAAATCTTATTCCTTAATTTGTCACAGTTATAGCAGACAGGTTCCACTATAGTAAGGGCCGCTGGCGACAAATCCATCAAAGTGTCGACAGGCCATTTGTTGCGTGTGTTTTTACGCTTGATAAATCGAGACTTGTCCACATTTATCCGATTTATGGACGCTGATTGTCGTACTTTACGTAAAGTTAATTGGACACGGTTAATAAGCTGATTTGTCGGGAAAATTACTGAAAGAAACTGTAATACCTACTACCAAAAGGATTGTAAGTAAGTACGATTACCGACATCAAGTTCAACTAAATGAAGATGCGCCCCATAAAAATCAGTAAGAAATAAAATTATGAAATCGAGAAACAGTGATGCTTTTAACCTTCTACACCTGTCGGGCGAGCTTTCATAACCGATAGACCGACTGAAACCTAAAATCTTTGAATGCAAAAGCACGGATTATAAGCATTCCAGTTAAAACGCGTGTACACAAATTTTTCATTGGAGTTTTTGACTCGCATATTTACATGGCGGAATACGTAAGTGGCCGTTTCTCACTGGGCACGCAGATATTATTTATGGACTCTTTTATTGCTGAACTTCATTTTCCGCGGTCGCTTTTATTCCTTCGACGGGCAAAAGTTGTGAGATTTTATTGCCGGTGCGAGATAGGACATGTTATTGCACTAACTTTGCACGTAGGATGGAATTAAAATAGATTTTTCGTGGTCAGTTGTGGGATTGCCCGGATGCGAGCTGCTTTATGGCAGGCTACATTTAACTCCACTTCAGACCACTACACAGTTCAGGTTTATATTGCTATTTGCGGTATATTCCAAATTGAATACTAATGTTATTCATTATGGGCTTTTATCTTTTACATCTTTCCATCCATTAAAATTAAATTTAGGGAAATATTCCTTCTTTATTAAAATTAACATGAATAATCTATATTTTACAACTTTATATGAAATTTAAAATATAAGGAACGATAAAAAATCAAATATTTGAACCATGAATCAATAAAATCACCAGTGAGCATATTGAGCATCAATAAATCTGAAAGTTTCATGTCGAAGAAAGTTACAGAATATGTTTTACGATCTAAATCTTTCACTATAAACTAAACTTTTTTAGTGAACAAGTCATTGATCTATGGTCTTCGAAATTGGTATTTTCATTATTCAAAACTGATTAGTAGAAATAAAATGAGCAGTTTTAAACATCAGATTAGTTGCTAAATAAAGTTTATCTATTTCAGAACTCGATTCGACATAATCTGTCGCTTCACAATCGGTTCATGCGGGTCCAGAACGAGGGTACAGGGAAGTCTTCGTGGTGGATGATCAACCCTGACGCGAAGCCGGGCAAGTCGGTCAGAAGACGAGCGGCGTCCATGGAGACGTCAAAGTTTGAAAAACGTAGAGGACGAGTCAAAAAGAAGGTGAGGATGATTATACAAAGTCTATACTACAATGAAAAAAAAAATGGTACAAGGATATTCCGATTGATATTATATAATATATTAAAAAGTACTTACTTATTTCAAGTCTTGACGGAACTTTATGAAAAGTGCTGATTTTATCTGAAAATTAAAAAAATGCATCTATTGGCAAAGCTTCTTTATATAATTATATCTTACCCAACGAATTATTTAAAATTAAAACCAATAAAGGTAATTGAAATTACTTTAGTCTGGGACGACTCTTAATGTTTTCGTGGAAAAATTGTAAAGACTGCTTTAAAAATTAATTAAATTAGTACGTCTGTAGTTAATCTCTTAGATCATGACATCTACGTTAAAATTTTATTTTTACAGGCTGAAGCGTTAAGGAACGGAGTAACTGCAGATGCAACTCCAAGCCCAGCCAGTTCAGTGTCAGAAAGCCTAGACATGTTTCCAGAATCACCTCTTCATAGGTAAATATAAGAAACAACAAAATCACATATAAGCTTAGCATAGAAAATTTAGATGATTAGTACCGCGACAGTTCCTCGGTCAGATTAAAGCCACAGATGCACGAGTTCGTCATGGCACCACGCCAACGATGCCAACCGAAACGGATATTGTGGACACTGATACTAATTTGACTTTAAAGGCATAATAACTTACCTATATACGGGTAATGCAATGGAAAGTTTGCCAGAACCACAAATATCCCCGATAAATATATTCTTAAACAGACAACGCTCTTGGAAATATTGAAATTTTATGTGTGCTCGAAACAATGTGAGGTACGATGATACAGTGGCTATAATAAAACTATCGGCATAAAGCTGCGTTGACCAGACTAATAAAATTGAGTTATAGCAAAACTGCTACTTCATGATAAAAGGTTTTAAATCATTCACAACCATTAGATGAATGAATTATGTGAATGGTAAATCTCGTCATTTCTCCGATATTTAACGTTTTTATTGCCGAATATCTGTCGGCATTACGGATATAACTTTTATTTTGGACAATCGACTGTGAATGCTCGGAGAACGAACCGACAGCACATTTCTTATGGGGCATTTTGTCATTGTTTGTAGCAATAAAAATATTTCTAAGCTGACCATTGAACCCGTTATGGTGATCGCTTCATTTAGCATACTTTATATGTTAGAGGGCCTCCAAATAGACATTAGATTTGCATGTTACCCATTACATTTCGTGCTATATTGTGAATAGAGATGATCTTAGGCAAACTAGCTTTAAGTTTTTTTCTGCTATTAAATTTTAATTTTTTGCCCCTTGGTTTACGATGTTTTGATGATGTGACCATCTGTTATGCAGTAAACATTGGCTGTATCACTATGTGGTTACATGATCACCGTCGTTTGTTTGTCTCATTCTGAATTTTGCGCTTGTTTGCTTGCGCGTAGCAACAGTTTTCAGTTGTCACCGGACTTCCGCCAGAGGGCACCGTCAAACGCGTCGTCTTGTGGGCGACTATCTCCTATTCCGTCTTTGATTGCCACGGAGCCAGACTGGGGTGCGGAATACAATGCTGGTGACTTCGCCTCCAATAGTGATTTCACACAATCCGTGGACTACGCTCAAGAGGAGCAGTTGGCTGGCAACTTAGCCGATTCCATGAAGCTGCAAGGCGCTGACCCATTCCTAAATACGTAAGTATGGTAATGTAATGCAACTCAGATTTAAAACAAATTTTGGTATAATGCTTCAAAATAAGTTGAAACATTAATCAGGTAATTTGATTCCCTCATTACCTACTTAAAATTATCTTGGAGGTGCTTACCGCTTGTTTCGTTTTAAAAAATTAGATAGTGACTTACTTAGACAGCTTTGCTTCTTAGAAATCTTAGCGTGGGCTTACAGTTACGTGATAGCAATCAACTTCGTGCCAAAAACTACATTTGAGCTGTTTCTGAATTTATCTAACTTAATTATATTGTACCTATATTTTAATAGTTTTGTCTAAAAATTTGACATTATGGCAGTCATCTAAGAGAATTCTAAGCATACTTGGCGCCTAAGGTCAGTCCTGTTCAATATAAACATCCTTTGATTTTCTTAAGCAACCTCCTCCCCTGATTGAACGCAGATATGTACCAACGACGTCGTCGTCGTCCTCCGGCGGTAGCTACCAGTACACATACGGCGGCTGCCCGCGGCATCCGCACGGAAGCTGCGCCTGCGCCTCCATGTACTCACACCCCGCGCACCCCGCGCACCCGACGCATCCACACCAGCATGCGCTGGACCATTTTGTGCGACCACCGCCCCCTGCGGATCCGGCTGATATCATGCAAACAGGTATGTTGAGGGTCATTTGAGAGATGAGAACCTTTTAGGGAGACACTAAGCTTGATCTTTGGGCAGAAAAGTCAGCCAATGCCAGAGGCTATTGGTGATGATGAGCTTAGACAATTCATGTAGGTATTAACAAAATAACTTTTTTTGTAGTAGTTCTGAGAAAAAAATTGTACTTATGGGGATAGAAATCTATTATTTTCTAACAAATGAGTGGCAAATAAGTACAAATATTAGTAACAGATCAAGTACAATTCTTGATTGCAGTAAGATTTGTATTATCCCATTTTAGAATAAAAAAAGAGTTGCTCTGATTTCTCCTTCTAGAAAATAGCCAAACGCAAATATTGACGGCAGACGCAGCGCTAATGAACGGGGGCCTGATGGTGCAGACGGGCGCGATGGGCCCCACGACGGTGATGGGGCAGATCATGGGGGCCCTGAACACGGGGCTCGCGGAGGACTTAAATATAGAAGCCCTCGAACATGGCTTCGACTGCAATGTTGACGAGGTAAGAGAGGAGAAACTAGACAAACGATTCCTACTTTTTCAAAAGCTGATTATCGGCTACATGTCATATAAAATAATAGCATGTTTAATAGGTTTTGAGGTACTGACTTTTTGTCATCATTATATTTTATTGGATCGAATCATGGGAGGGCTTGGGAGGGCTTTCTGTGATGGAAAGAAATAATGTTAGATTTAGTCTGTGTATCCTAACTTGTCTTATTTGGTAAACAATCTTCACCCAACTCTTTATCGAAAAAAACTATTATAAAAGCAACAAATGGTTTTGCACACATAAACTACGAAATAAATTACTAATATTGACAATTTTATTTAATAAGACAACATATTTTTAAAGAACGATTTACACATGATGTATGACAACTGTCAAAAGCTGTTTACTAAATAGAACAAGTAAGGACAATCAGACTATACCAAAAAGTGATGTTTGCCAATTCATTAAATAGAGAACGGTCTATAAGTTTTTATAATATTTCTTGAATAAATAGTATTTATGTGCATGGCATGGCAAGTTTCGAATCTTAGTAGGCCCCTAATATTAATGTGATGATCCACCACCGAAACTATTTATTTAGCATCCATTCCATCAATATGGGTTCTGTCCCAACAATTTATGTTTTAAGGTTGGGTCGCCGGTCAAGAACTCATTAAAAAGCTTCTGTGTTGACCTTTATTTGTCATTGTCACCAGGTGATAAAGCACGAGTTAAGCATGGACGGCTCCTTGGACTTCAACTTCCCGCAGCAGCACACGGCGATGGCCGCCGAGGCGGAGAGCCAGTTCGCTGCGCCCGCGCCGCCCGTCCCCACCACGCTGTCCGGCGGCGGCGCCCCCCGCACCTCCTACTCCGCCACCCCCTCTTGGGTCCATTGAACCAAACCTCTACCACTCTAGGACTTCACCTACTTACAGGTTGTCAAAAGGCTTTCGTCTTTCCTAATGTAAATAGTGACGCGAACTTATTGTTTAAGTTTAAATTTTATTTTGTTTTGTTACTATCGCATCGTAGTCGAGATTTTTTTTGTTCATTTTATCATGTTAACTAATGATAGATTTTTATTTAGCGTTTGATTAAGTGGAATGTTACCGATCGTTGTTGAAATGTCAACTGTGTTAATGTAGGCTGTAGTACTAAGCTAGGTGGAAGCTTGTGATATAGATAGGGTTTTATAATCAGAATAATTGTTGGACCTAGAGGGGGCGCGGGATTGATGAGAGACCACATAGCGGTTAAAATAAAAGGTTGGTATATTTTTATACAACTTCCATAAATTAATCTTTTTCTTAAGGTGTTCATTATGTAGTAAAAGATTTCTAATCTTGCCCCCAAAGTTTTGATAAGTAAATTATTAACTATAGAGTAATAAATGTCGAAACATTTTTCTAAAATAAATCTTACGAACACTTATTCCAACAAAAATCTGAGTTTCCTCAAACAAAAAAGAAAAGCACATTTTAAAAGCTGACTTCCTCCAAACAGAGAAGAGGAGTTGCTCAAACTTAAAAATGTGAACAAAGCCTTTGCTCGACGCTGAAATATTAGCGATCGGTTAACAATAGCATGGGGCAATAAATCCACGAAATATCAGCGATAATCTGCGGAAAGTTTGGCCAGTGTCCGATAAGTTGCCGAGTATCGCCAACAAAACTATAACTCTGTTGTTTCGTGAAAATGGCTATCTGACCTCCTTCGCCATATTTAGGAGTATTCAACCAAAAGTTTTTCCGTGAGGAACTTCTATTTTACTACTGTCTGTGCAGTTTTAGTTGTAATGCTTTTGTGATTTGAGACTTAAAAGATTTTTATTTGAATCCTTTTGCATTAGAATAACCGAAGAGTTACGAACATTATTTACAAAAATGTATAACATTATCCTTTAGACGGATCTGAGACGAATAAGTTGAATTACTCGAGGATAACTGAACTTTATGAATGACAAGGTTTTAACATTTTCAATAGAATCTTTCCGTCTCTGCTTCCTCCAACATTCCTGAGCAGAGAATTTCCTACGTCATTCTGCTTTACGACATTGGTGTTACAAAAGATAACTACGTCACTCATGTTTATGTTTCTTTGTACGTGGATTATGAGACGTGATGCTATCTTTTTTATGTGAAAAGCCTAGAAAAGAGCGTTAGGTGGTACCATCCAATAGTATTCTTTTGCAAATTATATTAGCCCATGAATAATTTGTACAGAAAAGTCGGGCACCAAATTTTTTTCCACGCCATTTTCTGGATCTACAAGGAATTGTAGTGTAGAATGTTAAACAATAAAATCTATAACCATATTCTTTGAATGCGAAAACTTTTTGTGTCATGTCATTTTCCAAATTTTAATATGGTAAAATCGAAATCGTGAGCGCTGGTGGAACAATAACCGCAGCAGTTTACGGAAAACTATAGAGAACAAGATCAATTTATTCGTGAAATGAATATGAATAATAATTATGATTAGACTGGGATTGAGCGCGGTTCACCGAAGCTCCTGATTCAATTTCACCAATGAATGATCCTATTTGTTCGCTAATGAGGGAGACCGGTCTCAGTAATTAATCATATCATTTTAGCGTAAACGGTGCCCGTCGCGGCGAGCCGAGCGATCGCTCCCAAATAATAGAACACCACGAAAAAATCCCGAGAATACAACGCTAGATTAAACCCGCTTCGGTAATGACTTGTTTTTTAGGGTTACAAAAGAATGAATACGTCTTCGGCAGACGGTGAGCCAGCGAAGAAAAAACCTGTTAATTTTTATACTTGTAAACTAGAAAGCTGGGGAGTTAATGGGGGAAATGAGATCTTGGTTTTTTTTCACTTTTTAAACCGGATGAAATTCGATAATGCCGTTGTGTTTTTTGTTTAGACAAGTTGGCACGTGGAAGCCTTGTTTAATATTGAATTAGTCAAAATATTTGTAGAATTAAATCTGGCAACGCCACCTGCAGCACGAATTATGTTCAATATGAAAGTGTTTAGTTAATATCGATTTGTGCTTTCACTGGTGGCCTGGCACGATAAAATTATCGTCGAGTCAACCTCACCATAACCTTTATTCACTCAGCGACAGAAACGGCAAACGTTTTTCAACGATGCTGATTTATTTTAAAGACCGGTCTTATTATGAGAAGAGCAAACCAAAAACCCACTTCATTAGGTTCATTCCATTTCGCCTTACCCCGCCAAGTAGAGACATCGGTCAACACTCCAAGAGTTTAAGCAGCTGATTTTCATAAAGAGGCCCGAATGGCGGGAGGTGGTGCTTAAATTTTTTAACTCATCCTGTATTCCGCTCAGCTAGACTCGTAATTAGGTGCGACCGACCTTTACACGCGATTTCTCGGCACTTGTTAAAAGTTTTCAATTGCTTTAGGAGGGGCCCTTATGCGGAATTTATTCATTTTATTCGCCCCCCTTGCCTTGCTTAATAAAAAGCTCGTTCTTTTTATTTCCTCTTTTAGCCCTTGGGTTATTACGTTAAATATTTGCCGCGCGGCTTACCTACGTACATATATTGAAAGGACTTGTTCCTTGCATATAGCATACAAAGGAACGAACTACTTTTCAACAATTACAGATTATAGATAAAAGGGTGTAATTGTTAATAAAACACTAGTGAAAACAACGCACTATTTAGCCACCAACGAAAAAAGATTATAATTATTAACGATCTATACTTACGCTTGATAAAATAATTGTATTCATTGGTATTGAAGGCTTTGCTACGCTAAACAAAAATGAACAAACTTCATTTCCATTTAAAAAAGCACGATCCCCATCGACCCCATGAAAAAACTCGGATGTCATTTCAAAAGTTGTGAGGCTCAATTTTCGCATCCAATATAAGTCGGTCGGATGAGCTTGGCATATCCAATAAGTATGCCTCCAGTTATTGTTTGATAGCGTCAGTTTGATAAGTTATTTAAATGAAAGCCAATATAGTTAGCGCTGTCAATTTTTCTTGAGCTTTACGTGACTGTGGCCTTTCATCCGTTGGCGTGGGTATTTTTATCACGTCCTGCTGTCTTATTAAAGTGAACCTCGTTTCTTGAGCCATTTAAGCCTCTAGAGGCAAATTGACGTGGAGATTTAATCAATTATTATAATGTTCTGGGTCCATTTGCAGTGATTTTTAACGGTGATTGGTTTATTCTATGACCGATTTTTTTATTACTTAACAATTCCGGGAACTACAGCAGCCGTAATTTTATAAAGTGTCTTTATTAATTATATTAGTCTTAATTTTGAAATAAATATTTTTATTAGTAAGTATGACATAAAATAGTAATGTGAAAACAAAAATCTAAAAATAAAAGTCGACTACGAAATTAGAGAAATAATGTGCGGAAAAACACACATGTTATTACACACTTAAAGAATAAAAATTAGGTATTAAAATTAATGAAAAAATGAAAATCAAAGTTCATCTGAATAAAGATTAGATAAGTACTAACTAAAGTTTTTTGAAAATCCAAAATAACCAGTCTTACCAATCTTCGTAAGTATCAGAAATATCGTATATTCTTCCCCATGCAAAATGTTGAGGGTGACTTTAGCATTCTTTAGCGGCATCGGCCGCTACCAAATTGGATTACACGATTACGTGCTAACTGTCGTAGTCGCTCCTAACGATTTTATGATTTTATTGTAGAACCCCATGCGCGATTATGACTCAAGACAAATTAGGCCCCTCGAGGTTTCGGGATAAACGAGATTTGAAGTTTTAAATCTAGTTAAGAGTTTGAATTAAAAGCCTGGCGCCCTTATTTTTTTTATAGCGTGTACTGTCTTGATTACGATTTAGAAATGACATGACGGGACCACAACCGCTCTGCTAAAAGCGAAACGACAGATAAGAAGAAGTACCTAACTTATGTACTTCTCCAAGGTCCAATCTTCCGCTGCTACACTGCCATATAATGACACTGCATTATGCGTTACTGCAGATTAAGTCGTACTTGACCATCAGCCATTTTTAATGTCCTCACTGCTGGGGCACAGGCCTCCCTTATGGGTGGATAAGGAGGATGGGCCATGACCCACCACTCGGGCCCAATGCGGATTGGTGGGTGCTAACGAAAGCAAATGCAGCCGGGACCAACGGCTTAACGTGCCTTCCGAAGCACGGAGAAACTCGAGATATTACATTTTTGGTCACCCATCCCATGACCGATCCTTGCTGTTGCTTAACCTCCGCAGTCGATGGGCCAGGTGCTATACCACTGCGCCACCGAGCTCCTCAAGTCGTACTTATTGTACTATTATTGTATAGAAATCACCAACTAACAAACAACGCATTCTACATGAATTTAATTCATGACGCAAAGTGATTTGCGGTAGATTGAATGTGACGTGAAAAGTCACAAGGAACAGAGTTATGGAATAAATTCAGCAACAAAACCTCTACATACTCAATCTATAATGAACCTGAAAATTGTAAGCATAACTTTGCAAACTTTGTACCACGTGGTGTGGGCGTAGGGCGGGTCGCTCCGCCCTAGCGCAACAGGTGCCTCGCCGCGCGCGCCCCTCTCCCCTGCGTTACAGCGTGTCCTAGTTCTCCTATTCAACCGTCTTTATTAGTAAGCCCTTAAGGTTAACTTAAAACTAGTTGAGCACTACTTAAGGTTGAGTTTCGGAAAACCACGAAATATGTCTTTGCTTATTTGTTTTTAGCAGTACTCCTACAAAATTTCAAGTAGAAAGTTCTATTTTATATTTTTTTTTAATAAACTTTGAACCACCGTTTCAGCCTTTTATAGGGATGATATTTTTAAATATCCTTTCTTATTCATGGATGTCTACACTGTATAAAGTTCAAAATCTCTTGTTTCACATAGGTTAGGCACTCTTATCCTTATAAGTAATAAGAGAAAAAGATTAAACTCTGTGAATTCATTATGATGCTATTTGGCTTTATTATTTAGTTTTTGGCGCCATTTTGTCGAGTTCGGTTAGTTGTCTATTTTAATTAATTTCAAATTGACTCATAGTGGATATTGTGTCTTAAAATTGGTGCAGTTATATGGTACAAGTGTCTACGCAACTGAACAATATGTGGGATAATTGAAATAGGCGCGATCTTGGTTAGGTTAGGTTAGTGAAGCTGAGACTTTTATTGAAGTGGTGGCTTCCTCGGCAGAACTAACCGAGTAAACTGTCTTGATATAATTGGTGCCAAATGCTCCAAGCAGCATTGGAATACGATGCACCCGCATTCTAATGAAAAATGAAATAATATCAACTCAAAAACTGGCAGTATGGCTTAGACCTTCGCCCGTCCTGAAAAGGCTATTTGATCTTTTCCCCGAAGTTGATTAAGTCAAGTTAATTGAAGTAAGTTGTAATGTGGAATCAAAAGCATGTATGTAAATTGGAGTCCGTACCACCAAATAAGTCTCGCGGAATGTTGGTGGATCTACAATGTACGATGTCTAATTGCTATTAGAATAAAGCCATTTTTCCAATGACTTAAACGATATCAGCGCCGCATCTACAGGATTTCTTATTGTATGAAAATTGCGAGTTTAAAAAAAACGGCGGGACTGCGACGCCAACGCTAAGACGCTGTCTCCACGGGCATCGCGACGAGTAAGCGCTTTTTCTATCGTCGCATCGCCGCGATATCATCGCCGTGTGGAGACGCATTCATAGAGAGTATATAGAAATACGTGGCACGACGATAATATCGCCGCAATTCTCTCGCTCGTGGAGATGGCGCCTAATTTGGAGGCTCCTTAACTGTAAAGGAAATACGTGCATAGCTAAGGTTTGAGAGCAATTCAGCTGTAGAAAAAAATTGTTTTAGTATAATACCCTATGTATCTAAATTATATTTTTGTAAGTAATGTATTTTTATCGTAAATACGAGTACCTATAAATAATTTGTACTTTTTTTTCAATAACACAATTTGCTGCCAGCTGACGTGGCGCTGGTGAGAATAATCGTATTTTCAAATAAGTCGATTTAATAGTGATTTTTTTTTCTCATTTAGGATGCTCTGAAATACTATCTTACATTTGACAAAACCGGCCAATTGCGTGTCAGACTTCGCACATTTACGGTTCCGTACCAAATAAGGCTAAGAGGCATGGCTTACCTGTTTGACCGCAAAATTAAGTTGGTTTGTAATAGGAAAATGAAGGAATTTAAAAGAAAAAATCAGATGTATTAGTATATTAATATTTGTTGGTAAAATATACGTAATAATAAACATTATCACCTAATTTCAAGTTCATTTGGAAGTTAAAAAATACTTGTGTAAAAAAATTTGGGAATTAAAAGCTGACTTTGGCGGCTTCTTATACCTTTGTTTTACGTGGTGGTCTGCCCCCTGATTACGTAACATACTGTTGCTAACAACTCTCGTTTGAAATTAATGAAATTTGACAGTTTCAGATGCTAACAGAGTGCTACGTCAGCACTATTATTAATTCTGTGCTATAATAGCACTGCTAACAAATGAAACTATCTCATTCATTTCAAATTAATCAATTTCAGTTCTTTTGAAATTCAGTGCGGGGCATTAATTTCAATACTTATTTCCCAACCAAGTACTTATTCCAAATTCAAAACGATAGCGTAGAACCACTCATCTTACGAAACATTATGGCTGCGGTCATTTCACATGGCCACACGAACGAATTAAAAAATTACATTTTTACTAAAACAAAATTTCTTGATAAAAGCACTATACGAGCCTTGTACGGGAAGCAATTAACTTCTCGCGCTTGCCTGTAAGTGATAACATAAAACTCCAATATAAAAATACGATAAATAAGTATGTACCCTTTTAGTGTTCTTACGAGAGATCATGAAAAAATAAACTTTGAGTACTTATACACTTCTAAGATTTCCGCGCGTACAGTTCGTGAGAAATAAAACACTTAATATGGCATATATTATTAATACTACCTAAATAATTAAAAAAGAAACACCTGAATTAATAATATACGCGCTGTAATCCGTAAAAAGTGTTTCAAGTACTTAGTTAAGTGTAATAACAATTACATTACCTAATTATAATGTCAAATGAAAAAATCCACTCTTAGTTCATACTTTCCATAATGAGTTTCATAATTTCCTCATTATTACTTGTTTGAATGAAGCTTTATTATATTGTTTCGGCAACTTTATATTTTACTTCTATTTATGTAACAAACATTTGAAAATATAAAGGGCAATTATGACTGCGGTTTCTTTCACGCCACGAAAGTCACAGTGAGCCCATACAAACAGCGTTAAAAATATCAACCCCCTACTTCCGGCCCCATTGAAATAAAAACTGCGTAGGCATTTATCTACAAAAGTGTTTTTTTTATTTCACTGTTAAAAAATCACTTGGATATTCAAATTCGGTGTCGCGATTTCAACCTCCGAGCTCCAAAGGAAGTGTGCCCCAAATAAGAGACTAAATAACTCACTGGGAAGAGGTCAAACGTCCCTTGTATGAATAAATTTGCGCGAAAACCGCCCCGGAATCACTCGATAACCAACAACGCCTATGCTTTATAACCCGTGACATCCGAAACTCGATTTATTGTCACACTGTCTTGTGCGAAAAAAGTGGGGAAAGTTGCGCTCGACCTATCTAGGACGCTGTTTGTAAGTATTAGCAAGTCTTATCATATCGGTAGTTAGGTTCTCCAACTTATTTATGCGGTGATTATTAAAGTAAAAGCCACAATAAAAAATATACAGAGTGAAATAGATGAATTATGCCTCTGGGTTTTTCTCCGCAAATAGGTATTTATCGAAAATTCTGAAGATAGAAATATTTTACAATGAAAAAATTGCTTTACTTTAGTATACAAATTTCCCTTTAGTTACGTAAAGCTTTAGCATAGTTTTTCCAACTAGGTATATAGGTATATTTTATTTATATTATATTGTTTTTCATACCTAGGTACAGGTAGGTTATAGGTATAGGTAGAGGTATAAGTAGGGATAATTTACTTAGTACATTTTGTACATGAATTATTCAAATCCAAAAAGTATTTTATTGCCTACGTCACACGAATTTTCAGATAGAGTATACGAGAATAAAGTGTCACATCTGCAAACATTTTCGTATTCTATCAGATCGTCCTACCTTCTTGAGGCAGGCAATATGCCAAATCTCCTGAAAATCACATAAAACTCATTTTATATGGTTGTAACTTGCCTAGAAGCAGTGATGTATGTGATCCTTACGCTTGTAGAATTTCAAGGCGTACTTATCTTACAATTTTTAGACAAAAGTTATTTAAATAGCTACCTTTATTTTAATTGTATTGTTGGGCTGATTTCAATCCTCAGATAACAGATATCAGTCAGTTAAATTATTAGCCGAATAAAATAAACGTCATTAAAAAAATGTACACCAAACATTGAGAAGCATTTTCAATTTGGCAGTATAATACGTTATCAAACGAATAAAGCTTTATCTGGGCATTGATAAATCAACCCGAGAACTTAATCCAACGGTCATTGACTTTTAAATTTTTTTGGAAATAAGTAATTAGACTCTGCCCCCTCTTTTTATTTTGCGTTAGAATCAAAGTTAATAGATAACATTTAAGAGTAATTAACTTCAACCACAAAATACATAATATTTTAACTTTAAATTGAGAAGAGTTTTTCATCTTTGAAAAGGCTGTTTTGACTTATCGTTACTTATTTCTGTTAAAGCTGATAAGTTTCTTGCGCCCGTCCTTCTTATCAGTTAAAAAAGACTGGAACGGGTGGTATGAAAATATGGACAATTCAAAAGTGCTTAATTATTAAGTGTATTTGGATTAATAAATTTTGACTCTTATATAGTTTCAGTTTTGATGCCATAGAAATTATTCCATTTACCTACATTTTCATAGGAAAATTGTTTATTGCTCATTTTAATAAATATTATTTTTCTAAGGACCATTTTACTGAATAGTTAACCGGTCCGATGTAAATTAGAAAACTTAGTGTTTTCTTACTTATAGCAAATCTTTTCCTTTTATCGTCCTTTAATATATTCCCTATTAAATCTAAAAGAGAGAGTAAGAGTTAAAAAAACAAATTGGCTGTTTTTTTATAGTAGGATTAAGCTTCCTTATTACAAGGAAAGAGTTTCAGAATTTTTGGTTGCGTGAACAAAATCCCAAAAAAAAAATTGTTACGTGTTCGCAAAAGTACGGGAGTAGCAGCAGAATGGAGATTATTCCTCAGTCACCTGCCACAACCACATCTTATGTACAAAGTTACTTTTTATTATTTTTATTTTTTCACGCAACCAAAAATTCTGAAACTTTTTCCCAATAATAAGGGAGCTTATTCTTACGTATAAAAGAATCAGACAATTTTACTGGCGAATGTGTATTTGGACATCAATATAAAAACGATTAATCAAGATTATATTTATTAATCTCCTACTAATAAGAGTTGTATAGCGGGTGAATAGTTACACAGTGTTTTGTCCTTTTCTTTTTATTAATATCAAACTTCAATAGTAACCATTGTGTAACTATACATTTGCTATAAAATCTTTATTAGTAAGAGCATAAGAAATAAAATTAAAGTTTTGACGTGATTTTATAATAAGTATGTGTACAAGTCCAACTCTTTACGACTTCCGTAGTGGAAAGGCTTTGTACACCGGTTTTCATAGTTTCGCTATCTCTGAGGATTCGATCCTGGCCGAGTCAATTAATAAAATTATGTTTTCTATATTGACCCAGGTCTGTGCATTTGTAGTATAATCCATAAAGACAACTCTTTGATTTCCATAACTCAAGTGCTTTTGCTCTCTGTCTGACTCACACTCAATCTGAGCAATGTATGTGATGTGATGTTGCTCAATATTTAACGCTATGAGTATTAAAGATCGTTTGTAACGGACTACATTGGATAAAATGTAGTCTTCTCTTTTATTAACCTAAAATACTCGTACATAAGGCCAGAACCTCAAATGAAGTGAACAGCGAATTAATCCGGAGTATACTGGGCGGTTTTGCGGCAGTCTTATTTCGGGATAAGTATGCCAATTATCTACATCGCGTATTAAGATCGGCTCACTTTATTCTCAGCAATGACTCACCCGGAGAAAGTCCGTTACATCGCTGAATATGCGACAGATTTATCGTAGTTTTATAGAGATGAGAGATGCTGGTATTTCCCCGGTTATCGATAGATTCTTTTTTCCATGCCTTTTTATGTGATATTGTATGTAGTTCGTAACTAAAGTGAAAATGTTTTTCAAAATACTGATTACAACCACCAAATACAAAATGATTAAAAATCCTTGAAAGCGATCAAACCAACACTAAAAACTAGCGATTTTTCGTAAGAAAATTAAAAGAGATTTAACAATATATACAAGGTGAAATCGAAGTCATTGGCAATCTTATTAACTAAGAATCTAACCGCAATAATCAACTCGTGTAAATCCCCCCACCGGTCGTTTTCCGGGCGACAGTTATCAATATCGCGGTTAGATTCTTCACACTGATGCGCGAAAATAAAAGGTATTACTTGAAAATTTGGACTGTGAACATTTTCTGATATCAATAATAAACTATCAATAGAGGCGGCTGGCTCGCTTCTGTTGGTAGAATATTGTACAATTTCTCTTAGCCAGTTGACAGTTTATCTAAGTTACTTATCTTTAACCTTTGTCGTTTATGTCAGTCGCGTCTTTTTTGCGGATTTTCCGCGATTCCTGCAGCAAAAGTTACAAGTTATAACCTTCTGCAAAAATAACATATAACTTATACTCGAAAAATACATAAGCTGGCACAAATAAAGTTAGTTATATTCATTAGGAACAATTTCTTATCGATAAAAAAAAAACGATTCCGATGTCGATAATAAAACTGGTAATAGGAACGAGCCAGCCCTAACGGTCGTCACCTGGGAGGGGAGGGGCGCGGGGAGCCGCAGACTGGCGTCGCTCGGTCGGGCAGGTTACGATTTACACTCCACCAACTCAGCACAAACTCTGTCGGACGAGAAATGCTGATAATCCACACACAGACGCTGTGAGAATTACATACAGATTACTATGATATAGTCCCGACTCGTTCACAGTTTTATGGGATATGAGAATTTTGATTAAAGACCAGTTCTGGGGTTTTGTTTCGGAAGACCGGATAAGTTGAATGGGAACATTTTGTAATTTGTAATTAATTCAACTTACTTTTTGGAAATCATAGAATAAGAATTAGGATAATCTGCACCACTCCACCCCACCCCCTAGCATGACCACTAAAACGCGATGGTATAGCGATTTATCGCTTTCAACTGTCAAAAACCAATAGTTTTGACAGTTGAATGTCAATAAAACGCTACATCACGCGTTCGTATAATAGTGGTCATGCTATAGGGGCTACTTTACCAACCATTGGCTTTTGTATTTAGAAAAGGGAGACCAACTCTGGTCTCTCTCTTAATAATTATCTCAAATAAATCCCATCAAATAATGTAAGAAGGAAGAAGTTATAATATTGTAATTATTATTTTAATTAAAATCTCAATGTAGATAATGTAGGTAGGTAATTATTATTTTTAAGACAAAGCTAACGTATTTTTTTATTGTTACAGGTCAATCGAACGTGCGAGCAGAGAGCGCCGCGTAAACTCTGCTATCCTTCCACGTAATTTTATTGTTAAAAAAATATAAGTACTGAGAAAAGTCCTCATCCACCCTGTCTTAACTATTTGTGCATCAATAATTTACCAAGGAACCACATTGATCAAGACCAGTTATTATGGAGACTGAAACTAGTGTTTTTAAAAACAAACATGGCATACTAAATTGACAATTTGATTGAAGTGAATGAAAATTTTAACAAAACTTTTTATAGCAGTCGAAACGAAATCGTCTCGTTGTCCCCTCGGAACCCATGGACTATTGCTTGATTGTAGAACGTACTATTTAATAGGTTATATTTACATAAAGTTACATTGTTACTGTAACACCAATTTCTTGTCCGTTTCATGGTCTGTGTCATCGGTTATTGCAAAGTCAATACTTGTATCGACAACGCGAGGCTGCTCGTCAAATGCACGACAACGTTCCGTTGGCTCGCGAGGCAAATACACACGACTTTGGCTCGCGAGGCAAATACACACGACTTTGGCTCGCGAGGCAAATGCGTCCCCGCTCCGCGAAGCTGCCTCGCGATATCGATACACGACATTACATTCGGTCATTTATTGTTGTTTTATCGGAACTTTTTATTTTACTCCATCGTTCCTTCCAAAAGTTGCAAAAAATCTTACAAATTGAAAACAATAAATTCTGTAAGAACAACTTAATGATCGAAGAATCAAAGGGCGTATATAGTTTACACGAAATGTCTGCCATGAAAAAGTCTTCGCACTATTATTTATTGTTTTCGTACGAAGATCGAGTGTTTTATTACTAAAAGAACAGCAACTAAAACAAAGGCTAACAGAATTTAGTAAAGTGCAAAGCACAAACGCCATAAACACTACTCTCACTAACTTATAGAGTTTAAATAAATAAGTACCTTTTTGTTTGGAAATGGACTTTGCTGTAAACTTAGAACGTAGACAATTTTGATTATTCCGTAGTGTATTCTTTGTAGATTTGCCATATTATCAAGTTTATGTACCCAGGTTTTACCTCAAATGAGTAATAACTTAATTAGAAAGATTTTGTGCACTGTGAGGGTAAGTAAGTACCTACTTTAAATCAAGAATTTATGTTTAACCGTGATAGGCACACTGGTTAAAATAAAGCTATTATTGATAACTTTTGTAAAGATAGGAAAGACCAATTTCTAAGCAAATAATGGTAAATTTTCATTCTATAATTTTAAAGTCTTTGATATGCCAAAGAGGAAACGTTGGCATCACATTAAAGGAAAACAAGTACCTCCTCCGTTTTTTGAAGTCGGTTAAAAAATAAATGGATAAATCAAACAACGTGATTTCTTTGAGAATACCATAATTTACACAAGTTTTAGTTTGCATTAAACATTGTTGGGTGGGCCAAAAATATTATAGTGATTATGTAACTAGAAAAATCAGTTACTCACATCTTATGATAAATAGACAAACACTTAATTAAGAGCACATAATTTGAAATCATTTTTATAGTTCTATAGAATAAAATGTAGATTATTATTGTTTTAAATTAATACACAAACAAGAGCCATTTTTTTACCAAAAACACAGTTTTATCTTTGCTCAACGCCAAACTTAACGTTCAAAGTATAAAAAATAATACTTAACTCACGAACAAAATGCACAAATTTTATATGAATACGTCTGCTGTTATGACAGTGCCTGTTAGTACGTATATTTTGAGATAAATATTCCTAGATAATATGCTGATTGTTCGCAACGTGTTTTGTAACAAACCGTTAGTTGGGAGTTGACGCACAAACAAATCCAATATAGTCAGATCTCTAGTCCCACATAATTATTTTTTTAATAAGCTACTGTGTTATAAAACACGGAATACTCCTAAGCAGTGCGAGGGCTACCCCCCTTAACTAAGTAATACAAAAATATAAAATTCATTCTATGAATTAGTACCTCAATGGACTGTTTGTGATAGATTTAGCCAATAAGTGTTCAATTTAGTGCGTTTATCATATAAGTCAATTCTTGTACCATTTGGCGTCCATTTATGCATAACTTTAAATACATTTATGGTTTCGCGGTGGTCAATGTTGATTTAATAACTTTTATTTCCGAACCTTCACTGCTTTATACATTGACGTGTAATCTATATATCCTTACTTGTTTTATTTGGCAAACAATCTACACCCAACTTTTTATTAAAATATTCATTTTTAAAACACAACAAATTGTTTTCCACGTACAGATTAGAAAGAAGTTGATAATTAATTACAATTTAATTGAATAGGACAATACATTTTTTTTATAACGATTAATGTTAAAAAGACGTTTGACAACAGCTGTAAAAAAACTGATTACTAAATAAGACAAGTAAGGATAAACAGACTACATATTTGCAGCTGATAATGGTGCTATAGTGACTACAAGTAATTTTAAAAAACTCATCTCTCATACCCATTTGTATGGGAAAAATCTTTCAAAATTTTCCTGAAAACGGACGTACAAAATAACTTGATAAGTATTTTAAGTACGTTAAGTACGTTCCATTGTTTGTGTAAGTATCTATTTTTTTTAATTATTCTAAGGATTTGTTTGTCAATAATTTATTTTTCTTCGAAGAGCAACTTTTGGAAAATATATTTTTTTAAAGTCGCTTGCTTAGGTAGACTTTTAAAGGATCGAATTCTAAAAATGGACTATAATGATGGCATGTACATGTACCTATGTATTGTTTAGGTACTTAGAAAAGAGGGACGCGAGAGATGATCGCATAAAGTTATTGTGTAACTATGTAGATAGCTAATGTTAGTTTTATTTGAATGCGAGTTGACTAAAAGTCACGAACATGTTGGATGTTGGACATCAACCCTTCGCCTCGGTGACGGGATTTGTTATAAATACTTATAAAACCATTGCCAAATATACATACGTAAAATCCAATAAACTATTTGATTATATTATATATACTTATTATGAAACGAAAATCAAATCGATAGTTGTATTATTATGAGTGTTGTAGTATGACAAAACCTAGGAGGCATCTCATGAGTATAGTTAAGGATGTTAGTTAATATTTTATCTCCTGGTTGTTGAAATGTATTGATTTATTATTAAACGACGAGACAAGTTTGTGTCAGTCCATGTGGTCAATTAAATGTGGACCGAATTAAGTCTGTTCCGTTAGCCGTTAATATTAAAACTAAATGTCAATGAATTAAATAGGTAGGTAGGTACATTTATACATATAATGTGCTTTTAGTCTTGGTTTTGCTAAAGTGGCTTTAGTCAATTAGATTGGTAGAAAATTGTCGTTACTTATACTATAGACACAGTAACGGAACCGATGTGTTTTTTTATCTATTTAGTTTTCTTGTACAATGTTTTTTTGATCAGTGACCGTTCCCAGATGTCAATTGGTATTTTTGTTAGAATACTGTAACATCGTTTTAAATCTTTTCAATAGTTAAAGAAACGTACCAAATGTCAATTTAAAAGAAGTAAGTTAACTGTAAGCTGTAAGGCAAGATATTATGCAAAGTACAAACCGGTTTAAATGCACGAGGATGTCATGTTAGTTTTTTTTTATTAGGAATAATCGTAAAATTATTGTAGAAAAGCAAAACATTACACCTACTTATAGGTGGTAGGTATGTACAGTTGGTCTCAAAAGGGCGCATCGTGAGTCCACTGCCGCCGCCAATCAAAAACAAATCATAACAACGAAATAACTGTTTTTAAATTTAAGATTTTAGTATTCACAATGTTACCTTTGTACAATACTAAATAATATACTAGCAAAAAGTTCGACTCGCACCAGATCATATTCTCGGACGGGAATCGAAGCTGCGACCTATGGAAGTCCGGTCCAATGCTCTTACCACTGAGCTACCGAATCACTGGTGGCATCGTCGAATTTCTTCTATGTTTAATAAAATTCTGAAAAATAACTATCATTTAGTTTTAATAAAAATAGTAGGTAAGTATTAGTTATTTTATTATAAACTATTTTTGTAAGTGTTACAAAATACTAAAATAGCTTATAAGTACCTAAGTAATTAATACTACTTAGTTATATATTTTTCAGAATTTTATAAAACTTAGATATTTGTGTTTATTTCGTTGGATTGGCGGCGCTAGTGGACTTACGGCGCACCCTCAAATGCTACTGATGATTACTAAAGGTTATTACTTTTGAGCCCGACTGTACATACAAGAATAGAAACTCATTTAAATGAAGAATTATAATTTCAAATTAAACATTTTTGAGCGATCACCAACGACCCTGTACAAAGGATCGTTGGAACTCAGAAAACTGATTAAAATTCGACAAAATATGACGTCAAAGTTACGAAAACCTAGACCAAAAGTAATGATAGATAGTATCTATTTATCTAATTACTAGCTTTCCGCAGTTTCGCCCGCGTGGACTACCTCAATTCTCTAAAAACAGCCGTCATTTTTGTATAGAAAAATAGTTCCGACCATCGGCAAGCTCGTCGTCCGAGCGCTAGCGTCTATGTGACAGCGTTGCCGCATCGTAGAGCTATTTTTAGAAAATCGACACGGTTATATCGTGCGGTCCGAGATCCGTGCCCAGCAGTGGGATAAAAAGTAGCCTACGTCCTTCCCCAAGGTCCCATCTATATCCGTACCAAATTTCATGAAAATCGATTCAGCGGTCTAGGCGTGAAAACGTAACAGACACACAGAGTTACTTTTGCATTTATAATATAATATTACCCCCTTATTAATAAAGATTGTATAGCAGATGCATAGTTACACAGAGTTTTGTCGCTTTCTTTTTAATGTCAAACTTAAATAGTTAGACAGAGAGTAACCATTGTGTAACTATATATCTGGGGGTCTAGCCAAAGTAACATTTACAAATTTTCGCTATCGCTTCGCTTCGAAAAATGTATGGATTTGACGTTTTAAATTTCGATTGATAACGCAACCTTATGTCAATCCCATACATGTTTCAAAAGCGAAGCGATAACGAAGATTAGCAAATGTTACGTTGGCTAGACCCCCTGATAAACAATCTTTATTAGTATGGGGGTAGGTATGGATTTGGTAACTAAATTCCCTTCAGAATTCCAAGTAGTTATAAGTAAACTCAATATAGCTTTTTTTAATACAATTTGAAAGACTACTCGTGCAATGTATGATGAGCCCCAATCAAGCGATTTTAGCTTAAAAATATTATGAAACGAATGTATGGAATTACTTATAGAAAGTGGAACACATAACGCTACCTACTTGATTCTCACGGGAATTGCCTGTAGCAAGTAATAGATAATACATTATATTTTAATAATTAAGCCATGGTTACTGCTTTGTTATAATCATGTAGGTGTTTATAGGATTTTGGGTGCGTATCCCCTAGCAAAAAATAACTGTATGTACATTATTTTGTACAATATTAAAATCTTTTCTATGTTTGCATTATTATGTTATTTGCGTAACATTTATATTTTTAATTTGTTGATTTTTCAGTTGCTTATTATTTTTACGACGAACTAAATATGTGAAAAGTTTTAGGTAAACTAGGAAAAAATATGTGTTTCAGTGTAAACATAATAGAAGAAAACATGTATGTAGAAAGTACATAAATATTATTTATGTAATTAAATTTGATATTGTTTTCAAAATTTAATCTGTAGTTTTATTATTTTTTCTACATCCGATTAGAAATTAAGACGGTTACGTACCTATCTAGCGTAATTCATTAAAAAACTCAAATGATTAAGAAACAGATTTTAGTTACTTGTCAATTGTTGTTCCTTATTGCGGTGCAAAATTAAGTTGATTTTCGTTGAATGTTAACCAGATGGAAATAACTCCTAGGATAGATCCAAAGTTGAAGAGGAGAGGGGCGTAGTGACATACGGAGCGGAGACGACAACACGACAATAAATAAAAAAATGGTGACATTAGTTCATAGGAGTATTTTGAAACTAAGTAGGTATCGAATAACTCCTAGGAATGAAAAAATATTTTCAAACAAACTAAATTAAATAGCACCAAAATTAATTCTAAGTACTTAAACAATAACTGAAAAATATTTCCTGTGACTAAAATATTGGATATTTTTTTATGCAGACTTGGAGCGTTATTTACCTATACGATATTTAATTTATTGTCGTCTCCAGGGCCCTATTTAAATAACATTGACAATTTGTCACCTGAGGTCACCTGTCATGAAAATTTTATATCCATTGCATCAAGCAATTTAAAAACAAAACAAACCACTTATAGCTGCAAAGTAAACCAAATTGTCACGTTATTAAAGAGGGCCCAGGTTCTATAAATTGTAGGTGATACGAAGGTCACAGGGTCCACTAGTACTATAATAAATAAGGCAATGATCAAAAAGTAAGTTCTGAGTAGCTTACTTGTTAGATTATTTGGCATATTTTTACATCACAACTGTCAATTAAATAAAAAATCCATAATAAATGCCAATAACATCTTTTCAAACAAAACTGTAAATCACACTAGTTTTTGTTTGGTTTGGTATTTTAATTTTTTTATTCAATAGAACCCTATACAAATACTGTCCGAATAACATCACAAGAAGAGTTAATTATGCTCAAATTGCAAATAATTTTGGTATGACGTTTGTATGGGAAGCTCACTGTCCGCCGGCCCTTTAAACAGTAGGTATGTAAGTAGGTTATACTCGTACTCTTCACCACATAACACATTAGTTCTCGGGGGACGTTTTTTATTATAAAACTTTTGGAATATTTAACGCAATGTAACGGAATTTTTTTATTGCGAGTGGGTGAAGTTTTTATTACACCAAGAGCTATTTCTAAAGATTTTATACGAGTTTCAGCAGTCTCGAAGTCATCAGTTTATAATAAAGTTATCGTATAAAACTCGCGAGTGATCCCAAGAGAGTATAGTGGGCACTCGTCAAATGCTATTATGGTTAAGATGATGAAACTTTTTGACACTTAACTCTATTATGTCATACTGAGATAAAGTATGAGGATACTGAGCTAATATATGAGGATTTATAATAATATTCAACTTAATTGACCGAGCGAGCGCGAAACGCGAGCGACGCGTGTTTTTTTCAGCTCGGGCAAAAATGCTTTCTGTCTATCCCTTTGTTCTCCTCTACAGGGTCGCATTCAACCAATTCTCGTGAAATGTTGTGAGCAGATTCGATAATTATATCGATTTTTTGTGTCGAGACAGATTTGAGAAATTTTTTGAAATAAACACTTTTCAGCCATTTCGAAATTTTTTCAAAAATGTCACAAACGCGATGTCTACAGCTCACGACTGTAGCAAGGACAAAATAACATACCTATCTACCTATAGCTTTGTATTAGGGGACTTATTGCTAGTAGCATTCTGTATCGGTCAACCTGAGAGTTATTTTATAAATTTAATAATATCGCTCTTGGTCTATATTAAAGAAATATTTTTTATGATAAACCTTTGATAACCCGTAGTCCTATACCAACCTTAAAAAATAGAACCTCATTCCATAATTTCCTCGTAAAAAAACTCGCACATTATGAATTAATGAAGTGATTTCATTCTCTTTGAAGACAGATATTTGACAGTATAGACTGATTGTTTTTGACAAGTAATTCGTTATTGTGATTTAAATAAATAGTGGCGTAGTCAGTAAAATCATGAAAACAAGACTATTCGCACTTCACAAAAATATTACAAATATCAGGTTATATCAAACCAGAAAGTATACGTCGAAAGTTGGTAAGTTTATTAGGACAAGTCCGTTTAGTTACGAAGGAGGGCATTTAAATAGGCGATCTCATCATGGCCACCCCCTCAGAGCTCAAACACACAGGAATGCGTTCGTCATCCGATCCGATCGCAGATCGCTGCGATCTATGCGATATATTGAGTTTTACATGTTTATTTGAAATTTTGAGATTTAAGCATTCACAATGCTATTTTTATATAATACTAAATAATATACTAGAAAAAATAGGACTCGCACCAGATCATGTTCTCGGACGGGAATCGAACCCAAAGGTCGCGGGTTCGATTCCCGTCCGAGAACATGATCTGGTGCGAGTCCTATTTTTTCTAGTATATTATTTAGTATTTTACATGTTTATTTTACGTGTTGTACAGTCACGTCTATAAATATGTATTCAGTTTAGAACTCTGTCGCTCTAAAAGCTATTCCTTTTTCGAACAGAACTCGATGCCAAATGACAGCTACAATAAAGTGACAAAGTTCTAAACTGTATACATATTTTTTGACGTGACTGTACACTTCGTTTCTAAGATACAACTGCCCAGTGACGCAAAATCGGAAGAATAAAACTAATAAATAAAAATATCTCCATACATCGCAGCGATCTGCGATCGACCAGAACACACCGTGTGTTTCAGCTCTCAATAACTCACCACGTGGAGACCGTGGACAGCAAAGATTTGTGGACAGACCAAATTGACGACGGATTGCGGCCAGGACAACGGCTTAGTGTGTCTTCCAAAATGGCCTTCCCAGGGTTTTGGTTCTACCGTAGAACTAATGAGATTTTTTCCCATTAGTGCTACGATGTAGTATTTTGTGGTAGTACTAATGGAAAATAATTCTCATTAGTTCCACGATAAAACTGCCCAGTAGAACAAGTGAAAACAAAACTTCTAATGCACGTGATGATGAAATTGTCATTCACAGCTAGCTACGGCACCAAAGCCAGGACAAAGCCACCAATAAAACTAGCACCATTTGCCACTGACACAATTCGACCTTAGGCACCTTCTTCCTTAGCCCCACATTTTCCACTCACTAACATACAAATTATGCCCCGTTTCCTCGTGGTCATACTAGTTTGTCATACCAGTATGACTACGAGGATATACATGTCCTCTTGGTTATACTATCATTTTTGCACACCTGTTAGGAAAACAAATGCCGGACTATGAAAAATAAATGTAAAGAGCTAGAAGGAATTAGACAGAACTTCGTATTTTATAAAGAAAAAAACAAAACCGGACAAGTGCGGATATTTCTTTATTTGCTGTCAAGTAGGCAAACTTCAACTTATTTACTTCTCTGACTATTCTGTAAAATTATTTTGTCAACACGCAAAAAAGTATTTATATCTACAGGAGGAAGAAAAAACCTATTTCGTATAATATGGCGTTACAGTATGACCACGAGGACATGTATATCCTCGTGGCCATACTGGTATGACAAACTAGTATGACCACGAGGAAACGGGGGAAATTTATGTTCTGCGCATCGTCGTCTCGCGCGATATTCTGAACGGCCATTAAGTTTGCATCGAACTCTACCAGCCTTTCTATGCTTTCAGTAGCCATACCGCGTTCTGTAGGGTGAAACGGGTAAATAGCTACTGTTCGCGCCCTCGCGAGCCGAGAGGCGATCTGTAGAATATTGAAACAACGATACAAATTTTAAACGAAGAAACAATACCGGGCCAGTGAGAATATTTCGATAATAGAGGGTCAAGCCTACTCACCGGTATATTCTGCTGCTGCAATGCCTGTCGGCGCCGACCTTTGGCAGGGTCCTTGGTATATCACAAAGCACATGTATACACCAAATTCACAACGAAATAATGTTCAATGATGGATTCGCAATAAGCAGCGGTGCAACCGATATATGGCGTTGACCGCGCAGCTCCGTCCCGAGAAGTGGTACGTCAGTGAGAGGCATCGACCAAATTACAAAGTACCCTCGCCGGATTAATAATTTCAACAATATTTCGCGAGCAACTACCTGCGAGAACTGTCACTACGAAGCGTTTCGTTCTGTGCAAAGACGATCAAAATATCAAAACGAAATTACAAACAATATTATATTAAATTAAATACGCGGCCGCAACAGCTACTAAACCTGAATTACCTGGTGTAGACAAAAATTAAGATAGTACTAAACTTGAATTACCTTGTGTAGACAAAAATTAAGATAGTAGGTACTAAACCTGAACTACTTTAAACAAAAACCTCTTCTCGAGCAAACTTAAAACACTTTTATTCATGCATGTTTGACCCGTCCCATTTTTTACTTTGCTCGCCTTTCTTCTCAACAGTCCGCTGCGATGCCCACATGAACGAGCTGCCGATACCATGCGGACCCTGGGAACTCTGGTACAAGGATAAGCAGAACTTCTACAACAAAGTCTTGGTCTTTGGAGCGCTATGGTACGTACTAAAGATCTCTTTGTCGTTGGTCCTTTATTAATCCTTTTATTACGAGGTGTAAAGAAGCACAAACTAATGGGCACTTGCGACATTATACCAAGCACCGGAACCGTTTACAATTAAGTATAGCACTGAAACATTATGATTTTAAGTATGAAATCGTTTTGTATGGATAATTATCCTTAAGAATTTGCATTTTCCATACTACATTTTCTTAATTTAATGAACAAATATGAACGCTAAAGTTTTACAACTTTAATGCACAAATGTTTTAACACATGACATGTGTTAAGTGAAAAAAATAAGTATCAGCTAAATTACAACGAATCGGTCATTTCTGCTATCAAAAATAAAAAGGAGTCACTTATAATGTAGGTACTTGTTCTAACGTTAAAGAAAATCAGATAGAAAAATATAGCTGATAGTTGAGCGTCATGAATTTGAAGTAATTACAAGCATCTGAAGCATCTCTAATATCATAGATGATATGAGATTCTCTGTGTGTGAGCAAAACTGGCAATACCATACTTTAACCCCTATTATAAGCTTTAAGTACCTATCTCTCTTCACAATGGATTTTTCACCATACAGGTGTAAGAAGAGTAGGAAACGCATGTACACACGACGGCACCTCAGACTATACATGTTGACCTTGAGACCGCCTTTATGCCCTACGTAATAAAAGCTGTTTTCGCAGTTTAACTGTATAACCTGACGTGCTGCTGTGCGTACCTACCTTACGTCGTACACCCACTAAATGATAATAATTCCATCGTTCGTTACACACTTTCAATGCGAAATGTGCGAAAACCTTAAGAACAGGGATTTTTCGATTTAGACTTCTTTTTCATAAACCCTATTATATCGGGAAAACTCACCACCCACCACAACAGTGGATTTACAAGTAAATTTTCTGCTTGCGTTTTGTTCCCACTTGTTCTACTGGGCAGTTCTACCGTAGAACTAGTGAGACTTTTTTCTCATTTGTGCTACTACAATGTAAGTAGGTACTAAATCGTAGAACCAATGAGAAAGTCTGGGCAGTTCTATCGTAGAACGAATGAGAAAGTCTGGGCAGTTCTACCGTAGAACCAATGAGAAAGTCTGGGCAGTTCTACCGTAGAACCATTAGAAATTCTGGGCAGTTCTACCGTAGAATCAATCAGAACGTCTGGGCAGTTCTATCATAGAACTAATGAGAAAGTTTGGGCAGTTATACCGTAAAACTAAGAACAAATGGGAACAAAACTCTGTTGATCCCACCGCTTCACATTTGACTACAAAATGGCATATTTGACGTTTGACAGGTCTCCCTCTACAGCAGCGCCACCACGCTAATACTACTACCACTACCTAACTGTGGTAGTAGTATTATCTGTGTTTGTAGACATGTCAAAATAATTCTAATTTCACATTTTTATTATAACATATTCAAATTCCAGGTGGCTTTTCTCTTTCGGCATGATGATCTACACAGAGTCAATGTTCCTGAACTGGGGCCCGCCCGACCACCCCGGCCCGCCCAGCGACATGGTCGAAGAATGCGAAGATGTCGAATAGTACCTACCTATATTATAAACTTGAATAAACTATTTTGGTTATAATTCTCATTAATTATTCGCCCAAAATCCAAACCTGCCCCAACATTCAATCATTTATTCATTTTTACGAAGAACGCTTTCTGCATTTGTTGACGAGCGACTAATATGAGCGTAAATGGAGAATGGAGTTAATCTTTATTAAGGCTAGGCGCAATATTACCCCCCGTTTCCTCGTGGTCATACTAGTTTGTCATACCAGTATGGTCACGAGGATATACATGTCCTCGTGGTCATACTGCTATCTCATTACTGAAAATGACAAAACGTGATCTATCAAAAATCTGACGAAGCCAAAATAGAACACGCTTATACTAGGTGTTACAAAAGTACCCCTAATGCCGAATATGGTATATAGGGACCATCAAACTGAACAACTTTTGCTATGGGACCAACTCTGAAATCGCGAAAAAAAAATCAGCTGTTTCATACATTTTGATATTTTCGATTTTAATTTTTGTATGAAACAGCTGATTTTTTTTTCGCGTTTTGAAAGTTGGTCCCATAGTAAAAGTTGTTCAGTTTGATAGTCTCTATCTACCATATTCGGCATTAGGGGTACTTTTGTAACACCTTGTATATTTTTTAAATTCATTACAATTATAATTTTTATTTATACATATTTCAGCGGTAATTTTGTTTCTTACTTACTACTTTTATTAGGATCCGCATTCACAAGTTTAAAAACTTTTTAATTTTATAAAAAAACCGGTCAAGAGCGAGTCGGATTCGCGCACCGAGGGTTCCGTACCATCATAATAATAATGTATACACTGCAGTGTAGAATATTGCAGTTCAGGCCAGCAGCGCCATCTCTTGACCGATAGTGGAACTAATCTGAAAAAGAATACACTACGGCGGTGTAGATATTATTGGAGTTTAGGTCAGCGCTATCTCTTGACCACTAGTGGAACTAATGTATTTATTGATAATAAAATTATTATGTCATTATGAAAGTTGAACAGTAAACGAATTAAATATTGAAGAAAACCAAAATGTGTTGGTAGAAAACAAAAACTTACAAAAATTCGCTTTTAACATCCAAAAATTGATAGCAAACCTCAGAAGATTTTTTTCTGAGTAGCAAACCCATAGCATACATCAAAATGACAGTTCTACATCTACACAAGCACCAAGTTAGCCGTAGTGCGCTGAATGGTGGACTATACTACAAGTTCGTGCGCGACCCTCCTGCGGGGCGACAAACGTTGGTCTCCTACCAACACGCGCAAACTTGTCTGACTATATTTGTGAATCGGCAAAACTATCTGCCATTTAAAATGTTAGGGCGTGTGGATGAAGCTTAAACCAAGGGCAAAAAATGCAGTAATCATCGCTAACCTTACTCATGAACTAAAGCTGCGCGAAGGTCTTTACTGAAAAATTGGCGGAAATAGTGTATAATAATAAGTTCCAAGCGATTATGGACAACAATGTAGATTGGACGTCGTACTAATATTAAAGCATCCAACAGCAAAGAAGAGGACATGTATATCCTCGTGGTCATACTGGTATGACAAACTAGTATGACCACGAGGAAACGGGGGAAAGACCCAATTGATTACAATTCATCATTTGATATTTCAAAGGTTTTCACTAATATTGGCCGGTCACGCACTTTTGGCACTGTACATAGCAATAAAAAGAAACGTTAAATTAAACCGTTCATTTATTCGGATATTATCCATTTTCTTTTACCTATCAGGAGCAATGAACTTACATTTAAGAAACACAGTTATCATAGATATGAGTTATTAGTTTATTACACTAACCTAAAATGCTAAATATAAAAATAATTCAAGTTATCTGCTTTCTGGCTTCGGTTTTGGCGGCTTGAAGCCTTGAATCTTCTTCTTTTTCTCCTTTTTGCCACCGGACTGGAATGTTTTCCAGCTATCTACACGGTTTTGACGAGATTCCTGAAACCCAAATCAAATATAGTATCAATAATGGATCTTATTGCACAAAGAGACAAATTAATTTATCGGTACGGTCAGCGCCAAAATAATCTGTAAACTTTCATTTGTTGTCTAAGAACAAACGAAATATTTTTAATAAATCAGGATTTTTAATAAATTGACGATAATTATTTATTTGCGGGAGTGGCGCTAGTGTTGCATAATGTCGCCTTAATAAAACAAAATCATATAAAAGTGGTTGCACCACAGACGGTAACTTTTTGTTCGTCACGTCGCAATCTATCTCTTGCTCCATGCTCTTCTATTGCTGGGAAACGTCTTTTGCTAGAGCGAGAAAGCCAAGCGCTGTCTTTCTTGCTCTAGCAAATCACAATCCTCTTACATCGCATTTCAGTTAGATCGACACACTAACCTCGAAATTCTTTGCCCATTCTTTTTCAAATGACATCTGCTCTTCCTGTTCAATCTCAGCTTCACGTTTTCGTTTCCTTTCTTCCATGTCGCGCGTTTCGAGATGCTGTCTCTTTCTTTCCATATCAGCGAATAGCTAAAAAATATATGTTTACAAATTTCAATGTTATGTCTTTGTCAGTTATTTTTTGTTTTTTTGTATGTACACTCGACGGCACCTCAGACTATACATGTTGACCTTGAGACCGCCTTTATGGCCTACGCAATATAAGCTGTTTTCGCAGTTTAACTGTATAACCTGACGTGCTGTCTTATGTACACCGATTACTCTGGCGTTGGTGTGTCGTTTTTAATCAATGTTTATTTGCTCGATTGGGTAAAATTTCAATTTTCTTAAAAAAAGGGTAATGAATAATAAAAGTTAAAGGATGTAATTGGCTTTATCTTTAAGTATATTTTAAAGGTTTTATTAATATCAGTATTTTTTTTAAAGGAAGTCATACAAGTATGGTTATATGTCCACTCCACACTGTACAGAATGCACGAGTTTAATTTGTTTGATGCAATGCATCTATTACTTAGAAAAACTTAACCGGTGTTATTACATAAAAAAAATTAAACACCTGTTTAACTGAGACACTGTTTTACGTGACACTGTCTCTTTCAAACAATATTGTCAAAAAAGTGACAGCATCACATTTAAACAGTGTCAGTGTTTAAAAATCTTTTGTAATAACACCGAACATGGATTTGATTTTGTTTCTTTAGTTTAGGATTTAATAATATTTTATTTTACAGGGTGGCTCTAAAATACGTTGACAATTAATTTTATGAATAATTTTATTGTTTATATTTACAGTGTACAGTGCTGTGAGTTATAATAATAAAAATACAGTATTATTATAACATAAGTACCTATTTATTTTCAAAATAACCGCCTTTAGCTTTGATACATAGGCTTAAACGTTTATTGAAATTTTCAACGATTTTTCGCACCTCCTCTTTAGATATTTTACTCCACTCATGAGTAAGTTTCACTTCTGTGAGGAGAAGAACAGACCCTCGACTCTAAGATAGACCATACACTGTAATCCATCGGGTTTAGGTCTGGTGAATACGGAGGCCATTCCTTGGAATTTATGAACCCAGGAAAATTTTCCATAGACCACTGCTGCACGCTTGAGGTCCAGTGAGATGGAGCAGAGTCCTGTTGAAAAACCCACGGTTGGTCGCCGAAATGCTGCTGACTCCAAGGAAGAACTACATTATCTAAAATATCCCGTCGGTACATTTGTTGGTTCATTTTCACACCTTTTTCGATGAAAACTAGAGGGGTTTTGCCTGTTGAGCAAATACCACCCCAAACCATGACTGAATGTGGTTTTTGGCGATGGGGGACAACTGCTTCGGCTCCAGGGCGGCTAGACGAGTAAATTCTATCATAAATAATATTAGATATTAGAAAAATCGACTCACCCGTAGCACCTCAGACGATTTTTTCTAGTATTTTTTCTAATATTATTTATCTTAATATAAAAATAGCATTGTGAATGCGAAAAATCTAAATTTAATAAATTCTATCATTTTGGCGATTATGAGATTGTTCGATTGTAAAAATTTTTTCATCTGTAAAGACAATATTTTTCCAACCTTCACCAGCGGAGCGCGCTTTCAGTAAGCGACATCTTTCAAGTCGTATTTTTTACCATTATCATTTAGCCGTTGCGCTTTTCGGAGCTTGTATAACTTGAGCTCATTTTTTACTACTTGTTGGAAACTGGGTGGTCGCCATAGAGCACTTATGCTCTTTATTAGCTAAGTGTCAGTTGGTTTTTGCTGTAATAAAATTTCATTGAAAGATCTGTAACCGACACTATAGAAATACATTATTGTTCATTAGTAAAAAAGGTGTTTCTTCATTCTTAGTCCACGCTCACGTAGCTAATACTACTCGTTGCAATGTTGAATGACTTACACCCAAAACTCGAGCCATTTTTCTTACCTTGGCTTGTGGATTGCGGGTCAATCTTTGTTTGACGATGTTTCGAAGCCTAGGTGTCCTGACAGTTTTTTTTCTGCCTCTTCTCTCTGACGGTCTCCAAGATAACCAAGCTCATTATAACATTTAATAGTAGAAGAAACTAATTGCTGACTGACACCGAGAATTTGAACTCTCTCGCACTGCCGCTTACCAACCTCATGTAAAGAAATTATTACTCCTCGTTGCGCAGACATAGTAAAAAATAATTTTGAATTTTTTCTCTAAACGAATAACACTAAGTTGGCGCCAAAACATGTGAAAATACTACCTAATTAACACAATCAATGGAGCATGTTCCATTTTTGAAATTGAAATTTAATTTATTTGTCAACGCAATTTAGAGCCACGGTGTATATAAATTGTTTGGTATCTGTTACCTTCATTGTCATTACATAAACAGCATGTCTGTATTTGACAGGATCATCTTCAGGAATCCCTTCAGCTAAGCGGCCATCTTTTTTAAACTTTTTCTTCTTCTGTTCAATCTATAATGATATTGGAAATAATATTAAAATCGTCATTTGTTTAGGAAATCTGGTAGAAAAAAATTGAATTTATCAAAATTAACAAAACAAAGATTTCTTCAACATAAATTGTTTGATTTTATTTTACTTTCAATAATGCATTAAAATCAGGGCTGTGAATTACTAAATTCACATGAATGCAAGCAAGGTTACTGTTTCAATTATTTAAAAATATTTTGATCTGTAGTAACAAAGGGAAAAAAGGGTTGTGCGAATGTGGTTGCCCACTAAAGTAGCCGATTGAACTGAGCTCCAGTTGACTCTTTTAGTTGTTAATAAAGTGCATATGTCAAAATAATGAAGATAGTGTTTTATTCCAAAATCCAAATATCTGCATTCACACATTTCACACTAATCTCCAGCAAATTGAGCCCCTACTATTATTACAATAAAAGCTATTATATGTGTAACAAACAAAATATTATTTGACTCGGTAGCTCAGCGGTCAGAGCATTGGACCGGATATCCAAAGGTCACGGGTTCGATTCCGAGAACATGATCTGGTGCGAGTCGTATTTTTTCTAGTATATTATTTGGTATTATAAAAAATAGCATTGTGAATGCTTAAATCTCAAAATTTAAAAAAATATTATTTTCCACATAACTGAGATTTCTAACTTTTATTCTACACATTTGCATTAACTTTTTCCAAGTGTGCAAATCCAATTGATACTTAAATGGGATTTACATAGGTACTAGAAATAAAAGTTGATTTAATTTTCATACCATGTGGTCTGTTCTTTCTTTGGCCTCTTGATAGACATCAAGACATTTCTTTCTGGTGTCCTCATTTTCAAGGATTTTCCATGATCGGTTTACTATTTCAAATGCTTGTTGTGCTCGTTCTGAATCATCCTGGAATATGAAATATCTAGATTAAGGTCTAATTGAACCATATTTATGAGACTCAATCTTTCTCTCTATCTAAAAAGATGATTTTGCCTGTGTATTTTATGACTGTATATTTCGCCCTCCACTCATTCACTCATCAACATTGTACCTTACCTAAATACTGGTGAGCCAGCTCATCTCTCAGGTCAGTTCCATCTGTGGATAAAAATGAAATGTTGACGGGCGTAACCGTCTAAATTGGGACTATTCTTAGCAGACTCAGGCTTAAGACAGGCATATCAGTGGTATGGGCACATGAAGAAATTTTTATGTGATGTGAACAGAATAATTTTTGATAAAACATACAAATAACATTGTTTCAATTATTCACATTGAAGCTAATATTGCTAGTAAAGTGGAGAACCTCATATAGTTTTAAAAAGTCATGGAAGACATGACTTTTTTCTCCGTAAATTATTGTTGAATTTAGTTCAGTTCATTTTAATTTTAACACTATTCATGAGACAAAAATTAAATTTTTCATGTTGCATAATATTTTGTTACTTTTTACTATGATAATCACTATCACCCTAAATTACTGTTATAATGCTAAAAGACAACATGCACTAACCATATTCTTATCAGGGTGCACCAATATGGAGAGCCTCCTGTATTTTTTCTTGATTTCATCGAGAGTAGCATCAGGGTCCACCTGTAATACTTCGAATGGGTTCAAATTGAAATAAGTTGATCCAGGACGAAGGAGTCTTTCGATCTGTTGCTTCGGAGTCAAAACTGAATCACGTTTCTCAATTTCTTTCACCTAAAACAAGATTTGTTTCAGAGTTATTCATATTGTTAGAATAATAAAATAAACTACAAATAGTGCAATCACAAATTAATAAAGACAATAGGCTCACCTCAGTATAGAATTCATCAAAAGATTCCTCTTTCGATGCTGACGGTATAGCTGACATTTTCTATAGCAATGTGGTCAATTCAATGACATGAAATTTAACTTCCTTTGGCTACCTTTTTTCTATTTTGAATTACCATCGAATAATTCAATAAATTCAGTGAATAGCATTAAAACTACGATCAAGAAACACAAGGAGAAAGACGATAAAATTGTTTTTTACTTTTTTATTTATTTTGTTTGATAGATTGATTTGATTTTGAAGATTTGATTGTTCTTTTTTTTAATTCTGTTCTCTCGTCATTGAGAAGGCAAAAGAATCTCTGACCAGACAGCTTTATGATATTTGTAAAACCGCATTGACAGACAAACTCAGTGAAAGTCATCAAAGTTTGCTTTGATTTTGATGACTACTTTGATTCATCATATAAACGAGCAATCAAAGCGCACTTTGATCAAAAGAACATCGGCCAAATTTCATAGTAGCTGAATCTGCTCCCCTAGCATGACCACTGAAACACGATAATATAGCGTTCTATCGACACTCAACTGTCAAAATCCATTGTCTTTTGACAGTTAAACATAATAAATCGCTATATTATATTGCGTTTCGGTAGTCGTGCTAGGGGGTCTCATATTCAATTACCATGTTCATCAGTAGTTTTGTATTGATTAAAGACCTCTATGTCAATGGTAGCTCAATTCTTTAAGGCTCAATTATTCATATAAGCAGGGATGGGAGATATTTTTTAGTTTGGAAACAACCATCATTCATAATAATGTAGGTACAGCTTGGCCAGAAAGAGAAGAAATTAAATAAAATGGAACTAAAATTTTTCAGAACAGAATATAATAGTCCGAGAAAAGCTTACCTACCCAAAAAAGATATAATTTTTTAAGGCCGTTCAGTCGTTCAATCATAAAAAATATTTAAAAAAATTGTAACTCCAAAACTACAAAAAATCGCGGAACATACATAAGGGTTCAATATGCTCTAAGCTCTAAGGGTTCACTCGATCCTTAGAGCATTAAGAATCGATCGATACCTATGGTACTTGTTGTAGTATCTGTTCTCATGGTCTGTGGTTTTGGAAAAGAAAATAAAGTTCTCTCTGGATGACATAAAAAATGATTTTATTTTATTCTGAATAATCTTATAATATCAAGAAAATCATAACATGGCGCAGTCTTAAAACGTAATCGTTGTGATCTGTTAAAATGGCTCAACCTGCGAAATTACTTGAAGAGCAATACCCAAAAGCTCGCATGCCTCAAATAGCCCTTCCTTCACCGTTTTGCTAGGGAAAGTCCCAGCGTTCTCCGACAGTCGTTTCGCCTTTGGACTGATCGCCAATAGGACGTTTCATTTATGAGAGATTCGCCGTCAGGACCATTCACCCATGCGACGTTTCGCCGACAAAATTATTCGTATGTGGCTGTTTCAACGACAGGACTTTTCAACTATGGACTATTCACCGATAGATCGTTTCGTTTACGACTATTTCAACAAGGTAATTTATTAGATAATTGGATGTTTTTCAAACAAAAATTCGAAATATATTTATTGGCTTCTGGAATCTATAGCGCGAATTCGGATATAAAAACGGCATTAATTCTGAGTGCTAGGTGATCGTGCGCTGAGGCTATACCATACGTTTGTTTTTGAAAATAATGTCGATAAAAATGAATATACGAAAGTTCTAAATTTTGATGAGCATTTCTGTCCTGGAAAGAACGTAACATATGAACGGTTCTTGTTTTTCACCCGAAGTCAAAAAGAAGGCGAATCTTATGAAAACTATGTTATGGAGTTTGGTATTTTGCCATTGTCTTTTGATAACTTACAGCCTAAAATTATTAGGAACGTTAAATCTAATTTACAGAGGAAGCAGTTTAAAAGTAAGGTTTAATTTGACCTAAATAAGAAAGACTTAAGGCCGTTACTAATAGGTGAAAAGGTGTTATTAAAAGTTGGAGAAAAGGTGAAGTTTTGTTCAAATTAGATAAAAGAACATATAAAATTGTTTCTAATGGCGCACATTTTGTTCGTAACAGAATATTTATTAAGCCCTTAAAATTTGTTCCTTTCTATATTCCGGATGACGTAGAAGATCCTCGGGGTGATAATGATAATAATTGTAGTATTCATGATCCTTATAGTATTAATGATTCTCCACCATTGCAGCTTCGAAGTAATCCATTTATGCGTAGGAATTCTGAAGGGTTTTTGGTTACTTCATCAGCGGCGGTATCGGCTAAAAACATTGAAGTTCATGTTAACTGTGTTTTGACAGATGTATGTAATACATTGCTACTTTGTTTTGGCACAAATAAAAAATTACCAAAGAAAAGTAGCAATGTATCATATACATCTGTCAAAACAGTTAACATGAACTTCAATGTTTTTAGCCGATACCGCCGCATGTCGTGTAAGTCGTCCACCTGAACGCTTTGGTTATTCTGTTAATTGATTATAAGTATTGTATATTTGTATTAGATTGCTTTATGAGAGTGAAATGTATATTTGTTTTGTTTTTTGTTTGTTAATAAGAAGGAAGATGTTGTATTATCTGTTCCTTAATGCTCTAAGATCTGTTCTCATACTCTGTGGTCTTGGAAAAGAAAATAAAGTTCTCCCTGGTTTTGGATGACATCAAAAATGGTTTTATTTTATTCTGAATAATCTTATAATATCAAGAAAATCATAACAGTACCTACTCACCTATCACCTCGCACCTGCTTGACATCTTAAAAGAAACACCGTAAATATGCCATCGCGGACTTTTTTGTAGATCTATAAAAGAGAAACAATAATATTCCATCATTGTACCAGTAGGCAACAGAAATGACAGTATTTCAAGATTAGATACTTGAAAACTACTGAACCGATTATCAAGTTTAAAAAATGAGACCAACTTGGGAACAAAACTGGTTAATAAAGTTTGAATAATTTCAATCGGTCCAGCCGTTTTCGAGTAATCGTAAAACTTACGTAGGTACAAAAAACAAACGTACAGACGAACAGAGCTTCCTCCTTTTTTGAGGTAAATAAAAATAAAAATGGCAACATTTAACAAAATCGTCTACATAAAACACTGTTTCCCAACACATTTTTGTTTGCAACAACAATATTTTGGGGTGGAAAACACGTACACAAAATAAACCCTTGCGCGGGTCGAGGGGTCGGCAGCGTACTGTTATAATTTATTATCATCTGTCATTTTGACAACTTGCTAGCGTTTTATGCCCCATACATTGAAACACTGACCTGAAAAATTTTTTTGTTAGTGCATTGAAAGCATTGAAAGTAATAACTTAGAAATTAGGAGCAGCGAAAAATCGATTGCTATTTTTAATTTTTGATAAAATAAATGTTAAAATTTTCCCATTGTAAATTAATAGGGTCTAACTTCAAAGAGACGCTTTTTTCTTCTTATTATCAAATCTAAAATCACTAAAATGGGAACTATGTCTTCCTCGTTCGAACTAATTTTGTTTGCTAGAGAACTCAGTTTTGTCTACACAAGCCACGCGATCAGTAGACGGCGTGTCTATAGAAACATAAAAAAGTTTTGTGTATGTGTGGTGGTTGAAAGATTTCGAAAACAAAAAGGAAATCGCTTTAGACCCGGCTTTAAATAAACTGAACTGAACGCACCTCAAAGGTGCGTTCCGTCGTTTTGGGTGCAGTTGTTTGGTTAAAGTTTCACTCGTTTGAGTTGCAACCAACCCATGGAACTATCGAGTTGTTTTTAAAACCTAAAAGAACTTTAGATGTCATTACAGTACAAAGTTTTCGTATTCTATTTTGGAATACGGATAATTATACATTCCTATAAACAAAATTAAATAAAATCTGTTTTTTTGAGGAGCAACCATTTACTTTTAGATACAAAAACATCAAAATACAAAATAATGTCAAATGACATTGACATTATGACAAAAGATAAACGTCAGAGCGTTTTTCAACGACCGAATTAGGTGGTTGTTTGGTTGCTGCACTCTGAGCCACGGAACGGGTGAAACTACGCTCTGACAGCGCTCAGAGTAAAATTTCACCAAGCCACTGAACGGTCAGAGTGCGTAACGGGGCGAATCTAAGTTGTTTCTTACTTCCTGCGTCATTGTCGTTTACTCGAAAATCTTTAAAAATCCAATGCATCATGAAGTAAGAAACAACGTAGATTCACCACCCGAGCGCGCTCGAGTGCACTCGAGCGAAACGACGGAACGCACCTCAGAAGAATAACTGAGATGTCATATGGAGTTTTTGGCGCCATTTTGTCGAGTTCGGTTTGGTGTCTATTTTAATTATTTTCAAATTGATTCATAGTGGATATTGTGTCTTAAAATTGGTGCAGTTATATGGTACAAGTGTCTACGCAACTAAACAATATGTGGGATAATTGAAATAGGCGCGATCTTGGTTGTGTGAAGCTGAGACTTTTATTGAAGTGGTGGCTTCCTCGGCCGAACTAATCGAGTAAACTGTCTTGATATACTTGGTGCCAAATGCTCCAAGCAGCATTGGAATGCGATGCACCCGCATTCTAATGAAAAATTAAACAATATCTACCACTGAACTATTTAACACTTGACACTGGCAAAAATTACTTCCTAGAGGAAAGTAGATTGCCATAACAAAAAAAAGAAGAAGAAGAGATGTCATATGTCATTTGTCATTGTCAGTCAGTCAAGTCAACAAACAAAATAAATATAAAACCACTACCTACATAGGTAAGTATAAAAAAAGTTGAACTTGAAGTTGAAATTTGAAAACGTACAAGTGAAGTGATTAGGTCACTGACCAGAAAAATTTTTTTTAGGTACATTCTCTTTGAATAAAATAGCAACTAAGGTAAACTTATGTGCTTTACATAATAATTATAGTTATTTATTGCTTTCTCTTAAATAATAATGAATAGCTAGCAACTACAAAAAGAAGGCTAAAGAAGGTAATTTTTTCGTTACCTACATTATTTTTGTTTTGCGTAGTACAATAAATGATATAATTTGTGGCAAGGCAAGGCAACCGTGGTCCGTGGCAACCAACTACTTTCTGTGATAGCAACAAGCAGTGCAGTGGAAAGTTTGTGATAGGTAAAATATAATAGCTTACAACGAGCCATTTTACAATCAAGACATTCCTTCTTTCCTTCAAGAGACCAAAACAAGAAGAGTAGGGTACAGTCAGTGGCACATACAAAACTGTCAAAAATCTTTTTATTTTGAACCTTAATATCTATGCATTTAAGTTAAAAATGATTATCCTGTTACCTAGTCCAGCGTGCCAAAGCTACTAATTATAAATATTAAGTCTGACCTTGAATGAAATTCATGAACACTTGTGACGGCTTGGGTTGGGAAGTTGTATAATTGTGTATAGTCTTATACCTTGAGATCTTCTTTATGCCCTACCCTGCATAATAAAATCTGTTTTCGTAGGTCAACTGATCAAATTCTTGATTGTCGTGCAAAGATTTCTGTTGTGTACTAAGCAAAGTATATGTGTGCCAAATGGCTCTCCTGTATATTGATTTTTGGTTTTCTTTCGATATTGGGCTCATAGTGGTAGGCACCACTAACTCTGAAAGCTTCAGTGGGCAACCGAGTTTGGCATTTGGTCTACGAAGGTACGTTGTTGCTACAGTAAAAGACTATGTAACATCTTTCCTTAGAAACAGAGCAATAGTTACTTATACTATATGCCAAACTCGGTTGTCCACCAAAGTTGTCAGAGTTGCAAAATAGGCCCACAGCTTTTTATGTTGCCATTTAAGTACCTAGTTAACATCACTGATCTCAGTGTTATTAAGATAAATAATATTAGAAAAAATACTAGAAAAAATCGACTCACCCATAGCACCTCAGACGGGACTCAAACCCGCACCCTTCGGATTCCGGCCCAATGTTGTAGTGTTATTAATATAGTGTTATCAATTTAATTATATAATCTACCCATATACCTATTCCAAAATTCATTTTGTCACCGATTTTTCTTGTCGTTCAGGTTCATCATGTTCAATGGAAAGGTAGTTCTTATAACCGGCGCCAGTTCAGGAATTGGGGCTGATACAGCTCTCGAATTCGCAAAACTGGGTGCTAATTTAGTAATTACTGGAAGAAATGAAAAAAATTTGGATAAGGTTGCACAACAATGTGAAGAGCTATCACCACAAAAGCAGAAACCGCTCGTTGTTATAGGTGATATTAATAAAGAATGTGACGTGGAAAATATTGTGAAATCTACACTAGAGCGGTACTCACGACTCGACGTATTAGTCAACAATGCTGGTATATTGGAAGCTGGTACTATAGAAACTACGTCACTGGACCAGTACGACAGAGTAATGAATACAAACGTTCGCGGTCCTTACCATCTGACGATGTTAGCGGCGCCTCATATAGTGAAAACTAAAGGGAATATAGTAAACGTATCTAGTGTAACAGGGTTGAGGTCATTCCCCAACGTCTTAGCATATTGTATGTCTAAGTCAGCCTTAGATCAGTTTACTAGATGTGTGGCTCTTGAATTGGCACCAAAAGGAGTAAGGGTCAACGCAGTTAATCCGGGAGTGATCTCTACTGGCATACACATGAAGTCGAGTATGAATGAGCAGCAATATGAGAACTTTTTGAAGATGTGTGCGGAAACTCATGCTATTGGTCGGGCTGGAAATGCTAAAGAAGTTGCATCTGTAATCGTGTTTTTAGCTAGTGACGCAGCAAGCAATATAACCGGTGCTACTCTCCCAGTTGACGGGGGACGACATGCAATGTGTCCTCGATAAATAAAATACACTTTTTGTTTATCTAAACCGGTGTTTTTTTTCATTAGAACACTAAACAGTAGTTATACCTTCCTAAAAATATATTACGTACCTAAGTACTTGTTTTTAACGTCATGCGTATATTATGTATAAGTAACATCTAAACTTAGAATACTTAATACCTTGCCTACATATCTATACAAGGTGTTACAAAAATTCCCCTAATGCCGAATATGGTATATATGGACCATCAAACTGAACCACTTTTACTATGGGACCAACTCTGAAATCGCGAAAGAAAAATCAGATGTTTCATACATTTTGATATTTTCAATTTCAGAGTTGGTCCCAAAGTAAAAGTTGATCAGTTTGATGGTCCCTATACCTATGGTACCTATACCATATACCTATACCATACCATACCATACCTATACTATACCATATACCTATACCATATATGGTACATATACGATGGTACCTATACCATATTCGGCATTACGGGGGATTTTGGTAACACCTTGTATAATGACGTCTTTATAAATTTGCAATGTCTACAGACATTAACATTGAAGTTGCTCAAGGTTGTTGGATACGGTGATTTTCAACCATATCGCTTATCGACATAAAAACACCTATAGGTATAGGTACATACATACCTACATACATTAAAGTTGCAAATTCAATCTGTCGTTTGTTAAAAATAATATGATATAATACTAATTTAAGGTAGGTATGTTTGCCAGTATCTAAATAGCTAAATTTTTAAATATTTATTAACTTATCATTAAACATTCATTCTATTAAACAGGAAACAACAAACAGGAAAGTTCCTGTTTTGCAATTTACCTACCTATAGGTATAAAAATCAAAATGAAATGCTATTTATTAGATGGTAAACGCATATTGAGAACACATGTGAACATAAATATGAAGTAAGTAAGTAAGCAGGCAGTATGCAAACCATAGTGAGATAACGTCAGTCGGTTACATAACTTAGCACAAGTTCAAGTTCCGTTTCGTAGTTTGTTAACATTAGTGATCGGCATGTTTTCTGGTAAAGTCGTGCACATCACTGGTGCTAACTCGGCTATAGGCCCCGAAACAGCCTTGCATTTTGCCAAACTTGAGGCAAATGTCGTCATTACCGGAAGAAATCGGAACAATTTAGACAAAGTTGCTAAACAATTTGAAGATTGTCTCGCCAAAAAATTACAAGTCACTGACTATTGTGGTTGATCAACAAAAAGGTGGTATAAAGAAAATAATACAGACAACAATTAACCAGTTCAAGAAACTTGATGTTCTCGTGAATAACACAGGACTCCTTCTTCTTAATGAGTTATGCCTAATTCTTCTTCTTTTCTTCTTAGTCGGGCACTCTTGACAGAGTGGTCGTGGCTGTCGATGGACAGCCGTCGCCACTCGCTCCCAGGGCGGCCGCACGACGTGCGATGTCTCTCCATGTGAGTCGATTTTTAGCGTTGCGAAAACACTGTGGTACTGCGGTATGCCTAATTGCCTATGCACAATTCCGCCAATGTCACCTCAGTCAGGAATCCTTGAAGCCTGCACGATAGAAACAACGTCATTGGCTCAATATTATGACATAATTAAATTGAATACTAACGTTCGTGCTATGTACCTACTTATTATCTTACTGTGGGTTTTCCGTATCTTATTGAAACAAAAGGAAGTACCTACCTATTGTAAATGTGTCGAGTGTGTGTGGGATTAAGACCGTTTTTCAATGTAGGTACTTGATTATTGTGTGTCTTAAGCAGCCTTAGATCAGTTTACGAGATGCGTCTCATTGGAGTAAGGAGCAAAGGGTGTGAGAGTAAATTCAGTTAATCCTGGTGTAATTACGACTGGACTCCACTTGAAAGGTACGATGACTGAAGAGAACTATGAAGCGTATGTGAAAAATTGTGAGGAAAGTCATGCTTTGCGCAGTGATTGTATAGCAAGTGATGCGGCTAGTAACATGACTGGAATAACGTTCACAGTTGATGGTGGTAGACACGCTATGTGTCCTCGTTAAGATGTAGGTTCAAATTACTGTGACTAATAAGGTGCTAAATTTTACTTTACTGTTTATTTTGTTTATCATTGAAAAATTGTTTTATGATTCGCCTTTGAATAAAAAAATAACAAAGGTTGATATGATATATATTAACCCTCTATAATACAATTAAGTATTTCAAGAGTGATAGATGTTATAACTGCTGCAGCTTCGATGAGGCCCTGCGTAGAGCACGTCACTATCGCGTCCAAAATATCATCAGCGAATCGTCTCGATTCCACTCCCTGAAAACAATAATATTTTTAGAAAAGTGTTCATGAGATTTTTCTATCAATATCTTACTGACGGACAAACTTACTTGCTTCAAAATTTCCGTCTCCGTGTTATTGTTTTCATCCGTTATTTCCTTTTTAATATTCTGCAGACACTCCTCAACCATTTCTTCATTTTCCATGCACTTATTAAACTTTGCCTCTATTTTGATAACGAAGTCCGTGTCATTCAACATGAAACCTATAAATTTTTCCAAATTCTTGAGTCTGTCGATTTTATCAGATATACAGTCAGTGACACCGCTGATAACTTTTTTCAACTCCTTATCTACATTTTGTTTTTGTTTCTGAAATAATAGGTGATAACTTGAATAGCCAGCACATCTGTTTAAAAATATTAACGTTAAAAAAATTCCTTGGTTAAATTTATGATATTTCTTTGTACTTACCTAAGCAATTTGGTTTTCCACTAACCAATAGCTACTTAAATAATATTCGATTTTATTTCACTTCTATAACCAATTAAAATGTTGAAGTATTTTGTAAGTAACTAAGTATACCTATGTTAAAATAAATAAATCACGACTACAATTACCTGCAAACATTTTTTCACAACTTCACCATCATCGAAGACGTTTTGAATAGCAGCAATCACTTTTGTTTTTAGTTCTTGCAATTGTTTTTCTATAGATTGTCGTATGCGACCAGCCTCATCTTTCACATTTTCTATCCAATATTTGATTTTGTCCTTAGTATTTTCTGCCAAATGTTGGATAGAATTCCATACGTTTATGGCTGTTTGTTTTATGTTATTCCAAACGTCGGTTATCGAACGTTGATCCAGTGCAGGATCGATAACCAATAGACATTTAATTTCACTTTCATCGTAGACATCTTTAATAGTCACTGTAGCTTTTTGATGTTGAGAAATGTCTTTAGAAAATGTTGTCTGAAACTAATAAGCATATTTTTTTCTCGCACACACATAAACCAAAAGAAGCAGAAGCTGTACTTACTTGGCACAAAAGTGCGATTTCAATGATGATAAAATATTTGTTCATTTTCGTAACTTTATGATTGGAGCTTGAGAGGACTATGTCTAGTTTTGAGTTTTATAATCCTTTTATAGTTTAGTAAAGTTCGTACTTATTGGACAACAATCAGTCGTTTACTCCAATCATCTTAAGGGTTTTCAAACAAACTCGTTTGTTTAAGACAGTTATCAACTAAACAACTTATTCTATGAGGATAATTTCAATAATGATAATCTAGGTACCTACTTAGGTCCTATTTCTGGTCGAAAAAATGTTCGTCTTCATTAATGAAATACCTCATACTTAGGTAATAGATACCAGTACCAACTAGAGGTTAAGCCGTTAAGATCAAACGAATTTACTTTTTACTTCTAGACCAAAGCTCTTTATTTAGGGAATAATCAAATCATAAAATGAAGGTTTCGCTTAAACAGAGTTTCCGAAAAGGTTAGTAAATATGGACGATGCAGAACAGCTTCCTATTTCCATGACAATCTTGCTAGTGAGCATGCCTGCGGAGACCAGTTGAGTTCCAACGCAGACCTCCATAGCCGCTGGTAGTATAGCGAAGGCGAGATCCACACGAGCAATCTGAAAGATGATTTTTTAATTTGTTTAATGATAGCAAAGATGAGTTTTGCTCATATTGTAAGTATAAAAAGTAGTTAAGGAAGTCTAGGTGTTGGTTGGTGGTGGTTCTAAATTGGTAGGTAACTACGAATTTGCAACTATTTCTATAATTATTGAATGGATAGAGATTTGATATTTCAATTTGTGTACTTAGTCGAAAAAGTATGTGGCAATCTTTGCAGTTGCACTAAAATAGAGCACTGTAGGTACCTTTTATACCTCAGTAAGTTTAGGTCAAATACCAGACAACTAAGAAATCAAAAAGGTTGGTTAAGTTGAGGATGTTTAAAGATAGAGAGACGCTATTTGTTATTTAAACTGTAGTAACAACAGTACCTCCATAGGTAACCGCGAAAAAAAAAAACTGTTTCATACAAAAATTAAAATCGAAAATATCAAAATGTATGAAACAGCCGATTTTTTTTTCGCGATTTCATAGTTGGTCCTATAGTAAAAGTTGTTCAGTTTGATGGTCCCTATCTACCATATTCGGCATTAAGGGTACTTTTGTAACACCTTGTATAATGATAATATTATAAAACTAATTTTATTTATTTTGAAGTCTTACCGATATAGCGCTCTGCGCAGCGAAAACTGCCCCTTTAGTTTTAGCCTTCAAAGCAATTCTTCCAAGACAGGAGCCCACATTAAAGATGCTACCAGGATTATCGTCAACACACTTCTGCATATCTTCCATCGTACTGTCAGCGAAGGCGAGGGCATCATTGGAATGATTCTTTAGGTTTTGGATTTGCATGCCAATTTCTGCGATGCGCTCGTCCGCGCAATCTATGGCTTTGTCCATCGTGTCATTGAAAAGGACGGCTGCATCATTGCGATGCGACTGTAATAAAAATCAGAGTTTACATTAAGGCATTGAGTTGCTTTGCTAAGCTTTCCAAATTTAAGAAAAGTAAAAGATCATAGTATCAAATTACATTGTAAAAAATCAGAGTTGTACCCACTTACATCAATACACTCCTTGACTGCAGCTCCAGAGCCTGTGATCTTGTCCACGACTCCTTGTATAGCTTCAGCGACTCCATCTTTCAGTTTTTTTAGGTCATTCAGTAATTTCTCTCGGACAAGCTTGCCTTGTTCCAGGAGTCCATATTCGAATGTCTTTACTGCTTCTAAAGCATGTGTTGCTGCAGCGCGTAAATCTTCAATAAGATCCTCAACGAGGCGCCTGGTAAATGAAATAGGTTTCATGGTAAAAAGATGTTGTACCTATTTCTACAATCATAATGAAGTAGATCGTCTGATGATGTCTGTGTTCAACATCAAGCAAGTTATGATGCCTGGTGTTGTTTATGCATTGTAACGATATTATTAAATATATTGTAACGATAGTATTAAATACATTAAAACACTATCATTCTGCTCACAGCTTAAAATTTGCCTAATGCTGTAAGTAGCCAATTCAGCTATCGAGTCATTCAGAAACAACACTCAAACGACCCTTGACTACGCGAACGCACTGCGTTAAAATAGAGTTCTGTGATTGGTTAGTTTGTTTTACGTTTTAAGTGTGATTGGTTCGTGGGACGCTGTGCGTCCACGGGCACTGAGACCTCATAGTAATGTCTGGAATTTGGGTGTAAGTTCATTGAAAGTTTCTAGTTACATTTTACTTTTTCGTTGCAAGTCAAACCGCTTGAGAAGCTAGCAGGTGACAAGTCGATTTTTCCCATTATAATCACAGAATACAATAGTATAATAAAAAAAGTGTAAAAAATAGCATTGTGAATGCTAAAATCTATAATTATTACATACGGATCAAGGTTTTTGGTAGGTGTAAAATAGGTTGTAATTACCGGATATTTGACAAGATGTCCACATCTCGTCGTTGTCGAACAAGAGAATGTACTTCTGGTGGACTGGCTACGGCTGAGCACACCTGTAGTTAAAATAATAAAAATGATTTAAAATACTATTCACTATACAAGGTGTTACAAAAATACCCCTAATGCCGAATATGGTAGATAGGGACCATCAAACTGAACAACTTTTACTATGGGACCAACTCTGAAATCGCGAAAAAAAAATCAGCTGTTTCATACAAAAATTAATTACGAAAATATCAAAATGTATGAAACAGCTGATTTTTCTTTCGCGATTTCAGAGTTGGTCCCATAGTAAAAGTTGATCAGTTTGATGGTCCCTATGTACCATATTCGGCATTAGGGGTATTTTTGTAACACCTTGTATAGATGTTCGTGTGGATAAAGAAAATATAGAAATCATTATTTCATATCTAGAAGACCTAACGCGTGGGCCGATTTTAATGGCAGGATAATATTTAGCTGATTCAAAAATCGACCACCAGTCGACACTCTAAAACCAACTTAGCGCTAGTGTAGATGTACCTAGATGTAGATACATCATGTATTTGCTATCAATTTTTGGATGTTGGAATCGATTTTTTTTAAATATCATTTTTTCTTCTTTCTCCTTACTGTTGAACTTCCATAATATTAATAATATTACTATCAACTATTTTTAGATATAACGGGTGATTTTTCGAAAACAAAAAAAGAGAAATCTCGATAGATGACGTTTGAGCCGAGCCGTAGTAGAGTTGCTTAATATTTCTCGCCGCTTTAACTCCCCGCCTCATTTATCATTCCAAGGCGGAGGGGTACCACAGCATATTATGCGATCAAAATTGTCAAAAATCGCATGCTATAAATTTGCTTAGTATAAAGGAGGTTTAACTTTACGGCTCAGCTTTCATAAAACGTCATATCTATCGAAATGTTTTGAACTAGGGATTTATTTATTTTAATATTGAGCTGTCATAAAATCGCCTGTTCAAAAATAACCGGGAAAAGAACCTATTTGCATGTACGACGGCACCTCAGACTATACACGTTGACCTTGAGACCGCCTTTATGCCCTACGTAATAAAAGCTGTTTTCGCAATTTAACTGTATAACCTGACGTGCTGTCGTGTGTACAAAGGTCTCCATCTACATACGTCCCCAAGCAGGATAGGATACCTACCCACAATTTCCGACACCCCGCCACTGTCACAGTATTCAGTTGATTATTTCGTAAAATATGGTAAAAACTCACCACAACTGCTAGCACCAAAAGTAGACAAGATCTCATGATGACTATAATAACACCTTTATAAGTAAGTAGATACTAACTAATGTGTTTCCATAAAATCCATTTATATAAGGTACTATTATGGAAGATGATTGCAATCGTTAAATTAAACAAATAATTTTATCTTATCAAATTCATGGGGTTTTGTGTACCTACCATAGTTTAAGATGATCAAATGTTTACATTAAAAAAGAGCAAACGAGTATGGGGCGCTGGGGTAATAAAATTCTTCAACAAAAGGTGGTCAATAAAACATCATAATCATTTCAAAAAACCTTTGATACTCTACTCAAAAATATATTTTTAAATAAATAATTTCTAACAGAAGTACCTATACAAGGAGTTACAAAAGTACCCCTAATGCCGAAAATGGTAGCTAGGGACCATTAAACTGAACAACTTTTACTATGGGACCAACACTGAAATCGCGAAAAAAAAACAGCTGTTTCATACAAATATTATATTAAGAAAATATCAAAATGTATGAAACAGCTGATTTTTTTTCGTGATTTCAGAGTTGGTCCCATAGTAAAAGTTGTTCAGTTTGATGGTCCCTATATACCATATTCGGCATTAGGGGTACTTTTGTAACACCTTGTATATTTATAAATTTCATCAAATTCGGTTCAATCTGTAGACGCTACCTACCGATGTGCTACGACAATGCTGTGTGACAGACTGGGACGGACGGATGGACAGACGGACTGAACGATTTTATAATGGTTCCTTTGGAACCTTACCTTTAAACCTTAAAAATCATTGGTGATTTTAAATATACTTACTAATAATTCTAGAAATCTACAAATTAATTAAAATCAAATCAAATCAAATAGTTTATTGCATTCCATAAAGTAAGAAAGATGTTACATACCATATACAGATCTTTATGGGCCCTGTGGGGCATAACAATTTAACCGGGCTATCGGTCTCAGCTTGGGCAAAAATGCTTTTGTATGTCTGTCCAGCTGTCCGTTTGTTCTCCTCTAGAGGTTGCATTTTTCAATCGATTCTTTTGAAATTTTATGAGCAGGTTCTATAATTATTAAAAATAAAATGACGATTCAGTTTTTCGTTTTTTTTAAATAGCGGAAATAAGTATTATGTTGAAAATCATATTTCAGCCATTTCGAAAAATGTTCAAAGATGATACAAACGCGCGGTCTACAGCTCTACAGAGCCGCGTTTTGAAAAATAAAATAAAAATAAATAAATATTTAACAACTTCACATACATTGCTCGGATTCCAAAATAAGTAGCTAAAGCACTTGTGTTATGGAAATCGGAGACAACGGTGGTATCACTAACACCCAGACTAGAGCCAATATAGAAAAGTTCGTTATCTAAATTGACCAAACTGGGGATCGAACCCGGGACCTCAGTGAAGCCACTCGACCGCGGAAGCCGTTAAAAGTTTTGAAAGATAAGTTAAAAGATTTACTTAGTACCTGACCTTTAAGATCGGTGTACCTAATGCGTAGATGGACTAAGTCGCGTTACCTATGACTAGTCATAAGTAGTGCGAAGTAGACATATAGTTTTTTGTTAGTATTTGTTATTTTTCTAATACCTACGTAGGTACCTAGTATGATGTTAGTGATAGATGAAAATAAAATAGAATTATATTTCAATAACTAGGTAGGTAGGTACTTGGTATACTTAAATAAATAGTAAAATTTTCTAGAAGTTTCATTCTATATGGTACTTATTTGCTAAGTTGATTGTGCTACATGTAAACAATTAAATAATGATTACTGAATAATGTCATCTGTAAATGTAAAGCTGGATCCACACTTGTATCATTCTGGCGTGTCAGCCGTATCTTTATCATACGTCGTCTCTTTGATACAGTATTTCTCCAACGCACGCCCAACCAAACTAGCGATGTATGATAAAGATACGACACGTCAAAATGATAAAAGTGTGGATCCAGCTTAAGCGTACTCATTTTCGTGTGATGAAACATGTTTGATATAATGTTTTCAAGGCCGTAAGATATTGTAAGCATGGTTTTAATATGGTGCACAAAATGTTGGATCTTTGTAAATATTGCATCCACTTAAGAAAAAAACTCTTAAACAAATATTTTCGAATAATTCTCCTTCTTCGTGTGTTACAAAACTGTGAAATGAAAAATCTAAACTTTCATTGTAAAAAAAACCTCATAATACTAAATAATATACTAGAAAAAATACGACTCGCACCACATCATGTTCTCGGACGGGAATCGAACCCGCGACCTTTGGATTGATCGATTTGGATTGTTTAGTATTATGTAAAAATAACATTGTGAATGCTAAAATCCCAAAATTTAAAAGAACCTCAGTTAATAAACTACATTCTCATAGTATTTCCAGCCTATCTATATTGCTTTCCTTGCACTCGATAAAGTCTTTCTGACACAAATAACTCATCTAGGTATACCCAAACGGTCATAGTTCTATCTAGATCTTGTTCACCATCACACACATCACACTAGAAATCTCGATAACTAGTGACGCATTCATAAGATTTACAATGTCATATATTTATTGGCATTACAAGGCAAGGCATATGTATGTAGTCTGTCAGGCAATATTAGGTTGGTCAGAGTTAGGGCATTAATTGACCATAGTATGCCTATGTGCTGTGACTGTCCTTATCGCACTTGACATGTTTGAGAACTAAACCAGTTTCTGAGATATTGCAAAACAAAGGTGGCATTTTGGAAATAAAAGATTTGAACCCTGCCTCCTTTGTGACGTGTTGATGTTGTTATTAACATCGTATCATATGTTTTCAAAAAAATGAAAATTCAATTCAGCTATAAATATGTAAACAGTTTAGAACTTTGTCACCCGAAAGCTTTTATTTTTTTGAACAGAAACCTACAAATGCTAACTACAACTAAGTGACAAAGCTCTAAACTGTATACATATTTTCAGACGTGATTGTACATACATAAGGCGAAGTTCCTGATAAAATATTTTGAGAAATGACACATTATCTCAATTTAAAGTCATTTCCTTTAGGCGTTTTAATGGTACATTAATATGGATCATGTGCGTTTTTCAATGTATACAGGAATGGAGAAAATGATAGTACATACCTAATTACTTGATTGTAAGTTTATGATGTAAAATTTTTGTAAGATTTAATATTTTATTATTAAATAGTTTTAACTCAAACCTAGTTTGTGCGACTATTACACAAGGAAACCAACAATATCGCATTAGGCATCTTTAAAAAAATTCCAATGTTCTTATAGAAAATATTCAATAAGTTGCTATCTACGTCAATAAGCAAGGTCACAGAGTAACAACCAATTTATACAGATGGCGAATTTATTGTCAGTTTATTGTTAGTTGTACACAGTTTTAATAGCCAAAGTTCAAATTAAAATGGTTATTTTTAACAACTGTGTAAACACGACTCTATTAACTACAGGCGTTTGTTAATTTCAATGGCATTTTTAAATTTAAAATGCTATTTTATTAAAAGTTAACTACCTATATAATAAAGCTTGTCAGGGTTAATCAACTTTATTTCAGGTAATGACGTTATCTGCTAATTAAACGTAAATGTTTGAACTTTTATAATAACACTACAATGTTTTACGACTAACGACTAGTCAATTCATATTAAGAAGTATATTTTTAAGAGATATATATATTTTTTATCGAATATGCCAGAGTTTTATTTAAAATTTACTATGAACGAGTATTTCAATGCTGAAGTTTCGAAATTCGAAATAACGATAACATGTTTTACTCACTTTTTGTCATATCTTAATACAACCTTCGTTTGGCAGATGTCTATATACAAGGTGCTACAAAAATACCCCTAATGCCGAATATGGTAAAGCCCCATTGTAAAAGTTGTTCAGTTTGATGGTCCCTATACAAGGTGTTACAAAAGTACCCCTAATGCCGAATATGGTAGATAGGGACCATCAAACTGAACAACTTTTACTATGGGACCAACTCTGAAATCGCGAAAAAAAAATCAGCTGTTTCATACAAAAATTTATTATGAAAATATCAAAATGTATGAAACAGCTGATTTTTTTTTCGCGATTTCAGAGTTGGTCCCATAGTAAAAGTTGTTTAGTTTGATGGTCCCTATCTACCATATTCGGTATTAGGGGTACTTTTGTAACACCTTGTATATCATATTCAACACGTTGTATATCTATATCTGTAAACTGACTGACTGGGTGATATTATATCAACGCACAACCCAAACCGCTGGACCGAGAGACTTGAAATTTTGTACACAGATACCTTATACAGTGGAGGCCTCCACTAAGGAGGGATTTTTGGATTTTGGTCCGACGGACGGACGGATGGAGGATGCTTGCCGCGTGCGGCGGGCCTTACACGAGGCTGCTTGCTTGGTGGGGACCCGGCTAATTACGTAAAAACGGCTGATCGGATTATGATGAAATTATAACACAGATTACTTTTTAACCTGGTTAAAGGTCCCTTAATAAGGATTCTCTCGAATGTTCACACGGACGAAGACGCGGGCGGATGCTAGTAGAATAATAAAAGCTTTATTGATGACCTTAAGCTCTTGGTTTATTGAATAATAATGACATAAGAATAATTACGGCTGCCTGCACAAAATAACTTTCTGTGTTTTAGACAAAAGGTACGCTCACCAGCATTTTTTGGGTGCTGCTATTTTCGACAGCATGTCATTTTGTTTTGATGCGCTACGAACTCCTTGGTAACTTAATTTAACATAAGTTTAGCTAACCCTCAGATGCCAGAGGTCTATTTTTCAAATAGCCTATTTCTCATTTTGACTACTTCTCTAAGTGACTACTTCACTGTCGGCCCACTTGGGCAAACAGCCTACTTCCCAGGGTATACATATAGCTAACCCTCAGGCGCCAGAGGTCTACCGAGAAGTCATGTAACCTACGTAATGTCTAGGTGTATATTTTGTGTTGGCTGTATGAAAATATTACACTTACATACCTAACAAGGTGGCTGAAAATGTAAAAAAAAACTAATTGTCGTTACATGTCGGTTTTATGTCAGTTTGACGCGTTAATGCTACCGTCACGGCAGTTATTATAAGACACATGTTACAAGATATGGTTGGCAAACAAAGGTTAGGCAATTTTCCACATATTCTGGTCACGCGTGTCTTTGTTTGCAAAATTTCACAAGTAATTGAGAAAGAACAGATTTTATAGACTTTATACGGGTCACCAGGACCACATGGTGCGTGTCACCACGGTCCCGTAGATCCTGTGTGTTACTGCGGGATGTAGTAGGGGGTTTAGTGGGTAGTGCCCCCGAGTCCCACATCCTTAAGGATGCGTAAATGCACTCCCCCTACTTAAAAAAAGACTGAATACGGGTGATGAATTTTAGAAACTTCTATTTAAAACATATCTTCTTTAGAACATTCTATTATTAGCTACGCCAGGGGTCTCCAAACTACGGCCCGCGGGCCAGCTCCGGCCCGCGAGCACCAACAATCCGGCCCGCGGAAGCGGTCCGGATCGTACCAACATACTGTTATTTACTATATGTTGGTACGATAAGCTAGCTAGGTTCTGGCCCTTGGGGCTTCGTGGAGGAGTTAGTCTGGCCCTTAGGCTAAAAAGTTTGGCGACCCATGAGCTACGCCGTTACAGTATGGGGCAATTCCGTCAAATATTGAACAAGTGTTGATTTGCCAAAAGAGGTCCTTAGGGATCATAAATTGCCGCAAGAGACATCATTCAGTGAGGGAATATTTTTGGTTGAATAGTATAATGACAGTTTTGTCTTTGTTTATCTATAAATCTCTTCTAGAAGTACACATGCATAAAAATCACTTACCCAAAACATCGGACGTACACCGGTATAATACACGCAACAAAGAAAAGTTACAGACCCCAGTGACTCGACTACATAAAACGCACAAACAAGGATTTCACCTCAAAATTGACATTTATAATAAACTACCACTTCTCATCACCAAATTGCCACTGACCAAATTTAAGATTGTAATAAAACTATTTTTAATCACACCCTTTTTACAAAATTAGTGAGTTCATGACAAAAACATGGAACCGCATTAATTTCGATTTGTAATATATTGTGTTCCTAATCATTACCACGCCAAAATTGAATTTTTATGACATAGTTTATTTTAATTTAATTTATTACAGGGTTTTTGACTTAATTAAAAAATAAAATGTTAATTTAGAAAGACTTTTCAAATGTATGACTTAAACCTAGTATTTACGATTTATACAAGGTGTTACAAAAATACCCCTAATGCCGAATATGGTATATAGGGACCATATAAAATATAAAATTCATAAGGAAAGAAAATTCATTGCTTAGTAGCTCACAAATCCGTGACCAGATTTTTAACATGTGAAATCTCAATCTTTTCTCATAATTTTGTAACTACTTCCATTACTTTACAATTTAAAAACAATCTATTTTAAGGTAAAGTCTACCTTTATTAATGGAATAAAATTACCAATAGGTTATCCAGTTCAACCTAGTTTTTGACCTATTGCCCACCTCAGGCATCTGAGTATCGCTTATTCGCACAAAAACAGCAGTCTTCATCAAATTGAATTCTCTCGTTTATCGAACAACACTAGATCTCATTCATAGAGCCATCATGTGACTATAATGAGTGTGATCCTGGCTGACCTTTCAACCCCTTTATCAGCAAGGAAACACTCAGACTTGAATTGATAAAAATGTTATTGAGTCATGGAAAAGTTTCGTTTATCTGTCTTACGTATTACAAAATACAGCTTTTAGGGTTCCGTGCCCGAGGGGGGCAGTTGGTTATAAGATAATGATTATTATTACGAATATTCTACCAACAAATACCAATACATTGATAAATATGAATTTTTCTTATTACAAACCAACTTAATGTTGCGGTCAACCACGTAGCATAGATAAGCACCTTCTCCCTTTTTGGTATGGAACCCTAAATGTGCGGAGTCCGACACGCACTTGACCGGTTTTTATTGAGAGATGGTCAGTATTTGAAACTTAAATAAACATTGCAATAATTAAGTTAACTAAATTAATAGCTATATAGCTTTTTATCTTTTATTTTAGATTTCAAACTAACGAAGCTCTACTCATAGTGTGACCATGAAGTGAAGGATGCGCAAAATATTGGACGCGCGCTCTTATTACCAAACTGCTTCTCAGTTACTAGGCTGGTTTATATGTCGAAGCGTTTTTCAAAAAGAATGACCCAGGCAAAGATTTATATTTTCTCAAATGATACCTACAAGCAGCGATATAGCTATCGCAGCACATTTTTCATTAATTATGTTAAGAGCGCATAACCTATACACTAGCGCCGTCGTTGGAAAAAAAAATATAATGCTTAAATAAAGACGAAATTGTGAATTATCTCTCTGTAGTGCACTCCCAAGAAGCTTTTTAGTGCTTTTATTTAACAGCTTAAACAATATTTTCTAGTCTGTTGTTCAGTTTAATGGAGTTTCTTTTGCGAAAAGTGGCCACTTTTAGCAATAAAACTCTATTGCTCAACCTAATCGTAATCTAATTACTCGTCAAGTACGTTAAAATAAATTAACGTACTTGACGAGCAACTCCATATAAGTTCTAGAAAACCTAGGACGGAAGACAATATAATAATGTTAATTGATCCTGAGGCGAGTCAGTCGTGACCCGGTTTAACATTGGCTATTGTTAGTTCAATAAAAATGATATTACAAGTAATTGATCAGTATTATTCAATCATACGTGAACGTGACTATTAATATTGGCAAAGATTTCACAGAAATGTACTTGCGTAGCAGGTAGTTGGATTATTATCATCTGACCACATTAGCGCTATAAATATTTATGGTGGATTAATAACACAATGGATCTCGTCAACCGCATTATTAAAAGTAAGTATGCTACTTACACAGGATATAAATATAAAATATAAATATTTTACAACATCACATACATTGCTCCGATTCCAAAGTAAGTAGCTAAAGCACTTGTGTTATGGAAATCAGAGACAACGGTGGTATAACAAACACCCAGACCTGAGCCAATATAGAAAAGTTCGTTTCCTAAATTGACCCAACCGGGGATTAAACCCGGGACCTCAGAGATGGCGACACCTTGAAAACCGGTGTACAAAGCCACTCGACCACGGAAGTCGTCAACCTTTAAATACTTTTAAATTATTGACTATCCGGCATTTTTAATGTCCCCACTGCTGGGGCATAGGTCTTCCTTATGGGTGAATAAGGAGGATGGGCCATAAACCCACCACGCAGGCCCAATGCGGATTGGTGGGTGTTAACGACTGCAAATGACCAACGGCTTAACTTGCCTTTCAAAACAAGGAGGAACTCGAGATAATAAATTTTTGGTCACCCATCCCGTGAAAGCAAAGACCATTCGCTGATAACAGCGGCGGTATCGGCTAAAAACATTGAAGTTCATGTTAACTGTGTTTTGACAGATGTATGTGAAACATTGCTACTTTTCTTTGGTAAGTTTTTATTTGTGCCAAAACGAAGAAGCAATGTATCACATACGTCTGTCAAAACACAGTTAACATGAACTTCAATGTTTTTAGCCAATAGAGCCCCGGTTTATTTTTCACCAATGACAAGTGACATGAAATCAAGTAAAAATGAGTAAACTACTTAAATATACCTACATGGTATTATAAAATTTAAAAGTAATGGTATTATAATCCACCGGCCAGTCGCCAACAATAAGTTTTTATTGATTTCAATATTTATTTAATTTTCGTTAAACAAATATATGTTTTTTTAATTTCGCATTTTGTTAGTTGCATTAGACAGCTGGTGATATTGGAAATCAATGTTGAAATACGTTTTTAGCAATATAACAATAATGGTGCAGTTTAATTTATTTTTTTAAGCAACTTACGTATAATAAGTTTCGATATTATTGGCGGTTGTGAAATTAGCTATAATGCGCGTAGCCGTGTTCACCACTTGGCTCTTCTATGAAATTTTGTTCTGCGCATCGTTTCACACGATGTTTCGAACCGCCAGTAAAATTGAAACGTATTGTACATTTATTCATGAAATGCATTTTCATTCGTCTCATTTGTAAAGGTTTTTTATCATTCGCTCAATACTTTGTTAAGGTTTAGTTAAAAAAAACTGTGAAGAACTTTACTTGTTATATTATTATATTTATATAATAATTGACGCATTTTTGGATTGGAGCAACCCGTACCCAAAACAAGTGATCCTATAAGGGTTCCGTTTTTTCCTTTTGAGGTACGGAACCCTAAATAGGGTTGACAAATAAAAATAAAAGCTTAAACTTTTGCGCTGTAACTCAACGTAGGAATGTATTAGCGTATATGGCAAATAAAAAAGTATATTTTTAAAACATCGTTTGCTGTAAAAAAATACAGATTTCGCGCTTCACGCAACTATTGAAAATGAAGATAAAAAAATCTATTGTTTTATACATTAACGGCCTTATTACAAAACACACAAAGCCTAGTCCAAGAGATCCTGGTTTTTTCAAAATGTAGCCTAATGTCACAATCTCTAGGGGTTTTTTTCATCTGAAAAGGGCACCTGCCCAGAGTGCCCAGTCCACGGTTTTCGACCGATTCCAAAATGTCTTTTTCCAAACAGTAGACAATCTGTTTGCCTCGGGAGCTTTTTTCATTTTTTAAATAGCGGCTATCATTTTCAAAATAATCTACTTGTTGTCTGAAAAAAACGGGATATTTTGTCGGTCTTTTCCACCATTTTAGATTTTCCAAAAAAAAGTTGCAGACCGATTTTCAAATATTTTAAACCATACATCCAACCAAACATCTTTTCACGTTACCTTTATCTTTCGCTCATTTTTATAACTTTTGGAAATATAGCCGAATTTCACTACCCCAAGAAAACGATCTGATAAACATTATCAATATTTGAAATTTTGAGATTAAAGCATTCACAATGCTATTTTTATATTATACTAAATAATATACTAGAAAAAATAGGACTCGCACCAGATCATGTTCTCGGACGGGAATCGCTGGCTTGCAGCGTAAGAGTTGATATACTAGAAGAAATTCGACGTTCTCACCAGTGACTCGGTAGCTCAGCGGTCAGAGCATTGGACCGGATATCCAAAGGTCGCGGGTTCGATTCCCGTCCGAGAACATGATCTGGCGCGAGTCCTATTTTTTCTAGTATATTATTTAGTATAATATAACCATTATCAATGTTTTGACATTGAAAATAGTTCAATGAAAAAAAATCCTTCTTTTGGGAAGGTAATCAATGTGTGCTAGAAAAAGTTGAAATATATAATGAAAGCGAAAATTGAAATATTATTAAACAAAATGGCTACATCCGCGGTGTTTTATAGTTTCAACAAGTATACTGTTATCGTAGCATGGTATCAATACGTTGCCAAGAAAATTATACAAACACCCTTATGTTTTCACTCGACGGGTTAGGATTCATGGATTCCCACGTTCATTGTGCAGAAATTGCCTTTACTTATTGGTGTAGAATAGAATATAAATAATACTTATACGAAGAAATGATTGTGTCTACTAAAGAAAATGATGAAAATTTTCCCCTTTCAATTTCTCAAAGCGACTTGGTGGCAGGAAAGTGAAAAACTGTTTGACCGAGCGAGCGCAAAGCGACTCCGTTTCAGCTTGGACTAAAATGCGTATGACCGGAAGTCCGTCTGTTTTCTTCTACAGGTCACATTTCTCAACAGATCCTCGCGAAATTTTGTGAGCAGGTTCAATAAGTAAATGGATTTTTTTTGTCGATTCAGCTTTTCAAAATGGCAGAGAAATGGGGAAAATCATATTTCAGCCATTTAGATTTTTTTTCAAAAATGTCACAAGCTCACAGAGCCTTAAGTTTGTTTGGGTATCGAATGTGGCAGATTTTCACTGCTGTTTCTAGCTTGTTGACATCTAAGCTGAGGAATAGAGCTAATTTTCAGAATGCAACAATTATTTTTTTCCACTGAATTTCCTTAAATTCAGAAGGGAAGAAAACAGTTATATTTTTTTATTTTCATTTAATTTTCTTTTGGATAAAACTGTTTACTTTGTACATAATAATGTGAAACACAATAGTGTTGTTTTTTTTTATTATTGATATCAGATATAACTAAAGAAATGTTTGATCTTCCTGTATAAATACAGCTAACTTAGCGGTAGTTTAAAAAGTTATAAATGTAGAAATAACAAAAAGTGATCACCTACTTTTATGCGTATGAATTATTAAAACAGCAATGAAAATTAATGGCATGTAATTAAATTACAAACTAAATAGAAGGCAAACAATAAATAATATCAAAAACGTTAACCTAAATTTAATGTGTTTAGCACAAGACTAGTGAAAGTCTCGTGCAATACGAATCAATTTCACTGGCTTATCAAGTTCGCTTGCAGACAATCGATGTAACTGAACGCTAAAAGAACACTCAATAACAATATTTTAATGTAAAAGAAAGGTAATTCATTAAATTTCTATTGAAGCTTACAATACTTTCGCTAGCGTCAACTAAGTATAACGAAAAGATATTCAAACACCATTCAATGTCAAACTCGTTTTTGCATTATGAAAAAACTGGAATGAATTAAAATTTGACAAAGGTGATGTATTACAAATGGACACAATACATAATCTTGATTTCTAGACAAGAAATCTTGTGTATATATTTCTGCAACAACTGTACAATGCTGTTAAATCCTTACAAACGGACTTTGCTGTCTAAAGATTTCGGTCAATGGACTTCACCCAAAGAGATTTGACATCATCTAGGAGGTTCGCAAAACCAGACAAGTCACACTTTCGGCGGATAGAAAGTTTTTGCATCCAGTTCTTGTTATGCCTACGTTTAATTTGAAAATGGTGACTGTGTTTTAATTAAGCTATTTTGTGTGCTCGGTTAAACACATTTATTATAAGTGTTTACAACTTTGTTATTAGTTTATAATATATGTGACTTAATAAATACCATCAAATACAGGTGAAATACAAGTCCTTTTTGTGAACTTTTGGAAATAATATGAATGTAAAGGGAGTGAATGAGGAGATGACGGGTGACAGGAAAGAATGAAAGACAAGGACATACTGTGACTCTCCCAAAGAAACTGGGTTATCCCAGGAATTCCTCAATCAATAGTTCCTGATAATTACTTACGTAACTAATCATCCAAAGCTTATTGAGACATACAGACCTACTGTAAAACAGTGAATATTGAGTACAGACAAATGATGATCGTTTCTTGCGATATCTAGTAAAACTTTCATTCAAAATTGTTGGTATTTGCAGTTAAGACAAGGTCGCCAGAGTGATTCTTAACAGAAATCTATTACATAAAAATGAAGGGTTACTGACATAACCTAGATACTTTATACAGTGTAAGCACCCACTAACACAGGATCTTTAAAAATTCCACCCGTAAGGGGGTGAAATAGGGGTTCAAAGTATTTGATTGAATCAGGCATTACTTGGCGGAAGTCCCAAACCATTGTGAAAAGAGAAATATATGTAGCTTACTCCCGCAAAAATATATGCAGGATGCACCGCCCGCCCGCCCACAAAAAAATGCACATGCACACCACAAAAATATCAGTGCACAATACTTGCATTTAGCATGACAGCGACACACCTTGCACCTTCACCAATTAGACTACTCTACACGTGTGGTTCACGCACGATCTAACTCCTGAGGATGCTCCGGGTTGGGGCGAAACACGTGTAGAGTAGTCTAATTGGTGAAGGTGCAAGGTGTGTCGCTGTCATGCTAAATGCAAGTATTGTGCACTGATATTTTTGTGGTGTGCATGTGCATTTTTTTGTGGGCGGGCGGGCGGTGCATCCTGCATATATTTTTGCGGGAGTAAGCTACATATATTTCTCTTTTCACAATGATAGGGGTTCAAAGTTTGCATGGGAAAAAAAATAGATACTACGACTTGAAATTTCATAGGAGTACTTCTAAAAACAAATAAGAAAACAAGTATTTCGTGAATTTTTGAAAATCAACCCCTTAGGGGGTAAATGAAGTAAAAAAGCAAAAAATCGATATGGATCTCGTTATTGAAATTTATGGGATGTTGATTGCGAAAATTGCATTTATATTGGGTTCCAAAACGACATGGTGGACTTATTCAACCCCTTAAGGACTGAAATGGGGGTTCAAATTTTAATGCAGAAATAATACGGGAACTTGAACTTGAATGTTTGGATGTTTGTTACTCAATCACGTAAAAACGGCTGAACGGATTTGGAATGGCACACAGATATCTATAGCCTGGGTTAAAACATAGAATACTTTCTATCCCGGTCAAAAGTATCCTAAGGATTTTCTGAACATCCACGCGGATGAAGTCGCGGACAAAAGCTAGTAAAATATATATTGAAGAAGACGACTAATGATTTAGTAGGACTCGGTAATTAATTTACTTATTTAAAATTCAAATCTATGAGAATACAGTCCTACGTAATCTGTGAAAGTGGCGTATACACTATGCCTAATTATTATAAATACTTACTTCATTTTGAATTATGTAATGAATAAATGATAATTTTCTTAATTATTTTGAAAATGCGAATAAAGAACGCATGCGTCTATGATTAACATGTACCATCGCAATTCAATTTTATCAATTTAAAAAGGCTGCTTTATGACTAAACTAAGTGAACTGAGCAGCTCTTTAGATAGTTCTGATAACAAATGGGTCCCAAAGCATAAAGCTAAAGCAGATATGTTATAGAAATTTGAGACATTATGACAATATCCCACAAAAGTTTATATTACTAACTTTGACCAGACGGAAAATTGAACTTGGGATGTCCAGCGATGACTAACACCGAGCAATATAATACAATATTTTTAGATAGAAGCTAGGTATTGAAACCAAAATACCCATTCTTCATCCATGGATGAAGAATCACAGCAAGAAGAATCACAGAAAGAAGCACAGCCACAAGAATACGACTGCAGCGGCATCTGAAATCTCGGAGACAAAGCCAATCCTTGGTAAAGGTATATAGCCATGGGTTGGCTCATGGGTTGAACACCAAGCATTTTTTTTACTCTGTGACTATATACCCTGCTGGGTCAACCACTGGTGTAGAGGGGTCCTACGCCAGAAAATGAATAAATGAATGAATGAAATTCTTTATTCAAATAAGCTCACATAATAAGCATTTTTAAATCGTCAATTATTTTATTCTACCATCCATGATGACGTCTTTTAGCTGACAAGAAAAATGGTGCTGATAAACATGAAGACAGTTGACCTTCACAGTTGCCATAAATAGTATGAACGTTCCATGAAGGTCCTTCGCATCCTTCTGTTGACAAAACAAAATATAACAAGCGATATCGTGAGACAGCTCAACACACAGAGTAATATATTTTGAATAAATATTACTCGTACAAGATTACATGGAGCACGTGAGACGCATTCGGTCGGTGCGTATTTGTATGTCAAGGTTCAAACATACAAGCTTCTATGAACTTGGTAAGTCTAATTTACTCAATTTATTCACTGTTGGTCATTTTGTTGTCTACGAGTTTCTTTACTTTACGTTGCTCAGATTTTTTCTCATTCCGCTAGTTAATATCCTTTGTTTTACAAAATTAAAATTTTATTTTGAAGGAAATATTGTTTTGACGTTGGAATATTTTCTCAATAATCGTATCTTTTTATATTTCTTTAATTTCAGTAAGGCTAATAATTATAAACTATTATCATTTTCAGATTGTAACCTGTTTCAGGTGTGAAATAATTAAAGACCTTTCTACGAGTATGCTATCGCCAATAATTTAATTTATTTTGTGCCTATTGTTCATTATAATAAAATTTGAAGTAGGTATGTGTATATTTCGTATTTATTTAGGCGGTATTTACACGGGTCAACTTAGCAGGCGACTTGCTGGTCGATTTTAGTCAACCAGCGTTTTTTATCGACAACCGCTTGTAAAATTGAATCACTACCTCATTAAAATTAGGTTTGCGATTAGATTTTACAAGTGATTGAAGATAAAAAGCGCTAATTGACTAAAATCGACTAGCAAATCACCTGCCTAGTCGACTCGTGAAAATTTATTTATTTATTTATTTATTATGGTATACTTACAGCTAAACATACACAACATTTTAAGCCGTAACTGCTGCCTATTATTTAGAACAAGGCTATAAAGTTACGTGGAAACAAGTCTACTGTCACACATGAGACAGGTCGATAGTTCTTGTAAGCTAGGTTAACTATATTACACTAACTATATTAACTATATTGCAAATTATCCATAAATGTTTTTAAGTGATTTAGATTACTATAAGCATTGAGAACATTATAATTATAAACTTTATTTACATTATTTATTTTTAATCATATTTGTAATTATTGTAACCAAAGAACATTGTAGATGCTTATGGAACTTTTTGAACCGTAATATGACATAATTATTGTAATTTTTTGTGCCATATCGAGCTCTAGAAAGTAAGGAGGGTCGAAATATGTGTTTTTGTGGCAAAAACGGCCGTATCTTTTTTACGTTACCTTAGAAGTTAGGTTTTTCACAGTTTCATGGAGTTTTTTCCTCTCCGTACCAGAAACCCTAAAATTAGATTTTCCATATTATTGTAATAATATTTCGAGCCCCTTCGCACGGTGAAAAATATCTATTGTGTCTTATTTTCCCGAGTTAACGGATCAAAGTAAAAAGTAATTAATAGAGGCATTTTCCCTAATTTACCATTTTAATCAACTATTTATGTATAAAATGTCCCGTCTATTTTAAAAATATATAATTCCTCATTTTCTTTCACACAGTTTTTTTTTAATCAGACTCGTTTTGATTGTGTGCTATATTCATCAAAACCATGTTATTGCGGCGTTATTTTAACTCAGATGGACGTTAGACAAGGTGTTACAAAAGTACCCCTAATGCCGAATATGGTAGATAGGGACCTTCAAACTGAACAACTTTTACTATGGGACCAACTTTGAAATCGCGAAAAAAAAATAGCTGTTTCATACAAAAATTAATTACGAAAATATCAAAATGTATGAAACAGCTGATTTTTTTTTCGCGATTTCAGAGTTGGTCCCATAGTAAAAGTTGTTCAGTATGATGGTCCCAATCTACCATATTCGGCATTAGGGGTACTTTTGTAACACCTTGTATAACGTTGAACATAGTCATTTGACTATGTTCAAATGTCACACATTTGACGTGGTACAACTTACACTAACTAGTTGAAAACCTTGACCTTATGGACTGACTGCATTTTATCTATTTTATTTTCCTAACCAATCACAGAGCTCTGTTTCAACGCGGTGCGTTCGCATAGGCAAGGGTCGTTTGAGTATTGTTATTGAATACGGGTGTCAGATTATTGGATATCTCTTAGAGACATCCAATCGTCTGAATGATGAGCAAATTGACTTTTGTTTTAACCTGGGGGCTAATTGTATAATTTCAAAATCTATCGCAATGGCTTTCATTTGACAGATGGATGTGACACATTGCTGCATTTACTTTGGTAAGTTTTTATTTATGCCAAAAAGAAGCATCAATATGTTACATCTTGAAAGCAATTGCGATAGATTTTGAAATTAGACAATAGAAGGGCTGTTCTGTGATTAATAATATTTTACTTATATGTACAGTAGGATTAGTGCTCAGTAAATTAGAACTTTCGAAGAAACAATCCTCTTTGGCCTATAAATGAGTGGATTGTTACATGTCGACACATTCGTATTCTACGAAAGCGGCAGTTAATTAAAACTAGTTAATTCGAAGCCGTCTCGATGTGTGGCTGCAGCAGCGAAAGTGGGTTTGCAGTGTTAATCTAATAGCCCCGACGCATGCTGCACGGCCGATGCATTTAATAATACTTATCTGAATCTTTTTTTTTAATAGTTTATTCATGACTTGGATACAGAGTCTTTCAGTCGCATACATTTTAGAATAATGCATATCACACAAGGAAGAATTAAGAATAGCAGCTGATTTACATAAAAATCGCTAACTTAAAGCATAAGATAAGCAAACAAAATAAAAATTACAACAAAATAAATTTAAACCATGCACAAAAAGTACACAACAAGAGAATTATATGTGACTAAATTAAATCTTTTCCACTGTGGTAATAATGTACTTACAAATAGGATTGAAAAAAACACTGTTACATAGGAGGTCTTGAACGCGGCGGGGGACACTGTTTTGGTTTTGATTTGGTTGGGGACTGTCACTGTCACTTATTTCACTGATAAGGGTGTGTACTGAGTGTTGCCTGAAAACTTAGGACAATTAGTTCTTAAAGTGATTGATTTAAGAGAAAATAATTATAATGCTGTAAGTAATTTTGTTAAATATTTAAATGAAAAGTGAAAACAAAGCTTTATTCTTGCCGACAGAAAATTCTATTTAGTGCACTAATAGCTCCGTGAGCTGTAGACCTAAAAAGTAGTTCAAATTGTATGTTGTTTAAAAACGAATAAATAATACAATTATATATCCAGACACCGGAAGGACATACGAAAGCATTTTTGCCCAAGCTAACTCGGAGACTCGGTGGCGCTCACTCGGTCAATTAGGTTTAGAAAAGAAAAGAAAAGGAACAGCAGCCACACTATTGATACGTTTCCGCTGCTTGATCATTATTTGTCGCTGCGATGTGGTGTGATTGTAGAACGTGTGCAACAACCATAAGTTGAAATATTTATGTTGTTCCTATGCATTGTATTCCATGATATAATAAATAATAGTACTTATTGTAAATAAAGTAAAAACGATGGTGAATTAACTATGAATAATCAGTACTTCACCCAAGGGATGCCTATTGGTACTGGAAAGTGCCCACTTTTCTCCGCATTTAGACCAATTTGGTCCGTTATGCGTGAAACCTCATAGCATCGGTATGGCTAATCGAGCCATCCCAGCTCCTTCCAGAAGCACAGAAGCCTCCTGGGGCGCTCACAGGCTTCTAGGAGCGACCTCACCTCTGTGAGGATTTCTGCCCGTTGTGTGGCCAGCCCCACGCACTCCAAAAGGGAGGCCTATATACTGCAGTGGGTGTTGTGCGGATGATATGATGATGATGTGATGATGAATCAGTACTTAGAATTTACTTTCCCTATTTACATGGCTTAAAATGTTTTAACGACATTTTTAAATTTCTAACATAAACACTTTCTATTTACTTAAAAACTCCGCAATTTACACAACTTACATGAATATCCTATAAGAAATCTTTATTTGTAGTATTTATTTGAACAGAATGCGGATTTAAGACTTGTATACAATTATTTATTCTGTGATTTGAATAAGTAAATATAAAAAAAAACCATCACAAACAAAATAAATTGGTTTATAAGTATGTGTTGATTGATATTGCGTGAAAGGTGTTTTAGAAAAAAAAGTTATTTAGTGTTCTAAACAGAATGCTGTGAAAACTTTCTAAGAGTGTAGATTTCTTTTAGAGCGCAACTTGCAGTTTGCAGTGAATAGTGAAATGAATAAACCAACGGATAAAATGAGTTATTACCTTTTACGTTGCATATTTTACCAACAGACTGCATACTTGAAAATGAAAGCAGTTTCTCCAATTTAAATTGAATGTAGTATTTTAAATGTTATGTATTCAAAAATTGAAATAAGAAAATTTTAATGATTTAAAATTAGGAATAGAAGAGTTCAGCAAACAGCTTTACATCCACACCTAAGTGCTACTTCAATAGCTATGTACTTGGCGAATGAATAATTGATTGTTGACTTTAACAGCACTAGAGATTGAGCACAAGGAGCACAACGCTCCTAGCGGTCATTATGGTAAACTACAAATATTTCGCTAGCCTTTATAAGTTCGTTAGCCTCCAATAAATGATCGAAGGTACTATACACGTGAAGACGTAATAGCTACCTGTTACTTTTGTTATAGCATTGTCGTCAGACCTCGCAATTGACGTAATGCGTAATTATCTAACAGCATAGCTAACTGTTCTGCATCATAAGTCAAACTAGCTGATACTTCGAATCTTAATGCATATTTTATCGTGTCTATGTGACTTGTTATTAATGTAATATTATTTGAAGTCAAGTTTGTATACCTCTAGAATGAATGAAATTGAGCTCTTTTTTATTAGACTTATTTAATTTTGAAATCCCTGAATCTAATACGATTTTTAAATTGAAAAATACTTGCACTTTTTGTATCCTAACAGAAATGCCAAAAAGGTTTTGCAAAATTGCCATAATTTTATGTAGACTTCCCTTAGGCGGTTAAAGAACTGGTAGACATAAACTGTTGCTGGTAGGATATTATTATACAAGATTTCAGACTGGACAGGAGAACCACGCGAAAAAAGTGTGCATTGGCAATATGTTAGGTTTAGCTTAGGACCTCAGCTCACGTGATATTTTTCGATCGTTGATTTAGCTGCGCACGTGTAAAAGCTGTTAAATTCCAAGAAAATATTATTTATCTCTTCATCGATGAATTTACGCGTAGGGGTTTTACCAAAACGCATTGACGTAATTGCAAAAAACACTAATGTGTTATCGGTCGGCTACGAAATCACTGCGCGCGCGTCCTGAGAGGCGACGACGAGCTGAGAGGCCGACATCGAGACAGCGCGCTCAGTGGGAGCCGAGAGTCCGAGACGCAAAACTGAGCTTGTGATAAACCGCAAACTAAAAACGTTTTGTTTTTCTATACGGAGGCAAATTTATGATTGTATTACAATTTTAAAAAGCACTGGGAATATCAAGAAGCTATGACACGCCGTAAATCAACGGCGGCGTTGTATCGAGAAGGACCTGCAAGAAATCCAGTATTAAACTAGTGAACACTAAGTATAAGGAATTTAAGTCCTTGGAATGAATACGGAATAACTCAGTATGAACCTAGTTTCAATTGAAAAAAAACCTACACTTAATAAATTAAATTAATTCAGTAAATACATTGTCCATAAAAGTAATCTCTCATTTTCCTTTTCGAATTCTGATAAGATAATGTTTCTGCTATATACAATTTCATATTCATACTAATGAAGATTTCCCTTATTAATTCTGGAGAAAAAAAAATTGGTATGCGACGTCCAGAATTTATTTTGTCTCTGTATCTCTGCTCTTTGAAATACCCCCAGCAAAGTAATTACGTTTTGGTGAAAAAATGGCGATCAAACAGAACCGCATTCATTACGAAAAACGAGATGCCCTTAAACCTGCGGCAGAATTGGGCAGACGTCGATCAAACCCGCGATTATGACGAGACACGAAACGAATCACGAATGCGGGTAGAGCTTCGAAGGGGTAGTATTGACCTGAGAGTTTAAAAATCATGTCAAAAAGACGCTCATGGGTAAAGGTTATTATAAAGTAGACGATTATTTGAAAGACCGGAATGCGTGGAAATGATGTAACACAATAACTCGCTAGTAAGTACTTTATTGTTAATAACCTGTTGTATTTTTTTGTATTTGGTAACGATATATTTAAGTTTGTAAATATCGTTACTTATTTCTGTTAAAGCTGATAAGTTTCTTGCGCCTGTTCTTCTTGTCAGTTAAAAAAGTCTGGAACAGGTGGTAGAAAAATATAGACGATTCAAAAGCGCTTAATTACTAAGTTTATTTGAATAAAGCAATTTTTTACTTTACTTTACTAGTTACTGAAAAACTATTTATTTTAGTATCGGATGACAACTATACGCGTTTTCTTTTGTAAATGAAAATAATACATACTTCGGTAAAGTTTTCACATGAGTGAACTTTGGATTAGGGTCAGCCCTAATGCAGCCCTAGCCCATGAGAGACCTATGCTCAGTTATGGTCATTGGAAGTCATGATGATGATGGAACAATTTTATTATGCGTATTTTGAAACCAACTTTTAAATCGCAAAGAACTAAATTGTCTACGACTTTCATTATGCACTGATCAACTCAATGATAAAAAATATACATTTTATTTTATGAATTGTCAAACTGCACACTATGTGTGCCATTTCTAGATAGCATGAGCTCAACGTAAAGTTTAACGACCTACTACACAAGTCAGGTTTGTATTGGAAAGTAATCTCTATGTAACGAAGTTAAGGTGCATTACATTAATGATTGTATTCACATTGGCCAAAAGCCATTTAATTAAAATACCATAAACAGAGTTCGTATTAACTCGCCTGCAATTAAAAGGACCTATCAGACAACTACTCGAACATTGAACGAGGTTTTTCGCTTTTCTATATCCTGTTTGAAAATAGACCATTAGATTTAAAAAAATATATCAATTTGTTATAATTTTCGCGTTTTTAGACGACTATAAAAAAGGCGGAAGTTATTAAGTCGACTGTATTTTTATTTTTTATTTTTTTATGTATGTTTTACCATTAATTCACCAGTTATTAACCGATATCAAAAATATTTTTTTTATCTGAAAGAACATAGTTCAGATATGGTTCCTTAAAAATTACACAGAGCTTTCTTCATATACCTGAACAATATCAATTATTTAGCTTACCATCGCATGAGATTTTACAGATTTTCAGGCATAACTTCTTTGTTTATGAACCGATTTAGGTTTGATAGGATATTTCTTTTTTTTTTTTTATGCCGAAGAAAACGCGTTTACGCGCTTCCCCTCCCGCAGGTGAGCGAGAGGGGGGTATGTGGGACTCGCCAGGAGGGGACCGCAACATTCAACATTGCGGCTCCCTCCACGACTGCCTCCCGCAAGAGTGGTCACAATTTAAATGCATTGGTATTGGACCTTGGACTTCGAAGATACGTAGGTATAGTGATTGGTGAACCTACCAATAAGGTTTATGACACTACAAAACAAACCGAGCTATGGTCTGCGACTTTCTGGACTAGACTTACAGCGTGCGAAAAGTTAATTTTACCGCACGCCACCACCGTGCATTTTTGTTTATGGTTATGGTTTTTATTGTTTTTTTTTTATTTCAGAAGGTACCTATAGGTAAAACATTACAATGTTTTCTCGCAAATATATTGTAATATGTAGTACGGCACACGGTTGTTAAGGTTTTTTAAAACCTCCTTATCAACCTTGTATCATAAACTACTATTACAGCAATATGTGTCCTTGTGTTATCATTGGTATGTAATAGTAGATTATGCAATAAGGGCTTAAAGTAGTGTATTGTGTCCCGGGCGCTATTATTGAACCCCGAGTACGAGGGATTCTATGGTTAACTCCCGAGCGGAGCGAGGGAGTTAAGGCTAGAATCCTGAGTACGAGGTGTTCAAGATCGCCCATGACAAATACACATTTAAGCCCGCGATGCATACTCTACTTTTTATACTTTCTGCGAGGCAATTGAAACCAATGACTGTTATAAAGAAAGTACTTAAGTAATTATTTAAAGTTAGAATAATAAAATATGAAAAATTAAGAATATTTATTGAAAATTAAAAGTTATGTTAGAAACATTACACCAGTTGTGCAACGACAAAGTTACATTCTTTGGTACATTTATAGTTGGGTTAGAGTTTAAGTTTTTGTCGTCTATTCTGTAGTGGTCAGTTCGACATTCAAATAAATCCTTCTTGGTGCGCGGGTGAAAATGAATTTCGTAAAAAGTTTTCATGATAACATACAGCCTAACTCAGAATAAGATCTCATTGCACCTAAACTTTTTTGAAACCAACATCGATCAAGCACGACTACAAGGGTTGCATTCCAAATTCAAATCACTTTATTCCCCATGGGAAAAATGACTTACTTTAGGAAAGGTTTGCATGACACATAATATGCCATTGACGAGCAGGTAGTATAAAAAATAAATTTAACCATCCTTAACAACGTAACAATACTACAAGTGAAATATTTTAGAATAATAATTCCCATTTACGGTTTCATTTGTTATGTAAAGTTAATAATATCATGCTTATCTATTATTTCGACCGTTGCGTAATTCAAAGTAAAGTATTTTTTGCAATACCTTTATTGTTTTATGTAAATCTTTTGAATTGAAGTTTTTATATTTGCTGTTTAGTAATAAGTCGCATATTAATGTAACTTTTTTCATTACTTAATATAAGGGAAGTATACAAATTAATGTTGATCTGAAATAGGCACCTTTTACCGAGGTACCTACTCAATTGCGTAATTTGCGTAAAAAAATAAAAATAAAGAAGATGAGCATTTTTACCATTAGCTACTTAATTAGATTTTGTTGAAAGACCCCGATAGTTATTGCAAATTCTTAATTGCCATTAGTCCATCTTTCTCATTTTAATACTACAACTTTTTGTATATAATACAATTATAATGATTTACAAATTTTTAAAGATTTATATTGTGATTCGTAAGTAATTATCTCTTGCAGTATAGGATGTGCATGACATTTATTTCAAAGATAGTGACGAGACGAGTGGCAATGGTAAAAACAGAATATTGTCTTATGGTAGAGAAGTGCTAGGGTAAGCTTTACTTATCTTAGCACCCCCACAGAGATTAGCACTTTAACATTTAAACGCAGATATGAAGACTAAAATAAAGCACATATAAAAAAAGATGGATGGATGCATGGTTCAAAAGAAGAAAAATAATATTTCCTTATTTCTTACATTTATTCATTCATTAATCCATCTAACAATCCATAAATTCTTCCATCCATCCATCCATCTATGCATCCATGCATCCATGCACTCATGCATCCATGCATCTATCCATTCATCCATTCGTCTATCCAACCATTCATCCATCCATCCATGCGTCCCTGCATCTATCCATCCATGCGTCCATTCATCCATTCATCCATGAGTTCATGCATCCATCCATCCATCCATACGTCCATGCGTCCATGGGTCCATGCATACATCCATCAATGCATCCATCCATCCATCCATCTAAACATCCATCTTTCCATCCATGTATATATTCAACCATTCATCATTCCTAAAATATGTTATAGATAATAATAATCAACAAATCAAGGAAAGATTTTGCTTAGGGTGCCAATGATTGTATAGTTTACCCTACATAAAAAATAAAAAATAATAATAGAGTCGACCGATCATTAGAATAGTTTTATCTATGATTAGAGTAAAATTACATTAGTAAATTATTTGAACTATTTGAAGGTTTTCAATTTTTACTAATTAATAATTTATTTGCTAAAGACTGATATTAAGCAACTAAATTATATGATTTAATAATAGATGAAGTACTTATACTTAGGTGAGTATTGACACATTACAATATGCTAGACGACCTTCTTATCTAAGGAGGATCGTTAGACTAGGAAATGATTACTATTCAATATTATTCAACGCGTAATTACTAATTAAGCGTGAATAATAATTCAATACTTGTGATTTATTATGGACACGACCGATTTTACATGGCTCTAATAACATTGATAGCACAAAGGCTTATGAACTATTCATGATGGAAAGAAAAAAAGAATTTATTTTACGACCAATTATAGGTTGATTAGTGTCTGTCACTCTACAGTTATATAGCACATACGCATATTTCTATTATCTTAATTGAAAACTATAAAATATTACAACCCAAAGTTCAAGTTCTTAACCCTCACTAATTTTCGTTGAATACCTATGTGTCAGGATTATTATGAGAAACTATATTTTAAAATTTTGTTATAATTTAACTGTACAAACGACAATAAAATTTATGCCAATATTGTTTCTTTGAAGGCCTCTGATCGAACAACGATCGATAATGACATCATTCAATCAATAACAGGTGCAAAAATTCTATTCAGTATTTTATCTGAAATTACAAACCATCCATCCTTTTAGGTTATATATTTACCGATAGGTTTATGTAACGTTTTGTTTAATTGACTCGTCGCGAAAGAAGTCCCAATTGTCTTTTTTCGAAGAACATGTCCTCATTGTTGGTATGCTCTATGCAATGCAATAGCTTCAGAGCTTTGCTTGTATACAGACGCTAACATATACATACATTGTCTACTTGAAAGTGTATCTCAACCACGGCGAACAACTCGCGACCTTGTGTGCGAATATTTTGCCGGCAAGTTTTTTTCTCTTTTCCGCAAATCAAGCATTACGATTGAGACTGTTTACGATGCGACTGTTTGTATTTATAGACCAAAACAATGGAAGGATTTAACAAAGTCTATGCGGATGGAGCATTAATAATAACTGCACTTAAAAAACGATAAATAATAAAATAGCGGTAACGAATACGAGTAGAAAATTAAAGGGGAAAATTAAAAATTTACATCTTTGTAAAAAGGTAACATACTTACAAGGCTTTTTGGTTCGTAGGTAAAATCACTGGAATATTCTACTTTCCAATAATTTTAAACTATTTCCAAATTTTTTAAAAATCATTTTCTCATAAATCCTAAATATTGAAAAAGTACCCAGTTTAAAATGTTGATATTTACAATCAATAGTTATATTGTTGAGCTAGTGGGGACTATGAACTGTTTACTAACAACTATTCCAATTCAAGTGATAATACTCGTAGATATAGATACTGTCTCGTAGCGATGTTATCCTCTGGAGGGCAGTGTGTGTCGTGATACGATAGCCAGGGTCCGAGCGGCGAGGCCGGGTGCCGGGAGTAGAGGTGGCAGCGGCCGCCGCTCTCAGTATACAATCGCGTGCGTTGAGTGTTGGTTGCGCGCACGCACCGCTGCATTGGAACCACGCGCTACGCTATCGACGAACAAGTGATGGTGGCATTTGTGCCAAATGCGCGCATTCCCGGTGTAAAGTACATATGACGCGATAACCGCAGGCGCCGGCAGACAGTACGGCGCCTCTTCTCATGGACCATCCCATGCGCGCTCTCTCGCTAGAGATACCGTGATGTGACAACGATACGTGTTGTGGTGCCAGTGGAATATATTTGTGAAAGTGCACGAGTGAGTCCGCCGCCGCTCCACTCCGTGACAATGTTGAATTGCACAGACCTGGAATGCATCCTGCATCACCACCACTATTACGCGCATCTGCATCATATACACCATTTACAAAATGCTCAGGAATCAGGTATGGGTATTAACGATTGCGCTTGAACAACTTGCGAAATAAAAGCGTGTTTTAATAATAACCAGTTTGAGGACAATGATTAAATAAATGCAGTAGATGGAAGTATTTTCAATCAGCCGATACATAATGTTTACATCGAAAGGTAGGAGTCCATCGTAGAGTTTTGATAATAATTTTTATTTCAGTTGGTGTGGGAATATCTTTTGAAATGGAAATTAGAATTTGTTTTTGCGATGTTCGTTAACACGATCTTGACCTTTGTTAACAATGAAACAAAAATTTGGTACAAGCGATAATAGCCTGAAACACAAGGTTTGTTGCAATAGCGAGCAGGTGTTAGTGGCAGATATCACGCAACACGGCTGCCGATTGAGAGCTGTTTTCACTCTGTTAACTTGACGGCGACTTTAAAGCCTGTTCGCGACGCAAACTGGACGAAATATTTGAACAAACAAAATATTCTTCGTTTTCTCTTTCGTCTGAGAACTATTGAATAACCGTAGTTAGGTTTTCACTTGCTTCGATAACAACATCACAGACCGAAGTCAAATGTATGAAGGTCATCGCAAAGATCTTTGACGAATTAAAGTACAAATACCTCTTTAGGAATATTAATGATCAAAGGTGCACTTGTGGAAACAGATTCAGGGTTGTCGTATTTTAATTTTAAATGAAAGATACTTATTATTATTTTTGAAGAAAACAATTAATTTAAAGGGACCATTGGTGAATTTACTCGTATTTTTGCAAATTTTAGTGACAACATTACTTTAACCAAAATGTTTGTCACTTCAATAGATCATAGTCAATAAATGTTTTACTGATCATTCGATTCATTTCTTCTGATTCACTAGTTTATAATACAAGAACAATACTGCATGCAATAATATCATAACTATCGTCTGTGTCATCCATAATAAAAACAAATTCCCTGTCAGTGTGTATGTTTAGTCGGCTAGTTGAAACTAATTTAGTGATATCAGCTACTTTTTTTTAGCCAGGGCTAAATGTTTTAATTACATAAAAACTTTACTATTTAATTTTTCGTTTCTGTCTCGAGCTTTCTAAAATATTTTTTTATCATTAAAAATCTTATAAAATTTTAAAGTAATTAAACTAGCGGCCGCTCACGTGTTTGTTCGCGTGATCTTTGTTTCAGACTCCCATACGAACTTTAATTCCCTATTTCACTTCTTTCAGTATTCATTTTTCCCCATTGTCCAATCTTTCTTTTCAAAATTGATTCAGTTTTTCAAGCGTGAAAAGGATACATGCAAAGAGTTATATTCACATTCATAAAATTTGTATAGATCTTGTTTCTGTTTCTGCTTCAAAGATATTATTAAATTCTTCTTAAAAAGTTCCAATGTTATCATAATAAGGTTTTATATGTGATTCTACAAAAAACTGACTTCCTAGAGTATTTTTGTGAACTTTCTTTAAATTTACCTCGCGCCTCCGGTGAACTATTCGAGCAATTTAGCTGATCATTACCATCAAGCAACCTTTACAGTAACCAAGAGACTGCAGAAACGTGTTTGCAATTGTTACTCGTACTTGGCCTTTGAATATTGGCACTACCTTAGGCAGTTTAGGTTTTATCTTTACTTATATTATAATACCGATAGCAAGTTTGTTTATTTGTTTGTTTTGTTACGCCTTCACGTCTTAACTATTCAACATGAAATTTTGCATACACGTTGTTACATAGGCGGCCGAAAGGGTCAGGGGTACAGAGAAGGATACAGGTTACCTTACATAGGCGGCAAAAAGGGTCAGGGGTACAGAGAAGGACACAGGTTACCTTATATAGGCGGCAAAAAGGGTCAGGGGTACAGAGAAGGACACAGGTTACCTTATATAGGCGGCAAAAAGGGTCAGGGGTACAGAGAAGGACACAGGTTACCTTACACAGGCGGCCGAAAGGGTCAGGGGTACAGAGAAGGATACAGGTTACCTTACATAGGCGGCAAAAAGGGTCAGGGGTACAGAGAAGGATACAGGTTACCTTACATAGGCGGCAAAAAGGGTCAGGGGTACAGAGAAGGATACAGGTTACCTTACATAGGCGGCAAAAAGGGTCAGGGGTACAGAGAAGGACACAGGTTACCTTACATAGGCGGCAAAAAGGGTCAGGGGTACAGAGAAGGACACAGGTTACCTTATATAGGCGGCAAAAAGGGTCAGGGGTACAGAGAAGGACACAGGTTACCTTACACAGGCGGCCGAAAGGGTCAGGGGTACAGAGAAGGATACAGGTTACCTTACATAGGCGGCAAAAAGGGTCAGGGGTACAGAGAAGGATACAGGTTACCTTACATAGGCGGCAAAAAGGGTCAGGGGTACAGAGAAGGATACAGGTTACCTTACATAGGCGGCAAAAAGGGTCAGGGGTACAGAGAAGGACACAGGTTACCTTATATAGGCGGCAAAAAGGGTCAGGGATACAGAGAAGGACACAGGTTACCTTATATAGGCGGCAAAAAGGGTCAGGAGTACAGAGAAGGACACAGGTTACCTTACACAGGCGGCCGAAAGGGTCAGGGGTACTACAGAGAAGGACACAGGATTCAGAAAAAAATACTGTTCTTGAGGGATAGAGATATAACTGACCACGCAGACGAAATCGTGGGCGGTCACTAGTTGTGAAAATATGACGGCTTGATTCGACATATGACAGTTATAACAATTTTTTTAAGCTAGTTGCAATTCCGTAAGCTACAATTTAAAAGTTAACATCTTCTTCTACAAGTTTGTAACGTTTCGATAAAGTTTTCTGTTTAGTTGGGTAGAGATAGTAAAGAGTTTGTTTTTCATTGATGTATTTATAATCATTAATTAAAAGGACTTACTAATAAGAACAAACAAGAATCCAGCAGTCTTATCAATAAGACTGACATGTTCTCATTACTCACGGAATATACTCTCTTAAATAAATTAACATTTTGTTGTCGGCTTAGCGCGGCTTGCATGCAACTTACTTGATGCATACCAGCATTAAAATATAAAAAAGCGGATAATGAGGACAAGTGCAATTTTAGCATACTGGAACATTTTTTCCGGTATGCTAAAATACGACGTTCGTGTATTCCACATCGCGAAACATTTGGTTGGTTACACTTTAAACGTAGAGAACGTCAGACGACGGTAGATTGAATTGGTACAAATCTTTGGACGAATTAAATTGATAATTCTTCACATGTTTTGCCAACACTAGTATAAATATTTCGGTGAAATATATTGCCACAAAATATGAAGTAGACATAATAATATTTTTAGCTGCTCATAGCCTTAAGGTAATTGTACAAGGTAACTACGGAACCCTATACTGCGCGTGGCTCGACATGCACTTGGCCAGTTTTTTAGTCAATTCGATTGTAAAAAAAGAAAATTCACGAAAGGTAGTCAAAAAGAGTTAATTCTCTGATACATTCCATTTTTAGCAAAGTTTTGAAAGAAAATCACTTTAGGACTAAAACGGGCAAAATCTAAAGAGGTGTAGAACCTTCTAATACAATATTGTGTTACAAATTATTTATTTACAAATATTTCGTTTATCTCGAGTCAGATTGAAGTGCCCTCATTGTTTCTGGCTTTTGTGATGCAATGACTTAAATTATTATCGAGTTGAAATCAAGTCAATGTACCAATATCATGACACTATCTGAAATTGATTTTGTGTAAATAGAGTCGACAGATCGATGCCCATTTCGGACCTGTCAAAATGTTGATTTTACAAATTATCGTGCATAGAGAGAAGTAGTATGGCTCAAAAATTGATTTTTTTATTGTTATTTATAAATTGTCAACTATAAAATCGGGTGGGCAATACAGAAATAGAGAAAATTCATAATAAAGTTTAGTACATATTGATTTTACCATTTAATATTTTTCTGATTGCCAAATTAAAATTAAAGAAATATTAATATTCTACTGTCATTGCATCTTTTCAAATATAATTTTAATATCATAATACATCAACTATTTGACAGGTCAACGCTTGTATGGGAAGTGGACATTGTTCTTTCAACATCACATTATCACGAAGTTTTATTATCTCGCCATGTAACTTGCCATAGCCAAATTTCCCTTATGTAAAAAAAATAATGCAATAATTATAATCATGGTGATTATGTTCATAAAATGTTTACATACTTTACGCTCTACATATCAAAAAAGAAAACTCTTAGATACGCATCTCATAAATTGCAAAACAAAAACTAGTTTTTTGGTTCTTTATACGGAAACGAGATTTGGGGCCGGATAAAAAATGTGACGTACATTAAAACAAAAATATTTTGTCATTAATGATCATATGGATGTGATCTGACAAATCAACAAACAACAGATAGATTTGAATCTCTTTATTTATTGGCACAACAACAAGTGCATTCAAGTACAAATGAATAAAGACTATTTTAGGTTTTGTCCTTGGACCAGAAAATCTCGCACCCTGTGAATGAAAGTGACTCATTTCAAAATAAGTCTTAAAAATTTCAACAGGCCTATTACATAAAAAGAATCGCTATAATCGGACGCAATTCGTCGTTCAATTTACTTGATATTGAACCTTATCCGTGAGTCAATAGTACCACGGAGTGGGACGTACATCGTTCGCCTATCGCGATTGTTTTTATGTAATAGGCCTGCTGTTGTTCAATTTTTACGGGAGAAATCATGGTGATTTAAGTGGTTATGCACTTTAAATTTTGTAATTTATTTTAAAATGAGTCTCAGGGTGCGACGTGTAGCAGCGTTTTCTGATGAAAACCGTCCAAACGCTGCGATCTTAGACCCACATTCATTATGAAGATTGTCAAGAACGACGAATAATTATTCGTCGTTCTTGACAATCGTTTTTCTTCCTATTCGTGATTCTACACAATATATTATGGTCTACTAGGTCCTGGTAGCAGACTTATTTGGAGTGTTGTGATGATGACGATGAGTGTAAAAATTGAGTAGCTATTTCGGTCATTTCCATAGAGGTAAATACGATCTTTTTATTATTCGCAACCTTTTCACTACTCTCTATCATCTTAATCATAACTGGATGATCATCATCATCCTCCTATCGGTGCAGTGTGTTTTTTTCTTCCATTCCTTCCTGTCACTCGTCATCCACTCCCTTTACATTCATATCATTCCGCACACAAACCATCCATCTTTTCTGCGGTCTTTCTCTTACTTTCCAGCCCTCAACATTCATATCTCTTCCAGCAACATGCCTTTCATCCCTTCTCCTAACATGCCCATACCAAGGTAACAACTGGATCATAAAATTCTATAATTATTATATCCAAAGAGAAATGGAACAATATGACTAGTTGAATTTACTCTCGCTAGTAGGCTACTCTCTGAAAATGTTTACATTTAGCGGAGGATGTTAACTCATAATAGCATTGATAAGTAATTGTTTTAAAGACTTTTGTTTATAGTTTCTTTTCATTGTCCACCCATAGATTTAGACTAATAGCACGAGTCTAGTATTAATACAACCACGTGCGCAATTTATATATACGTGGGAGTTCCGGCTTTTAAATTAATTTAAAACAATTGCCAAATGTTATTAAAGTTTAGTGCACTAGATTAGATTATAATCCGTTTTATTTCTTGTTGTATCAGGCAATTTTTTAAAATCGCAAAGTAGATTATAGTCACCAAAACAACAAAAAGAAGACTAAAATTCATCAATTAATGCCTATTTTATTGTAAAGGCAACTTTTGATTGTGAAAAGAGAAATATATGTAGCTTACTCCCGCAAAAAATATATGCAGGATGCACCGCCCGTCCGCCCGCAAAAAAAAAAAAAAATGTACATGCACACCATAAAAATATCAGTGCACAATACTTGCATTTAGCATGACAGCGACACACCTTGCACCTTCACCAATTAGACTACTCTACACGTGTTTCGCCCCAACCCGGAGCATCCTCAGGAGTTAGATCGTGCGTGAACCAACACCGAATCCAGGATTCGGTGTTGGTTCATATATTTCTCTTTTCACAATGGTTTGGGACTTCCGCCAAGTAATGCCTGATTCAATCAAATGCAACTTTTGATGTTTTTAAGAGATAAACGATGGAACATTATGGTACATACAGAATAAATATAAAGTAGTGACTAAAACACAAAGGATACTTAGGTACAGTCACGTCTATAAATATGTACACAGTTTAGAACTTTGCCGCTCTGAAAGCTATTACTTTTTTAAACAGAAATCAATGAAAAATGACATCTATAACAAAGTGAAAAAGTTCTAAGCTGCATACATATTTTTAGACGTGACTGTACTATAGACACAAAGGTGACTGTCTAACTTTTTGTCGCTATTAACCAATCTAGATTTATTATAAGTCTAAGTATGAACGATCGGTTTGAGAGAGAAAGGAAAAAATATCAATCAACGTAATCTGTTTAGCAAATTAATATCCTGTACAAGACTGGTTTATATAGGAAGCATAATAATATGAGTCATTAATTATCTAGATTGATATAACAGAGGCTTCAATGTGACTATTTTAACTGCATTGACTACCCATGTGTTTTTGTCAATGAGAAAAGGTGATGATGAATGATGATCAAATAACTTAAATTTAAAAAGAAATCTAAAAAATATGTTCAAACCTTAAGTTCATTATTATTCACTTTAAAAAAGCTTAACCGCTAAGTAATTACATGATTTGTCAAAAATCTTAATGCTCCGAGAGCATAAATAGTGCACAGGTGCATATCTTGTGCTTATTAACTCGGTAAGATAGAGTTGTATGATGTATAGATAAATGTAGGTGGGTGGTATTTATAGAATACCTGTATCCAAAAAGATTTTGATGTCACAGGTGAGAGTGATTCATTAATCAACGACCTCTTTTCATCGGTAAAAGTGCAATTTTTGATTCAATTCAAGATTTAACTAGCGCTATCAATGAAATAAAGTGTAGAATGGATTTTTTTCATAATTTTTCAAGAGCAGTGAATTAGAATGTAAATAAACTGCATTATCATTATCAGTTATTTTAGCATATATACGGATCACATTTTGAAACATGCATTGAGTAACAAAAACCTTGTCTAAATGCAAAATCAAGCTCCATTAACCATTTTGTGTCGAGACTTTGATGTTATCAGATTGAGAATGTAGTTTTTGCAAATGTATTATAATCATTTAGATCTGACCTGTGGATCTGACACACGCGGATGGGTTCAGGATCTGAAATCGTTTCAAAAATTAATATATACTTTTGTACGTCATGTCCTCTCAATGCGCAGTGCCACAATTTCAAGTTCTGTAATTTCCAAAGGTTGCATTTTGCAAGTGATAAAAAAACCTGCTCGCAACGGATACATGCATCATGGTTGTGTTGCTTGTGTTATGACTGCGTATGAAACTCAAAAGCTTATTAATTTGAGCTTTTGAGTTTCATATACATACGCAGTGATAAATCAGTCTATGAGCCTTCGATCGGTCTGAGCACAAAAAATCTGTTTGTTTGACAGTAGGTCCTGTTTGGTCGTATTCGAAAACACTACCGTCTATTGTTTTGTTGCGCCAACTCCTTGATAAAGAAACGCTACAATGGCACTGAAAATATTGGCTCTAGATTGCCTGTACGAACTATCCCTGTGTGTAAGCACGGAAAACTGGAGTTATTCCCATTCGATCCCCTGCAACCCATCCACCGACAATATTAAATTCCAACTGACCCTCTATACTTTGAAACTCGCAACGAATCCCCTCATTGCATGTATTAAAAATCTCTAATGCATTTTATTGTTGACTGTACCACTGTACAGAATACGCTGGTACCTACCTAAGAATTAGGGTATCTGAAAATATTAATATTTATTTTTGATCCTCTCTCTACACAAGGGATCCGATGGGAATAGAAAATAATATAAAATAAAACGGATCCACCAGTTGATCGGTTTCAAGGGATTGGATGGGAATAAGTAGAAACTGCGATTTGTTCCGAGCTCTGCTATTTTGTACATTTAGGGGTCTGATTTTTTAGAAGCACTTGTGAACGTCAAAGAAGCTACGTATTAACATGACTGCATAAATCATGAATGCATTCATGACTGCTTGTGATTTCGTATTATGATCGCGTATTACCCCGTTCACACTAGCAATCATGACACGCATTACTGAACGTAAATCTGGTGAGCTATTTATTGTTATGAAGGCGCCAATAATAATATAAATAGTATAGTATATACACATTGTTGAAATATTTTTTTATCTATGGGATTAACAATAGTTCTACGGATACAAAATCTCTCCTGTCACTTATATATTATAACACAACCAATAAATAAGTATTCTAGACAAGTCCCACTAATCATTTAATCAAAAACTAATCATGCAATCTAGTAATTAGTCACAAACATCCATGATTCGGAAAAAATATAATTATGTTAACTTTCACAAAAACATTGCCCTGCCAGGCTTCGAACCCTGGACTCTTAGCTCAAGAAGCAGAATCGCTGCATCTGCGCCAAGCAGTCACATTACTTTAATTATTATTGTCACTACCTATCTGTTGGGGCTAAGTAAGTATCACTCCGTTTGGTAATTTTTTCTATGAATTACTGTATTGAATACGCGGTTACTAGGTATCAGGTACATTCGCATGCAGATGGGCAGCTTCTTATTGTACGATTCACTTTTGTAAAATGAGTACGCAATGCAGATTATAAGTTTTACGTAAATTTTACAAAAAAAAACTGATCTCCGTGATAGAATCTGACGTCATCTAGATCTATGATTTAACTAAGTAAATTTATCTTTGAGTTCTTAGGTTCAATTCCGTGATCAATTTGGTGTGACGAATTGAGCCTGGGTATAGTGATAGCTTCGTCATAATGAATTGCTATAATATTATCTCCTGTATTTAGCTGCTCATCTTTGGAACAAAACATTTTATGTCATGTTTTTCAGTACCTATTTGGTATAATGATATTCTTTGACTACATTCACAAACAGAGACATTTATTGTACAAAGGCTTTCCAATACTCTATCGAATGTGTTCCATTTATTGTTATCTCGAGAAATCGTAAAAGTAATTCCTTTCGACTTTCACGGCAGTATAGAATGATGGATACTGTAGAGATTGATCAATTGAGTTAGAGTTGATTGTCAAATGTGAGATTACACGTCTAAAGTGTCTTTGTTAAATTTCAAATTCATCAATTTGAAGGTTTCTAAAGTTCTAATGAATTGACACGATTTGCACGACAACCTATCGTTTAGAATTGATAAAAAATGATGGTGTGATTTGTTCGTAATGCCTTTATATCATTTAGTAAAACAAATATCAATGACAGAAAACGTGACTTTAAAACCTTACAATAATGGATTCATAATTATACACTCACTACTTACGTTAAACTTATTAATTGGTGTAAGATGTTATTTTTCATCACAGCTGAAATATATTAAGCAATCGCTAGGAAAAGAACATAGTGGAAAATCCACAGTATAAGAATTTTATTGGCTCCGGTAATTCATCCTCGAATTGGAACGTAAGCAAGTTAATGTTCCGTGCGTGTAGTAAGTACACACAACAGCATCTCTCACACTATACATGTTGACCTTGAGACCGTCTTTATACCCTACGAAATAAAAGCTGTTTTTGTAGTTTAACTGTAACCTGACGTGCTGTCGTGTGTACGTAGTTCGATTAATTAAAGCATATTCTCGTTTGCAACTGACCATTGCTCTCGCAACCTGCAACAGCTCTATCGTCAATAAGGAAACGGTTCACCAATACAATATTGAGTAGTAAGAGTGGACGGAACTGGAGAATAAACGCGTCTTGTATGCGTAAACTTTATATTCTTGTTTTCTAGCGCATTATCTTCTTAACCAAGACTACCTTTTGAATATTGCAATGTCTTGGAAGATCATGTATTTAATTTTGAATAGACGAATTGAGGTTTGAAAACTCATTCATGTGGTGACATATGCTTACAAGTTTTAATTTGAACATAAATTTATTCAAGCGTGATTTAGGTCTTCTTCTTGTTCAGCCTCAAATCATCCGCTGCTACGAGCAGGCTTTCTCAAAGTCCAAAGTTCTTTATTTGATTAAAAATAAGGTAACAGGGTGGATACACACATTTACAATTCAGAATCACGTAGGTATTTAACTGTATGAACAGCATGCAAATATTTTTTTTCTACGTAGCAACATTCATTATCGATTTGAAAATATTATTATTAGAATTATTAATTAATTTAATAACTATTTTATGTATTTGTTTACAATGTCAAAGAATAATAATAATAATAATATTAATTATGTGGAATTGATTTTTTTTCCAGATATTCATTGATTGTATAGTAACACCCAATAAGCAATGAACGCAATCTATGTTTAAAAACATATTAAACGTCAGCAACTTCAAGTCTTCAGGCAGGTGATTAAAAATTCTAACATTTATAAGTCATTTTCACGCCATTTCTTCCGGTCTTGTCTTTTTTTGCATCCAGTTCCTCGCTGCTATTTTAGTGATGTTTTCCGACCATCTAGCTTTTTGGCGGACAACGCTTCTGGTTACCTACCGGTCCTTGGTATCCATTCCAGCACCTATTCGCTCCACTGATTTTTTCCCCCTATAATAGGTACACTATAGTTTTCTTAATATGATTAGCGAAAACTGTGTCTAAAAATATAAACTGTGACTCATTTTATTTAAACGAAATAATTGTAAATTGTAAGTCAGTGTTTCAATCTAAAACTTATTTATCTGCATTCGTCTAACAGATTAAGACGTAATCTAAAAGTTACATGGAAATACGGGAAAGTATACGTTTAGTAATTCGCCCATTCGCAGTCAGCTTGCCTCTGCGTGTAATCATGTCGTTGACAATTTGTCTTTACGACCAAATGGACCACTTCCTAGCGAGCGTCGTTCAATCGCCGAAGGATTTGCGCCTTACACAGTAGAATGGTATGTTAATGAATTTTTTTTGTCATCTTGAATTTGTATTATTTCTGTACAGATTCGCTTTTTTTACCGATGAATCCACGTCAGTAGTAACAATGGATGTGGGAAAAATGAAAAAAAAAACTAATTCCAAATCCAACTGTTTTTATTTCACTTCGATACGATAAGTATTTACAAAGTTATTGTAAAGAATAAATCTACTTATAACACTTACGTTTGCATCCGCGAGTCGGCCCCATGTGTCCTTTCCGAACGAGACTAGCGGGAGAATGCAATCCGATGACGCCATCGTATCTTCCTGCCTGTCACCACGGTATTGACTACTTGCACAAACAAAAAACGGCTTTTTTACGAATCTTTAATAATTTATTGTGTAGTATGTACAAGGGCTACAAAAAATAATGACATATTTTAAGTTAAAATGTATAATATATTAAAAAAAAGTACTATTCCCTAGCTCACTGAGCAAAGGAGATTTTTCTGGAACTGATCATCTCTGATCTGGACAAATTCCTTCAGACTGTTTGATGATACCCTTAAAAAGCAGAATATGGTAGAAAGGGTACCATGCATACAACCTCGGATTTTTTTATTCACCCTGAAAATGGCTGAGAAATTTAGTTTTTTCATTTGTATGGAAAACTGCAAAGTCTGTCAAAAATGACTGTTGAACATAGAGACACAACTATTCTCGTGGTCGTCATTCTACGCCTGCTGGTCGTTTGGTACGCGTGGCATTGCAAAGTTTCCGCACAAACACCTCCTGCGTTGCACTCTGACCCTTACTCACTATAGAAACATATCAATGAACAATGTTATTTGCCTGTAGTTTTCCGTCTAATTTGCTAGCCGAAAGCTCCTATTCAAGTGGAATGTTTCTTTAGCATTTGCCAAACTGCAACGGGTCAAGAACATCATTAATCATATTTTGTTCAAATCTCATCTCATCGAAACAAAAAAAACAGACTAGTCACACGCACCTAATCAAAGCTTGTAGTATGGTGACTGGATAACAAAAAAAAATAAGGATATAAAGTATCCATAACTCGAGAATCCTTATAGGCTTAAGCGCGTCACTTAAACATTACCCCTACCAGGATTCGAATCTGGGACCCTTAACTTAATAGGCAGGCATTGCAGTTGCACCAAGCAGCTGTTTAAAATGTACCAAAAAAACTGCAAACAAAAATAGTTGTCATAGAATGCAAAAGTTCAAAATATAATAAAAATAGTTTACAAATATCCTACTGAAATGCGCACGTGACTGTGACACCGGTACCGGAGGTCTAACAATGTCACCAAATTAAAGTATCTATTCTCCACTCGACACGTTAACAAGGTGGTCCTCGACTACAACATATCGATATGTGCCAAAAAGTAAAGAAAAGTATATAAAATAAACCCTAAAATTTAAGATGTACTTGTTTGGTTTTCACTATATTCTCAAAAAAGGCAAATATCTATAGCAATTGTTTAGGAAATTGGATAACACATGGAAGTTACTTGTCAAATACTTGTGACAGTACGTGTGGAGACACCATTAAAGTAAAAGAAATTGTAAGGTCTTAGAATAGTTATTTTTGTTCATTAAAACATTTACAACATTTAGGTAGTAAGTACCAGAGATAATTTTCTCAAGTTCAATTAGGTACTAGTCTTGAAGACGCGAGTGTAGTTGCAGAAACTCAATTTGCATATCTTCAATAACTACGTCATATAAACTGTATGTAGATTTTTTACAGAGCTGCGTTTGCGCAAGCAAGTTCTTGACATTCTTTGTGTTGATTGTTTGTTTGTATGAATAGAACACGCAAACATCGAACGGTGTAGCGTCATTATTAGGCATAAAGAGAAGTAATTAAACATTATCTAACAATGGTATTGAATTAATCAAAGCCATATCAATGAAGTCTTAATCAGGGATATCAAATGCTTAAGAATTGGCCATATTGCATTAAAATCAATTGAATTTATGTGAAGTGAAAAAATAATGTGTTCTTCTTATAGGAATGTTGTAATTTTACTTCACATCTGATAGTTATTTCATTCAGTTTGTTGAACTTATATGGACTATTATTCAATAATAAAAAAATATACGAATTTAACTAAGTATTTTACAGTTCTCCTCCTCCTAATATTCAGACCATTATCCATCAAGCTTAATTACATCGTTTATTATCAATCTAATTCGTAGGAGACATTTGTATTGACAACATTCAAGTTACGAAACACAATGTTGTTATTTATAGAACTTATCTCGCATTACATCTAGTTACAACTTGCTACCGCGAAAATGTCAGGGACGACTTAAGTGCACTATCTGTCCTGTATGAACTACACGAAGTTTATTAATTCAATAAAGACCTGTAATTATTTTGTGTCACCATGCAAATATGTGTTTTGCATTAAGTGCTACTTTGTAGAGAAAGGGTTTTCACAGCTTATCTAAAAATTGAGTTAGTGCCATGTTTATGCTCATACAGATTCTGACTTTATATGAAATAATATTATTAAATTTAGATTTTTCGCATTCACAATTCTATTTTTATATTAAGATAAATAATATTAGAAAAAAATCGACTCACCGATGCACTGAGGCACCCCGCACTGAGGTGCGAAAAAACTATTTTATAGCTGTTTCATCTTTATCGTCAAAACATCTGGAAAGATGTTTCTTTCGAATGAATTTCCTCACATTGATGAAATTGCTCTGGCTTGCAGTAAGTAAAAAGTGCTAGAAAATTTCACCGCACCTACTGGCGACTCGGTAGCATAATTGGTCAGTGCATTGGGCCGGAAACCCGAGGGCGCGGGTTCGTGTCCCGTCTGAGGTGCTACGGGTGAGTCGATTTTTTTCTAGTATTTTTTCTAACATTATTTATCTTGAAATAATATTATTTCTATATTATCTTCTTTAGGTACTCTATCTATACGTAGGTATTAGTGGCTTAGTGATACAATTTGAGCTACTTTGTGCGTTAAAAAGTAGCTCAAATTGTATGTTGTGTAAAATTAAACTAAAAGATGTCGCCACGAGGTTTTCAAATCATTACTATGTGCTGTTTAGTAGGTATTCTTATATTAAATCTATTTGAATTTAGACGGCCCTTTTTGTCGAATAGGAGATCAATTCCGCAACTACAAATCCGATTTCAATCATTCTTTCAGTCTTTCATGAATAGTCAGTTTCTCTAACAGATCAATAGAAGACCTACTCTTACTTTACTAAGAATTCGTTTAGTGGTTATTGGGAATGGTCTTAATGGTTGATTGTGAATTGGTGCCGTCTAGAAGCTTAGCTTAGTCCAGTTAGTAACTAGAGTATCATTCTTAAACCCGTATTTAAGAACAATACTCAAAGCCACTCAAAGGACCCTTGCCTATGCGAACGCACTGCTGTGAAATAGAGCTCTGTGATTGGTTCGTTTGTTGTATCTGTTATGTGTGATTGGTAGTTGGGACGCTGTGCGTCCGGGGCACTGTGAGACTATAAAGTGATGTTTGTGAATACGGGTGTGAATTAATTAAATTGATTCTAGAACGTCCAACAAAGTGTCAAACTTTGTGTAGTGTTTTGTTTGTAATTCAATTATTTCAAATTTGAGACTGCAAAATATTTTTATCTCAAATATAACATCAAAGTGCCTTCCTTATTAATAAATCTTTGTGTCATGATTGAACGTCCTTATATTAAAATAACACTTAAAGTAAAATAAAACCAACCTTTCGCAAAAAAACCTTAGGTCCTGCGAATGTTTTAGTCATGTGATGACTGCGAAGATACCTTTCATAGCTGCAAAACAGGTTGCGAAACGAAACAATTTGCGAGCAGAGATGGAGAGAGGTATAAAATGTGACCGCAAGGAATTTGCTTTTTTTGCCGATCGTGAATTAATTTAATTAATGTCTTTCATCCAATCAGCCCATTTGTTACCGAAGATAATTGGTTAAGAAAGTTTGATTTACTGGTGGGTCAAAATAGATGCAGTAAGAACAAAATTAACAATTATTTAGCATACTAAATAATAAATTAGAAAAAATACGACTCGCACCAGATCATGTTCTAGGAAGGGAATGACACGATATTTTTTCTAGTATATTATTTAGTATTATATAAAAAGAGCATTGTGAATTCTAAAATATTAAAATTTGAATAATTATTTAGCAATAAAAAACAGTGCCGTGGATGGTAGTTTTTTTATTGTGTTTATTATATCTAGAGCTTTTTATGTTCGTTTCTATTTCATATAAAAATATTTCTTCTGCATTTTGTAACTCAAAGAATTGCTCAGTCTACAATAACTCTATAAGTAATATTTTTAAACTTAAAAGAAATTAACTATTACTTGTTGAAACTGAGCTAAATGGATTTCTAAATAATGAAAGTTAGTTGTGGTAAATGTACTTTTGTTATTGAAAACTGATGAGCATGACTTGACACATAGAAGAAAAAACACAGAGTAGGAAAACAAGGAAAATATGTTATAGTATAAAAAGTACGGAATTCAAAAATATAAGTTAAAGTAAAAAACCATAAAGTAGTAAAAAGGAGGCCGGCTCGGCAACACTTGTATCAGGGTTAATTAAAATTTTGATTAGTTATCTCATTAGATTTATAATAATTCGGTTATTATTATTATACTTGTATCAGTACTACGAATATTGTAATTTATTAGTGTTCATTAATAAAACAACAAAACATGTACACACAATGCTGTTATGGTTATTTAGGGCATTGCATATGTTCATATTCTGAGAACGTTCAATTTGTGTGTCAAAATCAAATAAGGTGGTATTTACACGGGTCGACTTGGCATTCGACTCGCTGGTCGATTTTAGTCAACTATACAGCGCTTTTGATATTAGGTTTGCGATTAGATTTTACTAGCGATTGTCGATAAAAAGCCGTAATTGACTAAAATAGTCGCCTGCCAAGTCGACCCGTGTAAATATCACATAACCTGCTTGCACCACACATTTCATGCTTGTCAAAATAATTGCAGCATTTCTTACCAATTATATCAAGCTTCCATTTCGGGTTTCTGTTTGTTTTTTAGATACTATTATGTGATATTGTGGAATATCGTAAAGGCGAGAAGCGGAGATAATTTATTTAAATGGCGGGTTAGACCACCGGTTGCATAAGATTCAATTGTGACAGCATCGAATTATGACCGGGTTCACGCGCACTTGACCCTGCATGCGACTATGATATGAAGCAATTGCCTCGGTGTTGAATAGTGAATTAGCTGTGTGACGTCCGGCATAGAACCAACCCTACAACTTAGGGTTGTCGTAAAAAGCTAGAAATGACTTGGAGGTATTACAAAGACCTTCGTAGACCGGAAAACGGGCAACAGCGTTTTCCGAAACGGTCCAAAACTTCTCCAACCCGTTAGCCAATGGATATTATGGCAACACCTTCGAATGGGCTATTATGAGCTGTCGTCATAAGACGATCTTGATGTTGATAAAGTGACTTTACGTTATTTTATCAACAAAAAACCAGATATACCTTAATTGGGGTCCTTCCTAAAAAAGGTCACAGTCGACAAAATTTTACGTTATTACGGCCGGATAACAATGGAATATCTATTGTGTCTCATTTTCCGAGCGTTGAAGGGTTAAATATATCTTAAACGTGACCTATAAAATGTGCAACTTCACTCGAGAAAATGGTGCGCACAAATTTCAACAGATTAATAACATCGTTTTATACCGCACGCGCCTGACTTCTGTCAAATTAATCGCACTGTACACACACTTATCTTACGCTTAGATAAACTAACAAAAACGAAAAATAAAAACACTTCCAAAAAAGTAAAAGAAGGCAAACAATCAATAGGATACTTAAACACACTTCCTAGTTTATGAGCGTCTATCAATGATTGTTATCTGAATATCATGGCTCTGTTGAGTTGGTAATCTGTCTGCAGCCTCGCTTTTATCTTGTTTGTGTACTTGAACAAACAGAGAGTTACTCTCAAACAGACACAGGATAATAATAATAAGATCTCTCCTGTAACATTGACTGCAATAAATATACTTTTAATAAATTGGTACGTAGACTAGCTGTGAAAACCGCATCCAATTTCATGCCGTAGTTTTTGCTTGATACGCGTACAAAAAATACAAACAGACGAACAAACAAAGATACAAATATAATTTGTTTTCTCCTGAAACGGTTAGTATTAGGAGATATATATTATATTATTTCTTGTACTGTCCTAGCAGACTGTACAGACATCAACTGGTTACAATTTTATTATATATATGGATATTTTATTCAGCAGTGATGTTCCTCAATGTCTTGTAAATAAACAGGACAAATATGGAAGACTTTTACGTCCTCTGTTTTAAATATGGTTTTCTACAGAACGGAACATAATGTAATTATTTAAAGGAGAAAAGAATTACGATCAGGAACTTATAAGGATTTTTTAATGAGTATAAAGTAAAACTTCCAAAAAAAGGAACTGCAATTGGGTATTTACATCGTGAGGAAGGAACCTTTTTTAACCTGTGTTTTAATAAAATACATAACAATTACCACTCAATAAGTCATTAAAATTGAATTGACCATCGTATCCTCCCTCCTTATCTAAGAAGACCTGTGCCCCAGCAGTGGGGACACAAAAAGTGGCTGATGTCGATTGACCATCGGTTGACCACATTAAGGCAAGGTCCTACTTGAAAAATCTTGATATTGGCTTCAACAAAATTCAGATGTTGATATTGATTAAAAAAATTGACCAATAACATGAAAAAGTAAAGGTTTATCAAAAAATTAACACCAACGCACTTTTTTAAGTTATGTCTAAAAGTGCGTTGGTTTTGATCAAATAAATTATGAAAAAAGTGAGATTTTTCATAGATTACATTCCTGCGCCTTATTATTAGAGCGGAGAATACATTTCTATCAATTGTGATTTGTAACTACTGAAAGGGGAAAGATTTGAAATTGATATTGGGCACTTTATTAAGATTTCAAGCGGGACCTTGCCTTAAGGTGTCCAATTAATCCATTTAAACAATGATTGGGACAAGATGACCCCGCTTAAGGCTCCCATATACCTCAAGTGGCGCCCTCATTTTAATTAAATTTATTGCTCGCTAAGTACATAATGTATCGAAAATTCACATGTACAGATTGAAGCTAAGGTTCTATAGTTTATTTAAAAACAATAACCTCAGTAAAATTTTGTTCGTTGTAGTAGTAGTTCGCAAAAGTGCGAGCTATAAATTTAACTAAAATGAGGGCGCCACTTGAGGTATATAGGGGCCTTAATTCTTGCGTCCCATTAAAATTGACAAAGACGCACCGTCCGTAGGCGTACCCGCCATTAGTGCTGATTTAAATTACAAACTTTAATGATGCGAGGTTAAGGAATGCATAGATAATGCCATTAAAGGCTTGCAATGCTTGAATACGAATAATTTCTCTATATATATGAACTCTTCGACGCTTTTATGTTGATCACACTCTTACAGTGTTGCCACTGTATAAGTTGACAATTTACCTGATTAGGTAATTAATTACTACTTTTAAGTTGAGTAGTGTCTTTTTTCTGTTTTCATTAAAGTAAGCTTATTACTTACTTTTTATGTCAAAGTTGCTTACTAATAAAGGATTAACTGAAACGACTATTTTTATAAAATGCATTGCTCTGTATCTAATTAAAGGTTATTACCTACCTACTAATTAAATAAAAAAGCTGTTTCTGACTCATTACCTTTTTTTAATTTCTAAGCAGATTCTACAGCTTAGGTCTTTGTAATGTATTTTTTTTAGCTCAACCCTACATTGTCCTGTCTGGCACCCTATTTTTAACCGACTTCAAAAAAAGGAGGAGGTTCTAATGTTCGTCTGTTTATTTGTTTTTTTTTTTGTTTTGTTTTTATGTATGTCCACCGATTACTCGAGAACGGCTGAATCGATTGACATGATTCAAACGCTACTTTATCAGGTTTGTTCCCCACGTGGTCCCATTTTTTGAAAATTTTAAATCGGTTCAGTGGTTTTCGAGTAATCCTGAAAATACTGTAATTTTTTAGGTGACTTTTGCACGAGTTTCATCGGATCTTCAGACATAACTTCTTTTTTTATAAACCGATTGAGATAATTCTTGTTTTGTTAGAAAGAGGATACTTTAAGGGTGTTTTCATTAAAATTTCCTGTACATTAGACCTTGGCCTTCGAAGATACTCAAGAGAACTCTTCAAAATCAAATTGGATAGTGTATTAGTGATTACTCTACGGAATTGAAAGGTTTCGCATCAGCCATTTTTAGTGTCATGGTTGGGACTGGAATACAAGCCTTACTTATGGGCTAATGAATAGGATAGACCATAACCCACCGCGCGGGCCCAATGCGGATTGGTGGGTGTTAATGAGTGCAAATGTAGCTGGGACTAACGGCTTAACGTGTCTTCTGAAGCACGGAGGAGCTCGCGATAATACACTTTGGTCACCCACCCCATGACTGACCCTTGCTAAAATTAACAGCGCGAAAAGTGGAAATTGAGTTATTCGGAGTAGGTATTATACGAGTACCATTGAAAAGTGTTGAAAATATGAATAAAATATATTTATATCATTGCTTACATTTACTTGTACATACCTACCACAAAAAAGTGAAAAATAAAAAAGCTTTTAAAAATTAAAAAGAAAAACCTCCTTCAAAAAACCTTAAAAAAATTGCTATAGAAAAAAGCTTCAAAAAGCAACAGCTCTAAAAAGCAAGAAATAATATTCAAATCTGCATAATTACCACTATTCAAGTACCTACGCATATCTGATATAAAAAAAACGTCTTATGAAGTCGGGTGGGGCTTTAAGATTTAAAAAATCAAATTACGAAAGAGAAACCACTACAAATGTTTATATAAATTAAAAAAGGAAAATATCTTTCAGCCCCACCCGACTTCAAAAGACGTTTTTTTTTATATCAGATATGCGTAGGCACTTGAATAGTGGTAATTATGCAGATTTGAATATTATTTCTTGCTTTTTAGAGCTGTTGCTTTTTGAAGCTTTTTTTTATAGCAATTTTTTTATCCATACTAACTACCTATTTTAGTGTTATTAGTAACTCAGTATGATCAATCACTAGAGCTTCCACGCTCTTGAGATCGGTCAGCCTGTCGTCGCCAAGCAGTATTCTAGCGAAAGATATTTCTGAGCGGTGGATAGAGATAGAATAGACGAGCTGTTCAAAATTAAAATTGTGTCACAACCAACCGTCGCGGCGCATCAACTGTTTTTCTCGGTCTCAGCATTGGAAAAGTGTGGAGCCGAGTAGTTCATTATAGAATTTGATTCTTAATAGCTTGTTCGTGTTGCAAGCTCATGGAGCTAAGAAACTTAGCAATTCTGTACACAATGTCGGTAAAAAGTAAGAAATAAGAGTGACGTGTGTGTAGCTAACTGTCTATGTTGCAAGCATCTGTAAGCTCCTAGCGACTTCTACTAGTTACTAGGTCGATGTCTTGTTTGCTATATTTATGAAATAAATTAACGCGAAATATTTCTCAACACAATAATTTGACAGACAAACTTTGAACCGCTATCCGTACGGGACTTCTAGATCCGCAACATTTAAATAAAAAAAATGTGTCGAAAGTAAATTGTGATAGAAGGTGTAAATTTTTATTAACAGGCTCATGTAAATGTCTATGTAGTTTGCGGTCATGAAGACATTTAATTTCTTTAAAGCAATAAGCAACCATTCAAAAAACTTTATTCTGCACCTGTTGTTTGCTTACTTCAATACTTACAAAATATTTTTCATACAAAATGGTAAGAATGATATATACATTTTATAATGTGCTATTACGAATACACAGTGCCAGCCTTTTACCCTGTGCGCCCCACTCATTGCGCCCCTCTTTGGATAACTCTACGCCCCCTAGTGGGTTCACGCCTCAATGGTTGGGAACCCAGAGTCTAGACTCTAGACTCTAGACCAATAACAAAAAAGTTTTTTGTAAAAGCCAGTGACCTTTACGGGTTAATGACCCAATTGACGTAATTGCATACTATGAATTTCGCACCTCACATCAAGATAATCAACTTACATCTAAAACTCGTTACTAAGTTAAAGATGCATAACCAATGTATGCATAGTTACAGAATAAGTAACTCCTTATTACACAGTCACATTTAACCTGAATAATAACAACCGGTGAACTATTACTTACTTCATTTGCCCTAACTGCTTTGGCTATAAACCTAATTGATGTTGCTATGACTTTACAGTCATTATACTTTACCCCCCTTACTAATAAAGATTGTATAGCAGATGTAATAGTTACACAATGGTTACTATCTGTCAAACTATTTAAGTTTGACATTAAAAAGAAAGGGACAAAACACTGTGTAACTATACATCTGCTATACAATCTTTATTAGTAAGGGCATATGTATGTACGTTACGATTATTTGATTTTATTCTAAGCTATATTCTTACTAATATTGTTATTATAATCTCCGACGACCTCCGTGGTCGAATGGTTTGTACACCGGCCCCGTGATTATGCAACTGTTGCAATCAATAAACTGACGGAAATCGCAGTTACATTGTTGCTTTAAGTAACATAGTTGTCACATTGATTCTTACTAAAGCAGCAATGTAACTGCGATTTCTGTCAGTTTCAATCAAAAGTTGTTAGAAACGGAGTTACATAATGAGGGGGCGGTTTGCAAAGTGTCGCCTCTGACCCAGGGTTCGATCCGATCGATACCCGGGTAAAGGTTAGTTGAAATATTAAAAAAATCCGACTAATGACTTTATTCCTCTCGTTTTAAATAATTTCAGAACTAATAATAAAATTAAATACTTAAATTGGTTATCGAACATTATGCACTGTCGTCCTTTTGCTATGTTTTTGGTCCAAACTAATTGTCTTGTACCAAAAACTATTCTTTGGGACTTAAAATACGATCTTTAGCTCATCTAAAAAACATCGTAGGATAGATTATCAAAGAAAATATGTGAAAACAATGTAATTACATTTGCGTGAAGTGTCATATACATTTTCATCCAAAATATTGTCTTTTTCAACTATCATACCGTGCAACATAAGATTTCATTAGAAGGTAAAAAGCTTGATAAAACCATATATTTTACTAATAAAAATACAGCAAGGAAGTATAACGTAGTGCGTCGTTATTTTCCGGTTTTTCCAGGAGATGGAAATTTTTTAAAAAATAGTCTGGAACGGTTGGTAGAAAAATATAGACGATTCAAAAGCGCTTAATTACTAAGTTCATTTGAATAAAGCAATTTTTTACTTTTTTTTCATATTATACGTCCTAGGATACTGGAGTTGTAATAAAGAATATATTAAAAATCATATCTTTCTGCAATAAAAAATAGTTTTAGACTTATCTGGGTTACTACCTTTTTTTGTTAGTACCTAAAACAAAGCCCTGCCCTCACCCAAATATTTGCAGTTATTGCAGATTTTTTCATAATTAAATGACCATTAATAAATTATATCCTTTAGTTGAGTACAAATCAACACCATCAAATATTAGTCACCTAACCTTAGACACCTTAGATAGTTTAATATTCATCAATGTAGGTCATGGGCCTAGTAGTCCAATCGACTTGGTTAGGATCTTTTTAATTGCTTTATAAAGGACATTGACTTTTATGGTTCAACAAGTTGTTATGTTAATTTTATTATTTTATCGAACCTTGCCAATTTGAAACTGAATCGCAAACTTTGGTGTAAATGACCATAAGGGAAATAATCAAAAGGTTATTCGTGTGTTTCTAAACGAATCGTGGTGAATTCTCGATTAAGTATCGAGAATAAAAACAAAAGGTAATTGGAAAGCAAGTGTTGCAATAAGTTGAATTGAAAATTTAAATTTAGTTTCGACATGTGTTACTTATTACTGTTTGTTTCTGGGGTGTATTACGAGCTCTTAAAACTTGACAGGTTTCTGAATGGCTATAATTGCGTCTCATTTATTTGCTATTCAGCGAGAAAGAGATGCATTGATATCCATTCGGAAACTGACAAGTTTTAAGACCTTGTAATACCCTCATCAGGTGTATCAGAAGCTATACAAGGTGTTACAAAAATACCCCTAATGCCGAATATGGTATATAGGGACCATCAAACTAATTAACTTTTACTATGGGACCAACGCTGAAATCGCGAAAAAAAAATCAGCTGTTTCATACAAAAATTAAAATCAAAAATATCAAAATGTATGAAACAGCTGATTTTTTTTTCGCGATTTCAGAGTTGATCCCATATTAAAAGTTGTTCAGTTTGATGGTCCTTTTATACCATATTTTTGTAACACCTTGTATAGATTTCAATTGAAGAATGCTCTAGAGAAGGTCTAGCAATTTCACTATACTCACAGTGTGTCAGATGTTAGATTGTCTAATAATAACTTCTTTAGTTTTGTAAACATTAGACTATAGTCATCGGTAATGAATTTTCACATACAGTGCCGCTCCAGTCATGAACAGGTAAAAAACAATTTGAAATGTGTTTTATAGACATTGTCAGATTATTTTTTATATAAGCCAGAAATAACCTAAATCAGAACGGGTTTATAGGATGTTAATTTTCAAAGTTGTAACACTACATTATTTTTATATTAAAATAATACTAAAGCAATAATAATTTTATGATAAGTGTACCTAATTTAAATGTACTATTATTAAGTTATATGTGGTGTAACTAAAAGCTCTTTCAAAAATTATAGTTAGTTTATTCAAACCACTTTTTTAATTGTTCACCTCGTTGGCATTTCAACAATTCACTGTTTTTATTATGAAATGAACCATTTCAGAATATTGTTAATTATAAAAGCAGATTTTGCATCAGATTTGCATCAAGATTGGAGCTATGATCGTTAGAATAAATTGAAATACGGATTATAAAATGAAGTGGCAAAATTGCATTAAATATTTAAACCTAAGTTATTTTGAATTCAATAAACTTCCGGAATCTTCAATAAGGAAATGGCTATCTAAGACCTCTTTAGGTGAAATATGACTGATAAAGTTCGTAAGTTTGTTATATTGCAAATCTTTTACGTAACTTTAATTCATCTTAGTTGTAGATATTACTTCATATGACTTGTAAGGAAGGGGAACGGGTAGGTATCTACAAAGTAATAATGTGTACTACGTAACAAAGGTTGTTCTATCACTATTATTCTTATAGGAGATTGCTCCAAATTATTAGTGATAATGACCCGCATTATACTGCAAGGTTCTGTGTTGTAACTTTACCAATGTCAGCTAGAACGAAGAAATGTGACACCTTTCATTTCAATGTACTTATATGTCCTAATTTTGGTGGCTCACGAAGAAGTTATAGCCTAAAGGAAGTCGGGTGACAACCAAATTATTGTAATTTTAGTTGATTTCAACCAATTCTTCAAATTAAAAACAAGGGATTGTTGAATTGTGATTATTATACGAATATTGTACTATGCTTTAAGTATTGCATTATGTCCCTCAACTGAAGAGACGTCAAGAATAATGGCAAACATTACAGAGCCAAGGTTCCAGGGATTCATCGCACGACAAGACAGGGACAGGCAAGTTAATGTAACAAATACATTAAAAAATATCAGTGCCTACGATTTGAACTGTCTTTTTTAATTATTTTTGTGTAAAAAAACCATAAACATAATATGTGGCCAGCTATGTATGTGACACACGGTATAACTACTTTTGGTATGATGTGTAAATCTTAATTTTTTGGGAACTTTATTTTTATATTGAACATAAAATAAAAATTAATCTCATGTCAACACTTTTGGTGTGATTTGTAAATCTTAGTTGATTTTTGGGAAGAAAGACCTCGATACATTTATAATGCTTAATTGTGAAACTGATTTAGCTTATTTGGAGTTTACAACAAGCTTTAGTTAGTTCAATGACCTTCATAATTTATTATCTTTTAATCACATTCAGCCTAAATTCTGAGAAAGGATAAGATATGAATAAATAGCGTTAGCAATTATTAACAATTATGTAAAAATAATAATATATGTAATTAGGAAAGATAATATATTATCATGTAAATTAATTTTTCATCTCCTCATCCGCCTCCTTCTTGTGCCGTAGCATTAGGGTGGGGATATTAAAATGGCTGATGGTGATGGCACAAAATAGTTAATCGGAAGGTCTATGTCTTTTATAGACAGAAGGCCCGCTTAGAAGAAAACACGCTTTTATTTTTTGTCTATGCTTAACAAATGTCAAATTCGGGCCATCTCGGGCCAAGAACTTTTTCATGGATTTAGAACATACCTTTTAAATTCATATTAAAGTTCTTGTCTCGGGCAAACACGGCAGCGAATTAAAAAAAATATATATATTTTCGGAAAGTATTATAAAGAACGAGTTTGTTCCATACTAATAATAATAATGAGTAATGTAGGGCTCAGGTTTAGATATTCGCTTAAGTTTTTGGGAATAATCAGGAGTCAATTATGGAACAGAAAAAAATTACAGTAAGTTGATTTTAGAGCTCACCAAAGACAAATTGTTGTTTTTCCAATAAAATCGTGTTATGAAAAATGTTAACTAAAGGGACTCATCGCATGTTATCTAAAGTAATAACTTTAGAAATTCGTTCGTTTAGTACAAATTTATTACTTTTGCTGTATTTAAATAGGTGCTTCTGAGGAGCTAGAAATACTTTTACAATTTGTCATAATACGATGTGTCAGAAATCAACGTTTAAAAATAAGTATGAAAATGAAGTCTAATATTTTCTTTATTTACATTTTAAGAATTGGAATATTTTGTTAAATGGCGAATGTTTGAAGGTCAATTCCAATTCTGTCGTTTCCTACTTTATAGCAAGCGATCTACTTGCTACTTGCATGATAAACGATTAACATTCAGAATCCAGTGCCAAATAATTTGAAAGGAGGTTTATATGATCACTGGTTTATTGTGAGTTGCAATATTATTATTATTGAAATAAACAAGATAAGAATTAACCAGCGAAACAGATCATTTTGGAATTGTTGAACGCTAATTACCATTTAAAATAAATTGGTGACGTAAACTTTCTGAGCACTTCGACAGTTCTGCCTAAAAATATCTAATGCTGCATCTGAATATCTAATTACAACAGACTTCTTTAAATCTGCGTTAAAACACTCATGATCATTACAATACAGGCAGGTCAGTACAGTTATGTCAACATCGGTGACATTGCATGTGGCGCTGATAGGATCGGGTAGTCGGTAACAGTGGCACATCCTATGTTTATAAACGGACCGTGAGAAAACTTGGGTCGATAGTTTCCATTTGTAACTGTCAGGCAAATCTGTGTAAAGCAAAGTTATAGGTGAACAAATGTGTTATGATATGACTGTGCCTTTATAAAACATAGCGTTTGAAAAATAATCTGTCTAGGATTCTGTCAGAAAATGAAAAACAAAATTTTCGAAGGTCCTTGCCGTATTCTTAAATGATATCGTCATTTGTTTTGTTGCACTAATAGGAACTGGGGGCTAATTGTCTTATTTAAAATCTATCGCAATCGCTTTCATTTGACAGTTGGATCCGACACATTGCTGCATTTCTTTAGTAAGTTTTTATTTGTGCCAAAAAGAAGCATCAATGTGTTTCATCCTGAAAGCGATTGCGATAGATTTTTAAATTAGACAATAGAAAGGCTGCTTAGAACTAGTAAGAACTGTTTAACAGTTACTTACTGCTATGATCAAAGGCTACAGTATATAACTTGTCATGACCTAAGATTACCTATACGATGTATACAGTGGTGGCTAGAGGATACCTAAGGACCAGAGTTTTCAGTATCAGGATTTCCATCTGAATCATCTCCATTCACTCCCTGGATGGCCATTATCAGTTCACAACTAGATCAATCGGAGAACCAAGGCTTTAAATCGCGAAATAAATCAGCTGTTTCATACACAAATTATAATAAGTGTAATAATGTATGAAACAGCTGATTTATTTTCCCGATTTCAAAGTTGATCCCATAGTCAAAAGAAAAGTTGTTCAGTTTGATAGTCCCTATCAACCATATTCTGCTTTAAGAGTTTTTTGTAACAGGTTGTATATCGTTTTTCGGTGGTCATGCCTGATCTTATTATAATGGGAAGTTAATTTGAGTTTTTCGATAGTCCAACACGGCAATATCCAACCTGCCTGTCAAGAGTAGAGATTACTTCCACATCCTCCTACGGGACAGACGTCCTGCAGTGAACTATAATATGCTATTATGATAATAGAAACAAGTTAGTATCGAAGTTAGTCCATAAAACATTTATAAATAAATAAATAAATAAATATTTGACAACATCACATACATTGCTCCGATTCCAAAGTAAGTAGGAAATCAGAGACAACGGTGGTATCACAAACACCCAGACCTGAGCCAATATAGAAAAGATCGTTTTCTAAATTGACCCAACCGGGGATCGAACCCGGGACCTCAGAGATGGCGACACCTTGAAAACCAGTGTACAAAGCCACTCGACCACGGAGGTCGTCAAAGTATTTGAGTATAATCAGCGACGCGCCGTCCATTCGGCGATTGCATCACATTACTGTACACAATGCTGTGAAAGTATATTAGAAAGTGCTAGTCGGGTCACCTCACGTACACATTATATCAGGGATTTACATAATATTACACTATTGTAGGTAACTGGAGCGGTGTTATGGCAGAAAAACTATTATCTAATGGAAGTGGTGCTAAGGTCGTGCGGTTTTTCTTTGTCGATTATGGTAACGGAATCTAATAAGATTGGTGTTTTTTTTTGTTTCCAAGACTAATGGAAAATTGGAATTGATTTTCCATACTAAAATTCATTTTCAGGATTCGATTACTCAAGAGGAAAATAGGACCACTTGTTTATCGATCCGCCTGTTTGTCTGTCTGCACTTTAGTTTCCCTGGTAAAAATTCACTGAAACACCATGGACTCAAAAAAAGTTAGTATGTGCATTAAAGGTTTGAGCAATCATTTACATACTTTCACCACAGAATAAATAATAAAGCGTTCTTTTGCTCTTATTTACAAATTAAAATACAGGTGTGTTATCTCAAAGATCAACTATGATACACTTAGTTACATGAACAAGCAATGGACAAGTGTAGAGTGCCAAGGATGCAAGCAAGTGAATGAGGCATTGCCCGACCTTGACATACACTTATATAGTAGCTGGTTTGTCATGAATGTTTAAGTAAAATTATCTTGAATTTCAATCTATCTCAACATGCCTACTCCATGCCTATGTTGAGATAGATTTTAAATATTTTAAGTGTGCATTGAAAAAAAGTATGAAAACCGGTAAGGTCCGTCTCCCTCCTCCCTTTTAAAACCACAGCACCTGTTGTTTTTAATATGAACTATGAATTTTCTTTCCAATAATCTCAATGAGAACTTGTTTGTTTTGCTAGCAGTTTTTTATTGATATTTTGAAGATTTGTAGCACATCTCTGCAGTTTTTTTTTAAATCAATCATGTCAAAAAAGTTTAATATATTTAGTGAGATAACTGACGTTTAATTGCTGAGCATAGTACTTGTTCCCTTCCAACTACATATTTGTTGAATGTGTTTGTTATCAAAATTTGAATGAAAACCTTGAAGTTTTTTCTCTAATATGTTCAGATAAAGCTCCAGTCGTTTCGTTACTTAATACTTAAATATCATCAATTTTTTGTGCAAAATAGTTTAATATGGTTTTACTTCGACGCAAAAAAGTTAAGTTGCAATACAATGGTCTATCTTCCCACCAACTAAGTACTAGCTAAGATCTGAATAGTGTTTGTCATGCTCAGTTGATTTGATTGCTACATACAGATAGAAAAAAATGGACAACATAAAAAATTAATTTTCTTTAATGAAGAGGATGAAACTCACTAAGTACCTTTTGTACAATGTAGAACTATTTTAAAATTAAACAATAGTTACCTATACCCTTCTCTCATCAGTTTGTATTTAAGCGCTTCGGTAACGATCATTTGCGATTGTAAGTTTTTCCGTGATTGACGCTCATTGAAGCGAAATTTGATCATTTACATGTGCAATTGAAGCGATTGTCAATTGCTCTAACAATGGCATTGACAGATAAATTGACAATCGCAATTGATTGTTACCGGGGGCCTTCATATAAAGCGGTCCGGTAACGATCATTTGCGATTGTAAATTTTTCCGTGATTGACGCTCATTGAAGCGAAATTTGATCGTTTACATGTGCGATTGAAGCGATTGTCAGTTGCTCTAACAATAGCATTAACAGAAAAGTTGACAATCGCAATTGATTGTTACCTTCCTTCATATAAAAAGTGCACACATCCAATAAGGTTTATGTTTTTAATTCACAGACACTGATTGACTTAAGGATAATGGACTTAAACTAAATTCACCTTGCAACTGTAAATAAAATACGAAGTTTATTACTAACGAACGTAAGCAATCATTATAAAGATCCTAATAAAATTTTGGCGTCAGTATTCATTGAAAACCAGTTGCTATTACACAAAATTCATTAACATAATTTGGGCATAGATCTTGTTTTAGAAGGTCACATTTGTGTGTTTCGTAACTTAAAGGGTAAGCAAGCTTACTCTTGAATTTGATACGAACTAGAACTTCAATAGTGATTCGAACTTATTAAAATATGATCTCGATGTTAAAATGGTACTCCCAAGCTCAATAGAACTGAAAGGCTATTCGATTTCAAGTAGTTCGCTATTCGACTACAATTCGATTGGCGCCAAAATCCATTTCTAAAGTACCAAATTACTGGTTTTTGACGTTGATTCGATTTTGATTGTAACTCTAACTCGTCAAGAATAAAGTTTGAACCCTACCTAACCCTAAGCCTGCAGAACTGAAGTTGTTCGAACTTTTTGGCGAGCTGTCGATGTCGCGGTGAAAAAGCATGATTCCTATTACGTAATGTTTGATAATAGGCACGCAATTGAGACGGCAAACCGGTGTTTGATTAAAAGTGCAGCTCGATATTAGTATGAAAACGTATGACGTTCTTAGCTTCATCACAAAAACTGTCTTGCTAACAGGTTTTTACCGACTTCAAAAGGAGGGAGGTACTCAATTCGACCCGTATTTTTTTTTCTGAGCAAAAAAGGCTATAAAGCACCGTAATGAGCTTCTGTGATGAAAGAAGTGAATTTTCGTTTTGAACTTTGGCATTGCGTTGTTTATATTTTAACTAGTGTTTAAAATATAATAAGTTATAGATCTATTAAAAGGAGAGTTAATACTTTAACACCAAAAAAACATTTACTTAAGTAGTTCTGCAGAATTAGTAAGTAATTGATCACCCAAGTACTTCTAAAATATTACACTGACTTGACATTTATAAATCAAATGTTGGCAAAGGATTTCAAGTATGCTATGAATTGAAAATAAATATTGATAAAATATACGATGCACACTATGTTAATGTCACGCCTGCCAGTTATGCAAACATATAAAATGTCATACTCCTTCAAGAAAATATGAAAGTTTAAAAATTATAATTCCTTATTTTTCTTTATACAGGATAATTTAGCGATACCTTTGCCTTTTGCCCATTTTGGAGTTTTTTTGCTAAAAGTGCCCAGTTTCTATTAAACTAAACGACGGGCTAGAAAATGAATTTTAAGCGATAAAAAGTACCACAAAGCTTCTTCGGAGTGCACTACAGAGAGATAATTCACAATTTCGTCTTCATAAGCTCTATGATTTTTTTCCAATGGCGGCGCTAGTGTGCAGACTCACCATAAAATCTTCAGATATTAAAAAGTTTACTTACAAGCCTAACAATACTACCTATTAATGGTTAGGTTCCGTATTCATCCCATGACGTCACATCCCACTTATTAATTTTTCCTTATTCAACCCAGTTTTGTTCCTTACTCAACCCACAGCAATAATAGCATTTTAAATTCATTATTCGTCCCAAAAGTATTCCCAACTCATCCTATTACGTAAAAAATTAAGATTTATGTGTACTGTCTGAACAAAAATATTAGGTACCACTTATTAAAAATATTTTAGGCTTAGTAAATTTTTGCTTCAATGTTGTTATACTAAATAAAACAGCAGTAAATCTGATAAAATATATATTTCATCCTAAAAAAATAATTATTCCCGAGGGATAGCAATAAAACTTTCCAGGCAGACAAAGTCGCGGGCGGCCGCTAGTTTTATTATAATTTGGGGGCAGTAGGGGCTATAATATATTTATAAAGGTCAGTGGAGAGTAAAAAATAATAAATAAAATATTATACTGCCCCGGGGGCAATGGGGAATAAATATGCCTATCTCAGATATACTTATTTTTACAAAACTTGCACATTTGATTTCTAATGAGTACATACTTAGTTTAATTTATTGTATTCCTATATAATTTACTAATAAAATATTAATCATTGTATTGCTAACCATACTTTTTAGTGATAAATTTATTTGGGATGAGTAAGGAATGCAATTGGGTTGAATTAGGAAAATATATTAAAATAACGTAATGGGTTGAGTAAGGAATGCCATTTGGGATGAGTGAAGAATTGGGATGAATCGTCATGGAATGAATACGGAACAACCCCTAGTTACTTTTCCTAGAATTGGGACATACTTATAGCATAAAAGAGTACGGACTAAAAAAGAAATAATTCAAGAAGACTAAGAAGTAGCAACATACGGTAGTGAATAACAATTAACATCGGATGGAAACATATAAGTAAAATAATACATGCATAAAAAAAGTGTTGCGTCGAAAGTCGTTGTGACTACGGGTAATTAAAAAATATGAGAAAAATTGGTTCTTAAATCTATAGCTATAGGGTATTCATTCTGTAGGTGTAATGTTACCAGCACGATAGGAAGGAACTGCATAAACGAAGAATGTGAACAACTGATAACATATACGGGTCGAAATGTTCATTGTTCCGATTCAAAACATGGCCTGACGTTTCGTTTTTATGATAAGGCGAGAAGGCGCAATACTATCACGAGTAAAAATTGTTACAAATGATTCATCAGTCATTTTGAACGTCCCCACTGCTGGGACACAGGCTTTTCTATTCTGTAATGCGAAAAAAATATAAGCTGCCAAAAGCCGTATGTTTAGATTACAGTGGATTAATTCCACCCCATCTAGCAGGAAACGAGAGGGTTGACATGTTAGATAAAAAAAGATCTACTGATGGTCATGTAGTATAATAATGAATCCATCATATAGAATTTATAAATAAAAAAAGAGTCTATAACAAATGGAAATAATACTTTGACTACAAGGGAAATTGGTACAAAACGCTGCAATGTGAACCTCGTCGTGTTTCGTGGTATGCAGGAGTTAATTTAACTAGACAATTTGTTAAATAGCCTTTAGGATTAGATCTGGGCATATTCCACTAAACAAAGCATGTCGGGAGTCAGAATTGCCAAATTGTCATATCTGCTGTATAATTTAAGACATTCGTGGATGGACGTTGGTGGATGTACCCAAAACAAGAGTATGAGACAAGAGGTGATGATAAAATTAAAATTTAACATGATGAGGCCAGAATTCTGTATGTTTTTGCTCTTAATAGTGTGGCAAGTGGAGTAATAGGAAAATTGTAGGTAGATAAGATTGTGATGAGGCTGACATGACCTTAAGTGTTAAAAGCCCCCAAACAATAAAATAATATAAAAAAGGATGGATAAAGAGGACGGGCCGTAAATGGCCTGATCGGGTCCAATTTGTGTGTTAAAGATACCAACGTTTTAAAAAACGTTCATCCGAAGCACGGATAATCTCATTATTGAACCTAGCGAAAGTTTGATAAAGCCCCTTCGAAGACCTGACGACCACACAATCTTCAGTGCGTATTATTGAGACTGACTTGACTGATTTGACGACCTCCGTGGTCGAGTGGCTTTGTACACCGGTTTTCAAGGTGTCGCCATCTCTGAGGTCCCGGGTTCGATCCCCGGTTGGGCCAATTTAGAAAAGGAACTTTTCTATATTTGCTCAGGTCTAGGTGTTTGTAATACCACCGTTGTCTCTGATTTCCATAACACAAGTGCTTTAGCTACTTACTTTGGAATCGGAGCAATGTATGTGATGTTGTCAAATATTTATGATATATTTATTTGTCTTATATTCTAATCACTCGATATTCAGAGTCAGACAGTCTTACTCTTCTCCACTGAATACAAGACTTCTGAATATTGTGTGATCTGGGTCGAATCAAATCGAATGTAGCCACTGCGCCATCATCCTAAGTCAAATGAATAGATTGATTTATAATCAATCGTTTTTGTTTCGTTAATTATTTATGGTCGATTGTTTTCTTCTTTTACGTAACAAAAGATTGTAACGTAGATGTTTTATAATCTTAAAAACAAATTTAATGAGACAAGGGATGACATACTAATTGTAAAGAATTACAGTTGATTTATTTACTATGATTTTGATTGATTGATTATGACATTTGTTATTTAAGTTTTAACTTTACTATCAATGTTATATTTAATTTACAATTTAAATGGGAACGAAGTTACTGTATTAAATAAAAAACCTGTTCTTGCGAACTTCTTTACGAAATTACACTTTTTCGGACGGCGAAGTTAACGGATACGCTGATTGCAACTCTTTGTAATTTTGACCATAATCGTCAACTTGTTTAAGTTTTATCATTTCGATATCCTTTACCTCTGGCAGGTTAATTTATAACTTGGAATAAAAGTCTATCGCATTTTTGATCTTCAATATTATCTTAATATTTAAGAGTGATTCTCAGTATGACGTTTCATTAGTAGTTAATAAACTTTTTCATATAAACGACATATCGATAGTTCGCTATGCAATAATCAATAAAGTTGAATTTGACAAAAAAAAACTAGAGGTTTTATGATACTTATATTTTTAAAAGCCGTTCTACACAAAGTGACACTATGACACTGGCATAAACTTTTTCATATAAACGATATATCCATAAATCGCTATGCAGTAATCAATAAAAAACAAAGACTTTTATGAAGCTTATATTTTAAAAGCCGTACTTCACAAGGAAATAAGTATTATGACATCATCTCCATTCTCAAAGGATTAATATAATACATGCATCCTTTGTTAAATATATTAGTCGTTCATATCGTATCATACTTGAATAAATTCAACCGTAAGGTTATTCTTTGGGGTTATGTGAACGCCTGATCCAAGGTTTATTTCCGGAAATAAGGAAGTTATTAGGTGTAATACGAATGTGACATTTGCGTTTATACCTCCTAAAATTGACATTCTAATTTAAGTACGACTACAATTCATATATTTACGAGTATAGTAACAGATGGATTAGTTAGATGAATAACTGATTACAAATAGTTTAGTTTCAATTTGCTTCTACTTAAACAATTAGGCATTGTCCAGTTTTTGCTGCCACATCATCTTGGTCACATCAGCTGACAATCGGAATTTTGGTTCAAATTCAAATTATATTATAGTAGTCAAGTCATTTCGGATTTCAGGAATTTTGGGATTAAGTGTTTTTGTGAATTTGTCATTTTGACATTCATGTGTTTTGGTAATAAGATCTTATGATCCGGAGGGCATCGTGGTGTATCTCAAGATAGCTCTCAACGTTGAGAGTGGTTTATAAATACGGGCCTAAGAGAATGCATTGTTGCTTCAAACAAAAATACAAATAAAATATACACAGAAACTTTCTACTTTTTCAGTTGCTACGTGAATTCAGTGCTAAACTACGTTCATAGCACCGACACTATACTAATAAATTTTTATACTATGTATTACCATTTAGATTCTTTGTGGATACTCAATACTTATTTAAAGATAATAAGGTTCAATACAATTACTAAAGATGTGGGTCTGATACTCCGATTTATGCCCGAGGGTACCCGCGCCACACTAATTTAGTATTATATGCAGTTATTCAGTAGCAGATTTTATGATAAAGATAATGAAAAATCTTCTCTTACTCAAAACAAACGCTGATGCCTTTTTGTAGTTTTTTAAATTTATCCTTAAATATTGGGTACATTTTATCCTTATGAGAATTGTTAGCCTCCGGTCAAAGAGAAGTTATTTTTATATGTGGGTACTTAAGAGCGCGTAGTCTGCACACTAGCGCCGCCTTTGAAAAAAAAAACATAGTGCTTAGAGACGAAGTTGTGAATTATCTCTCTGTAGTGCACTCCGAAGAATCTTTGTACTTACAATATTTTCTATCCTGGCGTTTAGTTTAATGGAGTTCTTTGAAGTGGCCGGCAAAAAAAAACTCCATTAAACTAAACGTACCACAAATCTGCTCTGGAGTGAATTACAGAGAGATAATTCACAATTTCGACTTTATTTAAGCACTATGATTTTATTCCAATAACAGCGCTAGTGTGCAGACTTCGTGCTCTTAAGTTGTTTACTTACATAGGTACCCTTTTTGTTACTTACGTTTTATAACGTATCTGTTTTTGTCGCTACGTTATGATGTGTACGGTCAAAAGCTTTTAGTAATTAATTTTAATTACTGCATATAGCTTTAAAAATGATTTTTTACTAACATAAACACAGATCTAAATCTGATCTCAAAATGAAAATTTTTAAGATTTAAGATCTAGAAACTTTACACATTTTTTTATCCAAGTAATGAATATTAGGATTAACTTGAATAAATTACAATTTGCAACCAATTTTATCATTCATAGCAAGATTTTGTGTCAAATTATGTTTTTGTTAAAACATTGCAGATTTAAAACATCAGCACAATATTATAAAATACTTATAACTTGCTTTGCTCTTTTGCTTCGATTAAAAGGTCGCCACTACCGGCTTCTTATCCGTTGCATTAAAAATTACGTAATTTTACCCGTTAGTAAGTGATAGTCGTAGGAAAGTTATGTTAGCTGTCTTAACTTCCGCAATTAACATCCGATTAGTTTTTGTATCATTTATTGGGATAACACCAGACAAGCCGTAACAGATTCTTACGAAATGCAAGGTTTGATTTGAAGTTTAAAACAGATAAATAATATGTATTACATTTCGATTTTAATCTCAATTTTCAATGCACTATAATTTTTTACAAAGATGTATGACATCAGGTAATTCAAACAGTCAAAATATGTCCAACTGAATATAAGAATTGTAAGATGTTCGATTGAAGAAAGATATCATGAGAGAATAGAGGTGACCCAGTGGGAAAAACACACACAAAAAGATAAGCAGATTTACGCGATTCTGTAATGATTAGTTATATTGTTACTTGTATAAAATTTGAATTTAAATAATAATAATAATAAATGCTTGGACAATTTCACACAGCGCCATCTAGCCCCAAACTAAGCAAAGCTTGTAATATGGGTGCTAGACAACTGGTATACTACTTATATACTTTTTAAATATATACTTATTATACATAGTAATACCCAGACCCGTCACAGAAATTAATATTCATCTTTTCAATTTCTGCCCCGCCGGGAATCGAACCCGGGACCTCTTGCGTGGTAGACCGGCATGTTGACCACTGCGCCACTCAGGTCGTTAAATTTTAAACCAAAGTTATTCACAACTGTTAAATTAAAAGAACTAAAAAAACATATACCTCATTAAATTGTGTATTGTAATCATTCAAATTATAATGAAGTGATTTATTGTCACGAATTTAATTATTCACTTATAACTAGCTGCCCGCCCCGGCTTTGCACGGGTTGCGCCATCTATTAGTTACATTGCGATTTAAAATGGTGGATAAGAGATTTTTCTTTATATAAACTTTGTTCTGATAATATCAAACACAACAAAACATAATTATCTAATTTGGTGCAGTCGTTCTGAAGTTATGCACTTACATATATTTCGGCGATTTATTTTTATTTATACAGATAAACAGCTAACATGGTTCGTGATTTCTGTTTGGCAAAGATTATCCAGTTTTGAGAAATCACAAGTCAAGTTATTTGCTAAAAATCTACAGACATAAGCACGAGACTTGTTGGACCCCCTTTTTATAGGCGAATAATGTTTTCAAGCGTATCAAAGAAAATAAATGAAAACGTTTTCTTATAACAAGTAGAATAGAAACACAACTTTTCCTACATAGAAATACATTTCATAATACAACATTTCGATGATAGATTGTAATTAATTATTTATTTCATCAACGAAGTTTCAACAGCATATTTTTAATACCCAGAAGAAGAATGTTTAATCTAAAACTACTACACTATTTACACAGGGTAAAAAAATATATCAAAATTTTCTTTAGTAAACATTACATAGTATACTTAAATAGCCATGTATTTTTCAACAATGCAGTGTTAAAGATCACTCGCATACCGAACTATGTTATCTCTAAAATATTTTTTATGCCGTCTCGCTAAATATTAATAGATCTTATACATACTTTTGAATCACTGTGACTCAAAATTTCCTTTTTGTATTATGTAAGTAAGTCATATATTTGTCTAAAAGCTATTCATCTGAAGGCTCTTCGAAATATCGCAAACCGCAACTTCAAAGTTGACCCCCTAACCTTCCTTTAGTTACAACATCGACTTGAAAATGTCGAATCGAAATTGTATAATTGTCATATTGCACTCTCATTTTCGGTGGCTGTATCCGCTTTGGTTTTTAATTGACGTGAGTAAATATTCCGCAACGAATATATGGATAAGATAAGGTTAGTAAACCGATATTTGTATGATACAAACGTTTTCCTGTTCCAATAAAACGGAAATACAAACTGTATTTCCGTTTCTCCGGAATAGGAAAACATTAGACAATACCTTTGAACTTTAAAAAAAAACAATGCAAATCCTTCATTGAGGCCTTGAACCATATATTCTCCAATCAATAGGGGTACTTTTAGCTTCCTTCTTTAAACGTAAAAACACGTTTAATTCACGTATTTCACAAATCATCGTAACGTAATAATGTAAATAAATGAATGGCATATTATAGGTACAATTTACTGGGTAATAGTAAGTGTAAAAGCTTTTATTTTGATAATATTTTTTTTATATTTATGAAACTGCTGAGTTTATTCAGAATTTTTATGCCACCGGCGCTGTCCGATTGTGGCACGCAATAACACGGAAGTTTCTTGGTTTTGCTAACTCGTTAGAGATGTCGCTAGTGCTGTGTTAAAATAATTTACAAACCAACCAAATGATCAATGATGAACCTATTATACTTTTTTTTGTCTTTTTAGAAGTAAATTAAGTATTAAACCTAAGCTATATTATTTTTATTACTTATTTTAATGACTTTTTGACGATAAGTAAGTTTAATAATGTGAATGCCTATGCCTACGTACTTACAGCTTTTTTTAAATTTCAAGATTGAAGGCTTAATTCAAAAATTACACCTTTAAAATCGTAGATAGCATCATCTTTTTTCGTATTAAGCCCTTTTGTTCACGTTATAAATTATTATAACGCATAACCTTGTTTAATAAAGTTCCACAACAAGTGATTGATCTACCTTTGCATGAATTTAAAAATCATGTCAAAAAGACGCTCATGGGTAAAGGCTATTATAAAGTAGACGATTATCTGAAAGACCGGAATGCGTGGAAATGATGTAACAGTACTTTGTTGTTTATAACCTGTTGTATGTATTGTATTTGGTAACGATATATTTAAGTTTGTAAATATCGTTACTTATTTATGTTAAAGCTGATAAGTTTCTTGCGCCTGTTCTTCTTGTCAGTTAAAAAAGTCTGGAACGGGTGGTAGAAAAATATAGACGATTCAAAAGCGCTTAGTTACTAAGTTTATTTGTATAAAGCAATTTTTCACTTTTTTACTTTTACTTTTATTATTAACCTACATTTTATAGTTTTTTTAATAAACTTTTTGAACCACTCATTTGTTATTTTGAACTTCCTTTGTTTGAAAAATGAGTTTAGCACTGAGATTGTTGTTGTTTTCCATAAACGCACAACAACATCCAATTATTTGCCTTACCCCTGTAATACTACAAAAATTGGTCGTAATACTGTGCTGCCTATACAAGGTGTTACAAAAATACCCCTAATGCCGAATATGGTATATAGGGACCATCAAACTGAACAACTTTTACTATGGGGCCAACTCTGAAATCGCGAAAAAAAAATCAGCTGTTTCATACATTTTGATATTTTCAATTTTAATTTTTGTATCAAACAGCTGATTTTTTTTTCGCGGTTTCAGAGTAGGTCCCATAGTAAAAGTTGATCAGTTTGATGGTCCCTATATACCATATTCGGCATTAGGGGTATTTTTGTAACACCTTGTATAGACCAATATAGACAGCACAGTACGACTAATTTTTGTTGCAAATCACCCAACTGGAACATGCGACATCGCAAAACGCATTATTGAAACTTTCACTGTTACGTTTTCCAACATTTTTATCGCATACTCATTTAAAATTAGCACCACCGATCTCGCTTTACTCGTTCTTCAAGTACATAGTTCAACATAATTATCGTGTCGAGTTCTAAGTAACTACATGAAAAACTGCTATGTAAATATGACGGTTTTTACTTTACTAAGTCACAGTTACATTAACAATTTGTAACTTAGCAAGTTTATTAATGTACTCAAAATATTAAAGTTTCGATTTTAATTAACAATACTTTTAGATAAATGTCACCTTTATCTAAATGTGAAAATAAGTAATGGTGGTAGATCACACGTGTTCTAATGTTTGTTGTTAAAATGCATTAGTACTACTTGGCAAATAATAATAAAAGTAATAAATATTTGGACAATTCCACACAGCGCCATTTAGTCCTAAACTAAGCAAAGCTTGTAGTAATATATGGGTGCTAGACAACTGATATACTACGTATATATAATATGTAAACATATACTGATTATACATAGTAACACCCAGACCCGATACAGAAATTGAAATTCATCATTTAAATTTTTGCCCGGCCGGGAATCGAACCCGGGACCTCTTGCGTGGTAGACCGGCATGTTGACCACTGCACCACTCAAGTCGGCAAATCATCATGTTGGAGTGAGTGCGTATGTAATTTAGTATAAATAACAAAAAAAAGAGATGTACTAACCAGCTCGCACCTGCGAATTACATTACAAGATGTTTTCTATTATGAATTGCAAAGTAACTTGTAGCGTAAACATTAATTTATGACCCATAAATCGAATACAGATACGTAATGGAATTATGGGCGGATTTTAGTTGCTTGTAAAATTGGACCGCAAGCGACACATCGGTGATGGCGTCGTTGTTGTCTATGTAGTCGATGGCGTAATCTAGGTAACAATATGTAATAACGTAGTTTCAGTTTTGGCCACTGGATCAGATAAGTTTGTTCGGTTACCGAATTGCCATTTACACAGTCGGTTTTTGCCGTGCGGCAAAAGTCGTGCGGCTTTAGTTACTCGTGTAAATACCACATTAGTTTACTCACGACATGATCGACAAGTGTTAAACACGCTATGGTAATAAAACATAGTATGACTAGCGTATTGAGTGATTGTTCAATTTTTTCTTTTGCAACACATAAAATCTACTCCAAAGAAAATAGGGGCCACTATAAGGTGTTCCATACAAACGAGCTAATTTCTGAAAGATTTTTTTCAATATGAATTTAATCCGATTTTATTTGAATTTGATATTGTTCGAAATAATTGTAATAGTGAACTTGTGGAATTTACTCGACAGTAAAGTCCACAAGTTGACTATTATAGCTTACTATTTCAATTCGACAATTTACTGCATAATTCCTCGTCTTCGCCGCGTGTCAATGAGAACAGAAAAATGCTGAATTTTGCGTATTACAGTAAATTTGATAATAAAGTTCGCAAGTTGACTATTACAGCTTTCGAACCATGTCAAATTCAAATGAAATCAGACTGAGTTTATATAAAAAAAAACGGTCAAGAGTGAGTCGGACTCGCGCATCGAGGTTTCGTACCGTCATTCTGAAAAAAATTACTATTGAGAGACATCGTATTTTTCCTGTAATATAGTGGTCCCTATTTAATTCTGAACAGGATATAAAGCTATGTTATAATACAAGTATTTTTATGTGTTTATTTGAAACTGTGTATTCGATGGGTATTCTCTCTCTCTCATTTATTCACGTTATAAGTTGTTGTATTTTAGTCACGTTATAAGTTGTTGTATTTTAAGACCAATAGTCTAACAAACTTTTTATTAAAACAGTATACGAACAATAAATTTTGCCAGTCAACGTTCGTTTCAGTTAAAACGATTAACTCAGTGTTTAAAATTGTCGATGAAATTATGTAATTTTTCTCACAGTTTGAACTCCGTAACCGTTGTATTATTTATGAGACTGTCTAGTTCGTTACGAGGTCAGTTTATAAACAAGCAAGTCATTATTATTTTTAGTCCTTAGTGCACTAAAAATAGAGTCTAGATTGCACCGAAAGTATGCACTTCGATTGGTGACACTCGATTACGAAGTTTGCGACCATAAAGTATTTAAATGATGTAATGACCCAAAACGTTCGCAAAATGACACAATTTCTAGCAAACGCCAAAATTTTTATTTTTATTTAATGACGATAGCGCGATTACGCTGGTTTTTTTATGTGTTTATTTGTATTTTCCGCATTTCCCGAGGTTTGTGCACGCATCTTTGCAGATGCCGAAAACTTAAACTACTCCCGAAAATCTTAAAAGTGATTAAATGATAATACTGAATTAGTAAAATATTCTAATGAGCAATGAGTGCGTTATTAAAATAAGTTTGACGACCTCCGTGGTCGAGTGGCTTTGTACACCGGGTTTCAAGGTGTCGCCATCTCTGAGGTCCCGGGTTCGATCCCCGGTTGGGTCAATTTAGAAAACGATTTTTTCTATATTGGCTCAGGTCTGGGTGTTTGTGATACCACCGTTGTCTCTGATTTCCATAACACAAGTGCTTCAGCTACTTACTTTGTAATTGAATCAATGTATGTGATGTTGTCAAATATTTATTATTTATTAATTAAGAAAGTGTATATACACTCGACTTAGATACACAACATTTTTATAACTCTTTGAACATGCTAATACAAAACCAATGAGGACACCGAGAGTTATAAAGAAACCCCGTTAGGTATTGATGTTTATAATTTACATTGATAACTAGCAACAAAAAGTTAAAGACGCTCGTGTGCTATAATTATTAAAGATACGATTAGCTGTCTAGTCGTTAAGTTTTGGTAACGGTGTCTGGGCATTAGTATGTTATTTGCTTATACCAAAAGAAACTGTAGCTATTCAAGTATTGCCTTGGTTAACGATTATTTTCGGGTTGTAAAAAGTGCTGATTATAGTAACAGTAAAATCTTTTTTAACAACGGTAATAATAAATGAATTCTACTCTTTCATCAGTTTTGGCTTCCTCTGTGTCGTCCACACGTGTAAGACGCAAGAGTCCCGGGTACGATTCCCAGGAGGGGGGTACAATTTGTACTCGGTTTGTTTCGTGTAAGGGCTTATTTCAAGCCCGCCTGGCTAGCTACCACCATCTATCTTAACTAAGTCTGACGCCTTAACAAGAATTAAAAAAATGTTGTGCCGGCAGTTAGAGGTAAGATAGCCAGTTCCTCTGTAGGTGTAGTGCGCTTACACTTTCGGCCTTATCGTCACTAACATCATGTAGCCAAGCAGTATACCGTTGTGGATAAAAAAAGGGAGCTTAAAGTCCTTCTGATACCGGCTAGCCTAAGTGAGAGCAATACAATAACCTACCTAGGCTGTTCCAAAATTTTTAGCCACAAACTAAGAATAATCTTATTTTCTGAAATTATTTTTAATTGGCGGAATTTCAAAGGTTTTGACGCAGATCGTCACTTTCGCAAATGGTCATCGCGAAAAATTTGGTCACTTTCGCAAATGGTCACTTTCGCAGAATGTCATTTTCGCAAATCGTCACTTTCGCAAATGGTCACTTTCGCAAAACGTCACTTTCGCAGAATGTCATTCACAATATTTTTCTTTTTTTTTCTCCTATACAAGGTGTTACAAAAATACCCCTAATGCCGAATATGGTATATAGGGACCATCAAACTGAACAACTTTTACTATGGGACCAAAATTGAAATCGCATAAAAAAAACAGATCATTGGTAAAAATCACTGCCCAACATTGTGTGTTTATTTTTAGACGGCTATATTTCAACCTACCGCAAGATGCGTTTTGCGCAAGGGTGAAAGGGGAGAAAAAATATCGGAGTGTGGCTACTAGGGCATGTGGAGTATCAAATAAAAGGGCTCTGTTTGCTTTTGATGGAAAATGTAAAAATACCGTACATATTTATACTAACAAAGTAGTGTAAATTACTATCTTCAAAATACTAAGAAAACCGCATTCGTCTGAAATAAAGTCGTAGTAAAAATGTAAAGATAGTTAAAACGATAAGAATTTATTTAAGAAAGCAATTTTTTAAACTCACTATAACTATTCGTAATATAGTGAAGTTAGGAACTATTGATCTATTTAATTCACTTATCTGAGTATATTAGCTTTCTTAATAATTTTAATTTGTTAGTAACAAATTAAAATTATGTAACAACTTGATACACAATATTTTATTGTACTTATTTCTCATGACGCCATTTTCGTTCACAAAATAGAACTCCCTTAAAAGTGGACTTCTTTAGAATTATAAACATTGGTCATGGTACAGCTGTTCATCTAATTCCGTTAAAAAAACTATCAAAGTTACGCTCGGACATTAGTTTTTATAAAGATTTTCAACGATCGTGAATAAAAACAATAATATTTCATGTAACACCGACAGCAAAAACTGTAAAGAGGAATATACTGATTTCTATCCGTATTCCTGTTTTTTGTTGCAATCCTGACCAATTAAACGATAATCGGAGTTTGTTTAGTAGTACTGGTAAGTAGATGAAATTAAATCATTTAGTTTATTTGTACTCGAAATTTTTCCTTTCAACTGAATTTCATAGAATTGTTGAAAAGTCTTTAGCAATAACAAATAGCAATTCACTTTCAAGATAATTAATGAGAAATGAAGGCAATAGTTTAAAGTTGTTTTCATTAATTAAATTTTCTTACTTCTGTCCACCTTTTGTCATATCTATTTATTGGCAAACCTACACATAAAAATATTTTTGTGTCATGACTTGCTTCTAGTGTTGTAGTAAAAACTAAATATTATTTATTGACCGAGCAAGGGCGAAGCGCGAGCAAAGCGGCTCTGTTTCAGCTTGGGGAAAAATGCTTTTGTATGTCCGGTTATTCTTATCTACGATTCACGTGAAGTTTTGTAAGCAGTTTCGATATTTAAATGGAATTATTTTTCAATTCAGTTTTTAGACATTTTTCAAAATGGCGAATATATAAAGCAAAATCATATTTCAGCCATTTTGAAAAATATTCAAAAATGTCACAAACGCGTGGTCTACAGCTTACAGAGTCAGTAGTTATCATCCACCTTGATTCTTATTTTTTTCATTATCGATATCCGGTCTAGGTAGTTTCTTGACTTCTGAACTACGAACTAATAAGTCGTATAAATTCCAAGCAAAGATCGCCGAATGGAATGTATTCATCGAGTCTACATGCGCACCGTGTCTGACCTACCCCATTGGCCATTGCTCAATCTCACTGCATGTTCATTTCCATTGCTAATGCCATGTGTGATGTTATGGACTTTAGAACTACTACTTGATCTCGAACGGAGGTTTAGTTCTTGCAAAAAACAAGGTTGGTACGATAATAATTTTGGTCGAGGAGGTCGAGGAGACCGTTTTCTGTTTGTCGGCGCAGTAGCGGTGCACCATGCACGGAACAGTACCGATCTAATCAGGAACGGTCTATTGAAATATAGGCGCTCGGTAAGGTTTCGGTACCGGTTATACCGAGCATGCTGGTATTGCACCGCTGCTGCATCGACAAATCAGAAAACAGCCTAAGAATAACCAAGGTAGGCAGCAAAAAAGCAAACAAAGGTTTAATTTTATTTCGCGTGTTTAAATGGTAAATATATTGTATAACGATAAAATAATTTATTAACTCTACATAAACTAGATATTTAAAACAAATAGTGCTTTTAAGTGTTTATGTAAATGTTGTAGAGTTTAAAGGTGAGGCTAAATATAACAAGTTGCCTTTTCACTAGAAACATTTTATTATAACTTAGCAAAGTACTGCCATTCATAATTATCACGTTTGATCGCAAATAAAGAAAACAGAAGTTTATCATAATAATATATTTTAAATTTTACATAGAACTTAAAATATTTGAATCAGTAAAATTAATAATGGAAAGTTGCAGTTTCTCGAAATGTTTGCATGCAGCACTATCGAGTTCAGACAATGATTAGGGGTAACAACAATCTAGTACAACATTGTCTCGAACAGTTCTCGAATGATAATCAGATTAACGGTGCTTTGTGAGATATTGTATCGATCTCATTCTCAATTAAGTTCTAGATTTGTAATCAAACGACAGATATTTAACAGGTTTTTTCTGTCAGTTATTTAGCACACCTTGGTGGCGTAAGTTTTACACTCAGTTTTGCTTCACGTGACTCAGTTAAGTAGCAATGAACACTTTTATGCGACATGTATACTCTTTCTTTGACGACAACTTGGCGCAGTGGCATCGATCCTGCATCTTGAGTAAAAGGTCTCAGATTCAAATTCTAGTAATGCTGGCTTTCTGAGAATACGCTTGGGTAAGCAATGACGCAGTGACTCGATAATAACATTTTGCGATTAATTACTAGTTAAAGATTTAATAGGAAATATTTATTATCGATACTATAAGTGGTTTTATTTTATAACGGTCTTGACATGTTGTAGGTGGTCTTAGTTGCGGTTATTTCTTAACAACATTGCTTAGTCCCGCTACATACAGACGTAATATCGATAATGTATGAAAATTCTGAACGGAAAATTACCGCATGATGTAGTTTTCCGTTCAGAATTTTCCGAATGATTCCGAATCAAAATTCCGTCTGTATGTGTCCGACCTTAATGTGTTAGAAGAACTATGATAATTAATATCATTGGCGTTTATTCAAAATATTTACACATAGCATTTATCAATTTTATGAGAAAAAACGTTGATGTCTTCTCTAATAACTATGACTCTATATTTTTTTTTTCACAAAAGCTATGAAAACATCAGTTGTTTTAACATTCATTATACCTACAGACATTTAACAGATTATTACAAAGAAAATAAACAGTAAAATTCTCCAGCTATTTCCCATTCCTCTTAAAATAATTTCCGTCCATTCATTATTGTTCTAATAATGATAAATTACCTATATGTGAGCAACTTTATTTTTACTATCATGTTATTCCTGTCAATAATTGAATCTAATGAAAATTAAAAGAAAAATCAAAATTTCTTTGAAATACGTAGCTTTATTATTAAGTACTCGTATCTTGGGAGTAAGCAAGAACTCTTCCTCGTACCTGAGACCATAAATCAATCAAGGCTGACCATAGAGAAATTTCTCGAAACACGCTAATTACTTAGCTTGCAAGCAACTGTTTACTATGTGGCAAGCTAACACTAATTGCAGTGCTGGAGATTTCACTTGACTGTGTTACAAAAACATTAGGAACTATGATTTTAATGATAATATTTGACAACATCACATACATTGCTCCGATTAGTAGCTAAAGCACTTGTGTTATGGAAATCAGAGACAACGGTGGTATCACAAATACCCAGACCTGAGCCAGTATAGAAAAGTTTGTTTTCTAAATTAACCCAACCGGGGATCGGACCCGGGACCTCAGAGATGGCGACACCTTGAAAATCGGTGTACAAAGCCACTCGACCACGGAGGACCACATGTTATATAGTTCAGAATTTCTGGTGTACATTGTATAAAAGCTCTTAACTACCAATTCTGTCATCGCTTTGACGAAAAAGGTATCAGATTCATTATAAATCAGATTTAAGGTTAAATTAGGTTTAAGATAACGCAATATCTAAAAAGTTAAATGTAGTTCCAGTTTCCATCATCTTGTATAATTATTATTTTATCTATTTTATAAATTTGTTAATTTACTGACTCTTTAGCTAGTGAGAACTAAATAAAAAAAATTGGAGTTCATACAAAAATACGCAAAATGTATTTTTTTTAATTCTAACTGAAACACAGCGAATAGAAGAAAATTATTCGGTAAGTTGACAGCTTTCAAACGATATCAAATTCAAATAAAATCAGATTGATTTTATCAGAAAAATACCTTTTAGAACATAGCTCTTTTGTGGGGAAATCATATGGTGGCCACCATTGTCTTTTGAGCAATATTTTTGACACTGATTCTGATGCCGTTTTTTCACAGGTTCGAGTCCCGGTCGAGTCAGTCTACCCCAACACGAGCTCTAATGTCTTAATGTTTTTAATTTCCATAACACAAGCACTTAGCTTAGGAACGCAGTAATAGCTTTGATGTTGTTTGTATTTATATCTATTTATATGAATACATATTGTAGGATGCTGCTAGTATTTAAAGTAATTTTGACGTCATTCCAAAGTATTAAAATATAGCTCAATCAATACTAATTATTTGCTGGTAGGATGTAAATTATCATAATGAAAATTTTCCACAGCCCTTGAATAATATAAAATAAAGTAGATTTATTGATTCCGGTAGTGATAGTGAATTGTTTCGGCTTAAGTAGGTACCAAGTAATTCTGTTGTGTCGCGGGTTCGATTCCCGTCCGAGAACATGATCTGGTGCGAGTCCTATTTTTTCTAGTATATTATTTAGTATTATATAAAATAGCATTGTGAATGCTTAAATCTCAAAATTTAAAAAGTTATATAGCTTTCTCATCTTAATCAACTGTTTAAAAATATCTGGAAAGATGTTCAGTTGAATGTCGAAGGTAATTCCTTCTACATTGGTGAGATGGCGCTGGCTTGCAGCGTAAGAGTTGATATACTAGAAGAAATTCGACGTTCTCACCAGTGACTCGGTAGCTCAGCGGTCAGAGCATTGGACCGGATATCCAAAGGTCGCGGGTTCGATTCCCGTCCGAGAACATGATCTGGTGCGAGTCCTATTTTTTCTAGTATATTATTTAGTATTATATAAAATAGCATTGTGAATGCTTAAATCTCAAAATTTAAAAATATTTAGTATTATATAATTCTGTTGTTTTCATTAAAATTGTTCACATCGAGTTGTCTTCGAGTGAAAGTAAAAGTCAAACCAGCCCTAAATATTTGAATATCCTTTATCAAGCACTATATCTTCAAGCCAAAATTCGTATTCTCGAATGTTCTAAGCTCGTACGCAGGTGCGGCACAGTTGAACTAAGCGCTTTCATCCGATCAGCTGACTTAACATTCGAGCGCAGTAGATCAGTCGCCTTGGGCGCGGCGACTGGAACCTTCGATTCTAACAAGGATTTAGTGACGCTAGAAATGACACAGTAGCGAGCGTGGTTATTAGTGAAAACAAAGCGTACTTGGTGAACGGATTGTATTTAGTTTCAAATATTAACCCGGCGAGCGCACAGTTTTTTCATGATGACATGTTTTCTTACTTATTTTTATCAATTATATTGGTTTCTTCTTCTCCTTCTTCCGCCTCAATTAACCCTCAGCTAAGTGTAGGCCTCCTCATTTGCGTACGTCTCACAGGAGTATCCCTTTCTATATTTCCTGTTCAGGAGTTATTTGCGATAACATGGTTTTTATTGTAGGTGTTACTTTAGCTGCATCTATTTTACTTATTTAATAAAAATACAACAGTAGAAGCACTTACAATATTTGTTTTTATTCCAAACCCAATGGTGAAAAAAATCAACAGAAACAAATAGATACTTTTATCCAATTGTTTAAAAACTTAACTTTTCATTACAGAACTGTTTATATTAAATTATTTAGTCACTTTTTTCTAATTTATGAATAACAAATGGTACATTATTTTAGTTTTTTTAAGTCAGTGTATTAAGCAGATTTAGCACATAGCAAACAGACGGGCTTCTTACAAATATGGCATGATTCCTTTTTTTTAATACAGAGAAAAATGTATTTACACAAAACCAAAAATAAAATTAAAATCGTAATACAAAAACTTACAATAACACTGACGCTACATCTTACTAACGTCGTTATGAAGTGTACCCATTAGAGGCGCACTAACCATTCACTCACCTTCTCTATGAGGTCGTCACTGAAATCTAGGTAGGTACAGGAAAGGACAAATTCGTGCGCGCAAAAATGCAAAAAAATATAGTAATGTTTTAAGTGTGTGTACGTCTCTCAGACGTACCACAATGGTTAAGGGTTAGTGTAGATAGATGCCTTTAAAATTCCACATAATTATTAACATCAATCCTTGTTTTTGAAATTTGAAATAGCATGTTACTTGTAAGTTTCCTTTATTCCTTTTTTGATTATTTTGACGCAGTCTAGCTGGAAGAAGTGAAGGACTTGAGAAAAGACGTGAACGATAGTGAAAGATAGTGAAGTAAGGAAGTGATATAAAAAAGTAAGTAATAAATATGCAGCATCCAAGTCGCTTCCAGTCAACATTTTAATCTGTGTTCTTTTATCAGCAGCGAGGAAAATAATACAATCGGTCACTTCCTAACGTCTCGTCTCGTAGGTCATCTCGTTTAGTACGCCACTAACTAACTAGTCAAGGAACGTCTGTTTACACGCAATGATGAATAGGTCAGTTATTATTAGCTTAGTAAATAGGCAATATTATTATAAATTGGTAGTATTTGCCGGATAGAAAAAATGAATTTGACGCTCATATTTTTATTGTTGTTGATTAATGAAGGAAAATTCTGAATATAAACAATTTTAAATGTTTTATTACTTATTCTAAATAAATTAGGTCATGTTATAATTGTAAGAGATTAATAAAATAATAATAATAATAATAAAATGTCATTATTGTGTTGTTTTGTAATTTTAAATTCTTTTTAACTCTTTATAATTTTGTTAATAAGTACCTACAATATAATATTATTACGTGGCTGTAACTTTTAAACTCAAATGCTGTGAACGCCTATAAGAGGCATATGTATATGACTTATACTTACACTTGCTATTTTAACTGTCAGAATGTATTTATATGTATGCTGTTGGTGTTCCTATTTAAATAAATAAATTATTTATAAATTATGATATAGATGCCAACATAAAATTATTAATATTAATATATATCAATAACCTATTTCAAATATAACCAAGTGCTTTCCTTAAATAAGTATAATAAATAGTATATCAATTTCACAATTTCCGCCAACCTTTAATTAACTTCCAATTGAAACGACAACAATAAACTGTTTTAACTCAATTTTCGATACCTATTGGTTCGCAAAATTGCAAAATAGCTCAGCAACAATGCCAACCATGATTCGTTTCCTTTTCCCAACATTGATATATCCACAAACATAATCAAGCTATAAAAATATCTAAAATGTTATGATAGTTCGACCAGAAATCATTATAATACAAATACAAAATGTATATATTCGCAAGGATTCAGGTGTGATTACAATTTATTACAATTTCTGAAAGAGACATTGTATCCTACCTTGATTGCTACTCCTACCTTGCAGTGGTCAACATGCCGGGTCAAGGGTTCCGATAGGTCCCGGATTCGATTCCCGGCCGGGCAGAAATTGAAATGATGAGTTTAATTTCTGTGACAGGTCTGGGTGTACTATATATAATAAGTATATATTAAAACAGTATTTATTTAAAAGGTATATAAGTAGTATATCAGTTGTCTAGCACCCATATTACAAGCTTTGCTTACTTTGGGGCTAGATGGTGCTGTGTGAAATCGTCCAAGCATTTATTTATCTATTTATGTACTACCAATCTATTAGTGTGTAAATTGTTTTGTTAAAATAATGTTTAAAAAGGTGGTTAAAACAATTTTTAATTAATTAAAAGTTTTTAAAAGTAGTATCTTATTACGTGCTGACAAATTATCTGTTCTCAATCCACCCTCTAATTGATATGTCGACGAGTAGGTTATCATTCACGTCTTCAAATAAACAGGAAAATAAACAACTGTTTGATGGTCAAATAACATTTTTCACACGTAGTTGCCTACTACGGACTCAAGGATGCACGTCACATCCTTGTCATTTCGTTAATATTCTATGGTAATGCGTTTTATAAGAGGACAATGATACATCACTTCCTAAACACATTATAATGCAATATTAACACGGTTACTAGGGTTCCGTACCAAAATGGTAAAAAGGAACCCTTATGGTGCGACTCAGTCTGTCTGTCACAGCTGGATATCTCGAGAACTACATATGTTATCAACTTGAAATTTAGAATAGTTTTAGATGACGTTTGCCCAACTATTTTGCAAATAAGAAAGAAATAAAAATATTTCTGTAATTTTTGCAACAGGGACTGAAAGGGGGTCTTAAAAATTCGAAAAAAGGTATATGTACCCACAATATGAAAGAGCGCTGCTTGCACATTCTCAAAATTTTTTTTACCATAGAGATAAATCAGAAATTATTTTATGTGATATGAGTTTATGTAAAGATTACAGGAAAAATAAAACGATCTAAATAGTAAACTTTTTCAGAACGATGGTACGGAACCCTCGGTGCGCGAGTTCGATTCACTCTTGACCGTTTTTTTATGGCTAAACCAAAGACTTTTTGGTGCCTATTCGTTATGCAAATGACATTTCAGTCCCATTCTCCAACCATTCCATCATCGCTTTAAATTAGCGCAAAAACCCTTTTTCATACGTCTAAGGCCCGTATTTATAAACCGCTCTCAACTATATGTGCTCTCGCTCTCTCATTATATATGTATAATAAGTATTTATTGAAAAAGTATATAAGTAGTATATCAGTTGTCTAGCACCCATATTACAAGCTTTGCTTAGTTTGGGGCTAGATGGCGCTGTGTAAAGTGGTGCAAGCATTTATTTATTTATTTATTTATAATATATAACTCATGCTTAAGTATTCCGTCAACTGCCGCCAGCATTCTGCTACACTAGAACTAACAAGATAATGATGTACTTAATTTACGACATGCCAAGAAGCAACAAGATGACAAATCTGCTCATCATCAGCTGTCATCAAACAAAAGCCTCTTACATTGTCAACGAGTGTCGTGGCCAACTAACCTTGTCAGCTATGTTAGATGATAATTATCATTGTTGTAGTACAGAAGAACAAGTTTTACGTAACTCTTTTATTGCAAAAATCCAAGCTTTATAATTATTACCATTAATTATCCTATAGAACTTGAGTCATAAATATTTTTAACTACCTATTCAAAATATAACGACACTGTCCTCGCGAGGACTACTCGATATACCTACCGGGCAAGCCCATGGCCATTGAAATCTATTCTCTGGGGCCGTACCGGCTAACGTATCAAACTTCGAAAAGTCTGTCGGGCTTCAAATTAAAGCAGATAAATCGAGCCTCAATTGGGCCAAAATGGCGAACCCCAATTGATGTCACACGAACATCGATATCTTCTAAATAACTTCGGCGAATATTACAATACGAAACTCTTACTTCGATTTATCTGTTTTAAGTTGAAGCTCGGCAGACCCGCCGAAGTTCGAAAAGTTAGCCGGTAGGGCCTCTGTGTTTTCGAGCGCTTAGCTGAACTACTTGTGACTGAAATGTATTTTATCTGAGAGGAATAAAAAGCTTATATTTTTTAAACATAAAAAACTAAAAGTAAACGAAATCATGGCGCCTTGATAAAATTGTTAGCCATATTGTCGATGAGCGCTGGCCTTAAACTAACCATAAAATATCCGAATTATATCATATGGACGCAACGCATAATGTTCAATCCAATTCAATTATTACGATCGCCCGTGGCCCTTACAATGACAGAATACCAACATAATATTACGGCCAGTGTTGTCATGTACTAGCGAGAATTTCTACCGGAAGTGTCATGGCGGTCGCGACTCGAGACGCGAAGGCGCGTGCGCAAGGCAAGGTACTTTCGTGTGTGGCCATGAAGTAGGATATTCACTCTAGAGAGTATTGTTACCTAAGTGTGTTTGTATTTTAGTGATTATTAACCCTGTTTGTTTATATAACTTATGCTAGTACGTAGATTTAGATGCATTAAGTCTAGCAGATATTCAATAGGCTACGCCAGATAATGTTTCACGAAATTTTATTAAAAAATACAGATTTCACGCTCCACGCAACTATAAGAGTACATTAAAAATTAACATCAAAAATAAAAAGTACTATTAATAGTGTCTAGTTGAGCCATCTGCTCGTCCATTGAAATAGGAGAGAGTTCCATTTCTAAGATTGTTAAAAAACAACAGGGAGCCTTTTGCATGATGTATTTTTTTTAGTTAAATAAAAATAACTATCAGAACCTTAAGTGTCTAAAATATACGTATTACCTTGAAAAACATAACTGTATACTTACTTTTATTAGTTCACACCGTTATTTTTTGCATCAGATGTGTGGCAAAGTAGTAATAAAGGTAAATTAATTGTTTATAAATTAATTGTGTCATTAACCAATAGCACTTAGTAATAGACGAGAAGCTTATAATTTATTATAATTCTTAATGGTTATTTTTTATTCTGATGTTTTCTTTAACTAGCTAATAATGAAATACTAATAGGTACCGTAATCATTGCTTTTGGGTGCTCTTACAATTATCTATGCTAAATATAAAGATCTAAGTATAACCTTGCAAGTGACTAATTTATGTATATTAATAAGACTAAAGGGACTGTTTCACAAAGTCCAATTAAGTTCATATTAATATACGCATATAAATTATGTACCAATTCATTTATTAAACCAGAAGTTATAGTGCATAATCACATATCGTGAAACAGGCACTAATAAAAACAAAAATACTAAGAAGTAATGTAAAATAGCACAATTACGTTTACTACACTCGATAGCAACTATAGTAAGCAAATTTGTATGCAATTTGGCACAGCGCCTCTGGCGGTAACTACACTAAACTAAACGTTGTCATACAAATGTGAACTACAATCGCTATCGAGTATAGTAAGCATACACTCATAATATGTAGCCTCGTTTCTAGTAATACCGATGAGGAAAAACAATATCAAACAATGTTTCTCTACTTACAAACGCAAACTTTGTGGCCTCTACAGGTTATATGCAGATTTTGTCCTTGCTTGCAAACATTGCACTTTGTTTGGTGACGTCGGAACTTGCTAAGCTCTATTCAGTTTTGCTTTTATTGCAGTATAGTCTATTTTATTATGGAATAACAAATAAACTAGTGGCTCTGTAGAGCTGTAACCTCGCGTTTGTGACACTTTTAAAGATTTTTAGTAATGGCTGAAATATGATTTTCCCCGAGAAAATTCACGAGAATTGGTTTAGAAATGCGACCTAAGAGAAGAATAGATGTACAACCGGAAAGCCGGACAGCCGGACAGACATACGAAAGCATTTTGGCTCAAGCTGAAACGGAGACGCTTCGCTAGCGCTTCGCGCTCGTTTGGTCAAAAAGCAAATCAAGAAAATGGTCACTTTCAAAAATAAAATGTAACTTTCTATAGTTTATATGATTTTGATTGCTACGGATGAGGTGACAATAAAATTGGCACTCATTAAACTTGGCCCTACAAATAGTTTTTTAAAAAACAAAAAATATCTTTCACACAAAAAAAACTAAACCAAAATCGGTTCATCCTTTTGGAAGCTACGATACCACAAGCAGATACACAGATACACCCATACACAGATACGTTAAACTATTTACACCCCTCTTTTTGCGTCGGGGGTTAAAAAGTCCTTAAAAATGTAAAAGTGATTTGAAATTTTGAGATTTAAGCATTCACAATGCTATTTTTATATAATACTAAATAATATACTAATATCTGGTGCGAGTCCTATTTTTTCTAGTATATTATTTAGTATAATGTAAAAGTTTTAAAAAGGGGATAGATTAAAATGTGATACATTTTGACGCAATAAAAAAATGCAAGCATAAATTGACTTTAAAATCACCTTTTATAGTTTAACACATAAGGGGAGGCGCACACAGGTCATATTAGGACAATATCCGAACAAAGAGAACGTGTTTCGCGACTTCAAGAGTCGTGTTATGTACGACTCTGTAATTTGCAAGATAAATATTATTCGCTACACCATCAAAGAAATCCTGATCGATTCATTAGAACGTACGGTCTAAAACTTTTTATGAGATGTGTTAAGCTTTTAGGTTTTACGTCGAATATTATTGTAAAATTATACTAATGTTATGTCGTTTTGTTCCAGGTATGGGTGAAAAATTTAAATCATCAAAATGAATTTAACGTAAGTAAACTTAGATCACCAAATTGTGGTGGACAATTTTATTCTTATGGAGCAAGAACTGTTAACCAACTTACTTCTTAAGTGTAAAACAACTAGCGAACGCCCGCGACTTCATCTGCGTGAACCATTTTGTTCCATCCCTCGGGAACAATACTTTTTTCTGTATGAAAGGTACCCAATGCCTTTTGTTGTACTTCTTGCAAAGTGTTATTATGCAAGAAGAACAAAAAAATTTCATGATGTCAATTCATTTTCAAGAATGTGAATTTTCCATACTAACATTTTCTTAATTTATTTAACAATCATGAACGCTAATGTTTTAAAACTTTTATACACTAATGTTTAAACACTAAGAGAACGTATGCCACTTAGGTTACGCGATAAAAATAAGTATCGGTTAAGTTACAACGAAATAAGAGTCATTTCTGCTTAGAAAGAAAGGAGTTACTAATAATAAGGTACTTTTTTAACATTAGGAAAAGAAAATCAGAAATATTTTTATTGCTGACAGGTAGTTGACCGTCATGTTCATAATTCGAAATTAAAAAATTCAATTCAAAACTCATTTATTCAGTCTAGGCTGTTACAAGCACTTGTGAATGTCAAAGAAGCTACGCGATCGGTTCGCAAACCCGATTCGAAATAAATTCGAAATAAACAACCGAAGCATCTTTACCATCATAGTAGTTATGAGAGTCTCTGTATGTGAAAAAAAATCGGCAATTTCATACTTTGACCCCTATTATTAGTAAGGTTTTGATAGGTAGCAGTCACAGCTGCTGCTAATATTTTGTGATAAACTCTTAGTAGTCAAGCAAGACAGTAACTGTAATTCTTTTGGTTGCCTAAAAAGTAAAGTTACTTTTTTTAGTAAGTATAATGAAGCAAAAAATTGACTTTGTTATTTTCTCAAGACTCGTGTCATATTTATTAGTATTCATACTTGTTAGACACGGAAGTATCTTTTATTAGACATAACTCGCCATTTTGTTATTTTTTTTACAAAATTATATCTTATTACATTTTGCGCGCAAAATGATCGTGAATTTGTTGTTAGACAGCGTCGTATTCTTGTCATGTTATTAAATTTTAAGTTATTAGCACAGTAATATTTTTACATTTTAAAAGTAATGTCTAAATTTTTTCTGTGTGACGTTATATTTATTTTGTCTCAAGTAAAAATTCTTATTTTTTGTGGCCATTGTTATTAAAAGATTTTATTCAAATTGTCTATTTTATTTACACTGCTACCCGGCAACAAGCAATCAGTGCATTGGGCTGGAATCCCAAGGGTGCGGGTTCGGGTCCCGTCTGAGATGCTACGGATAAGTCGATTTTTTCTAATATTTTTTCTAATATATTATTTATCGTAAGAGTGAGATTGCTTAACAAAATAAATTTTGACTCATAAACACTTCTTAGTTTTCCACACGTAACTATTCGTTGTTGATTCTTCTTAACTGTATTCGTACCTATAAGAAGCGTAAATACCTTTATTGGGTGGTGAGATAGATATCTCATACCAAACCTGAAAGCAGTGATAGTAGTACTATTACAAGTATATATTCTGTAGCAGTGATAAGACGTCATCCCGACAAGACTTGATAAAAGAGTTGGAGATCGTAGTATGGAGCGGTTTCCATCGGAAAATGCTGCCTCCATTTTCTGGTCTTTAAGTAATTAATTGGCTTTTACGTCACCTCTACTTAAGTGTAAAAGGTTCGTAGTGCTCAACGCCACGCGGCTATATCTACAAATATCTCACTCTAAATGTGAAATAAAATAAATTAAAAGGGAATCTAATTTTTATTTGTAACATGTAATATTTACTCATAAAACCTGCGTATTGTTTCTTTTTATTTCAGAATTCCTGAACAAATACTAGTATAATTATATATAACCGTTATTAATGTAAATGTAAAGAAATTAATAGTACATACATACACGTGTTCAAGAAACAATAGACATGTATTAAGAAAGATTTATGCGAGAGTTGAAAGAGCGACAATTCTATAAGAGATAAGTATTATAAAATAAAATTTAACGATCATACGTCATTAATATTTTATCTTTGAATTCATATTACTTATTTTTATTTAATTAAGTAATTATTAAAGTGGTTTATAATTCGACTATTATTTCCATGGTTAATAACGTTGTTCATAGATGACAATTCTGAGGTAAAACGAAAAGTCAGGCGAAAAAGAGATTATCTTAACATGCTTGCTGCTTGATACTAACTAACAATTAAAATATTTGAGCAATGAGGCATCTAAATATACTATTTCATTCCAATTCGACTGACAACGAAAAAAAATCTGCACAATCGTATTGATACATCAGCCGCATCCGCGCTATCGAGTACTCGCACGCATATTCGATTATCAACCAGGCGTAGCGTGACGTCGCATGGCCACCGGCCACACCGGTCAGATTTTCCGCTAAAGCCTCCGACCGCCCTGCAAACTCGATCGGAAACGTAATCGCGATCGTAAACAATGGACGAGTCGGCATTCGCGCGTGGAGTAGCGTGCGAGCCGCACGCGTGTACCGAACAGGTACAACACGTAAAGTTTACTTTTTGTGCCTTATCGTGCTCAATTACACCTTTTTAGTTGTCGCCGGCCAAACGAGATGTACTTATCTTGATACATTAGGACAGAAAGTGATAAATGTACCTCCTTATCGAACGACTCCTGAGATTGTGCACGCTCTTGACATTGTAGTGCAGACTCACGTGAAAATAGACGTCAACTAGTGAGTTAAAAATTTTTGTTTGTTGATTTGCAAATATCGTGTCGTGATTTCAGTAGTGGCAATTAGTTTCGCCTTAATGAATATTCATGTGCCATTATTATTTACCCGGAAAACGCGTTATCTCCACTTATTGTTCTGGAATCATTGTTATGCTGATTCTAGATGGAGCACTAGGATTGCTCGTAAAGTACATGAAACGACAAGAGATTAGCGGAAATGACCATTGAATTGCGGCGTCATTTAGAAAAATATTTTTCTTATATGAACACATCAGTGCCACTAGTTTCGCGTTGGTAAAATAATAACGTCAATTCATTAAATTAATGTTAAGTCACCATTTATTGTTTGATAAAGCTTAGTTTTTTAATGACTATTTCAAGGAGATCTATGACAGATCGCAGCGGCAGTTTTCCGATAGTCACGTGTTTGTGATGCGACCTACCGTGAAAAGCAAAAAGTGTAGCAAGTAGCATGGACGAGTTGCGAGTAATTGGAAAATACCTCATCTATAACAACTATAATTTAAATGACAACAACGGATATTATCTAAATTGAAAAAGTTTTTATTATAAAAAGCTTCGTTAATATACAAACATCAAAAGTCGACAAATCAAAAATATTGAAGGATACTCAACCGTTCAAAGAAACATCGATATTCTTTTCCAAGTCTAAAGTTATGCGACCATGGTTATAAAAATACATAATGTAAATATCATGTGACAAAAAGCAAGCTAACACATTCATAAAAAGATAATAATGCTCCAAGGAAAATTCGTTATTTAGTAATTTGACGTGTATTTCTTTAAAGATAAAGAAATCTTGTCCGTAGATCAATATAACGATTTTTTTTATTTTTCTATTACAATCCAGTGAAATATAGTGATAAAATTGAAGTATAGTTTTTTAACAATATTTTTCTTGGTAGGTACCTTATCGATTACTTCTGTTAATGAATGTCTTATCTATGTCATTAGAATACGTCTTTGGAACAATAAATATTAATAATTTCAATCGAAATGCAATCAGGTTTCTAAGTTAAAAATCTCAATATCAATTTACCTTCGTTGTTTAGAATCTTGAACTAATATGACGCGCTTGTTCTAGGCACGACAAGGTAATCATACTAAGAAATGATTTACTTTGAACAATTTTACCTCTAAGTGTGTGGCTCTGCTATTAATGGAGACGTGTGTAGAATATTGTATTATTTTACTAGTCTTTTGGACTTTGATGCCATATGCTATTTGGATTTGTAATATCTGTTCTATCTATATATTTCATATGTTATTTGTTATTTGGATTCACTTAGTGAATTATTTATGTTCACTATGTAAAGTTTGATAATATAAAATAACGATTGATTTATTCTCTATCAGCAATATCGATTGAGCATCAAAGAATCTACGTTCGAAATCGACATTCGAAACCAATTCCAAGTGGAAGCAAATTCGGAAGTGAAAACCCACGGCACGCGCCCGGCTGAGTGAAGTGTGAACTCGGACGTGGGGTAAAGTGATAAAAAGCAATGTCACGTGAGTGAAGTGAATCTGTTCGAGTGCAATTTGTCGAGAAAAACTGGAGGTCGACACGTATGAAGTGTCAGTTGTCGTCCAGCTGACAACAGATGTCGCTCCGATCGAAGTCGGTGAGTTTTTCCATCGGTTTTTCATTTGACTTCTAAACTCATTCAATACAGTACAAAATGTAATTTAAAATATTTATTACATACTAACAATACGAGTTAATATTATCAATCAAAATGCTTTCTGAATTATGAGTTTTTTTGCACTAGTCTTGTAGAAATATAAAAAAACCTTTCATATAATTTAAGATCGGATAAAGAGTAAAATATTTAATAAATTTGAATACGCATTTATGATACGTATTGTTGATTCAGCTTGCTAAATATAGGTATTTAAATATACAATTAAAATGATATCAGCGAATGGTTTCTTAATATTCAATTACTGATGGTGTTACTCGTAATTTTTAATGAACAATTAACTTAAAGGAAAATTAAAAAGGGCAAAAAAATATCTTGAAAGAAAAAAAAATATGAACTTTATGATATAAAATATTTCGGTCAAGAAATAGCAATATTTTAGTCATAACTGACTTAGCTTGTACCATAGTGAATTAAGAACGGATAGAAAAACTTATGTGTTTAATACTTAAGTGTACTATAAATAATGAAAAAAATATTGTAAGTAGTCACTTGCCTATACTGACGCAAGTTAAGTTTTTAAAAGCAACACAGTACATAAATCATGACTGTAGGAATTTGTCTCGTAAAAAAATATGGAAAATTATTAAGTATTGTAACTGTTATGCTACTGCCAAAAACTGGATAAGAATACTTTACCGGTCAAGTATACAAAAACACTTACGTACTTACGGAACAGTAGTTGTCATGTACGTATAAGATGTTAAGTTTTTTTAATATGTTTATTTTAAAGGTTTTGTATTTGGAATAATAGTAAGAAAAAGAAGAAAAATTATAAATTCTATTGTTATCTTATACACAATTGTGACAGATATCATGTTATAATGTTAAAATTATTAGTTACTAGTAAAGTTTGTTGGTGTAAATAATTGATATGTAAAAAACCGGATAGGGGAAGTAAATTTAAACAAAATAGATTTTTCTAGTATTGGTTCATGCCAACTATTTGATAAGTTTTATTTCTATACAGAATTTAATTTGTACTCTGGATCGCGAGCACCAAAAACAATGCATGTGTTTAAAACTCATACAATGTGAAGTAGATGATAATAAATTAATAATAATCAAGGAATGTAACTTTGTACATATTTGACATAAGAAATAAACTTGTACCAATATGAAACATAATTTCATAGTTATTATTTCCAGGTTATACATTTAAATTATTTTTTCTCTGTACAATGCGATTAATTTAACAATGATGTAACTGAAGTGACTACCGTCAGAGTGCTTGCGGTACAAAACGATATATTTCAATCTGTAAAATTTTCTCTTTGCCATACATTCTCGAGCAAAAATGAAATTGCAGCGGATTTTACTATAATTTACTATTTGATTACTAACAACAGACAATTTAATCGCATTGTGTATTTCAGTCTATAGATACCTAATTGCTTTAGTGTTATATGTTTACGCTTCCCTTTGGCCGCGATCGAAACGTTTGGTTGCGCTTTAACTTTGAAATATTACCCCCCTACTAATAAAGATTGTATAGCAGATGTATAAGTTACACAGTGTTTTGTCCCTTTCTTTTTAATGCCAAACTTAATAGCGACTCGGTAGCATAATGTGCATTGGGCATTGGGCCGGAATCCCAAGGGTGCGGGTTCGAGTCCCATCTGAGGTGCTACGGGTGAGTCGATTTTTTCTAGTATTTATTCTAATATTATTTATCTTAATATAAAAATAGCATTGTGAATGCGAAAAATCTAAAATTTAATAATTAAATAGTTTGACAGAGAGTCACCACTGTGTAACTTATAGATACAATGTTTATTAGTAAGGGGGTTACAGATGACAATTTGATCTCACACTTGCTATTGAAGCATATCAATAATTTCATGTAGGGACTAAGGTCACATTATAATTATTAATCTTTTAATCTGCCTGTAGAACCTTGAGTTGTCTCCTAGTTAGAATTTCTGGGAAAACGTCTATTTCCTCAATCGAAGGCGATAATTAAAGCTAACATTATGATTATTATTATAAAATAATGAAGTAAGGATATTATTTGACCATAATAATATCATTTATGGCGAGTATGGTCAAGCGAATACCCCGTATGACATAAAATAATAATATATGGAATATTTACGAAAAGTTCTCACTGACTTTTTCAAATATAAAGTGAAAAAATATTTTTCATAAAAATGCATCAACGTATCAAAATAAATAATAAAAGTGATTGGATGCGTTTGGATTTGGATAGATTAATTATTTTTTCTTGTGAATATTTAATTCACCTTTGTTTCACCTTTGTCAAAATATACATTTTGACACAGAACCAAAAAGAAATTCTAAAAAATATTACGCTCTTCCTATAAAGAAGTAAACAATAAACTAAGTATGTTCTGCAGAATCTGCACCCTTGTGTAACAATATCTATAATTATGCAAAATGAAAATCTATAATTCCCATCTGTTAAAGTGACAGCTGAGTTCCTATTTTAAAATAATTTAGCTTAGAGAGATTTTCATCTTAAATTTTTGTCACTTATTTTACAAATCCTTTTCTGCGTAGACATTGATATTGAAATATAAAATCTGCCGCCCTTTCACGCGATGATATCTAGATAATTCACAAGACAACACGAATGCCTAGCACGAAGTACGAGTCACGATAGCACCGACCTTGCAAGAAATGAGTACTGGTGAAATAAATTAGTACTTGACTAGTTATTTTCTTTCTTATCTGTGCGTACACGTGGTGAATAGTTCGAGTATAAATATCTTCAGAGGGATTAATAATAGTAGGTTTTTGCACAATTCTGCGGCTAAATAGATTTCTGGTTAATTGTTATTTTGCTTATATACCGCTCAAAAGAAAATTGGGGCCACTATATGGTTTTCCATACAAACGAGCTAATTTTTGAAAGGTTTTTTTTTCGTATAAATTCAATTTGTTTTCATTTGAATTTGCTATTGTTTGAAAAATGTAATAGTCAACTTGCGGACTTTGCTGTCGAATTTACTGTATAAATTTTCCTATCTGCCGTGTGCCAGTTAGAATAAAAAGAAAATCGATTTTCATACAAAAATACGCAAAATTTATAATTTTTGTATTAGCCATATATTACAGGCATGCTTGTGCATACTTTGCAATAGAATATTTTTTAATTTTCAAATATATTTACAATATAGATACAATTATAGATTAAAATGACACCACTTGAGAGCAAGTGATCTTGATTAAAGTGAATGATTATGATAAAGGCAGAGACTAAGATGGCGTCTAATCACACATTCCGTTCATTAAGATATAATTCTTTCATAATAATAAGGTACGTTGCTTTCTCAGAAATATAACAATTTTAGAGGCTAGTTTTAAATCATGATGATTGCTTTATCAGAAAGTAATATTAATCGTACACATTAAAAGTCTATGCCTATTAAGAATATTGTGCAATTAACGACTGTACGTATACAACTAAAAATTATTCAGTAGGTATGTAGTGCAGTTTTTTTGCCAAAATGTTATTGGTTTTTCCATTTCAAATATCTGCTGACCGTAATAAGGATAATATTCGCTTTATTTTGAGTGAGATTAGAAAAAAATCTGACAAAAGTTTTGTGACATTGTTCATAATAAATAGGTCTTCCCTTTTATTTACTATGTCATATTTCAAGATACCTCTTTTAAATACCTCTCTTATTTGAGTGCGTAAAGCGTCATAGTTTTTTGAATCTTTCATTACTTTGTAGGTACGAAAATCTAAGAAGTTCTACATCTCATTCAAATTTGTATTATGCATTTAGCATATTTTTAAAAGACAGAAGAATATACACAATGCTTATGCTATAGGTACTAAATAATATACTAGAAAAAACACGACTCGCACCAGATCATATTATCGGGCGGGAATCAAACCCGTGACCTTTGGATGTCCGGTCTAATGCTCTTACCGCTGAGCTACCGAGATATAAGTGGCATCGTCAAATTTCTCCTAGTACATCCCACTCTTACGTTGCAAGCCAGCGTTATTTCATCAATGTAAGGAATTTTCTCGACATTCAAATTAAATATCTTTCCAGATAATTTGACAATTGATTAAGATGAAACAGCTATATCATGTATAATTTAAATATGTCATTTAAAAATTATATGAATGATGAATGTCGAGGTAATTACTTACATTGGGAATGCTAAAATCTCAAATTTAAAAATACACAATGTTTGTTAGTGTTGGGTATCGCGTCGATGTCTTTTTTACTTACTGAATTTCCCTAAACTTTAAAATGTTTTTTTTTACTCAAACAGCGAGAAAATGCCATTTCTATGCGAAAATACTGGCCATATGAGAACGTATCTACATTGACAAGTACCTCAGTGGTGAGGATTCCGGGTGTAGTGCGTTTACACTTTAGGCCTTATCGTCACTTAACATCAGGTGAGGTGAAGGCCAAGCACTATCCCGTTGTAGATAAACAAACATCACTCTCGGGGTGATCGGGTGCTGTAAAATGTAACTGCACTGCATAATTTATTCTGGAGAAAATGTTATCATCTGGCTTACCCCACTGATGACTTAATAATTTCAAATTAATTTTTCATAATCACCATTACACTATATTCTCCTAAAAAGACTATTAAGCAAATGGGAACGGCAATAAACATAGCCCCTAGTCATTTGGAGGCACGCCCTAGAAGCCTGCGTAGAAAAGACATTTTCACTATTCACGTAAACTCGATCGATATTAAATAATATCAGCGAAATGTCATCTGTAGGATCTGCACTCTTATTATGACGCAATAAGGTTGCTTTCACTGCATAACGCACCCCTGTGAGTTAGCCTTGATGGCAGACGTCAGCGACTATCCCACAGGCCATTTCACTTGACCTTCCAGGTATAAAGTAAACGAATGAGTAATTGGGTTTATTGTTTCACCTCGTTTCACTTTTTAGAGTTCCGTACCGCAAAAGGAAAACGGAACCCTTTGTTGTCCGTTTGTCTGTCAAGACCCTTTATCTCGGGAACGCCTGGAGGTATCGAGTTGAAATTAAATGCATATGTGAAACAACTACACTTCTAAGTAAGTCTGAATATACGGCCGTTTATGCCGCAAAAACGCATACTTCGTCTCTCTCAAGGAAATCAAAATTAGTAGGGTACTTCCTGTTGATCTAGAACTATGAATTTTGGCAAGTAATATCGTCTTATGCTACAAGTACAGGGAAAAGTCTGAAAACTATACATTTGTAATTAAATCATAAAAAATATAGTCTTTATTTAAGTACCTACAAATGTACGGAACCTTCGGTGGGCGATTCCGACTCGCACTAATTCGGTTTTTTCTACTACTAAAGATAAAAGGATTTATGGTTTTTAAGTGACAGAATATACAGTCAGAATTTCCAGTCTATTGAAATTATTATAAAGACATTTAAAGTAAAAATGGTTTTGTGTATGAATAATTAGTGCATTTTTTTAAAAATATGCACGGAGTTGAATGTTTGAATAAAGTCAATAAGAATTAAAGTAGTTAATACTATTTTGTAATGTTAATAATCTGATAATTAGTGGAGTAGCCATTGTTTTAAAATGTAAAATTGAAGTCGTACATAACTTCCTGCATTTTCCTTATGACATTACTCAAACGTCCCCGTCACGTTTGACGCAATATTAGAACTTATATTATTTTCTGTACCCCTGTCAACCTGTATGCAAAATTTGATCGAAGCGTACCTACCTAACAAACAAACAAACTTACTTTGACATTTATAATATTAGTAAGGACAAGGAAGTAAGTAAGTTTTGTGATCAGTACCTGTAGCACGAACAGCAATCGAAAAAAATAGAGTGCGTAAAAACATTCGTCAGAATCATTTTGTATGGGAAATTTGTACAGCGCATGAACAAATTTTTTGGACAGATCTCGGGTCAAACCAGGCTATTGTCAGTACTGTACTGCTACCAGGACAAAAATATTTATTTTCGAATACGGCCAGCGCAGCGTAATTCGTCTAGAGCACACAGTTTCTATCTAATTCTAAAAAGGAGGTTATTTTTTTTTACCTATCTCAAGTTGTCAGTCAACTATAGCGCATTCACTCAGCAGTAAAACAAGCATAAACACTGATTTACCAATAACACCACGTTACGTGTCGACGCCCAATGCCAATGTCAATATCAGCGCAGCGCACGACCTCGCACGGTCGATCTAGTGTGTTTACGATATCAATAACGCCATCAAGCAAAGTTATATAAACATAATAATATGAGAAGAAGTCTACATAAAAACACTAATCGTTTATATGGACTTCAGTCATGTGCAGGTCAAATAAATAACCCATTTTTGTATTCATTTGTTTAGCAAAATGTACGATCTGAGTGTTACGATGTAGTTGAACCGTAGTCGGAAAAATGTGCCGACTTGTCTGTGCATTTCCATCACACGCTCACGTAATTTTGTTTTACAAAGTAAAGATAGATATTACGCATTTAAGTAAGTACTTCTCTTGAAAATATAAAAATACATCTGAATAACATAATTCAGTTTTAAGCGTGACAAATAATGTGATAACGCGAGTAAAATGGTTTTTTTATGTTTTCATGGGTTGCTGAAAATAATAAATTTAACAGCAATATGAGTATGAAAATGCAAATAGTTGTAGATTAATTTATATTACGCTTTCCGTTTCGCCTGATCAACTTTTGTGGCGACAGCTATTAGGTAGTTCAATTTTCTCTATATGTAAATACATAGTATATTACCAGTGGAGTTCAGCTCATTTCTGTGCAAAAATTATCATTAAAGATGAACTACTGTACTTAATCTATCAGTGTCTTTAAAAATTGCAAAGTGGGTACTCTGCTTTAGATCTTCATTTATATTAATATTAGGTATGTACCTACTCGTCGCGGATTCGGAGCAAGGCCGATTTGACTTGCCTGATAGATACAATTTTATCTGACTCTATTCTATAAATGAAAACTAGTTTGAATGGCACAGGTAAAAATAATTCAAATAAAATGCTTTTGGATTGGCCTTTACCCACAGCGTCCGATTCCGATCCGTGCCGCCGATACGATCTGTCGATGCGATCTGAACGCATGCGTTCTTTGTAATCAATGGCTGCCCGTGTATTGCTTTCCCACTGCCTGTAGTTGATGGCGTGATCGGTGTGGCAACAGGACGATTTTATCACCTACAAAATAAGCTCATTTTGTGCAAAATCACATCTTTTAACACTTATTTTATATTTACATATTAGATAAGCACCCTGTTTGTAAGTGGGGCGTTATTTCTAGATCGTATTGGCGGCACAGAGACGGAACGGGTGCTGTGGGTAAAATCCTTATAACAGTTGTATATCATTGTAGACAAGTATCAGGCAAAGTTGTCGAACGTTACACCACCGGCTCCACACGCTCGATCGAACCTCGGCACATATGTAAAGTTCGTTGATGCTTTTGAAAAGGACCTCTTTGACACATTTGTTACAAAACCGGCAATGTACGCTACCACTCGTCTTCACTCGGCAAGTGAAGTGTCGGTATAATTATACGATTTTTTTTCTTGTTAGCTGAAAGTTCTGAATGGGATGGTAGGAAAATGTGAGCAAATCGTATGCTTGCTTTTTTAGTTATTTCAATATAGATATTGAATTTGAATTTGACTTTGGCACGCTCGGTGAATAAGGGAACTGTTTTTAATTAAACCACATCTTCCTGGTTTCCTTATTAAGCTTTCTTCTTTTCGTCTCCGTCTCCATGGACTGTAGCTTTAGATTCACCAAAAATAGTTTGACTGGTGATTAGTTCATGTTGAATACAGTGTCCTTTACACATAAGTAACATTAATCATGTGTTCAACAACAATAAGGTGGCCTTGTTAGCATTATTGTAAGTGACAAATGTATGGCTAGTAATGATTTATGCACTTCCGTCCGGATTTGCATTAACGCTTTTATTTTAAGTAAATAATTAGTGTCGCTAATGGCTGTTTAATTGGAGGTTAAGTTGATTTTACGGGCATTATTTACAATATTCATTTACTTTTAGAATCTATTGGAAATTTTACCTCGGGCAGGATTCAAGTGTGTGACAAACGCAGGTTTCGACAGTGTCTTCAATATTTTTTTATTCCATCCAACCACTTTAATTTATTTTCAAATAGACAGGTACAGTTCGAGAAGCTCGGTGGCACAGTGGTATAGCATCTGGCCCATCGATTGTGGGGGTTAAGCAACTTTCGCAAGAGTCGGTCATGAGATGGGTGACCAAAAATTTATTATATCGAGCTCCTCCGTACTTCGAAAGGCTAACGTACTTTCGTTAAGCCGTTGATCCCGGCTACATTTGCAGTCGTTTGCACCCACCAATCCGCATTGGGCCCGCCTGGTGGGTCATGGCCCATCCTCTTTATCCAATTCTAAGAAGGGCCTGTGCCTCAGCAGTGGAGACATTAAAAGTGGCTGATGGTCATGGTCATAAGGTACAGTTCGATGCAAACTTAATGGTGGTTTTGAAGTTAGCCGCGCACCACTCACTTCCCCACCAAAATAGTGTTCTTCGTCTCGCGCGATGTTCCGAGCCGCCATAATTTGCATCAAACCAGTGTTATTGCGGAAAAACTATCTAGAAAATTAGAATGAATTTTGCTAATCTAGGTGGTTTTTCCGCCAAACCACTAAATTAGTTTACGAATATAATAGAGTAAAGATCTAATTTTGTCTTCATAATTTTGTTCAGTCACCGCTTGATAAATTATTTTACGTCATCTGACATGTTTTTATGACCTGAGGAATTTTCCTACCGTAATGATTCTTATGAGCCTATTATATTTTATCTGAATTTTAGCGATATAAACCCTGTTCATAGTTTAATACTCGATTTTAAATTAAGCTCTAAAGACAAAGTATTTGCTTAAGATGGTAAAAAATAGGTATATAGAAGTGTGTTGAAGAGTTTTTTAAACTAGATTTCCTTACTACTTTTATATTAGAACAATTTGGAATGTTTTCAAATTGTTCTAATATAAAATCATCCATCATCCATTGGACAGACATAATGACTTTTTTTCCAAAATTATAGCATTTTTACCATTCCTACATCACCGCGAAGCTAATAAGGTTAGATAATGAGAATTAAAAATAAAATTTAAAATCTTTCTATTCGCAAGTTCGAAAAATTGCAAAAAAAAAACAAATACATTAACAGGCTTACGGATTTAGGTGATTAGCAGTTTTTTTTAATAGCTGTATATGCATCACATGTTTCGAGTGTGAATGACGATACGAAAACTTGATAAACACTTGGCTTATTCGTATTTTCACTATAGAGTGCTATAATGGCTATAATCTTTAAATGGTAAAAATAATAAAATTATTTATTAAATCAAGAAAAAGAATCGGCTAGAACTAGCCATTAAATTACAGAATACCGTCACCGAAATATTTTCTCGGGAAAACTTAATTTTTAATGTTGAACATACGTTAATCGATGCATATATTCTGTGTCGATACTTGAAGTTTGACGATATGTCCTCGAACGGACATACCTATCGTCAAAACTCTATCATCATCGTAAAGAAATATAAAAGGTAGACCAAAGAGAAACCCAAAAAGGCTCTAACGTTGCTGGTCGGTAACACAGGTCTTGTTTTAGAATTATTTACTTTCGATTTATTCGTTCTATTAATTCCCGACGTTTCGACACCTTTCCAAGGGTCTTGTTTACGGGAGGATCTTCTCTAATCCGTAAAAAGTGTTTTATTTCTAATGAATCCAGCATTTTTTATCAAAACTCCTTTTCCTTAATGACATCACTTTTACAAGTGACTTCGAAAGTACTTATTAGCTTAAAATAAACACTATGCCCTTACGTACAAATAAAAAACATTTTGATTTGTACGTACATGACGCACTTGCTAGTACTATAGAGTGGTCAAAGTCATTATAGATCCTTTAATTAATCTAAAGTCCAAAAGTATTACGAACGTTCTTAACCTGTGTGACGTTCATTCATTTTTTAAGACCTTATAGGTAGGTACTATGTACTTTAGACAAAATTTATAATAATATCGAACTAGGTATCGACAACAACAAAGTCACGTGTGGCCAACGTGTAATGATTCATATCGACATTAATCAAACCAAAGCAGACATAATAACTCATCTCGTATGTTTGCACTTATGGTGGGCTACTCATTCGAATGTTACTTTATTCAGAGATCGAGTGGACGTGATTGGTCTATGATCTCAGCTGCAAAGTTGACAATTCTGTTTGTGATAATCATGATAGTCTATTTGTGAAAAAGGTAATCCCTAAAGCTGAGTACCCACTTAGGCTCGTGCAGGGTCGGTATGGCGTCAGGGCATAGACCGAAGCGAGACCAGACCGAAGCTGGGCTCGCGTACCTCGTGCTCCGCGAACCTGCAACATGATCAATGCGGACTTTGCGAAGATCTACTTGCTCCCTTTTGTGTTCGCGTTTACATCGGATCGCAAAATGCGGAGAGCGCGCCGAGTTTCGCACTCGTACACACTTTGCAGGTTCGCGAAGCGCGGAGGTTCGCTAGCCTAAGTGTGTACCCAGCATAAATTTATTTTTAAATAATAATTTAAATTTATTTTTAAATAATAATTTAAATTTATTTTTAAATAATAATTTAAAAAAAAATTAGGCAATAAGTAATATTTCGTTCGCTAGAAAGTGAACGATTTAGCTTTTTTAAAAGTTGTGTAGCATTCGAACTAAGTAATTTCTAGTGACTGTCTTATTACTTATAGACATAAATATGGCTTCTAAAACAAAAAGTTTAGAACAAAAAATAGGGTATTTAAACATACAGTTGCCAAGACGGTAACATCATATCATAATTCAAGATAAGATAAATGTTGATTGCTTATTATGATTGATGTAGAGTATTCAATTATTAAGACCATAAGGTAATTTATTACAGTACAGTTAACACAAGCCCATGGATATCAGATCTTAGAATATTTATTAGTATAATCACAAGGTTTTCTCAACAATTAAGATATTGTAATGGAAGTGAATGATCCATACTTGACACGTGAATGGAATCGAAACTGCACCGCAAGGTCCTTACAACAAATCAAAATGATATTTGATCCAAGTTACGAATCTTATTGGAATATTAATAAGGCTCCTTTTAGATCAGCAGTCAGGATAATAGGGTGAGTATGTTGCGTTTGTTTCCAGTAAGGATAAACAGGAAGGCTTCCATTGACTGTCCTTGATCTACCAACCTTGTTATTCAAGAGAGATGATTCAGAGTGCAGAGTTTGTAACTTTGTCTTGCATTAACCGCTACTTTTTTACGACTATTAGTACTATTACTACTGTGACTTTGCTCGCGTAGAATAATAATTTCTGTGAGAGTTTTCATTATTCCTTTCAACGCGGATATCAATGTCGACGTCAGTGTAAAATGGCGTCTGTGTAATGTCATGTTGAATTAAAATACTGTCGGAGTAGCATTGTGTGTGAAGTCAATATCGGAGGAGCGTGGAGTCGAAGGAACAATCGTTAAAGTTCAGATTTTGAGCCATCTATGCCATTATAAATGCCAATTTTCATCCGTTGCCGCGAAGATTTCAGCAAGTGCGATGATGAATCAGTGAGTCAGTCAAGACAATTTTTTTTTAATTAACTGCATTGTTACTTTTTTGGGTTCCGTAGCTCAGAAGCCCTTAGTACCTACTAGGAAGCAAGAAATTTGACATGAATATATAAATAACGCCAAAACGTGACTTTTCGGTTCAGAGATCCGTTTGCGAAATAATAAGTGCCCTTCCCCCTCCCTCTACCAGGTCTACCCCCTCTTCGGTTGGTTTTGTATACGTGAAAACATTCAGGATAGTATATAGTACATAATATAATGAATTTTAAAACAAAACTATCACTGCTGGGTAGGGTTTAAAATTTGCGATACAACAGAACCACTAAACGCATTATACCTACGTTAAAACACCCCAGGTGTTTTTTTTATCTACCGTAAAGAGAATCTGTCGTAAAACGAATCTGTCTTAAAGCGAACAACTGATGACAAACAACAACGATCTTCAAAAGATTCACTTACATTACAAACTTTAAATAATTGATACATACATACTATGCGTACATACATGCGCTGGCTTGCAGCGTAAGAGTTGATATACTAGAAGAAATTCGACGTTCCCACTAGTGACTCGGTAGCTCAACGGTCAGAGCATTGGACCGGATATCCAAAGGTCGCGGGTTCGATTCCCGTCAGAGAACATGATCTGGTGCGAGTCCTATTTTTTCTAGTATATTATTTAGTATTACATACATACTAATTAGCTTACATTTTACATGCGAGTATAACGGCCATACTTTTTGTTTTACTGTAGTGCTATTCTTAGACGAGTCTAAAATATAATAACCACGAATGATAATGATGCAAACCGGTTCAGAGTTAAGTTGGTAATAAAAAAACACCTGGGGTGTTTTTCACGTATAATGCGTTATGTAGTTCTATATCATTAATGAATTTCAAGTAATGATGGTGTCTACTACAAAACTTCGTTTTATCATAATGTCAATTTTGATTTTATAAAATATAACAAAAAAACTTTAAATAACCTGACTAATTTAAAGTATTTTAATCGAGCATCTCGAGGACCTCGGTGGTGGATCTCGAGGAGCTCGGTGGCGCAGTGATAGAGCCTGGCCCATCGATTGCGGAGGTTAAGCAACTTTCGCAAGGGTCAGTCATGGGATGGGTGACCAAAATTTATTATCTCGAGCTCCTCCGTGCTTCGGAAGGCACAAAAGCGGGTGGTCCCAGCTGCATTCGCAGTTGTAAGCACCCATCAATCTGCATTGGGCCCGCGTGGTGGGTCATGGTCCATCCTCCTTATCCACCCATCAGAAAAGCCTGTGCCCCAGCAGTAGGGACATTAAAAATTACTGTTGGTCAATCGAGCATGTCTAATTAAATAAATCAAGCATCTAGCGTCATGGCTCATTTATTAACATTTGAATTAATATATTTAAAATCAGGTTTATTATTTGTTCTTTTAACTAAGGCGGTATTTACACGTGTCGACTTGGCAGGCGATTTTAGTTAATTAGCGCTTTTTATCGACAATCGCTTGTAAAGTCGAATCGCCACCTCAATGAAATTAGGTTTGCGAATAGATTTTACAAGCGATTGTCGATAAAAAGCGCTATTTATTAAAATCGCCTGCCAATTTGCCTGTCAAGTCGACTCGTGTAAATACGACATTACGTGCCGAATCGCATATCAATGATCTATTTTATGTATTAGCAAAAACTTGAAGTTGCTTCACGATTTATTGTCTGCATTATTTAAATCTTACCATTGATTAATAATGTTTTATAGCTATCAGTTCCTATAAACTTGATCTTAGTATGAAGACAAGGTAACGTAATAAATAAAGAACCAGAAATAATTGATGGTTAGAATAGAATAGATTGAGAGATGGAACTTAGGCTGCGATTTTACCAGCTAGAAAACTTCTGCAAAGTATCCGATGTGGTCCAATAGTCCGTCATACAGTATTTCGATATAGCTTAAAAACTATAACAAGCTTATTTGCTGAGTACACACACGGAGTACATATATAATGATGTTTAAAGTATAATGTGCTATTTAAATTGTTAAGAAATGTCAAAATGTCTCATTGTAGTCTGTGGAAAGGACAAGTGTCATGTCAAAAACTAACGCTACAATCTGTGGGTTTTTAAAATTAATTAAATAAAAATGTAACAGTATATACATCATTATCAATAAGTAATCGGTGGAAATAAATAAAAATATAAGCAATAGTCGAGCCAAACCTTTATTCTTTTAGATACATGGGTTCATTTAAGTCACCTATGACGGTCGACTTTAGTCACCTAGCAAGCCGCTTGTAATGTTGAATCGCAGGTAACATATCAGTGATGGCGTCGCTGTCGTCTATGTACACACGACAGCACGTCAGGTTATACAGTTAAACTGCGAAAACAGTTTTATTACGTAGTGCATAAAGTCGGTCTCAAGGTCAACATGTATAGTCTGAGGTGCCGTCGTGTGTACCTAGTCGATGGCGTAACCTAGGTAACAATATGTAATAACGTAGTTCCAGTTTCAGCCACCGGATCAGATAAGTTTGTTCAGTCACCTGTGGCTTAGGCCGAATTGCCATTTACACAGTCGATTTTCGCCGCTGGTAAAATTAGTGCGGTTTTAGTCACTCGTGTAAATACCACATAAATAAAAAAATATAATAAAGTTAGCACTTGTGTGCTTCTGTCGGACAGACGCCGACACTTCTTGCAGATTTTTTCCTGAAGATAGAAACGCAGCCTTTTAGACGAATAAAAGAAATGATGGCGTCTGCTAGCTTACTAACATTTGTTTAATTTTCCACTTGCTAAAATTTATGAATGTCTGAATTTGAATTGCAAGACGGTATCTTATCAATTTGCCGGTTTATAATTAGCATGTCAATGCGACGATGATATGACAAATGAGAATCACTTTACTAAGGCAGTTGCCATATAGCTTTGCACAATTTTTTTTTACCTTAACATGAATAGTCAATACCATACTAATACAAAAAGATCTGAGTCACTTACGTCTTTTTACGTGACTAATGAAGTGGGATGTCCTCTGTGTGGTTTGTTCACCGGTTCTTATGATGTCGCCGTCTTTAAGGTTCCAGGTTTAAAATCTCGGCTAAATCAATTTAGAAATAAACTTTTTTTGATTCTCTCAGATTTATGTGTTTATGGTTACGTCGTTGTTTTTAATTTCTATATCTCAAGGCTTTAGCTATCAACTTGGAAATCGGATCAATGTTTGTAATGTTGTCCAATTTAAGTATAGAGTTTTTTTTATTATTCAAAGTTGATCTTGTCAGTTTCAATGCTACTAAAACGCAGGCTTGTTTATTCACCGCAAAACGGAATTCTTTTCAACTGACTCCGACTTTCCAGGGTGTATCCTTGCCGATGACCGAAAATCTGCAACTTCTTGGCCTGAACTTATCATCCAACCTGAATTTTGGAGAGTACATTGATTCCATTGCAAAGTGTGCTGCTAAGAAACTGGGCGTCCTCTCTAGGGCTAAGCGGTACTTCACGCCGGACCAACTGCTTTTGTTATACAAAGCGCAGATTCGTCCGTGCATGGAGTACTGTTGCCACCCATGGGATGGTTCTGCTAAGTATCAGCTAGAACTTCTGGAATCGATCGAAAACCGTGCCAGGAAGCTCATTGGAAACTCAGCGTTGACTACAGCGGAACTTCAGAGCCTCAGTCACCGTCGCAAAGTTGCGTGTCTATCGGTTTTTTATAGAATACACTTTGGGGAGTGTGCGAGAGAACTGCACAACCTTGTTCCCCCAGCCCCTTTCCACCATCGTGGAACCAGATGCAGGCTAGCTTATCACCCTTACGTTGTTGACATTCCACCTGTCCTCACTAAACGCTTCGCAGATTCGTTTCTTATGCGAACCGGTAAGGAATGGAATGCGTTGCCTGCCTATGTGTTTCCAGATAACTACAACCTTGGTATCTTCAAGGCCAGAGTGAACAGGCATCTCCTGGGCAAGCATGCAACATCTTAGACCACATCCTGTTAATTTAAACAAGATGGTGGTCAAATGCCTGCCTAGTTTTATATAAAAAAAAAAAGTTAATACTCAATTATTCAATTATACCTTTCCTTTCCACTCGGTAAACAAAGTTTGTTTTTGCAATCCTTGCTCCTTATTACTTACTGGGAGCAAGGTTTCGATAATATTAGCAACTGTACTAAAAATAGGACACGTCGTATATTTAGATCCGCTATCTTGTTTACTTTCCGTTTGCCAACAAGACCCTGGTTCAGGGTCTAGGCCGTCAGGTTTCTTCCACTTTACCAAAATTTGTGGATATTATGATCATAATATATATTCAGTGCGGCGTCTCTCACCGCACTCGACCACTTAGTGATTCACTAACTTGCAAGGCACTTCCTCGTTTTTTTGGCAATGGTAGAAGTAGACAGCAATAATTGTCGGAATATAAAAAAATACATTTATTTGTCATTGGCATAAAAAATTGTTGTCACGACAAGGAAAGGACAAGGAAGATACACGCTGCGATTTTGTTATTAACATTATTATTTATTTAATGCGGTCAAGGTTTAAAAAAATATTATTATTCATAATACTTAAACTATGTTCTTGCAGTTCTGTGGTCAGTACTGTTTAAAATTTTTATGAGAATTTTAATGAAGTAATTTCTTTCAATAGATGAGATGTTACAAAGTATTTCTGTAGTATTTAGCTATTGTCTGTTTCACATTCTATAGTCTAATTGGTTAAAAAATTGAACAAAATTTCTATTTGTCATGAATATTAATTCTATTTCACCGAGCGAGCGCAAAGCGCGAGCCAAGCGTTTTCGTTTCAGCTTGGGCTAACATGCTTTCGTATGGCCCGCTGTTCAGCTGTTCGTCTATGTTCTCCTCTACAGATCGTATTTCTTAACCGATTCTCGTGTTTGAGAGCAGGTTCGATAATTATATAGATTTTTTGTCAATTCAGTTTTTTTTTTATTTCAGCCATTTCCAAAAATGTTCAATAATGTCACAAACGCGAGGTCTACTGCTCACAGAGCCACTAGTATCGAAAATTTTAAGTATATCGCCTACAAATAGGACACTTCTTCATTATCAATAGAAACTGCAACTGCTGCTGACAAACACACATAAATAGGACAGAAACAAACTTAAAAATACAACTTGCGCGTAATGCTAAGCACTTAACACTTTTTTACCCTTATACAGTATGGTAGACAATTAATTAACCATAGTCAGCACTATGAAGTCAGTTAGACGGATTATCCCCACTTCTTGCGCTTATTTTTTATTATAAGACCTAAGAAACGATAAATATATAGATTTTTGACGTCACACTACGTTTGTGTTAGCCAGAAACTCGTCTGGTGCATACTAATGCCCTCTATGAAAGGAGACAGGGTCGTATTGTAGTATTTTATATCTTAAATAAGTATGATGTAAGTAGAAATGATGTCCATTTAATACTGTCCCACGTCTTAAATTATTGAAATCTTGAAGATGTAGAATGTGAATTGGAAAGGGTACTTTTACTAACTTCCTCAAATACTAAAGTACCTGTTTCAAAATGCACAGTAAAATAAGATGACTTTGTAGTCCAAGAGTGGGTTCAGTAAAAAATCAGGAATACCTAATAAACTACCTACTTCTATCCCATCTATCCCTCCTCCTCTCTTAACTCTTTTTCAAGGGCAACAAGCCTCACCAAGGGATGAGCTCGAAGGAGACGCATCACTCTGCAGAACCTCTATACCTTTCCTCTCATTCATTCTTCCTGTCCCCAGTTAAATCCGTTTGGATACCCTACTGTCTTATACCATTTGTTTAAAAAAAAACTACCTACTCGTCAAGTCATGCAACCAGTTTTAAATTATAAAATGAACTTTGTTCTCATCTCTAGTCATAATAAAAAAAAAACAAAGTCCAAAGTTAAGTTAAGAATGTTATATTTAGTGTACTGTTACCATCAGTTTTTGTACACTTTGCTGGTCTGACTTTAAAATAATAACATCTAATTTGTGGTTAACAAGTAGGTATGGAAACCAATTTGTCTATTTTGTTTGTCCTTGTGGAACAATAATACTAAGTTTGTTTTTACCATTGCTTCTAAGATTTCTAATTGGTGAAGGTGCAAGGTGTGTCGCTGTCATGCTAAATGCAAGTATTGTGCACTGATATTTTTGTGGTGTGCATGTGCATTTTTTTGCGGGCGGGCGGGCGGTGCATCCTGCATATATTTTTTGCGGGAGTAAGCTTCATATATTTCTCTTTTAACAATGGTTTGGAACTTCCGCCAAATAATGCCTGATTCAATAAAAAAAAAATATTGCTTCTAAGATTTGTTACAATATGCTAAAAACTATAGCAAAGTGGAGTAAAGCTCTTAATTGCTTAGCTATTATGGAGTATATTTCATAAATTCTAGACCATGATGGCGAATAGAAAAAAGTAATTTAATTTTTTGGATTTTATATACCTTTTATATCTCTACTTATATAATTTTATGCCGTACTTTCTACATAAATTATAGTTTTTATGCTCAGGGAAACAGAGTAAACCAGAAGAACTGCTCATGGTATCTATAAAAGTTACTAAAATAGGTGTTATGAATTTTACCAGTATGAAGGCTAACAAATTATATCGTTGAAGTAAAAGAAATAAAGTGGATTTAAAAATGCTCTTGTTTTGTAGATTTTAAAGTCAATTTTGTTTTGACAAATCATATGCCACCGTATTTGCATCATTTTTAAGTGAAGTTTGTTGTAGTTTTATAACATCTAAAGACTTAGTCTGAAATACACTGCTTTGACCTGTCGCTGACCTAAGCAGAAAACACAACATTCTTAGGTATTCGACCTCTCGCGTGATAAACGAAGTCGTTATAAGTATTATACCTGCTTAACAAGACAGTGTTGTCAACTATAAAAATCTAAAACTTTGTAGAAGGATTGAAAAATAAAGCAGAGTCAGTCGTTAGGTAAATTTACTTTATCATTTTGTCCGTATACTAACAAGACATCTTGCTCAGATGGACAATGTCCTGAATACAATGCATATACAGTAAATTTTAAATTGCTATGTCCAAAGTTGGCTTCAAAGGAAATAGGACCTTAACTTCTTATGTTACGACTAAGAAGTTTTTCAAAAAGTTTTAAAATGATATTGTTGATTTTGCTACGGATAAACAAGCAAAGCCTTCACAAAATTGTCGCTTGATGGACGCCTAATTTAGCTCCTTTATATTACTTACGGCTTCAATGCTAATAATGAATCACTTGCTATGATGGACGTCGTAAAATCTTATTGTAATGTCGCATTTGAATGACTGTGAGTTTGTTTTGTACCTGCCATTTGAGGTTCACGTAGTTCTTGGTACATATTTTTTGTCACTAACAAAATTTATTTTAGAATACCAAACAAGTTATGGGTACTCTGCAGTTGTTGTGTTGACATATTTAAAAGTACACATTGATATTTTGCATTGAATCATCTGTGGACACAAAAGAAGATCACGCATATAAGTATTTAAGCGACTGTAAAATGCGATAAAATTATAGAATATATTTAGAAGCCTTATCAACATATATTCTTTTTAAGAATGTCTAAAAAAAATATTACAGGAAGCAAATATTTTTTGATGGTTCATAATTATAGCATAGAGACGGATTTTTTCTCCAAAGAAAATTAAAAACAAACAAAAAGCATTCCAAGGTTTTGTTAAACGATACCAAAGCTAATTCAAAGCTTTTTCAGTTCAGTCATACGACGTCAACGTTAAGGGGCCCTACAATGTTAAACACAAATTTTCGAGTAACGATTTCAAAAAGTATTACTTGATTTATCGTTTCAAAAAAAAATAATGTAGAAAGTAGATTGTAGTACTCGGTTAAGTAATTGGCAGAAACATAATAGCTAAAACTTTACTTAATTACAATTGCCCTACAATGTCAAACACACATTTTCGAGTAACGATTTCAGATAGTATTACTTGATTTATCGTTCCAAAAAAAATAATATAGAAAGTAGATTGTAGTACTCGGTTAAGTGATTGGCAGAAACATGATAGCTAAAAGTTTACTCAATTAAAAAAAACTTACAGAGACCTCAAATTTTGAAGCTTTGCAATGCTGTGCCAACCAGTAATAAACCTATAATCTTGAAACTATAATAAAAACGAATCTTAACTCGCTCTTTAGTTTTGCGATTGACAGTTTTCCAAAATAATAAATAAATTATTAGTTATTAATTAAAAACGATAATGTTGTCAATAATTTCGATATTTTTTACAGTAAAAATTTTTTCTAGCGCTTGTACGCCCCCTTAAGTTTTTGAAACTTAGCCTATTGCGCCTAGACTTCATCAAACAAATTGGTAGATTTTCTGTAAACTCTTTTAGTTGTAAGAGCAACGCACTACTCAAAGAACGGGCAACATTTGCAAAGTGGAATGAATAAAAGCCTATCCAAGACAGGCATAAAAGGGCTTGAACCCAGTGCCGTTAAAACCCTTATTAAAAAAAAAGGAATTAATGAATGAATGAAATTAACATTATGAAAGTCTTTATTCAAATAAGCTCACATAATAAGCATTTTTAAATTATCAATTCTCTTACCCTAACACAGTGTGGTTCTACTTATGATATAGTTTTACTATCTTACGAAGACCGTTTTGCTATGAGTGTGTTAGGCGTGCACATGCTCATTATTTTTAGTGTGCTTAATACGAGAGCGTGCAGACACACACTAAAACAATGTGCATGTGCACGCCTAACACAACACACTCATAGCAAAACGGTCTTCGTGAGAAAGAAAAACTATACTCGTGCAATTTTAAAGCTAAATAAGTGTTTTGTCGTATGTAACTACGAGTAAAGCGAAAGGTGTGTAATGTAGATTTTCCACTCATTTAGCATTTGCATATTCCACACGTGGCAGTCTCACAGTCCACCAAGTGGGAAGAGCTCGATTACGTTCAATTTGTTTTATGGCCTCTACCTCGAACCACGTGCTAAATTTCATGGTCACAGGCCTTTATATCTGTTACGTGCCGCCACAAATTACTGTGACACGGAGCTATATTTCAATCCTTATTTCATAGAAATGGATTAAAACTCCATTAGAATACTCTTCTATAGACGTAGCTCTAGAATTCAGAGTAGCAATCAGCGCAGCTGTCATCAAGAATTTGAACCAGAAAAGTTTTAATCCAAAAAATATTTGTGTAGCGACAAATGTATAAGTATGGTTACTGCTATAAAGTTGTTTTACATCAACTTTTAAAACCAAATACATGAAAATTCCGATGTTTATTTAAAATTGCCCAATGGGATATACTTATTATTCACACAGAGCAAGGTTAGATCAATGTCACAAAAAAATCTGTTTCACAATTTTCATTGTGACACGTGTTTTGTATACAGTTTTGTATAAATTATAGGAACAGTGTAATCATAACTAATGATACCTATCACTTTGTTCATCTTTAAACCCATTAAAGGTCAATGTTGACCACCTGCTCTATAACCAAATTAATTAATTATTTAATAATTAAATTAATGACGACCTCCTCGGTCGAGTGGCTTTGTACACCGGTTTTCAAGGTGTCGCCATCTCTGAGGTCCCGGGTTCGATCCCCGGTTGGGTCAATTTAAAAAACGAACTTTTCTATATTGGCTCAAGTCTGGGTGTTTGTGATACCACCGTTTTTTGATACCACCACTTTGCATCAGTGGTTTTGTTTCACTTGTAAAATTAAGTTGTTTGTTCAAATCACTAATGGGATATATATATTTAAATTAACGCAATGCAAAGTAAGTTCAATGTCACTAAAAAATATATAAAATTCGTTTCACAATAATTTTCATTGTGTCACGTGTTTTTTACACAGCGTGGTATAAATTATATAAATTATAGGAACAATGTAATCATAACTAATGATACCATCACTATGTATGTTCGTCGCCAAGCCCATTAAAGTTGACCATTGCGTTATAAACAATATCTACGCGTTTGTTTGGAAACAAATTCTTTAAGTTTACAAGAATACTATAGAGACAATGTCGTAATTATTCACGGCTATTTTATACGGAAAAGGTTATAATTTGCATAGAAACATCTTTGATCGATTATACTTACATCGATGCAAGTTAAGACATCTATTGGGATTTTAAATAAAACCGGCCAAGTGCGTGTCGGGCCACGTGCAGTATAGGGTTCCGTAGTAACCTCATATCATACCATATGGCTATAAACTTATAGTTACTCCCTGTTTTACACTACTTACAATTACAACTAAGTATAGTACCTAATTATTCAATAAAAGTACCTACGAAAACTTTTTCGAGTATCGAATCTATTACTCGTGAACTTGTAAAGCCAGTAGTGATAGTTTTCCTTTTAAATTCATTATATGTACTACTGTCTTGAATTTTTAATAAACATATTCATGCCAAATTAGCTTTATAGTACTAGTAGTCTTTGCAGCTTAGCAGCCGCACACGGACAGACGGCCAACAGAACATTGCGATACTGTAAGGGTTCCTTGTCGGCTTGACTACGAAACCCCAAAAAGATGTTGATGATGAGATAGGTTATTTCTGTTCAAAAAATACAACTATCAAGGGTTTTCAATATTATTATGCTCATAAAATTCGAATGAATTTAGATTTCACAAAAAAGTTTGTATCTAAAATTTGCTCAAGCAAAGTCAAAAATGAAAGTAATCTCTATGAATTAACCAATATTCAAAATATAATTACTGATAAAATGATTATATTATAGGTACCAAAAATTATTCTGTTATCCCTAACATACTCTACTACAAGCATTAAGAAAATTTCCCAAAATACACATATCAAGTGCAGTGATAAATATTAAATCCTTTAAGGATCACCCATCCCGAACACATCAGCATAAAAAAAAACCACTCAAAATTTACAGAATTCAAAGTGTAACCAATAAGTAGTAACCATTCAGCAATTAAATCGTCAAGCAATTATGTTCACAATGCGTGTTTTCGAGAGACGAAATTTTGGGCGTAAATTCGCTTGCTGCGAAAGGAAACAGTCGATTATTTCAAAATATCGTGTACGGTAGTTGAGCAAACAATAAAGAAAAACGCAGGTCATTGACTTGCCTTTATTTTCACACGCAAATGTGCTTGCAAAGCGTCACTTACAAATGCGTATTACTTGTATCGGTGTTTTAAAGAATAACTGGTTAAAAGGTATAAAGATTTTTACCTGTTGAAATAAATAAGTCACTTTTACAAAGTGTTAGGCGCAAGCGCAATTATCAAGTTTTTTGTTTATTTTATCTTCTCTTTTTGTCTTTTCAAAGCATTACAAATATCGCACATTGCACAATTAAACTAAATCTATGAGAAACTTTAATATAAATACTAATATAAGCTCCTTAGTTATGTACACACGACGGCACCTCAGACTATACATGTTGACCTTGAGACTGCCTTTATGCCCTATGTAATAAAAGCTGTTTTGGCAGTTTAACTGTATAACCTGACGTGCTGTCGTGTGTACTACAAATAAATTATTGTAAACAAAAGAGAGGGGCCTCTTCTAAGTAGTACAAGTACTACTAGTATGAAAACCCGTAGGTTTTCAAACTTAAAATAACAGAGTCATTGTCAACAACATTATTAAATATTACTTGTAGTAGATAATAAAGATATAAGTACTTTATTTTAATTTTTGATTTTTCGAAGAGCGGTATTTGCAAAGACTGTATTAAACGAAATACAGTCTAACTAACTACAAACCATAATATTATGTTAAAAGGTCTTAAGAGAACTTACTATTTTGTTACTTTTTGATGGCCAAAAAAATATAAGTATTTTTTTTGCCATCAAAAAGTAAATCGGTACCTACATAGCGTACTTAAGTTTACCTTATTTTTCACTTTTTCTTTCGTGATAATGATTACTATATTACTACTTCGATATATTAAGTATAAAGTAAAATTATTTTACTAATTTACATGTGTATCTGTTTCAGGTAAGCGAAATATAACCTTCTTCTGGAATAAGTTCCGTGAGTACTGTACTTTTCATGAAAATAAATTAACGTATTTCATTAAAATTTGATTATTATTTATATTTTTTGAATTTATAAAGTTGTGTGCATATAGAATCAATTTGAATGGGTACTGTATTACCGTTACACAGTTAATGGAGCATTACAGGAAGTATAATATGAAAAAAGTAATTAAATATTTATAATCCCCGAAATTATTATTGCTATGGTGGATGCTGCTCATTTATAACATTTTCAATAAAATGAAAAAATCTTTATAACAACATGTAAACATAAGTTTATTCTTCAATTTTCGTTATCTTTACAAAGATATTTAAGACTACTGTAGACCTTGCTTAAACGTTATCGAAATTCTAAAAACTGAATCAACAAAAAAACAAGTTATCGAACCTGCTCACAAAATTTCAGGAGAATCGGTTGAAAAATGCGACCTGTAAAGGAAAACAGCTGGACATACGAAAGCATTTTTGCTCAAGCTGAAACTCGCTCGCTCGTTCAATTAACAATTTAGCAAAGTTTAATTAAGACGACCTCCGTGGTCGAGTGGCTTTGTACACCGGTTTTCATGGTGTCGCCATCTCTGAGGTCCCGGGTTCGATCCCCGGTTGGGTCAATTTAGAAAAAACTAACTTTTCTATATTGACTCAGGTCTGGGTGTTTTTGATACTACCGTTTTCTCTGATTTCCATAACACAAGTGCTTTAGCTAGGTACTTACTTTGGAATCGGAGCAATGTATGTGATGTTGTCAAATATTTATATTTATTTATATAAAATAGCTTTTTTTTATTCTATAATTCTCCGACGTAACTTAATTGTTTCAGCTAAAAGTACTAGTTAAAAGTTTTTAGATACTTGAACAATATTTATTTGAGCTTTTATTTCAAATGACATATAGTAACGTGTAGTTAATACTCTAGTTTATATTCAGGAGTGTCCACCAGTCGCCTTGTCTTTCTGTACTAAACGACCAATCGGCTTAAAAGCTCGCCAAGGTCAAAAGTTCTCGGTCACTTTTATGTTATCGCTTGGTCTAAGTCAAACATGAAAAAAAAGTAATACTTATTTTAATACCAAATAATATACTAGAAAAAAATACGACTCGCACCAGATCGTGTTCTCGGACGGGAATCGAACCCGAAACCTTTGGATATCCGGTCCAATGCTCTGACCGCTGAGCTACCGAGGGCTACTCGCTAAGTCGTATTTTTTCTAGTATATTATTTGGTATTATATAAAAAAAGCTTTGTTAATGCTACAATCTCAAAATTTAAAAATCACACTTATTTTTCTTTACGTTTTTTTCCGTTTGTCATAAATTATTATCTCTTATTAGCCGCATTGCTAAAGCATTTTTTATGGTTAAATTTAATTACTAATTACTTCTAAAACATCCATGATCAGTGGCTTATTGTGATTTTCAAGCACCAAGATTTTTTTGAAAATCACCACGCTCTAAAAATATATGCATTGCAGTTAAACTTGTCTAGATACGTTTACTAAAAACTAACTTAAAGATGAATAAAACGCTTCTCACTTATGTATTGTACTCATGGCTTTGTAGACTAGTTTCGTGTATTTTGACTATTAATTTTATTTTATTAAGTATTTGCTGCGGTGCTGTTATCTAAGTGCTAGTTCGTTGCTGATTTAGCAAAACCTTGTTTTTAATTAATGCAGCAAAATGGCAATTATAAATGTATCAAGTATTTGATTTCGCTGCGTGAGTCTGTGGTACAGTTTGATGCAAATTTTATGGCGGTTGTGAAGTTAGCCGCTATGTGCCTTGTCCCACCACTAAGCTCTCCCACTCGCTAACATCTTGATTGTGTTCTGCGTATCGTCACGTGCTATGTTCCATCGAACTGTACCTGTAAGTTTTTTTTTTAAATTTCACCTCTCAAGCTTAAGCTTAGTGCGTAAGCTAGACACGCTAGACATGAAATAAAACACTTTGTAGCGGACTAGCACGTTTCCGAAAATCCAATATCAAACCAAATACCAACTTATTAGCAAAGTACTTTCAATAAAACCGCGCTAGTATCCGTTAAAAAGTTCTTTTTTCATTTTCCTTGAGGGAATACGGAAGGGTTTATGTTATGTAGGTATAAAATATCGTTGGTTCTAGGTGTTCGTGTCGCTAGGGTTGAAATAATTGAAGGGTTGAATCACCCTTTCCAGACAGGACGGAAACGTCGATAAAGAACAACTACCTAGATTTCTTCAATAGATTAATCCCAACTGGAACTTTTATTTTATGAATTTGAAGGTAAAGTTACTCTTAACGTAATTTATAGTGTTTTTCAATAACATGTTTCTTAAAACTTTGACTCTTTCATATTATTTGTAAGAATTTGATAAAGTTAAGTTTTTCTTTCTAATTCAGATTCTAATTTGCAGATTTTGATGTAACGGGTACGTTTTGAAACATAACTTATATAGCAATTTCAAGGAAAAAGATGCTAAATGTTGTTGCTGTTTAGATCAAATACTAGTACACTTTAAATTAAAAATTAAATTAATTTATTTCAGACTAAGTCTGTCCATTTGTTAGTATCTTACAAACTATGTTAAGTGTTTTGCTACTGTTAGTATTTTCTTACAGCTATGTAAGTATTAAAAACATTTCAGTGTTTTATCCTCGATTTGGGTAACTTTTATTCTACAAATAAACGGTATTTGTTTTGAGATTGACTTGAAATTTATAGGACGGAGTCACAGAGACAATTAGTCTTACTCAGTTAACTAACTATTTTATCGCCTTTCCATCACAGGGAAACAATGAAAACATAAATATAAATAAATAAATATTTGACAACATCACATACATTGCTCCGTTTCCAAAGTAAGTAGCTAAAGCACTTGTGTTATGAAAGTCAGAGACAACGGTGGTATCACAAACACCCAGACCTGAGCCAATATAGAAAAGTTCGTTTTCTAAATTGACCCAACCGGGGATCGAAGCCGGGACCTCAGAGATGGCGTCACCTTGAAAACCGGTGTACAAAGCCACTCGACCACGGAAGTCGTCATGAAGGGAAGCGTTTTATTTAAATACTTATTTATATTGGTGTTAAAAAATCGCCACTCACAATTTCAAATTGTTAAAACTTCTCTGGTCAACAAACTTATGCACGTTTGTTTGTCTTAATTTATGCAATTAAGCAATGTTCATCATTATATTCATGTCATTGACCGATGCAAAAGGATCAGAATATATTAATTTAAAAAAGTATTGAACTCACTACACACTACGTGGTGTGCCCAAAGGTACAGAAAAGTGTTCAAATTATCGATTGATAGTTTTCGCTGATAATTTTTGGCTATAAAAATTTACGTAAATCTTATTTCTGTCCTTACATCACAAACTTTTTCCGCTGTTCTGTGACTTACAAATTAAAGACTTTTCTCAAATATTTATTAGAAGGATTTGATGTAGTTTTTTTTAAAGCTCTTATATTCAAGGGTGTGCGTAGGAGGCTCATAAATAATCGATTAGACCGGACACACAACTCGATTATTCTCATCATTGTCATTGTAATTAATAGTATCTATAAACTTTATTTTATAGTAACCATTAAATTAGTACTCGATCCTCTAAAGCACGCCTATGCAATGCCAATAATGACAAAACCTCAATTGTTTATAAATGAAGCCTTAAGCGGCTGTGTTAAGTGTCATTTTTCTAAATACAATGTTCTACAATTGCGTAAAAAAATAACACTCACGCATCACACACATTGAAGTGGATAGCACTTTAAAAGAATTGACACAACACAAGACCATCGTGATTATCGAAACGATTGTGAAGGTATATCGTTATCTTAAAAGAGAAGACCTTCGTATTTTTTGTTTGTTTTTTAGTACTCATTAATTTATTATAGGCAATTTAATTAATTGAGCAGAACTCAAGCTATTCTTGGAGTAAAGGAACATACTTAGAATAGTAACACCTGGAAGCCGAGTCCTTCTTATGTAAAGTAAGGCAACTAAAATTGAGCCAAAATGGCTTAACTGACTAAAAATGCCTGCAAAGTCACCTTTTTTTTATGCCAAGTTGACCCGTGTAAATACCGCCCTATGGCTCAGTTTTAGTTGCCTCACTTTTGACAGTGCGCTTTGTAGGGAACTATATTTTTCTAAGTGTTCTATATCTCACGAAGACCGTTTTGCTATTAATGTTGTTAGGCACACTATTTTAGTGTGCGTAATACTGCAGACGCACACTAAAACAATAAGCATGTGCTCGACTGACACATTCATATCAAACAACTATGACTCAAATATCAGTAATATATTTTTATATAACCCTGTGTTCACCAAAAATGACATTCACCTACATATTTCGTTATCCGGACACACTACGACACTCTGAATAAGACTTAAAATCAAGAAAGGCATGCTATGTGCATGTGCACAATAATGTGCGTAAAAAATATGCACGATATCTACGAGTATTTAATTGTAAACATCGCTTTGAAGTCTGTGATTGACTTGTTTCTAGTGTTTCACGCTGATGATAATTTATTGGCAAGTCAATAATTGTTTAAGATTTTTTGTCCACATATTTAAGCGGCGTTTAAAGGAAACAATGGATTAGCTACTTTGCACGACAATCAATGTTTTGACATGAAAGGTTAAAATAAGATTACTTATATTAAGATTGCCTTGAATTTTTGTAACATTGTACACATTGTAACTTATTTTCTATATCCTCATATTATAATAAATAAAAAAACTATGATGACTTAATATTTCTTTTAAGTCTAAATAAGCCATCCGTCAAACCACCACAATAAGTAATTTTATTTTAGGGCTATTTCTGTTAATAATTGGACATTTACAGAATAAGATGAAAAGGTGTCCAAATTATTTTTTTCTTCTAAAATATCTACACTTTCCTCCGTCGTGAGGCATAAACAAAAGACTTTCCGTTATGAGAACAATAATAACAGAGATTAAGTTAAACAATACACAAGTGTTAAAGATTAGGACAAGACTGACGTATGATGTTTAAAGAGATAAAACACCGCCAATCCCTATTTGAAGTGGTTTTGTTGTAAAGATTAACATCCAATTCTATAACTGTGGAATTTCTCTACTTAAGTGTTTAAAGATAATTAAAAGGATGAAATGTTATTACAGCAGAGTTTTACAGAAAGACTATTAAACAAAATGTCATGTCACTGTGTTGTTTAATCTAACGAGAAACATGAAAGAGCTCTATCTTTGAAAAACATTAAAATCATTTGAATACCCAAAGTGGATCAAATACAGTTAATTATTTAAATTTTTTGTTGATGAAGTGGTTGTATAAATAAACAATAATTTAGTTTGAATCATAAAATGAATTATTATAATACTATACTAATTTAAAAATGACTAACTGAAGTAACGGTGGCGCAGTGGTATAGTGCCTGGCCCATCGATTGCGGAGGTTAAGCAACTGTCGAAAGGGTCGGTCATGGGATGGGTGACCAAAAATGAATTATCTCGAGCTCCTCCGTGCTTCGGAAGGCAAGTTAAACCATTGGTCCCGGCTGCATTTGCAGTCATTTCACCCACTAATCCGCATTGGGCCCGCGTGGTGGCCCTTCCTCCTTATCCACCCATAAGGAAGGCCTGTGCCCCAGCAGTGGGAACATTAAAAATGACTGATGGTCAAAGTAACGGTGATAAATATATCGATTATTGAAAGAAATAGTTTTTTAGAGAGCGTTTCTCTTTTGTTATTATTTTAGGCTGTAAAACTTGTGGAGGATAGCGGCCCCTCCTGGCGAGCCCCACATACGAACCTCCTGCTCACCTCCTCCTTGGGGGGGCGATGCGTAAATGCATTTCGCCAGCATAAAAAAGGCTGTAAAATTTACTTACTATTAGAAAGTACTCGTTAAAAAGAATTGTTATGTTTAATAATATGTAGCTACGTACTGTATGTAACAAATAAATAAATTCACCCAGCCAGATGTAAGCAATTTGTGCCATTTATGATTTCAGAAAAAAAAAACAATTCCAATTAGTAAGCGTTTGCTCTTGAATTTCGTTCGCTTGGCAAAATACACATTGTTATGAATGTTTGTACGATTCAGAAACAAATATTTAATATGTTTATATTATAAACATTGCAAACGTAACAAATTTCTCTGAACTAAAGTAGTAATAATGGTTCACAAACTTTTCTGTCTTTCCTCAAGCGATTTTAGTTGATCAACTGCTTGTGATTTGAACCATCTAAACTGAACGATCAAATCGCAAGCGACCGCGTACATTTTTTGTAGACATCGGTCTCTTATTATTACGAATAATAAAATTGATCAACCAAATCGCCACGTATGAACCCGGTTTAAGGAGTTGCAATTTTTACTTTTCAGTAGGATCAAGTGCTGACAAGAAGTAGTAAAGTGAAGCAGCCTTTTTAACTTTTATCTTGGGACTATGAACGTTTGCATCTTTTACCGTTTTCTTTACGTAGGAGAATTGCCGATATTAGCTTCTTTATGAATTTGGCCCAGAACAAGATTGATAGTCCGGTAGTCACTCATTCACTCACTCACATTGACTAGGAGCAGTATATCCGATAGTTAAATATGCGAGAAGTGAAAACACAACTCATACTAGGCCCTCAGATCCAACAGTTTTCTAGTCGGATCATGCAAATTGTTGAAAAAAATGGCTTCCCGCGACTTTTTGTAGCTGCGATTATCGCGGCGATAATCACTTTTTGTAGGAGTAACAGTTACAAAACACTGATAGGCACTGTTTATAAATAAGAGGTTAATATTAGGTGTGTACCGTAGAAGAAAGAGGACTTTTGCTAATTGGGTTCTTTTCCTAATTCTCTTATTCAAATATTCCAAAGTCGAGGCTACAATGAGACTGTTTGTTTCGACAAAGGAAGAAAACGACATGCATCCTTGTTTTCGCTAAATATTAGTAAACTGAGATGGAGTGGTAGAATCATATCGTTCGAATTCTCGCATCGCCCCATTCAATTGAGTTTGCCCATTGTGTCGTTATCAATATCCACTATCGCTCGATACAGTTATCTGCGCGTTGATCAAGCATGTGTGTTTGACTCTTAAGTTGATGAATTCCTTGATTATACACCCTTATTTTTTTAGTATTGTACAAATATTTTAAGAGGTCGTATTATCCATGAAAATAAACAACTTTTTATATGGGTACAACTCTCCATTTTAAGGAAAAAACTTCATTCATTTCTATGATAGTTACTGTATGAATCAGCTGAGATTTTTCTCATTATTGTTATAAAAATTTATATTTTTCTCTCTATAGCTAACTAAAACAAAATAAAATTTGTTCTTTCTAAACCTGAAGTGTACATCAATGATGTTTTAATTCTTTTGAGTTTCATCTTTGGAAAAACAAAAAATTTGATATACCCTCATAAAGGTAATGCAATCACACACTCATCCTTTTCGATGCTTTTTGGTGTAATATCTGATGTAGTACACTTGATATATATTCATTCTACTGCAGTGCTGATGACTAATGATGTGAAAAAAGTTAGTACGAGTACTTTGGATATGATGCAGGCGTCACGCAAACAGGTATCGTGACAAATGTAATGACGATTGCACGTAACGACGTTGTCATGTCCGATGATAATTTGATATGTCCATTGCGTACAATACATCAATCTTACTTTACTAGGTTAGGTAGTATAGTTTCCGTATCAAATACTTGAAAATTTGGAAATTACATACAGTATTTAGATTTTAAAACTATTATTTATTTTGCATGTTCTTTTCTTTTAGCAATCATCACCATTCTCTTGTTCTTATTTCAATTTATTTGGGGTTATCGTAGCAAGACTTTTTCTTCAATACATCTCTAACAATCTTCATATCAGTTAACCTAGTATACTCACCACGAGTATGTATTGACACTAGTCTCTCAATTTACATAAGTGCGGTGTGAGCGAGACAGACATCGCGCTAACTCGAGAAAAATATTGACAACATTTGTCGTGGTGCAAATGTTTAGACTATTTAATCCTATTTTCTTTGGCTTTGCTCAATGGTATTAATATATAGAGGGTTTCTTGATTTATATAACCGGTTTAGAGACTTATGTTGTACCTAATTTTTGTCTCTCTAAAGGTGGGTATCCACTTAGATTCGCGAACCTCCGCGCTCCACGAACACCTGCAACGACTAAAAAGTGAATACCGACACACTTTTATGCGACAAGAGTAAACTCAGACGATTCGGAACTTCGATGTTACTCAATTCCGACAATACACTAACCGATATGTCTTAATTTCGATACTACGGTACTCCGACATAATATTTTTTCGACATGACTTAACTAGGAAACTTGCAACAGTCCGACGCGATAGTGTGTACGCGCGCGAACCTCGGTGCGCGCTCCGCATTTTGCTATCCAATGCGAACGGACACAAAAGAGGAGCGAGTAGAAGTTCACAATACCGTCCACATTGAGCTCGAGCACGAGGTTCGCGAACCTAAGCGGGTACCCATCCTAAAGTTTTTAGAAGGTTTGTATAAAACGACAAAGATATCCTGTCTATTTATTACGACCAAATGACGACTATTTTTGTGTGCCCCACCAAAACCTAATTTTCTCTCTTCCAACATAATATTATGACATTGGCAGAATATTCCTCGTTTCAGAAGTATTTCTCCTTGATTGACATAAGGTACGAGAAAAGAAAGAGTAAGTCCCCTTTTTGTAATAAAGTATTAATTTTGGTATCTATGTCTCAAATAGAAGACAAATACCACCAAACCCAAACTATGATGATAGGCATAATCTATTCACGTGGTTTTGGTGTAAACACGCCTTTGTTTGACTTATTCGTCACTTGGGACGGAATGAATGATTACTATATCTTTTCTGGTCACATGAGATGTTTGTTATACTAACTTGTGATATGAGAAAGTGAGGCGTTCATAAAGAAGGGATTACAAAATACTTTAATATTCATGTCGTCATCATTAGTCATTTTTTTAACGTTCTCACTCAGCAGTGTGCTCCAGCGAACATAAAGCTGCGTTCAGACGATACCACACGATCCTCACTCAACCCAAACTCACCCCAAATGGATGAAAAGGAGGATGGGTGATACTGACAACCCACCAAGCGGGCCAAATGAGCGTTGGTGCACTTGGACTAGCAACTTAAATTTGCATGCCTTTAGAAGCTTGGGATAAAAAAATGGTAACACGTTCGAGAGGACCGCCAGCCCTAATCGGTCGAATCAAGATGCCAAAAAAGTATCCACATCTGTTATTATATTATTCAATCTAAAAACATTTTGTGCTGAGAAGATCTGACTATAATATAGTTAAATATAGCCAGATCAAAATTGCAAACAGCACACTTTTTAACTGAAATACCAGTTTAAATGTGATTCTGTCTCTTTCAAACAATATTGTGAAAAAAGTGACAGCATCACATTTAATTAGGTGTCTAAGTTAAACAGTGTTTATAAATCTTTTGTAATAACACGGTAGGTTTCTGCTAGTATTCTAATCAATTATGAAATTCTCTAGTACTTTTATTCTATACACATTGTTCAAATCCCCAACCGTTTTTTAGCTACTAGTTTAGGGTCAGTTCAATGCCCTAGCAATTTTCTAGCTTCATTGAAAATAGGACTGTAACTCCAAACTCCAAAAATACAAGCAAATACTTATCTAAAAAAGGCCTTTCTAATGATATATTGGTAGTTGGTAGAGTGTGTATACCAACTCCTTGGATATTGACAATCATCCAAATTTTCGCATTTCCCGTGTGTGTAGCTCGAAAACTATGGGAAAATTGGAAATTGTTATTTTAAGCATGTAAAATAAAAGTAGAAAATTGTATAAGCTTTCATTCAGTAGAAGAACACTTTTCTTTACGACGCCGACGCATCGTTTTGAAGATATCAACGAAAAACCCAAACGAGAGACATTCAAACCCCTCCCCCCAATCCTGCTCACTTCCTAGACGAGAGAACTTTTAGTATGTTCACACCCTAAACATGTTTCTGAAGAAATCGCATATTTTCATTGAGTTTCCATTCGTTGGGTGTACTAAGGTAGGTATATTGTTTTACCACATCTCAACGTCATTCGAAGTGATTGCGGGATTGTTGAGAAAAGATAGTAGGAGAGATAAATTGCAAACATTTCATTTCTTCGACAAAAACAAACATTTGCAACTTGATAATATGTTATCGCCGATATGCGAATCTTGTCTGGAAGGGAGATTTCACATATGTATACTATTATTTCTGAGTCACTATTAGTATATCTAAGTAAAATATAATCTTAGTATCTTTTTGCCAATTTTTCCTCTAAATGTTAGAGAAAAAATTTTAGTACCGGAACTTTTGAAATTATTGGCAAAGAAAATTGTGAAGCCATTTATCAACACAACTACATTTTTAGTTTCGAATAACACCTAACGCCGCTTAAAATAAAATACTAATGCTTTTATTGAATTGAAAAATTCTTTATTCAAATAAGCTCACATAATAAGCAACTTTAAATCGTCAATTCTTTTACCCTACCACCCATTATGACGTCTTTTATTTACCTATTATGAACATTATGTAAAGGTTTGAGTTTAGTTCTTCCCAAAGTCATTGTGTAAAATTTCGCTAACCTTGACTTGACAGTCATCAGGACATTAAAATTTTAATAACCACTTACTTAAAACTTTTTGTCCGTTTGTTATACTAATCTATTTGCGACGCAAACTGCGGTTAGTTAGTTCCATCCATTATACAAACCACTCTGAATACACAAAGTGTAATGACTTCACCTGCCAATAACTGCAAACAAAATAAGTCCGGGTGTGACTTGTTTAAGTGTGTATAATTTTTAATATTTTACTGTGAAATTACCAAAAAACAAAGCACTTTGACGTAAAACTTAGTAGGAAATTACTGCATAACATTATTTTATTTAAGAATAGGTACTCATGATGAATAGGTTTCGGGTGTACTTATTTATACAAAATTCACATGTACAGATTGAAGCTTATTAGGTTCTATAGTTTATTTACAAACAATTACCTCAGTAAAATGTAGTTATTTGTAGTAGTAGTAGGCAAAAGTGCCTAAAGTTGCAACTTTTAGCTCTTTTGCCTACTACTACTACAACGAACTATTTTTAGGGTTCCGTACCCAAAGGGTAAAACGGGAACCCTATTACTAAGACTCCGCTGTCCGTCTGTTGTGGCGCTGATTCGTACGTCTGGTTGTCCGATGGAAGAAGGGAGATGCCGATCTTGTTGTGCAATTCCACTGCGCACTCGCCGAAATGTCTCCGATAAAAAACCGATAAACTTACAATCTTGCGTCTATGCTCGAGGCTTTTGAGCTTATTACAAAAAAGATTATCTTTGTCGATGGACTTCCTGGCCCTCCGCTCAATGGATTCAAGAGTCTGGAGCTGGTATTTGGCGGAGCCATCACAAAGATCAGAACAGCTCGGTACTACATACACGATCGAACATGTGCTTGGTATATAGATTGAGTAGCATATTTTACTGAGGTTATTGTTTGTAAATAAACCTTAGCTTTAATCTATATATACATATGTGAATTTTCGATACATTATGTAGGTACTTAGCAAGCAGTAAATTTTATTAAGTTATTGTCTTTTTTGGATTATTGACGATTACTGGATTGTGATATTTTTAAACAATTTTGAAATGGCTGAAATGTTTTTTTTCGAAAAAAAAATCAACAATTTTTTTTTATAATAATTATTGAAACTGCTCACAAGTATCACGACAATTGGTTGAAATATGTGAAGTGTAGAGGAGAATAGACGTTCCTATGAAATAATTTTAGCCCAAGCTGAAGCTTTGCTAGCGCTTCGCGCTCGAATTATTATGTTCTTTCTTTGTAACAGTTTCAACACTAGTTGATAATAAGAAAGCAATGTTTCCTTCCTTGTGTGAAATAGTGATAGATTAGATTATTTTATTGAGGTGACCTCCTTTCCCACACAGCAATGTTCATTCAAAATATTTGTTATACCTACTTGCTGTACTCCAAAAGTCCATAGGCTTAATACTTACATTAAGTATAGAGTTATTACGGTAATTAACTAGTTATTAAGCAAACAGATTTTTATGTGAAATAAAAAAAAAACTATTAAATATACTTGATAATCGAGGAATGACTTGCTTCGAGATGAATTTATTTTTGCTATTAAACATAATTTAGCTGTCGGTGTACCTTCATATAAATAAAATAAATTCAATAAAATAAAATAAAAATACCACGGTGATTGCAAAAATTGCAATCTGAAAAAAAGTTACAGTCTGTCAAAAGTGTTTTGGATAAATATTAGAGAGCCATCGTCATAAAAGTATAAGCTGCCATTTTCACAAAATATAAAAAAAAACTTTAAGTAGATTATCATAAACTGTATCACTTGATGCTGTCAATTAATTTTTTGTCCAGTCCTTTTTGCGTCAGTAGGTAGAGTAAGTTAATGCGATGCACTTATGTTTTTATCATTTGTTTATATCATGACGGGTATTTTCCATTTATATTAAGATCTGATATTAAATAAAATACCGGTATTCATAAGTCAATTTGGTCCATTTTAATCACACCGAAGAATCATTTGAATTTTTTAAGTTTATACTTTCCTCAAGATCAGCTATAAATATACGCTAATATTTTTTATAACAAAAACCCGCCTGCATCAAAAGACAAGTCAATTGAAAAGATGGAAACAAGATCAAATATTAATTATTTTAAGGTAACATAATAACATGCAGTCGGAGGCATGTAGGTATAAAGTGACATTATGAATGATTTGGCATATCAATATATATTTATTCTATGCCTCCGACTGCATGTTATTATATTTCCTTTAATATTTGATCTTGTTTCCATCTTTCAGTTGTTTTGTCTTATGATGCAGGCGGGATTTTTAGTTTTTAAAATTAAAATTAATTTAAGTATTTTATTTGTCTTTTTAGTTATAATATATTAGGCATGATATATCTTTTTGAAATCCTTATGATAAGCCCTTAAATTTGAAACCTATATTGCACAGTATTCTACTAAAATTTTTTTTTTTACTTCTAGCACAGCCGCCATGTTAGTATTTTTTTAACGACACTTATCTAAGAACACTTGGGTTGTCAAGATTTGTCTAACGATATATTAATCATAGAAATCCGTTCAGCCGTTTGAAAGATATGAGGTAATAAAGAATATTACATACAAACATACATACATACATATATGAAAAATACGCGCGAAAACCATAACCATTTCCTTGCAGTCAGATAAAAACATAAAATATTGCAAACCTCGAGTTGAGTCCTTTCCTCCTTTCTAGTCTCTACACTAGAACTTATTCTAAGGACTCTAGTCCTAGAATCATTAAGTACACGTCAATTTACCTACATATCATTCTTTGGGTTAGCATTTAGGATACGAATAATTCTTATCTCATAAAAAACTTTATCAGTCGTGATGAAATGCATAGATTTGGATAACAAAAACATTTTTTATTTTCGTCTTCGTGTCTGAATGTCGACATTTTTCTTATGTCCTTTAATTTGACATTGTTTTTGCTATTTTTCTCAAAATCACGCAGTCGATAGCTACGTCCAGTCCACTTCAATCAACTTATGTAATTAGATGTTGATTTGAAAATGCAAATATCTAAACATTCTTGCTACTAGGACTACTGCAATTTTCCTTAAATCTCATATCAGTAATGAGCCCAGTATTGGTACATTCCAACTAGTTTTCCATTACATAAGCTCGGAAAGGAATCTTGTGGTCTTATTAGATACTGCTATCTGGTCATTAAGGCTGCATTGAGCCGTTATTTTCAAGCAATCAATATCGCATTTATATTATTCGAGTTCAAATTTTATATAGTTTTACGCCATTAGATTGTATATGATTTGGTTACTAATTAAACCGGTAACCGGTATAAGAATTAAGCTTTCTCATACTTTAAGAAAGAAAATATTTAACTAACTATTCCAACCATCTGCACATAGCTTTTTGCTAATACTACTTTAATATTATAAATGCGAAAGTTTATGTGTGTGTGTTTGTTACCTCTTCACGCCTAAACGGCTGGAAGGATTTGGATGAAATTTGGTTGATAGACAGATTAGGACCTGGATTAAAATAAAGGTTACTTTTTATCCTAATCAAAGGTTTCCTAGGGTTCACGCGGACGAAGGTTTCCTTGGGCCCACGCGAAAGAAGTCTCGGGTGGCCCCTTGTTCTTTCATAATGTGAACAGCTTGTTCTTTCATAATGTAATGTGAATGGCTTCAATATGAGCATGCCCTATCGTAGTCCACGTTATTACTCAACACTAGGTGTGATTATGTTCAAATGTTATCAATAATAAAATAAGTAGAGCGTACCCTTTGTAATAAAACTTCCTTTAAACAAGAAAAAATTAAGACGCGTCTCACATGTCGTTTCAAATAAATGAACAGTGAGCGAAGCTTCATACAAAGTGTGCTATTCACGTGCGTAATAATTGCCCCGTTTCCTGATGAGAAACCTCTATATTTATAAACAATGAATAGTGAAGGAAACGATACGATCACTTTAAGAAGAAATGAAGATAACAGTGTAGAGATTGATGTGTCTACTAGAAGCCTATTATTATGAGTCGCGTGCAAATGTAATGATAGCTGCTATAAATAATAAACTTTGCGATCATTCGCATGATGACTGTCCTATATGATACGATGATTGTGCTGTTTAAAGGAAACCTTGCTGAAGTAAACAATTATTGAAAATATCACTTGGAAAATTAACATGTCAAAAGTCATGAGAACTGTTATTATTGTTTTTATTTTGGATTTTAGCCGTGAACTCGTGGAAACTACTGATTACTTTTTATTTATAGGTAAACAAGTTACTTCTTACATTTTTTTATATTAAGTTCTAATTAACCAACATATTTCGGGATTATACAAGGTGTTACAAAAGTACCCTTAAAGCCGAATATGGTAGATAGGGACCATCAAACTGAACAACTTTTACTATGGGACCAACTCTGAAATCGCGGAAAAAAAATCAGCTGTTTCATACAAAAATTAATTACGAAAATATCAAAATGTATTCAATATTCATTGGAGGAAAAATATTTATTCATACTTTTAATCACTTTACAGCATTTAGTTTGTATTTAAATTAAGGCTATAGGCTAAATAAGGCTATAGATAAACGGGCTATAAAAAACTAAAACAAAAGACGATTACCATCTCAACTTTATAATTTAAAAAATGAGTGAATATTAAATCCAGTGACAATCGCTAGAATTGTCAAGGTCCTTCCTTGTTCTCAAACATGTTGATTTTATTATTATTCCCTTTTTTGTCATAAGTATAGTTACAATTATTATACATATAATAATAGCGTTTAATCGAAAGGTAACAAAATAATAATTAAAAAAATATATAAATAGGCGTTACTAGACCAGAACTACGTAGTTCTATCTACTTGCATAAGTTATTAGGCTTTTAAACAAGTGCCAGCATTATCTCAGACTCAGGGGCCCTACCGGCTAACTTTTCGAACTTCGGCGGGTCTGCCGAGCTTCAACTTAAAACAGATAAATCAAAGTAAAGAGTTTCGTATTGTACTATTCGCCGAAGTTATTTAGAAGATATCGGTGTTCGTGTGACATCATGAATTGGGGTTCGCCATTTTGACCCAATAGGGGTTCGATTTATCTGTTTTAATTTGAAGCTCGGCAGACTTTCTGAAGTTCGATGCGTTAGCCGGTACGGACCCAGGTGGGAAGCACTATCATCCTAACCTGCATAACATACAAATAAGGATGTCCCAAATGTTTACAACCAGCAAGGTACTATGCCCAAAGTTCAGGAACAATGGCCTGACCTCAGCGCAGATGTGAGCCGAGTATGGCTCGACCAGCTCGCGGCATACGAATTGGCACTAGCCTTACTATTGTTTACTCTTCCTTTGCGCAGGTGCTATCGTGTTCCCGATCCGGACACCGAATACAGAACTTTAGTTTCATTGAAAGGCCCGCTTGGCGGAGTGGCAATAATTCTGCCTCTAAAAGACCTTAAGCTACTAATGACCTCAAAGTGGCGCCCTGATCTTATTTAAATTTATTGCTTGCTAAGTCGTAAGTTGTATAATGTATCGAAAAATCACATGTATTGGTAGTAGTAGTAGGCAAAACAGCATGATCACTTTTGCGTACTACTACCACAGAATATATTATTATAATAGTCTACTACTACAACAATATTTTACTGAGGTTATTGTTTGTAAATAAACTATAGAACCTGAGCTTCAATCTGTACATGTGAATTTTCGATACATTTACTTAGCGAGCAATGTGAGCGCCACTTGTGGGATATAGCGTTAAGATGTGGGCGCTACTTGAGGAATATAGGAGCCTTAAGATGTGGGCGCTAATTGAGGGATATAGGAGCCTTAAGCCAAAGATCCCGGGTTTGAATCCTGGCGGAGGCATATGTTTGTTTGATGAGTTTAAGCATTTTGTTCCCAAGTCACGGTTCTCGATAATAATTATAAGTTTTTCTGAGTCAGTTCCTGAATAGAAATATCCATGTCTAGAATTATGAATCCCATGTGTTTTTCAATGCTAAGTTCCTACCGTTTAAGATGTTAATGAACATGTATTTTGTACTCTATTACTTAGAGTTCCATACTTATTAACAATCAAATGTAAGTAGCCCTTGAAACCGCAGCAGCTGCTGTTATGTTTGTATGCTATATATTTAATTAATGATATATTATTTATTTAATGCTGCTGGTATGTGTGGTATGTTTACTTAAGACATGTTTATTTTAATGTAACAAATGTGGCAAAGAATTATTATGTTTGGTAATACTTAACGGTAAGTTCTTAAAACAATTATGAAATTGACGAATAAGGAAACTGACGAGTTCGTGAAACTGGCCAATTAGGAAAACTGACGAGTTATAACCCGACCCTTTGTGTGGAGTACATAATATAGTTCACTCGTAAAAAAATATGAGTAGGCGGAAAAGATCGCGGCCTTTTTGTACTAAAAATAATAAATATACCACAGCGAGGAACATCTTTTTCATCAAAATTACAAGACCTGAATCTGCTGAACCATGTATTCGACAAAGCATCTTTTCCGTAATCATTACAAACCATTTTTTAAGCACCAGCAGCATTTTTTGTTAAGGGTCTGAACCCTTATCGAAAAGAATTTGCAAAACGTATCTAATAAACTTATTAAAAATATAAAAAAGCAAGACAATTATCAATTTCTTTTTATTTTACCGCTATTACCAGAATCTCAGATGTTAAACAGTATTTACATTCCCACTTAAGTTTAGTATTGCCAGAAATATAACACGCAAAATTCAATGCTTCGAAAAGGAAAAACTTTTCCGATTACCTATTATTTCCGAAATCCCTTGTGATTATCTCTCTTGTAATATCCATTTGATTAATCATCTTTACTTTCTTATACTCTCCAATGTAACATTATTGTTATCTACAAACGATCCTCTTCATAATATCTATTACTTTGATTACAAACTAGGAATGCATCTTGCAAATAGTCTGTACCTATTGCATGCTTATCATTATTGAAATATTTACTTTACATTGCATGATAGATACGAGGAAAAAAATGCGGATTTACCAAGGAAACGAAGACAACAACACTGTTTATCTAAACGTGATTGACAATTAATTAATAGAATTAAATATCTAAAACTATAAAAGAAAAACTGGACAAGTGCGAGTCGGAATCGCCTACTAAGATCCGTACTAATTTGTAGGTAAGTATAAAGACTATATTTTTTATGATTTATTTACAAATGTATAGTTTTCAAACTTTGCCCTGTTCTTGTAGTTTAAGACGATATTACTTGCCCAGACAATGCAATTTATTGGGTTTTTTTTAAAGTATGGTACAGGTACAAAACCTGTTTCCAAGTATACTTAGATAATATCATTATGGTTGACTTTTACTATGGCACCAATAAAAAATATGCCGGTGAAAAAAAAAATTAAAGCCATGAAAATTCCTGGCTTCAGTGAATTATATTTTTTTTTTTTTTCACCGGGATAGATTTTATGCTGCCATAGAAAAAGTCAACCCAAGTGATATTTATTTTTACTTGGAATTATGATTATTATTGTTATGATGATTATCTTTACTTGGAAACATGTTTCATCCTGTACCATCCTTCAAAAAAATTTTGTCGCAGGTCAAGGTAAAAATTGCACTGTCTTTTCATAGTTCAAGGTCAACAGGAAATACCCTATAAATTTTGATTCGATTGAGAGTATCGAAATATGATTTTTTTGCGGTAAAAACGGCCGTATCTGTTTTTACGTTAACTTAGAAGTTTGTTTTTTACAGTTTCAAGGGACTGTAAACTTGAGTATATGATTTCAAGTCGATACCTCCACGCGTTCCTAAGATAAAGGGTATGAACAGACAGACGGACAAAAAAGTGGTTGAGGTACGAAACCCTAATGAAGTTGGTTAAAAACAGCATCAAGTCCTATGGAAAAATTTTACATCAATTATTTTTTAATGGAAATCAAATGGATGCTGATAGTACTTATTTATCATCTACGGAATTTTCTTTCGGAATCCAAACAAACATCAAACAAACTAGATAATACTCACAGGAAGAAATTTGCTAGGAGTCCTAAGATTGCCAAGAATATTGCGAATTTGTGTTACAGAAACTTGAATTCTATTTTACAATATACAAAGGTTCAAATGATTATCTCTTTGAAGTTAACCCAAAAACATGTACTTTGGTAAATAGTAACAATTGAATGTGTATTGAAAATGTAGGTTGTGTTTGTTATGACTGGGTTCAAGGACAAATCACAAACGCTAAAGGCGTATTTAATTACTTTTATGGCCTATTTTGCGAGGAATGTATATTTTATTGGCTTTAACAATAGGTCTATGCCAAATTGGATTGCGCTAAAAACAGCCGGTTATTACGATTACATTTGCGCTTGGTGATATTTATTATTATCGATTGTTATATAAAAAGTTTGTAAGTATATCCGTATGTGTAACTTAGGCTAAGTGTTGAGAATAAATGGATGGAAGAAAAATATTTTATTTATTCAGTTAAAAAAAACAGTTAAGAGAGTTAACGACATACGGCATTTCATTTTTTATAATTACAATTTACAAAAAAACAATACAATATACAACAATACAATTACAATTTACAATTACAACATTATTCATTAAAAGTCTCAAGTCCTTATTTTTCGAAATTAATTAACCGATTTTACTGAAACTTCATACACATAAGCAGAATAGGTACATTTGTCTAAAAAGTTGGTAGAAAACATTTCACAACTCGAAAAATTTTCCACAGAAACAAAAATTTTCAATTATCTTTTTTTAAATAATACTTTTCGAAAATGTTCCTTGCTAACTTTTTAGATCTATGTATTCTAACATAAGCGTATGTAGTTTCATTAAAATCGGTTTACTTATTTCGAAAAATAAGGACTTGAAAAGTATGAAATGCCGTTTTCGTTAATGCTCTTGAGATAAAAATAATATTGTAGGAAAGATTTAACGGGGAGCTAATAGATTACCGTATCTATTTTATCGTCATAATTTGTGGTTTGTATGCGATGTAATACCAAGTCTGCGGTTTGATATGTTCATAAAACAATGATCAATTGGTTTAAAATTATATCGAACAGTTCAAATCTGGCGTCACACTTTATAGATTTGATGTAATCTTGTGAATACAGTTATAAAAATCATGAGTTATTAGTGTTTTACGACTCTACTATAAAGTTGAGCAAATTATTGTTTGACAATAATGCCTTTACCAATATTACCAATGCTCAACGATCTAACAACAGCATTACCTGTCTATTGGCTGGTTTGTGCGTTCTATTGAGAAATAAATATAGGCATTAAAAGAATTTATGAAAAATCTCTTTCAAAATTTTCATTGTAACTATGAAGAAAATCAGAAAAGTGTTACAGTTTTTGTTCAATAACTTAGAAAATTTATCTGACATTCTAACCTTGTATCAATCCTTCCTTACTAATATAAATGCGAAAGTCCGTTTGTTTGTTTGTTGCGCCTTCATGTCTTAACTACTGAACCGATCATCATGAAATTTTGCATACACATTGTCAGGGGTACAGTGAAGGATATAGGGTATCTTTCATCCCGAAAAAAATATTGTTCTCGAGGGATAGCAAAAAAACATTCCACGCAGACGAAGTTGCGGGCGGTCGCTAGTTTTTTATAAAACGCCTTTTATTTTAGTGATGTGATGACATCGACTTTGCCATATCTCTTTTTGGTTTTTAATATTATTCACATTCTACACTCTTTCCTTTGATTAATCAAAGACTCTTTCATCGGTGCTGCTAAAGATGTGTATAATTTGAACAAAACATAATCGTAAACAAATCAAAAGTTTACTGTCAGTTATCAAAAGTAAAGAGTTTTTGGACCGAGTCTCCTTTATATTTACAAATAAAATTTATATTTTCATCTCGGTGTATCTTATTGTTATGCAATCCAACAATTTCCTTGCAACTTGACTTTCGCCATCAATGTAGTAATATTTCTTGTGACAAATTGGTCATTCTACTTTGAGTCGTAAATGTTGCGTTGTTTGTAGGTGCGATCGTTACGACATCTAATAGGACTTGATGTACTTTCTCAAGGCTTGGAATCTTAGATCGATGAGTTTAAGATAAGTTAACTATAGCATAATAAATAACAAATGAAAATATGGCTGCCTTTCCACCTAAAAAGTAAATAAGCTAAGTTGTGAGCGAGGTCAAAATTTAGCTACGAAACTTTGTAGCCGTTTCCAAAAATGCTAAGAGGTGCATCTAGCTTGCATCCGTAGCTCCAATTCTTAGCAAGCATCTGTCTTATAGCGGATCAACACGAGGCGATTTTAGTTGATCAACTGCTAAATCGCTTGCGATTTGAACCGTCGCGTCTGAACGTTTAAATCGCAAGCGACCGCGTACATTTTTGGTTGACCGATAATAATTGATCAACTAAAATCGCCTCGTGTGAACCCGGTATTATAAAAACATAGCTCCGTTGAACCTGTTTTTAACATAGTAACGGTGATAATAAACGATCCTTATTGGTGGATTTCATACACATACTTAGTTACACAGCTGAGTACATCTCTAGTGGAAAAGCAGTTTTAATAATAATATACTTTCAAACGAAAAAAGATTTTTTCAAATCGGTCCAGCCGTCTTCGAGTAATCGAATAACATACATTAAAAAAAAAGATTCCGACGAATTGAGAACCTCCTCCTTTTTTGAAGTCGGTTAAAACCGACCATCATCATCACCAACGTTACAATGATCTGCTACGGCCATAACATAAAAACAATAGCGATAAGCGGACGATGTTCGTCCTACTCCGTGACACTATCGTCTCACTAATAAGGTTCAATATCAAGTAAATTGATTGACGAATTGCGTCCGATTATCGCGATTCTTTTTTGTAATAGGCCTGCACCCCTAGCATGACCACCGAAACGCGATATGCTATAGCGATTTATCATGTTTAAGGCCCCTATATACCTCAAGTGGCGCCCTCATTTTACTTAAATTTATTGCTCGCTAAGTACATAATGTATCGAAAAAAAAGCGCTAAAGTGGCCACTTTTAGCACTTTTGCGAACTACTACTACTACAACGAACAAAATTTTACTGAGGTTATTGTTTGTAAAATAGAACCTTAGCTTCAATCTGTACATGTGAATTTTCGATACATTATGTACTTAGCGAGCAATAAATTTATTTAAAATGAGGGCGCCACTTGAGGTATATAGGGGCCTTAACTGTCAAAAGACAATGGATTTTGACAGTTGAGTGTCGATAAAACGCTGTATCACGTTATGTGTATATATCGTGTTTCGTCGGTCATGCTAGGTGGGGCTGCTGTGGACAGATTTTATAATAATGACAGTGGTAGAAATAATAAGTGACATACAAATGATTAAAAATAATTCCACACCGTGCACTTGATCATACTAGTACAGTCACGTCATTAAATATGTATACATGTGTTGAACTTTTTCACTTTGTTGTAGTTGTCATTTGTCATTGATTTCTGTTAAAAGTGATAGCTTTTAGAGTGACAGAATTCTAATCTGTATACATATTTATAGACGTATTTTGGAAATTTTTATTTGAAAATACGTCTGTAAATACGTTTGGTGTTATTCCTGGTGAGCCCCACATACCCCCTTCTCGCTCACCTGCGGGAGGGGAAGCGCGTAAATGCGTTTTCTTCGGCATAAAAAAAGGAGTTTAATATTTAATATGATATAGAGTTTATTTCATAACTTACTTACATTATTAATAAATTATTTCGCTAGCAGTTATGTTATAAATTATCAACAAGCCAGAGATTTGTTTTATGATCCTTTGTCTATCTTTCTACTAACATTATATCATTTGTATGTATTGTATGGGAAAATCCCTTTTACATGGAGTAAGTTTCATAAACATACAGATGTTAATTATCAAATTAACAATTCTGTTTTAGTAGGTTACAATATTATTTTGTTAAAAAAGGCTTATGGTTATCGGTAAAAAGAATTGAATTATTAACATATAATAATATGTTTGGAAGTATGAGAATAGGATGGAACCTTGTCAAACTGAGACGCGCAGGTTACGGTTAGCTAGCCACAGGGATATAGATTAATTAAATTAAAATTAACTAATTACTTAGTAAATTTTTGATTTACTTTGACAAGGTTCTACCCCATTCTAATCGCGCGCGGATTATACGTTTAAGTATATTAGAAACATGGTTCCTGAGATACTTTTCTCCAATTTGAATAACTTTCTTTGGAATTCTTCCTAAGCTTTATGACTTCGTTTTTTTTAATAAGTAATACTTTTTAGTTTTTTGGCTTTGATAATTTGATTGTTTTTATTCATGTTACGTTGTAGTATGATCCTATATGATGTGTGATACGTCAAGTATTCCAATTAGCACTTAAATAGCACATTGCGGTAGCGAGATTTTCTTCCTATGCGGTGTCTATGTCGTGGGCCAATCGTTGAACTGGGCCGATCGAGATCTGCCTGGTCAGATCACGATGTGCCGGCATTTCTTGAATTGCCTTTTCAAAACCCGCCATATCGTTCAAAGCATAACGTTTGACTCTATAACGCATTGTTGTTTGCGTTTAACCTGACATTGTCAATAATATAAACAAAGATAAAACATTCGCGATCGGCGACCGTGCCACCCGTCACGCTCAGATGGTAGCCTTCGACTCGCTACTGTTTATAAGTAGTTAGGGTTGACAAATATTTATTTAATTTTCATGCGTTATTATTATTCAAGAATTTTAGAAGACTCGAATATTATTGTAAAGTTGTTGTTATTAATATTATAACTAGTGGCTCAGTGAGCTGTAGATTTCGCTCAAATTGTATGTTGATCCAAAATGTATCTAATAGATGTCGCCACGAGGTTGACGCTGCTTATGAGAGCTGTTTAATACTAATATTCGAAGCTAGATTGCGCTTCTTATTTTGATATTTTTTCGCATAAGTGATTTTTTTCGCAAAATTTTGAAAAACAGTCAAAGCAAAAGAAATATAATAATCGAACTTGCGAACAAAATTTCACGAGAATTGGTTGGGAAATGCGACCTGTAAAGGAGAACAAACAGACAGCGGGACAGCCGCAACTCGGAAGGACATACGAAATTGTTTTTGTCCAAACTGAAGCAGAGACGCAACGCTTGCGTTTTGCACAATTACCTTATCAATTTTTTAAACTGTAATCTGTTTTATGCATCTGCCAACCAAATGACAATTGAAAGAAAGAAAAACCATTTATTGACCGCAAAACAACAGTAGGGTGACTAGACCTACACAATTGTGAATGATCTATTCCGAATCGAAGTCAAATAGACATTTCGTTTTCTTAATTTCAAAAAAAAAGGCAAAGGAATTGTGGTTTATGAAGCCATGTTTTCAAATTTCAGGTCTTTGAAGATTTGACGTGAATAACAAAATGTTTTAGAAGAGTTGTTGTTTCCGTAGTGTTTAAATATAAAAAAATATTCGTCATTGAATAACTCTTTTTCTACATGTGCTCAAAATAAGACAGAACTTGATCCATGTAGCACAAAATATTATTGGCTTGACTACCTATATGTTAAGACCATTTCAATCGTATACAAATTGATATTTTTTCTATTAAGCTGTCACCAAATTGCTCTCACAAGATCACAGTTAACATCCGGAAAAATATGAAAAGAGGTATTTTTATCTTTTGAATTTCCCAGTCGCAATGCATTCGATAGAGTTGAGAATTTCTTTTAATAATTATTGTCTAATCTTTGAAATTGGAAATAAACTGAAAAATAAAATAAAAATACGGACAGTGGCTCTAAGAGATCTTTAGAATTTTACTAATTTAGCATTTTCAAAATTTAAAAGTGAAAGTGTGATATACAATATCATAAAATTCTAATAGACAACAGCTACGTACCTATTTAAAAAGTAGGTACTGTGCATTTTGTATTTGGAAAAAATATTATAATAAAACAGTTTTTATTTTAGGCAGCCCTTAGATACGACTAATGTTTAATAATTATATAACCGTTCTGAGTGCACAGGTCATAATATATTACCGCGGAACCAATGAAAAAAAGAGAACGAACCAACAATATTTCAGACAAATAGCACTTTATATTTTAATGAATTTTCTCTCCTATTTGTTGTTACATGCGTGATTATAAAATTAACTAAAACTGTTTTTATATTTGATGGCTTTTCCGTAGGAACTTTGACTATTATTTATTATGTGCTTTGGATACGTACCTACGTACGAATTACCTATCATAACGTCCTAGGCCATCCACAATCATTTTATTCCATGCTCCATCGTTTTTAACTTTTTTTTATTTTGTTTCAGCGATGTCGGCCGATGGGTCGACGACAGACATCAATGTGCTGCTCAATGATACTGGTAAGAAAAAAAAAGTTTTTTTTTGTTTTAAATGCTTCCTCATCATTCTAAAGATAAAAAAAACCATGAAGTATGTAATATGTTGTTTTGCATAGTGTTGTACAACCAAATTCGAAAACCTCTCAAATACTTGTTAGTTATTCGGCGGGGGTGTCTTTTATTATGTTATCATATTTTTAGTAATAAACAGAAACAGCGCCATCTAGCCTTTTAAGTTATTATCAATCCACAAGAACAGCGCCATCTATACAGTATCTTCAAAAAGTCATGCTAACATTACAAAGTAGCGTTCAGTGCCATCTATCGGGGTTTTTTGAAACTAGAAACAAACTTAGCAGTGCTTTGTAGTGCTTTAAGATAGCAGTGCTAGTTGGTGGTGTTACGAACGTCCATAGATGGCGTATTAGTAGTAAAAACAGTTTGTTACTCATTCGGTAGATGGCACCACCAGTTGAATATGACAGGTTCTGACGTATAGGTGGTTTCTTCTTCAATTTTAATTTTAATATTTTTAAAGAAATTAAAACTAAAGTAAGGAACTACTTTTATTATACAGTAGGATATAAATTTATTTATCTATCTTTTTACTATTATTTATTAATATTTAGAAGGCGGAACAGATATCGATCGATTTTCCTGTTTGTAATGCAGGTAGGCTATTTTTCATTTTGGAACGAAAGTAATAATATAAAAATATTTAATACAGGAATATTATACTGATAATGGTTTGTTATAATTAATTAGGGTCTCCAGTAATACAAAACGCGGACGTAACCTCAATCCAATATAAGTAAGTTTAGCACCTTCTGGGTTTCCACGTTCAGTGTGCCATATACGTCACCGTGACGCCATCTCGTGTTATGGAGGCAAATCCTATTACAGTAACGTCTGTGGTTACGTACAATTTCGATAATCGGTTACGGTAATGATAACTTTTTCAAAGTTTTTTTTAAATGAATATTTTTTAGTGTGACATGACAGTATTTACTTATTTGACTACAGGTGTTAACTAAGTAGTCATTGTCTAGCATCCGTTATTAGTCTTTATTAATTATTCCATGGTACTTATTCCTATATAGAACTGTGGCAGAGCTTAAGCATTTTTTTAAATAAAATAATCTGTACCTATGTAAAATTGGGGCTTCCCTTCGTTTGTGTGGTTGATTTATTGTGATGGAGTTTAGATCAAAGTAAGTAGTACCTACCTATATAGCCCTGATAGACATCGGATTTAATAAATTTATTTTATTGGTAATATCTACCGTCTGCCTATTTTGGTACCATGACTGCATGGTAAACATGAAAATCGAGAGTAAATACCTACTACGTTCGATTCAAGGAAATACCATATCAATAAAACCAAGCTACCAATAAAGACTATTAGGTATACGTGTTCGTACGTTATTCAATAAATAAACTTAGTAAGAAAATTCTCGTTACTATGACTGTAATTGACAAAAACAGAAGAACTTTAAGTAAATAGGTACATTTTGCCTGTTTCATAAATATACCTACCTACCTGTAATCGAGGAGCTCGGTGGCGCAGTAGTATAAGCGCCTGGCCCATCAATTGCGGAGGTTAAGCAACTTTTGCAAGGGTCGGTCATGGGATGGGTGACCAAAATATAATATCTCGAGCTCCTCCATGCTTCGGAAGGTACGTTAAGCCGTTGGTCCCGTCGGTACTTGCAGTTGTTAGCACCCACCAATCCGCATTGGGCCCGCGTGGTGGGTTAAGGCCAATCCTCCTTATCCACCCATAAGGTAGGCCTGTGCCCCAGCAGTGGGAAAATTAAAAATGGCTGATGGTCATGGTTACGTATACCAACATAACTTATTTCAGTTAGGTATGTTTCGTGTGGTATAGCTTAATTGATTACCAAGTTACTTTATCTTGTAGGATTGTACCTAATAGATAAAAAACACACCCCATTTGAGTAAAACAAAAGATTTCTGACCTGTAAAAGTGTTGGTTTTATCAACTGCCGATAAAGTAATACCGATAATTTATTGAAAAGTTGCTAACTAAAATAAAAATCGGCAATACGGAAATTAATAATAAAGATTAGCACTAATAATAACTAAAACATTATTGATTTTACCATTACATATTTTTGTGATTGCCAAAATATTAAAATTCAGTAAATATTAGTGTTCCTACGATCATAGCAACTATTCAAATATTATTTTAAATTTTATTAACAGATACATTAACTTTAAAAAATGCCATTTGACAGGGTCCACGCTTGTATGGGAAGTGGTCATTGTTCTTTTATATATCTTAAACATAGAAAGGAGCACTGAACATTTAAGTAATGTTTTGTTTTTAAAACATCTTGGAAAAAACCGTTGTACGTACACATTCGTCATGGCGTTGGAATGACGTCTCCTCTAATCATTATTACTTACCGAGAATGTTACATACTTAAGTTAAATTTATTTAATTACTACTGGAATATTCTTTTAAACACGGAAAAACATAATTAACTTTGATATTCTAACGGAAATGGAATATTTGTTTGGATTCATGGATTAACATAGAAACAATGATAAAATGCACTTTGTTAAGTCGAAATTCGATGACGACTTTACAAATTTTTCATAGTATGACATAAATTAATGAATTTTCAATTTTTTTGTTTATGAAATGACCGTAGGTATTGCAATTTTCTGATGCTGTAAGTAATTAACAATCAACAATTTTATTATTGTTATTTAATTTGGTTTGTACAACGGTTTTTAAGGTGTCACTATCTCTGAGGTCCCGGGTTCAATCCCCAGCTGGATCAATTTAGCAAATAAACTTTTCTATATTTGCTAAGGTCTGGGTGTTTGTAGTTCCACTGTTGTCTGTAGTTTCCTTAACACAAATGCTTTAGCTACTTACTTTGAAATCAGAGCAATGTTTGTTAAAAAATTGAAAGAAAACAATAATTAATTATCAGGTAGGTACCTATTATTAATTATTACTATCATAATGTTCAAAGTGCGTGGCGCCAAGTTACGTCGGTGTAACTTGGATTAGATAATTATAATTATAATAAATTATAATAATTGAACTACGTAGTATCTAGGTAGAACAAATTCCACCGATTTATGTACAAAATCTTAAACAATACTAAAATTTATTTAATAATACAAGTACTAGAAAAAATACGACTCGCACCAGATCATATTCTCGGACGGGAATCGAACCCACGACCTTTGGATGTCCGGTCCAATGCTCCTACCGCTGAGTTACCGGGTCACTCGGTAGCAATAATTGGTCATTAGCATTGTGAATGCTAATATCTTAAATTTAAAAATATAAAATCTTTATAAATTTTCATGCAAAGTATTTACGTTAAAAAGTCCTGAACCTAACAGTACCTAACACCAATAATTAGATCCCTAAAGTAAGATGGCAACTTACTGAACAAGCTAAATAAGGATAGTGAGATAAGGTGCTAAACTGTTCAACCACTTCGTTCAATTGCTGTCACAATCTTCAACGTGCTTCAAACTTGTCACCTACGTCTTATCTCCTTTGTCTATTTGTTTTATCTAAAACAAGGCGACTGAATGGATTTTTTCCGAAATGAGTTGTAAAACTGTCTTTACGGCTATTAGTGATAAAACGAGTATTTAACCTCGCAGATTAGCGTTAGTCGCAACTTAACAGTAAATCAGTAATGAAATTGCTAAATATTTATTTACTGTTATACCTAGCCAAGTTTTAAAACAACATTAGAAAATTGTGCAGCAGATTTCTTTTTTCTTTTAGAAAACATTTTAACCTTATCAGATCTCAAACACACAAGATGCGTTCCGGTCATGCGATCCGATCCACAGATCGCTGCGATCTTTGCGATGTATGGAGTTCTCTTATCCCTTCCACACTGGTTGCCTTCCGATCCTATACTTATATCATATAGATCGCAGGGATTTGAGATCGGATCGAATGACCGGACCGAATCCTGTGTGTTTGGAGCTGTAAGGTCCACTTGCAGCAACATTTTATAGGTCTCGATTTTGTCAAACAATATGTCAAATTTTTAAATCGACATTAATAATGTTGACCGTTTCAAAAGGGCTACAGGCGAGCCTTTGTGAAGTAAGCTAGTATTATTATTTATTTGGTGGAAATATTTATAAAACGCCATCCCTGAGGCTGAGTAGGTTTCATGTAGGTGTACCACAAGTTTATAAAGTTAAAAAAAAACCTACTCAAACAAATAAGTAGGTACACGTCGACATCGATACTCTATCAGCAGTTAAACTGCAACTTTTATAATTAGTTCTGGGATGGTGTTTTATAAATATTGCATTATCATCGTATATGTTACATGCAAGTGACCCTTTTGTAACAATGTTTGCGGTTGCTGCTGAAACCTTATCATGGCGCCCGTCCGTCGATCAGTCGTAATCGTAAGTAAAACGATCTTACTTTCGATACAAACAAATACTTTTGCTACTTCCACACAGTAGATTAGTAAGTAGGTATTTGTTTTTGCAACTATCATCGAATGTACAACTGCAAAGTTATACATATACGTACCTACATTGTTGGATGATGATATCTTACTTGTTATACAAGGTGTTACAAAAATACCCCTAATGCCGAATATGGTATATAGGGACCATCAAACTGAACAACTTTTACTATGGGACCAACTCTGATATAGCGAAAAATAAATCAGCTGTTTCATACATTTTGATATTTTCGATTTAAATTTTTGTATGAAACAGCTGATTTTTTTTTCGCGATTTCAGAGTTGGTCCCATAGTAAAAGTTGATCAGTTTGATGGTCCCTATATACCATATTCGGCATAAGGGGTATTTTTGTAACACCTTGTATACCGATTAATGTGAGAAAATTTTATATCTTTCTGATTGAATTTAACGCAACTTAAATCCATTTTAGATTAGAAATCATTGTAGGAAGCAGTCCATACAAGCCGATTCCCATCGGCTTACCTTTTCAAAATCCAACCTTACTATCCACTGTGTAGATCATAACATTTTTTGTAGAGCGGCTTGCCTTCGCCATAATTTCACTCCTCATAGAAAAGTTAAACAATCAGCAAATATACGAAGTTAACCTAACTGGGACTTTTGCAATTAATTGTTTTAAAATAGCTTGTAGGAAATCTCTGTCTCACACAAACAATCCGCTTAATTTCCAATCGCCCTAGAATCATCGCAAAAATCTTAATTTTGCAATTATCCTGCGACTTAAATTTCCTACTTAATGTTTATGTTGGATTAAAATGTAATCTAATATATTTAATAATTAAATGGTTATATTAAAAGCCACATGTCATGTACTATTGTTTTTTTTATAAGTAAATTTTCGAGGACAACTGTACATGGGATCAAAATGTAGACTAAGTTATTAAATTCAGATATTTTTTTTTAAAATAGAACAATTAAGTTTTATTATTGTCCTATCCCCTTACTAATAAAGATTGTATAGCAGATGTATAGTTACACAATGGTTATTCTCTGTCAATCTATTTAAGTTTGACATTAAAAGAAAGGGACAAAACACTGTGTAACTATGCATCTGATATACAATCTTTATTAGTAAGGAGGTTAGTGTTGACACCGTCTGATGAAATTTCAGAGATAATTACTAAAATATCGTAATTTGCGGCTTATCATTCATCTGGAGTTTTCCACTGTTGATAGCATAACGAGGCACATTTAGACGGTACGATGAAATAAATTAAAACAAACAGTTACCTAATCAAACTAAATGACTACTTGAACTTTTAGTAGAAATCATACTATAGGGCTTATTTTTTTAACTATTATTTATTGCAACTGTAATAACACTTTAACAGACAATAATTTATTGCTAAACCATTATTTATTTGCTTAAGTGTAAAGCTATATTATTTTTATCATTAAAAATATATCGCGTCACTCCCAAGCGACACATTTCTTGTAATACATGTTTTCTTAATTTGCTAGGTTTTGGATGAAGATAATTAGATATTGATATAACAGTTACATTTCACAAAAAAACAGCTTTCATTTGATGTATTCATGTTCATAATACTCCCACTCAATGAAAAGATATTTAACAAAAACAGTGAATAATTTCTCGATTAGTTTATTTAGTTTGTATGCACTTTTTTGTCGTCATAATGACCGTGGGTACCTACCTAGAACATTCAATTATTTATTATTAACATTTTTTTTTCCAAATTTTATCCCAACAATCACTAAAACAAACAAAATATTAATTGAAAAAAAAAACCTTTTAATCATCCTTGTTGATACAATTCTTAAAACTGCTTTCTCACGATTTTATTTAAAAAAAACATTCATTTATTGGTTTAATTAGTGTAGTTTACTACTTAGTACATTGTAATTGGTTCACGAACAGCTCTATTACTAAAATCTATCAATTTAATTTGTTTTTTAGTAATTTAATTTAATATATTTCGAACAATAAAGCCCAAATCATAAAAACGTCACAAAATAAATAAACATCACATCACAAATACCCGAAACATTTGAATCTAATCACAAATTCCACTCTAAGAAAAAAGCTTTACTCTCTGTAAGCTTTTTGTAAATATATTATTAAATATATAATATGTTTATGTATGTACTACGCTTTACGATGTAAATATTTTCAACAATAATCCCAAGACTCAAAGGTTAACTTATCTGTCAGTTATAATTAAACGTCGCGATAACACTATCTGGCCCCCTGTGGATCATAATAGCACCATGTTGGTATAGTAATAGCTCGGTATATTTTTATCATACTGAATTACTGACCAAAAGCGTTGACGCAGTCAGCAGGTCAATGTTTGTAACAAGAGCTATGAACTAGCAAAGCTACAGATAAGTTTTATATACGAAGGCTGCTTTGAAAGTATTCTAAAAGAATTATGAAAGAATATATAAAGTTATAAAATGTAACACACATTAAGTTAAACTTTATGAGTCTAAGAATAACTTTTCACGTAGGTTTTCTTATTATAAACTATAAAAGCTAACATTAATATTCTTTAAGTTAGTTTTCCTGTACTTAAGTGGTGTTTAAAAATTGTATTTGATTTTAACATATAAAAGATAAATTTATTTATTTTTAATTTAAGAATATAAAACTAAGTAAACGTTTTAAAATAATATGCGATATTTTTATTAAGAAACATTCTTTCACATTGCGTAGATATATTTGCATAACTGGTATCACTAGGTATTCTAAGTCTAAGCATAAGATGCAATTTGTAAAATACCCCTTCAAAATAAAAAAAACAGCAGTAATTGACATTGTTTCAGAATAGCTGTTATCAAGACTGTGAGTTGTGATGTAATCTGTTTTGAACTGTCCCAGCTGAGTACAAAATAATAATAATCTGTTTTGATCATATTATCATTTGCGTCAGAAATGGCCTTTTTGTAGAAAACAATAAGTATCCAAAACATATTTTTTTCACATCATGAATATACCTAGATATAACAGAATTTGATATTTTGAACAACCTGAGAAAAACTTTGTTGTTGTTGATATCATAAATATTCACATAATATTATGATTCCATCTTACTTACCTATCCATTTACCAATCGATCCATCCTTTTATCTTCTTGAATAAATATTGTCATTTGTTATCGAAAAAGGATTTGTTCCATTTTTTGTTCAGTCAATCGATTATTTTATGACGGGAGAATTTTAGTAAAAAACATTATAACATAAAAAAACATACCGTCAACTTGATAACCTCCACCTTTTTGAAGTTGGTTAAAATTAAGAGATCTTGTTGTCAGTTCTCTCTAAGCACCAGATATTTCCACCTGTTTTTATTGCCAAGCCAATTTTGCTAGGAACGTTACAATTCTACAGCAGTGTGACACCTTGTGACACTTACAGAAATCAACAAATTAATGACGTTTGTACATACATACTTATATTCATTCATTGGTTTTGTTTGGGCTACTTGTTTAAGAACCAGAGCTTTGGCCTTTGCGTGACATAGTGTCTCATATTATTATTTATACCATATTAGTAATTTATACGATAAATAAAATAATTAGTTAAAGTAGCTTCAGGTACTTTAAACTTAGTCATAAATAATCATGCCATCTTAAAGATAGGATGGTCTGGTAAAGCCCCTACAATATCTTTGACTTGATAGTTTTCAATTATTATTTCGAAATGTTGATATTAATTTCTATAAATGGACTTATTATCTTGTCTATAGATAAATATCTATTTAATAAATAATTTCAATGTTTGTTTGAGCAACAACATGTTTGCTTCAGAGGTTTAAATGTGAAGCAAACATCTCTATCAAGAAGTAGATGTACATATTTATTTAATAGAGATTTAAACCTCTTCCTATTCTACCTATTGCATCTTGAACGAAACTTTTTACCCGACTGCAAGGAAAGGGTTATGTGTTTCGCGCGTATCTTGTATGTATGTATGTTTATATGTAATATTCTTTATTACCTCATATTTTTCAAACGGCTAAACGGATTTATTGCTTTAATATATTGTTAGATTTGTCTTGACAGCCCAAGTGTTTTTATGTAAGTGTCGTTAAAAAAAAATAACATGGCGGCTGTGCGGTGCTATTATTTGGAGTAAAAAAAGATGATTTTTTAGAACACTTCAATAAGGGTATCAAGTTAAAGGGCTTATTATAAGGATTTCAAAAAGGTATATCATGACCGTAATATAATAATAACAAAAAAGACATAAATAAAATTAAAAACTTAAAAAAACCCGCCTGCATCAATAGACAAGTCGACTGAAAAGATGGAAACAATATTAAATTGGAAAGCATAGAATTTAATAATATGTCAAATAATTTATAATGTCACTTTATACATGCTTCCGATGTTATGTTGTTATATGTTGCCTTTAATATTTGATGTTGTTTCCATCTTTTCAGTTGACTTGTCTTTTGATGCAGGCGGGATTTAATTTTTTAAACTTGTTTATTTTTAATCTTCATCTACAACTACGCCTAAAACCACAATCTTGATTGAATCATAACTTTACATGTAACGTGGAGGATTTTCAATACTAATCAATTATTAATAAAGCAAACATTCAATCGAAGCCTTATGTTATGTTTTGCACGCATACCATTTGCATTGTTTTCACACATTGTTGTTTTTTCTATTTCAGAATCAGATCTCACCAGTCTCTCACATGTTGGTAAGTGTGCCATTTTTATAATCATCTGCATTATGCCTGCCGTTTGTGTTCAAGGTGGATGGAATTATTTATGAAAATGATGTCAAAGTATCAAGTTTTTGTGCTTTATAGAGTGTTTAAGAAAATAAGTTGTTTAGAAACTACAAGTAACTAATAACTCGTAGCTTTTTATTTAATTAATTAAAAAAATCTGTACACAAAATGATTTAGTTATTACAGCTGTGTCAAATTCATAATGATTAGGTTTTAAACCTGTATCTGCGTTTTGTAAAGATGCGCCGGCAATTTATATGGAAGCAATCAATATCTGAGACTAGGTACTTACAAAGAGTGATTGAAACTCTGAGACCAATGGACCAAAGTTGACACAACGGCCAATTGCAAAAACTCAAACAAGCGTAACTAAGGATGTTTTGGACAAGTGCGAACACGAGGCAAGAAATTCAAAACAAACATCTATTCCTATCATCAAAGCGAACAATCGCTGCTGCAAGACCACCTTCAACGTCCATCGCTGTTTAATTACGATGAATGCATGATACTGTTCTGTGAGACAAGGCATTGTATAGGCTCTAAAACTGGTTAAGACTGCTTCTGCTGTGTCTGTTTTGGGATTTGAAATTAGATGGTTTATAACAGAATATGCAAGACCCTCAATCATCGTTTCTGCCAGACAACCTAATCATTCTACTTCACAATTACTACCTAACAGAAAAGTTACGGCCATGTACTCTTTTATAAATTACTTATCCCAATAATTGGGATGCTTCTAAATATACAAGATAATTTAATAATAGTTAATCAGGGACAGCCATTTTCATATTCTGTGATTGTAGTCTAACTTTAATTCTTTCTTCATATAAGTATAATGTATATCGTCAAATAAAAAGGAGATTTTTTTATAGTTTGAAGAAGTTGATGAAGTTCACTATTTTAGGCTACATTTCTGTCAAACAAATATAGAACTAGTGAAATGTATTTTTTGACTAGACGCTTACCGATACAAAGCTCACTTACTGACAGAAACATACACATAATAAGTATGTGAGAACATAATTTCATCATAAACGTGTATACTTAGTATGTTAGCTTTGAATGCAATACAATTATTATGGTTCTTCATTTAGACACACATGAAAATAATGTAAAAGTGCGCTTTTTTTAAATCATACGTACTATCACAGAGTAAACAAATATCGTTTGTAAAAAAATACTACTTAAGAAACAATTAACTATCACATCGATTTCAATAGGTATAGAAGCTAAAGCTTAATGATAGAATAATGGATGTGATAATAAACAGTTCAATATCACCCTTGTTCGTGGACAAGAAGGCACTCATTAAAATAACGTCGATTAATTTACAAATTGCTTCAATATAGTACGACCGAGGGCTCACTACGAAAAATAGTTGCGAAAATCGAACGATGTTCGTCGTTTGATTTACTTAAATTTGGACCTTACTCTTAAACGAATAATGTCACGAAGCGGATCGAATGTCGCCCGACTATCGTTTTTCCAAGTAGGCTCCCTGAAACGAGGTCGCTTGAGAGTGCGTTTCAATTACGGTTGATAGTTGTAATTGACATTACTGACAAAAGTTTAATATCACAAAGAGTTATTAGTTATCTTATTTTTGCGCCATAGCTTAGATATATTATTTCACTTCAGTTTTTTAACAGTCAGTCAACTTCTTGGGCGAAAGACTGAACAAAATTAACGTCAAAACAAATTTATTAATTATGATGTATTTCAACTTAAACTCTAAAGCCAGTCGTCTTTGGTAGGTAGGTAGTTATTTATTAATTTGATTAGGGAAGCTTTTGTTTGAGCTTTTAAATCACCTAACGAAAATAAAATTAGCATGTCGTATTCTTGAAATATAATAAAACCGTGCGTCATTTGTTTGGTTTACTGTTCAGTTCTTAGTTTTATAGGTTATAAATAACACTATAAAATCTATAGTTGCAATTAGGCAATTGGCAACTTCCCAAAAATATTAGTGCTATTATAATTACCTATAACTTGCTAATAGAGAGATTTTCTATTATTTATTTTAAGTGTATTTCTATGGCTGGTTTAGTTTGGCAAGGGATAAGGGGACTTCAAATGAGATCTTAAAATACTTCATACGATAATATTATGAGTGCGAAATGATAGAATATTATAAGAGAACATAGCAGGAACTGATGTAAAAAAATATGGTAAACAATGGAACAAAAAGACATGGAAGTTAATTGCAGACAATTAAAATTGGCAGAGAACCAAATGACAGAAATGCGGCAAGACAACACAAAAGTCAAAGAGCCTATTACAAAAATAAAGTCACGAAAATCGAATGATGTTCGGTGTTCGATTTACTTTAATTTTATTATTCGGTCTAACAGGAGTTGTTTACATTAAAAAAATAAGTACAAAACTTAACAAACGGAGACATACAATAAACATTGGTACTAATGATTAAAAAAAAACAATTTCAAATAAGGTGATCATCTATTCCCTACCCGCCTAAGTTCAATTGCTGTCGCAATCACTTTCATATGAAAGATAGATGTGATACATTACTGCTTCGTATTGGCACAAATAAAGACTTACCTTAAAAAAGTAGAAATGTGTCATATCCATCTGTCAAATTAAAGCGATTGATATAGCAGTTGATGTTAGATGGTAAGAGCCCCAGGGCCAAAAATATGCCTCCAAATAGCAAAATGGAGTCATAATGTACATTAATCATATGCTAATAAGAAACTTTACACAATCTAAGTAATGGAGAGCTAGCTAGCTCCCAGTGTTCTCATAAGAGGCGGACACAACGGGGTAATTCGGGTTCTTGGAATCCGGGAAGGAGCGCTTTCTTTCTTTTCTTTTTTTCGCTCACAACCAGAAGGGTTCGGCGCGAGGGGAAGGAGGCTGAAATCCTCATAGCCAAAGCATTTTGAACTCTATACTACTTACGCAAGAGTCAATAATGTCACGGAATGGAACGAACATCGTCCGATTAACGCGATTCTTTTTAGGTAATAGGCCGTTCAGGACAAAGGAAACGGTACCGTTAAAACGCAACGACTAAAATGAGATTTGTTTGTTGAATCCGTCTTACACGCGTTCACTGGACTCTGAACCTGTAAACAGTGTGTAAATTTAAATACAAAAAGTACATTGTTTACTTACTTCAGAAAAATATCATCGTTTACTCTTATCAATTACTTCAGCTTTCCATTAAAAAACTGACCTCTCTAACATAAAGCTTTCGCTGATAAAATTAACTCTCTAACCTATAGCAAGTAAGTATCTCAAAAGATGACAAAAATTGTTCAAAAATAAAATACTACCGAACTTAATCCCTCAATCTCCGAACCTTTAAGATCGGCGTACCTAATGCGTAGACGGACTAAGTCGCGTTTTGCCTAAATATAAGAAAAAAAAACATATATTTCTTTCGCTTCTCGCAACTATCGGAGGACATTAAAAATAAAAAACGTCCGAGGTCCTGGTTTTTTCAAAATGTAGCCCAATGTGACAATCTCTAGAGGTTTCTCATCCAAAGAAAAAGGGCACCTGCCCAGCCTACGGATTTCGACCGATTCTAAAATTTATTTTTCCAAACGGTAGACAATTTATCTGTTCTTCTTTCTTCTTCTTTGCACTACAGAGCGTGGTGGATGCGTCGAAGCGTCGAAGGCCTACAAAATCAATAATCTATCAATTATGACGTGACAGGTAATTAACACCATAATTATGTTTTCTTTCCATTGCCGTGGGAATACTCTCAGACACCAGTCTGTAGTCTGTATTTATAACTTAATATCTCTGAACGTCTCTCACGTTGCTCAGCACGCTTTTTGAATGAAGCTGCATGAGATAACACTCGTTCTAATTGCTGCAAATGGTTTTGTTTTTTTTTTGCAACTACATTAATTGCGCAGTACCCTGTTATACTAATCACAATTAATAACGCCAGGCGGTAATATGACATCAGCGGATGTTTGGAAACTAAATTAATACTACACCGAAAGGGTAATTTGAAATTTAGAAATAAATTTTGTTGAAGTGACAAGAAATTATTAAAAAAACAGTATCCATGTCAAGGTACCGGTAGGTCGCAAAAGTTGTTGGGCACTTTAGTTCCATGTCTCACCAACTATACCGTCCATAATGTAGATTTGCAACTTACTGAATAAGCGCTATAGTTATTGTGTCAAAGTACCATAGTGTTCAGCCGACAGAGTTGCCAAAGTTCTATGGGGAATAATAATGGGGTCACGGTTGGTATCGTGCTGGTGGTACCCCCTCGATGTCACAATTGATCATGAACTATGGTGACCATAATAAAATGATAGTTCTTATATAATTGACGTTTGTACTTTATATGTATTTGATTTGCTTTTAACGCCTTTAAATTGTAAAAATTCTCCATTATGGATGTAAGGGGCAAGTTTCTTTTTAGTACGTTTGAATTATGTTTTTATTGCTTTCAACCGAAGTATTTTATAGGTGCCTAAATATAAGGAAATAATAAATATATTATTTTCATACATAATTCAATCACACAGTAGTCTAGACAGCGTTATGATAAAAACGTTGCAGCTAATAGAATAGTAGTAAACTGCAGCATTTTTTTAAGCAGTTAAAAATTACACCCCAAGTACAATACTCAAACGACCCTTGCCTATGGGAACGAAATAGAGCTCTGTGATTGGTTTGTTTGTTTCACGTAATAAACTGTGATTGGTAATTGGGGACGCTGTCCGCGGGCATTGTGAGACCTCATAGTAATGTTTGTGAATACAAGTGTTAATGTCTGCAATGAATTTTGCGGAAAAAGAACGAACACACAATGTTTACGGGGGACTATTTTTAATTCTTCGATGCGCAATTCGTTTTACGTGAGGCTGTCCAGAGCTAAAACAATTAACTGATTGTTTGTCTGGACACGAAATTTGTAGCTGCTCTGCCACAAAATAAGACTATTTTTACGAGCCTGCGCAAAACCGTTTTACTACTTTTTAATTCTAAAATCTATATTTTTTTATTTTGTATTCAGTGAAATCCTGCCTTACTATATACGATTTTTATTTCTTCGTTTCGATTTTGTCAGTGTCGAATACTTTAATATTATGCTCATCTTGCCGTAGTCTGACTGAAGAATTTTCCAAAATAGTTGAAAGATAGTTAGTTGCATTTAGGGTTGCCACCTTTTTTTGGACTAATAAAGTAGGTACATTGGTTGCTAAAGGTAGAAAAAGTACATTGTATGGAAATAAAGTTTTTTTTTTTTTAAAACATACTTATTATTACTATAAAATTTGCAATTTATCCTAAAGAAATAACAAGTCCTGTGAAATATAGTATTTTCCCGTCCTTTATTTTCCTCATAAAGTATAGAGTACAATTACCACGAAATAAAGTTTATACATTATTATAAAGTACGGGTGGCAACCCTAGTTGCATTGTACTCGTACAAATAATGGCTAGACCCCAACAAAATCGTTATCATTCTACTGATGCATACTTTTAATCACCAATGCTTTCCCTTTTTAATATAATATACTTTACGAATAAAAAATATATATAATAGTATTGACGACCTGAGCGGTGCAGTGGTCAACATGCCAGTCTACCACGCAAGAGGTCCCGGGTTCGATTCCAGGCCCGGCAGAAATTGAAATGATAAATTTTAATTTCAGTGACGCGGGTCTATGTGTGTTATTATAAGTATATATTCAAAAAGTTTAGAAGTAGTATATCAGTTGTCTAGCACTCATATTACAAGCTTTGATTAGTTTTGGGGCTAGATGGCGCTGTGTGAAATTGTCCAAGAATTTATTATTATTATTACACATTTTGATTTAATATTCTATATCTATCCTATAGAAAACAGATGAAAATTTAGTAAACGTTTTTTATTGTCAAAGGTAAACTACTGACCTGATTATAACGTAAAAGATGCCCTACTAACCTAAATGTTTATTATGTTCCACCGTTTCATATTGAAAACGTTCCCATTCATTTCCCCTGTTCATTTTCACGTGACACGCAGAAGATTGTATGTGATAAATTGATTTAGAATATTATAACGGTGTCAAGATTCATGCTCCATTTTCTGTGATTAAAAAAGTCTTTCTCAGAAAACATATTATTATAAGTACAACTCGTTTGTAGTTGATAATCTAGGCTATGAAAATTTCTATGGAAATAGACCAACCTTCTTGTTTCTTGGATTTCTAGTGTTCTTAATTTCTCTATTTGTTTAGACGGCAAAGAATTACACACTTTTGATCTTATATTATGGTGTATTAAAACGTAAGTAGGATTTAAACTGTTCTCAGTTTCTTAATGTAGTTTTTTTTTACCAAGTATTACGACTTCGAAACACAAATTAGTTGTTTAAAAAATACCTGTTCTAAATGTTTCTAATAAGTTGTTCTTTTCTTGTAACAAATCACGATGATGTTAATTTAATGATTGCCAATGTGCAATCAGTATTAGTAACATCAACAAACTGTGCATCGCGGTTAACCTTCGGAAACTCTTCCTAGTTTGTCTTCACGTTTACAGTTTACTTCGGCAGTTTAACGTATTTCCTCAAGTAAAATCTCGAATGTCGTCGTGAGTTAATAAACAGCTCTGTTAATGTTGTTAAAAATTCATAAACAAGATAATAATGAAATGAATGTTGTTATAGGTTTCGAACATCTCATTTAGCCATCAGTTCTAAAATAATTTAGTATTATTATGTCTAAGTTACACATTTTAGTATTTCTATCAATATTTCTAAATAAAAATGTTAAGTTTTCTTTCGAAGTTCATTTTGAATTATATCGATGTAGGTAAGTATTAAAAATTTTACCTATAATGCCAAATTAGCAAAATTAAAAGTATAAAGTTTTATCGCATCTATGTTCATCATTATATGTATTTAAAATAAAAATGTGCTGTAACAAAATGTAAAAGCGACATTTTACTTTGTTTACATCAATCATTGAAATAACCAGGGTTAAGAGTGGGCGTGTTTAAAGCAAGGTTTAGACTAGCAATAAATCTTGCAGAAGTTGACTTCCGCAAGCTGTTACCGCTGTGTTTACACAGTGGTAACACCTGTGTGTGGCAAGCTAAATTATCAAAGTATTGCAGCTTGCAGAACTTGGTTGCTCAAGAAATTGCAGGAAGATCTTGCTAGTCTAAACCTCGCTTTAGATCGTTAATAGTTCTAGAGTCTAGTATTCCGCCCAAGTTTACAGCCCATCTGTTTGTTTGAGGCACATTCTCATCGGTTGCCAAGGCTGCGTTATCAGGTGATCAGGAAGATATACAGCGCTGAATAGTGCTTTATTTTTAGCCTCTGGGCGTGTTTTGTGGTTTTTGCGTAGTTGCACTTTTTGCTCGTGAAAAAATCATGACGTCACTATTTCCCAAATGACGTAGATTACTCGAGCCGTAACTTCCTACGGCTGAAACATGATGAAATTATTATGACGGATATTCAAAAGTTTGTTTTGTGACGTAAAGGAGCGATATAAAATTGATGTTGTTTTTATTATAAGGAAATAAGGATAAAATATTTTATTAAGATATCAGTTTCAATGTGCGTTAATATAAACGGTTACTAACATAAAAGTTGTATGTAAAAATTAAACGAAGTTTCTGTTGATATCAGTTTCAGTGTGCGGTGTGATGTGATAATAGAATCCAGAATCTGAAACACTGCCCGTAAATATAGAAATCGCTTGTAGAGTAGAAGCTGTTTAGTATCAGGTAGGTCTGTGAGTAAAATTAGCTGCTATTTTCAAACATGGGAAGCCAAAAACTCTACGAGAATATTAATAATGTATAGACAACCAGCCTTAAGTTAGTACTTATTCACATAAAAACCTCACCTTGACTACAGTGCAAGGCCAATGTGTTCACAAGAGAAACCATTTGGTTTAAAATCAAACTTAAGTCTCAATTAGAAATTATGTTTACGAATTTCAATATTCGTTTGTAATTTAATGAATTGTTTTCTTATTTATTTATTCGAAGTCAAGATTAAATTTACCGTCCTGATACGAGTATCAAAATTGTTTTGTCTCGTCCCAACTTACATCAGAGATAATTGTACCATTAGTTTTCTTGGTGTTTAAAATTCTTTGAATTTGAAAGGAAATCTCAGACCAATCGGTTCCATAGTCACGGTTTTCATCTTTTGTTTGTAAAGTTAGGACGTATATAATGTCTTATTCGAAGAAGTTATTTTTATGACTGCGACTAATTTCTAATGGAAAATTTTGACAAAAATTTAACATTTCAATATCAGTTTTGCATAAGTCCTAAAATCACAAAAAAACAGGGTGTATCCATTCTGAGAATGTCCAGTAGAGATGTTATATTAAAGAAAAACAATAATTTAGTAAATTAAGTAATGGACTAAATCAGTTTATTTTATGATTGATGAAACTGTCAAGTGGATAAAGTGCGACTTAATATTTAAGAGAAAATAAGTAAGGGATGTGGTATCGTTTAAAACACCAGCTAATATAAATATTTTTTTTTAATTATTATAGAAGAGAAAATAAAAAACAAAATCTATAGTTCAACGTTCAATTATCTGAAATTTCTAATAAAACATCAGCTGATGATAAACGTATACAGATCCTTCTCATGGATACGCCTGCCTACCAAAAGAAGAAAAGAAACAATACAAATTCAAAGTGTTGAGAAAATGGTGGACAGGAACGGAAAATAACCGAATTGGTAGCCACAGTACATCATTCTGCGGTAGACAACAGAAGACGATAGTAATTCTGCGGAAAACAACTGAATCGTTACAAAAGGATCAGCGAATAGAAATCATGCTCATGTGACGTCGTCGTCAGTGTGGACGCCATCATACGAGCAACAATGTCAGACGGTGTCACGCGACGAGACGCAATTAGACGCGTATTTTCTCCGATGTCATTGAGACGTTTAATGAAACAAACAAAAATACACCTTACCGACCATATTTTAAAGACGAATCACCTAGCTATTATAATAGCGAGGAGTGTGCCTCTTTATTAAAAAGTTGGTACACAAACTTGGACTCATTTAAACAAATATGAAACCTATGTACAAAGACTATAAAGTCGACATAACCTTAAGATGTCATTCTAATGTCGTGATAATGTAAAACAACCTGTTTGTGATGTACTTAAGTAAACAACAAAAAACCGTGACGTTCTTAGGCACATACCTTGTTTACGTATTTTTAAAACTATCAATGGGTTGACGCCATTTAAAACCGTGTGTTCGTGTCGTGCGCGTACTCCGTCCCTTTAATTTTATTTTGTATTCCGTATACATGATATCTGAAAAGCATCAATGTCTACACAAAATAAGGACGTCAGCACTTATAAAGTACGTTAGTCCAAAATAGAAACAGATGCGACACAGTTCATTATACTAGTTCCAAATTATAAGGTCAATAAACTAAAATGTCGACTCAAAACAGAAAGTTATCGTTTCCCTAAAGTTCAAAGAGAGTGATCCATTCAGTTTATTATTACACCCCATCGTGAAAAAGTCTTTTTTAAATATTTTCATTCTAAAAAAAAAGAGAATTATGGCTTCCTTTTAATTTCCAAAAACCAAGTTTCACCTTCACCTTTTTCACCAATAACATCAGGACAATTTAAGATTAAGTACCAGAAAAGTCAAACAATATTGTAAAGGTCGACCGTCCTCATGATTTTGTTATTGTATTTACTCAATTACACTCAGACACAAAGTAATTCCCAGAATATTGAGCGACACATTAGATTTTATAAAGGTTTATTGCCATTTTATCATTTTATATGTAAGTATGTTCAATATCTATTGATTGACAACCGATTCGAATTTTTCTTGTCGATAAGACGCGGTAGTTTTCAGAAAATGGGGACCACACAATTTTCAAGTGCCTATTGTGTGTAGAGATCCTACAACCTAATTATTAAAATATATAAAACGCGGGAAATTCACAAGCACCATTTTAACATCTGATATAAGTAAGGCAATTTTAGAGATTTTTTTAAACGTTTCCAAAGGAAGTAGCTAAAGCGCTTGTGCTATGGAAATCAGGGACAACGGTGGTATCACAAACATCCAGACCTGAGCCAATATAGAAAAGTTCGTTTTCTAAATTTACTCAACCGGGGATCGAATCCGAGATCTCAGAGATGGCGACACCTTGAAAACCGGTGTACAAAGCCACTCGACCACGGAGGTCGCCGAGGATTTTATAACATCGGTTTTTTTAAGTCTTTGGAATGTATCTTTCAGAAAGTCATGTTATCTACTTACAATGAATCCTTGTTTCAGTTTTTTTACCTAATTTCGACATAAATAATGTACCTACTCTATATTAATTTCTGTGGTAACACTTGCATAACTCACTAACCCACATATAAATAGCCCACCAATAGTGACGTCTTCATAAATAATAACAGATTGACGTAACTCAATTAAAGTTACCTGTGGCATTTTTACAACTTCACAGTACGACATAGAAGATTTACACCTACACCGAAGTGCGTCACTCATAATGTATTCATCCGAAGTAGGATCAGACGTTTTCCTAGACGGATCAATAACATTACGTCACGAGGTCATATATATAGTACTACCTACTTACTGTGGGTGGTAAGTTCTGACCTTGAACTTACCGTTAAAAGATGGTCAACCTTTTTTTCGAAGGTTCTCGTCTTGTGATTCTGACTACTTTATTATTCAAAATAATAGTTTGTACTTGAAGCGGCAGCAGCCGTTTCAAGTATAAGAGGAAACAAATTGCCAATCTTAGGTTACACATTTTACGGTAGTAATATAAAATATAATTTCCCAAAAAAACTACATAATAATAAAGATTATATAGTCGAGAATCTATTTTAAGCAAAAAACATAATATTTTTTTGATAATTAAAATCACGAAGTTGCGTCTAATTTTAGACTAAAATTTATTTATTTCCAATAGATTGCATATTACCGAGTTGATTTTTAACACATTTATTCTAGTTTACATAACAAAGTAATTGTATGTACTAGCGATTTTTTTTATATTATTATGTATATCTTACGACTTACGAGTAACTTACGATGAATTATTTCGCATTTTGTGGTGTAGTGCGGATTGTGTGTAAGTACTTTTCTCTTGCGAGTTTTAGGTATATTTTTGCCCTTATTGTTTCGCTAGCTTGATGCGTATTTTCTTTGGTTGGCGACCTCTTTGTATGCGATGCAGCTCATATTTTTTTTAATGATTTTAAAACTGACCTGTGTATAATTGTTTCTTTACATAAATAGCTGTAGCTTTTTTAAATTTTTGAGATTTAAGCATTCACAATGCTATTTTTATACAATACTAAATAATATACTAGAAAAAATAGGACTCGCACCAGATCATGTTCTCGGACGGGAATCGAACCCGCGACCTTTGGATATCCGGTCCAATGCTCTGACCGCTGAGCTACCGAGTCACTAGTGGGAACGTCGAATTTCTCCTAGTATATCAACTCTTACGCTGCAAGCCAGCGCCATCTCACCAATGTAGAAGGAATTAACTTCGACATTCAACTGAACATCTTTCCAGATATTTTTAAACAGTTGATTAAGATGAGAAAGCTATATAACTTTTTAAAATTTTTGAGATTTAGCTGTAGCTGTTGAGTTCCTAGAATATAAACTACTATTCAATTTTGCTAATTTACTATCCAAGTGCTTCAAGAAAAAATAATGTTTGAACTAGCCGACAAAACTGTGTTAAGCCAATCTTAGTCTAAAATGGTTCAAGGATGACACACTATCTATTATCTGGGACAAAGAATGATTGACAGGGCGGCAGTGGCACACTGTGTTTTCATGGTTTATTTTTGTCGTAGCGACCGGGGGTTGCCCTGAGCTTGGTCGCCTCTGACGCAACACGGAACCTTCACAGATTTGAACATAATGCAAAGTGACACGCTATTATTTGATAAAAGTCTGTAATTTTATACGATTTACGTCACTTCAACAGTATAAGCACTGATTTAGCTTAGGAAATAAGATTGATAATAACAAAACTAAGGAAGATAAGAAAGTTGAATAGTTGCACTTGGTAAACAAATTAATGTGACTAGCTTTCGATACTGAATTCACAAAGCTAGCACGTTCTTCTTGCATCTTTCTTAAACTGTTCCCATTTCAAGATAATTTCTTATTTGAACAAACAAATCTTGAAGAAATTAAACGTGATTTCTCTCCAAAAAGCGTTTTAAAAACGCTCATACTACATCAAACAGTGCCACGATACTGTTATTTTAAACTTTAGTAAGCTGTGCAAAATTATTATTTTTTAAATGGTGCGACTACCAGTTTTTGCCATTTTGATATTATTATCATCTGTCGTAATTATTAAGAATATGAATAAAAAAACTTTGAAATAAAAACAAACACACAACAACAAAAGTAGGAAACAAGCACGAAAATCTATTGAGATAAAACTAATTTTGGATCGAGGACAACATTAAGCAGTCTTTACGGTGCAGTCTATATCTAAACACGGTTGCGGGTTTGAATCCCACAAATTAGATGGTAACGAAAAACAGTAGCTTTTAAATCATTTGTTTTTATTACAGCCATTAATTTGTTTATGTAAATATAAAAAATAAAAAAAAGTCTAATTTGTATGGAATTTCACTCTGTTTATCCTCATGTGAATCCAATGACACGTATTTTTCCACAATGTGGAATTCTATTTTGTAAAACTAGGCTTACAAACAAAACAAAATAAACAACGTATTTTTCATAGGTAGTTATTTTTAACTTGTCACATTTTATCTACCGATAGATAACGTTATCAATATAATATTTTCATTCATTTTTTAGTTTGATAAACAAAGCATTCAAGTCGATGATGGAAGTCATAAAATGATAAAAAAAAATCTTAAAGATAATCTTATGGAGAAAGTAATCAATAAACATTTGCACATTTGCTTTATTACTTTTCTTTAAGTAATTGTTAAAATCAGTTCTGTACATTATATTTTAATTAATTGATAATTTAAATCCTCAACATCCGTTCCACATTTTATCATAGATGGCTATAATGGTTACTCTTGATATAAAAAATATACAAAAATCTGTTTAAGTAACACCAAGAAATAAAGTTGTTATGTCTTATCAATGTATAGTAAATAAAATATTAAGGAATTCAGGTAAGCTAATTTCTAAAGTTAGCAGCCCTAATTTCGTAGCTGCAGCGCTGCATGTAGGTGGTATGATTTTAAGTCCTTACCTATGAAATTGACGTTTCGTATGGAGAATTTCTAACAATTTGCATTTTCCATACAAGCATTTTCATAATTTATTAAACAACCGTGAACGCTATTATAATAAAACTTTTATGTACAAATGTTTGCACAAGAAGCCAACTTAAAATGGATAAAGTGGTCATTTTCGCTAACAAAAAAAAGAGTCACTTCAAGGTATTTGTTTAATGCTAAGAAAACAAAATAAATAGACTTTAATAATGCTGATAGTCGGCTATGGTCATTATTTGATGTAATATCCTGCAACTGATAAATATTTTAAATCACAGAAGTTATGAGGTTCTCTGTGTGTGAGAAATAAAACACCAATTTCATAGGTAAGGACATAATACTTGTGTAAACCTACAGTGAAGTCGAAGTCATTGGCAATATTTTTAATTAAAAATGTAACCGCAGTATTGATATGATATATTAAAAACTTTAGAACAAAATTTTCTTAATTCAATGCGATCATAATTCAAGGAGAAATAAACATAAGAAGTCATAAAAACGCGAAATAAAATGAAAAGTAAAATAAAAATTGTTACTTTCATGTTTTTTAGCATGTAATCTTTGACTTTTGACTACTTGTGATTTTTTATGTTTATGTCACATTAAATTTTGATCACTTTGATTTAAGAAATTCTTGTACTAAAGTTATCAATATCGCGGTTTAGATTGCCAACGTCCATTTTGCTTAGTGACTTAGAAATGGGTAAGTATATGACAATTATTTAGGTATTTAAGAACTCGATCAAGCAAAAATTAAGGATCGCAATGCAGCAAAGGTTGTTTTTTTACCGTCCTATTTTTCCAATATATTCTAAGTTTGCTTCTATACAATAAGCATCTTATTTCCCAATAGTTTTAAATCGTAAATCTTACTACCTATGTCTATTTATAAAACTGATTCTAGACATTACACAGACGTTGCCCGTTTTACGTATCATCACCACAGAGATTTGCGAAGAAACATCACTCTTTTTGCCTGACTGCAAAGAAAGGGTTATGTTATTTTATCCATTATCACTGGAAATAAAACCACAACAACTTAGTGTTTATATAATACTAAATCTAGAAAAAATAGGACTCGCACCAGATCATGTTCTCGGACGGGAATCGAACCCGCGACCTTTGGATATCCGGTCCAATGCTCTGACCGCTGAGCTACCGAGTCACTGGTGAGGACGTCGAATTTCTTCTAGTATATCAACTCTTACGCTGCAAGCCAGCGCCATCTCACCAATGTAGAAGGAATTAACCTCGACATTCAACTGAACATCTTTCCAGATATTTTTAAACAGTTGATTAAGATGAGAAAGCTAAATAACTATTTGAATAGTCCGATTTTTTCTAGTATATTATTTAGTATTATATAAAAATAGCATTGTGAATGCTTAAATCTCAAAATTTCAATTAGTGTTTATAGTAGCATTAGACGATTTTCGATTTGGTTTGCCATTAAATATCGTGCGGTTTAGAGCAAATATTGTGTTTTATAATAAATAACACATAATTATGACATTACTGATATCCTCTAAAACATTTTAATTTTAGTAAATTTGTTAGTAAACTACTCTATGCTACGAATAGCAACGAATTTTTGGTAACATAAGTAGATATTTTACGTATTTGCCAAGGTTGGATGAAAACGGACTTTTTAAGATTTAAAGAGCTACATAAAAAACTGTTTATCTTGTAACAACACACAGTCAACAGCAATCACCTTGAATGCATCCAAAATTGACAGCACAGACAGTGAGCTGAGCACTTCCTAGGTTTTCTTGCCAAATTTTGTGCAGCTGCGTGTAGTCATTAAGACAGAAAAAAATATGCGAACATTTTAAATTTGAATTTACCGGTGTATATAATACCAAATAATATACGAGAAAAAATACGACTCGCACCAGATCATGTTCTCGGACGGGAATCGAACCCGCGACCTTTGGATATCCGGTCCAATGCTCTGACCGCTGAGCTACCGAGTCACTAGTGGTATTTGGTATTATATAAAATAGCATTGTGAATGCTTAAATCTCAAAATTTAAAAGTTACCGCTGTATTTTTTTTTCAAATCGCTTCAAAAGTAATTGCTTATTTTTATACCCTATTTTGCTACTTTATTGGGTCACAATGTAGAGTGGGGTATCACTAATGAGTCAATTCACGCAACGCTATTCGCTATTCACATTTTCCATTACTGTTTTTTTTTGTTTTTTTAAACGTATCCGACGACCTCCGTGGTCGATTGGCTTTGTACACCGGTTTTCAGGGTGTCGCCATCTCTGAGGTCCCGGGTTCGATCCCCGGTTGGGTCATTTCAGAAAAGCGAACTTTTCTATATTGGCTCGGGTCTGGGTATTTGTGATACCACCGTTGGCTCTGATTTCCATAACACAAGTGCTTTAGCTACTTGCTTTGGAGTCGGAACAATGTATGTGATGTTGTCAAATATTTATTTATTTATAGGTATTGTTTTCTATTTTGAATAATCATTTGAAATAAAGAAAGCAAAATAAAACTATGTTGCAATCATTTTACAGAATAATAACGGATCTCGGTTAATCGGAAAGAAAACTCTTTTTTTCAAATGCGAAAGTTTGCGAAACTAAACTTTAGTATTGGAGTCGTTCAGATAAAATTTGAATACACAATGCATTTGAGTACAATATTTAAATTAAGTCTGCCGCCGCAGTTCAAGGAGCACGTTTACGACACAGACGTGTGGCTATCATCCAAAATACGCAGTCTGGACTTTTGAAGACAAATTTAATAAGCTCCTGTTCCGGATTTGGCGTAAGCTCAAGTAAATACACTTGACGATAAAATTTTATGATTAATATGAATATTTTAAAATATTAAAGATATAGTATTGGTTTGTCTCTTTCCAGTTAGTTCTTTGAATGTGGAAGGAGTGAAAATACTATGAAAATAAAATCTACAGAAGGTTTTTTGCGTTGCCAAAAGTATGAGTATATGAAAAAAAAATGCTAAATGCATTTAAAAGAGTCGAATGTTGCGATATGATCTTGAAGCATTGTAAACGCAAACTTTGAATATCATTCAATCCATTTGGTTACAATCTACAGCCACAGAATAGATATAAGTCTACAGCGGAGTTAAGTGCAAACTCGATACCTACACTCAATTTCTAAACCAGTCCACAAATTCTAGGCCTAGACTGCGTAAGAAACTGTTAAATCAGAAAGTCTTTCACGTAACCACTCAGCTCAAATCTGGCATGAATCCGTCTCTAAACATCGATTACACCATAAAAACTGGGCCACACGTGGTAAGGGCCGGTGCAACGCAATTCGTAAGTAGTACAGGGTAACCTATGACGTCAACGGCGCCCTACAAAATAACCACTGATCTATTTTCGTGGGTTTTTTTTAGAACGCATGCAGTGCAATTCGAACTGATGTTTAGGGGCTATTTTGACACAAATATCGATCAGTGTAGCTCAAACTGACGTAAATTTTTAAAAGTAAGAAATTTGTTATGTATGTTTTTTAAACTATAAATATGTACACTTTTAAACTTTCGCGTTGCATTGTACTAATTTCGTAAATATAAATATAAAAAAAATCGTAAATAAAATAAATAAATCGTAAATATAATATAAATTTTGCATTGCTGTGGCCATGGCCAAAACATCGGGAAAATAGGTAGGTATGAAAATACCTATCATTAGTTACGTACGCGTTTAATTCCTGTTGTTTTAACTTAGTACTATAAATATTATGAAAACATGGATGAATGTTTCCATTAGGTGATACGGAAATATTAATATTTTTATCAACAATTTGACTCCTCATCGTTAATAAATATCAAATTAAACGCAAATAGGTGCCCAATTTCAATATAATGAAAGATCTAACGCTTAGTTAAATGCAAAAATGAGAGAGATAAGAGTAGATTTTTGTATAATACCAAATAATATACTAGAAAAAATACGACTCGCACCAGATCATGTTCTCGGACGGGAATCGAACCCGCGACCTTTGGATATCCGGTCCACTGCTCTGACCGCTGAGCTACCGAGTCCAGAGCAGTGGACCGGATATCCAAAGGTCGCGGGTTCGATTCCCGTCCGAGAACACAATCTGGTGCGAGTCGTATTTTTTCTAGTATATTATTTGGTATTATATAAAATAGCATTGTGAATGCTTAAATCTCAAAATTTAAAAGTAGGTTTTTGTCTTGGCACTTATGTTGTGGAAATGTCATGTAACTATCCGTAACGGTAGATGAATACGTTGTGATTGTCGGTGTAGATCGGATTATTTTATAATTATTAAAATTAAGGAGACTTATCAAACAAAAACACATTTAATTACAACTGACAAAATAAATAATATTGAAAAATTAATAAGAACAGCAGTCTTCGAAGCTTAAGTAATAAATATATCATTCTTGAAATAAATAATTAATAATAACTAATCTCTATAAATTTAGTGATGTCGTTTAAGGCGTTATTGAAATAGAAAAAATATTTATTCAAAAAATAAACTTGGAAATAAGGTGCTTTTGCTTTGTCTATATTTTCCTACCACACATTCTGGACTTTTTTAGCTGACAAGAAGAATGGGTGCAGGAAACTTAGAATAAACACTTACGAAATCATGATGAAATTGTTTGTTTGGACATCAATTATCTTACTACATTATGGATTATGTTTTTGTTTTTTATGTTCAGATAGTCGTTTATAAAGTTTAAAAATATAGCAGAGATATTCTTGCAATCAACATTTGAGTCTATTTGTTATTATCAACATTATAACAAATAGACTCGAATTTTGATACAATGACAAAATAATGTACAGACTGTGAACAGTAGTAAGTAATGATCTCTTCGTTACGTTATACGATTAGATATTTCTCAATTACTTTAGTATGTTTACATACACAAATACCCTGTAGTTATTTAATTACAACTTTATCTCAATAGCAACTTCTTTAATTATAAATTCAATAATTGGTTCGTAATAATGTCTTAAAAATAGCGGAAACCCTACCACCTTTAAATCACTTTCATTAGCTATCTACCAACTCAGAAATGTTTCGAATGAAATAGTCAATATAAGAAATAGAATACTTACCAGTCCTACAGCCGCATTCAAGAACAATACTTAAACGACCCTTGTTTATGCGAACGCACTGCGGTGAAATAGAGCTCTGTGATTAGTTCGTTTGTTTTACGTATAACGTGTGATTGGTAGTTGGGACGCTGTGCGTCAGCGGGCATTGTGAGATCTCATAGTAATGTTTGTGAAAATATGAATACTGGTGTTTAGTCACCGCCTGCTTTAAGAGCTAAGTGATTGGATGAGATTATCATAATAATTACTCATCGCTTGTTTACTACGGCACGTGTTAATGCACAAGTTTAAACTGCAGTGAGACATGTGTAAAGTTCATAGTCATTATTATCGAATAGTATGAGGTGCTTTCAAATCCTCGTGAGTTCGCAAGAGTCTTTGGTATATTTAGTTATAGCCAAACTGTTAATAACTTTTTTTGGAAATCAGTATTTCTTTCTTGAAAAAAATTTTGTACTTATAAGAAATAGACGTAGATTTTCATTATACTCCATTAACGTAAACAAATTAATAGTAAAAGAAAAGTTACCTATCTTATATTAAAATGCATAACAAAAACAGTTTCATCAATTTTTCAAAGTCTGAATACTTTTGCTGTTTCAAAAATTAAACACAAAAACAATCCCAAACAAAACACCGAAATACTAACGTTAACCACAGAAAAATTCGCGTGAAACAGAAAGCGACCTTAGAAATGACCTTTGTCACTATTATCACGGAAGAATGGAAAAGGTGGGTGTTGCTATTTCAAGCAAAGATAATGACATACGATTAGAGACACGCCCAAAATTCACGTAAGGCACCTGATACACGCTAGGGCTTGCGTGATAGCGAACAGACATGACCAACATGCAAATCCTAATATGTTACGGTTCCATAACTGTGCATACGTATCATATCAAAATGGTCAAGCAAGTCCTATCGTGTCCTTTATGTTAACATTGGCAAAGTGACAATGCAAAATGGCATTTATTACAATTTCGACCCACGTGTTTGGACCCATTTATAAAAATTCTTATTTGACCCCACTTTTTATGCCTATTTCGACCCACATTATACTACTCAGTATTTTTGATTAAGATAAAAAATGAACAAATATCGCCTATCAATGTAAGCGTTGTAGATATTTACATATTATTATATAAATTTTTAAGACATCTTAATATTTTTGCGAAAATTATTTCTAGAATAGGGTATCGCACGTTGCACCAATTCTTAAAATACGTTTCGCAGGTGTTTTTGATTCAAATTTATTACTAACTCTAGCCATATTTCACTAAACGTGTTTATTGGCAAGTAAATGTATGCTTCAACTAATCGTATCAGGTAAATCTTTCGTAGAAAAGAAAAACTGTTTGTAGCAAATTTTACTACTTTTCAATTCAAAACTTAGTTTTGAATTTCCGTCTACATGCGTATTATTTTCTTTAAACTCCATAGTTTAATATGATTCCATTATTATCCTTATAAGTACGTTAACGTTCATAATTGCTGAAAACATCTTTCTTATAACACATTTCAATACGGAAAAATACTGAAACCAAAAGCACAAGAACGAAAAAATTTTCCAACTTCAAACAATTGAAAAGAGTTTTAAAATTAGCTTGAAAAAAGTTAATAGGTATTTCGAGGCACGCTACTTTACCTATGGTTTTAAAATAGAAATGCAAAATATCAATCACTGAAGATTTACCACCCATTCTTTGTCTTCATTAGTTTTATGTTTTAAACATGCGGTGGTAGTAATTTATATTTAGAGTGGAGAGCTCCCTCTGACGTCAATGCTGACATTTGGGCCTTGGTATAGCAATACTGGCTAATGGCTAAAGGCGAGGGTTAAATAAAATTAACACTTTTTGATGTTATGACACCTTTGGCATATTCTGGTCTACATTTTCATTTTTTCATCATCGAAATAAGGAAGAAACCTCAACACGCACCTTTCTCTCTCTGGATAAAGATATAAAAAAATATAAACAAGGTGTTACAAAAATACCCCTAATACAAAAATTAAAATCGAAAATATTAAAATGTATGAAACAGCTGATTTTTTTTTCGCGATTTCAGAGTTGGTCCCATAGTAAAAGTTGTTCAGTTTGATGGTCCCTATTTTCCATATTCGGCATTAGGGGTATTTTTGTAACACCTTGTATATCTTAATTTCAGATCAGTGAAGATTCACGTACAGGACCAGTAACACGACTCAATGATTTTGGCTCGATACATTTTATTTCGAAAATACATCTTAAAAATTCTTAAGTTTAACATTATTTAGATACAATATTAGGTATTCAAGAAGAGATTTATGTATCATAAATATTCACAATCGTGTAGAAGCATTTCTCTTTAATTACTTTAGTTATTTACTAAGAAATGATTTTTTTCGCCTAATTTGCCAAATCTCTCGCTCCTTCGCGCGTCGTTTTCTCATTGCTATCTCGCTTTAGTCGTATAGCGTCTTAATGTGCTATGTTATATAATGGGTTGAAAGTTTTAGTTGATGAAAGGTGCGTGTTGAGGTTTCTTCCTTATTTCGATGATGAAAAAATGAAGATAAAGACCAGAATATTTTGAAGAAGGCAGGCTAAGTTGGAGTGGTCAGATTCTTTATTATTATTAGAGGCCAATATAGCACAGGTTTATAACTGATTTCTTTATTACAAGTGTTTCTTTCTCTTTATTTCATGTTTTTGTAGCATCCTTTTTGATGTTTGATCATTTTGTTTGTTGAGAATATAAAAATATGTTATCCGTATTTTCTAGAACATATTTTTTTACACGAAAATAAATTTTACAGTCTGTGTCAAACTACAAAGAGTTTATTGATGCTGAAGCTCTACAGTACAAGATTGCAACGAGACTGTGACGTACGTAAATAGATCGCGACAAAATTAACAAGTGCGTTTATTTTAGGTTGTTGAACCCGAATCGAATGTGCACTCAGGTGAACAAACTCGCAAGCACTCAGCTTGTGCAGGAATTACGAGAATCGAGTGCGTTCGATGCAATGCATTCGAGTTTCAGATCGATATTGCCAATTATCGTAAACATTGATGTGCATTTGTTTTGATGAGTATTTGTATAATGTTTGAAACAGACTGAGGCACACCGTATATGAGGCGTTGTATGTACTGAGGTATAATAATATACCTCAGTACATACATGAGGTTTATATTAATCCTAAATTAACTCAAGGAGGCGTGTTCCGTAAATAAAACGAATACGCAGACGCGCAGTCTGAGAAGAAGTATAAAATGTTTTTACTTTGAACACTTTTTTCTACTACAACCTTTCTAAGAACTAAATTATTTCAGTGTAAATGTACCTTTGAAAAGAAAGCTAATATCTAAAACTTTGTCCTCAAAGCTTAAACGGGTTTCCCCTTTCTAGAAATCTTAAGACAAGGAAAATAACCAATCTACGAGGAAAACAAGAAACAACGGTCAGGAGCGGGTTTTGATTACTACTTTGTATGACTTTTAGATTTTATAAGGATAAAATAAATATTAGAAAAAAAAATGAAGATTAAAAAATAGGTACCTACTTACTCTTATCTAATATAATTAAATGACCATTCTGTCATCTAGCAAAATGTACGATAAACTCTAGACAACTACTGAAGTTATTCATAAATCATTTTCTAGATTATCAGATGAAGTGAGATAAACTACTCGTATAAGGTACTGATACAAAAGATAATTTTATCGGTCATAAAAAAAAGAAAGGTCGTTTACGGGACACAGACAAGACACTCTAAACTTGATTTAATCGTAAGACAAACAGTCTGAAACGACTCACTGAAATAAACAGGGACCCAATCGTGCAAATTCTGAACGATAAAACCAAAACCGTTACGCAATCTTTTAGGTTTATTTACATAAAAACTTCGGTTTAGCTTTAGAATTCTAATTTAAATTGTCCAGGATTGGCATCCTTTGCTCACTAGAGATAGTTTTCAACAATGTTTACAACTAAAGCGAGTTTTTCTGTAAACGAAACTGAAACCGTAACGATTTAGCTTTGGTTTTATCGTTGAAAATTAGCGCGATTGTGCCCCAAGACGCCGCTGCCGTATTTCAATATTTAAATAAAAAAGATCACACGTCATCTATCTCTGTTATTTTCTTCCAGTAGAAAAAGACAGAACTATAAATATGCGACGACATATTCTTGATTCTTGGAAGAACTATTTTGAAATCTTCTGGAACATACGACAATTCAGTTTTGATATTTGTTATGAATTTTATGAAGCTGTCTAGACTATTCAACTGTGTAAAGAATGAAAAAAGTGCCTCTACCAGACGGGTTTCAGATATTTCAGTTTAAAACCTGTATTGTCATGAAAGATTTCAAACGAACGAATCATAAATAAGGCCCATATCTTTTATATTTCCATTTTAACACGTAACTTTTGCTTATAAAAGTTTCTGCACGTTAACGCAAAACGTGACTTCTATGATAATAACGTCCAGTGTTAAGGTCATAATATAAATCTGAATATAAATGAAAGTTTTTAAAAGTATGATTGCTATAAGAATAATCAATTTAAGAGCATAAATAAAATATGAATTGAGGTGACAGTGTAAAACATTAATAAACACAAACTCTCTAAAATATTACAGACAGATTATCTGATTATTGTTACGCCTTTAGGTAATTTAATAATAACTTCACTCACAATCTTTAATGTTAATATTATTGACAATATTCTTAAACCTAGTTCACATATTATGAAAATGTAGTTTTCATTATAACTGTACTCTCACAAAGTAGTCTAATTAATTAATTACATCTTTATAGCGGATGCCACTGTTCTACATAAAGTATTAAGATGATTCGCGGAAGCAGTTTTTCGTTTGAAGCCACTCTACTTTCATTTTAGCAACCGCAAATAATTTAATCTGAACGATAAACCCAGTTTGCCAACGTCAAAATCTTCCACGAAATGTGAACGCCCCAAAAAGTTTATACTTAAGTTTATACTTAAGTATATTCCCATTTTAAACGAAATTATACAGTCTTAGGTACTTTCTCTAAAGTTGGACTGGAGAGCAACCAAAACTCTACCGGAGCAGCACCAGAACCTGACTGGAGACTGACCGGATTGTATCAAGATTTTACAAATACTATCGAAAAATCTGTACAAGCAATTGAATAACGAAGCCTTTTGTTACTAATCACCATGATCGTTAAAGATGGCGTCATGAAGAAGCCTTAAAACATTGGGGAAAACCCGCAAAGGTTTTGTTGGACTTACCGGTACTTTCAGCTTAATGGCTGTAAGTTCCACTCAACTCATTTGAAGATTTCCCTATAATAATAAATAAATAAATATTTGACAACATCACATTCATCATACATTGCTCCGATTCCAAAGTAAGTAGCTAAAGCACTTGTGTTATGGAAATCAGAGACAACTGTGGTATCACAAACACCCAGACCTGAGCCAATATAGAAAAGTTCGTTTTCTAAATTGACCCAACCGGGGATCGAACCTGGGATATCAGAGATGGCGACACCTTAATTACACCTTAATTTGACAATTTTAAAAACAGTTAATTACGACGACATCCGTGGTTGATTGGCTCGTACACCGGTTTTCAAGGTGTCGTCATCTCTGAGGTCTGAGGTTGGATCCCCAGCCGGGTCAATTTAGAAAACGAACATTTCTATATTGACTCAGATCTGGGTGTATGCAGTTGCACCGTTGTCTCTTATTTTAATAACACAAGTGCTTTAGCTACTTACTTTGGGATCAGAGCAATGTTTATGATGTTGTCTGATATGTATTTATATAGAAAAAAAACTGTGCATATGTATCCCTAACTGTCGTTACGATTAGGATCTTTTTTGTTAAAATGATCAAGCAAGTCCTACTTGTCCACTTTGGTATCTGATGTGATGTTGTCTAATATTTATTTATTTAGTTATAATTAAATCGTAGTAATAATCTAACTTTTATTATTTAAAGGAAAAATCAGGCTCTCAATAACCCTTTAGCTACTTTTGTCATTTGAATAGTAAATCTTACAGTTTTTTATAGCAGAAGATACAACAAAAACTTTGCATAATTTACTGTCAGTAGTAATATTCGTCAAATTGTTTTTATTCTTACCTAATACGTATTAGCATAACATACCTCACATTACAAATTAGAATACTTTAAAATCATCTTGTAGTATCACAGTAATGTATACATACCACCTAACAGAACTACGCGTAGGTACTTGGCTTTATAAAATAGAACTATAGGCCTAGAGCTCCGGGTTTTTAGTAATTGAGAAGTTTATATCCCTTATCTGACTAGCCCGGAAGTCAGTATTAACCTTAATTTTATTTAAAATAAAATAACTGTGTAGTCGCTTTGTTTGCTCAGTTTTTGTGCCATCAACCTTCAATACTCCTTTTCCATCTGTACAAACAAGTCATTGGATATGCTGTTAAGACAATACCCGTAATTTCATCAGACGATGACGTCCGTGTTCAGATAATGTTACCACAGAATAAACAAAAAATGTGCTGTGAAGACCGAGTAAAACCTTCATAGAACGTTCCAAAGATGTTCGAAATTCAAAACTCGTATCCCAGCGGGCTGCGCTCCGGTGCCGGCGCCGGCGCACCCCCCGCGTGTATGTATAAAAGCTAAGCACGTAGTAGTGTACCCGCGCTTTTCATTTGTTCTAAGCTTTTATTCTGGTTGTTTATTATTCCTGTGATGTTACACTAAACGATATTGACATCGGAGAGCACCGGGGGTTTTTGAGACGCCTGTTGCTAGCTGATTATAATATCTCGTTTGTCTGAAACGACATGTTGATTCTGATGAAATTGTTTTAAATTAGGTTGTTTGTTTGCGTAGGACGTATGTTATAATTAAGCAAAATACCTACGTCTATTATGGAATTTTTCCTATGACAAACATGATTTAAAGTAGTGTATGGTAATTAATTGTGACATTTAACATGATAAATATTATTAAATTCTTCTTTTGATGTAACATTTTTCCTACCGATTGCAAGAAAGAGAAAAATAGTTCTTACTAGAACTTTTTTCAAATAATCTTCAGGTAACATGCGGAGTCAATGTACGAATATGTGACGTTAAATCCAAAGTTGCTCTTTTTTTAAAACATGTTTTTATGATAAATGTAAGTAAATAATTTATAATGAAAATAAGTACAGGTATATGCATGTCTTGTAATACGAACATGCCTTCATGTTTGTTTGTATTGAACCGAGACCGACGTCATTTTATTTCAATAAGAATGTATTGTAACCGAGTCTCGCATGACCGCGGTATCTTTACGACAGCTGTTGTGACCTTAGCAACAGAAATTAAAATTAAATACCAACCGAAGTCGATAAAGAAGTTACGTATTCACGCGTAACTAATATATACCTAATCGTTTGGCAGTGGAACTGACTTCTATTTCTGTCATCATAGAGCAATACTGCGTTCGATAGTGACTGGCTTTGATCATTTGTTCTTTATATACCCTGCGCCTTTTTATAGCAGCAAAGGTAACTAAAATAGATAAATTTATTCGTCTCATGAAATCCATACTGAAACATAGATGGATACATTACTGTGTAACGGCCAACTTGCCACTTGATTTCATAAAAAGAGGATAAGTTAATGTACTGAACAATGCTAAAAATTGAACTCTCATATAAAAAAATACAACTTATAAACATATTATTACCTAAATTACGACATTTGAGGAATAAGTAAATATTGTCTCTACGAAACGAAGTCACCACACACGATGTCCGATGATAATCATGTCATTTAATATTCTGATCTTTTAATTTGATTTTTTCTTATATTTGATGAAGTGAAGTGAATGACCTGATAAAAGTAGAAACAAATGTTGCTTCATAATCATCTAAACTCAATGAAAAACTGGATATCTATGGGGGGACTCCATTTCAAAAACCTATACTTACGTAATGTGGTATTTATACGGGTTGACTTGCCAGGCGACTTGCTGGTCGATTTTAGACGACAATCGCTTGTAAAATCGAATCGCCACCTCATTGCAATTAGGTTCGCGATCAGATTTTACAAAGAGATTGTCGATAAAAAGCGCTAGTTGGCTAAAATCGACCAGCAAGTCACATGCCAAGTCGGCCCGTGTAAATACCACATAACATTTGAAGAATTATTTGAAAACAGCAGCAGCAGTGTTCTTCTTCTGCAAGGTAAAAGTTAGTATCATCAACAACCATCTATTTTAACAAAATTATTTTTACACCCTAGGCAACTAGTTTTTGGCTGGTACAAGTTTTGGTTACGTAAACCACTGATCTTTACGTAACTGACAGTGAAAGATCGGCAACCGTTATCTTTATTAGATTTGCACGGAATGATAAGCGGCGTTCTTTTGTTTTTAAAACGTTTTTATTAAGTTGCTTATTTGTTTGTTTGTTTGTCCACAAATTTTGCAAACGATTTTATACTAGCTTCCCGATGAGCTAGAGTCTTGAAACATAGGTCAGAACTGGAAGACAATGTAATATTATGGTGTCATTGGGCTGATCTGATGATGAAGCCAGAAGATGGCCAGAGGAACTTAGTATTGAAATTATGCAACCCCAGCGAGTTTGAGCTCGTTTGATTCATCTTGACGAGTACTCTGTTGGGAAATAGTGTTCAAGATCTGATGATAGAGCCGGAAGAAGGCCACAGGAACTCTATAATAATACCACACAACCCCATCGAGTTGGGGCTCGATTATTCGTTTAGACAAGTACTCTGATAGGAGTTGGTCTATTTTTAGTTTTAGCTTATTGAAAAAACACTTTTTTATACGGACTAAAAGTACAAAATAATTTCTTCCGTTATGATTTATAGCCCTATACAGAAATTTAAACCTAAAAACGTGGGGCGAATGCAAAAAAATATTGACAATTAATGATAAATCTTTAAAAATGTGCCCCACGTTTTTAGGTTTAAAACTACTATATAGGGTTATAAATCTTAACACAAGGAATTATTTTGTACTTTTTGGTTCGTTTAAAAACGTGTTTTTTTGTAAAAAAAATATCAGTAAATTATGTTGAATACAATAAAAAATACATTTTGGGTTCGATACGCATTTGATTAGCTTTTCATGGTAAGGGTATTGGTTACATTATCCAATAAAATCGTTAGCCATAAATAACAGTAGGTAACCTTCTTTAAGAAATTGGACCAAGTTAACATTTTTTCCGTGAATCATATTCAGAACGCGTCCGGATATTCAATTACTTACGGTAACCCTGAAGAAATCTGGGTGACCTACAATCAGTGCGAGGACTAAACCGTAATCATTAAAGTGCGAATTTAGTTTTCGAACGGTATCACTCATAAATAGTAGAATTGTAACCCTTTCCAACTATAAACATGGTTGATTATGGCGTGAAAGCATTCTGGTAGTCACAAAAATTAACTGCTTATGGTGATATTACACGGTTCACTTCTTTAAAAGTTGAAAGTTGAACGAGTAAGCTCAAAAAAGAAAGAGAGAGAATTGAATTCAATCAATATCAGATCCATTCAAACTTGATTGAATAAATAGTAAAAAAACCAGTTAAATTCTGTATCGTGTAAACACATTATCTTTCAATTCTGCGTGTTTCAACCAAAGTGAATCAATTTGGTTGAACCGTGTAATATCGCCATTAGTTGTTGTATGTTTGACGCATGTTTGACGTAAGGCCATCGAAAGTTGAAAGCTGACCCATTTCTTTTGAGGATTCCCAAACGAATTGACGTCATCAGTATAATATGATTACGTTACTATCTCAAGTCTATAATGAAGGTTGTATTGCGTAATAAAAATAATGTACGGCTTTTTTATTGATAGTCTATATCAATTTATTATCTTACTTGTTGTGATGTCTAAACGAAACAAGATTGATTTATAATACTCGCTGCATTTAAATTGATGTAGTTTGTTATGTTCGTTTGTTTTAATTGAATACTGATTATTATTTTGTATTAATTTAATCCAAATCATTAGAGAAAATAATATTTTAATCGGTTTTCTTTTGATTGTTTAAATTTTAGAATCTACGTAAGTACTTAAAGCGTAAATCTATTCACAGGAATATTAACGGCATTTCCCCCTCGTGTTATATGTACTGCTGTTGAAACATTCCTTCACTGTTGGCTCTCAGTTGACATTACTGTACTTTCTTTCAACACTGCACTCGTCACTAATAAATAAGTCGCCAGCTGAACAATATTAATCTTTACCTTTCTTGTTTTAAAGTCTATAATCAAATTCCAGCAGCTGTCCAATTGCAAATTTAAATTTGTCCAGACGTTTAAATCTCCATGAACACATAGGTTTGTCTGGATTGTACGTTCATTTGGCGAATATGTTCCTTGGCGATTATTCAAAAACTTGTATATTATGAACAGTGTTTATAACGCATTTCGTCGCAGACACCAGACTTTAAAACATAAACATGAGTAATTGTTAATGGTTTTGCTTGTTTATATTTTAGTTTACCGCTAATCATCTAGGAAACAGTGAAACAATGACACACTCCTATAAAATTTAACTATGTAATATTAAACATTTCCCATTTGGAGTTAAGATTGTCTCATATTTTTTATTAAGTTTCTCATAAGGAATTAAAACAACCGATATTATACAAAAGTTCTTCAATATTATCAGTCTTACGCATACTTATAAGATGTTTAATGTAAATCTTATAAACCGGATGGTTACCAGACACATGTTTCACGACAAAGCGTGGTTTGCATTCGCTTGTTTGATCAGAGGAAACACTTTGAGAATAGGCCACATGTATTAATTATCGGCTTGCAGGCCGGAAGCAGCAAGAATTGAACGCTTTTAAATGTAAGCCCATTAATATTTGCGACATTTTTATATTACTAACGAGGTCTGCACATCTGTGTGTGCAAAAGCACAGAATTAATAACAGTACTGACGTAGCAAAAGACTGTTCTTGGTTTTTTTGTCTCATTATCATCTTTGCTTAATCAACCATTTAAAGTCCCCCGTCGTGGAATTGCTTGAGTTTCAACTTTAACGAATGAGGAAAATAAAAAACAATCTTCTCAGCGTAGAAGGAAAATTAAATTGCTGTGTAAGATAAACTTTTCTCGGTTTATTCGCTGGTAGTAATGTAAAACTTGAGGATAAATCGCTATAAAGAGCAAATACGAACGCTAAGAAAGATTTTTTTTCGCGTGATATAATACTGTACAATTCTGAGAACAAGCCAGGATCAGACACAGTGAGGTCAAAAATCTTCGGGTCTCTGACAGTTAGTCCTTGAATTTTTTGTACCATCAACGGTTCTGATAGATAATTAAGTGTAACGTTATATACTAAAGTGAACCTTTAACAGACACGATTAAGAGTTTGTTTTGAATGTATATATTTGGGTTATCGTGTTACTATCGGTAAGGGGGAATCCTCGTTTCATGTCTCAATGAAACTCGTTATCTAGTTGTCGTAAATGAATGTAAATTGTGATAATGTCACAATATTTAAGGCATAAGGGGCGTTTTTTTAATCTGTCCTTGTGATTAATAAGGTTTCAGAAAAGCTTAATATGGTTATATTATTATTTTTATCATGAAAACAATTAGCGGAAGTTGTAACAGGTAAAATAGTAGGTACTAATAGATTTGAAATAGTAAAAAAATATCGAGGAATATTTTAGTTTGCTATAATATCTTTATGTTTTATAACATTTTAAGTTAAGCTTACCTACTATCAATTTTCATAATATTTCTTTTCCTCAATTTATTCATACTTAATTACAAAATTGTATGTATTTTGCCTTGTCGGGCAGAAATATTTTTGGTCCTATAACTCAACAGCAATATCGCATTCCTTCTGTCTACATAAAAGCTTGCGAGACATGAAAAAATGCACAATCGATGTTCTCACGAGTAATAAATTGCATTTTTATGATAATTCTATTGCCTTTTATAAACAAAAACATGATCAGATTTCTAACTTTATCTGTTGCTTTATTTAATAATAATAATAACACTTGATTTCAGAAAACAAACAGATCGATATTCATTTAACATTTCATTAGATTACTTTATTTTACGATACTAAACTAATTCTAAATCCAATAGTAAAATAAATAAATTATAATTCATTATTTACCGGTAGAAAAAGTTCGTATTACTCATAATAAACTTACTGTATTTTTTCAAAATGTGTTTTTATTACGAAGAAGATTAAGAAGAAAAATGATTGATTTTTTTGATTAAAATTGATTAGAAACATTATTATTATAACTGGATTAAAAAAATCCCTTGGAAGTATGTACTAGGTAACATACTCAGCTATTCAAAAATATTCTGAAAACAATACCTCAGTGTTTTGGTATATTTGGTGACATTAAGTGGTTGGCTGAACACTTATGGACTTTGTCACACTGAGTAGGTGCTTAATCTATAAGTTGTAACCCTATTGTAAGAACGTATAATTGGCATGACTTGGTACTAATAATATGGCCACGTGACGCCCACGTTGGAAGTGGAATGTGATAAATGAATGACAAAGATGGACCGTGCAAAATCTTCCTAAGAATAGGGTTACCAAAACCAAACAGATTTCGATTTACGGAGAACTCACAGTAATTTCATAACTATGAATCAGTTTGACTCTAATGCAATCTTTCTAATGTAAAGTAAACCCTGAGAAAATGAGACTGGCTGACTTAGAACATCACAAATAAACCGAATCTTTTCTTAGTAATCTAACTGGAAAATTCCTATCATATCCAAGCCGTATTAGCAACCCTAAAAGTCCCAGTGAACACAAGTGTGCAGAATCTTTTGTTTCAGCAACTTTTGTTTTATTTGTAAAGTGGTGACGTCTGCGGATAGATTTAAGATAATATAAATTTTAAGCTGGATTCGTTATGGTATTCGGAAAAGAATTACTGCTCTGAGTAGGCAAGAAACTAAAAAATCTTTTATAGAAAATGGTGAGGCATATTTCGAAACTATTTTTTTACGACAATAATATTTGCATAGCGATTTTGAATAATATTTGCTTCCAGTTCCATTTCCATAGTAAAATAAACAAAATTGATACACTGTTCTTGTAGTTAGGATTTGTAGTATAATAAGTAGCAAGTGCACACACACACACACACACACATGCTTTCACATACGGACATACAAATATACGCACACGCACATTCACAATCATAAGTACCTAGATTAAGCGCATAGTGCTCTTTTATTGATTTTGTTTTAATTTGGATGTTTTTTTTTTTCTTCTTTATGCCGTTGTTTGTCATAAATTGTAAAAAGTACTATTACATATAAAGGAAACCTGTAATTGGTCTTACTGGTATATATACATTATTGTTAAGTAATTTTTGTAACACTGTTGGTTTTCTAAATCAATAAATAAAAAAAAAAAGTGCTATGGAAAGGTAACAAAAAATAAAAATAAAATATGTGGTGATTTACACCTTGTAGCTGTTTATTTTTTGAGGCTCCGATATTTCGGCAAATTCGGCGCAGTTGCATGCGCCATGGTCTCGGAAGAACTGGAGCCTCAAAAATATACAGGTACATGGTGTAAGTCCCGATATAGTTTATTCTAATAACGTCAATAACCATCGAAAATCAAAATTTATAAACGCTGCTTAGTCTGGGGTCTGATTGTTCGTCCATCCATACCTTAAAGCAGAAATACAAACATCGAAAACACTTTCTTATTATTTTTATTTTTCTTTGAGATTTTTGAGATTGCGTTTAAGTTCTCTTATATCTGCACTTAAGTAATTAAGATAACAATTTGGATACTCGTGATCTCCAAAATTTGTCACGCAATTATTTGCCAGAATATCATAAACTGGAAACTGGTTATTTTCCTACAAACATATAAATAAAGCAGTGATAAGATCACATGAAATTTGGTGGTGATAATCACGAGATCGTGAAATGATCATGATAGGTTTGGGAAAAGTACTGTGACATACAAATGCTATTACGCGTCGTTCCGAATTCGATACTATCTTATTAGACAATAAAAATATATTAATTTTTATCGGAAAGGACACAGTTGCATTTATAATTTTATTGCATATGAGTCCCTGACTTAATCTAAATAATTTCATACAGCTTAATTATTATGAATCTCCTTCATACACTTGAAGACCATAAACAAGGATCAAAACCTGACTAAAAGATGCTACCACTAAGAATTCCGCTTACAATTTTGCCAAAGGGACATCAGATCTAAGTTCAAAGATAAAACAAAATTGAAATAAATAAGGTTTCAATAAAACTAAACAAAAAGGCAACAGTTAAAGCTCTACTTACTTAATAATTATTATGGTAGAAACTTATCCTGCCTGTCGATTCTGTAACAAAACTTGCATCTCACTACGAAGCGTGAATTTATTATTAGAATTTATCTAAATATAAGCTACTTTACCGATTGCAAAAGGTTAAGGTAACTACTGTAGCTATTTTAAATCTTGTGTGATAAAAAAACAGCCTATCGTGATCTGATTTATGATTTAAAATATCCGCGCAGTGAAGTGAGATTCGAAGTTAGGGTCGAGTTTGGTAACAGAATGACAGGCCGGATCTTATGACGTGTATATGACGAGTATATTTGAGAAGACAATAAGAATTATAATGTACGTACATGTTTTTTTTAGTTTAAATAATATAACGCCCAACATATATTATGTTCTATTGTTTTGTAAATTATTGCGCCACAGTTTACGTCACATAAACACTTTCGCTGATTAGATGATACAATACAATAGCAGTGATTAGAGAATAGTCTAATTTTAGAAAAAATATTTCCTATTTTATCGCAAAATCAAAAGAACGGTAATATTTGAATGGTGTCTCATTATTACCAAATCTTGTGATTGTTATTAAACTTTTATATAAATCACGCAATGAATTGAGTTGTGTAACTCAAAATAAGTAATCTTTATTCATAGAATGAAATTTTTTCTAACATCCATTGAAGACTATTAAACACTATTCAAATTGTAATTAAATAGTGCTAAACAGTTCTTAAGTCTTGAATAACTCTTAGTTTATAATATTTATTGTTTAAATTTCTTTAGAAGGCCTTGGAGCTGCGATAATTCTGAGAAAATTATAATTTGTTTTTAAGTTTTTGTTATTATTATAATGCAACAGATGGCAATGATTGTAAATGAATTTGAGTTACATACACGTTGAAGTTAATATGTATGATTCACAGTATTTTGAAATATCGTTTCATTATGACCTTTGCCATATAAACATTAGCCTTTCTTTGTTGGATGTATGTGTCAATTCTTGGCAAACTGAAAACTGAAGGTTGTAATATAAGTCTAGTTTATTGTGTCACTTACATACATTAAAGAGTGCCTACAAACCTTCAACATTAATAAAGTTTAAACTCCTATAATATTATAAAGATAGTGAGCTTGTTACCTTTTCAGGTTCAAAACACTGAAAACAACGTATTTGAATCCGGGACGTCAGCATGTAATTTTTCTACGCTGCACCAAAAGCGGTTAATAAAAAAATATTCTCAGATCAGTGTTCGATATTTCGGATACAAAAGCAACAATCAATTTAAAACAATATCAACAACTCGGCTTACATTTCGATACAGCTGAAATATACACGTGGTCATAACAGCAATTCGCAGCCTTATCTGCAGGCTGGAAGTTAGTTCATACTTACGAAAGCATAATAAATAACATAAACATCTGAAGTTGAGATAAATCCACTATTGTAGACATTTTTTAGCAAAGAAAAAAGAGTTTATGCCTTCGTAGAGTCTGTGCGGAAGGAGAACCGTTGTGCCTGATTGCCGTTTTTGCGTCATGTTGACGGCACTGTTACGCCATTATAACATAAACATCTGAAGTTGAGATAAATCCACCATTGTAGACATTTTTTAGCAAAGAAAAAAGAGTTTATGCCTTCGTAGAGTCTGTGCGGAAGGAGAACCGTTGTGCCTGATTGCCGTTTTTGCGTCATGTTGACGGCACTGTTACGCCATTATAACATAAACATCTGAAGTTGAGATAAATCCACCATTGTAGACATTTTATAGCAAAAAAAAAAGAGTTTATGCCTTCGTAGAGTCTGTGCGGAAGGAGAACCGTTGTGCCTGATTGCCGTTTTTGCGTCATGTTGACGGCACTGTTACGCCATTATAACATAAACATCTGAAGTTGAGATAAATCCACCATTGTAGACATTTTATAGCAAAGAAAAAAGAGTTTATGCCTTCGTAGAGTCTGTGCGGAAGGAGAACCGTTGTGCCTGATTGCCGTTTTTGCGTCATGTTGACGGCACTGTTACGCCATTATTCCATAAACATCTGAGGTTGAGATAAATCCACCATTGTAGACATTTTATAGCAAAGAGAAAAGAGTTTATGCCTTCGTAGAGTCTGTGCGGAAGGAGAACCGTTGTGCCTGATTGCCGTTTTTGCGTCATGTTGACGGCACTGTTACGCCATTATTCCATAAACATCTGAAGTTGAGATAAATCCACCATTGTAGACATTTTATAGCAAAGAGAAAAGAGTTCATGCCTTCGTAGAGTCTGTGCGGAAGGAGAACCGTTGTGCCTGATTGCCGTTTTTGTCATGTTGACGGCACTGTTACGCCATAATAACATAAACATCTGAAGTTGAGATAAATCCACCATTGTAGACATTTTTTAGCAAAGAAAGAAGAGTTTATGCCTTCGTAGAGTCTGTGCGGAAGGAGAACCGTTGTGCCTGACTACCGTTTTTGTCATGTTGACGGCACTGTTACGCCATCATAGCGTGACAGTAATATTTTGATATCTATCAAGTCAAGATAATCGCATTAATACGTAACAGTGCCGTCAACATAACAAAAACGGTAGTCAAGCACAAATCCCATGGCGGTTCTCTTTCCGCACAGACTCTAACTCTCAATGAAATGAAATGAAAATTAAATGAAAAATTCTTTATTCAAATAAACTTAGATATTAAGTACTTTTGAATTGTCTATATTTTCCTACCACCCTTTCGAGATTTTTTTAGCTGACAAGAAAAATGGGCGCGAGAAACTTATCAGCTTTGTAAGAAATTAAAAGTAACGAAATAAAAAATACGCTTATTTTTTTCTTACCATTAGACGTTTAGAAATCTTTTACTATGGTACTTTGAAAACAAAAATGGCATAGTAATGGCGTTAACGTTAATGCTGTAGAAGTTTTGTAAAATAACGACTATAACAAGAAGGTAGTCGTGGTCACTATGCTGAGGTGTATAATACAGTGGTCGTGGTAATTACCTTCATGTTATGGCAAATAAAGTGGTTATTTAATGACCGGTTCGTAGCTGGGTTTAAGGGTTAATGACCCTGATTGCAAAGCCTCACGCACCTCATGGACACAGGTTCTTATCCTGTTAATGTTGGCAAACGTACTAATCTATCCGTAACTTTAGTATTCATAATACATGGTCTGGAGACTAATTTACTCATCATCTACGACTAAGGGCCGGTTCCTATATTCGAAAACGATTCGTTTTGCTTACGGATGGTAGATGGTAGTATTTTGAAATTAAGTCCATAGTAAATGTTTCAAAATTCTACCATCCGTAAGCAAAACTAATCGTTTCTCGAATATAGAAATTGGGGGGTAAGACAATCTGTGCACATCAGTGACTTATAAAGACAGTTATTGAAATACTTAGTATTGATGCAGCAATGGATGTACGGTGTATTTCAAACTAAATGCCAATGCTTAGAATCTCATTTAGTTATCTTACATAAGCTGTTTAGTTAGGCGCCTTATTCATAAAAACATCTAAAAATATAGTTATGGCCAATTTTAGTTAATACGATGATAAAGCTTATTAAACGTTCTATAACTATTATTACCCATAAACGTATTTTAGGAAATGTTATGGCTACTTTAGCGTTATTTTGTTGTCGTTCTGACGAATCCATAGACAAAACAGGCAAATCCACATCTTCCGAAAAAAGAAAACAATTATCTGTCCTTAAGTCAATATTGCAAAATAACGTGAAAGCTGTAACTTCAACCAGATGTTATGTAGTCGGTCATGGTGATTCACTAAAATAGAGATAAAATAGAAAGCACCCTTTTTTGTCATAATATGACATATTGAGCGATTGTGAATAATGATTTTCAAGAAATCCCTAATAACAAACTTATATGCATTCTCTAACTTTTTATACATAAGACGGTAAGTCTTTATTATTGTTTTAATTTTTCGGGGCTTTTTGAATTAAAATAATATTAAAGGTTTTGAGAAGCCGCTCTGTATACAGGCAGCGCAGTTGTGGCAGTAACGTCGTCGGTCGTGGAGATCCTTGCGGGTGGGCCTTTACCTAGCAGTGGGCGTCGGGAAATGTTTTATTTTATTTTATTTCGTGGATAACTTATGGCTGCTATGTTTATATAACAAAGTGTACTATGGTTAGTCGTTATATAGTTGTTTATAATTAATTATTATATTGAAGGCAAAGGATAAGCGATCCTTTCACTTATCTACCACGATTCAATTTGTTCGTAGGAAATCTCAAGTTCCTTTCAATTCAATATATAAATAGAATACTAGTTAGTACTCAAGAATAATATCTTCGCTACTTGATTAATTACTTAAGGTATTTCCTGCAAGTTAGATATAATCAGGTAGATACCTACTTGTGTAGTTCTAATGATTACATCAGTACAATAATTAAGTACTTACGTAATCACAGACATCTATATAATTGGCACTGAATTATTTTTTATTGTACTTTGTTTTATTTTGTTTGTTAACAAATTTGAATACTATACTATAATAATTATCTATTATTTTCTTTTTGTTTTGTCATTTTCGTTAGCTATACATGTCGTAACAAAATCCCTGACGTCAATGTCATGTCACTCCCACAGGCTAATATCATTTCGCACTTGTCATGTCGAACCACAGATGCTTTCAATTTTTTGGTTTGCGCAAAGGAATTGTTTATGAAGGAATTATGTTTGTGCCACGTGTCTAATCGCTCCTTAGGCCCTGTCAGAATACCAGTGCTTGTGGTCATTCAGAACATCAGCGAATGACCCAGAAGTTAATTTTGCTGAGACAGGGCCATTAGCAGCACGCTTTTTGTTTTTATTTCGTCGATTTATTAATGTATTTATTTATCTGTTCTCGTTTGTGTCTTGTTTCATTGCATACTGTTTTCTTTTACTTTATGTGTTGTTAATAAACGTTCTATTCTATTCTATTCTATACAAATATTTTCTCTATTACCTCGGTTCGAATATTTTCAATTGAAAATAGTTCGGTATTATTTTGTTTTCTTCCTAGGAACATAAATATAAAAAAGTTGGTTTGTTTTTGGGTGGTTGTAATTTAAACCCGCGACTTTGTCCGCGCGGACAGTAGAAAATATAAAGACTAGTTTACATTACTTCCCTAGTGTAAGAAAACTAGTACTACGGAGAGTTCAAGCCGTTTCTCTGGTTCTAGTTCTACATACCCTAATTAGATGAATCGTGACTTAAATTTAAGTTGGGCTCCAAGCTACCAAACTGTGAAAAACCCATCAAAATTCGTTCAGCTAATTTTGCGTGATGTGAGCACAAACATTTAGAATGTACAGTTTTATTATAATTGTATGGATTTTATTAATAATACCTACAAAAACCCAATATCGAAAATTATTTAAAATAACAAGGAAAAGTGTTGAAATCCAAACATGGCGTCAATTTCAAATGTTTCCTCATGTTATTTACCACGAGTATTGCACCAATTAATGATTTCACATTCTAATTTTCAGTAGTAGAATGATGCAATTTGGAACCATCGTAAACGTTACATCTATAACAAAATAACGATTACTAAACGTTTATTTCTTCAATTACACCGATACCATATCCAGACAGTATCATTTTTGACTCGTCTACCCAACACTAAAATAAATTTGCCAAATAATTCCTATGTCTTTACAATAGAGTACATAATTGAAGGCTGCTGTTAGCTGTAACACGTTCGAATCACGTGTGAGATCACACATGAGACGAGTGTTGGTCCGTTGTTTAATTATAATGGCGTTTTGATGGGTTTCGGTTACTCAGTAACAACATACTGTACTATGGAGGTTTCTTGCTATTTGAGAATCATTGGACATGTTGCCATGACCGGCTTTAGAAGGTAAACCATCTGTTTGTTATTTGCATCTCCCTCTCACATTAATGCCTGCGAAAATTTTTCTAAGTCTATGGTTAGAATATAGGTACTATTGAAATTGACATAGATAGTATATCGCGTATTTCGATGAATTGCATTCAAATAAATGATATAAGTAAACCAAGTTATCTGCAACCTACGATATTAAAAGCCAAATGTGGAATTAATGGCGTAACATACATTTTTTTTGTGAAAAATATTTAAATGTCGATCTCGAATTTTCTTACTTCTTGTCTTGTTTTGCACTTAATGTTGAGAAAGTTGTTTATTAATAGTACCTACATAATATTTTTTGTACCTATTTTTTGATTACTACATTCACATGAGCGTAAAAATTTTATTCACTGTTCATAACTATTCTGTTATAGGTACAACAGTTCTTGTAGTAACGAAACGGCCAAGCCACATATTTTGACTAAGGTGTAGAGTTTGTGAAGGGCTTGTAGAGTTAGAAGCTTGGCTCTACATGAAGTCGGATAAATTTTGGACAATGCGAGCCATATATTCTCGTATTGGCAACATTTTACATGAAAATGTTTTTGGTGGGATTTCACTTCTTTTGTAAGTTGCTTATGAAAATAATTTTTAACAGTTTTTTTCCTTTTTTTGGAGTATATTTCTTGAGGATCCTTATTTCATAGCCCACAAGGAGTCCCTATATCAATTTTCAGACCTCTAGCATCAAATTTTGCGGAAGTCTCATACTAACTTTCATCCTCTAGTTTAAAGACTGGGGGGGTGAAAGTTCCAAGTTTTAGATTGTTTTTGTTGTTTGTGTACTAATACTAACTTACATACAGTGGCATTCAGCTTTCTAGAAATTAAGGAAGTAACCTAAGAAACTCATAAAATACTGTGTAAGTGCAACAAAGAGTATATGAATAAATGCATTCACTGTAGGTTGTACCTACAAGGAAATAAACAAATGAAATACTTTCATTATAGTTAACTAGCGGCCCGCCCCGGCTTCGCACGGGTACAATATAGTTACTAATGTGGTAAGTGTGAAGTTATTAGACTATACAACAGAATATCTATATATAGTGGTGGCCACAAAATTAAGGACGCTAGTCGATTTTCATACAAACGAAGTAACTTTTAAGCATTGCTTCTCCGCCAGGGATTGACCAAGCGGTGATCTGGTGATGGCCATCCAGGGAGTGAATGGAGGAGATCCAGATTTCTATACACATGCACCCAAGTGATCTGACCAGCATTTAAAGAGATGTAAGGATATGTTTAAAAAAACCGCGAATATAGCATAAAAATGTATGAAAATCTTACAACTGAAAATTCTGATGCTTACATCTCTTAGAATGCTGACCAGATCAGTTGGGTGTGTATTGCGATCTGAATCTTCTCCATTCACTCCCTGGATGGCCATCATCAGATCACAGCTAGATCAATCCCTAGCGGAAAACCAAGACTTCAAAATTACCTCATTTGTATGAAAATCGACTTGTGTCCTTAATTATGTGGCCACCACCATATGTAAATGTCTATACGACGTACATAACTAACGCAAGGGGTGTCATAAGTTTAACCTGTGTGTGCTGAGGCAACCTAGCTCCCAAACTTGTGGACCAATTTTGATGCGGTTTTTTATGCATAGTTTAAAAGATCTAAGTGTACAGACGACGGGACTCCTAAACCATTGATCCGATTATGATGAAACTTTGGTAAGTTCTTCTGCTTACGACCGAGAAGGTCCCTGGCTAAAAAAACGGAGTATTACAGTACGCATGCCGGGTGCAGCTAGTTCTAAATAAAAATATGTTGGGCATTATCAGGATTATCAATCTCGATCATCCAACACTTCTCTATAATATACAAAGTATTACAAAAATACCCCTAATACCGAATATAGTAATAGGGACCATCAAACTGAACAACTTTCACTATGGGACCAACTCTGAAATCGCGAAATAAAAATCAGCTGTTTCATACAAAAATTAAAATCGAAAATATCAAAATGTATAAAACAGTTGATTTTTTTTTCGCGATTTGAGAGTTGGTCCCAATAGTAAAAGTTGTTCAGTTTGATATTCGGCATTAGGGGTATTTTTGTAACATGTTCTATACCTACCACATTTCTTGTCATGTTATCCGGTTGCAAAATAAAAAGGCTATTCGGCGAGCTGACTCTCGAGCAGGCGACATTAGAGCTGGTCATGGGAGAAACAATCACTGCAGATCTACACCAGCCGCTCTTAAACTTTGTCCCTGTGCTTTATTAATTGTCATAGCATAGGCGACTATACCGAATATTGTATTCTTTTAAAATTAAACTGATAATTAGATGGAATAATTTTGCACCTTATTACAACGCAAGGAAGGAAAAAAGGACAGCACTGCCAACATAACGCCATAGGTACTATTCAATGAAATGCATTCTACCTACTCTCAGGGGAAATGACCAAAGAGAATGTAATACTACGTTGAGTTGACAAATGATATTTACTTTTCTTAATTGATCAATCAAATGCACAAAAAAGTTTCAATTCCGACGTCGAAGTCAATCACAGCAAAATTAGCTTTATATCACTTTTTAACCCTGTTAGATGATAAATATTAAAAAAAAACGAAACACGTGTTCAATTAATTTTGTGAAAGAATGTCTATGCCAAATTTCAAGTCAATCGGGCCAAGGAATCGCGTTCTCCCATACAAACTTTGCCACCCTGTTTCACCCCTTTAGGGTTTGAATTTCGCAAAATCCCGTCTTAGTGAGCACCTACGCCCTAAAAGGAGCCCCCATGCAAAATTTTAGACTCCTAGCACTTGTAGTTTTTGAGATTTCGTGATCAGTGAGTGAGTGAGTGAGTGAGTGATTTTCCCTTTTATATATATAGATAGGTACTTCAAGACCGCAAGATGATGAAAGCAAGCCAGCAAGCACAAAGCACGTGATGATGACGAAGTTACAGTCATCTTTGTTGTTATTTTCCTTTATATTTCTTTTTATGTACCTTTAATATTGTGTTGTTTTCCTGAGCAAGTGGTATATTTTTTGTATTTTTCAAGCGATGGCTATATGAAAATTTTCCTTGAATGCATAATATTATCCTTAAAATTTATCATGGGTAATTTCTGTTAGGTATTTACTTTGATTAAAACAAAAGGTCTAATCTAAGGGTATTTATCGTAAATATTCTATTGTATTCGTAAAATGAGGTGAGAATTAAAAAATATATTAATACCTATTAAATATGTATTCACATTTCAAATTCTTATTTTTATAGTTTTTTTTGTCACTGACCGCTTTCAGTTTAGCGGAATACCCGATATAGTGGCAAGCGTACGTCGTTAAAAATAACAATAAAAAAACGGCTATAAGCTTTGATTAAAATAAGCTATAAAAAGCTATATTTTAAATGTCATAATAAGCCCAAAAGTATACGGTAGACCCACTGATCATTAAAAAAATAAAAATATATATTTGATAGAATAACAACGCATTTTCCAGCCAGAAAATCCCCTTGCCACCGTAATCTCCTTTTTATGACGCGCGTATCTGACTGTTTGAAAGTGCTGCGTAAAAAAATTAATAAAAACACTATTAATAAGATATGTTAGATATCCGATAAATGAAAGTTCCCAGAAAAATGAAGTCGCAATTTCCACTACGCAAATGTACCTACTGAAGTGAGTAGCCTGGTTAAAGAAGGAAAGTTTTATAGGTACGTTGGTACAATAGTACGAAAAACGAGTTCAGTCATTGACATGGTTGTTTTATCGTGAAACACGCAGGAAATTAGTGCTACATTGAATGAAAGTACCTACAGGAGTTATTGCCTAAACTCAAGACTTTTATTATTTTTAGCCATTCAGTAACTTTTAGGCCTAATGTATAGGGTATAAAGTATAGTATATATATGAAAATATGAGGCCTAATATTAGGGCATATTTATATGAAAATATAAGGTTTAGGCAATCACTCCTGTAGGTAACTTTAGGCCCTTAAGTTACTGAGTGCTTAAATAATGTTAATTAGGTAGGTACTCATAAAAACATTATTTCTAAGCTTCTCACAAGCTTCTCGCATAATTTATTTATGATTTTTATTAACTTTTAACATTATTAAATTTTAAAATCAAGGAATTATAAACTTCAAAAAGGTTGCAGTTACAGTTTATTGTTAACAAATTAAAATAAATATTGTCAAACTGATGTGTTGCAATTATAATATTGAACTCTAAACACAGAATAATAATAGTAGATACCTATTTTTATCTTATTTCAGGCTTAAGAAAACTAATAGGAACTTTAATTTTTGAAATTTTAGCAATAACAATGCTATTTTTAACCGACTTAAAAAATTGAAAAGGAGGAGGTTATCTATTCGCGTTTTTTTATGTATGTAGGTACACCGATTACTCGAAGACGAATGAACCGATTGAAATGATTCAAACGTTATAACATCAGGTTTCTTCCCAAGTTGGTCCTATTTTTTTAAATCGGTTCATTATATAGGTTTATACTAAATAATATACTAGAAAAAAAACGATATTATAACGTTTCCCGCCTGAGTTACTTTCTAACATTCTGTTTTAAATTTAATATAAACATTATACCATTATACTTAGGCACTTACCTATTTAATATCAAATGAAATACTGTAATTAATGATAAAATAATTATCTATCATAATACACGTACAGACCCTTACTTGAAATAGTATTGAGTTGCAAGCAATTTGATTCCTCAGTGTTCCAAAATTAAGAATGGTGGTTGAATAAAACTAAATAATTTTTTTTTAAGTAATCGCTTTTATTAGAACTAAATACTAAGGAATACAAACAATACAAATAGACCAGTTTTCTTAAAAAAAATATTTCAATTTTTTGTTTTGTTTTTGTTTTTCATAATAACCTAGTTTGGCCTGTGCCGTTTGCGTTCTTTATCGAGAATCCTTAAGATATGATTCTCAATTAGTAGGGCTCTTGGCAAATTGCGCATAGATCTAAGTTGTTCCGCAATATGATCAGCAAATGATTGGAATTCATCACTGCTGTCATCCGAAACAACTTCCTTTAATGGAAAGTTTATCTCACGTGGATCCATGAACATCTCAGCTTGACTACACCCTGAAGGTTCCCTAGGAGCAAAAGCAGTCGTCGCCCTCTTGCGTTTTTTTCCATAACCCTTAATAGGTTCTTTAATTCTAAGCACGTATGTGTTTGGAGTGACTTCATCTTCTTCCAAAGAAATATCATCGCCGCCGGAATCAGGGTCGTATTTGTACTGAAAAAGAAAGTAATTATAAGAATAATTTTGCAATTCAAATATTTAAACAACTCAAAAAATTTATACCACCTTCAAAGCGTCAATGGCATCCATAAAAGATTTATACATGTGGAACCATTTCAATGTTGGGTTGTAGAAAAATCCTCTAGCTTTCCCTGTACTTATGTTTCTCAGCTCAACTTGATAAGCGGCCCTCATAGTTCGCAGCTTGCGACTGACATCCTCTCCCGTTAAATTGGGTACCTCTAATTGCTCCGCAATCCATTGATATACTCCTTCTTTAGCCGCTTTGTTGTTGTGCTGTGGGTGTCTAGGGTCCCATAATATTTTTTTTGTTTTATACAATTCTAACATGTGTTCAAGCATCTCCAAATTCCAATGCATTGTGGCAAATATTTTTTGACGCAAAAACGACGTGCTCTTTCTCGAATGACAGCAGATCAACTAACGAACGTGACGTGACGCGGCGGGCAGGGCGGGGAGGGAGCGAGGTAACTGACCTCCCTCCTCAACAACGCACCGCGTCTCGCTCTCGTCCCGCGTGGCGTGCTCCGTTTTGCTGCGCGTCCTTGCGAGAAAGAGACAGATAGCCAAATTCAATACTTTTCGAATTTAAACTTCATTCGAAATCAGCGGCACGTTCGAAATTTTGAATTACATAATTAATTTAATAAAACAAAACAAACGAACACTTTTGAAGTGATCAAAGCTTTTGAATGAAGTTTCCTCAAAAGAAGATAAACCTATTTAATTTTACTGTCTTCGTAGTGTTTTTTTTTATATAGTTAGGTACCTACTAGGTTAATTAGAATGAAATAGCAATCGATGAAATATATTATAGGTAAAACATATCAAAGCCCAACTAAATAGGTAAGTACCTACTTACTTATACTTACAATTACTAAATTTATGATTGCAAAAAAACATTTATTGACAAAATTAAAAGTTAAATAAATTAGTAACACTAATTTAATTAACTTTTGTTTATGTTTCAAGTGGGTCTGTTTCAAAAAGTCTGATTGAATTTTTATGTGTAGGTACTTGACTAGTACCTACCTAATTCCATACTAAGTTCTGTTTAATCTTTAAATTAAACCAGAAATTAGTGCTTAATCATAAATTGTGAAACAGGCACTCAGCACAATTTTCATACAAACTTTCGAGTCCTTATTTTTCGAAATGGATGAACCGATTTTAATGAAACTTCATACGCATAAGCAGGATACTAGCACTCAAGTCTAAAAAGTTAGTTAAGAAAAGATATTTGAAAATTTCTGTTACTTACTATGGACAATTTAAAATAGGTCTAATTTAGATGAAACACTACTTACCGAAAATGTTTTCAATTAACTTTTTAAAACTTGTATGTACTTAGTACACTTATAAGTATAACTATGTGATTGATGCTAACTTAACAGTATCGCCTTGGCACAGTTTGTAAAGAGGGCTGCAAATGCTGCAATCTAACAGCTGTGCTGTTCCTTCCTCGCTGCATAACTAATTAAACTGCAACACAATCGAAAATAGATCTTAAACGTATATCATAAGGCCTATTTTATCATAGCAAGACACTTTGAAGGTCGTAGTAGCATTGACATGAAGTAAAGTACAAACATTATAATATGTCTAACCTACACGACCTACATTTGAAGTTATAATTATACTTCAGTTCATGTTAAGAAAATATTTATTTTTTACATTTTCAAATTTAGTCAGCAATTTTTTTAACTAATTAATCTAAATTGTGTTTTGGCAACCCTAAGCATGATTAAAGCGCGTGCCCACAATAAATATCGCAACTGTCCTCAATAACCGAGTTGAACTTGACATCCATTATGACTGTTTGGAATTTGGCCCTTCCATGTCTAAATAAACGATCAGTTACGAATACACCTAGCTACTGATATGGTGGTGAGGTGAGGTGTTAGATAGATATAGTACCTTAGTAGGAGTTAAGTAAACTGTAAAATGTACAGTATAATTAATGATATCGAAAACTATCGGGTGTACCTATCTAGCAAATAGCCATATAATAGCCATAGCCAATATAGTGCCAGTGGTATTTTTTCTAGTATATTATTTAGTATTGTATAAAAATAGCATTGTGAATGCTAAAATTGGAAAAAGTTGTATGGCTGTTTCATCTTAATCAAAATGCCAAAATATCTGGAAAGATATTTCATTTGAATGTCGAGATAATTCCTTACATTGATGAAATAACGCTGGCTTGCAGCGTATACTAGAAGAAATTCGACGATGCCACTGGTGGCTCGGTAGCTCAGCGGTAAGAGCATTGGACCGGACATCCAAAGGTCGCGGGTTTAATTCCCGTTCGAGAATATGATCCGGTGCCAGTCGTATTTTTTCTAGTATATTATTTAGTGTATAGGTAGGTGTACCGATTACCCAATGCCGATGTCAATCTAAAAGAGCGATAGATTTTAATTACGAATATAGTTTGCTAAATTCAAACCCCATAGGCCATAACATAGCTATTTGATAAGTATAAGCATTATCCCCCTTACTAATAAAGATAGTATAGCAGATGTATAGTTAGTTACACAATGATTACTCTCTGTCAAACTATTTAAGTTTGACATGAAAAAGAAAGGGACAAAACACTGTGTAACTATGCATCTGCTATACAATCTTTATTAGTAAGGGGGTTAGGGTTTTGTATGTGGTTCACTAGGATGAACCTTAGCGATCACATCTAGCATCACATTCAAAATATTGAGATTTTTGACAACGACACGACACGTCACTTGCAATTGGGGTTGCTTTATTTTGCTATTAATCTCCGTTTATCCCCCTATTGAATAAATTAAACAAATATAATGCAGTAGGTATTGTAAAAGTAAAAATAAAGACTGTTTAAAGTCCCTTGGGGACTTTATGAAGTTAATTTAAACAATAACAGATAAGGGGTTTACCTATTAAGTCACATACAATACAGTCTTAGCCTAAGTAAGACGGAACTTTGATACTTACTTACTTTTGAGCAATAAAATGTAACACGCATTGTATCTACTATTTCTTGTTTATTTATTTGTATTATTCAACTAAAAACCACTTACCGATACGTAAAGTGAAATAAAATAAGTAGTATTTAATGGTAGTTATATTTGTACTTAGTCCGAGGTATTTACTATGTAGTACTCGCTCTTTCCTTGCTCTTCGTCGCGAATTTTAGAGTCTGTCAAAACAAAAAACACCACCTGGCAACACCCAAATGTCAAATCATTCGGTTTTTTCGCGCTCACGCGTCGCTGTGTATTTTTATGGAATTTTTTAGATATTTTCAGTTTTTATAGTGAAATTTGATTAAAAGGTATATTTTTTAAAATATGCCAAAGCGTAAACGCTCCGATGAAGAGCGGCGGCTCAAAAAGATACGCAAATTGGAGAAAAAATTAAGGAAATACAAAGAGCAGGATGATTGTAAGTATTTTTCGATAGATTTTAGGATTTTTTATCTTTACATTAACATTAAAGGTTTAATGTGTTACATTATGCCTCCCTCTCGTTGAGAGGATTGGTTTTCGGTATAAAGTGCGAGGTTTTTTACAAAAAACTACGCAACTTAATTGTAGCTTAATCGAGTGTCGATTACGCTCTTTCTCCGTGGGAGAAAGGATAATACACGAACACATTTGTTCGGTTCTTGCCTCCTGAGACAAGAAGTAGTCAGAATTCTCTTCAATACCTACAAGAAGTTACGTATTAGTGATTCTTTCGTGGAAAAGTCACTTCTAGGTTATGTGAAATAACCTTCAAAGATGAATATATTTATGAACTCTGAACGGAAGGGGCAAGTTAATACTATAGTTATTGTAGTAGGTACATCTACCTAGTCCCGTATAGCTTTTCGCTTATGGCCTTACAAATCCATTACCTTTTCTGTTCAGGTTCTGAACCAGAAGTGGAAATAGTGGAACAAAGTGAATCAATTGAGGACCCCGAAACTCTCGCCAGTGAAAAGGCGATACCAAATGAGATTCAGTCTGCACTGGGTCACATATTGTCGGATAAAGAAAACTATGGACCAGAAATTCACAGTGATATAATAAAGTTATTTGAAAATATCTTACTAATAGGATTAACAGATGAACATCGTGACAAGATTATAAAACAGTATGCTATACCTGTAAATGCAAAGTTGTTGGATGCTCCCAAGCTCAACAAGGAAATCACTGGCCTTATCAAGGCAACAGAGAAAAATAGGGATGAACGTCTTCAAACAAGACAGCAAGATGTAGGCCTGGCCTTGGGCAATATCTGCCAGGCCATTGGCAGCCTTATTAATGATGACTTTGATAAGATAAATATTATAAAGATGCTGAGTGACAGTGCTCGTTTACTGAGTAACATTCATTACCAATACACATTGATTAGAAGAAAATTAGTATCTCCTCACATTGACAAAACTATCCAAATTAATCTACAGGATAACAAGCGCACAGAATTTCTTTACTCTGACTTAGATGAGACAGCCAAGACTACTATGACAATTAAAAGAATATCCAATTCAATTCAAAAGAAACCGCCCACACCAGCTATTTCAAAAAACTTCCAAGGCACCAGGTACCAACATCCTCCCCATCAGCAACAATACAGGAGGCCTCCCCATCAACATCAATACAGCAGGGGACGAGGACAGACCAGGCCACGCTACCAAACACAAACACAGACGAGACAACCCATCAGTCATCATCAGACTGCAGCCAGTCGGGGCCGTGCCCGATACCCATAGAGGTAGATTTTTCGGCTAGACTAAAGTATTTTTATACAAATTGGTTGTCCTTATGTAAGGACCCAGTAATTCTAGACTGGATAAAAGGCTATAAAATACCCTTTGTTACTGAACCTGTTCAAAATAATATTCCATACAATAATTCATTTAATAATGTTGAACGGCTTACATTAACAGCTGAAATAGATAAACTTTTAAAATTAAGTGCTATTAGCAAGTGTGATCCCCTTCCAGATCAATATCTCTCTTCTATTTTCACTATACCTAAGAGCGACGGGTCTAATAGATTTATCTTAAATTTAAAAAATTTAAATAAATTTGTGTTAACACAGCACTTCAAATTAGAGGACATAAGGACTCTCTGCAAATTGATAACAATTGGTGATTTTATGTGTAAAATTGATCTGAAAGATGCCTATTATTTAATACCTATTCATGAAGCCTCTAAGAAATATTTAAGATTTATATTTAATAATACCCTCTATGAATACAACTGCTTACCTTTTGGGTTATCAAGTGCTCCTTATGTTTTTACGAAACTGCTCAAACCAGTTATAGAATACTTAAGAAATCAAGGCATAAGACTGATAATTTACTTGGATGACATTGCAATTCTAGGATCCTCTTATGAGGAGTGTCGGTGCAATACTAGACTTGTTTTAAATGCATTAGAACTATTAGGATTTGTTGTGAATAATCAAAAAAGTTGTCTTATACCATCTCAAACAATTGAATATTTAGGTTTTTTAGTAGACTCTAGGAACATGACCCTAAGTCCAACAGACAAAAAGAGAAAAAATATACTTCTAATGATAAACAATTTTTTGAAATTAGACTGTGTATCGGTTAGAGACTTTGCAAGACTTTTAGGTAATCTAGTTTCTGTATGCATGGCTATACCATATGGTTTTGTTTATACTAAAGTTTTAGAAAGAGAAAAATTTATAACTTTGAACAAATTTAAAGGAGATTATGAAGCTAACTTAAAAATAAATAATGCCATTCAAACTGAACTAAGTTAGTGGAAGTATAATATTGTAAGCAAAAGTAATCGTATCAAGCAATACAATTTTGTTTTAGAGATTTTTTCAGATGCTTCTCTGAAGGGGTGGGGTGCATATTGTGAGGGCCAAAGTACTGGGGGTAGCTGGTCAGAATGGGAGAAGCTGCAGCATATCAATTATTTAGAGCTTTTAGCTGCATTTTTTGCCTTAAGAAGTTTTACAAATGAGCTTAAAAATTGTGAAATTTTGCTTAGGTTTGACAACACCACGGCGATTTCATACATTAACCGTATGGGCGGAGTCCAGTATCCTATGCTAAATAAAATATCTAAACAAATTTGGCAGTGGTGTGAAACCAAAAATATCTGGATTTTTGCATCTTACATAAAATCAAAAGAAAATAAGGAAGCTGATTTTGAATCACGCAACTTTAATATTGATACAGAATGGGAACTTTCACAAAAACTTTATAATTCAATAATTAAAAAATTTGGCACACCTGAAATAGACCTATTTGCTTCCCGGTTAAATCACAAATGCTTAAAATATATATCGTGGCATAGAGACCCGTTTGCATGGAATATAGACGCATTTACAGTAAAATGGAACAACTTCTTCTTTTATGCCTTCCCTCCTTTCAGTTTATTACTTAAAGTACTTCAGAAAATAAAATCAGATAAAGCTACTGGAATATTAGTATTTCCGCTGTGGCCATCTCAGCCATGGTATCCAGTATTAAAATCATTAATAATTTCAGAAGTGTTAACCTTAGGTCCTTCTGACGACTTGGTAATCTCTCCTTTCAGAACAACTCATCCCCTGCGCCTTACCCTGGGGGCTTGCATATTATCAGGGAAGCCTTCAGAAGAAGAATGTTGTCAGATGATGCAGTAGATATTATGGTGGCATCTTTATCGGAAAATTCTATTAAGCAATATAATACCTGTTTACGCCAGTGGTGGCTTTATTGTAATTTATTTAAAATCGATATATATGGAGCATCTATTCCTATAATAATATCATATTTAACAAAGATTTTTAATAAGGGTGCGGCATATCGCACCCTCAATTGTCATAGATCAGCACTCTCACTGATAATTGGTAACCACATAGGGTCTGATGATAGGATTAAACGGTTGTTCAAGGGATTTTTTAAACTACGTCCTTTTAAATCTAAATATGATCATGTATGGGATCCAGAAAAGGTATTGACATTCTTGAGTAAATGGTACCCTAATAATACTTTGACCTTAGAAAATTTGACTAAAAAATTAGCTATGTTAATAGATATGGCTACCGCACAAAGAGTGCAAACCTTATATTGTTATAAAACAAACAATATAAAGATGGATCATGAAGGAGCTACTATAATTATAACTGATGTTTTAAAGACCACATGTCCAAGAAGAAATTCGTTAAAACTTGTGTTGCCTTTTCTTAACAATAAACCAGAAATATGCCCCGTCAACACTCTTATAGTATATTTGGAGAAAACTAATAATATCAGACAAAAAGACAAAAACTTGTCCCAATTATTCATAACTTTTCGTAGACCATATAAACAGGCTACCTCACAAACCATCAGCAGATGGCTCAGAAGTGTGATGTCGGATAGTGGCATAGATACCAACATATATTCAGCTCATTCAACACGGCATGCTTCCTCATCTCGTGCATATAGGGAAGGACTTACAGTAGACAGTATATTGAACGCAGTTGGCTGGTCATCACGATCTTCAACTTTCGCCAACCATTATAATAGACCCCTTCATGATCAGTCTAATACCAATGTTAGTTTTGCTAGGGCAGTTTTAAATGATTAATAAGATTACATTGTCATTACATATTTTGTGTTAGTTATTATATTAAGAAGAGAAAGTCTTACTTATATTTATGTCCAGCAAAAATGACTGAAAATCTATTCTGATCTTTAAAATTTAATAAGTTACATCTTAAATGTTGTCGAGGTCTAAATAATAATTCTTAACTAATTAATATGATTAATTTGGTTTGAAATAAAACAATTATTAACATTTAAAAAACATGTTTCCTTTAATAATTATCAGAGGTTCTCTGAACATCTACATAGTAAATACCTCGGACTAAGTACAAATATAATGAAGGATTAAACGAACTTACCTGTAAGTGAAGTTCTATCCAAATTATATGAAGTACTTAGTCCGAGGTAGGGGTTTCCCACCCCCCCATTAAATCAAACAAGTTAATTTCTCCCTCATGGGCTCTAAACTAATGATTTGACATTTGGGTGTTGCCAGGTGGTGTTTTTTGTTTTGACAGACTCTAAAATTCGCGACGAAGAGCAAGGAAAGAGCGAGTACTACATAGTAAATACCTCGGACTAAGTACTTCATATAATTTGGATAGAACTTCACTTACAGGTAAGTTCGTTTAATCCTTCATTATTACTATGACAAGGAAACCTTGATGCGTCAGTTGTGCGTGGCAAATAGTTGCTAAACATGAAGCCAACCATATTGCAGCACACGGGGTCACGTCACGCACTGATTGTCCACGATAAAACAGTGCTGGGAGATTCTTCTCCAACTTTTCAACGGTTAATAGTACATTACTGCCGCGGTCTATAATGACAGGGTTGCTGGCAGCGATGATGATGGCCGTGCGCGGAGTTTAGCGCAAGTCCAGGCCGTCACAGCGCGGTCAGCATTGCAGCCCTTGATGAACATGTTGGAATAAAGGCCAAGTCCGAAGATCGAGGCCTTTATAGCGCGGAAAGCAAGGGCTGCAATGATGACCAAGCTTGAACGCCCAGAGTAGTTAAGCTTAGCTCGAGGTCATCATAACGTGGCCATTAGTGCAGATATTGTGGACCAAGGCTTGTATAATGCTTTACTCAAACAATGCGAGTACTACCCACTATACTTTGTATAACTTATTTAAAAAAAGCTAATATCTCTAGATACATACATTTTGGGTAGGTACCTATGCTTACATTGATATTAAACACTTTTATAATGACGCTTTAAATTTTAGAGAAATTTCGGCTGTTTTTCAGTTGCCTAGTATTTTATTTCAACACTAACTTTAATTTTATGCGACACTCTATAACTTGAATTCTGGCATTATTTTTTATCTGCTGAACTAATCATTAAAGTACGTGCATATAAAGTGCACCATAATAATAAAGGCCATACTTTACACTATTATCTCTGAGCTGTTGTGCGGATTTCGATGAAAAAACGTGACTAAGCCTAGATGAGGTGTATGTATGTCAAAACAGAAGTTATACTGCGAAAATCTCATCGGTTTTTACATACCAAGAGACAGAAAAAACATAATAGAAGGTAGAAGGGAAATTGATTTATTGGTTACATCTTCGATCATCATACATTGATCGACAAATTAAGTTATTTGAATGCTACATTGAATTTAGTCAGAAAGCCTCATTTTAGCGGCCATGAGTCATAGGTTTTGCGAAACTAAGGTTGATGGTAGAATGACTCATGTAAAGCATGATTTATAATACGTAGGGCTATTTGATTTAAAATGCATTGAATTTAGATTTAAATTGACTTTTGACTTTACATTGTTTTCTATTAGCGACATGTTGTAAGTAATTGTATGACATTTAGTTTTTTTTTAAGATTTTTGGTTTGCGTACAAGTAATTGTATATTTCAATATTGTTTTGAGAGCTGTGGCCATAGTTAATTTCAAAAACGTGTATTGACCTTTTGATAACAAATTTAAGAAAAATAAATGACACCATAGAGTGTTATCACTCGCTTATCACTTCCAAAACGTTTTTATGATAAACGCTAGCAGGGAACAGAAAAAAATACTTCTGTATAAATTACCCCATGTGACCTCATAATAGAAAGCGCCATGTCGGTTAGCGTGCACTCAGTTCGCCATCTGTCAACGAAAACGCCATATGTAGCATAAAATTTCTTCTACGATTTTGAAATAAAGTTAAATTTTCAAGCTACCGAAATCTGATTTGAAATACACAAATAGATGGTTGATAATAGTAATATTCACAAACTACAAGCTTAACCGGCTTGAAAAAAAAAAGAGGAGAAGGCTATCGAGAATATTATATTTTATTGAAAATATTGTCAATAGTCCCCAGATAACACATTAGAGCTGTATATAGCTTATAGAATATACAATAATTAAATAGAATGATTATTAGGAATAACTATACAATAGTATGCTATTTTTAATTAAGTTAAACAGCTCTCACCAATGACAAAAATGATAAAATTCTAATTTGAGCCATCGTGCCAAGGTATTAGGGGCCATTTTGATGAATGATTCATTCTTATTGTTTGATTACCTTCACCTTTTAATCAATAATACTATTGGGACCATAAGTTTAGACTGTGCTATAACTGTTCGAGGTCACTACACTAGCAATCAATGCCTTTGTATAGTTTGTATTTGAAATAAGAATACTGAAATACCTAGTTGGTGATAGATAACGAACTTACACCGTAGGTTTAATAGAGATAACAAATTAACTACGTAGATACAGTAAAGTCTATACAATCATTTTGCTTCAGTCCTTTGTTGAGTCGCCCACCAATCCGCATTGGGCCCGTGTGTTGGGTTATGGCCCATCCTCCTTATCCACCCATAAGGAATGCATGTGCGTTACCAGTGAGGACAGTAAAAATGGCTGATGGTCTTTGTTGGGTTAGACCATTTCATTTATGAACAAAGCTTGTGTAAAATAATTTATATTTTATATGCAATGGCTTAGGTACACAAATCATTAAATTATTGTATATTTGGAAAAACTCGTATGCATTGTATTAAAGTATGTTGTTAAGAATTAATTAAGAGACGGATACAAATCTATCCATTAAGCAAATCTCAATGTGATGTAATATTTGAATCCATATGTATTTTGATTGATCCAAAACCAATTTGGTTCATTTCCGCCTATAATGGCCGTCTTGTCTCGGTATTACTGTTATGTAATTTTTTGTCCTTATGTGATTATATTGAATTGAACAATTTATCACTAAATATTATGTCTATTACGACGCAGTGTAATCTCCTCCTTCACTTGAAATCTCATATTTGGCTAAACAAGATACAAGAAACGTATGCAAGAAAGATAAAAAAAAACAGCAAAAAATATGTCTGTTGTATGGAAGCCCCCCTTAAATATTTGTTTTATTTTAATTTACTTAATTAATTATTTTTAAAGTGAATATATTTATTTATATTTTTAATATTCTCAGAATATTTCAAGCGTTTACTTATCTGTTGCCGTTATCAATATCGAGCAAAAACGAGCAAAAAATATCACGTTTGTTGTATGGGAGTCCCATAAAATATTTATTTTATTCTGTTTTTTAATATTTGTTGTAATAGCGGCAACAGAAATACATCATATGTAAATATTTCAACTGTCTAACTATCACGGTTCATGAGATACAGACTGGTGACAGACGCACAGACAGACAGACGGACGGACAGGGGAGTCTTATTGATAAGGTCCCGTTTTACCCGTACCCAAGTACGGTATCCTAAAAACGAATAAATTCCACTGTTCGTGTTACAGGAAAACTTACAAATAGAAATCCTCTCAAGAAAGAAAAGTATCTCAGTAACTAAGTATACGAGTATGTTGTACTTATTCACAACTGTTAACCTGTATTACTGTAAAAGTGTAAATCCTACTGGTAGGAAAATAATACTAAATATTTTTTTACATACTAGAAGGAATTTATATCATTATGTAAAAAAAATGATAAAACATCTAAACTCTAAAAAATGACTAGACTAATAAAATAAAAATAGCTGATAGGTCAAACTAAGAGGAGATCACAAAGAACCGACCTGTTTTTGTCAAAAAAGATCAAAAGTACTTGCATATATTGAAACTAATTATAGCTAATTACACAACGTCATTGTTTATAATCAAACAAAGCAAAGCAATCCTAATATCTGACTTTGTGATTAGGTACAATCCATCAAAAGATTATTAAATTATAATCCGTTACGTTAATTACTTAAGTTTTTAATCACTACATGACAAGTTTATCTCTTTACATATTGAATTAAGAGCTCAATGAACTATTTGATCAAAAACATTATTTTTAAGTGTGGCCATAAATGTAGATCTAGAAATTCTGGGCAAATGGTATGATACAATGTTGTTTTACTTACTTCTCACTTTACTGTATCCATATTCAAAACAGCATCTGCTATGACAGTTTGCTACACCGTTCTACTTTGCAAACATACTATTATAAGCTCTATGCCAATGGAAAACGGTTCAGTTCAAACTTACCATCGATTAATATTACCGTTACGGTATCAAGACTCTTTGTTTTTGTCACTTTCCATTCTATGAAGAGTGGGTGTGATCGCGTTCCCACTTCATTTTCACTTTCATAACTTTGAAAGCATAAGATATAAACGTTCCGTTGTTTCATAATCAAGTTTGAGATAAATCTTGCTTTCCCTCCTGATATTGTTGTTACAGTTGTTTTATTCACGAAGGCGGGTCGGCCATGAATGTTGTTAGGCGTGCACATGCTCATACTTTAGTGTGCGTAATACGAGAGCGTGCAGACGCACACTAAAACAATGTGCATGTGCACGCCTAACAACATTCATAGCCGACCCGCTATAATAAAAGGGGTTGATTTGATACACCTCAACCTAACTCCAACTGTGGGCCTAATACGAGTTGGTGTTTTCACTTCTCGTATAGTAAACTATCTATCGCATGTACTGCTCATAGTTAATGTGAGTGAGTATTCACTAGAGTAGAGTGAAAGAGAGAAAACGATAGTAACTATTCGAAAAGTGAAAACACCAAATCGTACTAGGCCCACTGAATCAAAAACTGACATTACTGACCTTGACATTAAAAAATCTTCGACAAATCAAATGATTTGACTATGAAAAATAATCGAATACGATCACGCCATATAGTCATTAAAGACAATTTGTTTTTAACCGACTTCAAAAAAAGGAGGAGGTTCTATGTTCGTCTGTTTATTTGTTTTTTTTTTTTTTTTTTTTTATGTATGTCCACCGATTACTCGAGAACGGCTGAACCGATTGACATGATTCAAACGCCACTTTATTAGGTTTGTTCCCCAGGTGGTCCCATTTTTTTAAATTTTAAATCGGTTCAGTAGTTTTTGAGTAATCCTGAAAATACTGTAATTTATAGGTAACTTTTGCACGAGTTTTAACGGATCTTCAGACATAACTTCTTTGTTTATAAACCGATATAGATGATTCTTATTTCGTTAGAAAGGGGATACTTTAAGGATGTTTTCATTAAAATTTCCTTCACATTGGACCTTGGACTTCGAAGATACACAAGAGAACTCTTCAAAATCAAATATGATAGTGTATTATAGTGATTACTCTACGGTATTGGAAGGTTTCGCATCAGCCATTTTAATTGTCACTACTGGGGCTGGGATACAAGCCTTACTTAAGAGCTGATGAATAGGATGGACCATAACCCACCGCGCGGGCCCAATGCGAATTGGTGGGTGTTAATGTGCAAATGTAGCTGGAACTAACGGCTTAACGTGTCTTCTGAAGCACGGAGGAGCTCGAGATAATACACTTTGGTCACCTACCCCATGTCTGCCCCTTGCTTATTAACAGTGCGAAAAGTGGATATTGAGTTACTGGGTGTATTATACCATTCAAATGTGTGAAATATGAATGAAATATATTTATATCATCGCTAACATTTACTTATACATACCTACCACAAAAAAGTTAAAAATAAAAAAACTTTTAAAAATTAAAAAGAAAAACCTCCTTCAAAAAAACCTTAAAAAAATTGCTGTAAAAAACAGCTTCAAAAAACAGCAGCTCTAAAAAGCAAGAAATAATATTTAAATCTGCATAATTACTATTCAAGTACCTACGCATATCTGATATTAAAAAAACGTCTTATGAAGTCGGGTGGGGCTTTAAGAATTAAAAAATCAAATTGAGAAAGAGAAACCACGATAATGATTAAAAAAGAAAAATATCTTTAGCCCCACCCGACTTCAAAAGACGTTTTTTTAATATCAGATATGCGTAGGTACTTGAATAGTAATTATGCAGATTTAAATATTATTTCTTGCTTTTTAGAGCTGCTGTTTTTTGAAGCTGTTTTTTACAGCAATTTTTTTAAGGTTTTTTTGAAGGAGGTTTTTCTTTTTAATTTTTTGAATAAGGACATTTTGGATTTTAACTTTACAATAAAACTGGTGAATAGCTCTACGGATTACCAAGCAGCAGAGCAAAATAATGATTCATGTGATTAAATTACCAAGGGCATTAGTCAGAAATCTACTGTGTCACATAAGTAAACTTGTCTTCAAACGTGTAAGCATAAATAGGTTTAAATATTACTAATTTGCCTACAAGTAGCTAAAATTAGTTCAGATGAACCAGCGTCCGGTGATTCAAAGTCTCCAGACAAGAAAACCGGCCGTAGTCTTATTTTGTTTGCATTCCTGGAATACGTTACGTTTAAGTTTTATTTCTGTTTCGCTAGTCAATAACAATAAGGTCTGTTTTGGATAAGCCTTAATAGTAGATTGTACAACAAGTGCATAATGTACTAGTTGACACTCTGCTTTTCACTTCGATTGTGAGGAAGTTAAATAGCAATATTGCAAAAAAAGTTTATTTCACGAAGTTTAATTGTGTGTGTGGCTGTTAACCTGACGACCTTTGTCTTAGAGTCTAAGACTTGACGAAGGTTTACTTTATGCACTAGAGCATGAAAAGCGATGAAAAGCAATTTTCTGTAGCCTATACCCAACATAAAGACGAACTTTATGAACATGAGAAGTGAAAAAATATTTTAGCTATCCATACACTGGTGACTGAATTACTGATTCTTCATCGCACATCTCAGGCCACTGGACAGAATGGGCTGAAATAAAGACAAATCTCTAAAAAGACCGACAATTATTTTTAAAAATTCCCACGGGAAGTGAAAAGAAGATACTAAAGTATAAAAGTGTGTTGATGTATAATTTTGTCAACATTAAATACAAAATGGAAAGAATTTAGCCATCAAACATCCCCCCGCACCGTAAGCATTGTTGCTTTCGGTTTTTTTACGTCCTCTTTTGGATTGAATTCAAGATACCTGGGATTCCTGGGTACCTTGAGTCTTTTTGTTGTTGCACCAAAGGTTTCAAGTTATTTTTAACCTAGCTTAAGGACCGTATCGAATTGCAACAGACCCTTTTTTACTGTATTTTTTTACTGTTATCAATAGTATAAGTAAAACATATTTTTTTACGCCACGTGTTATACAAATAAATAACATCATTATTACCCTGAAACAATTGCTTTTTCAGCGTAATAATGATGTTGGAACTTTTATATATATACCAGAGTATCCATCTATTCAATATTTTGTGTTAGAACTTTGTTACAAATCCTATAGTATCTACCAGAGTTTCCATTACGAATTTCACAAACTTTAATCGTCGTCGATGCTTTTACAGCTTTCACAGAAACTGGATTACTTTGAACAAGTACTTTGGACTTAAGTGAAAGTCATTTTCGAGTGTTCGTTGTTTAATACAAACCAGTCCAAGTCCCGTTATGTTGTGTTGTGTCTGTCTGTTAAGTACCTACATGACACTGTCACTCAATGCTTTGTCATTGATATTAGACACTACACTTTCTATATTACCTCAGGATTTTTTGCACCGTGTCAAATCAAAATATGAACTACCGAGATACGTATGACTAGGTATGGTCGTTGGTAGTTCTAGCTAGATGATTTGTATGTTTTTTACGTGTTAATGTTAATCAATCTAACTGGCTTTCACACTGTCAATGCTTCCGGTTTCGAGATTTTGATCCATCGAGCAAATGTTATTCTATCAAAAGTCAAAAAATTCCCGGTATTTATCAAATCGGGGTCAAACATAATCATTGGAATAACAAATGTGACTTACTTAGACTATCATTCAAATCTGTTAATACGTTCTTCCGTTTTACATAATCTATGCTCACAGACTAATTGACGTTATCTAGTCTACATCGATCTCTATCAGTGTGATTAATAGACTGATGTTATTTACTTTTTATAAAAACAAAAAAATGCCATTTCTACGGTGAGACTTGATCTTGTAAGAATGACGCAACTGTGATTTATCAAAATCAGACACATGACTGTTATACGTGCTTCAGTTTGTAGCTAAAGATACTACTAATTTTGAGCTTAGTTTATAAGTTAATAAGGCATATGATTCTAATGTCTTAAACGTGTCATAACTCTTCACGTGTATTTTGGTAGGATAAAGCGTTGACTGTGTACTGCAGTCTGTCACGATAAGCTGGAACGTAGTATATTTTATGAGGAAATCACGTGCTTTTTTTTAACAATCACCATTGTTTGGTTGAACGCAAACGCAATGTACGTAATTACGGAGCCGATGTCGGTTGAGTTTCGTTTACCTAATACCTATTTAGTTGGATTGCGCATTTTGGCATTAATGAGACAATGACGTAAGACGAATGAAAAAATACAAGTACATGCTTAAAGGTGTACATAATTTACCTTTAGACATAGATGAGATAAACTTATTCTCTTATGAGAAATAAGTACTCCTTGTACGCCTTGGTGTTTCGCCCGCAATCGATTTGACCAACTTATAATAATTTTATATCATTTTCTTCTTTGATATTATAAAAACACTTATTCCCACAGCTTCCATAAAACTTTGCAAAGTAACACTGAGGTATAAAGTAAATATATTTTTTAATCTGACTTCATTAATGTTTTTTTGCTTGATTAAAGATTTCATTATCAATTTTGTAATACTCGCCATTTTAAGAAGGCCTAGGAACAGGTTGTATGCGCTAAGCAAAATAAGGAATGCGGTGTAAGCAGAGGATCATACTACGTAAAACAATTACGATACCTAGTTGGTTGATGTTCGTCGTTCGAAGCTAAACCTATTACGATGCGGTACGAACGTCGCTCGATTAACGGTGGTTTGGTTTTCATAGTAGGCCTTCACTGTCAGCGTGCCTGCGCATGCGATTCTTGCATTAAGAAGGTTACACGTGCTAGCGACATTGAGGAGTTTTCGCACGATTTGCTATTAAAGCGGCGCCAATCTTTATATGAGCAAGTTTACTGGTATGATGGCTGGTTTGATTGTATGACTTCTTTTAATATTGGTTTTTTGATTGCTGCGGAAATATTACATTTCGCAACTATAATGTAATGCCTAATTTACTCGTACAGTACTCATAATTTAACTAAGATTTATTCATTAAATATATAAAAAAGTAAATAGGTATGATATGAACTCTTAATAGTATTTATAATTCCATAAGAAAAAATATGATTTATTTATATTTTCCGAAGATCGGGTTTAATATTGCCATGATTCAATTTAGCTGTTTATGCAATTAAAAAATATCTTTCTTTTAACGGAAACTTAAAGCTACCGATTCAGCATTCTGAATCGAATTTTCGTAACTCGAAGTGATATAAAAATTTCGCATTGGACAGACTTGATAACACTGTGGGTGGTCGTACCTCCAACGAGCAATGTGAATCAAACTAATTTTAGCGATACGCCTTTTTAAGTAACTATCAAAAAACATATAAGTGACGTCAGTACATGAAAACAATGTTTCTACTAACCCACGAAAGCTTTATTAAAAAAATCAGTATGAAAAAATGAATTGTATGAAGCATTTTGGAAATTCAATCGCGATTTCGATGTTGATCCTATTGTAAAACTTATATGGGCAAGTGAAACTATGCTTTCATTTATTGTCAACTTCAACTTGTAACATCGCCTCCACTTCGTATAAATTAGCTACATTCAAAGATTACCTTAAAATGAAGTAATCAGTCGCATTAGTTTTGCTACCCAGTAATATTTCCTCAATCATTAACTTAATCATGTCTTTCTTAAATTAAAAGTTAAAATAAAATCCATTCTATTAAGCTAATGGTTTCTTTGATTACATGAGTCTGTCTAATTTAAGATCTAATAATGAACGTTTTTTAAGGCAGTGAGATTAGACCTAAATGGTTTTATGAAGTTAGACCTAAGTGGTACTAAAAACTTAATTTTTATTTAAACTTTAATCTGGGTTTGAAACTTCAAAATCCTCTGTGTTTTGTGTATTGTAAATGCTTTTAGTATAACTCTTTTACAGACAAACAGATTAACAGACAAACAAACAAAAATTCCAGAAATGTTAGAAATCGATTCTATTGGTTATTATTAAACACCCCTACCACTTTTTTTCAACATATTTCCTTAGTACAGACACAACTTTTCTACAGATTTATCATATCCATTTTATTATTATTATTATATGCATCTTGGTCAACTTAATTGCGTGCGTGTGTGTAATGTTATTGATTTTCACTGTAAAAGATAGGGAAACGAAAATTCTCAGGTACGGGCGTTTGTCCCTTCTCAATTGTTAATTTCTATAACACAACATATGAAGCTACTTTATTAGCACAGTATTTGATGTTATAGACACTAGTATATTTATTCTGTGGTTGTAGTGTAGAATGTTGATTCATAACTAGCGGCCACCCGTGACTTCGTCCAGATCCTTTACATTACATACTACCACTTTAAATATCAAATTCTGCGACAAAAGGTGGTGGTGGATCATCCCCATTACCAAATCCACACCAAAATCCATCATTATTAGCTTAGTGGTTCAGTCACAGTCACATTCTCATTTATAATATTAGAATGGAAGATACAACAATGAAGTTCGGTATAAAAGAACCATTGCTATATATTTTGCAAGTTACCAAGAAAACCACTCCCGTTGATACCGCAACCGACCCGAGTGCATTGACCCCGGAGCGGGTGCGATGCACTTTACCTTTTTTTAACGTTCATAGTAAGAGGCAAAGTAATTAAAACCACGAGAATTGGATTCTAGAGATAAGATGTCAACTTTTCAGTTCGTAGACCGACATTGAAAAGTGTGTATTTGAAGAGATGGCCAACAATAAGCTTTGTCTTTAGAAATTAAAAAATTAAGTGTAAACAGACACGATGTAGAAGTATATAAGAAATAATGTAAACACCATAGTACAAAGTCTCAACATTATTGAAAATAAAGTTGTGTTGTATTACTAATAAAGATTGTATAACAGATGTATAGTTTTATACACGTCCTTGCCACAAAAGATTTTAAAACACTGTTTAATTTAGACACTGTTTAAATGTGATGCCCTCTCTTTCAAATAAAAGTGACAGCATCACATTTAAACAGTGTTAAAATGATAAATTTGCAGCAATAACAGCAATATGCCATAGTAAATTATTATTATTTTCCGCCATTTTGGAAAAACTGGATGCTGCTGCTTTTGCTTCTATATGACACTGCTATAGTGTATATAATAATCCACTATTACGCGTAACTATAGATAAGTATATTTTAAAAATACAAATGATTTTTTTTGTAAAATTAATGATAATCTTTACAAACTTAATCGAATAATTAGGTTTTAGGCTTTCGTGATTAAAGTTTAAAAAACGTTTAAAACATACAACGAACAATAAATCAAGTTTGGAGATAAAAAATTCTCTAATCTTCAAAACAACAAGTTTAAAAAATAAGATTGCAATGCAAATAAAGTTTTGGGCACATTTTAAAAGGTGATTAATGCCATAACACACTAAGCTCATTAAAAATATAACAGCAATTTAATAAGCGGCACGTGTAAACGATATTGTTGCAAAGTCACAATCTATTTTATTATCATAGAAACACAAAATCGTTTCTGAGCTACAAAATAGAAAGATGTTTTATAGCAAAAATATTCTTGTATGGTACTGTAGGGATAGTTAATTTGTAGGCTGTGATTAGCTGATTATAAATGTTTACTCTGTAAGTAGGTAAGCCTTTTTAGAATAGATATGATTATTTGAAAAGTAAATTAAGAAAGAAGGCTTGCGATGTAGTTTTTGACTATAAATAAGTCTTATGTTTTTGATAGAGTCAATTTGGACCGGCATCAAGCCAGGGGCCGTACCGGCTAACGCATCGAACTTCGAAAAGTCTGCCGGGCTTCAAATTAAAACAGATAAATCAAGCGCCACTAGGGCCAAAATGGCGAATGCCAATTCATGATGTCACACGAACATCGATATCTTCTAAATAACTTAGGCGAATAGTACAATACGAAACCCCATCCTTCGATTTATCGGTTTTAATTAAATTGAAGCTCGGCAGACCCGCCGAAGTTCGAAAAGTTAGCCGGTAGGGCCCCAGGTAATGCGAGATCAATAGGGAATATTTTAAAAGATAAAATGAAATACAATTAATACGGTTTATCCTATCTTCTGTTTAATTTTATAGGGAGACCTAATAAAGGTCTCCACAGTACCTATGCGTTAACTGCCTTTTAAAGTAGATGCATGGTTTTACTTCCGAAAGGAAGAAAAGTTAACAATGCTATTTTTTCTTAACTTAGGCACCCTATTTTATCTGTTGAGAAGTTAATGGTTTTGTATATTTAATTTAATTTATATTACTTATTGCCCTAACCTAACGTTACTTTATCGCGTTTATTTCTTTACCTCATCTAATCAAATAATGCTTGCCATAGGCTCATATATAGAAATATAAATGAAAATTACATAGTACGTGGATAAGGACTTTCAAGGGTATACATTTCAAAACAATGCCAAAAATCCAAAAATAATGTCAAAGAAATAAAAACGATATTTAATACGACGTCGCAATGCTTTTAAAATACGCATTTATAAATTGATGCTTTTTAAAAAGGAGACTTGAGGAATCTTCTGTATAGCCTGAAAAACAAAAGAATATCACAAGTCCTCTTTGAAACTTGGAAAATATTATCGACACTATAATATTTTGTTATGGATTGAACCGATTGTTATTTGTTTCTGCTTACAGATTATAAATTTGACGCGGGCGTTTATCTCGTTTCTGTTTCTCGGAACATTGTTGAGGAACATAATCGCTTTGCAACCGATTCTTTCGTTGATGCTGAGTACAGAAAAAAATACGACTAACGCACAGTTTCCTAAAAGAGCTTTAAGTAAGATACCTTTCTAAGTTTTGTTTTTATGAAATAATATAAAAATGCTATCCATTAAAATTTTATTTTTTATTAAAAAAAAAGTCAAGTGCGACACTTGGCTTAGCACCAGTCTGTTATGTTATGAATATGATATAAGGAAAAACAGAAGATTTTGAATGTGAACTGTTTAACCACAACGGTTTTCTGTATAATTAACTTTAATTCATATAACTTGTATTATTAACCGATAACCGTGGACCGTTGTAAAGTTTAAAATGGCATTTTTACAACATCGATTTGAGAAAAATCTATAATAATGTAAGTACCTACAGATGATTTTTTTAAAGGAACAGTTGTAGTAAGTCGTATGTTCCTTAAAAAATATAATTTGCGATATTTCTTGTTTTTTTTTTATTTCTTAGTTAATTTATTATGTGGTAATCCTCCTTTTAAATCAATGTTGAAATGAGTTTTGGAAAATTAAAAGTAACTAGCGTACCGAAAGTACCAACGAGACAAAGGTTAACAAAATCCATTAATATTAATATCCATTAACATTACAGTACAGTGCAGAAACAAAGCCTCCGATTTCCAAACAGCAGCTGTTTATCAATGTTCAGTACAAAACAGTACAATGTCTGTTAGTAGGTAATGAAAATTAAAACCAGACAAACAAACAACATTTGAAGGAAAAATAAGGAAAACCGCTAAACCTAAAGGAAATAAATAACGTTTCTTAACAACTGTACTTTCTTGTGCTTTTCCATTTTAGTCACTCACTGCGGTATTCGAATACCGCAGCCAGTACTGAATCACGCAATATCGATTGGATACTTACCTATAATCGATTTGTATGTACTACTCGTTAAAGATGCGCCTCAACATTCAATTGACACGGACAATGTTGTCGTGCCTCGTGCCTTCAATGGTTTGAAAATACTTCCATCAGACAACAGCTATTGCGATCACGATTTTTCATAATTAATTGTTCATTTTTCTTTTATGTTCATTACGTACGATTAACCGACAAGTTACAATTATTTTGTAATACTATTATATTGTTTTCGCCATTGCAGAGATGAAACAATATTTTAAGCACAAGAAGAATAACAAATAAAAGTTAACCCCTAAATGACGTTGAGGGATTTTATGGAAAGTATAATTACAATATGTAATATCACTTCTTGAGTATGCAAAATATTTTAAAAAGTCTGGAACGGGTGGTAGAAAAATATAGACGATTCAAAAGCGCTTAATTACTAAGTTTATTTGAATAAAGCATTTTATTACTTTAATTTTACTGTAACCTTAATATATTAATTTTTCACTATTCATCCGGTGAGAGCAGAAGTGATAATTAAAGAATCAATGATAACGGATGTAGTGCTGGTGCTGCCGTTGTAAAAATAATTTATATTTATAATTATTTATAGGCAATAAATACTTTGTAGATATTATCTTGACACTTATATAGGTTTTTAGATAGTGGTTGACCTAACGCGTGCCCGCTTACCGGTTGTAAGCAGTATTTTGTCGAAACTGTGATATCTCGAGATACGATACTTTTATATACGGATACAATATTGTATATTGGTTGCGGGAATTAGAGCTTATGTCGTCGGAAAGCAGATAAAGTCCTGATATTGATTTTGGGATTAAATATTATAGGTTGGTCGATGACGTTTTAGCTCGTATATTGCATGGTTTTTCATTTCTTCTTCACATTAGGCACCTGGTAAGTATTATACGAAAAAGTGTAATATTTGTCACTCTAAATGTCTTCAAACCTCAGATAAAATATTATAATATACAAGGTGTTACAAAAATACCCCTAATGCCGAATATGGTATATAGGGACCATCAAACTGAACAACTTTTATTATGGGACCAACTCTGAAATCGCGAAAAAAAACCAGCTGTTTCATACAAAAATTAAAATCTAAAATATCAAAATGTATGAAACAGCTGATATTTCTTTCGCGATTTCAGAGTTGGTACCATAGTAAAAGTTGTTCAGTTTGATGGTCCCTATCTACCATATTCGGCATTAGGGGTATTTTTGTAACACCTTGTATACTGCTGGTTATAAATTCTGTATTTGAGAAAAACAGGTAAATTGTTTTTATGTCAAAGAAGATAGCAGTAAGATTTCAATCATTTCCTTTTTGTTATTGTGAATAAACTAGCCTTTTGATATTAAAATATGACTAATCAGAGTACGGCTCTACGGCAGCAAGGACACTAATTTTCTAAGAATTTTCAATGTAACTCTTGTCAGGCTCTCATTCGATGTCTGTTATCGTAATATCAATTATACATGTATTTACAGCATGGGTTGCCAAACTTTTTAGCCTAAGGGCCAGACTAACTCCTCCACGAAGCCCCAAGGGCCAGAACCTAGCTAGCTAACTAACCTAGCCTATCGTACCAACATACAGTAAATAACAGTACGTTGGTACGATCCGGACTGCTTCGGCGGGCCGGATTGTTGGTGCTCGCGGGCCGTAGTTTGGAGACCCCTGATTTACAGCAACCTACAAATAACCTTCAATATACCTACGACGACTAAGTCAAACGCCGTATTTCTTGGTTGCTTGCGTGTGAAAAATAATAAATATTAAAATATATTAAAACATGACTGATGTGCTAAAAACGAACTAAAAATTTAATTAGTGTCATTTCAGTTGGTGACCGTTCAGTGGTTTTTTTTAATCAAAGAGGTCCCCCGACTGCAATAACACTAATTATTTAACTTTTTAGTTCGTTTTTAGCAGGGCGATCTTGTTCTTAATAAAAAAAAATATATATTTCATAAATTTTTCTGACAATTTTTTTATTTTTTTTTGAAAGTGCTCTCAAGGTTTTTATTTTTTTCACATAACATTTTGACTTTTTTGAAAAAATCTGTAGCCAGTGTCACTCGGGGTGATGTAAAGATTCTTACGATACCTTAGAATTCCAAATCTTTTCAGGCATTTTGAAGTTATGGTGGAATAATGAAACTCACACACATACCTACATACAAACATTCATTAACCCTGCACACAATTTGGGAAGTCGTGTAAAAATCTAAATAATATATTGTAAAGATTGCGCGTGAGTCTAAAATTTTGACCTTTTAGACTCTAAAAGGTATAGGTAATACAGGAGCAACAGTTTTGTTTATGAGTCAATTTATGAACAAAATAAGAACATAACAGTTATTGTCAGGCCCGCCACATACAGATGGAATCTGATTCAGAATCCCAAAACCAAATATCGATAGTAAATGAACATTTCAAACGGAACATTGCCGCATGTACGAGTATGTGGTAGGTCAATAAATTTGTATGGATTGGATGAGTTCGGAATCATTCCGTTTCGGAATTCTTAATCAAAATTCCGTCTGTATGTGGCGGACCATAATTAAGCAGAATATTGTATTGCAATTTTCCAATGAGTCTTTCATTAGAAGACTGAAGCATGTGCAAAATGAAGCCAATTAGAGCTTTTCATTGTTAAATCTTTGAAGGTTTGCATAGTTAAAGTAAAATATATTCATTACTAACGATTTTTATGAGTTTGAAAATAATTATATCACGTGAGTTAAGAGCGTTTAGATTCGTAGGGCATTTCATACAAACTCTGCCTGCCAGTTGAAAAAGTACATCACTTAATCTATAGACGCTTTAACACAACCAGAGGTAGGTATCATCATTGAAGTCCATTCATTTTTTGTTTTATTGCTACTTTAGATTAATAATTTTTTTGTAATGTGTCAGTAAGATATTTAGAAACCAATGTTGTGCGCAATTGTAAAAGGGCGCAGACATGCACTTGTTCTATGTAAGTTTTTGTCTTTTTTATGATTTTGTGTCTGTTGTCTGTTATTGTGCCATGTAAATAATAAAAAAAAAAAAAAAAAAAAAAGTCACGACATCCCAACTTTGACCTCATTACTTAACTTACTACGATCAAAGTTTATAAGGTCTAATTTCGTTTTTTTTGTTTCAGATGCACCGAATGATGCGAATTACATGATATGCGGCGTCGTCATTGCCATGGCCCTTGTCGGCCTTATCATTGTACTGCTGGCCCTCACTATAAAGTAAGATCATTAACGCTATATCATTAACATACAAGCACTATACTCGCACATAAGTACAGAGTTTTAATCGACAAAATACGAGACAAACGGCCAAAATGCTGAAACGATTCTTAAAGTTCAAGTCATCTTATTTTCTAATATTGTCTGATTTGATGAGTTTCAATAAAACAAAGGAGTAGAGAATAAATTCTTAAAGTTAAGGATCCTCAGCCAGAGATTTTAGCTAAGAAGCGTTTTAGTGTTCGAACTTTTATCAGCCGTACTCAGAGACGTCAATAAAAATGCTTTATTATTTGTGTAGTGCCATATTTTGCTATTATAATTGAAAAGGAAAGTAAAGCAACAACAAAGCATTAAAACTTATTGGCATCATTGATTGCGGCCGTTTTCATACTTAATTTTGGAGGTAAAATTGGCATTGTAAATTTATTTTTAAATAATAATGAAACATAAATGGTTTACCAATTCACTAAATAAGACGACTGACGTAGCAGAGCTACGGTGTATATCCTCAATATCTTAATAGAAATACAGAATCTAAGACGCAAGTTAAAACCAAAAATAAAACAATTAAGTATTTGGTTATAATGACAACATAGTTGACATTCAAACTAAAAAAATTTTCATATAAAAATAATTATTATCTCATAATTTTATTTGAGCTGTTAATTTTTAGTTTGTTGATTACTATGTCAAAACAACTAAACATATTATAAAATATATGTTCAATAATGTCGGTTATCGTAGATTGCAATAAACATACACTTCACCGAAGACCACTCGTATTTATGATCGCATACGCAACTACGAAACTCGTAAAACAAACATCAAATGTTTAGGAAAAAGGTTAAATATTTTGATTTATAGCGACTTTGCCGTGATGGATGGTAGCGCGAAACATAAATTAGTATTGATCTCGGAGTGTGCCAAATTACGTTTTTAAACGCACATCTTTCGAGAATCGATAAGCCATAAGGACTATTTTTGAAACGGCAAAGTTTTAATTAAAGCAATGAATCAATCGACAGTTTGGACTATTGAGACCGTCTCGACCTCAGTGTTAAAATGATATAATGTCAATCGAAGTCTCTAGTTTATTCCAGTTGATTACTTTGGACTGGCATTAGGGAATGCAAACCGGTTTCACCGAAAACCGAAAAACCGGTTTTTTCTCGGTTTTCTTTTTCTTTAAAAAAACCGGTTTATTTTTTCTAAAACCGGCTATTTCGGTTTTTTTGGAGAAGATTTGTGAATAACTAAATATTAAATAGTTCGACAATTTTAATGACAAACTAAGTAACAAGTTTGCAATATTACTAATAGACATTATTCTAGAGAGTAGCATTATACAGGGTGACATGAAAATTCGACCTATTCCTTGAAAGGGGTTATAGTAGAGGTCATTAGCAACAAATTAAGCCCAGTGAACCAGGGGTCAAAACTGAATGGTTACTGAGCTGTAATGGTTCTTCGTTTTTTAAGAAATTTTCTGACTTGTTACCTAAAACCATTAATTATGAATAAACTACTCCACTCTGAACATTGAATTGATACTTTTCTAAAAGCTGCAAAATAAGTGATCAGTTTAAATAAAAACGCTGGCCCAAAACATACATAATCTCAGAAATAAAAGGTCCTTAGTAGCAATAATTTTTATTTTCTGTATTTTTCCTAAATAATCGCCGTAAGTTATTGAAAAAAGTTGTATGAAAGTAAGCGTACAGATTAGTAAAATAACTTATTAAATTCATTAGCTTTCCAAAAAGGTATAAATGTTAGTAACTTTCTTAGCTGTTTAAATAAAAAACAGCAAAAGGGCGCTCTAGGTCCAACTTTTGATTTTGATTGGTTAATTGAATTCAGCTCGAAAGGCAACGGTGTTTACTCTACCTACACTGTGAATAAAAATAAATGTAAATTGATAAAGTTTAAATAAAAAAAAACAGCAAACAATTACAAATCCTGTTCAATCCTACCATTGTTGCGTATGCAAACACCGAGCCTACGACGTGCTCACTGTCACTTCGCGCACTGAAAGTGAGGTTTTTATTTGTTCGGCAGCTGCCAAAATTCTCTGCCTCAACTCTTCAATGGATGTCGCTGGTCAATTCGCATGGTACACCAAGTCCTTCATGTGATCCCAGAGATAAAAGTCGCATGGCGTTAAATCTGGACTTCTCGCCGGCCATGGCGTTAGGCCACCTCAACCAATCCATCTAAGCGGATAATTCTCATCCAGCCATTGTCGCACACCTCAGTAAAAATGAGCTGGGCACCCATCGTGCTGGTAGACCAGCACGATGGGTGCCCAGCTTCTGGTACCTAGTGCACATCTTCCAAAAGCGTGTTCAGTTCACTTCTTTTCTTAAAATTTTTTCGTACAATATGCCATTCAAATTTTGAGGCAAGAAGAAAGGCTCGATCACCTTATTTATCATGGACAATTACCATCCAAACATTTAACGAAAATCTTCTCTTGTGGGCCCTTTCTTTCATTTTTCTTGGATGAGAATTATCCGCTTGGATGGATCGGTCGAGGTGGCCCGTAGCCTCGGCCGGCGAGAAGTCCAGATTTAACGCCATGCGACTTTTATCTCTGGGGTGACATGAAGGACTTGGTGTACCATGCGAATCGACCAGCGACATCCATTGAAGAGTTGAGGCAGAGAATTTTGGCAGCTGCCGAACAAATAAAAACCTCACTTTCAACGCGAGTGACAGTGAACGAAGTACGTCGTAGGCTCGGTGCTTGCATACGCAACAATGGTAGGATTGAACAGGATTTGTAATTGTTTGCTGTTTTTTTTTATTTAAACTTTATCAATTTACATTTTTTTTTTATTCACAGTGTAGGTAGAGTAAACACCGTTGCCTTTCGAGCTGAATTCAATTAACCAATCAATACACTTGAAAATCTGACGTTTTTATTTATATTCAAAATTTTTTTTAATAAAAACCGGTTTAGCCGGTTAACCGGTTTTTATGAAAAAAACCGAAAATAAAAACCGGTTTTTAAAATTGTCCGGTTTTGCATTCGCTAACTGGCATGGATGGAAGCAAAACTGTGTCGTTTTAAAATAATCTACATATCATAAGAAATACGAGATGACAGATTCAAAATTTAATAACGTTTCAAGGAAATCCGTTTTACCAACTGAATCAAATCAAAATCTTTATATAAACAGACTTACAAAGTAAGTAACTATGAATCTTCTATTTTGTTCCTGCATCACATTCAATTCGTTTTTAGGCTGAAAGAAAATTATTAGCTAATCAGTATAAAAGTCGTAACGTAAATCTTTCGTTGATTTCCGTCTTCAAGAGTGCCTCAAGTGTTTCTTTATTTAGAGTCGACTGCTTTTAGTCTACGAGTGCACATGACTATTTCTGATAGCGATTGTACTAGTATCTTGCTATTTGGCACATTGACAATAACTACAAATGAAAAGTTATTAATTTGTTCTTACTAATTTGTCTATCAAAACACAATTTTCTTGAAATATTTCATCATAGCCTTTTTTAAGTTCACACTGCTGTGTTGGGGCACAAAACTTCCTTATGAATTATAAGAAAGGATAGCCCATAATAATCTATCACGTGGATCCAAGCAGATTGGCAAGTGTTAACAACTATAAACACCCATCACATCACCCATCCCGTGACCAAATAATTCTCAGCGACATCAAGCTTCTTAGGCTGGCCCCAGACCTACCGGTTCCATTTCTTTGTTTTGCTGTTCTAGTAGAACAGGGGCCCGTACCCGCTAACGCATCGAACTTCGGAAAGTTTGCCGAGCTTCAACTTAAAACGGATAAATCGAAGTAAGAGGTTTCGTATTGTAGTTAATTAGAAGATATCGATGTTCGTGTGACATCATAAATTAGGGTTTGCCATTTTGACCCGATTGGGGCTCGATTTATCTGTTTTAATTTGAAGCCCCGCAGACTTTCCGAAATTCAACTAGAACAGCAAAGCCCTGTTCAAATAGAACAGCAAAGTAAAGAAATGAAACCGGTAGGTCTAGGGTCAGCCTTAAAAATTGACAAGATTTTGATTTATATGTTGTAGTTAGCTTTTGTCCAGGGAGGTAATTCTCGGGCGCGTGACATAGTATCAAATTCGAGATATCTCGAAAAAGTCAAGAAATCGTAGAGATTGCAAAGTCATTCGACTTGTAATGTCGAAAATCGCTGAGAATAAGTTTTTTGGCTACAATAGATATTTTAGTGACATTTTTAATAGAGATTTGTGTTGTGATTAGTGTTACTGTCGAATTCGAGGTATGTCACAGTGCGCGAGAATCGTCCCCCTGTATTTTGTTTATTCTTTAAATAAATACTTAAGTTAATTTGATGGTAAGGAAACGAATTAAATTCTCACGGGAATGAGAGGACTATTGCAGATGATCACTTATACTTTAATATACACTTTCATTGTTATCTGATCGTGCACTGTAAATGTATATCTTATTCAAACAATACACGTTAGTTGAGAAAGTTTCAACACGTAACCCGGTACTGTAACGAACGATGTTATCAATATTACATAAGCCGCGGAAATGGTTCCTGTCGCAAAGGCCTTAGTGCCAATAGATAATGTACCACAAATATGGCCGCCTGACAACGACTCAGAACTGTTTATGTTTTATTATAGCATATTACATAAATCGAGCTCTTAGATCAGTGGTTCAGAGTATTTTAAAGCATTCGGCATGCGCTTGCGGCGGTTAAGCAACTTTCGCTAAGTGACAGAAAATGTTAACTCCAGCTCCTCCGTGCTTCGAAGGTTACGTTAAACCACTGGTCTCGGCTTCATTTCACCAATTCACACACTGAACCCGCTTGATGGGTTAACCTCAAAAGGCTCAACCTCAGGAGTGGGAACATTAAAAAAGGCTGATGATGAACGTGCACAAGGAGTTACCTTAAAGGTGTGTCTCAAGCGATCGCTTTCACGTTCCCTTTCATCTGACGCATGCGTCAAAGCATTCAATAGCGTACGTGGGGCACCCACGGTGGGGCAAGGTGGGGCCGCCTGCCTTACCTCAACCCTGACTTTAAGCTAGATATTTACATCATTATTAACATTCAAATTTAAAATAATCACGTGACAGAACCTTCTTGTAGTTATAACAAACGGTTTTATTGGTGAATCTGAACTGTGGTAAAAATGAGGGAATAAATAAGGCACGCAGCAAACTGAAGGAAATGGAGTTGGTTGCGCTAGTTCAGGGGTCGGCAAATCGCTTTTTAAACAGAGGCATGTCTCAGTGCATTCAATAGTGCATGCGCTATCTTCTCAAAAAAACGACAAAGTATGGCAGAATGTTAAACGTGAAAGCACACGGTTTGGAGGCAATCACTATTACACGTTTTTTGACGCAAGTAGAACTGGAAGTTGAAAGGGAAAGCGCACGGTTTGAAGGCAATATTGCATGCGTTTGACGCAAGTTGACTTGAAAGTTGAATCGAAAGTTGAAGGGACTCGGTGAAGAAGGTGAAGACAGACCAAAATATAGACCGAGACATAAAGACCTAATTAAAGAGTTCTTTTGATAATGTTGTTTTCCTTTGTTTGCCACATAGACATAATTGACCAACGGTCACAGAATGACGTAATTGAGCTAACTTCAATATAAAGCACTTAAGCAATTCGAGACTAATCATTTGCTCAAGGCGATAGAACGGCTGGCTGATACGATATAAGGGTTGGCAAGTTTGGCACCATTTAGTGTTACACTATTTACTTTTCTAGTTATTTTGTCGTACCTATTGCTAATGTCATTGAATTAAAAAAACAAACCCCATATAATTAGGTAAAGTTGTAAATACTTCATTTTCTTGCTAAGTATGTATAATAAAGTTGCATCGTTTTTTTTTATGTGTTCAAGCCTAAACTACAATGTATTTTAGGGTCATGAGTTAGCACAGTAATGAAACTAAAATGTCTAGGTCTATCGAAACCATTCCCAGGCAGAATTTCTTATAATATATTTTGCTTAAATCAAAACGTTAGATCAGGGCCTTCAATAAACGTGACAATGTGTCACTTGTCATGACAATTTTATATCCACTGCGTTAACCAATTTGTAAATAGAACAAACTACTAATAGCTATACCGAAATGTAAACCAAATTTGTTATGACAATTGGTCTCGTTATTAAATAGGGCCGAATTCAAACAATATTTATATTTTAAGATTATGAATTATCATCACTTAGAACAAATGCATCGATCATACATTAAAGTTCTATTATTTTAATTTCATTTTATTTTTCGTGTTTTTAATAGTTTAAACTGACGTTATGTAGATAAAGTTTTTATCTATGAAGAAGGTATTAAGTAAAAAAAACAATTACTAGTTATGTTGTGTTTATTTATTACATAACGGACGTAACTTAATTTCATGTCAAGAACCGGGTTATCCTTTTTTATCACTAATTTATATTACAAACCGGTTATAAGTGGCTGAAAGCGTCGTTACGTGAACGTTACCGATGACTATTCATAAAATCATTTGTGTTACGTAAACTAATTAATCCACGAACACAAACCAATCATGTTTTAATGCAGATTAATATTAGTCATAGTTAACGTGACCATTTATTTTTTTACTCAAAACGGAACATAGGTTTATTTACGTCAATTAAAAAAAGGTTTAGATTAGGTATAATAGTGAAAAAAATAACTTTCTTATTTTATTTATCAAAATAGTATTATTAATTAAATATTAGAAAAAGCGATTACACAAATGCTTAATTATTAATATATTTTTCAGATAAACAAATTTGTTTTAATGCAGCTGGTGATGATTTTAAGTAAGAATAAAATTCTTGACATGTTTTTTAATGTTCACCTTAGTTATCAACATTGCCTTAAGGACTGGAACCTTTTTGAAAACGGGACAATTTTGCGTCCCGAAGCTTTTTACGGGGACACCGGGACGAAGAACCGCAAAAAGGGACGGTCCCGTTCAAAACGGGACGTATGGTCACGTTAGTCATAGTCACCATCACCATACATAGTTTTTAATTACAATGTTGCACCTATTCGCTCGGTTCACTCATTAAATCCGTGTCAATGCTCACTTTATGCAAACAAAATGGTTGGACATTACAAAGTCTGGTGTAAAATAAAATATATAAAATAAAAATCATTTATTTCAGGCTTGATACCCATACATCATAGATTATTAATATTAAATGAAAACACAAAAAAATTAATTGGAGACATTTCAAATAAAAAAAATAAAAATGTGTTCAATATTATCAAATTAAGATAAGCTAAAATTAAAATTCATTTGTCATCATGGTACATTCAAACTAAAATAACTTAAAAAAGTAATAATAATAATAATTGCTCGATATGTCCTATTTTGAAATAAACAGTTGAATAATAAATAATAAATAAATAAATAAATATTAAATATTTGACAACATCACATACATTGCTCCGATTCCAAAGTAAGTAGCTAAAGCACTTGTGTTATGGAAATCGGAGACAACGGTGGTATCACAAACACCCAGACCTGAGCCAATATTGAAAAGTTCGTTTTCTAAATTGACCCAACCGGGGATCGAACCCGGGACCTCAGAGATGGCGACACCTTGAAAACCGGTGTACAAAGCCACTCGACCAAGGAGGTCGTCAAAGTTGAAGTATCACATCTTTACTTTTATAAAAAAGTAAAATATTATATTTACATACAAAGTGACTCTGTCACGAGTCACGGGATACTCAGACAATTTTATTATGTTTCTATGTTATAAAGATTGAACTTATCTATCTCGAAAAGTTTGCAAATATTTAAGTAGTTTCAAAGAGATTTTGTACAAAGAAATAATACAGAAATTACTGCTTTGCAGTTAAGATTTACAAGTCGACATCTGCAGTACGTTTCTGAGCAGGGTATGTGAATAAAAATATTTGGTAAGTCTACCGCATTGTTACTCATTTTGTCAATCGGTTTTGTTCAATGTCACCGCACTTTAGAAGTCACTTGTCGTCTGTCTTCCTTGTGCCCCGTTGTGGTGTTTAATTTGTGTGTGTGAAAGAAAACTTTGGAAACCAAGATGTTAATAATCTTGAACATCATTCAACGGTCCATAAGACAAGTCGTGAAAAAAATGTGAGTAATACCTATCAAATGCTATCTTAACCCATCAACGCCCGGAAAATGAGACACAATAGATATTCCATTGTTATCCCGCCGCATGCGGCCGCTCGGGCGTTGATGAATTAATACGAAGTTTTTCTAATTCTTTCACTCACTATTTTGGAAAGAAACAACTTTAGTAACCGTAATTTTTTTAAATTAATCAGTTTGAACTTGTATAAACTGTCGATGTACCCAATGTGTCGTTCTAATATTAAACCTACTACCGCGTACTTACTTTCTGTCTCTCCAGTCATATAGCAAAAGAAACTTTAAAACTAAACAATCTTTTAGACATAGACACAGCTATTGTTAATTTGAAAAGTGATTCTAGAACAAGAATGGTTTTGTTATTTTATCTCTGGAACTCTTAAAGTAAAAATAGGTCGTTGCCCTGAAGACCCGAATCGAAGACCCAATCTTGTTACAAAAATTGAATCGAAGATCCAATCTTGTTAAAAAATCTAACGGGCATTGTGTAAATATTATCGTAACAGTTTTTTCCGGTCCAATAATCTGAACTACAAAATATTAGAACTGGAACACATTGAGTTTAAAAAAAGATTATTATTATTATTATTTATCATTAGTTTATTACTAATCAAATAATGAAAAATAAAAAGGTCCTTTCCGTGTTAGCTCTTTATAATTACGGTAGTATTAACATTGTTCTATTTGTGGTATTAACCTATGTGCCCAGTCATAAAGTGACTTGAAACCAGGCTCAGAATCGTTAAAAAATGTTTATTACTTTATAAGAATGGGGTTACAGGAACGCTTTTCTGAGAAAAAAGATGTAATTATTATTATTATAATTTTATAATTAAAAATGATTTTTTATGGCAATTTTTTTTATTTAATTTTCACAACACGTTATTAACGATTGTTTTTGTGTTCATTTCAATTCAATTACTCTGATAGTTTATAATTCAAATCCTTTTGTTTGTGCACTTTAAGACTCGGCACCTTTGATCATATAAATCAAAGCTCGGCACATTGTATTTTGTAAAAATTCAATACATTAGTTATTAGAAGTTATACCTACTGTTTATTTGTTTTTTTTTTTTTAATTTTGATTCAGTGAGACAATTAGTGTATTTTAGATTTTCATTTTTTCGATCTCAAAATTGCTGTAAAGTGTACATATTACAAGCAGTTACAGTACCTAACTATTTGTAAACAACGCCATCAAATATGGCTACCATCATTAAGATATATTCAGTATGAGCCATACTCAACTGAATATTTCCAGTTTTAATTTACAGTGTCCTTTTAACTCGGTACTAAATGGTTATATCCGCAATAGGATATGCTTAAATACTTCAGTAATTTGCACTATGCAATTCCATATTTTTTTTTTCAGCAGTAGGTAGGCATAAAAACCTACAGAAAAAAAAAAAAAAAACACATTTAAATTATAGTCTTTTGTTTGTACGTTTTTAATGGATAACGTATTTTTTTAATTTGAAAAATATAGTTCCTTCTGAGATTTACGCACTATAAAATATTTAAACCACACTTTTCTTACTAACTAAGTAACAGTGAGTAACATTTTAAAATAGTAATTATTGAGTGACACTAATATTTGACTAAATGTTGCAAACTGTTACGGTTTTTAAGCCTATGTTTCATAATAACCAACGGTTTTTTAATTCCTAACTGAAACTGAAACTGAAATTCCTAAATTAGATACAGTGCTCTGTACCTAAAAAAAAAGAACCTCGTGAAAAGTCTGGTCTATTTCATAGTTGCAATGAAACCACATTGTTTGAAAGATTTATTGGAATCCTGCCAACGTATTGTCTCTGGTTCTGGTCTTAGACATTTTACAGTGATCTTTGTTTACACTTGTTACTAAACGTTATTGCAATTTGCAATGTATTTTTGACGAAGACTTATTACAAGAATTTTTAAAATTACTAGCTCGATTTAGCTTGTAATAGATATAAGTATTTATATAAAGCCACTAGTGTAATATTCTTTAAAAACTATCAGTTTGTTAAATGTATGAAAAAAAACGGTAATAAAAAAATGCAGCGCAAGAATGTAAAAAAGACAACTCATTTTGTTACTAAATGAGTTTCAGATAACGCAAATTACGTTCTAGCGTGTCCGAGTAGCGGAATATCTTTGATTTGACTTTTTTGGTTTAAATTATTATATTTCGATAATGAAGTATGAACTGCTTTTGGATGTAACTTTAGTTACAGTATTTACAAAAGGTCGAATAGCAAATAAATATTATGATTATTATATTTTACCAATTTTATTCTTAACACGTTGTTATTAGGTTGCTTTTTCATTTATCTGTTTCTTTTTTTTTGCCCATAATTTTTACAAACAATTTTATACTAGCTTCCTAATAAGCTAGAGACTTGAAACTTTGAACAGAGGTCAGAACTGGAAGACAATGCAATATAATGGTGTTATGGAGCTGATTTGATGATGGGACTGGAAGAAGACCAAAGGAACTCTGAATTGAAACCATACAACCCCATCAAGTTTGTGCTCCCCCAAAAAGTATAAAAATCGTACTAAAAACAAATAAAAAATTTACTAAAAAGTATAAAATAATTTCTTCTGTAAAGATTTATAACCCTGAAGTTTACCTTTTTAGTTTTCTAAATGCGCCCCACTTTTTAAAACTTCTGTATGTTATAGATCTTTACAGAAGAACGTTTTATTGTTTTTAGTTTTTTTAATAATTAAATTTTAGACTTCTTAAGGCAAGGACGGATAAGTTGTTTTTACACTTTAGTTATCAAAATTACTGATTAGACATATTTCTCAGAATTTGTGTTAGCGGGAATTCACAAAATTATTTCAAAGTCAGTTAGTCCTAATGGTTATAATATAGCTCGTTATAATTGCACTTACTCACGCTTAATTTGCCAAAATTTTAACAAACTATGTCAACGGCATAGTTAGAATTTAGGCTATAAATAGGATTACACAGGCAAGCTTCAAAGCTATGCCATGGCCGCTGTGGATTAGACAATAAAGTTTGTTTATTTATAGTACAACTGTGTTGTAATTTTGTGTACAATGAGTTTGTACCTGAGAACATTATGTCGTTGTGTTCAAAATACTGTTACTCAATACCAAGTTGTGGAAGCTGTGAAATGTAGAATTTTTTTAGCTACGGTTAACATTTTTTTACTGTTTGCATGTAAAATGTCTGAAGGTAATGAACTAAGCAAATAAGGTATGCTTTGGATAAAGTTCTATCTCCATAATTATACTGATTCTGGGTACTACATACTTTTTATGTGAAACAGCCCTTGCTACTTGGCCGTGACATTGACCCAGCAGTGTCAAACGCTCCCGAATTCGTAATTATTTGATAGAACGATGTTGAATAACTGATAAGAATTGCCTTTACATAGTTTTCTTATCGACAAGCAATAAAAATCTAATTTGTAACGCTTTAATTTTCTCAAAATTTGTTTTGTATGTTGAACTATAACTATCCAGTGTAGATGACACTACCGAGTCAAACATGGTCATGTACAAGCATTTCAGTAGGTATATTAGCTGGGACCCTTTATTTTAGGTGATTAAATTTACTTAGCAATAGACGCAAATACTACAGACAGCTAACATAATATTCACCCCCAAAATTTAACCCCCAAGGGAACTCGATCTCTAGATAACCAAATCTGACAATTGAGCGTAGATTTTATTCAGAAATTTTTAGCAGACGAAATAAACGTGTCATGAATTGGATCAGACTGGGACATTGTCCAATTGGCACCGATTGTACAAATAAATTTACTATTCCACCGCCAGTATTTTATGGCTGGAGTAAAAGTTGATTATGTATGCTGTCTTTTGGCCAATATCGGCTGTCGACGTCATTCCAGTTTCTATAAAATTCTTAAAATAGTTGTAACCATATTATTGTTGTTAAATGTTGATTAGGTTTTAAGAAAATTTTGTATATGTATAAATTATACTTAATATTTATATGTTAGGCTCAAAGACCGAAATCGCTCATTGATCGAAAAAACTGCTTACAACGCGTTGTGGTCATTGCCGAAAATCGACAACGCGAAATTCGTGCTGTGGCTCTTCTAAAACCGGACATGACGCGTTGTGGTTATCACAAAAAGACCACAAAGCGAAATTCGCGTCGTGGTAATCATACCAAACAACCACAACGCGTACAGTTACCTGTCCGTCGTGTTATGGTGCTCAGAACGCTTCATGGCTTTTCTTCATTGCCACAACGCGTTATGTTCGTTTGTTATGATGACTCGTCGTCATAATCACGCTAATTTCGATTTGTGGTCTTTCTGTGATTACCACAACGTGTCATATGCTGTTTTAGAAGAGCCACAACAGGAATTTCGCGTTGTGGATTTTTGACAGTGACCGCAACGTGTTGTAAGCGGTTTTTTTGCTCGAGAAGCGATTTCGGTCTTTGAGCCTTACATACATAATCTACAATCGGGCAGCATAATAAACATAATAGCTAGGATTCTTTTAGAAATCTTCATATTTTAATTAATAAAACATGAAGATTAGTGGTTGGTAGAACTAATGTTATGAAATTTTGTCGCTAAATTAGTTGTTTTTTAATAAGAAAAAAAATACATTAACACTTGGAACGGGTTTTTTATGTGACTACATATTTCACTCATCAGTATGTAGCATTGAAGTATGTAAAGATTCGCAATTTTCGACGAACTTGATTAGTGACAAATCTATTACAATCCACGGTCAGCCATTGTGATCTTCCACCATGAATCACACCGCGAGGGTCACTCCTGGTTCCCACGGCTACATCATGAACCAGCCTATTGTGAAGCATTCTGTCTGTTCAAATGCATGCGACGTTTCCTAAACGTATGAATATTCCGGTTTAGTGACCGTTGTTATCCTACTTCCTACTATAAATATAATAATTATTAATGTGAAAGTTTCAATGTTTACATGCGCAAAAACGGCGTTTCATGGTAGTTTAAAGGTTGGATAACATAGATACTTTTTATCCCGGTCAAGTTTTTTTTTCAGTCTCAGCATAATTAACTTTCGGATTTTTTATTAGAACCGTTAATGTGACCGATGTTTTTTGAATTGTACTCGAATCGAATATTTCAAGACAGAGTACTTATAGATGGTAAGAAACTTACTCGTAAAATGGGTAAAAATTAAAAAAAACTACTTATTAGTAAGAAGTAGAAATCAAATATTTACTAAGAAATTCAAGGATGTCCAATCTGCCCATGTTATGTAATTAGAAAAGAAGAAGAAACAACTAGGAAATCCTCAATTAATCAGTAGCCAACCTTTTACTATCGGACAAAAACAAACTTTTTGTCGTTTTCATTAGAAACGGGGGGTTATCTAATCTTTGTGCTTATAGAGTGGTGTAACAACCATTATCACTTTTTCATTGTATAATATTAAGAAATAGATTGACGTCACTGCTACACTGAAATTGATTATTTGCTTGATAGTGAAAACGATTTAAGTATTCACTACTGTAAAAAAAATGTAACTTGATCTCGCTCGTAAATTGAGTAAGGGAATTCTCAACTGTTATGAAATAATTATACGTTTGTTCTTTAGAAATGATTATTTAGATCACTAAAGGGCTTTATTCTCTTAGTCGTCTGGTGAAGAACCAAAGCAATATAAAGTAAATCAACTTAATATATTCATTTGTTACTTAAACAATGGTGGCGCGATTGTCTTCAGCGGTCGTAACTATTTGTTATGTATGAATGCAGCATTGGGATCGACATCCGTTGACGTCCAACTGTTTTCAGTTCAGCCACGACGAGCGAATAACAAAGCCGCATTCAAAAAGATGACATTAAATTGAATGATATTCTCTCCCGTTTAAACAATGAGATTAGCAATGCCTGTCTTGCCTGCGCGTCCGTAGCTAATCATGGTGATTTCCAAAGGAATGTGAGATAAATAAGAATGGTTTTCGTGAGCGAAGTTGTGTAGCATTAATTATGGAGGGCTTTCGCATTGCGGGGTCAGGTCCCCGTATAGCGGCAATAAGGTAACGGGAGAGGTGCGTGAACAGTTGCCACCCACCGGCGCGCGGGCTGTTGGTGGCCGGCGCCTCGCCTCGGCCGCCGACGCCAGTCAAATAGTCACCGCCCGCCGGATTGTACCTATGCATTAAACCCGCGGGCGCGGCACTCTGCGCCAAAACGCGCGACCGCGCGTTCCAATTTGACCTTTCACCGCTCCCCAAAACAAACCCTCGTGAAGTGTTCGTGTATGCGTTTCGATGCTCTTCGCTCCGATCGCCGTCGAGGCGATGAAGTGTAAAGAGGAAAACTGCGAAGTCGGCGTGGTACTCGAGCATAACTCCCTGATCGTGCTGTCAGTCAACAAAACCATCGTCTGCCTCTGCGGAAGGGATAAGAACAATCCCTTCGAGCGCGGGTAAAATAACACAATCATCAGATCTGCTTACTTTGCTGCTGCTATAATCACACTAGCCGCCTACAACCAGATGTTAAAGTTTGTGTTTTGTGTTGTGTTGTTTTGTATGTGCTTGTTATAAGGATTGGAGTATTGCCACCAAGGTATATCTTGGGTATGTTCATTTATAACCATATCGTATGGAAAACCTAAAAAGAAAAACGGTATTGCTGCCACGAGAACACATTTTGCCACCATTCCGACACTTTCCAAGGTTGTCTTCTACCTGATCAAGGCAAAATATGTAAATTTGCCATTAACTATAAGTACTCCAGTCTTGTCATATCCACTAGGTAACTATGATACACTCACTAAGAAAAAATGGACACTTTTCAATTAAAGCCCAAAAATAGACTTTATACCGTAATACTGTTAGCTTCCGCGTCTAGTGATTGGTTAATTATTTCAAACATACTGTTATATTTAAACCTAGACTATTCTATACGCTACGAGTCAATGTTATAAAATTGAATGCCTTGCAAAAATGGACTCTGAACGTAGCAGGCAGGAACCGAATGATCACTCAAAGAAATTTACAAGGTCGTGGCCGGTCGTACAATGCCTCCTGATCGAATCTAGACTGGCAGGTACAGTGAATTAACACATATTAATATTTATACAACGGTCATCAATGGAATCCCAATGTAGAACTAATAACCATTCAAATTCCTGATAACCATCAAATATTTCTCTCAAGCATTCCATTAAAAATATAATTGAGATTTTTTACAATAAGATAATAATAAAGAATAATATACTTCCGTGATATCGGTCCCAGACAAGTATCTAATATGCGGAAGAAATGCCATCACAGACTAGGTATATAAATAACGAACCAATTAGAAACTTAATGAATGTCGCGTGTGAATAAGGTTGTTCTGCGGAGGTTGATCAGACGTTTACCTTCTAGGTTATAAATGTACTTAACATGTTAACCTATATGATACGAAAACAGGTGCGAAGCGTATTGACTTTCTTTATGAGTTTATATAAATTATTGTGCAGTACATAAACACTGACACTCTAGACTTAAAACAGCTTGCCAAGAACTCGGGCGAGATTAACCTTTGTTTAATCTTAGCCAATTTAAACTCAGTGACGTTTGAAACGCACGTTTAGCCAACGTATTGCATAAACAATTCAGTCTGTAACAGTTCATTAAGATACTCAATCTATTAATCAAGCATTTTTAAATTTTAACGAACGTATCATTACTAATAAAAATATTTTAGTTGAATTCAATCATAGTAGGTAGTCACCGTAGAGATGGGTTATAATATTTTTACTTTAACTAACTTAAGATAACTTTTGGAAGTAAATGTGGGAAAAGTTTGGACTTCCCATCAAGAGTTAAACCCGATTTATGTATACCTGAAATTCTTCATCGATATACGCAGTTTGGGCAAAAGTTAGCAGCTACTTATAAAAAAAATACAAAATTTTCACATTTTGTAACTAAACAATATAATTATTAGCTGTGGATAGTTAAATTAATGAATTAGACTTAAGGTTATTATAAAATTCAAGCGATACATTAAATATGATACTGCGGACTTATATTTAACATAGACCTAATTAACTTTACGAAGTATTCCAGAAATGAATTAAATATTGAAGAAAATAACTCGAGATGTAACTGAATTTGCACTAAACAGTATTATATTAAGTTGAAAACGTAAAAACCGCAGCGATGTGAAATGTTTGATCGATAAAAGAAACGCTTTTCCACCTAATTGACTGGTACGTGCATTCGAAAATATGGAACCGTAATTTTGTTCAATTAAACAAAGAACAGCTAATAAAAAGTCCATAATAATACTTAATCAAAATATGAAACAGTTTAAAACAGAAGTCTCTTCTTCTAAAAAAGCTACTAAAAGGAAGAGCTTTTTGCATGTTGATTTAGTATTTCTTAATAATATAAAGAATGTACTTGTATAGTATATTATGTAAAGGAATATAATTTTTCTAAATTTGTATTACTGTTCCGTACCAAAATGGTAAAAAGTAACCCTTATGGTGCCACTCAGTCTTTCTGTCACAGCTGGATATCTCAAACACTACTAATGCTATCAACTTGAAATTTGGAATAGTTTTAGATGACATATGCTTACTATTTTGCAAATAAAAATGCATAACCATGATATTGCGCAGAAAAGTTTGATCGTATCAAATATTTACTCCACTTGACTCCGATCTTCTTCTTTGACGTCAATAAACAGTCTAGAATGTGACTAATAACTATTGATTTGTGTTTCAGTCTCCTGAAGCTGAATGAGCAATATACTATGTATTTCAGCTCCTTAATATCTTTCCATTGAACATTTCTTGGGCCTCGATTCTTCTATAATCGTGTTTTAATGGTGTTTCAATTTCGCTCTTTGTGTCTTAGTAACAAGATTGTGTCAAAACGCAATTTCAATGAGATACGACTGTTAGTTAACCTTGGCTGAATCGAAACCCAGCATTTAAAACGTCCTAACTATATTTTTTTCATATATAATAGCTTGACGACTTTCGGAAACGTGCGATTTTATTAACGCATTTAAAACGAACGGTTATAAGCTATTGTAACGGGATATAGCCGAGTTTTACGGATATCGTTAACTTCTTTTATTCGTCCATTTATGTTTGTTCTCAGTTGTATTAGTTATATGTTGAATTCAATTGAGGATGACCGTGATTTGGAACAAATATGACCATGACCATCAGCCTTTTTTAATGTCCCTACTGCTGGGGCCTAGGCCTTCCTTATTGGTGGATAAGGAGGATGGGCCATGTCCCACCACGCGGGTCCAATTGGTGGGTGCTAACGACTGCAAATGCAGCTGGGACCAACGGCTCAACGTGCCTTCTGAAGCACGGAGGAGCTCGAGATAATAAAGTTTTGGTCACCCATCCCATGACCGACCCTTGCGAAAGTTGCTTAACCTCCGCAATCGCTGGGCCAGGCGCTATACCACTGCACCACCGAGCTCCTCAAGAACAAACATATAACTGTAAAATGAATGATTCATTTTTTTAAGCATACCATTGCAATATGTAAGTATTTGCAATCAAATAAATTTCACTACTAAATTTTGAGCTAGGTAATAAAGAAAATTCAATTTAATTTTTTATTTCACCATATAATATTATAAAAGTGAGAATTGGTAGTTAGTTTTATTTTATTTGAAACTTTATAAACTTTTCTTTAAGTTAGTAATTACGTTTTTATTACTTCTTTTCTCATAGATCTTAATGTAGTGACAGACAAACAGACAGACGACAGAGGATTTCAAAAATCAGGGTAGTGGGTTTGATTGAATCTTATTGTATGTAAATGTTAGTGTGATAAACAAACATACATTGTTATTACTTGTTTTCTGAAGTTTCGCGAAATACAGATAAACTTTGGGTTTCTACGTTGTTTTTTATTTGGAATTTTTTCGTTTAATTGTAATTGTTTTTTTTGTAATAATCAACAAAACATGACAACACGTTTGTTTCGTAAAAAGATAAACAAGAAATAAAAAGTATTGATAACCACTTTGTTATATTTTTTAGTTCGTTTATGCATTTTTATCAACAAATTTATGTTTTTTACGTGCCGTCTTTTAATTGCAAAAAAAATATACAAAATATAAAAGGTTTGTATAATTCTTTGCTTCCATACACCATGAGTTAAAAAAATATTTAAAAAATAAAGAGATATTTTTTAAACACAATAAAATTTAATGCAATAAAAACAATATACATTTATTTATGTAGGTATATAAAACGCAGTTAGTACATAATATGTATTTAGCCGGCTTTGTTGTCACGCTATTGAAGTTTTGATTAATCTGTATTTTTTAATAATGAGAGTCATATAATGAATGACGTCAAATTTGATAATTTTTCGCGTGCTTACTATTGGGTCAATGATATCATGACCTCGATGACGAGTAGTCATAACTGTTTATTTGACAGTCATTGAGATTTTTGTATGAGGGGTTTTAGTCTCCCATGACCTCGACAATGCATAACGAAAAAACTTCAGGGAAATGCAACTTAAAAAAGAGGTAAAAACCTTTTTTTACACATCAACTAGATTTGTCTTCTAGTGTTAAAGTAATTAGTTGTATTCGATTTTCATGACACATAAAAATTCCAAAAATGGATGATCCTTTATAAACACGAACTTCATGATTGTCACTTAACGCAACAGCATTTATACAAAAGTTATAAAGCTAGGATTTCTATTTGACCTATCAAATTAACTCGCACTTTCATTTAACTTTCGAATTTATTAACTGTCAATCTTACTTTAGCTTCATCTAAAAGAAAGTGAGTTATTACTTAATCGTTAACTGTTATTTATGCTTGTGTTATTAATAAGGTGTCAATGTCTCATCAGAATGTCACTTACTCTTAGAGACCGAATATTTTTTTTCTTTTATTTTAATCTACTGTATAAATAAAACTTTCATTTTCAAAGCTATACAAGTAAATTTTCTGTTCTAAAATGTCATTTATATATCAACACGCCAATTATATAAAAACTATACTATAATAATATTATGACATGTCATTTAAAGTGCTAGTAGAAAATGGTTGTTGCCATGCTGTATTCGTTGTTATCAAGGCCTTATGTAAATGTAACACTCGGGCTTAACGTGTTTCTAATACAATAAAAATATATTCGTTACAAATCAATTTGTGATTGAAGAGTTGAAATGTTGGTGACGGTCAGATAACGAATATCTATAAGATGTTATATCTTATATCTCCGGAAGGAAGATAATGTATTGTATGACAGTTACATACAACCAGATAAGATAGACAGTAACTGCTCAGATGGAGTATGAGTATGAAACTACGTGCCCTTGATTGTTTAGTAAAACATCGCTGAAGCACGTATTTTAAACATGAAATGTTTATATTGAAAATAAAGCTGTTCACACAACATTGTTATAACATTTTCAACACTTGCAGTGTACCAAATGAGATAATTAGAGTAAAATTTCAAAATATCGGAATTACTTCATTGTAGCGTTGATAATAATGCAATAGAATTTATATTAGAGCTAGAAATATAGAGACTGGAAGTTCGCAGACAAGATTTTATTTAACATTGGCGATATCCTCTAGACGTTTTTCAAGGGCAACGACTCTTATAAACTTATAATGGCCGACTACCTGTGTTTTTTTCTCCAAGTTGAGTCAAAGCCCGGAGCTTTACTTATGTTAGAAGCGGCTAAGGGCATTGCTCCGACTCTCCCTTGCCCTGTAGCCCTACTTTGCTTTACAGAGACGAAAATGGCAGAATGTTTAGGTCCCTCCTATGTGTATGCGTTCAAGTGTTCAAAAGAGAGAGACGCAACGTCAGCCTCTGGCTCCACGCTAAGCCCAGCTGTGCGTAAAGTTGTGTAGTTATAGAATTGTATGCATATAATGTGGACTTTGAACTCGATTTATGGTGAAATGGTGAACGTTGTCTCCCTTATTATCAGCTGTTAAATCAACTGAGTGGGCTTTTGGTTGCTGTTGTGCCGCCGGTTAAAAGTTATTGTAATTTTGTGCCAATTTTTACCTCCTACGTACATAACTGATTACACAATATTTAACTGAGTTATGATTACCTTAATTTCATGCTCAGTCTTTATTTACTTACAAGATCTTTTATTATTTACGTCGATGCAAGAATTACTGAACTATTGAAGGTGTAAAACTACTATCCACTCACAGCCGTAAGAGGTGCCAAGTTTCCAAGACATTAATTTTATAGCATATGTAAAGGGGCAAAACCAAACGAGCAGGCGGGCCTTCTTCTGGTGCGTCACAATCTACGATACGGTGTCAACGGCGCCATCACCGACCGTATGTAGTTTTTCGCGGAAAACGGCCACATCGTCAAGCTAAACTTCCCCTCCTCGCCCCGCTCCCCCTAGCGCCGCGTCACACGCGTCTCTATAAAAGCCACGCGCTCCCCACCACCTCAACTCAGACGCATGGAGTACTCCGTAGAGGTCGTTTGGCACGAGCGAGCGCTTTGCTAGGCACCTGCCGGCCAATTTTCACGAAAATATCTAGTCACCGCGCAGCTGAAGCTCGCGTAACGCGGTCCGCCGCGCGTTCCTATGAACAGTGATAGTGCAATAGCCTTACTACAAATTAATTGTGATAATTTTATTTAATCTTAGTTAATAGTTAAACGCGACGTTGAGACCGTGATACGGCTGTGAGTGAACTGTTAAAACGTTAAAAGGAATATGTTGTGACTGCCCGACTGGAACTTGTTACCTGTGATCCAGCCCAGTGCGTTCAGTTATTCTTGCATCGACGAACCGTTTTGTACCATGGTTGGGAACAACGGGACTATGATGGCGATTCGTATCGTCCACAGCAAGCTGCGCAAGCGAGAAGAACACTCGGCGTCGGTGCACCCAGCTGAGGTCCTGCAGGCCCCAGCCGTACCGGCCCCAGAGCCACTCGCCTTCCGCCAGCAACCCCTGTGGCAATTTCCGCCACCGCTGCCTCCGCCTTACGTCTATCCCCACGATCAGGTCAGTTTAATAAAACTTTATTACCTTTAAAAATAATCCAGAACATCTATTTCGAGAAACGAGACCGACTCCAGCCGTTATACTTGACCCAAATACTATTTTCAAGATGATTTCGTTGCATTCGCCACTCATCAGTTAAATCACGATTGCCTTGGAAACAAACAACAACATGGAAAGTCTGGGAACATTACATTACGATTGAAAGAAATCGTGACTGGTTCGACCCACGTCCCCGTCACGCGAGAGAGAGTTGCCTACCCGTGGCTCAACAGCAATGTCTAGTCAAGTGTGAAATAAATTTAAATGTCGGGACACGCTTGCAGAATAGAAAGCTGCACAAGGCAAGCATGTTGTAATGCTTCGACCTTCTTTCTTTGCTTGTGATTGTTGAACAAAGGCTAATGCAAATACTCAAGCGTTCCGCATAAAATTTCAATCTTGTAAAGCGTTTCAGTCTGACCTCAATATCATGCTCCGATAAACGCTTCCCGAGGCCTTTACAGCACTTCAGCCATTGTTTATAAAATGCATTCTACGCGATGCTTATAAACCGTTCGCTTGATCACACGAGACGCCACACCAGGAAGTGAGAATGCTAATGCGCCTTTGAATGGCAAATTCAAGGCTCGCCTCGATCACGTATGGCCTCAACTGTTACTTTGCAACATTAGCTTCCTAGTCATGTGGGACTTATCCCACATTTCAATAAAACAATGCCTTGCGAGAGAATTCTTGAAAAGTGTTATTGTGTGTTCACATACAGAATTAATATAACGATCCAGTTTCTTAGTAGCTATACATAATTGTAGGATTAACACACAACATAACAAACTATTGTTATTATTATGCACCTCCACAAAGTTGGTAAAATATTCTTGAAACTTGCTTGGCAACTGTCTTAAAATAGGCGGCACGAAAAGGGCATTGTGTAATGGCTGGAAGTGGTTTCACCGGTGCGAATGCAGCGAATGCATTGGGGACGGTAACGGAACTGCTAAATCGGGCACCATTCTCCTGTTTCTTCGGTCAACAAACTGTGCTTGTTTCACTTTTGTTTTGAGGACGAAAATCTAACACTTCCTTTCTGTTCTTTCTAGGACAACCTAATGCAGCCGATCGGCAATGAGCGTGCGAGTTTTCGCAGTCTTCGCAAGAACATCGGAGGTCGCTGGAAACGGCTAGTGAAGAAGAAGCCCGAACAAGAGATCTACACGATTCCACCCGAGCTCAAGCCCCAGCTCAAAGAGATATACGTGTATTAATTGTTTTGGCAGCAAACGGCACTGAAGCAGGACTCTTCAATTGCAATGAACTATTTTATTATTAATTACTTCAACCGCGTCCAAGGTTGAACTATATCATAATTCATATCATTACTTGAATATCAAAAACTTTGACCTTAGAACATCTGCACGGCTCAACAGCCTCTTACTTTGAACATATCGTTTCGACCAATTTAATTCTAATGACCAATGTACTAACTTGAAATTTCCTTCATTCAGCACTTGTTTATTGTGATTAAATGCCTAGAATTGTATTATTAAGTATTAGAACACTGATGTTTGTGCGTGTTGTTTCCGTTGCAGAGTTTCGAATGACGTGTTAGTATGAGTGATAGTCAATGAATTTAGTATAATTAATTTAAAAGTTATGAACGATTTTAGGAAAATGCGGTCGCGCATACTAGTGACGAAAATCCAATAATTATGATATAAAAATGTATGACGATGCCTTGTAAAATGTAGTTTTTGACAAATTAGGGCATTTCGTAGTTCATTAACTTATTCTAGACATGCTCGTATTCTTATGCGAACATCGATCAAATAGTTTTGTGAAGCTTATACAAGTGTAAGTGCTATTATGTCTACGATAGAAATATGGATAAAGCCTTATTGTTTGATGCAGTATTTTTATATCATTCATTTGTTTTATGAGTGAGACTGAATTATGGTACAATTAATAAATTATATAACTTGATCGATCACACATAACAACTTCGAAATGTATGTATATTTTCCGATATTATTGACTGTATCCAACCACTTTATCGAATGGGATTACTTGTGACCTAGGTGTTGAATGTTACTTTACTCGCATGATATGGTAGTTAATTAACGGATTTTCGCCCGGTCCTTACTGTGATAATTATTTAAGAATGCTAAAGATTAATTATGAATGATGATGAAATGTTTTAAATCACCTTTAAAACCTTGTCAATTGTAGTTGATATCATAGTGTTGAGGACCGTGGGACGAGAATGTGAATAGCTCATATTGAGCCTGATATTTTGATGAAATAAGTTGATAGCTAATAGGTACAACTCAGCCATGATTATTTTCGTTAAATTCTAACTGTTGAGTAAGAAAATACCATGTTTTAACAGTAATTTTAGTGCGAAAAATTACTTTTGTTTAGAAGAATTGTAATCTTTCGTTGAGGTAATGAGAAATAAATTCCATCATGATATATAGTTACAACCTTGTTTTTTTCCCTTACACAAATACTTAAAAAAGTGTAATTTTAGTGACTTCAAGCGTACTAATATGCTAGACAAAGCAAGCTTGTTTACTTATATCCTAAACAAAGCAGGCTTACTTCTATACTAAACAAGCAAAATCAGAAGATCACAATCTCAAGAAGATCGTTGAATAATCTGCAAAAGAAGCCTTTGTTTCAGCTGCTTAAGTTTCATTTCTTTATTTTTATAACTAGGTAAAACTATTTCTATGATACAAACACGAGAATTATCTGCCTATAGTGGGAGTCATCCCAGATTAGATAAAACTGTTTGTACGAGTAGGAGGTAAGAAGATAATAATAATTCATGAAAGTAGGTCAAAGTACACATAGTAATTGGCGCGCGAGCGAGAAAGTTACAATCAAAATACAGAAACTGCTAAAATATTTTTAACTGAGCGAGCGATAACTTCCTAATTATTGCAGGTAAATTGTAGAATTTAAGATTATTTATGACAGTTGTTTTTTTTTTTCAAATTAACACAATAAGGCTACGAATTGTTGAACATAAAATGTCAGTCAGTGAAATCTCAATTACCTTTCCGTCGTGTTATGGTTGCACCAAGTACCTACATACCTACCAAACAGCACATAGTACAGCTTTTCAAAAGCATTGTCAACCTAGTAGCGACATCTATTAGAAGTAATAAAATGAAAGATAGTTACACGGTTATAAGCGCTATCTATTTCCATAATCGTAAAAATTTGCAGCGCCATCTAGGCAAAATGTATCAAACAATCTGTTTTTAGTAAAGCAGTATTTTAGTCTACGACAGCTAGTAGCATCCTCCATAGCATCTCAATATTAGTTCATGGCTTTTCTGACAGATGTCATCTATTTTCTGATTTGTCTTTTCAATGAAAATGTGCAGTAGTTGTCAGTATACTGCCGTCGTATCAGAGAACACAGTAACTTTGAAAAAGTCGTTTCGAGAAAAACGCGCGAAAAGTTTTTTGGAAACTATGTTCGATTGTGACAAATTTATGAAAGTTAGCAAACTAACTAGAATGTAGAGTGATTAAAAATAGCGTTGCGCTAAAATGTGTATTTTTATTTTTTATGTATCTTTATGATATTTCGTGTTAAATGCATAACTGTGTTCTTGTTGGTAAAAAGAAATAAGAAAAATTAGTTGTACTAGACTAAATGACAGTAACTGACATAGTTACTGTGTACTAGCTAAGATTTACTAAATACTGTGATTAAGTTAAGTAAAGAAGCTGCTAAATTCTTTACTTCATCACAGTAACTGTTAATATACTGTTTTTTAATCTAATTTACTTAACAAAATTTAGTTGACTGTGAATCTAGTAAGTCAAGTTGCTGTATTTTAAGTTAAAACGATAAAAGCTAGCGATGGTTGGTCTAATCCAGTATTTTACAATACTGTGTTATAGACTAAACTTTGCAAGTTTTTGTACTAAAAAGGATATAATTTTCTTTAGTAAAATGAATTGAAAAAACATGAATATGGTCCAGGTAAATAAAACAAATAAAAACGTCTCGGAATTAAGGAGCGGCTGAATAACGGATCCGGAATTCAGGAAGGTTTAATAAGCTCTTTATTAAACCTTCCTGAATTCCGGATCCGTTATTCAGCCGCTCCTTAATTCCGAGACGTTTAATTGCAGTCAGGAAGGTAGGATCCTACCTAGCATCCTTAATTCAGGATGAAATGTTCTTCGGCAGAAAGGATGCTACATTAAGGACAGTGTAATCGCATTTAGGACGCTCTGCCGCAGTAGTCATTTAAATAAATAGCGACTTTACTCCGACACAATAAAGCGCAATTCAGATCGGACACCGCTATAGTTCCTACGACGTCTCTTCTCTCTCTTTCTGACGACGCTAGGGTTTGTTTAAATGAACTGCGTTTATCGATACTTTGCGGCTCAAAGGGCGTAACATTTTGGCCAAAATGAGTTTTATATGCCATCTTATTTAGATTTTTCTCCACTATCGATCTGTAGTAGGTATATTTGAAATTCTCAAATTCTGAAAACAATGGTGAATACGACCCATAAATTATAAAATACCACATTTATTTTGTCATTACAAAAATCAATAAATATAAATCTTCTCTAGTTAATTGGCCTACCTATATAAATGTCTGCATAGAATACAAGTCTCTAAATTATGGGTTAAGGGTTGCCAAATTGACCTATTATACTAAAAACAGATGTAAGTATTGTATTGTAATATAAACCCAAAAAATGGAATAAGATAACATCAGAATGATATAAACTACAAATTCAATTTTGATAGTTGGTGATTACACCCTGCGTTACTCGCAATTTATGGGGACTTTAAATATCGGAATACTAGCTTTATCTGAAGAATGGCGGTGTCGCTAGTGGTGAACAAATAGTGAACATCAAAATGACATTAGTGTCAAAAATCCATGGCTGCAACGCAGTTCCATTTTATTCGACTCGAGTTGAAAACAAACGAACAGTCAGTCGATACATTCGGCCCCCTGATTATGTAACTCGTAGCTAACAACTTTTGATTGAAACTGACAGAAATCGCAGTTACATTGCTGCTTTAGTAAGAATAAATGTGACAACTATGTCACTTAAAGCAACAATGTAACTGCGATTTGTGTCAGTTTCTTGATTGCAACAGTTAAATAATCTGGGGGCGGGTCGACTCGGGCTTGGTTGGGATCTTTGTACATTTGACATTTATAGTACTTAGCAATTAGTAGTTATTATTCGAACATAGACATTAGTATACTAGGTACTAAATTGCCATTCGAATATCCAAATCAGTAGTTACGAATTAGTCGAAAAGTAGAATCATTTGGAGTCGTGCATCGCTAGTAAAAAATATCGTTAGGTATATTTATTTTTTTAAATATGATATTATAGTTGATATTTTTTTCTCTATACAGGGTAATTTGTAATTCATTTAAAATCTCTCGTGGGGTTAATCAGACCATCAAACTGAACAACTTTCATTATGGGACCAACCTTGAAATCGCGAAAAAAAACAGCTATTTTATACATTTCGATGGAGAAGGCATTGTACTTTTGTATGAAACAGCTGTTTTTTTTTTCCGCGATTTTAAGGTTGGTCCCATAATGAAAGTTGTTCAGTTTGATGGTCTGATCAACCCCACGAGAGGTTTTGAATTAATTACAAATGACCCTGTATAATTATCATTAGATCGATATTTTTTTTCTCAATATATCGATATTTACACACATGAAAACCGTATGAAATTCTAAATTTTTTAGATCTTATCATGTCTTGTATCCGACCAAAAACAACGTTTTTTAACATAAGTAGGCTGCATGTGTTTAGTTGCCTTGTAAAAAATATCAAAATATAGATTTTTTTATGTAGCTATAGTATATATCGTTAATATTTTTTTCTCGATATTTCAATATATCGATATTTTGTTATTTTTACATATTAATATGATATATTTAAAATAATATCGATACGATATGTATTTGATTCATTCACCCATCTCTGTTAAGGACGCTGAATCAAGGAAGGTGTAATCAGCTAGCTCTGGCGGCTGAATAACAGATGCTAAATCGGACTCTGAATAACGGGTCCGGAATTCAGGAAGGTCTAATAAGCTCTTTATACTTAGTTAAAACCCAGTAAATATTGTTTCCGCGCTCGAAAGGTCTAGGTAAAAAAACAGTAAGTAGTTAAATACTGTTATTTTGTTAAGGAACTTAAATAATCGATTGCCAGCATAATTCTCTTATAACACAGTATCTTAGATACTGTATTGTTGCTAGGTGATATATTATAATCTTGAAATCTTGAGCTAATCTATAACACAGTATTTAGAAAAAATGCTGTGTTTTATACTAGCAAGAGAGTTTTACTGTGTTCTTATCTAAAGTGTATTTCTTACGGTATTTATTGTTTGTTACCATTATCACAGTAACCTCTTACTTACTGTTTTCAAATTATGTAATACCTACATGCTGTGTTTTGTTTTAATAATTGGTGTTAGTTCGTAAAAGTTACTGTGTTTTTAGTAACCGTATCTCTGGAACCATAAGTGCTAAAAATAAAACAAAAATTTTGCCAGGTAGAGCTCTTGCTCATTATTACAGTAATACAATAAAAGTGAAAACACAGTAAGTAAAGATACTGTGTTCTCTGATACGACGGCAGTATAGTACAGTGACACATGGATGACACAACCTTATCTAACCCGATGGCCAAAACTGGAACTGGGTGAATCTACGTTGTATTGTTATGTTTCTTACTTTCTGCGTCATTGTCGTTTACTCGAAAATCTTTAAAAATCTAATGCATCACAACGGAATATGCCATCATTTACGTTAGAGTACGATAATAAATTATATTAATTTGCATATTTTAAACTTATTTATTGCGATGCATTGGATTTTTAAAGATTTTCGAGTAAACGACAATGACGCAGGAAGTAAGAAACAACGTAGATTCGCCCATCTAAGTGTTATTACATATGTTACGCCTTCGAATACATAGACTACAGCGACGCCGTCACAGGGTCAAATAAGTTTGTGTTTTTCGAGTAGGTGTTGTCAATTTTATTTAGACAATAAACCGCATTCGATTAAAATGAGTAGTAAGAGCGCTCGCCGCCTTTCAAAAATAAGGCCTCAAGAGTTTAGTGGTGCCTTATAAATAATTTAAAGATCTTCATTATCATCATCAGTTTTTCCAGAGCAAAGGAAACGTGGGTAGTAACAGATAATCTTTTTTAGCTCCTACTTGCTAACTTTATAAACTAATGTTTTTCGTCATACAGAAGTTAATTAGGTAGTTTTTTTATTATGTTGTGTTCAGTTTTTGGAGGTGAATGACGCAGAATTTCCCGAAGTCAATAAGGGTGTCTGTACGTTGATTTTTGACAAAACTTTCTTTGGATCTTGCACCGCTATAAACACATAATGTTAAATATTTTGATTCACATTTTTTTAAATAAATTCAAACTATGAGTACAAAGGTAATTTAATTCAATGTCGAATATAGCAAACTGTACAACTATGTACTACCTACCCTATTAACCAGTAAACGACTAATTTAAAAGTTATTATATCGACATACCTACGCACTTTGCGTCACCCACAATTTCTTGTAACAAGCGCACAAAACCTACCACATAATATTATATTGTGTGTGTGTTTAGACAGAAGCGCCGCTCGCCATGTTCGAGAACACTACTGTCATTTGTTTTGTTGCGTTAGGAACTCCTTGGCAACTAGAGTACAGTACAATAAGAACAATACTCAAACGACCCTTGCCTTTGTATAATATATAATTTATCTTAATATAAAAATAGCATTGTGAATGCGAAAAATCTAAATACAATAATTATATTTATTGTTTTAAATTAAAGTTATTAGTTATTTTACTTAACATTCAATAATATAAATATCAAAAGTAAAATGAGTAAAGACCACTTTAATCTCGTGATACCCAATTTTCGTAGCCTACGTTATCTCCGGAAGAACCATATAACTTCGTACTAAGAAAAATCTATAAAATTAGCAGCAATTGTAATTGTTCCGCAAATAAATTAATTCTGAAATGTATTTAACGCTGTAAAATAAATTTACTTAAAAATGTGGAGCAACAATGAGTCGAATAAGTGCCCCCGCATTCAAATTTAGAAAAACAATAAAAACAAAAGAAGTAACTAAGCTATTACAAATTTTTATAGCTTGATTGTCGCCTCGCCAATTTGGCAGTTTGGTAAATGGTACAGTACGGAATAAAGCTGGCCTTACACCCGTATTCAAGAACAATACTCAGACGACCCTTGCCTTTGCGAACGCACTGCGTCGAAATAGAGCTCTGTGATTGGTTCGTTTTCTTGCGTATTACTTGTGATTGGTAGTTGGGACGCTGTGCGTCCGCGGGTACTGTGAGACCTCATAGTAGTGTTTGTGAACACTGGAGTGAGACATAGTATAATAATAATATACACGTTGGCGACACTGTGTTAGCAGTCATGTGAAATCAAACTCCCTCAATCCCTTATATTACCTGTAATAGTTCCATAAAGTTTTATGATGAGTATTTTATTGAAAATTACGTTCATTCATCTTTTGAACTTGAACTGTTTCGTTTGCTTAGAGAAACAAATCACAGTTGAAATGCATAATAATAATTTTGTAATCAGTGATGTGATGACAGAAAGAATCCTTCCTTCTCTGTTTGTTATCATATTAAAGTGGCAACTAGATAAGTAGTAGAACTATATGACGTAAGCAAAGCACTTGCTTTGCTTACGTCATATAGTTCTACTACTTACTTAAATAAAAACAAAAGAAGCAACTAAGCTATTATAAATTTTATAGCTTGATTGTTGCTTACACTTGTAAGCAAGTGTCATCCCGGACTGCCAGACTTTGTTTTCTTGGAGCTTGAGATTGCTTGTACGAATTGTCTATGTGTGCGTGCACGGAAAACCGCGATTTATTCCAAACAGCGTTTCTGCCTTCTTTATATTTTATGCCTATACCGCCCGAGGACAACTCCTTTGTTGTTCTACAAAATAGGGCTCATTGTGTATTTGAGAGCTCACCCCCTATTACATGTCGCTTCATTACCCCATACTAAGGAGATACGTGTCAATCTCGGTTAGACTTAGTTTAAGATTCGGCGAGTGTAGCGACTGATAAAATATCGATGAGATAAAAAAATGTTATTTTATTTTTGGAGAATATCGTTGGTAAAGAAAGTTCAACTTATTTTGAAAATATATCTTATCCCCATTACTAATAAAGATTGTATAGCAGATGTATAAGTTACACAGTGGTGACTCTCTGTCAAACTATTTAAGTTCGACATTAAAAAGAAAGGGACAAATTGAAATTGAAATTGAAATTGAAATTGAAAAATTCTTTATTCAAATAAGCTTACATAACAATCATTTTTAAATCGTCAATTTTTTTATCCTACCACCCATTATGACGTCTTTTAGCTGACAAGAAAAATGGGCGCAAAAAACTTATCAGCTTTAGTAGAAGGAACGATATTTACAAATATGTATATCGTTTCCAGACATTACATTCAAAGTATTCATACATGTTACCATTAACATAGATTCATAAATAAATAACATTATTTAATTAGCTCATTTCTACTGAATCAATTTACAGGTGTCAAGCTTAATTAAAAATTTAATTAAAACACTGTGTAACTTATACATCTGCTATACAATATTTATTAGTAAGGGGGTATATGTTTAAATCTATGTTAAAGTTATTGACTTGACTATAATACCTATCAAAGAAGCTATGATTGGTTTTAAATTGTAACCGGCTTAATTTTTAAGGCAGGGTTGTCAATTTACTTGGGAAAGGTGTTTTCATGGATTGAACAAATCCTAAATGTTTGACACGTGTCTAAAAATATTACAGATTCTTTTGAATTTGGCGAAATAATATAACCCAATACGAAATAGAATTTATCACTGTTGTCATTAGCAACCGTATTCAGAAGCATTGTTGTTATGAAGCATAGACAGAAGTTGGTCTATCTCACGAAGTCCGTATAACTATGAATGTTGTAAGGCGTGCACATGCAGATTGTTTTAGTGTGCGTCTGCACGCTCTCGTATTACGCACACTAAAGTAATGTGCATGAGCACGCCTAACAACACTCATAGCCGAACGGACTAATAATGAGATAGAAGAACTAATACTAGAAGGTCTCACAGTGCCCGCTGACGCACAGCGTCTCAACTACCAATCACACGTAATACGTAAAACAAACGAACCAATCACAGAGCTATATTTTAACGCAGTGCGTTGGCATAGGCAAGGGTCGTTTGTATTGTTCTTGAACACGGGTGTTGTCATGTCGTTGTAGCTACTATCATAAAGCTATTTTTACCGGTTGAATGGCTAGCAAATGATACGAGGCAGGATTCGGTGCGTTTGATTCAATGATGATTTTGTTTATGGAGCATGAAATTACTTAATTCTGTCGAAGAATTGCTGTCGAGTGAATGTTTGATTATCACATTTGCTTGGAAGACATGGCATTTGAAATTTTATTGTATTTTTCTAGTATTGTTTCTAATATATCATTTATCTTAATATAAAATAGCATTGTGAATGCGAAAAATCTCAATTTAATAATTATATTTATTGTTTTAATTTAAAGTTTTATTTTACTTAACATTCAAGAATATAAGACCAAAAGTAAAGTTAGTACAGACTACTTTAATCTCGCGATGTCCAATTTTCGAAGCCTACGTTATCTCCGGAAAAGCCAATATAACTTCGTATTAAGAAAAACCTATAAAATTAGCAGAAATTGTAATTGTGTCACAAAGATATTAATTCTGAAATGTATTTAACGCTGCAAAATAAATTCACTTAAAAATGTGGAGCTACAAAGAGTCGAATAAGTGCGCCCGCATGCAAATTTAGAAAAACAATAAAAACAAAAGAAGCAACTAAGCTATTATACATTTTTGTAGCTTGATTGTCGCCTCGCCAATTTGGCAGTTTGGTAAATGGATTAGAACAATTTGTTATTACAAAATTAGGCCGCTTTCGCCGCGCTCTTAACGAATTTCTTTTCGTCGAGCTTCCGTTTCCGTTCTGCGTTTTGTTTATTCATGAACGTGTACTCAGCGAATATCGATCAATTAGGAGCATTTGTTTTCCTTGCGTTGTTCTTATCAAACCAAAGATTAATTATCTTGTTAGGAATTTAGCTATCAAGGCTTAGAAACGTTAAACCACATAAAATACATTGGCCTTCAAAACTTGGTACCACAATTTTAATGCTTGTCGTTTCTCTTAAAAAATAGAAGTTAGAGTTTTGAAATCAAAAAAGGTTTTTCTTCAAGAGCGTTATCGATAATGTGGTTATTATTAAAAAAAAATCTTTTTTAGTCCTTTTTATTTCGAACATAAAATTATTACAATTTTAAAAGTGTGTGTTTTGAAGGCCAGTGTATATCAAACGAAATTTTTGGTAATTCGATTGAACTAATAAAGTTTGATAACAGCAACGTCAAACAACGTTCATTTGTAAAAAAACGGTCAAGAGCGAGTCGTACCATCACTCTGAAAAAGTTTACTATTTAGAGTAATTTAATTTTAGAGTATTTAGAGTAATTTTATTACTGTAATTTTTACATAAGCTTCTATCACATATCAAATTTCGGAGGTAAGGGGGCACGGTATTTTTTTTATTTTTAAAACGAATGCGTATGACCCGTTTTGTGTATGTGCAAAAAACTGTACAATGATATGTACATTAATGTGGCTTACATTAAGTAAAAATTGCACAGTTAGTTCAAAATAAAAATGTGTGTGTTAGTTCAAAATAAAGTCGTGTGAAATGCCTCTTACGGTATGTGTGCATGTTTAATATATAAAAATCACTTATGGATTAATGAATATAACAAATAAATAATCCTAAAAGTTAGTCATTTAAACGCCCACAAATTCCATAAAGGCATACATACCTAGATGGTTTATAAGGGCCTTATCGCCTTTCATACAGTATTCAAGTTGTAAAAAGTTTAGGCCCTTTCGCAAATGTAACACATATTCCCGTAACAACCAGGGGTGAGGTACTGTCACTTAACCCCATATCCTGATTTAATATACCTTATTATTAGAGTGGTAGAGTTTATAATCCTTTAGAGGAAGATAATTTGGAGTTTTGGTTAAGTTTTGCGTCACAACTTCGCTTCATATCTCGTCATAACGTTTTACTGTTTATCTACGTATAGTACGTACATATAATATATGTGCGCTAAGTTAGGGATGTACGTATGAGCTTTATACAGATGTCTTTGAGGAAATTGGATCTCTTAGCTGTGCCATTTCAAAAGTTGAAAGGTTCGGCATAATAAGAAATTTTCTTTTAAATGAATTATGCTTCTCACCTTGATATGAGATTTAATATTTCATCGCGTTATAATATTTGCTGTTGCTAATTGTATCTCATAATCATTTATAAATATTATTAAAAAAAATCAAACAATTTACATAAACTACGGAGAAATTTTATTCCGGAAGCAGGCATTTAAGGAGACCGTAAATCGTTTTCCAAAAATACACACAACGTTTAAAGTTTATAGAATTGGACACACTTAGCTACACATTCTCCAATCTCAAAGGGAATTTGCAAAGAGCACGCGACACCAATCTTCTTAGTAAACGAACCGAGAAAAATAATATTCTATCCTATGTGGAGTTACCCACTGTTTAACAAAAGAATAACTTTCCGATTGAGTTGGCAGCGTCAAAAGAGTGAGCATTAACGTGATGGCTGAGTACTTTTATGCTACACTTATGGAAATATTCTTATAGAGATGCCTATATGCGTTATATTATAAAGGCGTATCAGATCCATCATGCCTAAGGAGTTTTTTAGTAATGGTTGTGTACGACGATTAATTGTGATGAATATATTTAAAGTGGAATATTTAGACCATGACATTTTTAAATAGCTGTTAACTTGAAAATTAGAAATTAACTCATACTAGAGTGTGATACCTAACTACGAAAAGTTTTAACCATTAGTAGTAATCAAATTGAATAAATCTGTTATCTAAAGAGACTTAGATCAAAATCTCTCGTGTAAATTATTTGCACTCTTACCTATAATATGTGTCTTTATGGAAATGTGGTACTTTTTGACTAACGATAAATTTGAAAAATATATATTACTAGTGACCCAGTGAGCTTCCTCGCGTTTGTGCGTTAATAACTAGCTCAAATTGTATGTTGTTTAAAAATTAAACTAATAGATGTCGGCACGATGTTTTCAAAAGCAAGACCTACCTTTTCTTTTACTGTATTATTTGAAGCTAGATGGCGCTTCTATTTTTGATAAATTTTGCGAAATGGGTGAAATTGTTTCTTTCTAAAAACTGAGCCGATAAAAAAATATATAACTATCGAACCTGCTTACAAAATTTCACGAGAATCGGTTGGGAAGATAGAGGAGAACAAACTCGCATACGAAAGCGATTTTGCCCAAGCTGAAGCTGAAGCTTAAGGTTATTACAAAGTAGATGATTATTTGAAAGACCAGAATGCGTGGATATGATGTAACACAATAACTTGCTAGTAAGTACTTTGTTGTTAATCACCTGTTATATGTATTGTATTTGGTAACGATATATTTAAGTTTGTAAATATCGTTACTTATTTCTGTTAAAGCTGATAAGTTTCTTGCGCCTGTTCTTCGTTAAAAAAGTCTGGAACGGGTGGTAGAAAAATATAGACGATTCAAAAGCGCTTAATTACTAAGTTTATTTGAATAAAGCAATTTTTTACTTTTTACTTTTACTTTACTGAAGCAGAGACGCTTCGCGCTCGCTCGGTCAATAAAGCACAATAATTGCTTATAAGCTGTGATAAGGATATAGTGATAGCACTATATTCAGTCGAAAATTAGTTTGGTTATTGCTTAGGTTAGAACTGTATGACCAACAACAAAATATCAAACCGAAATTACACTATTACCCTAGTTGTTATATTTGCTATTGAACATTCATTGTATAATATTCCGCTGAAATGTAAAAAAAATAATGTTTTGGTCAAAACATTAGTACCTATACTAAAATAATCATTTCGGCGAATAAAATTACGTAATTGATACTGAAATTACAAAGCTATTCTAAAACCATTTGCGGTATGAGTTTGTGAATGTAAATAATGATTTTGAAATTGATTTCATATGAATTATGGACGGTTACAAAGCAAAATTGTGTTTTATGTATTTAATTAAAAGAACAATTTATGTCAGACGAGATTTTTTAAAGTTTGTGTAATTATTGTCTTAAAAGAACTTAGTTTTTAAACATATTATTGAAAACTCGTGTACTGGGTAATTGCGAATACTCAAATTAATATCCTATGTTCCCGATCGATGGAGCAAAAGTCGTTCACAGTAATTATTGCCAATCACGTCTAGCCTTTGAAACACTTGCTTGTTTGTAGTTTAATAAAAATACGTTTCCTTTTACATTTATTTCAGCACTTTTATTACCACTTTAGAAAATCAAATCAATCATTTAAATAACAATAAATGAATCTGATCGTAAAAAGAGCAAATTCTTAGAATCCGACGTCAAATACATCAAAATGAAACTGGAACGTCGGCATTTCAATAAAAAAAATCCATTAATTAGTTTACAGCAACGAAACGCGATTTCGAGAATCCCGCCCTTTTCATTGTATTCTTTTAAAACACTTTTGGATTCTTCAATTACTTAAAACATTCCCGATAGGCGACTTTTCATTTGCAATGTTTAACCGAGGGATCCAGTTTTCGATTGACTTGAGTTCAAAGGTCGAAGGGCGGATGGAATTAACAGGGGGAGTGCAATGAAGGAGCAATGCCTTCAAAGGGAGAACGATTTCCCTATTTTCTGGAAAAATCATATTATTCCATCGCAAATTGCCAATGGTGTGATGATGGAGTGAACTGTAGAGTGTGGTTTTTATGAACAATGGCGGTAAATATCAATTTTTAAAGTTTTTTTTCTAAAATATCCATTGCGGTACCAATGACTTCAATTACATTGATGAGCTGTTTAAAATTAAAATTGTGTCACAACCAACCTTCGCGGCGCATCAACTGTTTCTCTCGGTCGCTCGCAATAGACTATAGGAGTTATACTAAATAATATACTAGAAAAAATAGGACTCGCACCAGATCATGTTCTCGGGAATCGAACCCGCGACTTTTGGATATCCGGTCCAATGGTCTGACCGCTGAGCTACCGAGTCACTAGTGAGAACGTCGAATTTCTTCTAGTATATCAACTCTTACGCTGCAAGCCAGCGCCATCTCACCAATGTAGAAGGAATTAACCTCGACATTCAACTGAACATCTTTCCAGATATTTTTAAACAGTTGATTAAGATGAGAAAGCTGTATAACTATTTGAAATTTTGAGATTTAAGCATTCACAATGCTATAGGAGTTGCATGCACCGTAACTAAATGAGCAATTTTTCAGTACTGTACAGCCTGTCTAGTGTAGTACACATCAAGAAGTCTTAGTGCGGTACCTATAACGACGTCCGATTAACATGAAATGGGACCATAACATTTCACCCGCACATATAAGAAAGTATTTTGTTTTTATATCTGATTTGTTACTTTAGGAAAGCTTTGGGTTCTGTATTTGATAAAACCTACTCGTAGTGTCTTCAACTTCGAGTAGGTTTTATCAAAAGTTCGTTTCAAGTATTATTTATTGGCCGTAGAGCAGTGCATCTTCAGCTCGCTACAGGTCGCGCTTAATTAGCGTCGGCATTGCGTCGGCGCTCGAGAACACCCCCTAATTGGTCCCTGTCTGAAAACATGGTAATTCAGGAATAATCTTTAATAGATACCAGTATTCTTATGTAACTTATTTATATATCACATAGCTTTTTGTTATCAGAAATCTAACAAACACAAAATAATTATGCCTTTGCAAATTATACTATGTGATTACTAAGTATTACAAAAGACACAAATAACTTGCTCATCTATTTAATTAAGGATTTTAATAATAATATTATAAATAGTAAATAGGTACTCATATTATGATTTGAAACTTAATGTTCAGTATTCAGCTCGTTTCAATCACGCTCAATTAGAAAAAGCTTTCAAAGCTTTATAATTGGATTGTGTTGGTGTAAACAACATAATTAGTGAATGTGGTTAATTGCGGTATAACTAGTTCTAATAACTAAATTCCACTATAATTATCATTGAAATAAACCTGAAGCAATTTATCATTGTAAACAACGTGTTACAAAAGTACCCCTAATGCCGAATATGGTAGATAGAGACCATCAAACTGAACAACTTTTACTATGGGACCAACTCTGAAATCGCGAAAAAAAAAATCAGCTGTTTCATACATTTTGATATTTTCGAAATTATTTTTTGTATGAAACAGCTGATTTTTTTTTCGCGATTTCAAAGTTGGCCCCATAGTAAATGTTGTTCAGTTTGATGGTCCCTATCTACCATATTTGGCATTAGGGGTACTTTTGTAACACGTTGTATAAAGCAATTAGTGACCCAGCGAGAGCGAAGTGCGAGCGGAGCGTCTCTGATGAAAACTCAAAAACATTGGAAATTGTTCTACAAAATTGTATGTACCCAGTGGGAAACAAACTTTAGGGCTCTTATAAAAGTAAGCTTCGGGCGACCTCTTCCAATCTGTGCTAGTTGTCAATGTCATCTATTACTAGTGAAGGAAACAAGGAAATTGCATCGTAATGGAATCACGACTTGAATAAGGGCTGCAGTTATATACAGTTGTTTATTTTGAACCTTACAGGGTGTACGGTCTATACAACCGTACAATTGCTTCATCGGCGGTTTTAAATTTAGTTTTTGTATCATACATTTAGTACGCATTCGATCGCCCCTATGTTTACTCCTATATTTAGCATAAAATATCAATCAAATTAAATTTGTGTTTTCATCAAAACTTCTCTTATCATTTCTCATTAAATTAAACATTAGTGAAAGTGAAAGTGAAAACATTTATTCAGCCAAAGTTTACAAAGAAGTGCTTAAACACTAATACAAATATACATAAAAATTTACTTAGTCGAAATGGTCTCCAGTCTCAGTTATAGTCACAGCCTGTGCGACATTGATTTTCAGGTTCAAAAAAAAAAGATTTTTGAAGCGACAACATTCGCCAAACAATGCAATAGCGTAATAAAGCTATTTATGTAAACATTACACGGCAGCAAGTCGTACACAGGGCAACAAATCCCTTTTTAGTAATCTCAATCAACAATTATGTTAAAGTTGGTAAGTGCGACAGCAAAGAAACTTTTTTGAAAGTAGTATTGTTATTTAACAGCTTCTGATTGCCTACTTATTGCGAGTTCCTTGAAATAATCAATTATGTAGTCTTTCCAGATGGACAGATGTACATTTCAACATACTCAGACTCAGTATCTGACATTATTATATAAACGGGATGATACAAGTTCATGTTACTGGATAAAAACTGCAACTTTTTAAGAATGAAACATCTGGAACGGATTGGATTTACAACAATGCGTAAACAAAAAACACCGTCTTTTTCAGCTTGTGACAAAATATTACTAGACAGTCTTTCATTTATTTGTTCAGTGGAGTGCAAGAGGTGACGTAGGTATTCAGCCTTCTCCACCCAGGATGCGCTCAATTAGCATCGGCTGGAGGGCTGCGTAATTGGAATCCATTGGTCGAGTCACAACGTCGTCTCTTTGGAGTTTTTTTATGGAGAAAAAAGTTTGCAAGGATTCCCAACCTTCTTGGTTTGTTTACAAATTAACCTAATAAACTATCGTGTTTAAAGAAAGAGAAACTGTCTAATTAATTAATAGAGGATATATTATTTGCTCGCACTAGCACTATCATTTGATATTTCCTTATTATTGACGGCAAAGGAATTTATGCTCTTACATGAGTAATAAACTAATGATATAAGATCGAACCATGTCACATTCGATTGGCTTGATTCGGATTCGGCTCGTACACCGGTTTTCAAAGTGTCACTATCTCTTAGGTCCCGGGTTCAATCCTCAGCTGGGTCCATTTAGAAAACGTTTTTTTCTATATTGAGTCAGGTTGTTTGTAGGGTGTTTGTAGTTCCACCCTTGTATCTGATTTGTTTAACTTAAGTGCTTTAGCTACTTGCTTTGGAATCAAAGCAACGTTTGTGATGTTGTCTAATATTTATTTATCAATCTCTATATTATAACACTGCGATGATCAAAGAAGTAATTCGATAATGAATTATAACATAGTTTTACGGTGTCTACATTTCAATGCTCATGTCGTCGATTGTAGAAAGTTTAATAAATACTTTGTCAAATCAAAACTTCATTGGTGCTTCGATGATGTTTCGAACCTACCAATTACATAAGCTATTTGAAAGTCGCAAAAAATTATACGATCGTTCAGGTTGCCAACGAAATTTGAATTTTGAATTCAATATGTCAAGAGTTATAATAACTTTCAATAACAACGGGAATACGACTCGCATCGAACGTGGCTTTACGCCAATGTTGGTGTACTAAACCTGTTTTATGGGTTGTTTCATATAATAAAAATGTTATGGCATGCTTTATTTTATAAAACAGGAAACACGAAGGTAACGTATACGCAGGTAGAAATAGAACAGTTGTTTTTAGGAGCCTTTTCACACTCGACATGAAGCCAGTTTGTGGATAGCATTCCATATTCAAGCCAAAACCTAGTTGGTGAGTAAGAAATTAAAAATGTTACAATAGCTCATACAGATGAAATTTTAACGTGAATAAATTTTATAATTGCCGAAGCAGATTTGTTAAACTCTTACGGGCAATTTTTATTATTATTTATTATTACGTGATATTATTTGGACTATCAAAGTGACATAACTAAATGAACCACCACCAGTGAAAACTATTCTTGAAATAACGTATTTTTATCAATTTGCAAAGAAAATAAAACTAAAGTACTGGTGTGGTACCTATGAACTAAATTGCAACATTCTTAGTAACCTGCCTAAATAAGGCAGGATAAGGGTAGAACTAATAAAGTTGACAAGCTGTATTTTATAGCTGGTGGTGCCTTGCGGGTTGGTAGTAAACCGAGGGGCATTTATGTAAATTTAAGGTTTATCACCAAAATATTGGTTTAATATTTAGGTCAAGTGGGAAATATGAAATTCATGGAAGACAAACTAGGTTGGCTGTGAGAGATTGATGTGAAAGTAATTTTTATTTTATCGTTCAAGTTAAATTTAAGTTTGTTTTTTTTAAATAATATTAACCTTTAAAACTTACCTGGATTGTATTAAACCGATCTAAAGAAGTACGTTGGATTAAACCTTACCAAAATAATATAGTTAGTTAATATATGCAGTGATTAACTTCAGAAAAAACCTACTAAGTTGGTACGTTATTATTACAGAAGCATAATACTATCGAAAAGAAATGTAAGAATTTACTGCTGATATTTCAAAAAACTATTTCAGCTTCAGCTTTAAAAAGGAAACATTTTCAGTTTAGTATCCTCGAACAAAATACGTATTCGATTATACGAGTGATCTTATTTTGCCGTAGCTTCGTAGCTACGACGTAGTAACTACTACGAAAATAGAAACGCTACAGAATAAACACAGAATAAATATAGCTAAAGCAGTAAAGCAACTACATAAAACGTCCGAATCAACGCACTGACGTAGTTCGCTACGAAAGCTTTAACCAAGGTTCGCAATGCAATGCGACCAAGTAGCTCGCCAGTAGCGAGTGCCGCGTCTCGTGTAGGTAAGTGTAGGCCATTTATTTAAGCTTCAGTAACACACAGCGAACATTCGCTGCGAGTGCATTCGCAGCGAATAAATACTTGCAGATCGCACTCGTAGTTTCGCAGCGAAATAGCCTCTCACACACAGCGAGTTCTGGCTGCGAGTGCCTATTCGCAGTGAGTATTCGTCGTGTATGACTGAAACTTAAGAGAGTCTTATTTGGTAAACAAATAACTCAATTACAAAAACAGCTCTAAAAAAGGGTCCACTGAAGTCGGGTTGGGCTGGAGGTTGTTTTTGACTTTTATAATTGTGTCGTTTTCTCAAGAAGTATTGAGCCCTGTAAATTGATTCAGTTGAAATGAGCTAATTAAATAATGTTATTTATTTATGAATCTATGTTAATTGTAACATGTATGAATGTAATGTCTGGAAACGATATACATATTTGTAAATATCGTTCCTTCTGATAAACTGATAAGTTTTTTTGCGCCTATTTTTCTTCTCAGCTAAAAGACGTCATAGTGGGTGGAAGGATAAAAGAATTGACGATTTAAAAATGCTTATTATGTGAGCTTATTTGAATAAAGAATTTTTCAATTTCAATTTCAATTATATTATTTTATTTTAAAAGCCCCACCCGACTTCATCAGACGTTTTTTATTTAGAGCTGTTTTTATTGCTTTTGAAGGAGATTTTATTTCTTTTTCATTTTTTAATTACAATTTAAATCATTTCAATCAGTTCAGCTGTCTTCGAGTAATCAGTGAAAAAAATATACGCGACGAATAGATAGATAGCCTCCTCCTTTTTAATTTTTGAAGTCGGTTAAAAATAAGGAACTACTTATTTACCTAAATCAAATCTGAGTATTGTAAAATGGCTTCATTATTAATTATCTGAGTTATTGTTTTAGTTCTTATACAACAATATAATTGCCTATGATTCTTGACTCCATATTTGTATACCAAATAACTACTCTCATAAATAAAATTGACTGTTGAATAAAAGTGTTGCGCTCGCTTCGCCCGCTACCGCCGCGTACTGAAAAAACCAACCCTACCGCTTTTTTCTCATTACTCCAAGCGTAACGATAAAATGGTTAAGCTGAGATACTGATTTAGCTAATACATGTACTGTGGTATAAATATTTCAAGACAGGAAATTATACCACCGATACCGAACGTTGAATGGAAAACGATCTTCGAGTGCTGAGGTAAAATATAAACCAAAATATGTATATCGTATTTATTGATAAGAGCTAACGTTTAAGGTGCCTATTGAAACTTTTCGATTTATTACGATATTGCGATTTTTTTTAATGTAATAGGAAAGTAACCGATGTTTTTTGCAATGTAGTACGACGTTTTTGAATTTGGAGTGATACTTTAATAAAGTGGAGTTAACAAATCACCTACATATTGTAACGTGAAACACATTAATTAAGAACAAAGAATCACATTAATAAAAAAATACAAATACCAAAACAGAACCATACTTTGAAAGATAATTCTATATTTTTAAACGACACTGCAAAAAAAGAGTATTCATTTGATCTAGTAATGCTGTTTTCAAACCTAAGTGTGAAACAATACTCTTTCGACATCTACATCAGTAATAAACTAGTTCTGTGCCCCTAGTTTTAATTGCATCCTCGCTTACCGTTTATAATCCATGCAACTGAAGCCCGCGCATGTTATGTGCACGAGTGTGAATATAGGATGCGCTCGATTCATCAAGTATTTATGACTCGTTGATACGGAAATTGTACTTTTGTAATATTCACGAGAGAAAGCATTAGCAATGATAAGTCATGGGCGATAGCGGGTTTTGGTTGTTAGATGATTGAAAAAATTAAGCATCATCGTCATCATATCAGCCGCACGACACCCACTGCTGGTATAGGCCTCCCCTAGGGATCTCCACAACGATTGGCCCTGCGCTGCCCGCATCCAGCGGCTTCCCGCGACTTTCACCATATCTTCGGTCCACCTTGTCGGGGGCCTACCCACGAGGCGTCGTCCGGTGCGTGGTCGCCTTTCTAGAACCTTTCCGCCTCAACGGCCATTGGTTCTTTTCGCTATGTATCCCGCCCACTGCCACTTTAACCGAGCAATCGTTCGAGCGATGTCGGTTACTTTAGTCCTCTTTCAAATCTCCTTATTTCTGATACGATCACACCGGGAAGGATTAGGCAAGGAAGGATAAATTAATAATCTTATATTTTTTAAGTAGATAAATGTGTTTTCAGTTTTAAATTAAAAATAAATGTTATGTTATTAATTAACACAATTAAAGCCATATTTACCAACATTTTCGTTTTACATTTGATCAAAATTGAAGTAAAAACTTCCAGTTTTAATATACGGTACATTGGTACCCCATAGATAAAATGCGGTATGTTTTATGAACATCCAACAAAAACATTAAATACCGTATTTACTTACTTTTGTCATCAATGACATAATGGATTTTGTTTGAAATTAATAAGTATTACTATGATAAAAAATATAATTAGGTACCATAACATGGACCACCCCTTATCGGGTGCACCTAACTAACCCCTGGGAAGGCGTTAGTGAGTTCGTTTGAATGATTCGACACCTCCCATGAGGTTCAACCCTTTCCACCGAGGGCAACTCGGCTTACATTTCGTTCAGCATCGTTGGAAGTCAAATGCACCACTAGAAAATTCTGGAGCAAAAGAGGCTTTAAATAAATAATCATAATTTGAAAGCTTAAACATGATAAAATTGCAAACCACGCCGCCACAGTATGATTTCAAATAAAATGTAGTTAAGTATTTTAAATCATTGAACATTATATACAATAAAAATATTCTAAATTACTCCATTGATGTAGTTTTTACATATCCCTTGTTTGGGTTAGTTTAATTAGTTAAACTTTTACTGTCCCAACAAAAATAGAAATTATTTATTACCTAAGTTTTAACTCACATTTAAGTTTAGCGTTATATAATTTTGACACAAAAGAGGTATAAATAAATTATATAAATTGGAAAGCTACACATGCAAGCCGTGCAAGGCTAGTCGGCTTGGGCAGAACTATAAGTTTTCTTTTAATTCATACTGTGATGTTTTGGTTGATTAAATCTTATGACTGGTGGCGGTGAATAAAAGAATAAATCTAACTCGTGGTTAGTTGTAAATAAAACAGTATATTCTGGTTATTTGAAGGAATAACTTGTTCGGTCCTTGCCCTCCCAAATACGGTCACTAACTAATACTTTCTGTTTACGACATAATCGTATGTCTCAAAATAATTCTAATGAAACTTCAAATACCTACTTTTCGAAATGTTATCAAAATTATCTAGTAATAGGTATAGTTCAATAAAAAATGTATATTAAATCTTAAAAGATTAGAGTTTCGCTTTTAACAAGACCTTAAATTCGTTTCAAAGCCGTGCCGATGTGTCAAAAAGTGCTACCTATATACAAAAGCTAAGGACATCTTGTATGTCAAAAGCCGTAACCCCCAGCTATTGCTCGCACTCTCACGCTGCCCGATCAAAGAGGACCCTTAAATATTAAAAGGTCGTTACACTAATGAATCGTATCAGATTTCAGCGACGTTTCAGACCGCCTTCAATGTGTCTTTCGGCTTTCTTCAGTGCCTTACAAGAAGTTTCTTTGTCCTAACTTTAAGATTTTGCGCCTGTATACATATTGGTGGAAAAGAGTGAATTTTACAAGACAAGAAGCTCCATATTGCCTAAGACAAATTTTCCTTTGATTCAACGCAAAAAAATCTACAATTATAAATGCCAAAATCAATCTTTTTGTAACATTTTTACGTTTAACACGACTATAGAATAGAGATAGATTTAATTTTGTTGTCGAACATACGCTAATACTAATTAGCATAGCACAAAAAACACGGCATTATAATTTCTACGTGTACAAAGTCGTGACTAAAAGGAAAGAATTTTATTAGCTCATCATATTATGCTGATGGAAATCTAAACATGGATCCGATCAAAAAATGCCAAAAAAACTGATTAACCACCTGTTTGAAAAATGTGTATAATATTATGTTTGTTAAAACTAAGAATATGCAAGTCAGTGTACATTTAATTGTTTAGACAATTAAAATGTAATGAAGACACTGAAGTTATTTAAAATTATTTTGGTATACGAAGCCTCAAGAATTTGCATAGATATATTCTCAACGTTTTGAGTTATATGAAGGTGTGATCCATAATTCATTTCTATGTCACGGGTGAAATGAAACTGGCGTCTCTGGTGACTTGCTTTTACAATATCCATTTTCTTTTTTCTTCTAAAAAGAAATATTAGAAAAGGTTTTATGTAAGAAACTTATAAATGGACTTGTAAACTATGACGTAAAAGGATTTGCACAAAATATATCACTCAATTATTATTTTCCTCTTATGATAATGATTTTAGTGACTACTACCTGTTGCCCGCGACTTCGTCTGCCTGGAACTGGGCTGGACGACTGGACTGAATATTATTACAAACAATTCTTTCAAAACCACAACTATTTGTTATTTATATTAAATTGTTAAACTGGTTATGCTCTGGAACGATTTATTCATAATATTTGTCATAGGTTATTCGCTGTCAATGGAAAAAAAATTACCCTTGACAATTTTTAAAAAAAAAATTATGTAGATATTATGTTCATTTTGTTATTACGATAATCTCTTAAACACGCTAATTTTGAACTGTACTAAACGATTTTGTAGCTGGTTTACTATTTGTCGGTCATTTTCGAAATATTTATTATGTTAATCCGGGATATACACTGTCACTATATAAAGTTTCTTCAAAATCCGTTCAGTGGTTTTTACGTGATGAGACAGACAATCATTTTTTTTAACTATTCTAACATGTTCCGTTATTGATTTTAAGTCGCCCTAATTGTTTTTTTTCCGAATATATTCAATGTATAGACTTTTTTGCGTTTACGACTTTATTATATGTATTAATTTGTCGCGGAACATTAAAGTATTTTTGACAAAGGAGGTTAACATTTTTTTGCAATAAGTAATCTATAAAAAAAAACAACAAGTACCTCAAGTAAGTATTCTAAGATACTAGTATCAACATAATACGGCATAAACAATAGTGTTACAAGAATAGTATTCGTACTCGACTTCATATATGTTTCATCCACTTTAAATTGTTTTGTTAAGCCATTTATAGCAACTTTGGATAAACAGAAGCGGAGTTCCAAACAATTGCAATGCTCAAAATAAAAGTTGGCGCAATATTCTGGAAGTTGGTCGTTGTTCAGGACAAGACAAGAAGTACGCTAAGTTGTGTATGTGAGGGAATTATCTCTCTTACGCAGCCGGAGAGGCTTATGCGGTGTTTGTGTACATTGGAATATTATTTTGAGTGCCTAATTATTTAATCTAGTTAAATATCAGAACTCTTTTGTTGGACAGAAAATACATTATTGAATAAGGAGTAGAAACTTTTTAGCTAAGTATATGGTTTTGTAGGATCAGCGGTTTGGGCTTTGCATTGATATATAAGTCAGTCAGTCAGGACTTTGAATTTTGTATATATAAATATAAGCTAGTAAAAATAAAAATATAGTAACTAATTCTTTGCGAGATGATGTTTCGGCACTCTCTATATTATTATTACTACTTATACAAGGTGTTACAAAAGTACCCCTGATGCCGAATATAGTAGATAGAGACCATCAAACTGAACAACTTTTACTATGGGCCAACTCTGAAATCGCGAAAAAAAATTCAGCTGTTTCATACAAAAAATAATTATGAAAATATCAAAATGTATGAAACAGCTGACTTTTTTTTCGCGATTTCAGAGTTGGTCCAATAGTAAAAGTTGTTCAGTTTGATGGTCCCTATCTACCATATTCGGCATTAGGGGTACTTTTGTAACACCTTGTATATAAAAATATTATCACTTGCGCCAAAAAATTTTTTTATTAATTTATTAGCATGTAGCTAGCTAAGGAGTATTCCATTACTAACACTACAAAATATATTACCTACCACCATCCCCGTCCTACCGTCTTATTTCCCTTCTCCCACCAACTCCCCAATCAACAAGTACCTAAGCTGACTCAGATCTGAGTAACGTATAGCCAATAAATTTTTCATACAGTTCAGCGTAGTAAATTAGTCAGTTCCAAACCTAATTAGTACTCTCTAACGAGCGAAGTAAACAGTAGCAAGTCAGTTGAGAACTTATCTATCTGTTGCAGAGTAAATGTAGAAACTGGAACTTCACAAACTTACTAGTAAAGTACAAAATTAAGAATCATTGTTACTGAATGTCATCTACTGCAGTCATTTTACAATATTAGCGACTAGTTTCAGGTATTTTTATTAAAGTCAGGTAAATTGTAATAATCCTAGTAAGATCTTAAAGAATAGTTGGCAGTCAAAAATGGCGCTGTGGACGAAGAACATTGTTATTGACTATTTTTGAGTTCATACGTCAGCGAATAATTATTATTCTTATCATTAAATAGCCAACAAATAGCCTTATTATTAAATAGCCAATCACTTTTCGTTTACTAAATATTCACAATTTTCCTAGAATCGATCGGTACATTTTTTCTTAGTATGTACATTTAGTCAATTTATAATTACATCAAAAACTAGCCCGTAATATTATAATTGATTATGGTAGTTGAATTATAATATAACGGTACCCAGTTTATAATTTTACTAGTAAGATTATAAAATTCCGGTTTCTCCAATAATCCTGCGACATATCCAAAGTGATTGCAATTACTTGGATTCAATCAGAGCGCATTGTCCTAACGAGTGCGAATACCCGACGACTTCTAATAAGGAGTCGCATCGGCGTCTACAATTATGTTTTTGTTCAATTAAATTAATGATTGTGTTAACGAAGTGCCTTTTATTCATTTCAGTGGCTGCAAATTGTTTTTGGGAAAAACCAATATCAGTATGATAGTTGTTCTATCTCACGAAGACCGTTTTGCTATGAATGTTGTTAGGCGTGCACATACACATTACTTTAGTGTGCGTAATACGAGAGCGTGCAGACGCACACTAAAACAATGTGCATGTGCACGCCTAACACATTTATATCAAAACGGTCTTCGTGAGATAGAAGAACTATACAATTTTCATTTTTTTGTGCTCTATAAGTTAGAGGTAGATAGATAACTAACTCTTCAGCGTAAAATACAAAAAAATATGTAAAGCAGAAAAAGTGTTTGCAAAATAAATAAAGACGAAAATATTTGGAGCCTTCCCGAATTCTCGATCACAGCAATAATATTTTCAATTTGAATTTAGTTAACATTTTCACACTGATCGGTTGCGATCGTGAGTCTGGCACGGACACGCATAGAATTGTAAAGTCGGACGTCGAAAACGTCCGAATCCATACTCATAATCGCGGTGTGCAATCGAAACGCACCGACTCGAAAAATATTGGAATCCATCCAATAAGTTGTAGTAATGAAAACAACTTTACAGTTGAGGCTCCATAGACTTATATCATAATACCTAATACGTCATTAACTTATTTAATGCTACAATAGTAACAAAAAATTTGAAGAGCCTGTTTTAATTCAAGTGTCACTTAACTGGGAATGCAGGTATAGAGTAACATTATCTTCCGCCTTAATTTATGTATGGGACAGGATAACTATAAAATCATCTGCAAAATAGGTTTTGTGGATGCAGAAGTTGAGAAAATTACGAAAATGATTTTAAGTTTTTCTTTATTGACGTTTAACAATAGACAATTTCTCAGTGTCAATTTTATTAAAATAATAACGATACAAATTACGTGCACTCACATTTTCTAATCCCCATAAAAAAACTGTCTATGTACGTGAATGATGCAGTAATTCAACCTGTGAAAAGGTCTCCTAGTTCGTCTTACATGATATGAATATGAATATGTTTTGAAAAAGTTTCTTTATAATGCGGATTTAATTACACGCTCCGTTTTCTTTAGGCGTTATTTACACGGGTCGACTTGGCAGGCGATTTTAGTCAATTAGCGATTTTAATCGCTTGTAAAATCTAATCGCAAACCAAATTTCAATGAGGTGGCGATTCGATTTTACAAGCGATTGTAGATAAAAAGCGGTAATTGATTGAAATCGCCTGCCAAGTTGCCTGTCCAGTCGACTCAAGTAAGTACCAAATTATGTGGAGAGTACACGGTAGCGAATGAGTTTTTTTTCACGCAGATCTAATTTAAACTAATAATAAGCATCAAGTCAGATATAAACAACTGACGACTTGGGTGGTGCAGTGGTCAACACGCAAGAGGTCCCGGGTTCGATTCCCGACCGGGCATAAATTGAAATAATAAATTTTAATTTCTGTGACGGGTCTAGGTGTTACTATGTATAATAAGTTTATATTTAAAAAGTATATAAGTAGTATATCAGTTGTTGCACCCATATTACAAGCTTTGCTTAGCTTAAGGCTAGATGGCGCTGTGTGAAATTGTCCAAGCATTTATTTATTTATCATTATTACATTTAGGCTGAGACGTTTCAAAAAAACAAAGGTGCGACATGTCTATAAAAAATAATAATATAGAGGTATAATAACTTTTAAGGTACCTCCTCTTTACTTAACTCTATGGTAGCACCTAAGACGTTCGCAATTTCCGAACGAAATCTTTGTACGTTTTATGAGCAAGACAATGGATGTTTACTGCCGGACGGCGTTGGCAGACAGCCGGAGCGCCGATGCGGACAACTCATTTTACGGTCCGCGTCGTCAACTCGATCAAACTCGGTATTCGGTAGGCTTAAATCGAATTAGAATCGATATTGCACTTTTAGAAGTGTGTCATAAAAATTAGCTGTTGGAATTACGAAATACTTTAAAGAATATATTTTTTTATGGTCTAACTTTACACCAATAATGTGTCAACCAAATATTTTTTTTTATTTAATGAAAATAAATGAACGCAAGTTATTAAATTGAGACTTTTTGCATTCACAATGCTATTTTTATATTAAGATAAATAATATATTAGAAAAAATAGATTAGACTTATGACATCGCTACGGGTGAGCCGATTTTTTCTAATATATTATTAATCTGAACGCAAGTTATTAATATATTTCAATATAACTTTTGATATTATGTAATTTAAATTAAATTATCCACCATTAACATATTTTGTCTTTCAATATTGAAATTTCTTATTATAGGTCTTTTTATTGTACCAATTATACAGTTACACAGGCAAATTATAAGAATTGTGAGCAAAGATGTATACTTTTGTAAAAAGGGCCAAGTACATGTCGGGCCACGTGCAATAGGGTTCCGTAGTTACCTTATACCATACCATATGGCTATAAACTTATATTTACTCTTTTATTTTTATCTTTACCCTGTCTTACACAACTAATGGCTATAACTAAGTAGGTATATTAAGCGTAATTAACTAATTAATATGAACATTCATGTCAAATTATAACTTTTAAGTACTAAGGACCTCTGAGCTCCGCGGAAGGACAGACGTACAAACAGACATGGTAAAACTATAAAGTATTTGATTACGGAATCCTAAAAAAAGATCTCTTCCAGCCAACTTTAGACATATTAGATTATTTATGTCCGTCAGTTTCAAAATCATAAATTCAAACCTTTCTACTAGGCCTTCAAGCTACTACAATAAATACATATACTATATAACAAACGCTTTTAAAAGGGAAAACTTAAGTCTAGTATTTAAATTTTCCAACTTCGTTCAGAATAAGTACGTTCCTAATTAATTTAAAAGCATTCTACTTACTTTGCACTTTCGCAATGACATTTCAAGAGATAAATAAATAACATTGTTGATTTTTTAATTTCTTCACATTTAGAAATTGTCTTTTGTGTTGTTGTACTTTTAACTGCGATTTTTTTTAGGATAGGTTCATCATTATCATGAATCATTTAGAGATCACCTCTGTTGGGTCACAGTCCTTCTTAACGAATGGATTAACAAGGTAGACCATAACACTTAACCCACCCAATAAAGACTGATGTGTTACCAACAGGGAACGTGTCTTCCGAAGCACTTAAGTACTTAAGCAGCTAAGTAGCTATCCTATCCTACTAATATTATCACTAATATCTTACTAATCCTACTAATATAAATGTGAAAGTTTAAATATTTTGATGTTTTGTTACTAAATCAAGCAAAAACGGCTGAACGGATTTGGATTAAATTTAGCACACAGATATTTTATAACCTAGATTATACTTTTTATACTGGTCTAAAGTTCCCTCGGGTCCACGCGGACGAAGTCGCGGGCGGAGGCTAGAGTTTCATAAAAATATATCATCGCATAAAAAAGCAAAGTCAATTTGCTATAAACTGTGCATACGTTAATCCACAAATACCAAGACCGAGTTTATTCAAACCTGTCACCGGTACATCGATGAATAATTATATGAATTGTTTTGAGACTTCGTTGAATTTATGCGTTGCCCGTACATATCTGTTTTGCCTTGCAGTGAATTTCCCTTCCGGAATTTTTATAGAAAAATAAAGGCGTTTATCACGTCTAAACATAGTAAGTATATTTAGAAACAGGTTTTAGTGAGATATCACAATTTGTGATTTATGCGAAGTTGGTTTCAGTTAATTTTATTTTGCCGGCGAGCTATTACAAGGTTGCCTACTTTTTCATTTTGCCTACATTTCGAAGAGTTAAGTAGTAGTTAAAACCATTTTCATTTTGACTACTTTTTCAGCTGTCTATACTGTTAGTTACGTTTCGCCAACTTTGAGTTATTTTACTATATTTTTTCCTTATTTGCCAATTTTATTCAACTGACCCATTAACAGTCGCAGATAAAAGTGAAATAAAAATTTAAAATGTACTTACCTAATAAGCACATTTTAAATTTTTACTTCATTATATGCAAACAAAACATATTAACATATCATATTTATTCTGCTAAAAAAAATTACATACCTACTTTTTTATTATTTGTTTTTAAACGTTAATAAACTTTAAAAAAATAGCATATGGTAACATGACGCATAATGTAGAAAAATAAATAAACCAGGTATCTCAGCAATTAGGTTATAACTTTAATTAAAAGTTTCGTTTCGTTTAAAACGAGCCAGGTTTCGTGTCAAAAAACTTGTTTTTCGTTATTACTTTTTAAATTATTAAATGACATGAATATTTAAAAAAAGAAAACTGCCCAGCAGCCATCCTGATATTCACAGAGTAAAACACAAAAACAAAAATGATGGCAATGTGAGAAAAAAATTACGGGCAAGTTTATTAGTTTACAAAAAAAGAGTACTGAAATCATACTCGTATATAAAATAGTTAAAAGTTGACAAACTGGTAAAGATGGCGAAACGTAACTAACAGTATAGACAGTTGAAAAAGTAGTCAAAATGAACACGGTTATCCGCTCGCTTGCTTTAGATTCCGAAAAAATCCCAACTTTGCTTTTAAAATTTCATGCAATTCACTCAGCGCGGTCACCCTCATTAATATAATTGTAAATCAACTATTTACAATCGATCCAGTGTTGCCAGTGGCAGATAGTCAAATATAACATGAAACAGCTCAAAAAGTAACATTTTCACGAGAAAAGTAACATTCTACCTTGTTTATTGTGGGAAACGACACAATACTATAATATGGCATTTTATTACACAAAAACTAAAATAAGTTTCCTGTCCCATTTCTTAAACATCGAAAAAATCATTGTTGATCGAATAATCAACTGGCGATGCTGAAAAATGCCTGATGTGGGCCCCTATCCACTAGTAAACTAATTAGTATCAGTCGTAAAAGAAACATTTTAGTTAGTTTTTTTATATTAATATACTACATAGGTGGGTTGTATTTGAAAGATGGCTATAACTTTGTACCCATTAGTGTAAAAGCCTAGTCGCGGCGTGCGTAGCGCGCCGCGCGCTCCGGGGCCTGCGGTGATGACGGTTTGATCAAAAAATCATTACAATCAACCTGTACCTAATGATTTTGTTTATGCATTTTTTAAAATCAATTGAAATTATTCGCTGCTAGTCACCACTCGACTCACATGCGCATGCTTAGGTAAGCGGGATGGAAAATTGAGAAATACAGGTGAGTGAGTGAATATGTCGCATTCAGTAAGTCCACAAATCAAGTGCGCCAAGATGACGAACAAAAAAATCTTGGATACGTTCCGCTTCACGATATTTTTTTGTTTGCTGGTTAATCTAAAAAGTAACACAAAGTAACATATTGAGTCTTGTAACATGGAGGTAACATGAGAGGGTCCAAAGTAACGTAAAATGTTACTTTTGTAACATTCTGGCAACGCTGAATCGATCCAAGTGGCCTAACATAATTTTTTTTACTGTTTCGTAAAGATGAAAAGTTAGGAAACAAAATATCGTTTGTTATTTTGACGAAAATTGTATGTATAATATTTTATAGGAGGTTAAAGTTAAGGTGAAGCATACTTCAATAACCAACTAAGACGCGTTCTACTTTCGATTTTAGCACATTTCTCCTGAAGCATCATTGAATGCAATATTGAAGTAACATGAAATAGGTATTCTAGATTATTTTGGTACCCTAGCTTTAGTAAAACACAATAATTAATATTTTTTCTTGAAGCACACAATGACACAAGAAAATCACAAAATGGCGTGTGGCTATTGTGTCTTCCGGGCATTGAAGGGTTAAAACTATTCAAACTTATGAATAACAAATAAATATTTCGTGTTTTCTTGGTTTTCTCCCCCCAGTGTTGAGCAAAAAATATAAAATATTACAATCGATAGGAAAGTGATGTCAGTGGTTATCCACCATTATCCCTGGTTTGTTTTGTGTTATTCGACTTTATTATTATGGCGAAAACATTCATGCTGTAATAAAAAATATGGCAGGACATACGCTAGTACTATGGCCGGATGATTTTGTCGTCAATAAAATATATTGCTTTTAGATACTTTAGCGAAGAAATTATTTAAATACTTCGTAGCGACAGTATGGCAATTAAGCAATAGTAAAAAATAAGAGATTATTTTTTATTTTTCAGCTCACGTAATCGGAAAAGCAATGAACTCTTATTTTCGTGGGTTAAAAAAATATTTAGCTAATTTTCCTTGTATCGCAAATCAGTAAACTACAAACTACTTTTTGAAATAAATCTTTGAATTTGCTGCGGTTTACAATAAGCTTTTTTTCACAATGGCACAATGCACTGAATGAGCGTGAGCGAGCACCAACAATGTCTTCGTGTCTCACTAATTATTCTACTTATTCATTCGTTAGGCGACGGGCGTGCTTTGTGCCTTCATATTGTATTTTTAGTGTATTCTTAATGAGTTGTATCAAAGCGGTATTCTGTTTGCATTGGCAAAATATGAGACAGCTTTGTGGCTAACTTAGTTGGGTCCATCGAGAATCTTAATTTTGAAATATGCATAAATAATATGTGTGAATAGAAATAAGGAAGGTTCACTGTTAGTTTAATTGTTTGAATGGTTGAAATTATTTACTCTTTATATTCCTAAATGTCACGAAAATGTGTCGTTAGCTCCAGCCCATATTTTTTTTTAGATTTCTGTAAACTCGTTTTATGCTTGTTTTGATTTTTTTCTTATATTATTTTGAAAAACTCATCGTTAATGGATTAAAAATAATTTAGTAAATCATATATTATATTTTTCGGTTGTCTTATGTTTCATAATTATTTTCATTCTCTATATCATAGTTTGAAACTAAGATATTGGTGCTTATTCTCAAGAAAGTGTTGGTACTCTACAAAAATATTCTATATAATTAACGAACTTGCTCACAGAATTTCGCTAGAATCGGTTTAGAAATGCGACCTGTAGAGGAGAACAAACGGACAGCCGGAAGGACATACGAAAGCATTTTTGCCCAAGCTGAAACAGAGACGCTTCGCTCTCGCTTAGCGCTCACTCGGCCAAATAAACCAGAATCAAATAACAGTATTTTAGCTTCCACAAAATATGTCTTTTGAAACAAATACACGAGCTATATATGACTTTCCTCAAATCTTTTTGTATTCTACAACACCCAGACCCGGCGGACTGTGACTAACGCGCGCAAACGCGTAGGTATTCAGGCGCCGTTGTTGCAACTATCCGTTTCAAACTTATGCATTGCACCCCTTTGTCTTAGCTAGCTGCACAAACTTGCCTTGTTCAAAAGAAAAATGTCCATTTATGGTACTTTTTAAAGATGAAGACTTTCAACCTGACGATATGATAAAAGATGCAACTTTTTTAAGATTTTGGTCTAATAGAAATAAACAATTATATTTTATCAGCTCAACAGCTATTTATTTTCAAAACATTTACCATTACATCTTCTTATTTTAAGGGTTCCGCGCTCCGCAAACCTGCATCATTTTTTTTTTCATGTGCTGTAACAGTGCGCTGTAGTGTGTACGTGTTACTTTTTACACGTACACAATATAGCCAAAGTGAAAATAAAATTTTTGCTATGGCGCACTGTTACAGAACCTCCTCGCGAACCTCCGCGTTTCGCAAACCTAAGTGAGTAACATTATTACGTATACCATTTGCACTTTTGAATCTAATACTAGAAGCCAATATTTATTTGCTCAAACGAAATACAAAATTATGGTGGAATAAAGAAACTCACATACAAATACAAAAGGAACTCTGAACACATTACACCCTTTTTTTGGCAGTCGTGTAAAAAATGTTATGAAGAATATCAGAATGATTAATCAAAATAAATTCATTCAAGTTTCACTCGCGATTCGGAATAGCTGATTTCGTCACTAATAAAACAAATCTGGATTTCTTATTCGCCCGTCCATGACAAACGAGGGTGGAAGAAAATGTATTTTTAAGTTGTCGCCGTCTCGACTCCGATTCACTCAATTAAGTTAGGACTTGATGACGTAATTAATTACGAAGATTGTGCCGGCCGTTTCTGTTATTACTTCGCTATCGGCGTAATTTTATTATAAACTTCGATTGAGCTTTCTTTGAATATATAAGTTTATTAAATTAGGCTTTTGATTGATTATCAATTAATTACGACTACTGATTTGAAACGGAGGTCATAAAAAACGATGACATATAAATAATAAATGTTTTATTAATATTAAACTTGACGGGACTTAAAAAAACTTTAAACTTGACTTACATTATTTTTTTTTAAATATTTTTGGGTGAAAAATCATGTGTGTTTGAAATATTATTTTAAACACTGAATCTATGAAATTTTGACTGTCTTAAATACCATAAAAGTGATTATTTGATTGCACACTATTCGATTTTATTTTTATTAGTATTTGAGGTATACGTATTTTTGATCGGGTACACTCGCTCAAAGCATCAAATGATAATCGACTATCACCCATATAATCTAAATCTTAATTAACATACAGGCAAATAGTCTCAACGGTGCAGTAAACAGATTTAATTAACATAGCACGACTGCACGGGCAGAACACTATATCTTAAGCAGTAACATACAGATGTCCAATCACGACAAAGCAAGGTTCGGAATGCAGCCAGAACCGAGTGTTACGCCACAACTTAGAGCATATGCTCTAAGCGCCACAAGCACAAAATAAATATTAGTACCACGTACCAATAGTCCATAACACACAGACTGACTATTTTGTGGTCACGTGGCGTAGTGCCGGCCAGTCCGCTCGATCCGGCCGCCGGCCGACCGTAGATTAATCATATCGAGAAAAGGGCTTAGTTGAGATACTGCTTTTGCTGTAGGTAATTATGTACCGAGACGAAAGCCTTGTGTAAGTACTATCATGTCATCCAACAGTGCTTCGGGATATGTATTGAGCGGCTGAAAGCGTCTATTGTGGACCCCGAGGCTGTAATGCATGAATTGTATGAATAGACTTTATTAATCATATGATTAAGTGCACATTCGTCAGGAACCACCTTGAGCTAGATGAAATACAGAATACTGGAGTAATTGACTCGTTCAAGAAGTGCAAAGCATTAAAATTCAGAGCTATTTTGCCGTACCTTCTGTATTCGTAGTAGTTTTCTAATGTCTAAACGTAATCGCATCGATTCTTATATTTCAAAAATAAAAATATTTCATTAATATCTAATCTATAAATGGCATATGATTTCTTTACTGGAAATTAAAAACCCTAGTACCCTATGGTACTATACCATACTATTATCGCATCGACTGTCAACACTCTTCTCACTCTCTCTCACTCTTACAATAAGTCGCCGGACGGAATACACCTCCAAAGCTTATCTCTGCAGCTTCATAGCAATCTGTATCGTTATAAAAATCGCAAAATATAAATAGACACTCAACACGATGGATGTGATCAACTCACTCAGCTGCAGCCATTCAGCATAGAGCAGCAGAGACCCTTCTGAAGATTATAGATACCGTTCCGTCGAACCACCGAACATCAGACAAACGTTTTTTTGCACAAGCATTCCTCACACAAACGATGTATCGCACAAAATGCATCGCATAATCAGTTATTGTAGGCTTGGAATGTACGTAAATATCGATTTAAACTTGTCATAGGTGTATTCACGTAACTATACTAATTAGTGCCAATGGCTGCTTTGTTCAACATTTTCATTCTGTGACTGATTGTTACCTATTTTCATGTCATGCAATCGTATGGCTTTGCAACCTTCTAACGGCAGGCACACAATATTTATTATTTTAAACGCACAATTACTCAAGTTTTTTTCAGTTAATAATACACATACACATTTATTGCAATAATCTCAAAAGAAAGCTCTACTTTGACAAATAACACTATGTACTGACAGATGTCAATTAATGTGATCTATTCAATTGGCCCTACTTTAGTACCCAATAAGCAAAAGTTAGAAAATACTTTTTTGTACTTTGACACAGATTTCTTTTCGATTAATCATATTATATCGTTAGATTAATCAACATTAACACAATATGTTAAGGGCGCGTAGTCTGCACACTAGCGAAAAAAAAACTCTATTAATTAAACAACAGGCTAGAAAATATTGTTTAAGCTATAAAAAGTACCAAAAAGCTTCTTCGGAGTGCACTACAGAGAGATAATTCACAATTTCGTCTTTATTTAAGCACTGTGTTTTTTTTTCCAATGGCGGCGCTAGTGTGCAGACTACGCCCTCTTAATGTTGATTAATTTATTAACTGACTAGGTACTTTCTCCAGCATCGTGTATTATGAAGAACATGTAACAAAAAAGAAAATACGTTTCAACTGCATTTTACAAGTTACCTAAGATTCCTTTACAGAATTTAATTTTCATGGACACTTGCTATAAATATATACATTTGTTGTGAAGAAAATATAAAATTTTTGAAATTTATCTATTCCTAACTTTTTAGTATCTTGATTTAAAGGCATTGACGTTGCATAATCTAGATTAATCTATAAAAAATAAGTGTCAGTTTATAACCGAGCTTGGATAGAAAACTTTAAATTAAGTTAGAATTTTAAACGGATAGTTGTACAGACCTTAAACAGCAACTAAAAGCTATCTAACATATAGGATGGTCCGGTCATAGCAGGTATCTGATTTATTGGAACGGTACCAGGAAACCGATTTCTACCTGAGTTTGGTTTATAAATCGAGGCTTGCCAACGTATTCATTGAAGACGATGTAATGGAATCCAAAGGTTGAACTATTTCTGTTAACTGTTGAATTATTTGAGAGCGTGCGGTGTATGTTTTGTAGAATATGTGATTAACACTTTTTTGACGTACCAAAGAAGAAACAAAAACTTGTATTAGTTAAGAGTCTTTAATCTAAATAAGACTGCGCTAATATGAACTTCTTGATGACTTCTTGATTAGCTTTTTTACAAAACTTCAATTGCCAACGAGATAAGAATTTAAAGAAAGCTCTTTGTTATTGTTGCGTAACTTCTTGAAGTGTACCGACATACTCATTCGATTTCAAATAAAATTAGCTTTTTTACAAAACTTCAATTGCTAACGGGATGAGAATTTAAAGAAAGTTCTTTGTTAAGTTGCGTGACTTCTTGAAGTGTACCGACATACCTACTTCGTTTCAAAACAAATTATTTATAATTTATCAAAAACTTTGCCATAATGGACGGTTCCGAGGTCACCACCATCAAAAAGGTTTTCAATCACCCCAGAGCTACTGCAAAAGCATGCACTGCAGAGAAACAGCATATTCAGACGAGACATCTCGTAGCACATCCAGCTACGCCGTAGAAAATGATGTAGGGAATATAATTTAATCAAACACGCTTGGACTTCTTGCTTATTATTCAAGTGCAGCATCTCTGTCTGACTAATGTATTTTATACAGATTCTACTTAAAAGCTGTTAGTGTACAAAAAGCTTCAAAAATCGCAATAGATGTCATCAAAACGATAGCTTTTTTTACTAATGGGGTAAATGACTCACAGGTTAACCTGCAAGGTGGCAAGTTTTTAATTTTTCATCATGAAAGCATTGTGACTAAGCAACAACACCATCAGACGTACTTCGTAGCTTATTACCCAACTTCAGCAAAAGCAACATGTCTTGTTTAGCCAAACACTAAAGGTATTTATATTCTGTCTTGGCCAGTATTGGGAGTGCAACTCCAGACAGGTGGCAGACGGCTTCCCTGGCCGATAAATCAGGGATACTTGGTATGGCCCCACGTCCGATACGCCAGGCTACCCCTGATTAATGTTTCAGGATTTGACCGCAAGATTTATTGGAAAAATATTATCTCCGGATATAGTCAGTCAATTACATTTGCCGTGACTCTGAGTTAGGTAGGTATAGAAGCTAATCATATGGGTAAGAAAATCAGATCCATTTATTTGTAATAATAATGGAAAGATAAATGTTACTGATATACAAAATAATTAGCAAAACGTGAATATTACATATCTGCTCCTTCAAAACTAACGGAAAAGCTTTTTCTTTAGCAAACTCAATCAGTTACAATCCGTATTGAAAACCGTATATTTTCGAGTACGTAATGCCGTACTGTACATATACCATACCTGCGGCGGTATCGGTTAAAAACATTGAAGTTCATGTTAACTGGGTTTTGACAGATGTATATGATACATTGCTACTTTTCTTTGGTAAGTTTTTATTTGTGCTAAAACGAAGTAGCAATGTATCACATACATCTGTCAAAACACACTTTACATGAACTTCAATGTTTTTAGCCGATAGACCCCCTGATCACTTGACCAGACTAGATTAGGAAACAAGATTTTTTGTTTCTAGTCATCGACAGAGCGAGCGCGAAACGTCTCTGCTTTAGCTTGGGCAAAAATTATTTTGTGTGTCCTTCCGGCTGTCCGTCTGTTTTCCTCTACAGGTTTCTACGCATTTCTCAACCGATTCTTGTGAAATTTTGTGAGCAGGGGGTCTAGCCAAAGTAACATTTACAAATTTTCGCTATCGCTTCGCTTCGAAAAATGTATGGATTTGACGTTTTAAATTTTGATTGATTACGAAACCTTATGTCAATCCCATACATGTTTAGCAAGCGATAACGAAGATTTGCAAATGTTACTTTGGTTAGACCCCCAGGTTCGATAACTATATAGAATTTTTGTCAAGCCAGTTTTTCAAAATATTGCGAATAAAAATTCACCCTTTCGAATAATGTTCAAAGCGCCATCTAGCTTAGAATAGATATACTAAAAGAATACCTAGTCTGCCAAACAGCACATGGTACTGCTTTTCAAAAGCAGTGTCATTCTCGTGGTGGCATCTATTAGATTAATTTTTAAACAACATACAAATTGAGCGAGGTCTACAACTCACTAAGCCACTCTTAAGGCACTGTCAATAGTGTCTCCATATTGAAAAAGGTGTTTTAAGAAGTCGCTTTTTCATATAAAGCAGTAAGAAACTTTATAAGATTTCCCAGCATCTTTAATCTGAATTTTGTGTCAACTGGGTAAACGAAACACATTCTTGCCCGCTCACAACAAAGAGGAAGTTTCGACTCGAGCGCCTGAAAAATATTACCCATCTCCAAGTTTAATCTGTTGAAAATGTCGAGGAACAAATGTAAGTAGGAGCTGCTTTTACTGTGTAAACTGTAAACTGTAAACAAAGATAGGCGGGTAAACGTTTAAGTTGGCACATTCGACTAAGTTGTAGTGATATTTTTTTTTATTAGTGCGCCTACTGGATTTTACTAGCAAACTGGTAAGGGCTCTTTTTTTGCTGAATGTAGTGAAGCGTTGTGCTAGAAGTGCGATACATTCATATTTTTAGGGTTCCGTACCTCATAAGGAAAAAATGGAACCCTTAATTAAAGGATCACTGCTTTGTTGTCCGTCTGTCTGTTTGTCAAGACCCTTTATCTCGGGAACTCGTGGTAGTATACAGTTAAAATTAAAACCATATACTCAAGTCTACAGTCCCTTGAAGCAGTTAAAAAATAAAACTTCTAAGTTAACGTAAAAAAATATACGGCAGTTTATGCCGCAAAAAACGCATATTTATAGGGTACTTTTACATAGGAATCAAAATTAATAAGGTACTTTCTGTCAACCTAGAACTATGAAATTAGGCTAGTAATATCGTCTTATACTACAAGTGCAGGGAAAAGTCTGAAAACTATACATTTCTAATTCAATCATAAAAAATATAGTCTTCAATCATCGAGATTAAGCAACGGTATGTGCGGTCATAATTGAACTTCCAATTGACGATGTTTATTATTACGTATATTTACCAACAAATACCAATATATTGATATTTTTTTATCCTTTTATTTTCCTTCATTTTCATATTACAATCCAACTTGATTTTGCGGTCAAAAGCGTAGCACAGATGAGCCCCACCCCTAAGCCCTATTTGGTACGGAACCCTAAATGAGTGAAGTCCGACACACACTTGGCCGGCTTTTTAATGGGTGCAGTCGCTTAGCATAACATAACATTTACATAGCAGTTTACTTAGCCGTGTTTTTTGTGTACCTATTATGTTCGGAGTCCTTTTTATAAACTTTGGTTTTATTGTCACCAATAATACTCAATATTTAATTCTTCAGTGAGTCAAAAACACTATCGAAAGTAGACGGTGTAGTTATTTTACGTTTTGGTGAAAATTTCTATTAATTTAGTACCTTATGAAAGTTTTTGTTTTCTACTTACAGGCTAGAAAATATTATTTAGCGAGATAAAAATATTCAAAATTAAATTTTGAAACAAGTAAATCTAATAACAAATTTACATGACATGGCATTTCAAATGTTTACTTTCAAAATTATTTTAAAATATTAAGATGTGAGTCAGTCGTCAGCTGTGTATTTACATAATGCTAATAACTAACTTAGACTTCGTTAACGCATAGTCTTTCAGACGACATTAAAGGCTTAACTTGAAAAATGAATTAAAGTACATCGCATTCATTGAACACATTAATAATAAGATTTGCATGAAATTATTATTTTAATGTGAAGCCTAGAAAGAACAAAAATTACGTTTTTCAACACAACAGAATTGTCAACTACTTTCAGGATGAAACGAGTCTTTGATAAATTTTCGAGAGAGTACAATTACAGTTCCAATTTCAATGAAATCGATAAAATTTGATATGAAATTACCCACTATTTTCTCTCTGATTAACTTTTATATAGATAGCTAATAAGTTTTTTGCGCCCATTTTTCTTGTCAGCTAAATGACGTCATAATGGGTGGTAGGGTAAATGAAATGACGATTTAAAAATGCTTATTATGTAAGCTTATTTGAATAAAGAATTTTTCGATTTATATATAAAAAAGGTAGAGAATTACTATGCGTTGGAGTATAGGTATATTTTTTAAGAAATTTCATCATTTTGGGTATTGTGACTCCATCGTTGAAACTTAGGATTCAAGGGGATTCCCTATATTCGTAGCTTTTATAGAGTTTTCTATGACAGAAAGACTAAAGCAGCTTGACTCCTTGGGACCAGAAAAAAATTTTTGTAGGTAAAATCTGAGAGCATTACCATATACTGCCTAAGATGACTTGCTTGAAATAAAAATGTTGCTAATACTCAATACAATCAGCAGCGGGAAACAAATGCGAAAAAGGAAATTGTCTCAAGTCAAAACTCGAATTGTTTAAATGTGTCTCACAACACAACATAACAAATAGCGATTTGAGACGGAATGGACTCATCGCGCACAGATTAAAAGAACATTTCAACATTTTGAAGTAACATTGCCGTCTCGAGATTACCTCCAAAGTTGTGAGAAATATTTCTGCAGGCTCCAGGCGAAGTTTCGTCTTTGTCATGTAAGAAAGTAAGAAGAACAAAATCGTTTGTCTTAGGAAAAGCTCTTCGTCTGCTTTGAGTAATAAATATTCGTGATACATTATAAAAGGGGGCAAACCAGGATTGCAGTTGTCTCGTTTCTCAAGCTGATGCGCAAATTAATCTTTATTGTCTTAATACTATAACAAATCTCGTGTACTTTCGTCGTTTCAGCTATACACAAGTCATTTCCGTACACAGCAGGAGTTATAATGAAAAATATGAAGATTTCTTTAGAAAGAGCGTATTAACAAGTTTTATTACATGTGCACTTGCGATGACACTAAAAAATAAACTGAATAAAGTGTAGTGTTTTAGATAACTGAATTTTTCAACAATACTACAATTGCACTGAAGTTTTCACAGACACTTCCAGCTCTACGAATACTACGGGATACGGGAAAGCAACAGGCGTGGAAGTGCAAATAACACTCACAGGTATATTTGAGCTCTCCCTTAGATAACTTGTTAGTTTTATGAAAAAAGAATACACATGAACTAACCCGTGATATCTGACAAAGTCTTTGACGTCGTTGTATCTATGCAAATATGAAGTCTAGCAGCTTATTATGATGAATTCAACCAACACTATTATGTTTTTAAAATAAGCTTTTAACTCCTAGCTAACTTTCTTATCTATCTTAGGTGGTGTTTACACGAGTGATTAAAGCCACACGACGTTTGCCGCACAGCGAAAATCGACTGTGTAAATGGTAATTCTACCTAGGCCCTGTACTATTATTAATTCTGTGCCTCAGGTGACTGAACAAACTTATCTGACCCGGTGGCAAAAACTGGAAATAAGTTTTATTACATATTGTAACATAGGTTACAGTTGTTTTATCTCACGAAGGTGGGTTGGCTATGAATGTTGTTCGGCGTGCACATGCACATGACTTTAGTGTGCGTAATATGAGAGCATGCAGACGCACATAAAAATAATGTGCATTTTCACGCGTAACAACATTCACAGCCGACCCGCCTTCGTGAGATAAAACATCTATACGCCATTGACTACATAGACGACAGCGCCCGCCGCCGCCATCACCGATGTGTCCATTTATGAATAGCCCATAAGTTCGCATTTTAAGTTACGCCATTAAATTAAGGCCCATATTTATAAACCGCTCTCAATGTTAAGAGCTATCTTGAGATCATACCTGAGATGGTATTTCTATAAGAAGAGCATCTGACGTATGATCTCAAGATACCTCTCAACGTTGAGAGAGGTTTATAAATACGGGCCTAAAAGTAGCTACTTTCTCTTTTGCTTTTATTAATTTTGTCAGAATACATTACCTACGTAATATTACGAAAATGTGTAAATGCTATATATATCCCAATCGCTGATATAATTCAACTAATCATATCTTACCAGAGTTCACTGTATTTACCTATTAACAGGGCCACTGATGCCCAACATCCATAATTACACACGGTACTTGAAGATAATCTATTGTACTATCACTTTGTCCATATGATTGCTCTTACGGTCATTGTGTTCATAAGTTGAGGTAATTACCGTGATGATAAGCACCTATTCAAGTTCTATATGTAAAGGTTAATTGGATGTATTACTTTATATTAAGCTTATTCTGTAACTTACAACCATGCTGTACTGTGCTGTAACTTACAACTGTAAAGCTTTTCCGTTTGTTTGTCGAAGAATAATGTGAATGAAAGTTTAAGAAACAAAGATTTAAAAAAGTCATAACAAAGTAATTGAAAGAACAATATCTATACTATCTATTCTATATATTCTACCGGTGCAAAACTCGAAAAATAAATAAAAATATTTTTGTTTTTATAAAAAGTATGTCAAAGTCCCCCACAGGGTTGGCAAAAGCATTATGAGAGTGGAAATTCCTGCGTGTTTCCAATCCCTAAAAGTATTGTGTTAATTTCACCCCTGAATTGGCGCGTCAGGTATGCTTTTGACTTCCAAACCCTTATAGCAAGCCCTCCAGGTAATTTTAGAAATTTTGCAAATGGCAGACATGGTGGTATAGACGTTGTTTTAAAGTGATGTTTGCTTAACATGACTAAAATATTTTATTTTTGCAATAAAAAAAATATTTTGGGCATTGTGAATTTCCATTATAATTTAGAACATAATTGCTAGTTTTTTTCATAAAACTTATTTCGATGGGATATTAATCATTAGTCTGACTCATATATTCATAAAAAGTCATAAAAAACTTAATTTTGTGTAAAGACGTATCACAGAAAACGTCATTGAAAAGTACGGTTTTTTAAATTCAAATTTTGTTTACAAGGTAAAATAGTTTTAAATAAGATATACGACCTCCGTGGTCGAGTGGCTTTGTACACCGGTTTTCAAGGTGTCGCCATCTCTGAGGTCCCGGGTTCGATCCCCGGTTGGGTCAATTTAGAAAAACGAACTTTTCTATATTGACTCAGGTCTGGGTGTTTGTGATACCACCGTTGTTTCTGATTTCCATAACACAAGTGCTTTAGCTACTTACTTTGGAATCGGAGCAATGTATGTGATGTTGTCAAATATTATATTATATGAATAACATTAATTACTATCAGTCATTTACCCACTAAAATCACAAATAGCTCAAAAATCTAGTTTAAACTTAATTTAAAAAAAGCTACTATTCGTTCTAACAAAATAACGTTGATTTAGGTAATGAATACGTGGAACTCCGTACTGTCAGCATAAATTTGACCGGCAATAAAAGTAAAAGCTACTGAAGAGCTTAGTAAAGCTACATGTATTTGCATGGACGGGCAGTTAACACTATTCTAAGAACTATAGTTGCAATGTATCGCTACGAAGAAACAGTAACCAATACATTTACATTTTAACTGCGCTGTTAATGTTGCTGCTGGGAATTGCAAATATTGATGGGTGCTTTTGGAGATAGTTTGAAATTTCATGAAGCTCTTTCTTATAATAAAGCTAGTTAAGTATGAAATAGTAAAAAAAAATCAAACATAAAACAAGCATTTGATTTGATTTCGTTGTAATATGAATGTCCTTCAAGCTGCAACAGTTTTTGGACGAAAAATAAAGAAGAAGATCACAAATACGCAATGATAAATCAAAGACGGTTCAGAGGTGGTAGTTGAAAGCTATAAAAAGTATTTAATTCAAAAGCTAATTAATGCTTTAACATTACTATTTAATTTAAATTTTTATTTTAAATCACAAATAAAGATTGCGTTTTCGTCGTATTGCTTTCCACCCCAGATTATAATATAATAACTATGTGTCACAGATTATAAAATCGGAAAACGGTCTGTCAGTCTATCATCATAAATTCATCAGTCAGTTCACCTAACCTCACTCATGCGCTTCAACATGCGCAGTCAATTTTCGCCTTTGTGCGCTATTATTGGAAGCGTTGGAAAACTGAAAGCGCATGTTGAAGCGCACGCATTTCTGACAAAGCTGATCAGTTTATTGCGCCCATTCTTCTTGTCGGCTAAAAAGTATCGAATGGGTTGGTAGGAAAATTTAGACAATTCAAAAGCACTTAATATCTAAGTTTATTTGAATAAAGATTTATTTATTTATTTCTGTGTCTAATCTCTTTTTTATTTTCGCATTCAACTAATCAAGCGACCCATGTTGCCAGTTCAATTATTATGTTAAACTGGTGAAATTCAATATGAAAAACCGGATTATATAAGAATCAGATATTTTGGTGAATGTTAAACAAAAATAAGAACTTTGTGTCGTCAAAATATCAAAGCTGTCGGTTACTACCAGTCACTACCAGCCTCCATATAATATGTTTACCGTCTCCTTTTGCAATTAGTTTAAATAATTATATTTATATATTAAAGGATATTAAGGACTATAATAAATTCAGCTCAAGTTTAAAAAAACACCTTATAGAAAAGTGTTAGTATATCATGAGAGAGTTTTTCGATGTAACGAAGAATAACTGACATTTAAAAAAAAAAAAAAAATTGATTTGAAATCTAATAAATAATATAACTTTAATTTTGGTATTTAATTATAACAATAGTTCAAGTATTTCGTATATCTTATTTTAAAGATTAATATTGTTAGATAAATTATGAACTCTCTTCCACATTGCTACACCCTTGCAGGGTGTCACATGTTCTGTAGATACTAAAATATAACAACTTTACACTTTGTGACATGCAATAAACGAATAAATAAATAAAAAAATCTGAAATTGAATTTATTGTAACTATTATTTGTTTTACAACACATAATAGTTCCAGTAAATGATGATGACAGGATGACAGACATGATCTTATTTTACATGTTTTATTCATAATTATTTGTAATCGAATTTGAATAGTTCAAATGACTGAACAATTAACGAGCATATAGATAGTTTGTAATATTTTATGATAAAAGAGACGATTACATGGAATCACAGAGGTTAAATGCACAAACAAAAAAACAGTCATAGGCCATCTGCTTTAAACTGATTATATTATATGTACATCATGATTTTTATGGAAGTACCGCAGAATATATATAATAGACGTAAGTACTACAGTTTAATAGTTAGGTACTTACCTCCAATTATACATATATATTTTTATTGTTTAAAAATAAAATAAATTTCTCAATGAGTAAATCTATTCAGTGATATGGATTGTAAAACTGTGATGATACTCTGCCTTACTGTTAATAAACTTAAAAAAAACAGCGAAGAAATTGAAATTATGCTGAAAAAATATTTGTATATTTTGTTCTATGTGGTTCATGGTTTTTTTTTTAATTGGATATTGAAAAACAACAATATCTATCGAAAATGTACGCACTCGGAAAAACTTAAAATGTACAAAATAAATATTTTACTTTTTATGTTGTATGATTGTGGTGTAACAGCTTCTTATTCATACTATTACACCTGTGTTAACAATTCATCGATTCCTGTACTAGGCCAACGAACTGGTTAATGGGCAAACATGTCACACATACTATGTATCACGATTGTGCCTATAATTAGTCATTTATGTAACACTAACCCTATTCCTGAATAACTCTAACAAAGAAAATTTGTTTTGCATAACACATTGTTTGAAAGTGAGTCAGTGAAAACTTTCACTTAAAAACACCGTGGTATAATGTGCCATGACATTTGCGTAAGTTTCATTGCATAAGGCTTATCCTTTTTGGACACTCTGTATGTAAGCCAGATTGGCGTGGAAGTCTCAAATATTTTTATTTTTATTCTGTGAATACCGGGTGTTTTGTTGTGATAAAGTAGTAGCATTTAGTTGTTATTATAAGCACTTACAGTTTTTTTTAACTTAAACAAAATGTTGCTAAAATACTTGATTATAATTTCCTTTTGTTTTTTAAACATTGAGCCTATGGCCATCCAGGGACCAGCTTTGACTAGGTACGACCCTTGTGGTTTGGGAGTAATACATTTCGATAGGCTTACGGAAAAAGTGTGGCGAGGTGTATTGTACCTTGGACTCTATCGTAACCTTCTAGAGGTGGAAATCGAAATACAATTTGAAAAACAAGTTAAAATTTACGGGGTAAGTATTGATATTTTCTTTGTGGTAAAGTATATTGATGAATTGACTAGGTATTTTTTAAATATCTTAAAGTAATAAAATTTAACTCTTTTTGTACTCTTTCGTTAAATTAAGTGCTTCGTGTCGTAAAAGATGTTAAAAGAAGATTTCTTTTACGGCTGATAATAAGCCTTTAGTTCCAAGAAAGCTTCAGAAACAAGCGTTCATAAAATATAATAAAAGTGAGACAAATATTGGTTTGTAACGATCCATCTATCAATAAATAAGCCATTTCAGCTTGTCGATTATTCTCGAATGATTTTCAATGTATTGTAGTCGAATTTTATCCTTTATAATGCCTCAAGTGCTGAATTGTTACCATTATGATTTATTTGTTTGTTTAGAGTTAGGTATGTAGGCAACAGAAATAAAACATGAGGTAATAACCCAATTTATTATGATGCTGTGATAAATATTACAGTTCCTATACCTACCTTCTTAGTTTTTAAGAGAATGAAACATTTTAACTTAGATATAAACATGTCTATGATTCGAGCCCAAACCATACACTTAACATTTTAAATCTTTAATCAAGTCATAAACGAATTGAGTAATTTTGTTTAAAAAATGTTACATATAGCGTCACATATACGTCTGTAGACGGAACTTAAATTTCCAATAAAAAACATTTTTGTTTGTTATTTTTTTTTTTTGTGCTATAGGTATTAATAAAATCACATGTATACAGACGAGTTTTGCCATAACGTAATTATTTTTTATTTCTTTTATGAACGCGACATAAATATTTTTTCTTATATGTGTATGATTTAACTACAATACAAGTAAATCCTTATGTTTATTAAAAATGTCTTGCAGGCTTCGATGAACGCGACTATATCTGTCAGTGATGATTGGCACAAATATATGATAAGGACAATTGGACACACTCCAAACCAATATGTGTTCTACCTGACTGTTGAAGGTAAAGGAGGGAATGACAGTGATGTCCCAATCGTCACAAAGTTTTCTTTGAATAATGTTGCTCTCTGCGATGACGCTATAAAGGTAAGTTCCTGTAAAAATCATCACCATCATCATCATATCAACCGCATTTCACACACTACTGGAAATATGCCTTCTAAGAATCTCCACAACGATCGGTCCTGCGCTACCCGAATCCAGCGGGTTCCCGCGACTTTTAACAGATTGTCTCGGTCCTCCTTGTCGAGGCCCGCCCTTAGAGCTCGAACGTTTCTGCTCCACGGCTATTGGTTCTTCTCGTTACGACTATATAAATCACTTTTTCAGTTTTGGTGGTTGGTTAAGAACCTAACCTCCTTTTTAAGATTGAAAAAAAATACACGCTTCTTATTGGCTATTTTCTTAACTATTACGTTGCTTTAAATCACGGTTGACCATATTTCGACAAAAATTTGATGCCAAGGTGTGACTCTCAGGTTAAGCATTGGTTTGAAAAAGTCGTAATTTCATAATATTATCTTGATTATTTTTATGCCAAAAGTCACAGTGGTCAGCAAACTGACCAACTTATTAGCCTTAAATTGTAATGATTTATTAATTTTATTTCTTGTATAATAAATTAAAATTAAATCGAGATTCTCATTGTTTCATTTAAATCATCTAAAAAACTGTAATTAAAATTGTTGAGGGGAAGAATAGATACCTACTTTTATTACTTACTTACTTTATAAAAAATATAAAAATGCAACAAAATATGCATTTTAGTTACATAATATCTGTCACTGTAGAATTCATAATCATATTGTGTGTACATCATATTACTGGCTTTCAAAGAGAGTCATCGAAGTAATTTTTATACAGCAATTTGGTATAAGCAGGTACTACACTCTTGATTATAATCAACTCGAAGTACCTACGAGTATATCAAATGCAGAGTTTATTAAAATTTGTGATCTGACAAGAACATTTTATCAAATCTTTTTAGTTGATTTACTCCATCAAGGCCCGAAAATGAGACACAATAGATATTCTATTGTTGTCCGGCCACATTCGGCTGCTCGGGCGTTGATGAATTAAAACCAATATTTTAAATCATATAAAACCGTTCTAATGTCACAGAGGTTAAGTACACCATTTTAAAATATCGTAAGAAATAATAAATGTGAGTTCCGGCACTAGAAGGAATATGAGTTAATCCTTCAACGCCCGGAACATGAGACACAATAGATATTCCATTGTTATCCGGCCACCTGATGAATTAAATGTTAAAATATTTTTAATTTTGTTCAGGAATGTCTATGAAAGCTACTTAGATGTTTTCTTCGACCTGACATTCAAGTTAACAATTGCATAATATCTTTTGACATTATTTTCATAAAATAACCCATTCAAATACTGGAAGGCTTGTTAGTTCTAGAAAATTGAAGTACTTCCATCGATCAAAAAATAAATTTAAGTGCTTACATAGTACATTTAATATGAATTATTCATTAAATCTTTATGATATAGGTACAACTTTTAAAACCCGATTAAAATAAAATGCCATATCGCACATTCAACGTACCATCAAATAACAATAAAAACTGAAGCTACGAGTGTGACTTATTTTTTCAGGCCGCCCAAACTATGGAGTCGCTAAACTTGACCAAAAAGACTGACAGGTACCAAACGCATGTCTGTGGTCGAAGGTCCCTAGGTAATACTGAGCTGGTGTCCATAAAGACTGAAGCGAAGGAAGGCGACTGGCCCTGGCACGTTGCCATATTCATCAAGGAGGTGGATGGCAACGAAACCTCGTATTACTGCGGAGGAAATATTATATCAAAGACCGCTATTATTACAGGTACGAGTAGGTATTATAGGTGTTACATGGGGTTCTAATTGATAGTTATATCGATACAATGATTTTTTAACAAAAACAAGTGAAAAAAATATTGCACTTTCTTATAGTTGATTTGCTAGTTGTGCAACAAAACATTTTCCAAGGTGACCACAACAGTATTTATGATCATTCGACTAATCGAATACTTACTTCTTACTTCAATCTTAGGCCTGAACATGACTGACTTTTGTAAGATCGTAAAATAAAACATAATCATGAATTCCAAATCCAAGCAAACTCGTCCTGCTATTTATATATCTATTTTTTTATTGATTCAACGTGCAAAGTTACTTAAAGTAATTTACTGTTGCACTAGGTACGTTTCTTCCACGTTATGGTTTGGTTAAGTTAGCACATCATGGTTATAAACACTCTGACCAATAAAAATATTAAATTAACGGAACAAGGACCACTGGGACGACTTACATAAAGAAAATCTACGATCCGACAGTTTTATTTTTTTATTTGACAACTTCAGATACATTGCTCCGCAAAGTAGTAGCTAAAGCACTTATGTTATGGGAATCAGAGGCAATGGTGGTATCACAAACACCCAGACCTGAGCCAATATAGAAAAGTTCGTTTTCTAAATTGACCCAACCGGGGATCGAACCCGGGACCTCAAAGATGGCGACACCTTGAAAACCGGTGTACAAAGCCACTCGAGCACGGAGGTCGTCAAATTGATCCTTTAAATAGTGGTGTGCATTAAAAATGTTCTACGTATAAACATGTTTTTTTTTATTTGATTGCAGCTGGCCACTGTGTAGTTATCGATGGCTACAAGATACCACCTCACAGAATCATCGCTATTGCTGGGACAAGCAACCACAAAGCTGCCACTCAGCCTGGGAGACAAATACTCATGGTTAGTATTTTTTCCGCGTTCTAGATTACCACATAGTCTCTGAAATATACTATCATTAGTTGTGGTTATAGTTTCCAGATTTAGTGTTGTTTACACTTTGTTGTATAGTATAGTGCAATTTTTTTAGTCCATTGAAAATGAATATGATGATGATGATGAAATTTCAGGCCCAAGAAGTGGTGGTGCACCCGAGTTACAAGGCGAGCCTGGCCACAGCAGACCTGGCCATCATAAAGGTCAACCGGTTCACGTACACTGCATACGTACAACCGATCTGCATCTGGGGCCCAGTTTATGATAAAACTGATCTGGTTGGACGAATTGCGACGGTATGGCATTTATTGTAAAAATACTATATTGCGTAAAAATCGTAATACGATATTTTTTTAGAAAAGTCGTGTTCTAATTATAAAAACATAATGTAGTCTTTTGTTTTGTTGAATTTCTACTGCTTCTTTTCTGTTATTAAAATATGATTTGAACCAAAATAGGTATAAAGGCTAGCCCCTGAACCCCATAGCTTTTGTAGCAGGATTTTATGTGATACCCTGTCATATGACTTTGACATGTCTAGCAATTGTGTATCGTTAATGCAATTGTGTATCGTCAAAACAACATCATTATTGTTGTATTTTTGTTATTAATAGTGGTTTAAATCGAAGCCTTAATTTTTTTCTCTAAACTCGTATTATGGAAAGAGTAATATAAAAAAGCATAATAATATGGTATTCTTATGAAAAACATATTTAGCACCAAACATTATTTCCCTATCATACAGGTGGTTGGATTTGGACACGATGAAAACAACAAGCCTTCCGATGTCCTTCGATCTGCCTACATCTTGGTGCAGAACGACACTACCTGCATCGACTATTCGCCTGGAGTTTACGAGAAATTGATGAATGAATTCACTTTTTGTGCGGGCTATGGACCTACTTCAGGTAATTTAATAAGTTAATTTATTTTAGTGGATGTAAAAATAATTTATTGCGTTGAAATAAAACACTTTTTTACGGATTAGAGCGCGTATATTAAAAGTTGTTTTAGAATTATTTAGTTTGGATTTATTGACCCACGGCCACCACGGCCCCTGAAAAAGTGTCAAAACATTGGGAATTCAAAAAACCAATAAATTCAAACTTAATAGTTTTAAAATAACACCTGAATCTATCTATATATATAAAAGGGAAAATCACTCACTCACTCACTCACTCACTGATCACGAAGTCTCAGAAACTACAAGTGCTAGGAGTCTCAAATTTTGCATGGGGGCTGCTTTTAGGGCGTAGGTGCTCACTAAGACGGGATTTTGCGAAATTCAATCCCTAAAGGGGTGAAACAAGGTGGCAAAGTTTGTATGGGAGAACGCGATTCCTTGGCCCGATTGACTTGAAATTTGGCATAGACATTCTTTCACAAAATTAATTGAATACGTGTTTCGTATTTTTTAAATATTTATCCCCTAACAGGGTTAAAAAGTGATAGAAAGCTACTTTTGCTGTGATTGACTTCGACGTCGGAATTGAAACTTCTTTGTGGATTTGATTGATTAATTAAGAAAAATAAATATCATTTGTCAACTCAACGTAGTATTACATTCTCTTTGGTCATTTCCCCTGAAAGTAGGTAGAATTCATTTGATTGAATAGTACCTATGGCATTATGTTGTCAGTGCTGACATTTTTTCCTTATTGCGTTGTAAAAAGGTGCAAAATTATTCCATCTGATTATCAGATTAATTTTAAAAGAATACAATATTCTGTCAAGTCGCCTATGCTATGACAATTAATAAAGTACAGGGACAAAGTTTAAGAGCGGCTGGTGTAGATCTGCGCAGTGATTGTTTCTCCCATGGTCAGCTCTTATGTCGCCTGCTCGAGGGTCAGCTCGCCGAATAGCCTTTTTATTTTGCAACCGGATAACATGACAAGAAATGTGGTAGGTATACAACATGTTACAAAAATACCCCTAATGCCGAATATGGTATATAGGGACCATCAAACTGAACAACTTTTACTATGGGACCAACTCTGAAATCGCGATATAAAAATCAGCTGTTTCATACATAAATTAAAATCGAAAATATCAAAATGTCCATAATCGGCATTAGGGGTATTTTTGTAACACGTTGTATATTATAGAGAAGTGTTGGATGATCGAGATTGATAATCCTATATTCGCGATCTTTTTTAAACATATCCTTACATCTCTTTAAATGCTGGTCAGATCACTTGGGTGTGTATGGAAATCTGGATTTCCTCCATCCACTCCCTGGATGGCCATCACCAGATCACCGCTCGGTCAATCCCTGGCGGAGAAGCAATGCTTAAAAGTTACTTCGTTTGTATGAAAATCGACTGGCGTCCTTAATTATGTGGCCACCACTTTATATAGATATCCTGTAGTATAGTCTATTAACTTCACACTCACCACATTAGTAACTACATTGTACCCGTGCGAAGCCGGGGCGGGCCGCTAGTTAATAATATACGCGCTGTAATCCGTAAATAGTGTTTTATTTCTAATGAACCTTACGGTCTTCAGTCTTAGAAGTGTATAATTTATTGCGTAACATTAATCTAAAATTTTTTTTAAATATTTTAGTGTCAAAGTCAGACACAAAAACTAATTATTATTTTCCTTAATATTTACCATATAAGCGAAATGATAAATTTAATTTAAAGAAATGTTTTTTTGCCCCATCTCATTCAATGCCAATAGAACCAGCAGAGCGTACCTGTAACAAAAAAAAAACATTTCATTTTCAGGTACAAATCCAAGGAACGGTGACAGCGGCGGTGGCATAACCCTCCCTATAATGCAGACTGACCACAGGATCAGCTGGTTCCTACGCGGCGTCCTCTCAAAATGTGGAGTCTCACCAGGCCACACCGAATGTGACCCGAGGTTCTACGTGGTCTATACTGATGTTGGACCACACTATAGTTGGATATTCCACCACTCCGGATTAGCTTATAGGAGTAATATAATTTGAATTAAAGTTAAATTTACAGTTGTGATATGTTATTTTTTGTAGTTTTTGTATGTTATTAACGTAATCGTATTAAAAAGAAATATAAATATTGGTCACAAAAATCATTTAGCAGAGGGATTCAATTTAACATACAAATAATCATCGCGATAAGCATACGATGTTCGTAATTACTTACATATAAGGTTCAAAATCAGTAAATCGATTAACGAACTTCGTCTGACTATCGTGATTTTTATAGGCTTTCAAGTTTGTTACTTTGTGTGATTTAAACTTTAATAATTAAAATTTTCATAACTCAGTTTGTAAATAGAATATAACTTGAATAATAAATGTTTAAGCACCTTGAAGTTTTTTTTTTCATTTTCATAAAATAAAAAGATAACGGGGAAGCAGTTGCATTCTTACATTAAAGAGTTCATAATACTTCGCGAAAGAAAGCGGGCTCCTAATTATAAAACTCGACACAACAAAATATCAAAGTTAAAGGACCTAATAGAGAGTTTTATAATATCGGGACTCTCTTTTTGTTCGGTGACACTTTTTAATAAGATTTTAATAAATTATGCAGGAGCAAGCGAAGCTCCAAGTGGCGTCGTGGACTTTGGACTATGTACCAGTTTTTTCATTTCAAGAATAATCTTGGGAAGAATTTGAATTGAAATCATCATAATGAATATAATTTTAAAGGCAAGTAAAAACGGTGTATTGACAATGAAAGAGGATAATAGACTTTTGTCGGTTTACATTTGACAACGGATTCACGAAAATTATGAATTACAATTTATCTAGTTCATAAAGTCATAATTTATGTTTTTTATTTTAATAAATATCCATATTAGGTAATACGTCCAAAAATACAAAATTGTAACAAAAATAAAATATTTAATATCGCTTCACTTTGAATTCAATACTTTCTCGCAATAATTTAATAAGTCTGAGTCATTTTAAAATTTATAGCATCTTACATCTTTTTCTCGACTCTATTAAAACATAAAGAATCTGCATGCACAGAATTTTAATTCGAAAGCAAAATTAGTTCTTTATAATTTTTCTCACGTTGCGTTGCGTGCTGAACTGTTATTTTCATTATTTCTCTTAATTCCGATGCTATCACTTAGCTAAGTGACGTCTCATAAGGGCAATTTATTATTAAAGAAGGCCCTTATCCAGGCTTCTGTGCTGTAGCGCCTCAGAAATTCAATTACTCGCTCTCCTTTTTGTATGTACAGCCAACAGTATATGACAGCGTTATACGTTTCATAACAGCCACAGATTTAAAAAAAAAAATTGTTAAACTAAATAATATGCTAAGAAAAATTCGACTCGCACCAGATCATATTCTCGGACGGGAATCGAACCCGCGACCTTTGGAAGTTCGGTCCAATGCTCTTACCACTTAGTGACTCGGTAGCTCGAGTCGAATTTTTCTTGTTTATTTAGTTGTGTATAAAAATAGCATTGTTTATGTTAAAATCTCAAATTATAAATTTCTTTTTTTTTAACTTAACATAGAATCAAATTTTTCTAAGCATTATCAACCACCCCTCCACCAAACGCACAATAAGCATTGTCACTACATTTGAGTAAAATATATTCCCAAAGACATATTCACTATGCTTTTTAATGGATTGCAATGCAATACCTAAAGAAAAGGAATCAATTTTCAGTAACCCATCTGAAATTTGTAGATCAGACCAGACCATCAGCCATTTTTATTGTCCCCACTGCTGGGGCACATGTCTTCCTTATGAGTGGATAAGGAAGATGGGCCATAGCCCACCAGGCTGGCCCACTGCGGATTGGTGGGTGTTAATGACTGCAAATACAGCCGGGACCAATGGCTCAACGTGCCTTCCGAAGCACGGAGGAGCTCAAGATAAAACAATTTTTGCTCACCGCAAAAAATCTTTTTGGTGCGATAATTGCTTAACGAAATTGAAGCGACTATTTAAACTAGCCACAGAAGTAGGTACCTATATCTTACATACTAAATAAAACTAAAATGAAAAGCCAAGGTTTACTCAGACAGAAAAGTAAACCACTAGATGGTACTGAAATAGTAGTGCATTATACAATAGGGTCGGTACATACTCTCGGAATTGAGCAATTTCATACGGTACATTTAATTTTATTGTAGAAGCATGACATTAAATTTTGCACGAAGGGAGCAGACCTACAGTTTCTCGATCGATATTCGCCAATTTGATCGAAAAAATTAGTTTTGATTCCAAAGGTTTACGTAGCAAAGAGTGTAAAATAAAATATTATATTCAGTAAAATTTTTAATCATCTCTTTTTACGTAAGTATGTGAGTTTTCTAATAACTCGTCACTTGCACAATCAAACATACCTGAATATATTTACGGTTAAAACCCAAAATGCTTACATTACTACATAAAAACAGAGTGCCACTAATTCTTGACATTTGGTAGACTTTATAGTTATGTCTATACTATACTCTTTTTTGACCTCCTAGTAGGTAAAGTGCCTACCTAGTATACCAACATAAGAAAAAACTTTCGCAAGATTGTCAACTTTTTTCATTCGAGAACCAATAGTAAATTCTGTGACTTCATGCAATAATCAACCAACCTAAGGCGTAAGCAGGGCCCTCTATGCCAAATGGCTATGCATAAAACCCTCCAAAATAAGAATTGTTTTATTCACCTGTTTACTTTGCAAGAGTTTCGGAAATTCAATCATGAGGGTAAATAGTTATTTTCACATATTGAAATGCGAGGGGAAGAACCCTACAGAAAAAAACTAATTTAACTGGTCGGTATGCATTTTCTTTAATATTCAAATCATTAAAAGATTCATATATTTTTAACTAAAGAAAAAAAAAATATATAATTAATATCTGATTCGTCATTTTGATAAGCTTGCCACACTTGTAAGTCATAAAAAAAGACATAAAAAACTTCGAAATTTTTAATGTACGAGACATTTAGGGTAGTTCAAAAGTTTTCTTAAATAAAAAAATACTAAAATTTAACACAGATATTTTACATAATGCAATTTTTGTCGTAATTAACCTGAAACCATTCTATGCGGTTGTGGGTGGACTCTTCATCCACAAACGAAGCTTGGGCTATCATATAAACAGCGCAGAGTAAAAAACTCTCAAAGCCAGAACATACTGGATTTCTTTGAATCTACTCGGCTAAACAGGTAACTTATTAAAGACTAAGGTTTCTTTAGATCTTTTCTTCTTATCAGTTGAAAAAGTCTGGAACACCTGTTCCAGGTAGAAAAATATAGACGATTCAAAAGTGCTTAATTAATAAGTTTATTTGAATAAAGAAGTTTTGACTTTAACTTTAACTACTTACAAACAAATTGTCGAACATATTATTTGTGTAAACAGAGATTTTTTTATTCTGAACCTTAGATAGAGATATCCAAATCAAATCTTTATTTTCTTCTGTACAGCTGTTTATTTGACGTATGATCCCGAAGATCTCGTGTGCCGTGTTGGGATAAATCGATGGAGGTAGGGTTGTCAAACATATTTTTTATTGAAATATGAATTACATACTTTAGATTTTATAAGCGACGCGAAATGCAAATATTTTGAGAAAGATTTAAGAAAAAATATCCTTCACCTCTCTAACATTGTTGCCTATACCTATATAGGCAAACAATCTTGACGTGATATCAGTTTACAAAAGTCACCAAACTAAAACGTCACGGCAACAAAACATTGTGTAGAAAACCTAAAAGTAAAAAATCTCTAAAAAGTTGCATCCTAATAATACTGAATAATATTTTGGGTAACCCTATAAACCTGTGAAACGCGGACATGTCGAAAATGAGACGTCGCACGTTTGTCGGGACCCACCTGCGTCCGAATTGGTCATTCTTCAAGTGATCGGGTCGCAGGGGCCGAGGGTTACAAACTCTTTATGTCACTGCGTATAAACTAGTACGTGACGGTGAAGTTCATTTGTTTATTTTTCTGTCTAGGATGATAAAGTAGATAGGTATTGCCAAGAACTTTAAATATGAATGTGAATTTAAGGCTTGGGTAGATTCTGAGATAGAGGAAATTACATGGGTAACACAGGCTTACGTCATCTCCGCTATCGGTACTGAAAATTACGTTCATTCATCTTTAACTTGAACTGTTTCGTTTGATAAGAGAAACCATTCACAAATAACACTATACATATAAAACTCTAAATTTATTGATTGATTGATTGTTGGGATACGCCTAGAAACCTAACGGTTGAAAGTAGAGACACCATTTTTAGATACCTTTCATGGGGTAGATAGGTAGGTAGGTGAGCACCAAGAAATGATTTTGGAAAATCCCCTTAAGGGGATGAAATAGGGGATGAAAGTATGTATGGAAGTCTCTTAGTTTTTTAAGCTAGGATGTTAAAGTTTTGTATATAGGCTGACTATACTTGTGTTACTCCCGGAATGCCAGATCTTGCTTTTTGGACCATGAAGTAGAGGGACCTTGAATGGTAGTTGAACCATACAGATTGGGGACAAAGTATATAATGTATCTTACGGACGATAGTTCTGGGTAATTAGTTCATTACCTGCTATTTTTAAAAAAATAACTTCAATGTCTCAATGCGATAGCAACATGATTGTAAAATGTTAATTTACGAGTACATACCATTTTTCCGCCAAGAATACTTTGACTTGAGATATTTAAATGATTATACCTTAATGGGCAATAAGCCCTTTAGGGTTCTTTGCGTTTCACATCACGATTCCCACATAAGGTGCACTGGGAACAATCTCATTTGAAACAGGTGCCTTCAAAAGTGGGCTAACGGGTAGTAGGATAAATGCGTTCCCCTTTGTTACGTACGTTATCTACGCTGCCGTGAAAAATCCCACGTACAAATATCTATTTGAAAGAAGGAACACGTCAATTTCTTTTACTTCGTATCAGCCTGAAAACACATGGAGATTCTAGGCAATATTACACCGGAATTTTGGAATTACAACTCACGTTATCTTTGAAGAAGTGATATTTGGAGGATTAAAGAGTGTATTCAAATGAAAATACGGTTCAATTTTGCTTCTGTTGGCAGTTGTTGTGAAGCTATTCGTATTTTCGCCGATATTGATGGAGGTGTAAAGTCTCGTAAATGGCAGTTTAAGGATCTCTCGTGTTTGTATTTTTTTTTATATGATGTGTGTTTTATTGTATATGATTTTATAGTGCAGTTGTTCGAGGTTATAGCTAATTCAATCTTTAAAAAAATTACAGCATTGTACATACAATTATTTATGCGACAACAATGACCATCAGCCAGTTTTAATGTTCCCATTGCTGGGGCACTGGCCTTCCTTATGTGTGGATAAGTAGGATGGGCCAAAACCCACCACGCGGACCCAATGCGGAATGGTGGGTGTTAACAACTGCAAATGCAGCCGGGACCAACGGCTTAACGTGCCTTCCGAAGCACGGAGGAGCTCGACCCTTGCAAAAGTTGCTTAACTTCCGCAATCGCTGGGCCACGAGCTAAACCACTGCACCATCGAGCTCCTCAACAATAACAACAACAATGTAACTGTAACAACAACATCCACATCGATATGAAGTTAAACGGGATGTGAATGTCCATTCAATTCAAAGAAAATCAACCATGCATGGAATTTGGATGGCATTTGGTTTAGCCGCGCCTAGAGTAAAGTGGTGGGCAATTTATCTTTTTCACATTTGTACCTTTTACGGCAATTTTTCTGAAACCAATAGACAGAGATTCTTATACTTTTATCAATACCTACCTATGAGTAGAAATTTGTTGATAATGAGTCAACGGCAAACAATTTCCTTCGACGAAACCAAACATCTAAAAGCATTTAACAACTCGCTAGTATTCGTGTAAAAAGTGTTTTATTTCAATTTCCATCTAAGTACTTGATAAATATAGTTTATCTACCTACTACTTATTATTTGGGATCATCCAAATGCAAAGTTGCCTGTGACTTTTCGCAGTTGACTGATTCCGAGGTAGTCACAGACTGGCATTTAAAAATGTTACACGTTCACTTCACGGTCCGACACCAACACCTGCCAGGAAATTAATTAATACTGACAAGCCATTGAAGTAGTAACAGTTCACAGTGTAGAGGTACTATAAAATTAGGTGTTTTAAATTTATTAGGTTTTTATTTTAAATATTCATTTTCATTAACATTGACAATGATTGGGCAGATTTTTGGATTTTGATATATTTCAAGTATAAATAAAATAGAAAGAACAACAATATACTTTGTATTGTTTGCTTTTACTACTGGAAAGTGTAGAGAAATCGGATGCTAAATTATTGTGTTCCTTTTAGTAGAAAAAGCAACACACATCAAATAGAAACTATCAGAAAATAAAATCACTACACTGTATTTGTATCATAAAAAATACATACTATATTAGTATTATACTTAACCTAGTTAATGTTTGTCGATTATTAATATTATCACAAAAATCCCCTTAGTAGTTTGATAAATTGCTTTTATCGATTTCTTTGAGCTTTTAACATAAATATAATAACAGTTTGTTACTTTAGCGATTACATTTATGAAATATCAGGCAGCTGATGCGTAACTGTTTGCTACGAACAATTATTTAACCTGTCGTATGCCACATTGATAACAAAGATAATTTTGTAGCGTATTTAATTTTGATATCTTCTCTCGAACAAATATTTTATTGATTTAATATAGCTGAATAGAGTTACTCCCACTTGACACAGTAAGTTAAAAATAATAACAACACATAGTGTCGCTATCAAAAAGAATCAAATTGCTTCAATTATATCGTGTAACCTACGGGCTAAGCCATTTAATTAAGTAATTAACTCAAGAACGCCGTAATCGCATGTCGAACTGTCGTTTCAGGCTGCGTCACTGAAATACGCGAAGGCTACCATACAAGAATACACACCGAAATTCCACATAACCCATTGAATTTAGAATGAAATAAGAGCTATTTTCCTGCAACAAACAGTTCAGAGACTGTACTAGAAATTCGGCCGGTTAATGTTTCCTTTTTTGTATTAAAGCAAGCATCAAACAATCCTCTGTTTTCCATGTGAAAGCATTCCACACCTGGGATCCTTACGTGACAGTGTGCAATAAAAGCCTGCGTGTTACCACTTCGGGGCTACTTCCACTATGAACCCTATTCAATTGTGTTAAAGGTCGAATGTTAACACGAAGGGAGTGAGCAAATAAGGTTAGTGGAGCGAGAGGCTGCGAAAATAAAAATTTGGTAGCACGCAAACGCGTGCTTTTAAGTGCAACCCGTGACCGTTATGGCTACGGTACCCGAGGGCCGTCAATAGTCAAATAAATTTATTCTGGCATATCTTAATAGCTTCTTGGACGAAAAATAGAAATAAGGGTTTTCATGCCTACACTATGTTAGGTTGATAAGGGTTTCCAATCTTATATTTGAGATTTTTACACTCTTAATTTTTCTTTTCAGTTTTACCTAGAATAATTTTCTAAACATCATTTAGAAGTTCAATGCAAACAAAAGTTAAATTTTCATAATTATAATGTTGATTTCCGAGATAACTTAATTGGCGGAAATAAAATCTGTAATAGTTGAGTTACTTACTATATATTTTCGAATATACACTCAATTCGCAATCTTTCGAAAATAAAATACAGTTAATGGAATGAAATATTGCGGGTCGCACCCGGTATAAATCTGTTGATTTTTATTGCCTATCGACACCCAATTTACTACCGAGAGATTCACCCAGATTATAGGGGCTAAACAGGATTTATGAACAATTAAACAACCGGTTCGTAAATAAAATATTACTTTGCATTTTTTACTTATTTGCGTATTTTCTTATATTTTTCTATCATTGATATAATTTCATTATATAAGTCTTGTGAAGATGTTGAGAACTAGGTTATGATATTTACATTATTTATTATTATAATAAGAAAATAAATAAGCTTGTTCAAATGTGTGTAAATACCTTGATAAACGATGTGCAATTTCCTGCTCATCATTAAAAATATTGTAACGCAATCCTTCAACATATTTTTTTTATTTCAGAAGTTTAATTATGGTGGTGTCTATATTTCAGCATTTATATTCGGATCCGAAACACTCTCTTCTACACAAACTGCTTAAGTAAATGAAAGTTCGTTTCAAATTTTGATCACAAATTTCTATTTGTATAACTTTTCGTCATTACAAACTTTCTTACTCGTGCCTACGTGCGTGCAAATATTTCTCAATACACACACAAGAATACCTAAATGAATATTGGGTGTGTATACATTTATAATATTTTACGGGGTCATAAAAGTAAAGAAATATAACTGAAGCAAAAGCTTACGAAATGAAAATTACTATAATCCTGAAATATTATTTAAAATGTATCTACACTGATGTTAGCAAATAAGCTACTGTTTCAAAACCTTTTATAGAGGATTCATATCATGGGTGTAGACAAAGTTTTGCATGCAACTGTACATAATTAGGTATTAAAACATTATGTGATACTATTATCACATTTGTATTTGAATACCCCTTATTATACTACAGTTGCATAAATAACTATCAAGTATTTTACAGAATGCTTGAGCACTTCTATACAATAAATAATAATAATAATATATAAATCATTTATTTCCTGATCACACATTAGGTAACTTAACTCTATAACATTATTTGAGAAAAATACTATATATGGCCTGAAGTGTGAGAAGCTGGTGCCCGCAATATGTTTAAAAGAAAACCGGTTACACAGGTCACCAATCATCTTTAAATGCAAGTTTGAATTACTATATAAGTTTATTTTAATGTAATATTGTCTCAAATAACTAACCTCTATGATACGTAAATCAAAGCAGTAAAAGTCCATCGATTACGATGAAGTCAGAACTTCTTTACAAAATAACAAGACCACTTTTGACAAAAATCAAAGCATTTATTCTTTTGATGTCCCATTCGGTGGATGCAAGTCGTGTATTCAAGGCACGTACTGTTATAATCATGTTCGTCTTCCAATGTTTGATAGAGTCTCGTTTGCCAAGAAAAATGACTTACGATTTAGTGTCGCACGAAAATATAGAAGGATTCGAAGAATTTTCATTCTACGTACGAACACATGTGTTGAAGCTGACTCTGCAATAGGAACAGACTTCGCAACTGACGTATTGAATTTCGAGAAGGGTGCGATGTAATAAAGTTAGATCTAAAAATTCACCATAATTCCATAAAAACTTAAAAAAATGGGTTTTTAAGCAGATCAGCATGTCATTAAAATACTTTTTTAATTTACATTAATCTCTTTTATTAAAAATATTCTTAATCTATTTTCCCCACTGGTGGAGTATATCAGGGATAAGGTAGATGGGTGATATTAATAACATAACCCACCACGCAGGCCCAATGCGGATTAATTGTCAACTACTGCAAATGCAGCTTCTAAAGCAAAGTGGAGCTCAAGATCAAACATCCTTAACATGAGCGTACACATACGTTGCTCATGTTAATAGTGTTAAGGGTAGTTATCTTGAGGTTCGCCTTGCCTTAGAGACAATTTTATTACATAGACAATTTTATTCCAAACAATCGTAAAAAACAAGATCCTTTTCCCAAAAGTCGCTAAAATTCCATTACGCAGTCTGCAGTGACAAGAGGCAATATAAATCTAATATCAGCTGTCTTCCATTTTAAACTTGTCTGACATATATTGTAACCGGGACAGCCAGAGCGTCCGATTGGCCGGGATTTAGTCGAAAATTGGCCAAATGAAAGCTCAATGAACGTGTCACGGAGAGTCGCTGGGTACATTTGTCCACGTCCAGAATTGTCCGCATTGCTGTACTAGTGCTGCCCTTGTTCGATAAATAAAGTCGAAAATGCAGAATATTTAAAATCAAGAGATAAAAATATTTTGGTATTTTTTTTTAAATAATGTGAGAGTTCTTTACTTAATACTTTTCACTTTTTTATTTTAGATCGTTGGTAATAATTTAGTATTTATTTCACGTGATAGAAATAGTTTTCTATTCATTCATTAGTATGAAGCTTTTTAAATGTGATATGCACTCAAACACACTATGAACCAGTACTGAATTTTTTGTATCTTCTGAAGTACATAATTAAGGACTTGATTATTCTGCTGTTACATTTAAAAATCAATTATACAATAAACATATAAATTACATTGACCTCATTAGCACGGCAAATGTCTGTCAGACCTGCACGGTACCTTAAAATTGACATCTTTTGTAGTCGGTAAGTTTAGAGGACAGAAAGGAATCTGAACTCGTGATTGGATTATTATTGTGGTAAAGGCCTTAAAAACTAGGTTCTAGAATACAATACATAAACTTTTATATATACCTAATTATATAATAATTTATTCATCGAAGAATACAATATTGTAACATCCCTCGCATCACTAGTAGGGCTACCCTAGGGGTTAGAAGGCGGGTCGTCCAAGGGAGCGATCCTAAACTGCTCGTGCCTATGACGCGTCGCAGAGTCATTTGTGATGCACTAAATCGATAGATTTGCTATGCTTTCGGGTCCGTACCTTTAGCTTTCGTATATTTTATGATCCCTTGATAAACCATAAAGTGTGTAAACTTAGAAAGGATAGGTACTTCTGTTGTTTTCTCGTAATAAGAAATTACATTTATTAACTAAAATTATTTCCAAACCTATGATTTGATCTAAAAACTGTATAAAATAACAAGCAAATTTTGCTACTTTTGCTTGTTATTTTGATTGCTATCGCTGATGATTTTAAAAGTGTGATATTGTTGACAAGTTCTTTCTGATGTTTTGAGTTTTACATGTTAGTCAGAAGGTGAAAGTGTTGATTAAATTGTTATGTTTAATTTTAACCATTAATACAGCGATCACTTATTACTAATATGCCTAATGATGAGTTTAAATTATTTACAAATAATACAGGAAATTAACAATATAAGTTTGTATTTTGTCATTGATAAATAATAACTTCTGTCAGCTTTACGACCAACCTTTTACTTGATATTCGGAGCACGAATCAGTAAGGACTCCAGTAAAAGCCCTTAAAAGCTATTATGGAATTTATTTCGGGAAGTAAGTTTATTTATTTAATTCAACGTTATTTTAAAACAGCTGTTTTTTTAATTCACTCATATACGATTTAGGTTTGTAGCAAAAACTGTTAAATTTCTTTTTAAAACTGATCTCATATAAAAATAAAAGTTCTAAAAATGGAGCAGGTACTTACTGCTAGTGTAACACTAGTTAACTCTATTATAATTTATTCTGCAAGAGCAAAAGCTACATCTCCTGTAGGATTTTTTTCTCAGGGAAAAAAACTACTCTCTGCACATATTGTTAAGAGGAGGACACAAAATATTGAAAGTTTACTTGCTACAGGTACGAAGCACTACTTAAAAGTATTAAATTGACGGGTTGTTTATTTTAACACGATTTTATTAGGTCACTTTCTCGTTTATTAAATTTATTTGTTTCTTTGTTTCTTTGTCCACAAATTTTGCAAACGATTTTAATCTAACAACCCGATGAGCTTAAGACTTTATACATAAATTTTCACCCCTTTAGAGGTTGAATCATGTCTACCATATTGAACTTCAAAATAAATGCCATTTTTGCAGTCAACATCCCCAAAAACCTCAATAACGACATCCAAATAGATTTTTAGGTATTTTTGCCAGTGTTTGATTTTCGGAAAATCACCTAATATGTGTTTGCTTATTTGTTTTTAGAAGTACTCCTACGAAGATTGAAGTCAAAATGTCTATTTTATAATATTTTACAAAATTTTAACCCCCATTTCATTCATTTAGGGGTTGAATCATGTCCATTGTTAGTGTTAGGCTTCAAAATAAATGTAATTTTTGCAATCAACATCCCATAAAACCCCAATAATACATCCATATCGATTTTTAGTTTTATTTACCCCATTTCATCTCTTTAAGGGTTGATTTTTCAAAAATACCGATATACGTTGCGTTAGTTTCCAATCATAAGCCTGAATAATAAAATTTTACATTACAAACAATAACATTTTTACTTCGAAAATTAAGTATTCTAAACACAACTTCATCCCCCTTTTCACCCCTTCAGGGATGGAGTTATCAAAAACGCTAAGACATATACATATTGATTTTCAATAGTCAGCCTTATACACAAAATTTGAAGATCCTTCGAGACTGAGAGACTTTCATTCATCCCTTATTTCACTACATTTTGAAAAATCAATTTTTAATGCACCCCTAGATCTCGTTAGGACGTGCCAAATTTTGAATCTCAAGACCCAGTGGTTTGGGCTGTGCGTTGATATGTCAGTCAGTCACTGAGTCAGTTACTTCGTTTATATATGTCGGTTAAAAAAGAAGAAGACGTACATAACTATCTTGCTAGACTAATCTGGTGAAATGATTGTATTACGGTACATAGCTTTATCCCTACTCTAGGGATATAAATATATCAAGGCTTTAACCATCATACTTCGACTTGTGTATTACTTTTCTGCTGGAAAAAGTTACTGAGAATTACACAAAATCATTTTTCTCGAGGCGTCAAAAAGAGATGTCTAATCTGCCCTTAGTCCGGTTCCTGGCACATTGTTATTTTAACGCGCGGCCTTTTTTTAGCTTACCTTAGTAAGTTTCCCGTATATAAGCGTCTATTAAATTAAATGTGGGCTCGGAGATAACACCCCTTTATGATACGAAAGTAATACCCTCTTTATCCTCAGTGCCTTCAAGATCTGGAAGGCTTTATTCAGCTGTTTTCCAGGTGATATTTGAAATAATACCTAATATAAAGAAACTAGCTAAAAATGATAATAGGCTTTCTGCCAACTGGTAAACTACACTTTTCAAGTACCAAATCTTCTTAAATATACAATATATTTTTTTAACATGACAATGATAGCGAAACTAGAGAATGTAAAATGAGATATTTTGTTGAATTACGATTGAAAGTGTTTAAGTAATCTAGTTTTAAATTTGATAGTAGATAATATGATCCTCGAAAGAATGCTATATTCATAATTTTGTTTTAAATCTATACACCAAACAACTTCTTCAATCCCTTTACTTGTAGGCAGTGAAAGATCCATAGCCACACTGTAATTAGACTATAAACATCTAAGACTTCATTCACAAGCCTCCCCATTAAACCGCGTTACGGCAGTCGGCGCAAAATAATTTATTCGGTCGTTGATTTCTTGAAAAAGCCTAATACATCCGTCGGAAAATCAGTGGTGCCTTTAGGATGTGGATAAATGCGCGTCCTCCGCCGTCCTGACACTTAGGCCGGGCTACAGAGCGAATAACGACCCAGTATAGCCCTCTTTTCAACTATTTGTGTCCATTTGGGTCAATTGGCCGACGAAGGGCTCTGCATGTTTCTAACATTCGCTTAAAAGCTTTTTTGCTCAGCATCTCGACTCATTTTACGAGTTAATTCCTTTTGCTTGTTTTATTGCTAGTTGTAAAAGTGTCATTATTGTCTCGCTAATCGGTTGAATTAGTCTTGTGTATTTACAGCCGTAATTTGTTTTGCCTTGAGTGAATGTGTTCGTCTTTTTATATTATGGGTCTGGCGGGGTTATGCTTACTTAGACTTATTTGAAAATTATGTAACAAATATTTAGGGTTGTTAATTCATATTATTTAAAAATGTATACACAAATATTATATTTTAATGTGATGAAACAACATAAAATAGGTTGTATTAAGGAAATTAATCATTTGTGATCACGGTTGTCAAACACGAAGTTCTAATTATTCACTCAGCAACTGAACTGTTTACTTTTGTAACAAGTAACATCTGACAAGACCAGAAACAACGTTAGAACCAAAATACATATATATTCGATTTATATTAATTTTATTCTGTAGTGTTTGTCTTAAAAGTAAATAAAAATCTGGATCGCTTCCATTAAATTGTAAAAATATTTCAAAAATACACATGCGAAGAAACTTTTTATAATCTACTTGAGAAATGTAAGAAGTGACCTAACATTTTTGCGGCGGTGTCGTGTGAAGCGGGTCATTACGTTCCCTCAAATATGTACGAGTATGGTGGAGCAAAGCGATGGCTGATTCATGCGTCATGCTCGTGAACGGGCGCTGTCAGTGGATATGGTTCTGCTTGTATTAAGGGCGTCGAATATAATTTTCTGTTTAATATTATCTTATAGAAGCTTTTGGTTTAACTAAAATGTCATCAACATTTGAAGTTTTCCATAAAAATAATAAACTTTTACGTACAATGGATTTTGCTAACCATTCTACTATCTATATGTAGATTTAAGATCATCAGTAAAAAATTTGTTCCCGACTGGTGTATTAGTTTCTACAGCCCCTCTTAGCATCTTTTAATTTTACACTAAATTCACATCTTCACAAAAACTATCGACTTCCCAAGTGCCTCAACTTATAACCCCCAAACGTCCCAGGAAATAGTTACATAAATTTAAAAACACACACACAGTTTCGGGCCGAATCGCAATCTTTTGCTCCATTAATCCGTTCACGCTCCCCGGTTATGGAAATTGGACGCGAAACGAAATAATGTACCGAAATGTACCGTCACATTTTGAGTGGACTATATCTTGGGAATTGGGTGCTTTGATATCAATAGTTAAGTACTATTTATAACTTATAATATTTAAATTCAAAAACTAGCTATGGATAATGAGACACGCATTTTTTTAAAGAGCAGCTGTTCGTTATTACTCATGTAGATATTGTTATAGTTACGTAAATTGATAAATGTCTTAACTTAGACATAAGGATTGTAAAAAGAACTGCTGAGCATCTGTAATCGAATGTTTATCTTTTAATTATGTGATAGTGCAATTACTAAGTAGGTATTTAATTATGTCAACATCTTCGTGAATGATGCGTTGACAATTACCTTAAATTCTACTTTCAATCGTCTACTCTAGAGAATTAAATCAAAGTTCCCTTTCAGACTGGTAAGTTGTCTGTGTAGCAATAGCAGAGCAGAAGAGACGCAATCGTAAAAAACAAAAGTTGTCGCGGTGCTGTGCCACTCATTAGGTGCATTTATCGTTTTCGCGTGAGAAGTAACACTGACTAGTAAATTCGAAACTGTCATTGGACAGTAAGAGCTATGTTAGTTAATAACAAAGCACTGACATAGTTCGACGGGTACAATTATCGTTCGCTAACTGAATTGCTCTGATTGCGTATACGAACTTTGTCACTTGCATAAATTAATGAAGTTAGTGTGTTCCGTACAAAGTCCGAATTGACGTTTAATCATAAAGATATCATCTTGTTTTATAAATGATACTTTAAATATTTTGGGGGAAAAACATCTCAAAAATTGCCTATTTACCAAAATCGTTCGTTCAAATTGACTGATACTAAAATCGGCATATTTAGCAATTTTGCGTGCCATACGCTTGGCATAGATAACAGACTGGCGATCTATTTTCTAGAAAAAATAAGATTCATGATTCATAGAAAAGAACTGTCCACGCAGACGAAGTCACGGGTGGTCGCTAGTATTTTAAATAAAATTATAGAAAATTCTTTAATAAGCATATTTTTTATGAAAAATATCAAATGGATTAACTTTGCGAAGCGCGAGCGAAGCGTCTCCGTTTCAGCTTGGGCAATATGCTAGTTTTTTTTTATGTACGTAATACATGAGCGTGCAGTCGAATTTACGCTATCAGAATGCAATTCAGATAAAACTTTGCTGATATTTTTGTATGAAAATTACTGTAACTAATTCAGTAAAAATAGTTATGGTCAAATCACATAAAATAAAAATGTTTCTTAATATCGGAGACAATTTCATTAATATTTTAATTGAGGCGAGGTTAAAAAAAACCGCGCGAGTGAAGCGTCTCCGTTTCAGCTTGGGCAATATGCTAGTTTTTTTTTATGTACGTAATACATGAGCGTGCAGACGCACACTAAAACAATGTACATGTGCACGCCTCACACATTCGTAGCAAAACGGTCTTCGTGAGATAAAAGAACTATACATAGTTTAAAATTAACAAATTTAAGTGAAATATATCATAATAGCGCATGGCCACTATAGTATACTAATAATGTTGTTTAGTGCCAATTCAGCACGAAAATGGCAATTACTGGCAATGTCCAATGAAATCTAATTGCTCTTGTTTAGTTCATTGCCTGTTTGAATATAGAAATGTATGCAAAAACTAATTGAAATTAGTTTCAAATTTAATTGCAATAGAACGATGCTTTCAACTGTTTCGTTTGAAATGTGGTTACTGGTAAACTTTTTTAATTTTAATAATTCACCCAAACATATAAGTACAAATGATTGTACAGTATGGTAGAGCTACTTGTTATGTATTTTTTAGTTTTCTTTTAGTAGTAGAACAAAATGAGTATGTTTGTAAAAGCTTGTGTCACTAAAATCATCGCGTAGTAAGCAACTTAATAATATTGCAACTTAATATTATACGTACATTTATTGTACCAAAATACTTACCAAAATAACTGGAGTATAATACTGAAAGGAATTTCAAAACCACTAAATAATGTGAATGCAACACTCAGCAATAGGTTCTAACATAATTTCACGGTTGACTCCACTCCCGACACTCGATGCAAAGTGGACCAAGCTTTCCACTAGAAGAGGTACTTTGACTCTTGGAAAATCTGAATTTTCAAATGCGACATTTTTCAATTTCTTTCTTTAACCACCGCCAACCCGTATAAGACACAGGGGTCCCGGGTTCGATTCCCAGTAGGAAGGTACATTTGTACTCGGTTTGGATGGTGGTAGGGCTTATTTCAAGTCCGCTTGGCTAGCTACCACCATTTTCTCTAAGTCTGACGCCATAACAACAATTTAAAAATTGTTGTGTTCCGGCAAGATAGCCAGTTCCTCAGTGGTGAGGATTCCGGGTGTAGTGCGATTCCACCTTCGGCCTTATCGTCACTTAACATCAGGTGAGGTGAAGGCCAAGCGCTAACCCGTTGTGAATAAGAAAACCTACCTATGGAAAATCAAAAATCAAATAAGAATACACAAAAATATATTTTACTTTATACACAAAAGTATATTTTTACTTAGAGCTGCATTATTTATTCAATATGCCTTTTCAATTAGCGAAGTTTCTGTATCGCAAAATAGGTCGGAATAATCTAGTCCAATTGTATATTTCGCGGGTTGGGTATGAGCTTAGCTCATAAGTTTCATATTTCGAATTTACGCTATCAGAATGCAATTCAGATAAAACTTTGCTGATATTTTTGTATGAAAATTACTGTAACTAATTCAGTAAAAATAGTTATGGTCAAATCATATAAAATAAAAATGTTCTTAATATCGAAGACAATTTCATTAATATTTTAATTGAGGCGAGTTTAAAAAAAACCTTCGCGCGAGTGAAGCATCTCCGTTTCAGCTTGGGCATAATGCTTTCATGTGTCTGTCCGGCTGTCCGGCTTTCCGTCTTTCCAGCTGTCTAGCTGTCCAGCTGTCCGTCTGTTCTCCTCTATAATTCGCATTTTTTAACCGATACTCGTGAATTTTTGTGAGCAGGTTCTATAATTAAATAGTTTTTTTTTATGTTATTGATTATTTCTAATGTTATCGATTGCCAATAACAATGTATTGGAAACTACATGCAACAATATTACAGAAGATTTTTTAAAGAAGAACTGAAGGTTACATACAAGGTCACCGATTGACATTTGTGGACTCGTAACTGCCATATGGGTAAATTTTAAGTTTATTTTGTTTTATATTTTACGGGAGACAAACAACTACTTATACACCAAATTACATGTATATTATAAGTGACAATGCAATAGCCTATACTACAGTTTCTTTAAATGCACACACGCAACAGTATTAAACTACTATTCGACTAATAAGTAAGTAAATAAGAAGGTTACTTACTTAAAAAATACAATAAGTGATACTAGTATAAATGTAAATGTAGTTAAGTGTGACACAACATGATTATCTGCAACAACAATTAACAAAAGAAAATACACAAAATTGTTTATGGTTTATTAGACCTAATCAACCGCTTTGTCTTAAAAGATCTAGTTAAAAAAATAGTTATTATGGTTTATGCAAGAGGAAACCAATACACCACAGTTGAAAACACTAAACAAATATGGGTGTATTGCCCGCTCTATGCAAACTTAACTAGTCTCCGAAATGAGATAAAACAGGTCCAAGAAGTTAAATGAGTAACAGCTTTAGCAAAAGTAAACTTTGCTTAACTTTGTGGGTAATTAACTCAGGGAAATCTACTAGTATGTACATTGTACATACCTACGAGTTGTGTACATTGAAAAGTTCAATTGAAACTGGTAACTAACTGAATGTTAATTAAGATCGTTTATGTATCAAATTGTGTTTAAGATTTCGTGTGAAGTTATAGAAAATAACATTTTCTCAGAATCAAATGTATCTATTAATAAATCAAGAATGGTGCAATATGCCCGCGTGATGCATATTGCAAAGAAAATATTAACTGAATTTATCAATAAAATTGGCTTATACTTTGGCTGACCATTTTCATTATTTAAAATCAAATTAGAATTTAATGCAGGCATTTTATACTTATATGACCAATTTTTTACCAATACAAGGTGATGTATAGGTATAATTATAGCATTTCAAGTTCTGACTAATATTTAAAAACGTAACTAATCAAGTTGACGTTAAGTATAGCGACAAATTTGAATCCTTAACCCTACAACGCCCAGAACATAAGACACAATGGATATTCCATTGTTATCTGGCCGCATGCGTCCGCTCGGGTGTTGATGAATTAAGTTCTTAAACGGCATGCGTTACAAAAAGAGGCTCTTAATATTTATTCATAAGGCTCGTTCACAGTAAATTCCTAATTTACAATGGATTTTAAAAACAAATTTATCCAGCTCACTTTAGCTGGACTAATGACTCATAATCATTGAAGGATTAATCACAGACAACATAGCATAACCTAAGAAGCTTTGTGGTACTTTTTATCACTTAAAGAATATTTTCTAGCTTGTCGTTTAGTTTAACGGAGTTTTATTGCTAAAAGTGGCCACATTTCGCAAAAAAAAATCCATTAAACTAAACGACAGGATAGAAAATATTAAGCTATAAAAAAGTACCTAAAAGCTTCTTCGGAGTGCACTACGGAGAGATAATTCACAATTTCGTCTTTATTTAAGCATTATGATTTATTTTCCAATTGCAGCGCTAGTGTGCAGACTATGCGCTCTTAAGTAAATCACTAAATTCAAATGCTTTGCGTATGACATCACGTGAAAGTACCACTTTTTATTAAAAGTTCAATACACAGTATTAATTTTAAAATGCCAACAACACATACGAACATACGAAATGTTATTTTTCATAAACATACTTTTTAAGGCAGTCGCTAATATATGTTTACCTAATGCGAGGAGACGATGCAGCAAATCACATCCTTTTTTTACTTTTCTGCCTCCATCTAACTTTTGCTTATTACAAGTTCGAACAAAACTCTCTGAATGCCTTGTCTGTAAGGTTAGTAGTCTGTGGAATTAATATTTGAATAAAACCAACTATAAATCTTGTTACTTGCCAACCTCCTGCTGTTTTACTATATTGGCTTGTGAATGCTATTGTCATATAAAATCACTTTTTGAACTTATGAAAATAATCAAAATTCTGTTAAGCCACTTTATTTATTGTGTGTGTACTAAATTGAGTAACATTCTTTTTCAAGAAAAAATCTTTGAAATCCTTATGCACGTTGTATTATTTATATACAAGTTATTTTCAATTGTTTCTTTTTGTATATTTTATTATCGTATCCAAATTGGTGAATAGGGGTAGGTAAATGAATTGTTTTAAAAAAAAAAGCAATTATATTTCATTTGATAGAGTTTTGCTTTTACATATTTCCTGAAATGCGAGAGCACATGATTTCAATCCTTCAATCCAACGTGTGTTATTCTGATGACATTTTTTTTTATTTTATTGTTACATTGCCGTAACTATGATTACGGCACACACATATCAGTGTTTAACAATAGTGTAATGACCATTTTATAATTTCATAAAACTATAATAACAAAAAGCTTCTTAAAAAAACCTCCTAAAAAAAAATAAAAAACAGCTTAAAAATAAACAGCTCTAAATAGCATGAAATAATATTCAAAATCGGCATAATTACTAAATAAGTACGCATATCTGATATTAAAAATGTCTTTTGAATTCGGAGCCAAAGGATATTTAAACTTGTATCGTGGTTTCACTTTATCATTTTTTTATTCATAAAGCACCACCTGACTACAAAAGACGTTGTTTAATTATCAGATATTAGCGTACCTATTAGTGATTTTGCAAATTTTGAATATTACCATGCTTTTTAGAGCTGTTTATTTTTAAAACTGTTTTTGTTAGTTTTTCGAAGAAGGTTTTATTAAAAAAAAAAAGCTTTAATTTATAACTTTTTTGTGATAAGCGACGATATTATAAATAAAACAGTTTTTATGTTCACACTTTACTAATTAGTTTTATTTAAAAATAAAACTACACCTAAGGTATTCTCCTTCCAACAAAAAAACCCATCTTAATCGGTTCATAAAAAAAGAAGTTATATCTGAACAACCATAAAAAACAACTATGTAATAGTAACTGAAATAATAGTATTTTTAGGAATACTTGAAAACTACAAAACCAATTTCAAAATAAAAAAAAAATGGGACCTACTTGAGAACGAACCTGATGAAATAAAGTTTCAATCGGTCGAGCCATTTTGAGTAATCGGTAAACATAAAAAGAAACAAACAGACACGAACAAAGAACCTCTTCTTTTTTTGTACTCGGTTACAAATTAAAGAGCCTAAACCTAATATTGATCGGATATTTTCTATTCAGTATTTCCGATTTACTTTACTGAATAAAATCATAATCAAAGCTATTGCAAGCAATATTTGCAGAATATTGAAAAGAAATGTAAACAAACATTGGCGTCACGTGGTGTTAATCGGTGTAGCGCGCACCTTTAGGAGAGCGATTAAACTACAAAATGTCAAAAAGCACGGACTAGGGGCGGCGACCGCGGCTTTGGAGGGGAAAGTGAGGAGAAGGGGAGCGAAGCCGCCAGTATCTCGCCGACTGCCGCGCCGCGAGCACGAGAGTGATGCGCGCCGCGTTCTGACGCGACATGGCCTCGTCCACCGGCAACATCGTCGTTGAGTGGTTGCGATCTCTCCACTTGGGCCAATACGCGGAGAGTTTCATCGACAACGGTTACGACGACTTGGAAATATGCAAGCAAGTCGGAGAACCCGATTTGGACGCGATCGGCGTCCTCAACCCTGCACATCGACAAAGACTACTGCACTCTGTCAGATCTTTGAGAGAGGAAGGTGCAGCCGCCGTTTACTTCACGTTGGAAGAAGCTGCCGCTGCTCGGGACTCGTGTCGTTGCGAAGAAGAGGCGAGGAAGGAGCAAGCGGTGGCTGCAGTGGAACCAGCGAAATATGCGGATGAGTACGAGGAGGGGAAAGCTGAGCTGGTGAAGATACCGCGAATGCAGCTGAAGCGGTTACTTCGGGAGCGCCTCGCTCAGGATGGGATCCGGCTGAGCCTACAGCCTTACTCAACAACGGTTAGTGTAGCCCGAAGTTCGAATGTCAGCGGGCAGTGCTTCTCGCGGTTACGACACGTGATTTGTGAAAGTGAATTTTTGTTGTTGATGAATGAGTTTGTGTACGTAGTGTTTTAAAGTTCACGCCGATGGGCCGCGTAGAGACACTGCCCGTGTTATTTCTTTTGAATAAGCGCGTGTGTGGCGCGGGTCGTCTTCGTCCGCCTCGGGCGGATCGCATCGAGACGTGTTGCCATAAAGTTTGTTGCGTGCGTGATTTCCCTTGAGATGAGGAGTTTGTGCGCCTTCCTGTCGTGAGAAGATTGTAATCGCGTGCCTCCCGGCTCTAAATTGGGTTTTACGATAAATCGCGTAACCTGTTTTAGTACCCCAAGGCGCTAATTAGTAATATAACTTGTTCGACATGAAACAAAGATCTCAATCCGCAAACGAAATGCTAGTTTGTGCAGTAATTGCTTATTCACAATCAATAATTTATTATTGTGCTGTTTATTTCTCTGCAACTTTTACACTGAAACTCAAATAAACGGAAACCTCTTAAAGATGGATCTAATCTATTATTAAATCCATCTGTAGTAGGTTTTCGTTTCTTTAGGAGTACATTAAATTTAAGTAATTGATAAATCCCAATAATTTAACAAAAAACAACATCAAATCTCAACTTATTATTATGTAAAACTCAATCAATATTTTTTTCAATCACTTTCATTAACAAAAACTTTAAATCTAGAAATACAGTTGTATACAGTTCCCATACCAAACAATTACTGGCGTACCAACGCCATTTTTGTTTTCGCATCTGCAATATAAATATTGCAGATTACAATTACGATAAGAGCAGAAATTTCACGGAAAATTACCTTTTCCATCTTTTTGGGTCAACAATAAATAAGCTATGAGAATATGTTTTATCAACGTAAAAACCGCACATTTTGATGAACAAATACTTCATATTAAACGAAAATTGTAGAAAAGGACTTAATTATATAATCATTTATTTTCTACATTTCAAAATCACATATCAAAGCCGGTATTTATTAAACTTCAAAAACAATTTAGTCAACACATTCTACGGCTTCATCACACAGGCGGAAGCGCTTAGTTGATATTTTAATTGAGGTGTTATTAATTATTCCACTGGGTAGTGATTAAGAGGGCGGAATATTACGGTGAGGGCACGCCCTTTGGCGTCGTGTAAATTGTATCCAACATTTGTCAGAATATACACAGTAGACAACAAATCAGAGTTGACTCAACAAGCTTATCGTACGATGATACTTACCTTATCGAAATTCCTGCTAAGTTAACATTTTATCTGAAAATGTAGTTTTCGATATAAGTAACTGTTTGAGAAAATAAGCAAGCTTGAACTTAGAAAACATGAATACAACTCTATTTATAGTTGAACCAATACACAGTGGAGCTACTGCCAATACTGTTTTACTGCTTCCTGAACATAAAAGCACATAATATAAACGAGCAACCTTCCACGTAGGTACTTAGCTTTTACTATGTACTTGCAGAAATTCTTTGTTTCCTCCCTTGTACACAATGCACTGTTTCTAATATTCCTGCTAAGCATGCCACAATAGACGGTATACACGTTCGAACATTTCGTCGATAGTAAACTCACTCGCTATATTCGAATAGGTTTAAAAAACTGGAATCGATTCAAAACTGGCTGTAAAAAGAGATTTATTTTAAAATAGAATCCGTTTTCAATTACTCGTACTATTACACTCCTATATCGGATTGTGAGGCGATGAGCCTACCGTAATTACCAGTGATGATTTTTTACCGGTTTCGGTCCCCATGTTGAAACCTGTTCAAGCTCAAGTGCGCCAAGAATCCACATCGAACAGTCGCTCGCTTGCTCGCCGGCAAAAAAACAATCTAAGAAAGCCACTGGCATCACAAACGTCCAACCGACTCGCCCTTGAGTTGAACGACTACAGTAAATATTTACAGAGTAAAGTTTGCATTAGGCACTTTTACAAAATCTGTTTATCGGCGACAAATTTAAATTTCGGCATTTTAGTAGCGGATTGAATTAAGCATGATAATTTCCACAACCGTATTGGGAATTTCAATAGCGTTGACGTTTATCTCATTAATTACCCCATTTGTATCAATTTCACCAATGGATTAATTAAACCGGACCCATTAACTGATTTCAATCCTCAACATTCAGTTATGGCGTAGCATATTGTCAGTTCGTTACACCCCGTGTCTACCTGGGAGCATTCCCTCTATCCGTTCGCAGATCAAACAATACAGATCGACAGCATAATTTTTTTCTATTGCATTTGTGAAACGATTACCGCCGGAACTATACACAAAAGCTCTGACAAAATTTGTCGGGGTATCAGTAACGTAGTTCCGAGCTAATAGACCAATATTTATGTTTTGTTGCCACCTATTGTGCGAGCCACATCCGCTCACCATCGATAATGTTCGAAGTTGCCAATGTAAAGGCCTTATAAAACAGAGGTCACGGTCACAAAAAGCTTAATAGAATTGATAATTTTATCCTCAGTTATGTGCCCACGGATCTTTTATTATTTATTCTGGAGAAGGCTTTATGATGATTCGCCTCCTTTGTACTTGTTGCTAATTTTATTGGAGGGGTGACGAGTTGCGGATGAATGGATTATACTGTCATTAGCACATGGATTGTATTTCATTATTAAGCAGTTTGGGTATAGCTATGAAACGCGTATTTTTAATATTGTTTGAAAATCGTTAATGGTATTCAAATAGTGAGTGAAAAGGATTGGTTGGCTGTATCAAAAATTTCCTTATATAACGCCATTTTTATTATTATATTCAATTTAGCAAACCTAAATATTTCCACTTTTACTACTACTTATTTATTGTTGTAATGGAGCTTTAAACAAAATTGTTTAGTTTGCTCGGAATGAGCAAGCCATATTAGTCTGGGTGGATTTTTTACCTGAACCGTACCTTTGTTAGGAGCAAAATGTGTGCGTAGTCACGCAGGGCGGCTTAGCTGCTTGGCAGTCGCCCGACGCCTCTATCTACCCGTGGTAATTTTATGTAATAAAACCTCGAAGAACCTCCTTAATAAAACAAAAGAGCATTAAAACAAAAAATACTACTCCATAGTGGCATCAGCTTTTGGTCCTCCGATAAAAGCAGATAATTCTTAACAGGTGTTAAACATTGTTGACATTCACAGAAGGAATAAATGAAATTCGTAAGCAGTTTAAACAAGGTTTTACTAAATAAATTGTGACCGTAAATACTTCTGAGAATTCTGTCGTCGAAAACGATCAGATTACGAAGGATAAAATGGGAAAGAGGAAAATGTTAAATGAATTTACCACTGTCATTGATAATATTATTCTTGATCGCTCCTTTGATTTTATTTCTCATTATTTATTTGATAAAATATAATTCGAGAGTATCAATATTTTTATTTACTGTCTACAGTTTAATGGTTTATTACTTCCACCTCTTAGAGACATATTTAATTCTAAGTATAGCTTTTGGGAACTGTCTTTTTATAGAATTGTTTGTTAATACCATTGTTATTACAAAATTACAGTTTGCTGCTAAAAAACAAACAAAAGTGTATTTCCACATCAGACTGGTCACTTTTTAATTCATGAAACTTACTAATATCACTTAATCACTTAATAATCATGTTAGATGTTTTTGTTACTATTATGTAGAGCTAGAAATTGAAGCCTTGGAAGGTCAAACTCAAGCGTATCAGGTGCAAGGCAAGTTTGCCAGCCGTATTTGGCCGTTTGCGTCAAGTTGGGAGTCGGCAAATAAGCTAAGACGACTAGTTTGCTGAGAAAGATCTGCATCTGCATGGGTGAATGGGTGAACTTAAGAACCAGCAGCATCTTTTGCAAGTGAATTAGTTTCGTTAAAAAAAATATGTTTCCTATTGTTAAGAAAAGTATAAAGTAAAAAAGTCGCTATAGAAATATCTTTCATCTAAAACATTTTAACAAAAAAATAAACAGAAACTTTTACTAGGTACTCTAATACTCAAACAACATTATTGTAATTTACGACGTTCTCACCACTATTGCTCAATTCCACTTAAAGTACAATTTATCTGTAATTTATGCAATGGTCCCATCCATTTGAATTAAAATATTTACTTTGAAATAACGTTATTTGTCAGCTTCTAAGAGCTTTTAACCATCAACATCGCGTAGGTAGTAGCTAATAATATGTAGGAAGTTTTGATTCATAAGATGCTTGCTTTCTCTGGTAACTCTTTCATATGTGAGAACATTAAACAACATATTTTAAATCCAATTTTTATTGTTAAATATGGTATTGACAAAACAACAAGAACTCCTGGAGTTGACAAAGATGTAATTTTTTCGTTATAGAAAATACAATACAAAATTTACCATACAAAAAGTATACTCCTCTAAGGACATGAGAAGATTTTCTTTAAAGCGCTTACAACCTATTTTCCAGAAGAACAAAACAACAATGGAGGTTGGAATAAGAAATGCTCGCGTTTTCATCATAACAACCACTTATGTAACTCACAACTCTTTTTACCACTTTGAGGTGAAATATTGAAGTAGAAGTAGTGACTATATCGTGACTTCGTTAGATTTGAAATATTATTGAAGTATGAGTAGCGACTACTTATATCGTGATATCTCCGTTAGATTTATTTATAAGAGTGCTTGAACTCACTATACTCTTCTGAGAATCTTCTCGGTACAAACTCGAGCCCATTGTTTTGGCTTCTTAGGTGGCAAGTTCCATCTTTATTTATGTTGCGCTGTTAGCTTATAAAACACAAATAGACTTCGGTCAATATTGGTTGATCAATTGAATAATTTGGATTGGTGGTGACGGATTGAAGTACCTATCAAAGATCCGGAAATACAACAGCTTAAATAAATAGTATTTATGGGAGATTGTAGCAATAAAAATAAGCTTATTAACTTATTGGACATTTGAGACGTAACGTAATTTGCTCACAAGCGAATTTATAAATGTCAGTTAATGCAAAAATGCAAACATGATTCGTAAATAAATTTTGCCTAATCATCTAAAATAATAATGTCAACACCTAAATCTGATTTTTGGAAGCTTGAGTTTTAAAAATAATCAGAAGAAACTACAAGTTCAATGACTAACCACATACATATAAATAATTCATAATCACCAAATTTTCCTACTTCTAAGAATGTGGAATGAAAACGGAAAGCCGAAAAAACGACCGTTACTGTAGTGTGACTAATAAAATTAAAAAAAGCTAACGAATCAAAATGGAAAAGTTTCAATGATGCCGTGGAGCGTCACAAATTGGTAACAATAGGAAATAAGTGCGGCGGAAATTTTTCATTTGCACACAGTTTCACACTTTGTGTTTGGTTTAAAAATTTTGTCGGAATGGAACTGTTCATACCATGGAACTTTGGTTGAGGAGTGAATTTGCTATTCATTGGATTTGTGCATCACTGGCTTCGATTGATCATCACTGGACATAAGATTAATTATCAGTAGTTTGGCGAACAAATATGTATGTGTACTCTTCAAGTACATATTTTGGAGCGAGATTCTTTACCTTTCTGCATTTGTACATTGTGTCGAAACTTTTTTTAATACATGGTTGTGGTTGTGGCATGTGGTGTCTAAGGAATAATCTCCTTCTGCTGTTACTGCCGTCCTTTGGAAGACGAAGTTTATTTATTTTTTAAGAACTTTTCACGCAGCTAAAATTCTGAAACTTTCTCATATTTTGTTTCATATTAATGTATTCTTTCATTTGCATTGTGTCATAGAACAAAGCTTTTGTTTTAATTATAAATAAATGACTTTATTGCTCCACGTGCTGAAATTGTAACAGCAAAACTGTTCATTGTTGTTCAACAAAACATTAGGATTGTTATGATATAATTACGCCAACGAGCGCTTTTAATCACATTAAATTTATTTCATATGTTTTAAAATTTAACGTTTAATATCAACAATTAAAGAAAAAGTGCATATCCTACAATAAGTTTTGGGTTGGGCAATTGATTATCAGTATTTCTTGTGTTTCAAATTATCAAAAAAAGTGAAACTTAATCATAATTATAATAAGATAGAAACATGTATTGTATGTAATATTCTAAAAGAACGGAAGACCGTAAAATTCCTTATTCACAAAATATGTATAATAATATCGCGTGAGAAGAGACTTAACGCAGTAATTTGATTAAATTTCATAAGAATTTGTTGGATAAACGGTAAAACTTCATAGCGTAGGTTTAGAAATAAGGTAGGTATTGTAGTCTTTACATTTTAAACATAGTTTCTCTGCGTCGATTATAAGTAAGGTTTCCGGTTATAACCAACGTCAATCGAAAGTGATTATTTTCATATTATTATCCCTCGATCCATCGTGACCACTGCCAATTGGTTGTGCTCACGAAATTGGTAAATAATGATAGCTTATGTTAGACCCGACCCAAAGTACTAATTATTTCCTCCCAATTTATAACACACTGTGAAACTTCGAAAATAAGTATGTTGAAACCAATTTTATAATGGTCTTTGTAAGTAATCCAATTACTACTGATTTTGCGCTCACCGTTCACCCATTAAATTAATCAACAAAACTTTGATGTATTGTTGAAATCATTACAAAATATATTTATCGAAATGTTTAATACTCCAACTAAAATCGTTTTAAACCTCACTTACACCACTATAACTCGATTGCTTTCATAAAATAAATCGGCTGTTCAATTACGTATAGAATTTATACGACCCAATTTCGCTCGGGTAACTTAATATAGGCAACCAAACAGATTTACCTCCAGAGGTTAAACTGCTCAGTTTCATGTTACTCCTATGAATGGGACAATAAAACGACTAAGTTAATAGTTAGTGTGGGCAGGGAACGTATGGTAGGTTTTTTATACCCCAGTCCGTCAGAGCAGGCGCCGTTGCCTCGCCGCCTTGCTCAGCGGGAACCAACCCATAGGTGCTCAGATTCACTTAATTTATTGTACACCTGTAAATTGTCCAACTTTGTGCTTAAACCCTTTGTCCAATTTGTTTGTCATGTCCAGTTTGTCACGGTCGCAGGGTTTTATGTTATTAATGTTGGCTTCTTTGTTTACGTGCATTATTATACGAAGCGACTTATGTGTTTGATTGGTTTCAATATGAAACCAGTGATAAAATCAATGCGAGATTTTAGGATCAAAGATAAGATACAAGTACTCTTACTCTAACTTGTATCTTTAACCCTAAAAACGGTGATTACTGCGCCGTTTTAACTACAAATGAGATAACAGCGCTGCTCTTTTTTTCAGAAGAAATTTGATTGAGTTGGCCTCATTTTTCGTGTTTCTTAAAAGATGTAAGTCGATTGACGCTGACTTTGCAAATATCGAAATGGTAACTGCGGAGAAAAAATACAAGCAACGAAAAATAAAAAGGGGTTCCTTACGATTTTCCGCTTCGTTTCTGTCGATTGGAAGATTCGTAATGGCGTCCGAATTGAAACTTTCACTTAGTTTGCTTGGATTTGATTAAAACGAAAACGGATGGGATTCCAGGATTATTTTTGTATGTTCGGTGAATTTGATGGAACAAGCTAAATTGCCTAAAGCTGAATGATTGATTTTATCATTGAATTTTTGAAACGAACTAACTTTATTTTATTTTTGTATAAGTATAAATAAAGCTCGATAGCTCGATGGCACAGTGGTTTAGCGCCTGTTCAGTAACTTTCGCAAGGGTCATGGTATGGGTGACCCGAAGGCACGTTAAGCTGTTGGTCCCGGCTGTATTTGCAATCGCTAACACTCTCCAATTCGCATTGGGCCCGCGTGGTGGGTTATGGACTATCCTCCTTATCCACCCATAAGGAAGGCATGTGCCCCAGCAATGGGGACATTAAAAATGGCTGATAGTCATAAATAAAGTAACTCCACAAATTTAACTGATCATTTATAAGAAGCTTGATTGCTAATTATGCTCGATCATACATAAAAAAATCTTGTAATGGTTACAAAAATGACAGTATTTTCAAAATATCCTGAAAACTATTGAACCGATTTCAAAATGATAAAAAATGTCAACAATCTGAAAGTATATTCTTTGAAATAAAATAGAATTTTCCTAATCGAACCATAAATGACGGAGTACTGAGGTTATAAACATTTAAAAAAACAAGTTGATAACCTCCTCCTTCTTTTTTTAAGTCGGTTAAAAATATAATCATTACAAATAGCAAGCCCTTCAAATTATTATACACTTTATCAATTATTATACACTGTATAATTATATTACTTCTTAATTTCTACTTGATTTTGGATCCTTGAAAATTAGTAACTACATACATTCAGTACCTACCTATCACAACCTTGTGACAATTTTACTGGTAGCATTATCTACTCTGAATCACTGTCCTAAATAGTGACGCATTCACCAATAAACTGAGTCAGGGGTAAACTAGGAAATCGCCTTTTTTACATTTAGCCCGGGAGCCGAACATAACGGGACAGTGCATTCCTCCGTTGTTACATTCGTCCAACAAAAAGGACCAACAATGTTTTTTTGTTCACAACCTCCGCTAAATTAAACAGGCATGCTGATTTTGTTTTGTTTTTAGACCGTTTTGTTTCAAACGACGTTCTACCTAAAATCTTTTTTGTTACTCAATAATTACAAAAGCAAGTGTGCACACCGTTAAGTAAAGTAAAGTACGTTTAAAGAAACCTTCGTTTACGTTCATAAATAGTAAAAAAGTGCAAAAAAGTATGTGCAATGAAACATTCTTTAAAATTTAATTTATATTAAAAAATAATAAGAGCAGCAAAAATTTATATTCAAGTTAACCTCGGCATTTTATTGCTTACGACTCAGATATAAAATGAAACCCTAAGTCATAAAATTAATCGTCAACTGAGTACGTAAAAATAAAACAGTCATTTAAAAACTACTTAAGCCATTAAGTACTTTGGCCCAACCGATTTTCCAGTGGCCTATAAAACGAGGAACTAACAGTTTTGTTTCACCAATAATTGGTTTTCGGTAAACTAACAAGTAAGGCTTAGTGTGGTTTTGCATGGCCGCAATCAGGGACTTGACTAAATATTTTGTCGCGTGTTTAACTTTGTCGGGCGACTAAAAGAAAACAAATGATTAAGTCTATGCCTCGAAATAGCCTATGAAGAATGTTTGTTTGGAAGCACGAATGACTAAAATATTTTTATTTACGTAATACGTTTAGACTTACGAGGATTACGGTAATATTTACTTGTAACAAAAACGCTATGTAACATTTTATCAATGATTTACGATAAATCTAGAGTTACAAGAATCAATTTGTTCATATCTCGTAACTATCTCTATAACAACGTGTAAACAGAATGTAGCTGGAAGCTTAGCCACTTTGCTGAATTGTTGTTCTAGGATAGAAAGGCTGACATCCGAGCCATTGACGTTTCATATAATCGCCCTGGGAACAAACCGGGCCATCCTAATTGTTTGCGGACGCGATTTTATCGATACGAAAATGTTTGGGACGAGACCCAACAACAAATTGGGATTGCGTCGTACAGCCATGTCATATTTTTATCCTGTGTATAGTTAGGAAGAATAGAGAATGGATTTTCGAATATTTGTGTATCAATTTTTGTTATGCAACTAATACTTTTATGGTATCAAATTGTTTGCGGACGCGATTTTATCGATACAAAATTGTTTGGGACGAGACGAGACCCAACAACATAATTATTATTGTGTCGTGCTGCCATTGTTATATTATTTCTAAAAATAATATAAAGGATGGATTTTCGCACAATTGTTTTTATCCATTAATTTTATAACCAGATCAATACTCGTAATTTTATAGTAGATAGGTATATCATAATTGTTTGCAGACGCGATTTTATCGATACGGAAATGTTTGGCATGAGATGAGACCCAACAAAAAATTGGGATTATGTACCATGTCATACTTTTACATAGTGAATAGTTATGAATGTTGTCTATCAAATCAATGTTTATTAAATTAACTAAGTTTTTTTAATATTATTTTCCACATTAATGCTTTTCGGAAGAAGTCTATCTCTACATATATTAAGGGAATAAGTTTACACTTCTTATACGTGTAATACTATTTGGCATCGAATTTCAACAAAATTGCAATTGATACAGTGATTGTTAGTTTTAATTATTATTGCCTGTATTTAAAAAGTTATAGGTAATTCGTATTTTATTAATTCCTGTTACATTTCAGTATAACGAATATTCTTAGACGAATCGATGTTTCTTATTTGACGCCACAAATAATTATTATGATACTAAAATTTCGGCTTTATTAAAACTCTGAGCTTGTTCAAAAAGTTCTGAACCGGCTTTATATTGTTTGTTAGAAGTAACCGAGTCGAGTTTTGACGCTGTTCTACTTAAGAATAAAAATATGTACGAAAGAAGATTACGTTGGTTTGACATTGTTTATGAACTACTTAACGTCTAAAAGTTTTGGTTAGTGGTTTAGATTTTTGTCAATCAGATTTTCATCGTAAAATGTTTGAATTATTTTATTGGAGTAACCATCAACAGGCATTTATAAACATACTTTTTTTTAATCATTTGAAACGCTGTACCTTACTTTTTCTATTTTAAAAGTAAATTGTAAACATTTTGATGGAACATTTAAACTGTTTTTATTCATACTAATTATTTGTTGTTGTCTCTTACCCCAATAGTTTCCCCACTAACTAAAATATTTCATTTACCTTCTATTATTTACAGCTTAATCGTTTTGTTTAGGTAAAGGATTTAACATTAGCGTTTTACTAAACGCTAAACCACGTAACGGATAATCCGCGTAGTTGTTACAACTTTACACTGGGGGACAGATGCAATATTTGAACAGCGGCCCTGCAATATGTGTATATAGTCCAGTGGCCTAATCCTGGTAGCTGTTGAACAACAAAACTCATTACTCGGTGCTATTCGTAGGTATGTACTACCTGGCAGTTTCCTGGCAACCTCTAGTGGAGTTTGGTTCTATTTAAAAGCGCCAGCGAGTTCAAGAAGCGGTGACAGACCCATAAAAAGAAACAAAAGCAAAATCTAATTGGAATAAATTGTTGTCTTTAATTATGTATTATAAGATTCTATTTTATTTATAATTTTTAATCATTACCTATTATTAGTCGTCCTGAACATTTTTTTTTATCCGATACCGATTTAAATGCCGATTTTTTTTTTTCTAATGGGTTTTGTTTTTCTATAATCTAGCACAAAGTAACTTATTAATATCAAGCCCAACATTCTGCTTTGTAGCAAAATGTATGACAATCCAATAGAAATAATTAAGTGTACGTATATAGGGACATTAGCGCTATGTCTCTTGCACATACAGAGCTATTATAACCATGTGTGAAGCCAAATCTTTTCACTTAAACCACACACTTACTTGGCTTAGGAGATTAGCAAATAGGGGCAACTTGTTCGGTTTACTGTAAGGATAAGCTAGCTCACTAAACCCTGGCGAACTTTACCCACCTCCGAAATAGAGATTTTTAATTATGCAATTAAGCCGAGCATTTACGTGTGCGTGCGACCAATTAACTGTTTAATACTAAAAACAGCTACGTTTCGTTTCTTCAATGTATGATTAATAGGGCTACTAAAATGGTTAAGTATTATTAAAGTTCTTTTTTTCCATATTATACGTAAGAGTAAAAAAAGATTTATTATGTGGGTCGTTATATTTCAAAAACAATAATAAAATACACTGGGCCGCAAAGAAACCGGGCCAGCACATTATTTTCATACAAACAAGGTAACTTTAAAGCCTTAGTTCTCCGCCAGGAATTGACCTAGCTGTTATCTGATGATGGCTAACCAGGAAGTGAATGGAGGAGATCCAGATCGCCATACACACCCAACTGATCTGATCAGCATTCTAAGAGATGTGAAGTTCAGAGTTCTCAGTTTCAGGATTACCATACATTTTAATGCAACTTTCGCGGTTTTATAAAACATATCCTTACATTTCTTAGAATTTTGATCAGATCAGTTGGGTGTGTATAGCAATCTGAATCTCCTCCATTTACTGCCTAGATAACTATCATCAGATCACAATTAGGTCAATCCTTGGCCGGGAACCAAGGCTTCAAAGTTACCTTGTTTGTATGAAAATAACGTGGAGGCCCGGTTTCTTTGCGGCCCAGTGTATTTGACAACATCTCATACATTGCTCCGATTCCAAGGTAAGTAGCTAAAGCACTTGGGTTATGGAAATCAGAGACAACGGTGGTACCACAAACCTGAGCCAATATAGAAAAGTTCGTTTTCTAAATTGACCCAACCGGAGATCAAACCCGGGACATCAGAGAGGACGACACCTTGAAAACCGGTGTACAAAACCACTCGAGCACGGAGGTCGTCAAATAATATACAGTTAGAAATAAATATAATCTGAATATGTAAAATATTGATCCCGGCCGGGCAACTGGGCAAAATCAATTATGCTTCCTCTGCACAAAAAAAGGCTGAACTTTAAAATGTGAAAACTTCAGAACTCTAGTCCTAATATCGCATGCCAGCAAGGTTTTGTTACACATCATCAATAACAGAATTTCATATTTTCTTGACTGGCATAATATTTGCCAGTTTGACAAAATTCCGCAAGAACAGGCTGGTTTTGTCAATGGCAAAGAACTCGCGAGAAAATCTTAAAAGTCCGCCAACTGATCGAAAAGTCCTACGAGTTTAATACTCCTATGATCTTGTGTTTTATTGACTACATTAAACCCTTTAACTGTGTAATTTGGTCAACCCTGTGGAAAGTACTAAAAGAACTTGGAGTATAGTGACACTGATTCAATCACTATCAGATTCTAGAATTCTTCAGTCACATCGCCCAAAAAGATGGACACAACCTTGAACAACTAATGGTTACTGGCAAGGTCGATGGCAAACGGCCGAGAAGTCGAGCTAAATTTGCTCAACACTGAACACCAAGCTACACGGTGCACTCCATGACGCCAAGGACATCATCAAAGAAAATTAACTTCCCATCGGGGGAATCACGACCCTCAGTCATTACTGACGACCTACGTGGTCGAGTGGCTTTGTACACCGGTTTTCAAGGTGCCGCCATTTCTGAGGTCCTGGGTTCGATCACCGGTTGGGTCAATTTAGAAAACGAACTTTTCTATATTGGCCTAGGTCTGGGTGTTTGTGATACCACCGTTGTCTCCGATTTCCATAACACAAGTGCTTTAGCTACTTACTTTGGAATCGGAGCAATGTATGTGATGTTGTGAAATATTTTTATTTATTTATTCTTATTTATACCACCGTTGTCTCTGATTTCCATAATACAAGCGCTTTAGCTACTTACTTTGGAATCGGAGCAATGTATGTGATGTTGTCAAATATTTATTTATTTATTATTTATTACTGAGGGTAATTCTCCTCCTCGCGTCGTGTTCCTCATTGAACATTCTTCATTGGAGGAGAATGTAAAATATTGAAATAGTTATTTTTACTTATCAAAGTAATCATCATTGTTCTTTTAACAAGCGCTCGAACGAGTTTTAGGTTGTTCATAAAATATAATAATACCTATTATTATTTCGTTTTTATCGCCATATCATACTATCTACATACATTGAATATTTACAAAGAAAAAAGATAATAATAAAGAAGATAAGATAACGGCAATATTGCTTACATATACATGACTAAACACGCAAGATTTTAATAACGCAGTAAAGGCATAGTAAGATTAGTGAAATATGTAAGCCCACTAAGTCACCAGTAACCCGCTTAATGTGTGACTTTAGTACAGTTTATTATATGTACTATATTCCAGGGTGACATTATTACGGACTCCGCAAAGAAACCATCCGAGACATCTGTTCTGCAGACAAAAATATTTTACGTTTACTCGATATTAGGGCGGAGAAGAATAACAAAGCGCTTCGAGAAAATTTTGCAATATTGTGTACAATTACGACAAAGCATTGAAGTTATATACCCTATACTATGAAGCTATTTATTATTCATCCTTTGGTGGAAAAAGAAACTATGAAACAAAAACAGTTATAGATATAATTTAAGAGATTATTAGCGTTCAATGATGAAAGTTATCTTATCTGAAAATCAAGACATCAAACTTGCATTTATTTGTTTGATAAGTATAATAATAACTGCTCTAATCTAACCCTCATTTGCATTAACAGTGTACAAGCATTATAAAATGTTTTGTCACTTTTAAATACTCATAAAGAAAGACTTCCACGAGGTTCCGTACCACTATTCTGAAAAAGTTTACTATTTAGAGACATCGTTTTATTATTCCTGTAAACTTTACATAAATTTCTATCACATAAAATAATTTCAGTTTTTTCTCTATGCTTACTTCAGAGATAAGGGGGGGTATTTTTTTAAATTTTTTATCAGAAGTCGAAAACTATGCGGCCTAAAAAAATTAAAAAAAATGTTTGAAAATGTGCAAGCAGCGCTCTTTCATATGATACCCCATATGCCCTAGTAGCCTCACTTCGAATTTTTAAAACCCCTTTCAGTCCCTGTTGTAAAAAACATATAAATATTTTTATACAATACTAAATTATTTTTTAAAATATTTTTATTTCTCTCTTATTTGCAAAATAGTTGGGCAAACGTCATTCAAAACTATTCCAAATTTCAAGTTTATAGCATTAGTAGTTCTCGAGATATCCAGCTGTGACAGACAGACAGACAGACCGAGTCGCACCATGAGGGTTCTTTTTTACCATTTTGGTACGGAACCCCAAAAACCATCTTCGCCAATAAATTACTATGAAACGGATACGACTATGAAATTTCATAATAAAACATTTTCGCTGTGCCAATGTGCCATATATTTAATATTCACGATTGAAAATAATTAACTTTAGCTTTGCACATGCAAGCCAGGTGAACGAGTACACCTGCTGCATTTTATTTGTCGCGAAACTTAATACTGTATGTGTTTTTCTTTTCTTTTATAAATATATTTTTGCAACCCGATCGCTTAAAGGACAGATGAGCCACTTAACTCACGCTCTATTGAGCATTTGCAGGGTTAAGGAATATGAATAAAGATCGCTTTTGTCTCGTCTTGATATAAAAAAGCTAATCGATTGACGTGAATGGTATGGGAATGAAATATACACTTTTTTTTTGTCTTGAGAATAAACATTACTTTTGAAAATAGATTTAGATGCCACAAATCCCTCCGGACCACAAGATCCTAATATTAAAACACACTGAAATGACAGATTCTCAGTAATGCCTAATCCAAGACCAGATATTTTTTTTGCGAACAACAAAAACAATATTTTTTATTATAATCTGAGTGTAGATGAATGTATCTTATATTTCTAATAATACATAATAATTATATCAGCAATAAAGTTATAAAATAAAACACGAACATACTAACACCAAAAACATGTACACCTCGTTATTTTCTCCAAACTTCTAAAAGTTTTGAAGTAGCAAGCGAGACTTTCTCATGTATGGAGGAGGGAAGAGGTTATTAAACTGTGATGGAGGGCTCAGTTTTTTAAAAGATAACGACCTTAACTTGACATTTCTTGTCACTCTTTCTAAATGGTAGTCATTTATTTTGAACTCCAAAACTAACTAGGGAAAAACTGCTACATAAGTTACGTCACGGAATTGAGTGGCTTGCGCCGTGTGACACACAGGAGCGCACGCACTAACAAGCAGTCACACAAGTAGCTATTTGTAAGGAAAATTATCATTTGTGTAATAAACTAATTGTTTTTTGAAGCAAAATCCCTTTGTTTGCATCTTTGACTGTGGTACATAAATTAGTTGTAATTTTTGGAAGTGCACATTGTTGAAAAATGGAAGAAGCGCTGCGTAACGATGTTTTAAAATATTGATTTTATAAAAAAACTTGGTTTTACAAAATGTTAGTTTAGTTTTTGTTTTCGTTTATTTGATTTTTATTTAGGACCTAAGTACTCACTGTTAGTTTTTTTTTAATTCTTTGAAATCTCAGTTTTAACACTTGAAAAATGAGTTTGCCTGCTACGGATTGTGTTAGATATGAGATTTATGGTGCCTTTATATTTGAATCTTTGTTCGACAAAAAGCGACGGTTGAATTAAAACAAAGAGGGAGTGAAATTTTAAAATTAATTCTACCCTGACTTTAGAATAGTTACTTCAGAAATACAATAACCGCCGCCGGCTTTTAAACTTAGTCAATGCAGCTCCGCATACCGAATGGCCGTATTCTCCACGTGCTAGCAAAGAAAGAGGAAAACTTTCATTTTTACGCCGCCTAACGGATTCAATATCGACGCGGCTTGAATGAGTTTGGGGTAGAAAATCGTTAATCATCCCTTTGTTGGATTTTTGTTACGGCCTAACTCGTTGCTCGGTTGTTTTGCCACCCATTTTTCCTTTTGAACGGCAAAAGTGGGGCTGTTTTCTTGACGAATTGTTTCCATAGGAAAACAAGGCCTGTGGAATGCAGCAAGCGGAAACTGGGCCGGCCTCTGGCTTATTAAAAATATTGTGTGCGCACAAAAGCTATCCTGCATAGCTTGCACAATGATTTTACTACGCTTCGTAGGAGAATAGAATTTTTTTAAGACAGTAAGCATGTTTCACCAAATCAATTATGATGTTAGTTAGAATGAGTGAGAATAAACTAATTTGTTTAGTCAGTTCCTCAAAGTTTAGTTCACCATTTCACCTACTAAAGCTAGCCAAAGCTTATTTACCTTATTATTTATCATCAAATTTCAATTATATTTTCACTTCATTTCGAAAATTTCGATTACAAACAAGATCTATTATTCAAAGCGTGTAATCGTATTCGTACATCTAGATCTAATTTATGAATTCCGATATAACACAAATTCAAAATAATGTATTCAGTCTGTTAATTTCAAAGAATCTATGCCATCGGTTTGTGAACCCTGAACGGGCTAGGTGGAAGATCATTAAGAAATGGAATTTTTTCTTCCTGTATTGTTTCATACGGAGTCATTAAATACAGTTCACACATTGATTGACAAATTACGTAAATTATTTTTACCTGAGTAAATGTTTTGACGTGACAAACAGTATTATCGAAACTTCGAAGACGATTAAGGTGACGATAATCCATAACAGAATTTTCTAATCCACTGCGGGCACAAAGCTGTTCCGTATTATAAAATCGCGTGCGTTCCTTTATAATGCAGTAATAGTTATTCACATTTGTGGTTCAGTTTTGTAACGCTATCGCGACCCGCGGGGCTCATTACTTAGATCTTATATACTGATTAACATTAATGACAACAAAATTCGGAGTTATTTTATTTGTCCATAAAATACATATTTTAAATACAGTCATTTCAAATGGTTTTTACTTTATTGTGTAAGCTGTGGCATGCACTGGCTTTAGCATCTATCTGATGAAAAGACGTTATCATAATCTAGACTCATTTGCGATAACTATTACAAAATAATGAATTCGAAAACATCACAAAACAAAAGTAAAATAAAGTAAATCCACATCCAATCCATAAATGCTTAAGTCAATAACACGAGCTTAAGTTAATATAACGAGTTTAGCCACAACCAAAATAATTTCATAATTATTAACTACGAAATAAAGCAACAATTAATAAAGTAACAAATAATTTTGCTGCAAATTGTAAAATATACTTATCTTGAGTGCCTTCGAAAGTTACTGAGGATTTTAGTCCACTGGATTTCGTAGCGCAGAACGAGTGCCAACATGATGACCAACATTACATTTCGGACTTTTGAAAACTTTTATTTAAACATTTGAAGTGTAAAATGTATTGAATGTAAGCTAATTTGATAATCTTTGATCACTTCCGTCGCCGAGTGGCTTATACACTGGTTTTATTTATTGACATTTCTTACCCAGGTTTGATCCGAAGTTGGATCAATTAGAAAACGAGCTTTCAACTTATATTGTCTTAGGTCTGGATGTTTACGGTACACCGTCGTTGTTTCCTATTTACGACGATGAAATAGCGTTTTACTTTGTAATTGTTAATCGCCCTTTAAGGTCTCATTGACTAGGGACATTGTTTTTTTTTATTTAAAATAAGTACAGTCGAGTTCATTAATATGTTGGCACTTTTGAAAGGATGTTGACTTTTATTACAAAGGCATAAAGGTTGATGAACTATCAAAGTGCGTCAAATATGTACGAGTATATCGGTATTTTGTCAAAAACTTTTTTTTAACATTATGTATGATTGTTGTAGTTAAGTTAGCAATAGATAAAACATGTTAAGGTTCTTATTGATAATTTGTGTACCTATCTATTTATTTAAATGCCAAATCATAAGACAAATAAGTTTAAGTTAAAGGTTATCGGAACCACTCGGTTTGTTTAGCGTTATTAGCCAAAATCGGAGTTAAATAAATACAGGACACTTACACACAACTGCTCCAATACTGGACAAGTGGTAAAACACAGCGATTATAATTTTTAGGGATATTATTAATCGGACGACTGACAAATATACCGGTGACTGTTAATCGGATACATACTTAACCGAGCAGCGGTAAATTATGTTTGCGACAATATAACTTAAAGGGCGACTAATTGTAATTTATAAAAAAATACGTAAACGAGCAGCTACTTATATCTGAGAAGAAAAAAATTAACATGAACATGAATTAAAATGATCTAAATGAGTGACAAAAATACTGACTGAGCGACTATTATACCAAGTAGGTTACTATTATGATGGATTTGAGCTAATACAATAAGGTTAGCTTACGTAAAAAAATAGCACTTTTCAAATAAAATATAATAAATTATGCTAAAATTTGAATGTAATGTGTGCCGTAAAGTTTATTTAGCTGCAAATCAGTTGAAGTATGTAATTAAAAGTCTTGAATGTTATCAGCTGCAAAATCAATTAAAGTTTTGAAAGTATGCGCAGTAAGTTTCAAATTTCTCTTACTATATGAAAAACAGCGTTTCATCATTCCGCGCTCACTTCCAGCTTGCGGCAAGCTCGTTAAACGCAACTGTGTCAACACCGCCGAGATAATTCAAATACTCAATGAGGAATGTGTTTTCTTATCTCAAGGTTCGCGGCCGATCGGCTCTTTGATGAACTTGTAACCGACTAACAATCAAGTATAATTAGAACCACTTCCAAGTTTCAGTTCAAATCTAACTGCGGCATAATCTAATTTAGTTTGATGAGTTCAGTTTGCGTGCTTGCTTTGCTGAGGTCGGTACTACTTAGTGTCGGTCAGAGGGTCTGTATTTGAACTAGGTACATATTTGATATTGTTATATCAACAATATCTAATATGTAACATTATATACAGTGTAAAACCTTTGTATTTCCGTGATTAAATTATTGTACCAAAGTGATTATACCCAATTAATTCACCTTCCTTCAAGTTTACGTAACATCGTGTTATTGCCTAGATAAATTACTTAGACAGTTTTGGAGAGATAATACGTGTTTTGTAATCAAATACTGTTGTTGTTGTACCAACCAACAAACCAACCGACTTCGAAACAGTTTAAATTATCTGTTCCTAAAAAAATACTGTTTCTGAGAATAGAAAAACAACAACAACAAGCCAACACAGTCGAAGTCGTAGGTGGCCGCTATTATTTTATATGAGAAAAGTAATTATGTTTTTTTACTCGCCTGCAAGGAAAGGGTCATGTTTTTCGCGCGTATCTTGTATATATTATGTATCTTTCAATCGGCTCAACGGATTTCTATCTATCTATATATATAAAAGGGAAAATCACTCACTCACTGATCACGAAATCTTAGAAACTACAAGTGCTAGGAGTCTCAAATTTTGCATGGAGCCTCCTTTTAGGGCGTAGGTGCTCACTAAGACGGGATTTTGCGAAATTCAACACCTAAAGGGGTGAAACAGGGTGGCAAAGTTTGTATGGGAGAATGCGATTCAATGGCCCGATTGACTTGAAATTTGGCATACACATTTTTTCACAAAATTAATTGAACACGTGTTTCGTATTTTTTTAATTTTTATCCCCTAACAGGGTTAAAAAGTGATAGAAAGCTACTTTTGGGGTGCTTGACTTCGACGTCGGAATTGAAACTTTTTTGTGCATTTGATTGATTAATTAAGAAAAATAAATATCATTTGTCATCTCAACGTAGTATTACATTCTCTTTGGTCATTTTCCCTGAGAGTAGGTAGAATGCATTTCATTGAATAGTACCTATGGCGTTATGTTGGCAGTGCTGTCATTTTTCCTTATTACGATGTAATAAGGTGCAAAATTATTCCATCTGATTATCAGATTAATTTTAAAAGAATACAATATCCGGTCAAGTCGCCTATGCTATGACAATTAATAAAGCACAGGGACAAAACGGATCTGCGCAGTGATTGTTTCTCCCATGGCCAGCTCTAATGTCGCCTGCTCGAGAGTCAGCTCGCTGAATAGCCTTTTTATTTTGCAACCGGATAACATGACAAGAAATGTGGTAGGTATATAGAGAAGTGTTGGATGATGGAGATTGATAATCCTGATAATGCACAACATATTTTTATTTAGAACTAGCTGCACCCGGCATGCGTATTGCAAAGCTCCGTTTTTTTAGCCAGGGACCATCTCGGTCGTAAGAGAACAACTCACCAAAGTTTCATCATAATCGGATCAATGGATTAGGAGTCCCGCCGTCTGTGCACTTAGATCTTTTGAACTATGCATAAAAAACCGCATCAAAATCGGTCCATAAGTTTGGGAGCTAGGTTGCCTCAGACACACAGACACACACAGGTCAAACTTATAACACCCCTTGCGTTAGTTGTGTACGTCGTATATACATATACATATAGTGGTGGCCACATAATTAAGGACACAAGTCGATTTTCATACAAACGAGGTAATTTTGAACTCTTGGTTTTTCGAGATTTGCAAGATTTTCATACATTTTAATGCTATGTTCGTGGTTTTTTTAAACATATCCTTACATCTCTTAAAATGATGTTCAGATCACTTGGGTGTGTATAGAAATATGGACCTCCTCCATTCACTCCCTGTATGGCCATCACCAGATCACCGCACGGTCAATCCCTGGCGGAGAAGCAATGCTTAAAAGTTACTTCGTTTGTATGAAAATCGACTGGCGTTAATTATGTGGCTACCACTATATAATATAAGATATCTTGTAGTATTGTCTAATAACTTCACACTCACCAATATTAGTAACTATGTATATTGTACCCGTGCGAAGCCGGGGCGGGCCGCTAGTTATTAATATATCGCAAGATTTGTCTTGACAGCGTAAGTGACGTTAAAAAAAACCAACATGGCGGCTGTGCGGTGCTATTATATGAAGTGAGTTTTTTTTTAAATATAGGTATTAAATTAAAGGGCTTATCATAAGGATTTTAAAAAGGTAAATCATGTTTAATATTTAATAACAAAAAAGACATAAATAAAATAAATAATTTTTTAAAACCAGAAATACCGCCTGCATCAAAAGACAAGTCAACTGAAAAGATGGAAACAAGATCAAATATTAAAGGCAACATAATAACATGCATTCGGAGGCAGAATTTAGTGTAGGTCAAATCATCATTTATAAATATCACTTTATACATGCCTCCGACTGCATGTATGTGCCTTTAATATTTGATTTTGTTTCCATCTTTTCAGTTGACTTGTCTTTTGACAGAGGCGGGGTTTTAAGTTTTCTAAATTTTTACGTTTTCAAGCCCAAACCGCTGAATCAATTCTGATAAATTTCGGATTACAGATATTCGACTTCGGAAAAGACCATCTACTTTATCCCCGAAATTACAGAGATGTAGTCACGGGCAAAAGCTAGTTCAAAACATTTCTGTGATGTTGGATTGGATGTCTCCATTTAGTAAGATCATTTGGTAAATTACCCTCATATGCTTGGACATATCAATAGGGGCCTATTACACCTGAGTGGTGTTATATGATAAGCCCAGGGCATTGCCCGGCGGCGCATTGTAAAGCTTTGCGTTTACCGCTTCTAGTCACATTTTGTCTGCTGTTGAAGTTATGAATAATGAACATCAGTGTATTTAAACATGAAGTATCGGTTGGGTGTTTCAATTTATTGTGTACGAAATATTTTATTTTATTAAAAACATCAGAATAAAAAGTAAGTCTTTAATGACATGTAGTAATGTACCTAAGGTTACTTTTTATTCCATTTGAAAAGGACTTGTTAGATGTTAACGATTTAAAAAAATACGATAACATATATATGATCAATCGATGGGTAAATATAGTTAGGTTATTTTTTAGGGCGACTTGCACCATTAATTTATATATTGTTTAAGTACCACTTAAACACAGTCGCCGTCAGTGTTTGTTTTCAGTCATAGAATTTCAATAATTTAATCAAACGAAGGAGAAATCTCGCCACTAAGCACTTATTAATTTCATAGTAGCTACAGACTAAAATATTGCGAACAATCTTTGCGTACCTACGGTAGACGTTCAGTGAGGTCGATATAATATACGAGTACATTACAAAACCTATTTCAGTTTGACTCGAACTTAGTAGTCTGCTCGAGTTCTAGAAATAGAATATCCGGCATTGAATAAATATATGGTTTAAACACCCCTGGGATTTGATCGGCTCCGTAAAAACCAAATAAAACTGTTTGGAAGGGTTGCGTTTTTGAATTTTAATGCTTTTTAAGGCTGAAAATAAACAATAAATAAATAAAAATAAGATCATCAGGGCTGTCACTGCAATTGTGTTATTTTTTGTGATGATGTAAGCGTCTTCTGTTAACAAAGATAAACTCATCATGAGACGTGGCGTATATGTTTGATAGCATAAAAAACAGCTAAGCGTACCGTTAGTGCTTACTAAACAGCTGACGTTTCTGAAAATCTATTTATAAAAAGTAGGTTCTAGTTTTAACAAAGCTGTATTTCATACCTGTGACGGGCGACGTTGCTAGCTTCGAACAACGTAAATATATAAAAAAAGCACTTTGCTACCACGCAATTAAGTTCACTTTCGGTGTTTACCAAAATATATTGTTCTAAGTTACTGAACATCATACTCACGCGAAGCGAATATAAACATGCCTTGAGCTCAACATCGTTACTATATATTGTAATAGAGGAACGCATATTTTCTTTTAATGGTCAAAGTTTCGTTACAAGTGCCTATGTTTACGTATGTTGCTGGTGAAACTTTTGTTAATTCGTTAGGATTTAAAGCCTCTGAATCTTTAGCGGATGTGCTTAATGTACAACAGCTACTTTCTAAATGTTTTGTTTGTTAATTGTGTGTAGTCCCGCTATTTTGAAAGGTGTGAAATGGATCATGCAAATAAATTATACCTATTTATGTTTATTGGGTCTTTACTGTTTCCTTGATATGGTGCTATTTTATTTTTTATGCCATTAGCTACTTGTATTCTGAAAGACAGTGATATTAACATTTATAACGGTCATTGCATTTGAATAGCTTTACAGCAAAGGTATATTTCAATAATCTAACAAATTAAACAAAAGCCGGATAAGTTTTTGGATCTTATCACCTCAATATGATCCAAAAAATGCTGCACAGTTTTTCACCAAAACAGTATTATTTCCCACAAAGCTTTTGAAAGACAAACTTTATGTATTACAAGTACATGCAATTTATAAACCAAAGTGTGCATAAAGAGTTCAAACACACAGGATACGTTCCGTCTGATCCGCAGATCGCTGCGATCTATGCGTTGTATGGAGTTCTCTTAACCCTCCTACATGGTTGCGTTCCGATCCCGTATATCGTATATCGCAGCGATCTGCGATCGGATCAGATGACCGGAACGCATCCTGTAGCGGAGCGTGTATTTGAGCTCTAAGAAAGTATAGTAAATATCGCTGTTACGCTAAACCACTAAAAAGGCCACTCATCTGTATTCTTAAGAATAGTTCAAAGCGAACTTGAAATCACTTGAGATTCTTTGAATTGTAAAATGGGCTTTTACGAAGAGTGGTAAAAAAGCGACCGACGAGGATTTCCTCGAGTAGATATTTTCTAATCTTGCTGACAAAACAACACTGGAAATACAATACATGAGAGAATGTTTTGATCAAGAGTTTCGAGGCTTTTTGTCGCTTTTCAAACATTTTATGTAACAGGTTTGTTTAGCCATTTTTGTCGATAAACAATGTCATTTTCAATCGCAATTATTGTCTTAACGAAACGCTTACCTCGAGTGGCTTTGTACACCGGTTTTCAAGGTGTCGCCATCTCTGAGATCCCGGGAATGAACTTTTCCATATTGGCTCAGGTCTGGGTGTTTGTGATAACACCGTTGTCTACGATTTCCATAACACAAGTGCTTTAGCTACTTACTTTGGTATCGGAGCATGTGATGTTGTCAAATATAAAAAACATGTGAAAACCTATATTAAAAGTTATTTCATTTTAAAAGATAGCATCGTGGCTTTTTTAATTTAGATAAATTTAAACTACGACTGTGTCATCTATTTATAAAAACAATTCTGTCATGTGTAAATATACTTCGTTACGTTGAAAAAAATTGCATCAATTAAAAATAACCCATCTCTTTCAATTAGTGAAACAATTTTTGCCATGCATAAAAAACTAATTTCGTTACGTTAAAAACACTTCGCTCAATGCATCAATTCAAAAAGCCATAACTTTTCATAGAATATCGTCATATCTTCCATCTGCGTAGTTCCGCTCAAACGGTAATGCACGTCCGACCTTATTCTGCGATCGGCTGGAAAGATGAGCCCAGTGTAGGATCTGTCACATATTTGAACAGCTTCTATAAAAATTCCGACGACGTTCGATTGTTTTATTCGGGCTAAATCATCAACGTAATTATACTATATATAGCTCGATTACCACTCACTGACTGACTGACTGACTCATTGACATAATTGTTCTCCCAGAAGGAGGTGGAAAAAGGTATAATGATGTTTGGGGAAAATGTGCAAAACCCCAATCGAACTGGGGAAAAATTATGACATTTGGGAAAAACAAGATGGCGGCTGTGGGGAGATTTGTAACTTTTTTGTTTTCCAACCGATTGTGTTCAAACTTTCAAGACTGGTAGATTTTGACGTATAATATTTAGAAAAATGAGAAAAAGTGACAAAAACAAAATGGCGGCCGCGCTGGAAAGCTTTAAAAAAATCGATTTTTGGACCGCAAACTGCGGGGCCACAGCTCTGAAGTGTTGTTTGGTTTGAGAAAAATATTTTTACAGTTTCACCACACTAGCCCTCAATTTTGACAAGATTAGAAAAATTAAAAAAAAAAACATGATGGCGCCTGTTGTAGTGGCCATTTTGTTTGAGGTTCGAAAACATGCCATTTTTAAAGTCAATTTTCTTCCAGATGGCGACACTGGAGTGTTTTGGGGTCCATAAAACAGTTGTAGGTATAGACATAGTGTATAGATTGGTAGAATATTTTTACCTCATTTCGGGGTAATTTTCGAGATTTACCCCAAAATGAAAAAAAGTGAATCGACTACTTTTTGGGAATTTCGAGTATGAGGGTTTATGTATTGTCTGTATACAAATGACATTTTGGTATTTTGGTCGACAACTTCTGGCAACCCTGGAAACTGCTGAGGAAAAAGTAATTTTTGAGATAACCTTTTTTCAAGTTCTATTGTGGTGGCTGGGTGCAAGTGAGAAAGAAAATCAAAACGTGGTTGCACGCAGTATATGCTGCAGAATATAGGAAAAATATGAACAATAGAAAAATCAATATGGCGGACGCGGCGGCGGCCATTTTGTAAATTTTATACATATTTTAAATATTCTAAGGCTATTTTGAGGCAGTTCGCAGCATTTGAGAAGGTTGGCATGTATTGGCGAATTATGCAACATATTAAGGAGTATTGCCATGTAAAAGAAAATTATCCATTTTTAGGGTACTTTTTGAGAATTACCCCAAAAATGGGAAAAATAGAAATAGCGGCATTTTCAAATATTTTTTATCAAAAACCATTAGATTTTGCCAATACTAATGACATTTGACTATTTTTATATCGATCGGATGGCAACACTGGAATTAATAGTAAGGTTAATTTTCCGGGAACCGCCTTAATTATTACCAAAAAGGAGCAGTTGTAGAGGGGTGTAAAGTATGAAGAAAGTATTCAGGATCTAAAAAACTCTCAGAAAAAAATATTAATAGTGGAAATTCAGGTTAAGATCTTCACGACGTGGTACTGCCCGCCAAATTGGTACTACATAGGTAAATGGTGCTCGAACTAAAGTTGTAGAAGACTTTAAGCAGATTCTGAAGCGAGGAAAATATATTCAAAATGGCGGAAAAACAAAATGGCCGCTCAATTTTCTGGTACTGCATCAGTTTTATTGCAAAAAGGAGCCGTTGTAGAGGGGTACAATGTATGAAAAAAATATTCAAGATCTAGAAAACTATCAGAAAACAATATCAGTAGTGGAAGTCCAGGTTAAGATCCTCATAATGGGGTACAGCCCACCAAAATGGTACTACATAGGTAGATGGTGCTCGAACTAAAGTTGTAGAAGACTCTAAGCAGATCCTGAAGCGAGGAAAAAATATTCAAATTGGCGAAAAAACAAAATGGCTGCTCAAATTCCCGGTACAGCATCATTTTTAATACTAAAAAGGAGCAGTTGTAGAGGGAGTACAATGTATTAAAAAAGTATTTAGGATCTAGAAAAATATCAGAAAACAATATTAGTAGTGGAAGTCCAGGTTAAGATCCTCATAATGAGGTACTGCCCACCAAAATGGTACTACATAGGTAGATGGTGCTCGAACTAAAGTTGTAGAAGGCTCTAAGCAGATCCTGAAGCGAGGAAAAAATATTCAAATTGGCGAAAAAACAAAATGGCTGCTCAAATTCCCGGTACAGCATTATTTTTAATACTAAAAAGGAGCAGTTGTAGAGGGAGTACAATGTATTAAAAAAGTATTTAGGATCTAGAAATATATCAGAAAACAATATTAGTAGTGGAAGTCCAGGTTAAGATCCTCATAATGGGGTACTGCCCACCAAAATGGTACTACATAGGTAGATGGTGCTCGAACTAAAGTTGTAGAAGGCTCTAAGCAGATCCTGAAGCGAGGAAAAAATATTCAAATTGGCGAAAAAACAAAATGGCTGCTCAAATTCCCGGTACAGCATTATTTTTAATACTAAAAAGGAGCAGTTGTAGAGGGAGTACAATGTATTACAAAAGTATTTAGGATCTAGAAAAATATCTGAAAACAATATTAGTAGTGGAAGTCCAGGTTAAGATTCTCATAATGGGGAACTGTCCACGAAAATGGTACTACATAGGTAGATGGTGCTCGAACTAATGTTGTAGAAAACTCTAAGCAGATCCTGAAGTGACGAAAAAATATTCAAAATGGTGGTAAAACAAAATGGCCGCTCAATTTCCCGGTACCGCATCATTTTTATTACCAAAAAAGAGCAGTTGTAGAGGGGTGTAATGTAGAAAAATGTATTTCGAATCTAGAAAACTCTCAGAAAAAATATATTTAAAGTGGAAGTCCAGGTTAGGATCCTCATGATGGGGTGCTGCCCGCCAAAATGGTACTTCATAGGTAGATGGTGCTCAAACTAAAGTTGTGGAGAACTCTAAGCAGATCCTGAAGAGAAGAAAAAATATTCAAAATGGCGGAAAAACAAAATGGCCGCCATACAAAATTACAGAAAACCCAGCACTAGCAACTAATTAAGAAGGAGATTTCTCTCTCAAAGTTAAAATCAACAAACAAAACAATAAAATTTAAATGTTTTGATCTGATGACATACATATTTGCAAAGTTACAAGCATAGTAGCAAGCTAGAAATATGAAAACATTATTTTTTAAAGTACACATTACTGGGCATCGAGCGTTTAACTTCAAAACGTTTACTTATGATAACACGTAATGAATATTCATCGTCATTCCACATACATACAGCATAGCAAAATGATCGTTCACAGATTAAATAAAAAATAAGGGGTTATTCGTTTTTTTAAATTAATTAACGAATACCAAAATTTAATTCATTGACATAATTGTTCTCACAGAAGGAGGTGGAAAAGGGTATAATGATGGTTGGAGGAAATGTGCAAAACCCCAATCAAACTGGAGAAAAATTATACCAATTGGGAAAAACAAGATGGCGGCTGTGTAAAGAAGTATAATGTATAAAGAAGTATTCAGAGTCAAAAAAACTCTCAGAAAAAAGGAATGAAGTGGAAGTCCCGGTTATGATTCTCATGAATAGGTACTGCCCGCCAAAATGGCACTACACAGGTAGATGGTACTCAAACTAAAGTTGTAGAGGACTTAAACCAGATGCTGAAGCGAGAAAAGAAATATTCAAAATGGCAGAAAAACAAAATGGCCGCTCATTTTCCAGGTTTAAATTATTTATCGATTACCATAATTTCATTTCATTCATTGGCATTATTGTTCTCACAGAAGGAGGTGGCAAAGGGTATAATTTGGATGAAATGTGCAAAACCCCAATTGAACTGAAGAAAAATGATGACATTTGGGAAAAACAAGATGATGATGTTTGGGGGAAATGTGCAAAACCCCAATTGAACTGGGGAATAATGATGACATTTGAATGTTGAATGTGGCGAGGTTTGTTATTTTTTTCCAACCGATTTTGTTCAAACTTTCAAAAACGGTAGATTTTGACATTTAAAATTTAGAAAAATGAGATAGACTCCGCACTTGAGATTTGAAAAAAAAAATTTTTGGACCACAAACCGCGGGGCCACAGCTTTGAAGTGTTGTTTGTTTGATTGGAGATAAATATTTTTACCGTTTCACCACAATAACCCTCTTAATTATAATCGTAATCGTAAAACCGTACCTAACCGTAACCAGAACCGTAGCCAAAACCTTAACCGTAATTGTAATCGTAACTGTCACGAACGTTCGGGCTCGGGCTCGGGCTCGGGTTTAAGTTCGGGTTCGGGTTTGGTTCGATTTAGTTTAGGCGTTGTGTTTTTTTTACATAGAAAAACAATGTCACATTCTCATATTTATCAATATTCCATCTTATTAATTTATTTACAAACATAAAACACTAATTTGTTATTATATTTCATTAATTTTCCTTATTCTATATTTATTTCATACATGCGACCTCATTTCATCCATTCTCCAAATTCAAACTATCAACCTCCTTGTATAAAACTCCTTGGTATCTATGTATGTATTTTTTATTACATTTTAATTCATGTTCGACAACATTTAAAAATATTCAAGTATTCTACTATCCTTTTCTCACACTTCCATTTTACATCATTCATCCTTTTCACTCTAATACTTTTTTCTTGCGTTGGCCGTTTGCGTGGTTTTTCCCGCCTTTTCTTGGGAAAATTTTCACTCTTCACGGCGCGAAGCTTATTTTTACTCCGAATTTTAAGGAGACTGATATAGTTTTAAAACAAATGTTGAAATTTTGTTGATTCCTTTTGAGAATAACATATTTTTATTCAGTAAGTATTTTAAAAGTAAATTAAAAGATGATTTTTATAAAGTCTTCACATGTTCGATGAAATCGTTTGATTTTTTAGGCTTTTCATACTGTTTTGGAAAATCTCGTTGTAGAAACACAAACAGCTAATATTAAATACTGTGAAAAACCGCTGTAAATATCATTTTCATGACAAATGCATTAATCAATAAAGGGTATGTATGTATTCTAAGTATTTTCTATTAACTGTTCTTCGCATTTATTTATCTATAATTATTACTCCTTTTATTAACTCCTTTTTTTATTTTTCAATTCCAGGAGCGAACAGGAGGAAAGATATTGATTAATTTTTGTTTTTGTAATTTGATGATTAAATTATTATTAATTAGTAATAATTATAACTACATTATGCGGGGCAGCTCCAGTCCTCATCTTGGAAGTTTTTATACGTGCTTTTCGTCTGTTTCAAGTAAGGGCGTTCTTATTTTTATGATTTTATTTAACAAGAAAAACTGCGACTTTGGTGTAGCGAGACGACGGTATTAAATTGTACCATAGAATACCACAATTTCGTAAAAACAACTCTTAATTTTAACAACTAAATATTTTTTTCATATTATTTCATAATTTAAGAGTGCAAAAGATAAGGTGCCCAGCCCACCCCATTCATTTTGTTCAGTTAGTGTGATATCAATCATTTCATCACCTACCTACTTACCATACATAAGTCTTTATTTTAAGTTTTTCTTGCATCTCTTTTAATGTTTTAATTTATTTAATATACTTGTATATCTTTAGTCTACTTGTTTTATTTGTAAATATTTAAAAATCTGCTTACTATTTCCCGTTTCTCTGCCGGGCAGGAAATAGTTGACAAGGTTCGGGCTCGAGATCCGAGTTCGTGTTTGCGTTCGGGTCGGGTCAGTTTTGTGTTAAGATTCGGTTCGGTTTCGGGTTCGGTTTCGGGTTCGGGTTCGGGTTCGGGTTCGGGTTCGAGTTCGGTTTCGAATTCAGTTTCGAGCTCGAGTTCGAGTTCGTGTTCGCGTTCGGTTCAGACCAGTTTTGTGCTAAGATTCGGTTCGGTTCGAATTCGGGTTCGGGTCAATTTTGGGTTCGGGTTCGGGCTCGGGCTCGGTCTCGCTCGGGCTTGTGTTCGGTGTCGGCCTCGGGGTCGGCTTCGGGTTTGGGCTCGGGTTCGATTTCGGGTTCGGGTTCAAGATGGTTTCGGGTTCGCGTTCCAGTTCGGGCTCGGGTTCGGGTTTGGGTTCAGGTTCAGATTCCGGTTTGAGTTCACTTTCGGGTTCGGGTTAGGGCTCGGACTCAGACTCGGTCTCGGGCTCGAGTTCGGGCTTGGGCTCCGGTTCGGGTGAGGGTTCAGGATCGGTTTCGGGTTCTGGTTCGCGTTCGTCGGGCCAGTTTTGTGTTACGATTCGGTTCGGTTTCGGGTTCGAGCTTGGGCTCGGTCTCGCCCGGGCTTGTGTTCGGTCTCGTCCTCGGGGTCGGCTTCGGCTTCGGGTTCGGGCTCGGGTTCGATTTCGGGTTCGGGTTCAAGTTTGTATCGGGTTCGCGTTCCAGTTTGGGTTCTGGTTCGGGTTTGGTTTCAGGTTCAGATTCCGGTTTGGGTTCACTTTCGGGTTCGGGTTAGGGCTCGGACTCAGACTCGGTCTCGGGCTCGAGTTCGGGCTCGGGCTCCGGTTCGGGTGAGGGTTCAGGTTCGGTTTCAGGTTTTGGTTCGGGTTTGGGTTCGGGTTCGGGTTCGGTTTCGGGTTCGGGTTCAGTTTCGGGTTCGGGTTCGGGTTTGGGTTCTGGTTCAGGTTCGAGATCGGTTTGGAGTTCAGTTTCGAGCTCGAGTTCGTATTCGCGTTCGGTTCGGACCAGTGTTGTTTGTGCTAAGATTCGGTTCGGGTTCGGGTTAATTTTGGGTTCGGGTTCGGGCTCGGGCTCGGTCTCGCTCGGGCTTGTGTTCGGTCTCGGCCTCGGGGTCGGCTTCGGCTTCGGGTTCGGGCTGGGGTTCGATTTCGGGTTCGGGTTCAAGTTTGTATCGGGTTCGCGTTCCAGTTCGAGTTCTGGTTCGGGTTTGGTTTTGGGTTCAGATTCCGGTTTGGGTTCACTTTCGGGTTCGGGTTTGGGCTCGGACTCGGACTCGGTCTCGGTCTCGAGCTCGAGTTCGGGCTCCGGTTCGGGTGAGGGTTCGATTTTGGGTTCAGGTTCGGTTTCGGGTTCTGGTTCGGGTTTGGGTTTGGGTTCGGGTTCGGGTTCGGGCTCGGGCTCGAGTTTGGGTTCGGGTTCAAGTTCGGGTTTGGGTTCAAGTTCGGGTTTGGGTTCAAGTTCGGGTTCGGGTTTGAGTTCGGTTTCGGGTTCCTGTTTGGGTTCGGGTTCAGGTTCTGGGTTCGGGTTCAGGTTCGAGTTCGATTTCGAGTTCAGGTTCGAGCTCGAGTTCGTGCTCGCGTTCGGTTCGGACCAGTGTTGTTTGTGCTAAGATTCGGTTCGGGTTCGGGTTAATTTTGGGTTCGGGTTCGGGCTCGGGCTCGGTCTCGCTCGGGTTTGTGTTCGGTCTCGGCCTCAGGGTCGGCTTCGGCTTTGGCTTCGGGTTCGGGCTCGGGTTCGATTTCGGGTTCGGGTTCAAGTTTGTATCGGGTTCGCGTTCCAGTTCGGGTTCTGGTTCGGATTTGGTTTCGGGTTCAGATTCCGGTTCGGGTTTACTTTCGGGTTCGGGTTTGGGCTCGGACTGGGACTCGGTCTCGGGCTCGAGTTCGGGCTCGGGCTTCGGTTCGGGTGAGGGTTCGATTTTGGGTTCAGGTTCGGTTTCGGGTTCTGGTTCGGGTTTGGGTTTGGGTTCGGGTTCGGGCTCGGGCTCGAGTTTGGGTTCGGGTTCAAGTTCGGGTTTGGGTTCAAGTTTGGGTTCGGGTTTGAGTTCGGTTTCGGGTTCCTGTTTGGGTTCGGGTTCAAGTTCTGGGTTCGGGTTCGGGTTCAAGTTCGGTTTCGAGTTCAGGTTCGAGCTCGAGTTCGTGTTCGCGTTCGGTTCGGACCAGTGTTGTTTGTGCTAAGATTCGGTTCGGGTTCGGGTCAATTTTGGGTTCGGGGTCGGGGTCGGCTTCGGCTTCGGGTTCGGGCTCGGGTTCGATTTCGGGTTCGGGTTTAAGTTTGTTTCGGGTTCGCGTTCCAGTTCGGGTTTGGGTTCTGGTTCGGGTTTGGTTTCGGGTTCAGATTCCGGTTCGGGTTCACTTTCGGGTTCGGGTTTGGGCTCGGACTCGGACTCGGTCTCGGGTTCGAGTTCGGGCTCGGGCTCCGGTTCGGGTGAGGGTTCGATTTTGGGTTCAGGTTCGGTTTCGGGTTCTGGTTCGGGTTCGGGTTCGGATTTGGGTTCAAGTTCGGGTTCAGGTTCCTGTTTGGATTCGGGTTCAGGTTCTGGGTTGGGTTCGGGTTCGAGTTCGGTTTTGGGTTCGGGTTCGAGTTCGGGTTCTGGGTTCAGATTCGGGTTCGCGTTCGGGTTCTTAGTTCAGATTCGGGTTCGGGTTTTTAATTCTGGTTCGGGTTCGGGTTCGTCAAAAAATAGGCACACTACGCTGGGCCCACTGCTTTCTCAATGTAATTTGATCTTTCATTACTATGATTTTAATATCAGCCAGCGAAATTCTTAAAAAAAGAATAGAGCATTAATTTTCATCGGTCTGCAACACAAGTTAACCACACATGCATGCATCACCACACCGCACTGCAACTTGCAGACAAATCGCAATGTGATTTGATCTGATGCGCACCACAATCCGCAGTCCGACCCTTCAAAGGCCGCCACTTATTGATCAACAGAACGGTGCCCGCGGGCTGCTTCAGCAGCCCGCGCACCAGGGCGAAATACTAGTTTACATTATGTGGTTCAATTTGAGAATTTGTACTTAAGTCGTGCACATTTGCCTTTTTGCTTACAATGTGACTAGGATGTCACACATCATAAAATTGTCCTGGATATCAATGAGTTGAAAATACTTGTTTTATCCGGGATAGAGTCATCAACGTAATTTTATGGTTCAATTTTCGAATAAATGTCTTGTTTTGTTTCAGGTAAGTGATTATGGAGTTTTGCGAATGGTAAATTTTTTATTATAATAGGTACTTTCTTACGTCTATCTCTACTCTACGTCTAACTTTTAACATTCATATATGTATTGCGATTTTAAAAGAAAGTGGATGAGTTTTCTGGAATCCAATTGTAGTTGTACCTACACATTTGCTGGTAATAAAATAATTGATGGTTGAATGATGAACGGTTTTTTAATTAAAAACATTCTGGAAATTCGCATTATAATAATTATGAAATACTGCCTAATTAACACATTTATATAATTTTGTGAGAATTCTAGCAGTAGTAGTTTGATTCCAATCAAAATTAAAATCACTTTTAGGGAAAAAAATAAACAGAGTTTGTACTACGATTCTTAAATAAAAGGTATCTTGAGGGTTTCCTACGCACAACCGAGAATTAGTTTTCCAAATTTATACAGAAGAAAAAAATATAATAACACTCCACTGACCTGTCACTGCACCCTTTCTAGTCTCAGAAAAGAAACAAATAATACTTATGTTTCCGTACTTGCAGAGGGATTCGTTAAAAGGGTGAAGCGGTCGTCACATTGTTTATTCAGTCCGACCGTCGGTCAGGGCCCTAATACCGATCGATCGACCGTCGGTATGCCCGCACGGCATTCGAGTTCGTGAGGTAACGGTCACGTCTTACGTATACTGTGGTATCTGCAGATACGTTTTTAGTGGCATACTTTCCGTCTTAAGGCGGTGTTGGGATTTTAAGGAAAAGGCTATGTTATTAAAGGAATGACACAGGGAGACAAACTTTTTTGCTTTCCTTATTCCGGTAGTGTCCGATAACAGCCTTAACTAATAAATTCAAACAACCAACAAGTTTGTGATGATAATTATAATTAGGTTTTGTTCTAATAAAAACGGTTTGTCATAGTCACTGTTGCCATAAAACACCTCAAATCCTAGATTATAAAAAATAAATCGCACAGAAGAGTCATACTTACATACCAAAAAATGATATCTTTTGTATTTTTAACACTTTCTCCATGTTAATCACACCCATCGAATAACAAGAATAACTATGCAAATTCTAACATTTCGACGTAGCGCTTGAGCGGGGCTGATACGGCTGGATGTAATTGGGTTTTTACTTTTTTGTTTACGTAAGTGGTTTGACGGTTCGTTCGTTGGTACTGGGAGTTTTGCTTCGTGTTTTGATCAATTCCTGTATTTTTCTTTTTCGCTTTTTGACTTTTTTCGGAGGTGCTAATGGAAATCAGTCCTAAGGCTTTATTTGTTTGATTTAGCTGTGAGCTCTTTTTAATCTTCAATAGTTGTGTATAATTCATGACTGGTTTATTCTCCACTTTAGTCTAGATCTGGTCTTAAATTGTTATCTCTTCTCGGCGTTATCAATGGTTTGCTCTTAGCTCTATCTTTATCTAGTACCTCGTTGATAGCTATATTTATTGCAGCTCTAACAATAGTCACAACGCAGCTTGCTTAACTGGTTCATTACAATGTGTTGCCAACAATTCCTGTGGTTAATAAATTAAGCTAGACTTCCGTCTCAACTTGAATAATTTAATAGTTGGATTTGTTATAATTCAATGTACTTTATCTGGTATCCAATAGCGACTTGTGATTTGTTAATAGTGTTTGCAATTTGTCCAATCGATGCTTGTAAACTGCCTATTCGAATGAAATAATTGACAGCTAACACAAGAGCAAGAATAATTTTATTTATATCCTTTAGACTTTAAAGTATGACAGTCACCAGTAAATTATTGGTACTAGGGATATACAGGAACAGGAAATCGAGAGTTCACTACATACAACATTATATAATATTTAATAAATTTAAGATTTTTGCATTTCACAATGGTATTATATCTATAATATAGTAAAAATCATAAAAAGGCTTGCGTTGAAATTTTTGGTATAATAAATAAAGGAATAAGTAAATAAATAATACATAAATTATTGATAATTTATTTTAATTTCATAATAAATATCTTATTAATTTAAATTATTAATAAGATAATTATTATTTATTTATTAATAGAACAGTAGTCCATAAAATTGATGAAACTTTTAGTTATTTTTGTAAATAGGTAATTATTTATAGAATCTAATAGCGGCCACTCGCGAATTCATCCGCGTGGACGATCATGATGAAACATGCACCAGAAGTTTAAGTTAGGTTTGACTCTCAGAAATACAACTGTTAAAACCACATCCAATTGGGAATGTCTCAAAAAAATCAAATTGGCTGAATTTTTTTATAGGTAGGACTAAGTACCTTATAAATAAGAAACAGTTTCCGAATTTTTGGTTGGGTGCAAAGATAAATAACAAAAAGTTCGCCTTCGCTAAAAATACGGAAGTAACAGCAGAATGGAGATGATTTCCTAGCCACCACCTGCAACAAGGTATTTAAATAAATTTCGAGACAAAATTGTATCAAAACTTTATTTTAAATACATGTTGTGGTTGTACATAAAGACCCCTCATTTATTTAAATATTGTATTGTCCATATTAACGAACGTAATTTTTTAATAAGTTATTGAAGCAATCATTATTGCTGTCGGCACTACAAAGAGTTATAGTTCCAAATTCAATGGGGTATTCAACCCTCGCACAACATGATAAGATGTAATAACATTACCAAACTCGAAATTCCTGTTGATAGGATGCCCCCTATTATTTAAAGGTACAATCACATTAGCATCTTATTACCGCATGCATATCTATCGTCCCTTCCTGGCAAGTTGTGAAAACATCCCTTTGATCTTGCGTTCTTCCCTCGCGAGGCCTCGGCCATTACGCAGAAATATATTCTTACCCATGGGTAAAATACATCATTCTTGAACTCAAGTGTTTAGGTAACGTCGAAAGTTTTGAGGACATTAATTTGTGCAAAAGAAAATATGTCGCAGTGAGGGAATGAGAGTAAATCTTATAAAACTTTTGGGAAATTATAATGTCGAATACTTTTATAAATCTGTCAACAGTTGACACATGTTTGATGATGCGGCAGCATGTGGCAAGTTTCAACATCTGTGCGAATGGAATAAAAAGTTATTTAACGATTTATTTCTTAGGTAATAATCAAGATTTATATTTCCGTTGCATGAATGTTTCTTTTATGTACATGCACTAACACATTTATTTATCCAACTCTAATCTTACTGAAACTTTTATGCTGTCTTACTTTCAAGGCCAGCGGAAAGAAGTCGCATATCAAAAAAAGTCGTAAAAGTAGCCCCAAAGAAATCTCAATCTTATCACAATGCCACCCTTACGAAACTGTCCAATGATTCGTCCAGAGCTTAGTGAAAAATCAACACAAGTGTCCATTCCCTTTTAAAGATTAAGACTTCTAATCGCATCCTCTGCGACGTCCCGAGTCCCGACCCTCACGATAAAGGGAGGCTTGCGGCGAGATAAAGTACCTTCTTGAGCACTTACCTCTTCAAAACTCAGACCCTCTCTATTGTGAGATGCATATTAAAGGCGACCCGGCTTTCTTGCGAGCCCGCTTCTTGATTGAAGTTCTAGCTAATTTATGTTTATATAAAATTCCTGCTTCTTAGATTTCCTCGACCTTAATAATTGTGTTGTGGTATTGCGAGATTTGAATGAGCGCTTGTGTTCGTTTATTCTCTTTTTTGTAGTTAATTAAAAAATAAAATATCACTCAGGCTTTTCATTATTAACTTAAATTATTAGTACTGGACTAAAACTGGTATAATCTTTTTTTTTTCAGTAATAAAGTGAACGGGTTAAGCAATTATAGAAAAATCAATTTGCCTGTATAGCAATTATTAAAACAAGTTTTCTCTTTATGAAATTGAATTCAAAGTCAATAACGTTCGGTCTCTATAAATACGGAACTCTAAATTATAATTGAGTCAGCAAATCAAATCGGATGAATGAGCAATCTAATATTCATACGTATATGTATGCAACAAGAACTTATTAACCGAATGTTCGAAGCTTCTCTTAGTGAGAACTTAATTATGCAAATCTCGATGGATAGACAATATTTTACGATAGCTCATTGCATTCCATAACTTTTATTAAATTGGTGTAACGACGGTGTAACGGAACGTCGGGTTTTTGTCTTTGGCGAAGTGTACGGAGAGTAAGCAATGGTAGCTGAAGATTAGGTTTATTGTAATTTGATTGTAATATAACATTTATTCGCACTCAATATTTCATTTCATACAGTCAATTCGCTTTCATGGTCCTTTGTCGCCGTAGTATTTCCATTTTACCGTAATTTTTCATAATTCATTCTGAAAATTTTTCACTATCTGTCAAAGTGTCATTACGTTTTTTGTTTCGGAATTTTTCATCGTAAGGGTGGTGGAGCTCCGTACGACAGGGGGTTTTTTAAAGCGACCAGTAAGAAATTAGTGCGCCTCTGCTTCACGGAGGGGAGAATGTAACGGAACTTTGGGTTTCTGTCTTTGGCGAAGTGTACGGAGAGTAAGCAGTGGTAGCTGAAGACGTGTAGATGAGGTTTATTGTAATTTGATTGTAATATAGCATTTATTCGCACTCAATCTTTCATTTCATACATTCCATTCGCTTTTAGACGGATTGATTTTTTGTCCATCCACTCAATAAAATTTTATCGTTGGTGGAATTATTTTCTTGATTAATATTATTTTGAAGAGTTTGTGTGATTTCTAGTAATATTAGACGAATGGTGCTCCAAAGCTAGCGAACAATAGTTAATTTCAAATAAATTTGCCTCTGAGTCCGAATTAACTAAAGAATCTTAGAGATACTTTTACACAAAAAAATAAAAAACTTTTAAAAATTAAAAAGAAAAACCTCCTTCAAAAAACCTTAAAAAAATGCTATAAAAAACAGCTTCAAAAACAGCAGCTCTAAAAAGCAAGAAATAATATTCAAATCTGCATAATTACTATTCAAGTACCTACGCATATCTGATATTAAAAAAAACGTCTTTTGAAGTCGGGTGGGGCTACAGATATTTTTCTTTTTTAATCATAATAACATTTATCGTGGTTTCTCTTTCTCAATTTGATTTTTTAATTCTTAAAGCCCCACCCGACTTCATTAGACGTTTTTTTTAATATCAGATATGCGTAGGTACTTGAATAGTAATTATGCAGATTTGAATATTATTTCTTGCTTTTTAGAGCTGCTGTTTTTGAAGCTGTTTTTTATAGCATTTTTTTAAGGTTTTTTGAAGGAGGTTTTTCTTTTTAATTTTTAAAAGTTTTTTATTTTTAACTTTTTTGTGGTAGGTATGTATAAGTAAATAAGAGCGATGATATAAATATATTTTATTCATATTTCACACATTTCAATGGTATAATACGCCTAGTAACTCAATATCCACTTTTTGCACTGTTAATTTTAGCAAGGGTCAGACATGGGGTAGGTGACCAAAGTGTATTATCTCGAGGTCCTCCGTGCTTCAGAAGACACGTTAAGCCGTTAGTTCCAGCTACATTTGCACATTAACACCCACCAATCCGCATTGGGCCCGCGCGGTGGGTTATGGTCCATCCCATTCATCAGCCCATAAGTAAGGCTTGTATCCCAGCCCCAGTAGTGACAATAAAATGGCTGATGCGAAACCTTTCAATACCGTAGAGTAATCACTAATACACTATCCAATTTGATTTTGAAGAGTTCTCTTGTGTATCTTCGAAGTCCAAGGTCCAATGTGAAGGAAATTTAAATGAAAACATCCTTAAAGTATCCCCTTTCTAACGAAACAAGAATCATCTAAATCGGTTTATAAACAAAGAAGTTATGTCTGAAGATCCGTTAAAACTCGTGCAAAAGTTACCTAAAAAATTACAGTATTTTCAGGATTACTCAAAAACTACTGAACCGATTTAAAATTTTCAAAAAATGGGACCACCTGGGGAGCAAACCTGATAAAGTGGCATTTGAATCATGTCAATCGGTTCAGCCGTTTTCGAGTTATCGGTGGACATACATAAAAAAAAAAAAAATAAAAAAAAAAAAAAAAAAAAACAAATAAACAGTCGAACATAGAACCTCCTCCTTTTTTTGAAGTCGGTTAATAAAATAAGTATTTTCTTTTTACAAAGTTGAATTTATTTTTGAGGTGAAGTAGAATTATTTGAAATCTGTTTTTTTATCCAATAGTACCTCTTTTAACAGTTTAATTTAAAATGGCAAGTTCTAAAAAAGATTTCATGATTTTTTGAAATGATTCCATATCAAATCAATTTCAAAAACAGTCAAGTATATTTGAACTACTGGTGAATATAGAATTCTGAACTTTGGGAATACACCAGTCACATATTTTTCTATTTTTGGTGGCTTCCATTAGACTCGTGGTCATTTTCTGGAGCTAATCAAATGAGCCTTTTGAAAGGCCGCTATATGTTTCCACGCATATGAGTACGTATGCGGTACTCGACACACGATAGCCGTTGCGACACTTTTTTCACTCGCTTTACAAAAAGCAATCTATGAATCGACCACCGCACACGGAGTCCTCCGTGCAGGTGGGAAATTATCATGACGCTTTTATTGCACAAATATTAGAGTCTATAATCGAACGGAACTTTTATTTTTGAATAGATGATGTTCGTGGTTGTAATATGAGATTTGCGGCCATGAAAGCCAGTGTCGCTGAGCTTCGGGTATTAGATTACTACTCTTTGCGGTTAGTGGAAACGGCATGAGCATTGTGGTCGAGGAGCTTCTCACGCTGCCAACTGTACTTATAGCTCGAACGTGTCTGATCTAAGCACTGGTTAGTGGTTATTGTTTCATACGTGTTAATGTGGTTTTTGTGTTATTGCATTTTTTTAGGTGTTAGTTTGATTCATATCTGGCATTTAATATGTATTCTTGATATCAGGATGATACCTATGAAATACTAGCTTTTGCCCGCGACTTCGTCCGCGTGGACATTGGCAAAATCCCTAGGGGACTTTTGATCGGGATGAAAGTATACTATGTTTAATCCAGGCTATAAAATATATCTGTGTGCTATTCCAAATCCGTCGTTTTTGTATGATTAAGTAACAAATATCTGAGCATCTAAACATCCAAACTTTCACACTTATAATATTAGTAGGATATAATTATCCATACTCAGTTCCTGATCGTCCCCGTTCCCACTCCCGTACCCGTATAATTTTTCCATACAACATTTTAACCCCCATTTCAGCCCTCTAAGGGTTTGAATTTTGACCACCGTGTTGGACTTCTAAATAAATTCCATTTTCGCAATCAACAGCTCATAAAATCTTAATAACGACATCCATAGCAAATTTAGGCTTTTTTACCCCATTTACCCTCTAAGGGGTTGAGTTTCAGAAAACCACGAAATATGTGTTTGCTTATTTGTTTTTAAAAGTACTCCTACGAAGTTTTAAGTTAACATGTTTAACTATTTAATAATTTTCTCCATACAAAATTTGAATCCCCTTTTCACCCCCTTAGGGGTGGAATTTCCAAAAATCCTTTCTTAGTGAATTTCTACACTGTATAAAGTATCTAGTACAAAATTGCAAGACTAGGTCCAGTGGTTTGGGCTGATGGGCGTTGATGAGTCAGCCACCCTTAATTTTTATATAATAATAAATTAATGTTAAAATATCTACAGAAAAGATTCCTTCATACATTTTATTTAGGATCAAACATATAAAATGAATGGGTATGTAGACTCTTTTATGTTTATAGCTTAAAACTATTGTATAGTGTTTTTAACTATACGCGCAACTCAGTGGAGTTGGTTTAACTTTAAACCACCAAGTAAGCCAACACACTGTTTCATTATACGTATTTTATCTAACAATGTAAACTTTTGCATGTAACATCAAAAATACTACCAAGTTGCGCTAAGAATAAAACGGTTTATAAACAGCGCGTTGCACCCAGAATAATACATTGTTGGGCACCGTAGCTAGCTATACAGAATTAAATTCTACGTCGCGTACACTGGCAGACTATTCAGCTGGGTATCCTAAAACAGCCGTAAAGATACCAAGAGCTGTGCAGTTGTGAACCAACCAACTTGTAATTTATTCGTTCCCTAAAGCGGTGCATCACTGAAGACTTCTGCTTCGGAGTGGGCGGAACCCACCATTGTGACAAAATAATGTCTCCTCACCATACCTTCCAGCTGCATATAGAAAGAAGCACTCTACTCTCTAAAACACAAAACCCAAATTCGCTCACACTATCCGAGCAGATGGTACGCCAAGATAACGCTGAATAATCAACGCTTAAAACGTCTGGAAAAGGAAGATACGGTAATGTAATATGAATAACAAAACGACAGAGATATATTCCTATTTAATTCTTATTACAGCGACCAACAATGGTGTATAAATTGTTCGGGATGGTTACTTCTTCGAACATAAATCATAGGGAAGGCTGTCGCGTGTGTCTGCGCTCTATACATAGATACGACAATTTTTCGAATAGGCTCTAAATATATATTTTGTATTGTTTCCACTCTACATGCAACAAGTTCTTTCGAAATTCAATTCAAAATTATTAAGGGAAAGAAACTATTACTTTCAGTGATGATTTTGCTTTATAAAAATACGCATAATTTCACTTAGTTATTCAACCATACTGTTAAAATGATGAAAAATCATACTCATACGTGCTCTAACATATATTTCGTACCCAGGTTAAATAAGAGCTGTAAAGTTTATAATCCTTATCCATTACCTTCTTGTTTCGCTTGAAATCGCTTTTGAACTCGTTCGAACAGCCTCAGTAAACTCGCTTGCGAGTGATTGTGTTTCGATGTCGACCCGCTCGCTCGCCCCGAGTTCAATTTTACGCGCGGCCGCGTTGCGTTTTTGATGCGTTCTGACATGGCGACAGTTGCGACTCGCGCTTGTAATTCGCAGATTAATTACTTTCGCCGAGCCATAAAGGGGCTTCGGATCACCTGTCCGAGTTTTGTGCTTGTTGGTTAAGTAAATTAAGTTGAAAGTAGATATTTTAATTGGCTTAAATGTTGAATCACTTTTGAGAACGTCTGGTCGTTGTTACTGCAAAATAAATACGCCAGTAATTGTAACACTATTCCATTCAAGTTTAGCAGAATTGTTGTATCTGTAGTGTAGTTCGAGACATAACATTTTCAAAAAATCTAAAACTAATATTAATAATGATATACATATAATAATAAAATGTTATAATATACATATAATATTACATAACATAATATAATAAGTGTCCCTTTACTTTATTAAAAGTTTATTTATTTATTATTATGATCATTCATTGAAAATGAAATTAAAAACAAAGTTCATCGCAATATATATCACACTGGCAATAAACTTCATTTAATAATCATAACCTTTTCCTGCTGCTTACAAAGCAATTCCGTAAATATGTTATTGTAACTATAGGTTACAAGACAAAACAACCCTCGCACACGCAATATTGCTAATATTACAGGCATTACAAGGATAATATTGATGATGGAATGGTGTGGGCACACAGCCTTAGGCATACATACGATACAAACCTGAAATACAATAATGTTCCTACTAGAGATGTACCGACTAGTGGGGAAAGCTGACTATCTGGCCACATTTGTAGTCGGCGGCTAGTCAGTAAACAGCACCGACTAGTCGACGAATTACTTTATTCATATTTTAATGCTTAAATTGAAATGTAGAATAGGGATGATTGAAATGATATCGATCCAATAAATTGTAGTTAACAATTTTATTTTAGTAGAATCAGTCTGTAAATTTTTAGCATGTACATCAGCATGGAAAGCTAACCAGTTGAATCACGAAAACAGCTTTTATTGTGAAAAAACGTTTTTATGAAAAAACAGTCTCAAGGTCAACATGTAAAGTCTGACGTGCTATCTAGGAACTCTTCCTTTGGTTAGTAATTATTGTACTTAAAGAATACTTAGTCGGCTTTTTTGCAACCGACTAGTCAGGCTAGTCAGCCAAAGTCATAGTCGGCCCGTCTCTAGTTCCTACATATTTTATGTCTTCTGACAATAAAATGATTGTCCAAGGATAAATATTTTGTTTTATTTCTTCAAATAAACTTTACAAAAGTTGTATAAAAATATCTCAATTTTGTTAAAAAACATAATTTAAATTAAAAATTAATAAATTACTATACCTATGGTTCATATTTTGATGATATGAATGCAATTACTATTCCTAAATTATCTTGTATCTTTATTTAAAATTATATTTCACGATAATATGTTATTAATGAACAAAATATGCTTTATTGAACCAACAAAATGTTTAAACTTATGCCAGAATGTTCACTTCGCCAAAATAAGTAGTTTATGACATTTTATATTGGTTCAATATTTTGCCATATAATATAAGGAACTTTTAAATGAGATGTAGTTAAACACACGCCTTAACCACTTCACAAGTAGCTTAAATTTAGTATAATATGCCCGCATAACGACTCATACGGACCTCAGATTAAAATTTTAATGAAAAGTTGGCACATGAAGGGACGACGTTTACTGCCTAATTTAGAGTTTATTAGGCACTTACCGCGTCTAAGGTTAAAATTTTCACAAATGTATCGTGATTTATGCGATGATATTACACACATAGAAGTTTTTGTATTCTAACAATAATTTTGCACGAGAATTGCCATTTCAGATTACTTTTGACAGCTAACTTTTGAAAAAGAGGTTTAGTCAAATATAGGTTTTAGTCCGAAAGATGATAAAAAGCATTCCGTGCAATAAAGCATAGTACGTAGCGTTATTTTCGTTTCGGTATTATACTAGTGGCTCAGTGAACTGTAGACCTCGCGTTTGTGCGTTAAAAAGTTGCTGAAATGTATGTTGTTTAAAAATTAATCTTATGGATGTCGGCACGAGGTTTGTCTTACTAAATCAGTACTATATGCTGTTTGGTAGCTGTATTTTTTTATAATATAATATTCGATGCTAGATGGCTAATTTTAAACATTTTTCGAAATGACTGATAAAAGATTTTTTTCTTCGAAAAACTGATTCTATAAAAAAAATATAATAATCGAACCTGCTTTCACGAGAATCGGTTCTACCTGAAGAGGAGAACAATCGGACAGCCGGACAGTGGGATAGCTGGACAGACATATGAAAGCATTTATGGCCAAGCTGAAGCAGAGACAAATAATATGGTTTGGTACCTAAGTCAATTAATTATTTCAGTACTAAGTTATTTTCAGTCGGATGAAAGGCCAGAAAAATATTGGCTACGTTAATTTTATGATCATTAGCTGAAACCTGGCATTGCATAACAAAGTGTTTAGGCAAATTCATAATGCTCTAAGTAGGTTACCATTGCAATTCTGTCGTTTCTAGCCAATTTAACTAAGCTATGGGCGCTGCTTGATAATTCGACCGCGGGGTGCGTGGCGGAATGCCAAGCAAGCGGTTTTCGCCCCGATGCTTACATACATGTTTGTGCACCCTGATTTACGATTCTACAATTTTGGCAGTCAAAGGTATGGTCTGCGAATCTTGGACGGATTCCGGGTGTGTGCTAGGTGAATTTTAAATTCGATTGATGTCACTAAGTAAGGATTTCAGCTTTGTGTAAAACGTACCGCGTAGGTACTGTGAAATCAATCTTACTTTTCTGACTTTCAGACAAAAAAGGATAATATGCAGCAAAATGGAACATTAAAAAATCTACTATAGGTACTACTTAACTTACTTAACATACCTTACTTATTCGAGAAAATATTGTTGTTGCTTTATGACACTTATAATTTATATGAACAGCGCTCATTTTTGATCTCGTCTTAGGAACAAACAATGAGCAATTTTCTTGGGCTCTGCCATGCTAAAAGGTTCTTATACCTACTGAAAACCACCGGCTTTTTCGCCAAACCATAATTACGTCTTACTTACATACCGTCTTATTCATAAAAAGTTGTGGAATAATAAGCTTGTTACAAGGAATTTCTTGAAAATCATTATTATTAATTATTTAAGAAACTCCTTGAGCGATTGCTCAATAACGACAAACGCTCTATAAATCTATAAGACCAACCCTGAAATCGCGAAAAAAAAATCTGCTGCTTCATACAAAAATCAAAATCGAAGATATCAAAATGTATGAAACAGCTGATATTTTTTTCGCGATTTCAGAGTTGCTCCCATAGTAAAAGTTGTTCAGTTTGATAGTCCCTATATACCATATTCGGCATTAGGGGTATTTTTGTAACACCTTGTATAACGTTTAATAAGCCATTACAGCATTTTAACTAAAATTGACTATAGCTCTATTTTAAGACTTTTTTATGAATAAGGCGGTATTCATACTTAATTATTGTAACTGTGGTGGTTCGAGCCAATCGTGTACGTACAGAACCTAGAAATTATTAGCACAGCAATATCAGAATAATAATCAAAGGCTCGCCGCATTATGGCGGAGCCTCCGTCGGCTGTCAGCGACGTAATTGAGAGTTGGCGAACGCTTTGCCATGCTAATGTGGTTTGGACAAGCAACATGTTGGATACGCAAGATCGACCGTAACAATTTTGATGTACTAATTTAGTGTTAGTTTATTAATACTGAATAATATACCTACTAGAAAAAATACGATTCGCACCAAATCATGTTCTCGAATGGGAGTCGAACCCGCGACCTTTGGATATCCGGTTCAATGCTCTGACCGCTGAGCTACCGAGTCATTAATGGGAACGTCGAATTTCTTCTAGTATATCAACTTTTATCTCACCAATGTACAAGGAATTACCTCGACATTCAATTGAAACATCATTCCAGATATTTTAAACAATTGATTAAGATGAGAAAGCTTTATAATTTTTAGCATTCACAATGCTATTTTTATATAATACTAAATAATATACTACAAAAAATACGACTCGCACCAGAACCAGATGTTAGTTTATTTTTAGTTACAACTTTGAATTATTTAGTAGTGTCTCATACGCAATTTTTTCTTAGTACTATTTTATAAACGTCAATAATAGTTTAGTGAGAAACTCCTATGATTTAACTACTGTTCAACTTAGTTCAATTACCTTATGTTAAAACGAGCTAGGTTTCAGTGTTCATTTACGCGCATTCACACAGTCTAAATGAATTGCTTTTCAAGTTTACTCACTTGGCCATTGGCGCTACTAAGGCTTAAGGTATGTACGTGCACATAGGGAGACATATTTGCACCAGTGTTATTATAATATTATTAGAAGGTAATTTGTGTCAACAATTTGACTATTTTCTACAACAATATTAGGGCAACGACACGCCATTGACACAACGAATCAATCAAATCACACCACATTTGCGATTCCTGAACTATTTTATACCCTAAAACCAAGCAATAAGGTTGTTCAGGGTTACCTGTTTATTTAAATTTGTTAACCGCCCTTTTAAGGCCGTCACTCGAAAATTGACAGCTGGCGTTTCTTTGATAATATTATTGACAAGCTAATTCATTAGCTGTTACACTAGGGGCTGATATCTCGACAGCCTCTTGTGTTTTTTTGAACGATTTTAGCCCTTATAGCGTTGATTTAAAGTGTGGCATAATTTTGGGGTTGTTTTTCCGCGACAAGCAATTTTTTAAGTAGTACGTGTCTTGGTTGCTTAATACACCGTAAAACGTCAATATGAATATTATTCTTAAAAACGTTTATCATACTCGTACAATGCCACCATTATTTACATTTAAGATTCATAATAACGGTTTATTTTAACACACTCGACGTTGTGAGAAAACATACAATATTACTTGTCGTTTCATCATCAATGTAACAATCAATGACTTTAAAAAAAGGGGATTATTCAAGTCCACGAGTCGACATAAATCAAGCAATTATTTGCAATTATCACCAATATCGTTTCGGGTAATAATACGAGATACAATACATAATATGCTATAATTCGTTAACTTGTCTAGTGTATATGTTACTGTAAAAGCCCGTAATTTGGTAAATCTTAGGTTTTACTAGCAAATCTTAGGAGTTGGTAAATATAAAGATTTTATAAACAAAAGTAATTTTTTCGGGCTTTTACCAATGAAGAAGAAGAATGTTGGACTTTTTAAAATAAAACAGTGAATTAGCTATCATATATAAGTCTTTATTTCAAATTACCTATCAGAAAAATCCTTAAATATTTTTCATTATCATTACTATTTCTCAGGAGTATTTATAAGTTATAATTATCCATCAATTAAATCCGCTTGAATTATTATGAATTGGTTAATTTATCTCTTTTCTTTTCTTTTTACCTCTTTTCTTGTTAAATCTTAGATAATAAAAAATTACCTACATAAATACTTTCTGTGCCTTTTTTGCGTCACGAATTCACGAATGTGAAAAAAGTCATTTCACACCCTATAACTAAATTCGAACCCATTGATAACGTTTACGTTTTCATTTCGGTGTGAAGTACAGCCACGTCGCTTTCGATACGACTTCCGATTAAAGCACCTCGCGGAACCCCCTTCACTCTTATTGTGTCACCCTCGCCACGATTTTTCATAGAAGCTCACCCATCCGCTCTTGAACGCACTTGATTTGCGAAGCACGTACCGGTCGGCCAACTTGTACAAACATCTAAAAGCGAATTTCACCTTTGTTACGAAAAGAGTAAAGGCATTCAAAACGCACGTTTTAAGCTTGCCGTTTACTCAGACGATGTTATAGGGAGAGATGTTTTGCTTCTACCATGTACGCTATGATAGTTTCAGCGTTTCGTGTCCGTCCGCCGTTTGCTAGCGGAATACGCTTAAACTCGTCTAGTATTTCATGATAACCAATTGATTTAAACGTCCACTTACTAAGTTTATCCGAAATAAATTGACTCTGAACTTATTCAATACTTAATAATATACTAGAAAAAATTCTACACGTCACCAGAATTGTCTCAGGCGGAAATCGAACCCGCGACCTTTGGAAGTTCGGTCCAATGCTTTTCCAACTGAGCTACCGAGTCACTAGTGTAGTACCTACTCTTACGCTGCAAGCCAGCGTATTTTTTATCAATGTAATCAATGTTACCTCGACATTCAATTGAAATATCTTTCCAGATATTTTGGCAATTGATTAAGTTGTAACAGTTATACTTATAATTTTGAAATTTGAAATTTTAGGATTGACAATGTACTTTTGAATTTATTGCCGTGTGTCATACATTTTATGTCGACATATCAGCGACTGATGTCTGCCAATTTAGTGATCACGTACTACTGCATGCAGGTGAGAAAAGTTGAATTATTCTGTTAACACGTTTCAATATACCGTATTATTAATGGTGCATAACAACTTTCCGTAAAAAGTGTGCATAATTTCACGTCAACACTTTCGCAAAATTGCAATACAAGATAAGTCATTGTGATTACTTGGCATGAACAGTAGTAATTATGGTACAAGGTTGGAGTTTTAAAAAACCTTAAGGGGCTGACATGAGCCAAATAGCACCGCCAGTCGATTTTATTTTATTTATTCTAAATAAGCCCAATTTCTTAAAAAAGGAATCAGTCAAGGTTTTGTTAGTAACGTCTAATATTTATTATTATAGTAGTCTGTTATTCAATAAACATTAGACGTCATTCACAAGGCCTTGACTGACTCCTTTTTTAAGAAATTGGGCTTAATTAGAATAAATAAATTAAAATCGACTGGCGGCGCTAGTTGGCTCATGTCAGCCCCTTAACAACCGTGTACCATACGACGTTTTTTAATACATTTGCCAGAAAACAGTATTGGAACCTACTGAACCTCGCTTACAGTATAAAAGGAAATCTTGTTAAAAATTTCAAATTTGCAGTGCTGATAATGTCAGTCAGTTAATCAATCAGTCAGTTTCTTCTTTTATAAAGGTACTGTAAGGATAGTTAAGTTTGTAGGCTGTGATTAGCTGATGATAAATGTTTACTCTGTAAGAATGTAAGCCTTTTTAGAATAGATATGATTATTTGAAAAATAAATTAAGAAAGAAGGCTTGCGATGTAGTTTTTGACAGAGTCTATTTGGACCGGCATCGAGCCAGGTCATGCGAGATCTATAGGGAATATTATAAAAGATAAAGTGAAATATCTTCTGTTTAATTTAATGACTTAAGAAAGGTCTCCACAGTACCTACCTAAAATATATATGAGACATGCTTAGACATGGTACACTGCTTGCGTGGACGTGAACGAAGTGTGTTCTACCGTCTCTTCTATAGTTCCACATAAACAATGGAACGTAGGTACACATCACGTCTACGCGTACACACTACGCATCCAGTGTGTGTTGGCCTTAAAAAGCAAGTCTTATTATATTTTAGTATGTAGCAGGACGTGTCTCAGCTAATACTGTTTTAATGAGGGTCAGCGAATTCTTTGTTTATGCGTTGTCATGGCGACGGGTTGAGTTTTTGCGGTCTCTTAGGGCTCAGTTGAACCCTTCCTCGAACTTTAGGATAGTTAATTACACAGAACTTTTGGTTGCGCGTTTTTGACGCACCCTTTGAGTTAATCAAATTACTGTTTACTTTCAAAACGTGTAGCCTTCACGTGTTTTATGTGAAAACAATTTCGACATGTTTTAATAGTGCGCTATAGGCTTTGTGAAAGGGTCGTTATTATTTCACGAGGAACGTATAAACGCAGTGGTTGCTTTTAGTGTTCCTCACCTAGCGAGGAGCCTCGTGCGAGGCACACGGCAATTGTCGTGCCTCGCGACGTCCGACAGCGCGCTTGGTGGGGACCCACCTAGTCACGTTAAAACAGCTGGTCGGATTTTGATGAAATTAAAATATAAAATACTATTTATCCTGGTTAAAGGTTCCCTTAGGATTTTCTCATATCCACGCGGACGAAGTCGCGGGCGGAAGTTAGTTAAACTATAAAGCATAAAAAAACAAATGGTTTAATTAAACACACGTTTTGAAATTAACCACTATCAGTCATGAATTAATGATTTAATATTTATTTAACTAATTTTCTATGAATTTTATTTATCAAAGATATTTTTTGTGTAATGTAAACACTATTTAAAAAATTACAAATTGAGTAATATAATTTAAGTTCCATACAGGCTCATGAAACCATCGTCAAAATGCAACTACAGTTGCAACCAAATATTTCTGCAACCATTATTGATATTCCCCTTGTTACTGCGTTTTCTTAATTTAGAGTGCTATTTATTGTATACCATTATAATATTATGACTACTAAATTGCTGCCGGTGAAGTTGCAGGCAATATTACTTAGGCTTGACCTCGGTCCCAACTGTAATAAATTAGATCATGCCAAGCTCAAGCCAAAACTGTAAACTCAAAATGAGAATTTAGTAAGGCTCGCTCGAGTAAGTTAAGAATAGTTGATTTAAATAAAAGGCGTGTTCCATGTATTTTTGGTTTGTTTATGATTAAATGGCTACTGTACAAAAAATCTGAAACTCAAGCCAAAACTGTAAACTCAAAATGAGAATTTAGTAAGGCTCGCTCTAGTAAGTTAAGAATAGTTGATTTAAATTAAAGGCGTGTTCTATGTATTTTTGTTTTATTTATCATTAAAAGGCTTCATTACATAAAATCTGAAACTGAACGAGGCAATATTTTCCTTCATTATTTTGACTGTCTCCGTTTACAGAATAAACTTGAGTCATAAGCAAAAAGTTTGAGTTGAAAATTCACAAAATCTCTATTTTGCCCAGAAAAATCAAAATCGTTTTACATCATATTGTAAAACATTTGCCTATCAAAAACTAAGTTCCTATATAACAAACCTATAAAATACCAAAAATTAACACATGTAATTTTATTTATTTTTATTTGTAATCAATCAAACAAATAAGGTTTTCATCGAAACTATTGTCCATTACGATAAGAGAGATGTCCATTATTGCGGACAAATAAATAAACTCAGCGACAAAACGGCCGACAGAGCCTTTCCGCCCCAAAAAATATTGCCGGGACAATTTCGCTTATAACTTTATTTCTTTATAGAGCCGACTATAAAAGAAAGTCTATAATTCAGAAATGTTGGTTACTTTTCACTCATTGTAGTGTATGATTTTAATCGTAATTTTGGGTATACACTTATGATTGTGTTCAGAACGCGTTTGCAACAGAAGTAGTTGCAATTACAACTATTATTGTATTCTGTGGTAGTAATCAAGTGTTGTATAGGTTTTATACGATACTACTGATATCAAATAAAATATTTAAGTAATAACTTTCTTAAGGTTACTTAAACAGCTGTTGTTCTTGATAGTGCTTTACTGATTATAAGTTAAAAAATATAAAGCCTACACAAAAAATAAATTGAGGAAAATTCGTCTAAATTAACATTTGACCTTTTCCGAAGATCCAATTAAAGATGGTACTGAACAATCGAAATTAATCTGAACTCCTCAAACGATAGTATTACAAATGATCATATTTCAAAGTTTATTGATTGATTTACAACGGTTCATAGTGTACCAATGTCTGTTTTCGAAATCAATTTATCTTTCGTGGTCAAAGGAGAACACACAACGTGGAAGTATAGTCATCTAGATGACCCTCAAAATGGCCGCCGCTTTAAAATCGGTTGAGTGCATTCAATATTGCACTCGCAATGCATACATTTGCTGACGTTGACAATGTTGTAGGTGTGAATTTGCTTTTGCAATTACCTCGCTTTGATGCGCAGCACAGACTGTGTAAATGGCTTATATTTATCTTTGGAAATTCCGAATGCTTATTGCACACAATGTATATTGTACAATTTGTAAAAAATAAACTGTAAATATTCTATTTAGAATTTGTTTCCTAATGCTTTTCATCAAATAACACCACTCTTATCCAAGTGTCTGATGAAACAACATTTTCAGAATTTTATAATAGCGCTAGTTAAAAGTAAGTACACACGACGGCACCTCAGACTATACATGTTGACCTTGAGACCGCCCTTATGCCGTGCGTAATAAAGGCTGTTTTCGCAGTTTAATTGTATAGCCTGACGTGCTGTACCATAAATTTATCTAGAAATAGGTGCCTAGAAATTTGAACTCTTAATCAATCTCATAAAAACAGTATTACGATTTCATTCTTAAAAAAATTATCGCGATTTGATTGTAGAAAAAAAATGATAATTTAACAGTTACCTAGTTAGTACAGTAGCGCCATAAGTACTTCTTTTGAAGACACGTGAAGCAAAATTAAGCCCCGTCAGAAGATAAAAGCGGCTTTTGTAAATTGCTGACCGGAAGAAAGATTAATAATGCTTAGCACCACTGTTCCACAATGAAGCCTTTCTCCTAATTAGGCATCAAGAAAATGAGAGGATAATTTATTTCAGTTCATTTAATACATAAATGTGCGTGCCGGATAGTAATTAGCTTGCTACTGGTCGTGTTCTTCAAGTACTATGATTTATTAAGCACAAATGTCAACCTTTTAAAGTTTACAAATTGTCTCAAGAGAAATGTTTACAGAAACAAAAATAGTAATGACTATGTATTTGGATAATTAATAGTTTTGAATTCAGTTATACATTTCCGGACTTATAACTTTTATTAATTCATAAAACATCAATGTACTTAGAACTTTGTCACTCTAAAAGCTATTACTTTTTTGAATAGAAATCAATTGACAAATGACAACTACAACAAAGTGGCCAAAGTGTTAAACTGTATACATATTTTTAGATGTGACTGTACATTTTAAATTCTGTCTATACAATCAGTGGTGCAATATGGTTATCAAATGTTCATTTACTCTTTAAAATCCATAAAGTTAAGCTTTTTACCCTTTAATATACTTTAATTGATACCGACGTCCGTCGTCGTTTTATCTGAGATCCATTAACATATTTTTTCAAAAAGTTAACCTTGGATAATTTATACAATTGACATCAATTCTCCAACTCTTTGTATTTCAATCCGAATCTAATCTAGTAACAATTCTATTTCCACGACGAATCAACAGATTTAAATTACTCGGGTCCGGTAGAGGTGTATCTGTTATTGGCTACCTTATAGGTCAACAGGTCGAGATCAGTGCCCCTAGCACGAACATTATATCAAGAAAAAAAACGCACGTCAAAGTACTCGACAGATAATTATCTATGGAAAAATTCATTTCGCTTTTCGGCGATAGATGGCGCTGTACAAATTTTCCATATAAAAATGCTCCATCGATTTTTTTTTACGCGCGTTTTTTTTTCTTGGTATATGTGCGTGCTACGGGTATTCGTCGAGAATGAACTAATTTTTTACCTTTCCTATAGCTGGCCTCCTATCTTGATATTTGATGAACGGAATCGGATTCGAACATCCGTGTCATGGAGTTTGTTTGTTGTTAATTCTGCCGGAAAAGTCTCGTTATTAAACGAAATATTAACTTGAAAGTTTAACAAACTAAGTCTACTGTAAATTCAAAGTACTTATTTTGTCTAGAAGACAATGATTACATTAACAACCAAATTAATAAAAATATGTATTTCGTTTTTTTTACGCTAAATTTCACTTCAAAGTAAGTGGCAAAAAATGACCTCTTTTCGCACCATTTATTGTATATTTATTTGCCAACATCGTAATCATCATTATAGCAAATGTGTGTCCTTATCGAGTCTAATAATATGCTTTAAATCTAGCATGAGAATAAAAAACTAAGTGTAAAAAACGTAAGGCAATTTGTACAGACAGCTGATTCACAAGCTGTATTTTTAAGAATTACAACTCTCACTACAATCAATAAAGCTTAATATTAAATGAGAAAAAACGATGACAATCTGATAATGTTAAGCTACTGAACTATAGTGTCAAATTAAGCTCTTGATTATGGTATGAACAATCACTTAGAAAAATATTAATTAGTAATTACGTGTACGTTACGTAACAGCTTTTATTGGTGACGAATTTAAGACAGCTATATTATTTTCCGTCACATAATAATTATTTTTGTGCCTACTAGCAGTAAAAAGCTGCACGTGCAGCTTGAAAGTTTATTGTTGTGTTTGTAGAAAGCTTTGTGGTTATAACTTTGTAAAGGATCTATTACTATCGCTATTTCTAGAAACTCTGAGTTCGAACACTTAAACACTTTTTAAACAAATATAAAACGAATCTTGTGTTTACACCAATAAACACCAATTTGCAACAACAACTCAATAATTTACTATATTTAGGCAAAGAATAAATGACTGTAGTAGGTATAAATTTATAGATAAATAAATATTTATAAATATTGTTATAACATCACATACATTGCTCCGATTCCAAAGTAAGTAGCTAAAGCACTTGTGTTATGGAAATCAGAGACAACGGTGGTATCACAAACACCCAGACCTGAGCCAATATAGAAAAGTTCGTTTTCTAAATTGACCCAACCGGGGATCCAACCCGGGACCTCTGAGATGGCGACGCCTTGAAAACCGGTGTACAAAGCCACTCGACCACGGAGGTCGTCAAATTCTCTTCGTTCGCCCAAGTGACTGTATCCAATTACATCAAAACACATTGTTCGGTATAAATTGACTGTGATCACAGTAGTTTTTGTTTGTATTGTCCATTATAAACAGGAACTGCGTGACTCAAGTAGACACCGAAATGACACGTAACAAATTAAATATGATTATTTTTTGTTAAAGCTAAAATTGATATTTTTTCTACGGTATGCTTTGAATTACCGTATATTACCGCATTATCCAAGCTTAAATTATTTATTAAGTTATAGTTAAGGCTGTAAAAATACCTGTAGATATAAATAAAATCTCATTATTACCATCTCGAATTTCGAAATTTTATTAGTTGTGTACGTACAATGTTCGAGTACTTTACACTGTCACAGCCAATAAATTTCAAAGATATTGATAATTTATTTTACCTTATTGCTGCAAAGTAAGTCAAAGGTCGTCAATAGAAACGGCAATACATCATTTCATAACTCAAGAGAATGTAACAATTGATAAAACAATACATCACACTCATGATATGATCGCAACGGACGTATGAGGCTAATAAATGCGAACATGAATGTATAGGAATTTAGCACTTATTGTTATGGGAAATGGTGGATAATTGAGTGGCTTGGTTAATGTTATTCTATGCATAGAATGGTAAGAAGTTATATAAATAATTTTAAGCATCAATTAAAAATCGGTCAAGCGCAAGTTACAAACAACTGTCGGTTCTGTACCCATACAGGGTTATTAAAATTTGTAAAACATCAACAACCTGAACCCAATTTTTCCGAAAACAGACAAAATAATCGACTTTCCATACCAATGTGCAGCTGATTGAGTTTTGTATAAAAAGTACTTAGATATATTTTTTGTCTGTTTTCGGAAAAGTCGTAGAACAAATAATGTTGTCTAAGATGTTAGTAATCTACTCCTGCGAGATTTATTTATAAATCTTTATTGTACATATACACAAAGTAAGGTACAAATGGCGGACTTAATGCTAAAAGCATTCTCTACCAGTCAACCAACAGTAACCAGATAGACACGAATGCGGCACAAACAAAGAAAACTAATATTTACATGCATACAATATAAATATTACATAAATACACACCATTAAATACATGTCTACATAATTTTATATAATATTAATATAATATATAGAAATTATATACATACATATATATATATATATATATATATATACATACACACCAAATACCGAGTTTAGCAAAAGTGTTGACATTGACCTTCTCACATCACGGGCAAGAGATTGTTGGTGTTTAACAAATAACCCTGTATAAAAGTAATATTATCAGAAACCTAAAGAAAACCGTTCCCCTCAGCGTCCTAACCAAGGGTTGTCAATCATTAATATTGCAGTCTAGTGACATTCTGTGACGTCAAAAGTTGGTTAAACAATAAATATACCCATCCATCTTTACCTTATGCAGAGTAAATGAGACAGCAATACCAGCAATATGGGAACATGTCAGAGGGCACGTCATAACCCTACAGCCCCGCTCACAGATTACCATTTAGACAAGTTTTATGTAAATCACTTGTAGCAGCTTCATGTTTGAGATCATCCGCCTAGAAAAGTTCACTTTAGGTCAGGTTTTTTACAGTTTATATTTTTTAGACGTTTAGCCGATCGGTAAAATACAAAAAGACAGTTTTCTCTGCACACACATTGACATTTACGTACAGGCAATCTCTGGCCAAACCAGCGAGATCGAGTTCGAATCGAGTAAACGTTAAAGCGGAACTATGGAAACCCTTTTCAGTGCACCAAAAAATAACCGATTTTTGACGTTTATTCGATCCTACTGTGAACTCGATCCCATCGAAAGTAGGGGGGCAGGCAGGTATAGAAGTAGTTTATAGCGTAATAAAACAAGTGGAAACAAAAGACGTAATCCTTTTCGAATACGACCATAGCGACGTTTCTGTCTATCTAGAACACACTGTGTTTTTTTAAGAAGGCCTTATAGAACCGGATCAGTCAGTACAAAAATTAACTAGGACTCAGCTTCATTCCAATAATCTGTACCCATTAAAAAATAAACCTACTTGAGAGTTGTTGCCTATGGAAATGACAACAGTTACATAGTTTGTGATCCGTAGTAGATCTATATCATACTGAAGTTTAAGGACAAAGGTCTAAGGCATACAAACATTACAATGAAGTATGTATGAAAATCCGGGACGAAGTCACAAATAAGTAGACAAAGCAGCTTTTAAGTAACTTAATAATTATTTTAGTGTTACCCGTATTTACTGGTCCTTTCACTGTGACCTAACCACTGTGATATGACTTAAACCACTTTAGAAAAGTATAGATTCCACAGCCAATTAGATTTCATACAAAATTATAGCCCTCCCCCTTTTGCTAACTCCGCCTATTTTTTGTGTTGTTTTAACTTAGGGGTAAAAGTCTATTGTTTTATTTTGATGTATAGGAAGGTAATGTTTTAACTCTTTAATGGCGGAACCATATTTTAGGTTCCATAAGGTAAATATTCGTTTCGCTTTTTCGAAAGTACATAGTCTTCTCTTAGACATTAATTTTGCCATCTCATCATTTTCTTACGTTATAAAATAAACCTTACATAATATCAAAATGTAAAAAAAGTGTTCAAGAAAATATACCTCACAGAATTCTGCTACGGAACACTAAAAAGCTTTTCAATTTCCCCAAGATACTGCTACTTATGTGTGCAAATCGGTATATCTGATAGAAAATGCCATTTTCAGTTCGTCAGTACATTCGTTGATAGTCTAGTATATCGCCTCTCGTATCCGTCGGCTGACTGATTGGATCCCGTCGCTCCGTCGCTCTCCTTTGCCATCGTGTGAAATAACACGTCAGTCAAATACAACCGATAATAAATTCAATTTTCTCTCTCCGCACCGTCGAAATGACGACCGGACAGGATTAAACGCGTCTCGTTCGCCTTTTGTTCGCCACAATTCTTTCCTTTTCATGCTGTTTTTTACACCGTCCAACCGTTTCGGAGCTTTTCCCTTGAGTTTTCGACGAAAAGAAGTAGGCTAATAAAAGAATGCGTTATTTTAACTTCGCAATTTGGTTTGTTTACGTTCAGTGCCAACACCGTTACAAATCGAGTTTACTTAATAAGAATTCACCAAGAAAAACCTGTTTTTGAACATTTTAATATAGTATGTGACTGGCATATAATTTTCAATACGCAGTAATAAAACAATGTGTTGTTCTACTCGCAATTCAGGTTTGCATTCAGTGCCGACGCCGTCAAATTATTGAAACAACTTACAAAAAAAGCAATTACACTTTGCAGTACTTGTGAAAATAGAGTATAGAAGAATGTGTTCCAACTCACTACGTTTACACTCACAGGCGATGCCGCCGGCGGCGGCGCCGCTACAAATGCTTAAATCGGACTAAACAATTTAAAAGGCAACTTATTTATGCACTTTCAATATACCACGAGATTGTCAGCGTGCTTGCATACATCGCAATGTGTTTACAATGAGTGTGTGGAGGCGTTTCTCAGAAGCCTGGCTCGTGTACCTTCGCCTCGTGTGCCAATTAAATCGTGCTTTTTTCGTGTTTTTATTTGCACACACAACATGAACTGAGTTAACTCTAACTTATGAGCGTGTTCTGAGCCACAAAGGGTTAATAAAACTCGGAAAAAGATTAAAACAAAATGCGATCATCTTCTTTTGGGTATCACCGAATTGGTAACGAATATATGTAAAGCTTCAAAAATGTATTATTATGTTTTAAAATTGTTCACTTTTCTTTGCACACGGTTATCAGGTATCAAGAAAAATATTTTATTGCTTTCGCCCATCATCGTTGGATGGTATAAACTATATTCTCATATTAAAAACCAGTTTTAGAAATAATACCCCGAGCAATAAAGTGTGAGTTTTAAGTTCAACATTTGATACGCAGTATATACGAAGAAGTAACATTAATTCTTAGAAAAATAACGCCTAGAAGCGGAGTCCTTGCATGTAAAGTGAAGCAAATAAAACTAAGCCAAAATGCCTCAGTTTTCGTAGATTTATATCCTTTATACGTTACATAATCGTTAGTAATCCAATAAAATAGTAACTAATCCCCTAAAGGTAGAGAAATTCAAACATTTTCGTTCTTATAGATACGAGTAGGTAACACATGAAGGATTAAAATCTAAAAACTGAGCCATTTTGTGAGCCAAAATGACTCAGTTTTCAGTTTTTATTTGCCTCACTTTTGATGTTGCGCTTTAAATCTTCTTTTGGTTATTACAACGTTTATATTAAAATGTTTTGAAAATACTGTTTTAAAATAGTGAAGATAAACAATCATTTAATTTAGAAATTGAATGTATTCAATAAAAGCTTGCTCCATAATTTGCTATTTCATTTATCTAAAATAATAGATTAGTCTCCTAACTAAATATATGAACCAGCCTTATAATGTAATCGAATCTTCACTTCAGATCTCATCCAAACGAGTTCATGTTAATAACACCAAAGATGCCAGCCTATTGTAACCCTAAAAGGGAACGGTGCGGCATCGTTTGAAATCTAGCCTTTAGTTGAACTCGCATCACCATTCTCGGAGACATTTTGATACCTTGACAATTCAATACTATTTAGATAAGCCCCATTACTAATATCACCTGACAGTGTGACACAACATGTTTGTAGCGTGTGAGCTGTAAAATGATATTTAGGACTTTTTACGATTGTGAAGTGAGCGTTTAATGTGAAAGCTTTGATGTTTGAGTTATTTCGAGAAAGTTTCTCATGATTATAACTTTTAATGTGAAGTTTTATTACCTATTGGTTTTGTTAGTCACTCATCAATTTTCACTTAGCTGTAACCGTTATATTATTTTAACTTTTTATATGACTATGAGCTTACTGTAAGTCATGTACCATAAGGCTATGAGGCCGGAAATGGAACGAGCTTGCCCAGAAGAAGCCTAATTCAGTTTTTCTTAAAGTTTAACTGAAACATTAAAAAAATACTTGTAATAAGATAAATAATTATATACCGGAAAAATCGACGCACCCGTAGCACCTCAGACGGGACTCGACCCTAATACATTATTATCCTAATATCTTAATATAAAAATACCGTCGACTTGATAACCTCCTCCTTTTTTTGATGTCGATTAAAAATAACATTGTAAATGCGAAAAATCTCAATTTAATATATTATACTACTTGTAAGATCTGGAAACAATACAATGTAACTTTAATCAATGTTAGAAGGAACCAACTATTGTTTGAAATCTATGCTAAAATTTTCATCACCTTCCTTATAATGTCATTTATATTTTTGTTTCAGGTAAGACCACGGCACACATAAACGGCGCTGAAATTGAAACAGCTCCCTTTGATGCTCACACTAAAATGCATGAAAGTGCTGTTGTGAATATGGTACGTAGCACAAGATAATTAAGCCTGGATACGTTACTCTGCGATTCATATGCATTTGCTGAAGAGGCGGTAGATCTTGCAACCGCTGAAGCAGGTACCGTATGAAGGGTAGATCTAATGAAGTGGTGATATCCATTAAAAGGTAGACATTGTCATTATTCCGGATCCTGTCGGTTAAACTCCATAAATATTGTTGTGTATTCGTTAACTTGATTCTTAACTAAATATTGTCTGGTTCGATGATAGTCGCAAAAGAGAGACCTTAACTTCCCTGGACTGGTTTAAATAAAAACTATATACTACATTAAAGTGAGTGTATAATTGTGTATTAATGGAGGCATAGTAGATACAACCACGTGCAACAGTTAAATAATCCCCCTACTTTACTTTAAATTATATTTCACACCTCAAAATTTTGGGCTCGGTAAACGGAAATCGTGATATGGCTTTGACAAATGACTTTATGACCCTTATAAAGCTCAGTAACCCTTCTAGCTATAATATATCCATGTTTGTCACGATGATTATACACTACGCGTCAGAGGTGAAGGGGGGAGTCCTTTGATGTGGCCGCCTTGGCCGGTGGTCCACCAGTTATAGATTTTTCCTTTTATTCCGTCTCCGTATGGCTTCCGTCCCTTCGACTACTCCATTAAGGCATCATACGAGCACATTATGCTAAATGGCCTTAGTCTATTCTCCTAGCACTTTAATGTCCGTGACTCTTACCGTCATCAAAATCTTCGTGTCAGTTATACGATTCCCGACGCCTACGACTTTCAAATTAGTACAAATAAAGTTTATGGCTCAAAATTGAATTTTTTTTACAACTAAATTGTCAGACGTGCTATTAAGTAATCACCCATGATTTATATCTTTTTATATAAAATTTATTACTACGCATCGTCGAAAATTTATGTCAAAATTTCAATTACAACTTAGTCTTTGTGTAGAATCGTGCGATTTGACACATTTAAATGTAAGGCATCCCTTTTGTTCGCGACCGTTAAACATTTTCGGCTCCATTCGGATTGGAACTCGTAGGCGCGGCTAAGAGGATTTCGCAGGAGTGAGACGTTTACAAGAGCCATAACAATGTTATTCTTCGACTTGACAAGCTCAAGAACGGAGAACCGAGTGATCAATCATTGCGAAGTGCGCCATAATCGCATTACATATCGATTGTCGCTTTGTCGAGGGTCACGATATCGATGATCATGAAAAAACAATTGATGTTTGTCGAAGTAATAAATAGTGATTTACGGTGAGTGCGTGTTTGCTGGTGATACGATTAGAACAGTCATCAAATGCGCCTGCGATTTTATGACATACTGTTTTTATCATCATTTTATTACTGCAATGTAATGGTTTTTGAACACAAAACTTATAATTATCTATAAATTTTAATAGCATTTCATAAAGTTTAATAATGAAATTACCTCATTATTATTTTTGTACATCTGGGTCTTTTGGGAAAACACGATTATTGTACATATGGACTACCTATGTATATGATTCGGTACAATAGGCGCTCTGATAAAACAAAAGACGATCCTTATCGATCCGTAATCATCGTTCACGGAACTTGAATAACTAATTGAAATAGTAACGTAATCATGCACGGGGATATAATAACATCACTATGTTAGGTACGTACAAGCCCCTTTCCTGGGGGGATTTAATCGGGATAATACATGTGTCGCATCTTATTACCAATCTCAGATTGTGGCGAGAGCAAACAGCCGACGAGCCCTCGCGAGTCAACATGATATCACTTACGAAACTTTTCTCACAAAGTGTATTTGTATTGACGAATTCTTTTTCATCTTTTAGTGGGTCCGCTTACACAAAAGAGGATTTGTATCTATTTTGGATTCTGCTGATACAGATCGGACGAAGGACTTTTATCGATACCTACAGCTAATGTTCCCTTTAAAGTCGACAAAAAATTTTCCTGGACAACTCACATTGATTTTATATGTACAAAATTAAGAATACTCTTAGGTTAATTCTACCACCTCTCTTTTAAAATACCCAAAAGCACTCTAAAATGTCTGTACATATCATTAGTGGAATCAATTGTAAGTTATGCTCTTGATTGTTATGGATTGACATTTAAAACAAATTTAGAAAAAATTGAAAAGTTACAAATTAGCTTTCTTAAGTTATTAGTTGACAACAAAACCAAAAGCAAATGTAAAGACAATTATACGAAATTATTTAAAGTATGTAAAATTCTACCAGCCAGTCTAAACCACAAATACTTATATTTAACAAACTTACATGGCAATCAAGAGCACAGCCCATCAGTGGTTCAGCATACCTATAATACGAGGTCAATATCCGCTGGCAGATTTGAAGTACCTAGGGTTAGCAATTACTATGGAGACAGAACAATAAAAAAACGCCTACCCTATATACTGAATGGCCTGCCAGCGAATATTAGACAAGAACCAGATAAAAATAAATTTAAGCGTTTACTAAAAAACTTCTATTTTAATTGTATTTAATTATTAGAAAACATATTTTTAATTTCGAATAAGTAATATTATTTGTTTTATAGAAACTCATTGATCCCGCAGTCAAACCGACCAGTTGGTTTTGTGGGACAAATGTTAAACACAATTGTTAACCCTTATTTAATAAATAAATAAATAAAAAATGTTCCCTTTAACACCATATAAGATTTTTTCGTTTACAAACCTCTTTTAAAACGGTATTCTTGTCACAGTATTTATGACCTTTTTAAGCTAACGCAATAATTTTAAGACTGCATCAGCCTTTAAACTCCTAATTGGCAGACAGTAACAATTCTAGCATGCTATCAATGAAAGATCAAAATATATTAATGACCGTTATGCTTGAAACTTTATTATACTTCTCTTCAGTGTGACTAAAACGAGCTATAAATTAAATAAAGCGAACTCATAAAACCTGTATAGTATACAGTTGTCAACGATTCTTAATGTGGCAGTGAATTAGTATCTCTTTATTTTGTAATAAATAAAACTAAACGAAGTTAAGTTAAACGTAACGGCACAAGTAGCGCTTCGCGATACGCTGGTGTTGACATATTGTTTTATGTTAAAAATTAAATGTAACATATCGTCCAAAATTACATTCAAGTTAATTAATTCTTATCTTATATGTACTTTTTCTCTTTTCAAGGTTAATTCTGATCGATAGCGGATAATGTCACTATTCTTTTTCTTTTCTTTTTTCTACTTCCGTGTTCAACAATAATAATTATTGTAATTTTTACGGCAACGATACTTCATTGAAACTATGTGATTTCAGTATGATTAATAGAATTCAGCTTTTTATTTCATTACCTATGTTCACAGTACACTCGTTATGATAACATCTGTTTACATTTACGGGTGGTTTGACAAATTGTTCCCCTTTCAGAGACGGCGGAAGACGTCTTCATTCATTAATAATTTATTATTTATCATATTACGCAATTAATAATCGCCTGTTGTTTATTCCTTCAGTCTACATTATTTAACAAACGTTATGGATTGCTTTTATGAACATTTTGGTGTTTTGTTCTCACTGTATAACGATAGTAAAGTCCTGTTTCAACATTTGACAACGAAACATTATAAACGCCTACAGCCTTACCACAAGAGATTTTAAAACACTGTTCAACAAGTGTTTAACTTAGACACTGTTTAAATATGATGCTGTCACTTTTTTGACAATATTGCTTGAAAGAGACGGCATCACATTTAAACAATGACTAAATTAAACAGTGTTTTTTTTGTGGTAAGGCCGCTAGTTTTTAGGTGTGAAGAATCTCTTAATTGATTTAATAAATGAAGTGGTATCTCACGGCCTGAATGATAACGCGTGAAGATTAAAAGGTTTATGGTTAAATCTAAACTTAATTCAATTCATTTTTTGTGGCATGTAGTAAACTGATTCCTGTTATCCGGTTAGTATTTAGTATAGTGGTTTTAGTAATAGTGGTGTTCTCCTTATTTACCTATAAGGAAGGACTGTGCCCCAGCAGTGGGGACATTAAAAAAGGCTGATGGTCAATCACAATAGATTTAAGTAATTGCTTCATGTCATTCTTGAACAATGCATAGTTTTTGTGTTACATTCACAAGATTTAAAGATTTATTTAACTCTGCTTGGATTTGTTAACAGTTGCTACAGTAAAAAAGTGTAAACATTAATATGGATCACCAAACAAAACGTTTCGTATTGCCAATCGGATTTCAGACTAACCAATATAAGACAAAACATAATTTGCTTAATAAACGATGTCTTGCCTCAATAGTTTAGAATCTCACCGATAGGAAATAGCTCTGTATTTGCGCTAAAGCTATGAACAAAGCAAATATAAGCCGATGGGATAAATTCCCATGGGAGAAACGGGACTCAAGTGGGACTCGATGATTGAACCGATACTTAAGCTCAAGTATATTTTGTTGTTCACCTTAAAGCATTGTCAGTTCTTTTGCAACTTTCAATAAAGTGATGAGGGATTGGATTTAAGTATGTACAGTTTGAGTACCAAGCACACATCGCAATTCAATTTTTTTGACGGTATTTGAAATTAAATACCATTTTATTAAAGAGTTGCCCTAACTACGCCTGTATTATTAAACTTATATTAAAGTAATTGAACACAAATTAAACAATGAAGGATCCGAAGTTGTCCTGAAGCGTCATTTGTTTTAGTTTTTTCCGAGTTAAAACGATGAAAGATTGGAAAACTGAAGACTGACTGAAAGAAGACTGAAAACTGAAGACCGCTTACTGTAGCCGAGCAAGCCCCTTTTTTACTAGTTTATGGTTTTTTATATTTAATAGAGAAAAAAAACTTTTGGTTTTTATAATATGTAATTTTTCCTTTATTTTGTACTCTGTGTTTACTGCTTCTAGTTTATGAAAAATACATAATATTTTAACTAAATATACCCCCACTTATTCATTTTACCAGCCCATTAGTTCACTCAGTTGAAAAGACGTGAAGGCGTTACAAACAAACAACCAAACAAACGGACTTTCGCATTTATAATATTAGTAAGGATAAGGATAACATGTGACTGACTGCCATCAACATACTCCTCAAACCATATTATGGATCGGGCTGATAGGCATACATACATACCAATATTTATTGAGACGTAAGATCTGCTAAAGAAATTATAACCTATTGAAAACTCCCTCGGAAATGACAGGAACGTGAACGGAAGCTCACAAAAACATAGTTCCTTACGAAAATACCAGTGAATTAAGTAGCAAAATCTAATTTCATCTGCGTTAACTCACAGAGATTTGATTTACGTAGGTGGGCTGTTATCGATGAAATCCCAGCTCCGAGATAAAAGAAATAAATCACATGTCAGAACACCGCCTTACGCCAACGGAATTCCAAATCCGCTAGGAAATAAACCGGTGTCTTTTAGAAATTCCTTACTTTGAAAGATAAAAATGATGGAACGTCTTCGCGAAGGACTCAATTTATCTCATTTTTTTATTTGGAAACCGTTTTATTAAAGTAACTATTTAGTATAAAAACTTCAGTTTAAAAAAAATGCATATAAAATACATGGCATCGAAATGTATTGCAATAAAATCTAACTGAAGAAGACGTAAAAAAAAGATAATCGCCGTCTTTAAATAACAAAAGTGCAAAACAAAACAAAAAATATTGGATTCGAACTTGTGACTTAAAGTGGATGAATTAGGAAGTGGACGAGATAGGAAAGTGGACTAGTTAGGAAGTGGACGAGATAAGAAAAGTGGACAAGTTGGGAATTTTGACAACTTGGGAAAGTGGACGAAGTGATCCTGAAGGGTTTGATCACAGGAATGACCGTTGGCCTCCCAATTGAGTCAGGCGATTACAGTCATTGATGCAATAAAATTTATGTTGACTCAATTAACTTGAGTAAGGTTGATTGACCGAAAGGTATGCTACTATCTAATTGTAATTACTAGTACAATTAAAAGTATTCATTGAAAATAAATAGTAGGTAATTAAAATATGTAACATTCTTATATTGGAGTTTTTATGTCCACGCATGATATTATTGACAGAAATATTAGCTCTTGCACTTCTTCATAATGGCAAAACAGTCGTGATAGTGACAAAACAATATTGGGTTATTAAAAAAAACCGACACTGAAATAAGACCTTTATTTCCGTTTCGACAGATTTTTGTTTCGACAGTAACGAAAATCTGTCAAAACGTGATCAATAAAATCCGACGAAACGATAGTAGCACACCCTCACATTTTTTTAATTTTCAACTAATAATAATTATATTGTGTTCAATTAAAAAAATGTGTAAGGTGTGCTATTTTCTAATAGCTGAGATATGTATCTCAGCGGTAACTTTGTTACTTACTTACTACATTAATTAGGCATTTACAAGTTTTTTTTTTTACATATTTTTGTTTAATAATTTTTCGTCAGTAGATTGCATTGGGTTTGACGTGAAATAAACTATATAATTTGATTTTTTTGTTTTAACTTTCACTTTTCACAGTTTTCACATAGGTACCATTAATAAACATTACTAATATACCTGTCTTTTATTTTGTACGTAGCTGTACTCCTCTTCTTTGGCGGTTTACCGAAGGATAAGTTTAAATCTTGCAGGATTAACGGAAGTGGGCTCATCGGCTTATTAAAATAGATTTCTTACTGAGAACTTGAAGATTGTTCAGTCTCCTCAAAAGGACTATCTTAAGTTTATTTAATGTGTCCACAAGTTTGGAACAGTTGTGCGTTGAGAAATTGAAGTTTCAATCCACTTGAAGTGGAATTACATAATCCATTTGCCTAAATTAATTTAGTTTATTGACAATTTCGTAGAACTCTAAATCACCTGACCTGAGCCAATTAAAGCTCATTTTCTAAATTGACCCAATCGGGGATCGAACCCGGGACCTCAGAGATGGCGACACCTTGAAAATCGGTGTACAAAGCCACTCGACCACGGAGTTCGTTAATAAATAACTAGGTACTAAAGCAAGAACTGTAAATGAACCTCGGGTAATCTAGTTACAAACTGCCCTGCGATTACATAGGACAACCAATTCTTAAAATATACCACATAATGCTACAAAAATAAGTTTAAATCTTAGAGTTGTCACCATAGAGATGATTTTTAAAATAAAATATAGCATATGTTACTAGCTAATAATAAAGCTTTTTAATGGTGAAATAGTTTTTAAAATTGGTTGAACAGTTTTTGAGTTTATCCATTACAAACAAGCATTAAAATATATAAACATACAAAAAAAACTTTTCTTTTTATAATTACCATCAGCTATTTTTAATGTCCCCAATGCTGGGGCACAGGCCTTGCTTATGGGTGAATAAGGAAGATGGGCCATAACCCACCACGCGGGCCCAATGCGGATTGGTGAGTGTTAACGACTGCAAATGCAAAGGAACCAACGGTTTAAGATAATATTTTTTTGTTGGAACGACCCTTGCGAAAGTTGCTTAACCTCCGCAATCGCTGGGCCAGGCGCTAAACCACTGCACCATCGAGCTTCTATCGTATAGATTAGCCCCTTACTAATAAAGACTGTGTAGCAGATGTATAAGTTACACAGTGTTTTGTCCTTTTCTTGTTAATGTCAAACTTAAATAGTTTGACAGAGAGTCACCACTGTGTAACTTATACATCTGCTATACAATCTTTATTAGTAAGGAAGTTATAATATTAGTACCTATAGATTTGTAGCTTTTTTATGAACTTTGAAACCAAAGTTCATAAAAAGCTACAAATCTATAGGTATAAAATCTGTATCGATTTTTTTCATTCACTAACTTGTTGACATTGATCTTTAAAAGAAAATTAAATAGTGTTGATGTTGTTACGTTATGATATATATATTTTTATCGAAGTACTGATTTATCATCCCTAACGCGTCAAACCTTTTATGCACTTATACGACCTCCGTGGTCGAGTGGCTTTGTACACCGGTTTTCAAGGTGTCGCCATCTCAGGGGTCCCGGGTTCGATTCCCGGTTGGGCCATTTTAGAAAACGAACTTTTCTATATTGGCTTAGGTCTGGATGTTTATGATACCACCGTTGTCTCTGATTTCCATAACACAAGTGCTTCAGCTACTTACTTTGGAATCGGAGCAATGTATGTGATGTTGTCAAAAATGTTTACTTACACAAGATTTAAAATTCAACGACCAATGATACCCGTCCTTTTTTTCCTCGAATAAAGTTAAAATAACTTTATCCACTGCAGATGGCATTAACGGCAAAGCGCTACTTTGAAAGGTACTCTGCTACCTAAACTTATCTTTCGTATTGCCAACCCATAAAATACCCTTCGGCCATGCTCACATTAAACTATGTTTTATCGCCATACAATACAGTTCACACTCGGACCCATAATGAAGCTGTTCAGAAGGCCAAGTCATTAGTGGCACAACACTCAGCCTCGATAAGATAAAACCCTTCGGCTCTTTGTTCTTATCGGTCCGTCAAAATATTTTATGTCCCCACGATTATTCGGCCGAACAAAAACACTACACCGAAATGGTAGTGATTATAATGATTGTTATATTGTGTGGGAATGACTTTTTTAAACGTTTCTTTTGAAGTTCGTTTTAATTTGGTGTGCTTGAACGATGAATAATTAAGTGATTTGCTGATATAAAAGCATTTTCGGGCAATTTAAGCCGCATAGTGTGAGCCAAAATTTTATTTTATTATCATTTAGTTTAAGCTAGAAACGTGTATACAAATTAAAATATTCTAAAATAATAAAGTCGGAAAAATATTTTGAAGAGTTTAAAAAAAAAATTGAACGTCATTCCTTGACTAGAATAAGGCTAATACGTCCATTTTCATCCACCCTTCCATCAGAAACAAAATATTGTTTTAATCGGAAAGAAACGCCACCTTATGAGAATGACACTTTATATAGAATGTGATTAGCGACCCTTCATAGAAACAGTTTTAATGGGTCGTTCAGTGAGGACGACAGCTGCTATTGTTTCACTTACAAAATTGAAGGCAATTTTGGGATCGTTACGTTGTAATGACCTTTTAATTTCGAGACACCTTTGCTGTAGATGACAATGGGGTCTTTGACATTCGTGTGTAGTTAGATTGTAATAGGTTTCCACCCTTATTTTTTAAGTAAAAGGATATTGATGGTTTTGTTTAGTCACTAGCCTCAAAAAAAATAACAAAATTGTGCAGAAGATTAAAAAAATCTTCAAATAATTACGTTAAAAAACAATCGCTACATAGTTTACGTGTAAATTAATGAAGACAATTTTATTAGGTAGGTACCTACTTCAATTTGCAAATAGAATGGAAAAAAGTAAGATTTTCAATCTCAAAAACATACGATTGATAAACTTGCACATTTTTTAGGGATTCGTATCTCAAAAAGATCACTTTGTTGTCTGTCTATTCGTCTGTCGGTCAAGACCCTTTATCTCAGGAACGCGTGGAGGTATCGAGTTGAAATTAAAACATTATACTTGAGTCTACAGTCCCTTGAAGCTGTGAAAAAATCAAACTTCTAATTTAACGTAAAAAAAAGATATGGCCGTTTATGCCGAAAAATCCCATATTTCGACACTCATAAGGGAATCAAAATTTATATGGTACTTTCGATTGCCCTCGAACTATGAAATTTGGCAAGTAATATCGTCTCACACTACTAGTACCGGAAAAAAATCTGAAAACTATACTTACATTTGTCATCAAATCATAAAAAATAATAGTCTTTATTTAAAGTACGTAATGTACCTACAAAGTACGGACCCCCCGGGGGGCGAGTCCGACTCGCACTTGTCCGGTTTTTTTATTCTTGATCGACTTGACGAATGTTTAGTCTTACGTACGCTATGAAGTATGGATAATATAATCAATATAGATCCTCGTTATTTAATAAGAGATATAAATTACTAAATCCTAATTGTGAGGTACTTTGGTTAATCGATAGCCGTTATTACTAAGATTCGCCATTACAGCAAACCATTATGTTTCATGGCCTTTTATAACTGTGTGCTAACAAGATCCTTCATACATGATGAGATTGCTAATTAATTGATGTTACATCACATAATACATAATACGTTACATCAGCAATTTTGGTTACTGGTAATAACTATCGAAATTAACTTCTCGCTTAGTAAATTTCTCAATGAAATCATAATTACAATTCTCTATATAGTTTCGATCATCATATTTTTAATTGAATGTGTTATGTTGTTACGTAGGGACATAATTCAACTTAAGGCTTCCCGCTCACTAGCGATTAATCGCTGAGCGATTTTTTGTCGCTGAGAATAAAACATACAGATTTCAATACGTAAACGCCCACGAGCTACAAAAAGTAGCTTAGAGACTAATCGCCCGCGAAATGACACTGACAAGAGTGACAAAGGGTTTATTATCGCTGCGATAATCGCAGCTACAAAAAGTCGCTCGTGGGCAGGAAGCCTAATAATGCAGTCGATATATGCCATTATGTCACATTTCGCATCCTACTTATTCACTTGGACGAATTCATTAACATTTTAATTTATGCGTCATCCCCACTGCATCGGAATCAAACGAGTCAAATTATTATTACATTATAAAAATTTAATACTGTAATAAAAGAACATGATGATAAAAAAATCTCTCTAGTTTTGTAATCTGAACGACATCAAACTTCAAGACATCATGTTAAACCTGTTTTATACGTACTTTGTTATTCGACATGGCTATAAATATTTCACGTTGGGACTTTTACTATCGAAGTGGGTGAGACTAGACATGGGACGATCAACTAAAGGTTAATCAATTTTGAACTATAAATAAACTATAATGTGGTACTAATAGTTTACTAATTTCAAGTTTACTTTCCATAAATATATTGAGCGGTGGCGCAGTGGTTTAGCGTCTGGCCCAACGAGGCGGAGGTTAAGCAACTTTCGCAAGGGTCGGTCATGGAATGGGTGACCGACTCCTCCACGCTTCGGAAGGCACGTAAAGCCGTTAGCACCTTCCAATCCGCAATGGGCCTGCGAGGTGGGTTATCCCATCCTCTTTATCCACCCATAAGGGCCTGTGCCCCAGAAGGGGGGACATAAAAAATGGCTAATATTCATAAATATATTCATAAATAGATTGATGGGCAACTTAATGTTTAAATCTATAGTTTTAATGCTTACTCTCTTGTAATAACTTATAAAGATTTACTTGTTCGCTTGTTTGTAACAAAATTGTAAGTCGCAGATGCTTTTAATAGGCAATAATTTTAACAAAGTTACTAAAACATACAAAACCTCAGATCTCTTTCACTTGACTGAAAATACTTCTGATTTTTCAGAAAAGCGGTTGGCATACTGATTTAGGCAGCGAATATCCTCTTTATAAAGTTACTATAGACATAAGTAGATATTCGCAAAAAAACAAACAAAGCATCTCTTTCTTCTGTCTAAAAATACCACAAAAACGGTTGACATATTCGATTCCTTAACAAAATAGTTAGGCAGCGAATCTCGGTACGCACTTCGTTAGGCAACTGGCGAGCCATTCATTGTCATTACTTTGATGCTATATTGATCCCGGACCACGTCCGAGCTATTAACCCGCCTCAAGTAACAAACTGCCGGCTTAATTCAGCCAAAATGCCCGTTCAGCTGCTCGGAATTTACGCGCGCTTTTATTTATATATGTACTGCAATGTGTGACGGGTTAGTATGGGGTATAACAGGATATTGGCACACATAGTTTTTATTTTGTGATATTGGCATGTGATGTTATGGATACGGGCTTATGTAAGCAATTGTTATTTCAACTTTGTTAATGTTTTTTGAATCATGTACGGATTTCATTGATGTGTTATTAGTTTTTTTTATTGATAGTTAAATTTGTTTTATAAATAGTGATATTTAACTTGGAATTACAATAGGAAAATCCATAAAAAATAAATCTTTATTTATATTTTTTGTATGTATTTATATTATGAAATGTATTTATTATTGGATATATAAATTTCATATCGCTAGGCTGTATGCATTGCCTTACATTTGTCTATATTTAAAAAAAACTCCTGCTATAACGTTCAATGTGGCTTCCCTTTTTTCTCTCTGTAACGCTATAATTTTTGACTATGCTTATCGTGTAATAAAAGTAAATAAAAAAAGTTAAATTCGAACATTTATATTATTATGTATGTTTGTATTTATTATACTGTAGTATTTTTATTGTATATTAAAGGTACCGCATTTGTGGCTATCTGCTCCCTAAGGATTGACTGGAAGTGAATGCTTTTAGCATTAGGTCCGCCTCTTGTTCTTTATTAGCCTAGTGTGGAAGACTTTGTAAATGATACACCAAATAATGTTATTTCTGGAAATATATTTTTTGTTGTACACACGACGGTACCTCAGACTATACATGTTGACCTTGAAACCGTATTAGTGCCCTACGTAATAAAAGCTGCTTTCGCAGTTTAACTGAATAACCTGACGTGCTGTCGTGTGTACAATAAAAAGATACACTTAGCAATCTCCAAATAAAAAAATGAACATGAAATATTATAATATCAATTCATTTAATTTGCAAAAATAACATACCTATTGTCAATATTTTTGTTTAATTAAAAATATCCTTGCATACTCCTTTGGTTTTTCCAAATATATTTTTAATTGCAGCAAATGTTTTTTTTTGTTTGTTCGCTTCAGTTCTTAACTTGAAACTTGAAGCAGTACAGAAGAGGACGTAGAACTATCCTTTCTGTTGTTAAAGATCAAAGGGAATCTGGGTACTTACGTCCTTAGCCGAGGGACACAAATAATTGATGCCACCTTTGTACATTATAGATAGAGCATCCTTCAACCAGCCTGTTATGACGTAATGAGCTGAACGAGCCTCATTAATTGATCATGGGAATAGTGGGATTGTGATCTAATGAATTATTGAAAACTAAATTTTGAAAGAGGGCCTAGACAAGGGTTTATGATAGGACTCATAGGACCTTTGATATTTCAGAGATCAAAGGTATGTTTCTTTTAAAGTCTTCCTGCTTAAGACTTGCGAGCCGATGGCGTAGTTTTTTTGATATTCACAAGAACTTTTAATAACGTCTAGATTAAACGAATGAATTAATTTGCATATTGAAATTTTGATTCTAATAGCCATCACAAAGAATACTAACAATAGTGTCCAAAACATGGATCGCATCATTTGCTTGTTTGAATGTTAGCCTTATAAAATGTGTTAAATTACATTTTACTTTAATTTTAACGACTAGCGCTCGACGATCGCTCTTATTTAATAAAAAATCGTTCAAATTTCCGATTTTCTCTTAAAAATACAAGTTTTTTAAAATTCTGTTTTGATTTGTGGCTGTGGCTACGGCCCATGTAAATTGGCCTAAAATTCAAAATTCAAAACTCATTTATTCAGTCTAGGCTGTTACAAGCTCTTGTGAATGTCAAAGAAGCTACGCCATCGGTTCGCAAACCCTAAGCGGGAGACCTTGTAACGAGAAGAACTGGCAAGAAACTCTCTAAGGGCTGCTTTTTAAGAAAATAAATAATCCTAAGAAAATAAACAATGTTAACTCGGCCGAAACATCTAGTCTGAATCTTTAGGTAGGTGTGTAAATGCCTTTAGTAATGTGTTACGCGTGATTTTGATTAAGCATGTAATATTTGAAATCCATTATCGATAATATCATAACTTTATAACCCACAACATGACGTTTTGGCAGTGTGCAGTGTTGGAGACTTTTCATTGGAAAACGCTGTAGCCCATCTATTCTACATCTCGGTGCTTGGCATTGCACGGTCTTACAACTTCTGATGATGCTCCGTGTAGGGGCGAAACATGTGTAGAGTAGTTGTATAATGGTAAGGTTGTTGTCAGTGTGTCTTGTATGTGCAACAATTTGTGCGGGCGGGCGGTGCACAGATTTCTTGTATATTTTACGATCTATTGTGTGCTAAATATTGTTTTGCATCCACCAATTATGAAACCGTGGCCACTATACACAGTTACAAGTAACGTATCAGTGGTCACCGGTCAAATAACAATACTACAAAAGATTACCTTCTAATATATCCATCCCTCCCTTTTTTTCATGATTATGCTTTTAGACAATATGCCAATTAAAAAATATGCGTTTTGATATTTATGCTCTTTGCAAATATGCCATTTAATATTTATGCTTAACAAAATTTGTTTTATGTTTAGGACAAAAAAAGTTATGCATTCAACTAGGTAATCTTTTGGAGTTAATTTTATTTGACCAGTGACCACTGATATACTAACAAGTAGCTGTACTAAAACTGACACATCAATATCGAAAAAGGAAACAGCGGGCCAATAACGGACCCTCTTGGCGCTGTCACTCGCCACTTGTTAGTGTCTGCAGTTTCCTCTGCGTTTGAGCACGCAACCACAATGGCTAATAAGTGTCCACTTATTTCGCCGTGGGGGTTCCTTCTTAATATCTTTCATCTTAACCGTCTTCGATAATTTTTGACAAATTGATAATCCATGAGCGTACTTATTTTATTATGGTGAATCCATATCCAAACTACACCGCTATAGATTATTTCAATTGTTTGACTTTTTCGAACTGCCCCCTACTCTCGACGGGAATTGACGGGTTCAAGTTCACATCAGGATCAAATAAACGTCAAAAATATGTTATTTTTGTACATTGAAAACGGTTGCCATGGTTTCATGGTACCGTTTTGACATGTGTGATGAGTTTGTGCTCAAATTTATTTTAATTTACATTTTACATTTTTACCCTCACGTCACGATAACGTCTGTGGTCGAGTGGTTTGTACGCCAGTTTTTAAGGTGTCGCCATCTCAGAGGTCCCGGGTTCGATCCCCGGCTGGGTCAACTTAGAGAACAAACTTTTCTATATTGGCTCAGGTCTGGGTGTTTGTAGTTCCACCGTTGTCTCTGATTTCCATAACACAAGTACTTTAGCTACTTACTTTGGGATCATAGCAATGTTTGTGATGTTGTCAATTTTTTTATATTATCGTTACTTATTCAAAAGAGTTTTGTTAATAAATCTAGCACAAATTGACGTCCTTAGATATTTGTAATTAAATACTACTGATAGCATTCAAAGTTAAATTAATTATCTTTATTTTCAATAGAGACGAGCCATTGAAATGTGATTAGCCACCTGTCTCTTTCGATGTTGGTATCTCTCTGTCTTTCCTTTTTGTAAAGAAAGGGACGGATTGTCGAGGAAACGGCGTCGGAGCGCACATCCGCTGGTAATTTTGTCCTTGCTGGTCATCACCGATTATTCGGCGTAAACAATTAGAAGCAGTATTTTTTATTGGTTCGCCGACCGAGAAAAAGCTTATAGCCTCTTTATTGTTATTAGAGCAGTAAATTTTTTTTGACGTTTTAATTGTGAAATTACTTGATTTGTGTACCTACAAACTTGATTGGATTAGTGTTAGCAAGTTCTAATTAACTATACTGGCCTTCAAAACTTAGAACCACACTTTTAAAATTGCAATTTCTCTTAAGCAATAGAAGTTAGAGTTAAAAAAAAAAGTATTTTTTCTAGAAGGATATCGATTTTGTATAATATAGAAAAAATACGAGTCGTTTTTTATCGAGTATATTATTTGGTATTATATAAAAATAGCATTGTGAATGCTAAAATCTCAAAATTTCATAATCGATTTTGAAGTTATTACTTAAAAAAATCTTTGTTAGTCCTTTTCATTTCGAAAATTATCTTGTGTATTTTAAAAATGATTACAATTTAAAAGTGTAGTACTATGTTTTTGAAGGTCAATGTAGAATTGCCACTTATAAAGAAGTATGCTTTTCTGAACTGAAAACTGAAACTCAAAAAATTGCTCATCTTGATTCAAATGCAATGCAGTCCAAAATATCATACTCCAAAGTGATCCAAATATTAAATTTTGATAAAAGTCTAGAATTCACCAGTTTTGAAAGCGCTAAAAGTTTCCAAATATTTACTTTCTATGTACAGTCGTTCTCATACGTATAGTTGCATAAATGACGCATTCAAGACAATACTGAACAATTTGGCAGCGTTTCCGAAGACTTGCAATAAGATGGCTATTCCGTAGAAATATAACATAGAGCCGAATATTGACTGTCATGGAATGGATGTTTAATTCACTAAGCGCTTCGTAGAATTCCAATAGTCAAGTTTGGAATTTTCTCGCATTGAAAGTTTTGCTATCACATAATATAATCGGTTCACAAGTCTTTTTTATGTATAATTCTGCTTTATAGAGTTACGTGGTTCTATGTTAGTAGATTTGGATACTGTTTCTCTATACTATACTGTTAAAGCAATTGTACCAAACACAATAACTGTCAGTTATCAGTCAGATAGATAGGTACAATTTTTGACCGTACGCTAAGTGCTACAGTTTTTTTTTATATAATATTTAATACAAACGTTTCCCGAAATAAATAACTAGCGATTGATTTTAACAACAAAACACCATTGAAATACGTTCATTAGTATGATTCTGATTGCGGCATCGTCGATTCAGTGAGGTATTAACTCCTCGCCGCAAATGACGCGTGCTGAGCTGAGCAATTTGGCAACCGCGACGCTCAAATAGGACTAAATATTGTTGCCGATATGACGACTATTATTTTAGATTTCTCTAGTATGGGGAAATTTATGTTGTTCAATTTGTAAAAAGGGTTACAGAAAGTTATTAAGCTTTTAGAAAACTGTGTTTATAATAAATATAGCTTCTTAACTTCAGATTGATCGCAAGCGTGGCACAGATGTTATTTAGAAAAGAGAAAACTACTGCATAGTAATGTATTATTTTATAGGAATTATGAATACCCATTTGTAAAAGTAACCATTCCTAATAAAATGGTAAGCTAAGTGGAGTAGCAAGCATCTACTAGCTCTTGCGAGCACTTAAAATCAAGTGCTCCCTGCATGCACGCAACCAATATGCAAGAAAAGTATTTTGAAATGTGTAATATGAATAATATAATATAATAATATAATGATAATTTTCACCGATTTTCTTTACATACTGTTCTTTTTTTGTACATAAATATTTTGATCAATAATCTGATCTAATGCTAACAAATCTGTACATCTTCCAAGGGGTTACGAATCACTCAAGCGGTATTTTGGCAGCGAACATTCGCCTGCTACCGGCGGACTCAGCGGAAGCTCTGCCAAATCTCCGTAACTTGTTTTGCGAGGATCGTGTAAGGATTCCTTAAAGTTACTTTTTAAAGCTATACTTCAATTAATTAAACTAAGACATTTGTTATTTTTAACACAGATTATTTTTATAAATTCCAAAGAGGATAGAAGTTGTAAAAAACATATAAATAAATAAGTGGAAAATAAAATATTGTTTAAATTTAAAAAAATTGTTTCACTCAAACATCATTTAGTACCTAAAAGCAGTAAAACACAGAACAATTATTTTTCTAATTTGTTCGTAAAGCCTTAAATTATTAAATAAGAATAAAGTTTTGAAAATTAAAATTGCAGTTTACTTACCAGTTACGATGATCAGTATCTTCCATATTACTGCCAGCTTTACTTTTATCAAAAGCATTTTTCTACAGTGTTTCAAACTTTTTACTCCCTTGGGTTAGGACCTACTTTATCTCTTAATTTTTCTCAACTTTTAATCATAATAATTAACTTTTTGAATGAAACTTTAATGGCGTTCGCCCTAAATTCTTTAGACAATATTCAAGGTATCTTTAAGTAGGTATATCGTTTAACATAAAAATTTAAAAAAAGTTAAGGAATTTCAAAGGCTCTGATTAAAAATAAAAGGAGATCAGCGAAGTTCCTTAGGACCTTGGGCCTGACCGTTAAACTGATGATTTATGTACGATTTTGTAGATGTAAACAAGAAGATTCCATCAATATAACAATTATAGATTTATTCTACGGGATATCAATGATAATGAGTTTCGGATTTAGGTACAGGGTGGAAATTTGAAATAGGATGGAATAGAAATAAACAATCCAGGATATTTAAGTATGAAATGATTGTGCAAATCTTAAATTTAACTTCAGGTGTGTACGATTATAACAACTCCAATTTTAATGAACTAATTAAACATTTCAATATAGGTATTTGAAACGTTTCACAATAATTAGAACAACCAAGTAAAATTATAGTAAAATTATTCATCACCCAAGTTCTATTACAACTTTATTAAGGTCTTAAATTAAATGGATTTCAAAAGGACTCGCGATGAAATCTTTCGAAATAGTTTTAGATCCATTAGCATACAGTTTTAAATTAAAAAATAATAACATGTTACACTTTGTAATTTACAATTGATTCACGGAACTTCTAATACAGGTTCTATCAATCAATTGTGCTATGGTATTAATCCTAGATGTAGATAGCTAAAACAATCCGAATGTCGCCTAGATTGCAGACCACGATAGCATGTGGACTGTTCGTAATTATCAGTTGTGTACAAAAGGTAATTTGTAAAGTCAATATTATTGTATAGTAACGGGTTTTAATGCATTTCACAATGACCTAATCACTGGTTTCAGGGTGTTATTAGTCGGTACTTCCTGTTTTACTAAAGTACTAGCTGATGCCCGCGACTTCGTCCGTGCGTAATTCGTTTTTATTACGTACTCTTGTTTTAGGATTCCGGATTTAGGACCTCTGCTTTTCAGACGGTCGACAGATGGGGCTTGCCCAAATAGTAGGGTCTTTGAAAAACTCGTCGATACATCTATTTTAACGCCATCCAGCTTCGAATGTATTGGAGTATACCAAAACAGCAGATGGTAGCAGTGGTTTTTGAAACTTCGTCGAAACATTTAAGGAAAATTTTGTTTTTAGCTCTTTCTACATTACATTCAAATAATAAAAAAATATTAACATTCCTTAGAATTTCATAGATATTATATTTTAAATTTATACGCGTTATTTATCCCCGCGCCCGCGCCCACCGCGCAACGCACACGCCGCCTGGTGCCCCGGCCGCTATTATATCATCCAAACGAGTGTTATAATGTAGTTCTGAATTTCATAATGCAACTCTTTCGTAATTGTGGTTAATAACTTGTCACCGGTTGTTTTATGTTGGCAATAAGCTGTTTCGGAACCTTTTATAGAGGATTAAAACCATAGGTGTAGATACAAACTTGTATGCGATATGTAACTGTACTCGGCTTCGCCTCCTGTGTTAAGCCCACATTCGTGTTTTCATTCCATTCATTATACAACAGTTGCATAAATAAATATTAACTTATCTTGAGCATTTACCAGTTTTAATTTTGCCAAAAGAAAACACTGCTCTAAATATTAAGTAAAAATTGTTCTCTTTGAGTAACGTCATTTATTCGAAACAAAACACTAAAATATGTAAAAATATTACTCTTTGAGTAACGTCAATAATTCCTAAAGTGTTTTCTTTATCTTTGTATATTTTCAAAAACAATTCATCGTTATTATTGGTACTTCAAATATAAGATGAAGCTAAAATGCCAACTGTAACCACTTGAAGTTAATAAATTCATAATTCTCAAGTACCACGTTCGACTGAACAAACTAAACGTAAACATGAAAGGAAAAAAACATAAATATTTAAACAGCAAAACAACAAACAATACAGTATACATACCTTTACATGTTAATTAACTTTCTTTTCAAGTTAAAAAATAGACAACAATTTGGTACAAGAATGTTGTGGCATTTTAAAAAACTCATTGAAAATTGGAATCAATGACATTCACTTCAAATGTATGCAACATAGAAGTCTTTACTTCAAATCAAAGAGTAATTTAATCAGATATTTATAATCAACATCACATACGTTGCTCCGATTCCAAAGTAAGTAGCTAAAGCACTTGTGTTAAGGAAATCAGAGACAACAAACACCCAGACCTGAGCCAATAAAGAAAAGTTCGTTTTCTAAATTGACCCAACCGGAGATCGAACCCGGGCCCTCAGAGATGGCGACACCTTGAAAACCGGTGTACAAAGCCACTCGACCACGGAGGTAAATAACAGAAACATAATATTTTTTTGATAAATAACAGAAACATGCCTGTGAGATCATAATCTTATAGACAACTAAACCTCGGTTCTATTTCTATGTAATGTTATACTAGCATTGCGGTTTGCGCGTCTTGTAGGTATTTTCATGCGAGGTCACGGATGCTATAATATGCCCGAGTAATATGCGTGAGCGTAATCGTAAATATCAAAAGCGGTACGCGTAAATAGTGTAAGCGGTGTGCGTAAATCTTCTAAGCGATCGTAAAGCATGACCGCATTGTGTACGTCAAAGTATTGATTGCATTACTCCACTCTGAAATGTGACCGCAAAATCGACTTCGGTTATTCAATACCCATCTAGGTACTGTTTTTAATCAAGTCTTGAGGTAAAACACTCAGTCACATCAGAAAAAGGGAAGCAGCGTCGTGAATTTCAACCAACTATAATAAGTTACATTTGACATTTCTGTCCCAGCAGTTAAAAACAGTAATTACGAAAGAACCCGTCTAACGTTTCCCTCGGGCGTTCTACTAAAACGTAATTTACACCGGACGAAATCCGAGGGATATCTACAAAAAACGTCCGTATCTACATGTCGCTTGCATTCGACGACGCGGCTCATTTCTGAGAAGACAAATTACGGAATCCGTGGCAGCCGGGCACGAAAAAAATGCAGCAATTAACTACAAGTCAGAACAAGAATAACCCCGCACTATTTCGGTAAACGATCATTTCGCTCGTTATTTTCGTTTGTTTACGTTTTTTTGTCAACAAATACCTCTCGAAGAGAATCTTACAAATTATCATAACATAAGCCGGCTAAAACATCAAAGCGCTTCATGTTTGTGACTTCAGCTATTTGTATTCGGAACTACTTCATTCATTATCTTAGTTGCACAAGCACTCGTACATACAAGTGCAGGTTACAAATGATGCTGGGCAATATTAATGCAGTAGCTACAGATTAGCTCGAGGCATGTTTTCGTTTAAGCCCCTTGGAATTTATTGTACCAGGACCTGTCTAAAGCAAACTTTAAAAACGGTGGGCAGTTAGCGTTTGCAGTATCAATAAAATAATAATGTAATAAAAAGTGAGTCGGCTTGGCAGCGCGCATACTTCAACCAGCGGACGTTTTAAATAGCCATCACCATTTCAGAATTATTAAAGTTATCGAGTCTTTCTGAAATGGTCGTGAGATTATGAATTATAATTAATCTACCGCGCCCATTCGTAATCAAGTCCGTTTGAGATTGTAAAGCCGCGAGATAGCTGTTGTCAATTAATTATAAAGGCAAAATGCACTGTAACATAATCAGTTATTTATCACCGATGTGACAGAAAGAGTCGTTTGTCACTGGTTTCGCCCACGGTGTAGCGTCTCGGACATTCGTCACAACAAATCCGGGACTTCAGGTAATTTCAACCTTAACACCTACAAACTAGGGAAGAAAATTCTTTAAACGGAATTCATTAGCTGATGTGATGACAGTCAAAGATTGCCAGTTTATCTGATCTCATCTTCTATGGAGAGCTATTTTTAAATTCGACTAAATCCAGCTTTATCGCATCTTTAATCGAATAGCAAGTACCAATTTACATTAAAGGTTAAATAAATCACATCAGATTCAATTGTTTTTAGTCTCTGTGAGGTAATTGCCCCAGCTATATGAAGGACAATATAGGAGGGTGACGTGCTTATTAAATTTCCAACACAAACAGCCCCCGGCATTGAGTCGGTTAAATAAAAAAGCTGCGATCAATGTGGCTGTCTTCTTGTGCGACAGAATGCAGTATGCACGGCGGCTCCCACAATCAGGCTGGGTAAAGAGAAGAATTCGAACAACGACGGCTTTTTGAATCCGTCCGCCATTCAAATTAGCTTAATGCGTTCAGTACAAAGCTTTGCGATAAGCGTGCCGGGTGGGAAACTGCTTGTTCCGCTTTTTCGAATGATTGCTTCGAATTTAAAACTTCGTTGAAAGTTTCAATGATTTTAATAGCACTCTGTAAAACGGGTGTCTATTAGGCAGCCAGAAAAGAAGCCAACTTCTGATTTATCCTGCTACTAATTAAGCAATTCTTTAAAAGCTTAAGACATGTATCAAAAAGAGTCTACTAGATACTTATTTGTTGAAAAAAAGAGTTGTTATGAGTTCCGGTGAATACAGTCGTCTTGGTGACAAAATCTCAAAATAGACAACAGATGTATGTAGGTATCGTTCGCGGCCGTTCGTCGCACAACACGCGCGCTCAACCGTTGACAGATTGGACGTTTTAAATTTAGAGCAGGCATCCCTTATTTTGGAGTTTTAAATGAATTATTGGCTGTCGATGTCGCTTTTAATTTACGCTTTCTGTGATTTATTTTGGATACTAGAAGTGATTGTCGATGATTTGTCTGGTAATTTAATTAGAATCGCATGTATTTGCGCAGCATATGGGGTATTTGTGTATAATAATTAAGGTTTCTTTTTTTTAATGCGTAAGGTTAATTAATACATAACAGCGAAAATTTTTATTAAAAAGTTTTTTTGAAATATATTGCAGGGTTTTTTAAAAGATGACTCGCAATTAGATAAGTGCCTGAAAAAAAAGAAAAATACCAACAATTCAATATTATATTAGCATAAAACATTTATTTTTACAACTTCAATGCTATGCTTACGGTAAAAGACATAAACTCAAAACATTTCCATGCATTGTATTTCTCGAACGCTCTCCTTTCCGCTGTCAATATCAATATCAAGATTTACTTTATTTGTGACATTTGCAATAGAGATCGAGATTTACGACGTGAATGGTGAATGTGTAGCACGCGTTCACAGCCGGTCTGTCACCCACTGCCCACGTGACATATTCAAATGCTTTTGTTTATGCACTCTGTGGTTTATTGGTAACAGACTGCATCCAGCTGTGATATTACTGTAACCCGAACTGTTGTGGTGAATCGCTGTTTTGTTGTCACTGATGCAACTTCCCTGGAAGATGTCAATGGATTTGTTTGGTTCGTCTGTCTGAAGGTAAACGAAATTTCAAGGAAGTTTGTAGGACGGTTTTATAGCAAGTTTCGTTCGTTTTCTTTGACTGTTCATGTGACAGAAAGTTCAATAAAATTCCTGAATTGTTGGAATTTTTGGAAATAACAATTTTTCTTCTTTTTAATTTGAAATAGGTACATATAACTGTTCAAAAAATCAAATAACTGTTTATTTTTGGGTAAATTTTCAGAATTAAAAATAACTGATGGGTCTTCTTTCAAGATTTATGATTATACTGTTGTCTGTTACTGACTAGCAGACTCAAATCATTTTATTGATCGAATTATTACTGTTCTAAACCCAGACGATAGTAAGGGCGTATTTGACACCCACACTCATACTTGTAGTTTATGGCCGATCTTGCGTTGACTATTTGAGGAAACAATTATTCATTGTCTGCCTGTAATAACTACGTTTCATTATAAAATAAATACCCTTCGGTTCTATGTTGGAATGCTGCGCGCCTAAAACAAGTTTTTACTGTTATTTTTTCTCAATAAAACTGTTTTATTATTTAGTTGCATTGTCTTCAAGAACATTGTGCGTTCAGTTGAGTCGAGACATTATTATTTTACTATCGTGAGAATGTCCCAGACACGCATCATCTACGACATCAAAACTCAATATCCGTACGATACATTTGTTATAGATTTCACATTTCCTCTCTGGATAAGTGCTTCGGTACGCGATTTACTCGGATAATATTTTGAAATATAACCTTTAAGGCTACTATCCAATATTTGTAGTGGCATGGATCTTTATGAGTCTGTTATTCTTGTATTTCATTAGTTATTGGGCTTTCATCTAGCTTTAACGTTCGACATAAGTTTTAGCTTTTCATATTTCATATTTATGTCCGTTATTCTATATTCTTTATTTGATTTCAAGATGTATTGCAAGTCCCAAGTGTTGGTCATGGGTAGTGTAATTTTAGAGCAAACAGTTTCGAGAATATCATCATCATCATCTAACAGCCCAGTCGTCCACTGCAGAGTTATTTAGGTCTCTTGTTGGATAATGTCGTCATAATCTCCACGCTTGGTAGATGAGTTGGAGATCGCAATATTGGGATGTTCTCATCGAAAAACTCGGCTGCCCATTTTCGGGTCCTTAAAGTTAATCCATCTATAAGTTATTAGTTTTCTTGTACGATGCCCCTTAGTTCTAAGAATTGGTTCTATTTTATTCTGCTGGACGCCAAACGGCTTGAGGATTTTAAAAGACAGTGAAAATATTTAACTTTTGTTATTTTTATATCCTAAGCCTATATGCCCGACGGGATCCATAACACTGGTTAGGTATTGTTCTTCTTGCATTAATGGTTTGCCAATAAAATTATTATTGGTCAGCAACAATTTTCAATTGAAGCCTCTTATAGCATTCCTTTGTCGTGATGGTCGTCTGAATAAACGAACGACGCTCCTAGAGATACTGTCGAGCATAAATCGTTCTAGTGCAAGCGCACACTAAATTGTCTCTACGGGAAAACAGAAACCGCCAGTTATTGATTAAGATTAATGGGCCTTAGCCGCAGCGTATACAGTTTTTTCGGCTATTAATCAAGATCCTAGGGAGTTGTTTGTTCGGCTAGTAATTGTTGGTTTACCCATGTCTCGTACGACAGTTTGTTCAATAATATCTCTGGTGTTAGGAAAAATGATTCTTGTTATTTATTGTGTAGAGGCTATTCTACAATATTGTTTTTATTGATTGCTAATCCTACATAGCGGTAGCTGTCAGCAATTACTTCAATAGAAGCAGATTAATATCAAACATAATCAAACTAAAGATTTTTCAAAACAAATGTTTGCTTCTTTGGTCAATGCAAGATACGATGTTCATTTGTTTAAGGTTACGATAAAATAAAAGGCGATCGTTTATTTTGGAACTAGTGCTGTAGGAGCCACTATCCAATGCTTCTGGGACCATCATGAATGAGAGCCGACCCTGGTTCGGATTTAAACAGAATAAGGGGGGCAGGTGATACTGTCGGCCATAAATTTTGTTCAGACGGTCGCGTCGCCTCCGCAGAGGCACGCGGAACTTCGTCTTATTGTGGTACCATTTGTTTTGCTCCACGAGACAGTATGCGTTATTTTCGATTTGCGATCTCTATATAGCTGTTCGGTGGCAGCCAGATTGAAATCTTGATATGAATGGCAGTGAAGGCAAATTCGGATGTTCGTGTGTATCTTAATAAAATTCCGTTTTTATTAAATTTCGAAGAATGTCTTGTTTGTTCATGGTTGGTTTTACATATAAAGTGAGACATATTTTTATGAAGAAGCTAAATATTTATGTTGATTGTTCTACATAAATATTCGATATGAGAATAACGTTTTTAACAATTATTGAAATTGAGGCTAAGACAGTCTTACATCTTTTCAAAAAATATTTACGTTTAGGTAGATAATTTAGTACTTGCACAATAATAATTATGTGTATTCACTCGTACATTTTAAACTTTTTCATGAAAGATATATATATATAAAGAATAAAAGATAGACAAATTAGTAAAACGTGTTCTCCATCACCAACTCCACCCTTAGCTATCGAGCGCGAATCGAAATAATATCGAGGAGCTTGGTGGCGCAGTTTAGCACCTGGCCCTGCGATTGCAAAAGTTCAACTTTCACAAGGGTCGGTCATGGGATGGGTGACCAACAATCTCCATCGGAAGGCACGTTAAACCGTTAGTCCCGGCTTCATTTAAAGTCGTTATCACCCACCAATCCGCTTTAGGCCCGCATAGTGGGTTACGGTCAATTCTCCTTATACACCCATAAGGAAGGCCTGTGCCCCAGCAGTGCGGACATTAAAAAATAACTGATGTCAAATGTCGATTTTGTTATTTTTTTTGTACAGCGCCACCTAACTGCATAAAGGGCACTTAGATTTATTTTATATACTGACTGTATAGTTGTTGTCAGCAGACAGCTGATGTCACCACTAAATAACATGTTGAAAAATAATATTTTAACGCCAACACCATAACTTCTATGAAAGTAACTTTGTCTTCGTAACCATTGAGCTTCTCAGTCATGCTAGTATCTAATGCAATTTAAATGGCACCGCATTATCCATTGTGCTTTTTGCTTTTCTTGTTGCTGCAATGTCTTTCTCGGCCCTTGCTATTTTAGATTCGTGATCTTTTAATAGTATTTGCTATTCCAACACGAGCTACTGAATAAGTTCGAGGTATCATTGACCGGGAAGAATTTATGTCGTGTTTTGTTTTTATAGTGGCGCCTATCTTTTGAAATTTAACGTTTTCGATGTAAGTATCCCTAAAAGTGTGCTATTAAATATTGTATTATATAAATGTGACGTTACCACAGACGTATAAACCTGTTACTGCGCTTTCAGCAGTTTCATAAAGTAGCTACTTCAAACCCTCATTGCCGGTATTATCTGAAACGTTTATTACAGTTGCACTAAATGCACTTGAGCTTATTTATAACGGCTATGTTACGGGCTCTGAGAGCATCGTTAATAATTTATTGAAGTCACATTTATTTTAAACTTAAAATGGTGGCGTCATTGCATTAGCCGCCTTCCGCATCATCAACAGGGAACCTCTAATTGTTTTAATTAAACATATCTTGACGGGTGAAATTTCGTACACCGCTGACGCTTTCATTATGTAGTAACTCTCTAATTGACCATCCATTTTTTTAATTACTGGGGACTGGTTTTCGACCGGCTATATTAAGAAGTTGTAACTTCTTCTTTTATTTGTATAACTAGCTGATGCCCGTGACTTCGTCCGCGCGTAATTCAGTTGTTACGAACTGGCCATCAGGCCGGTTTTGTAAATATATTATTGTTTATAGTTTGTTCTTTGCTCTTTTTCGATCTGTCACCTGTATTCGCTTCTGTTTTTTGTTTGCTGTATGGTTTGCATTTTATTATTATTAATATAACTTCTTTATTATCTTACTTTGAGCCTTTCTCCTTTTCCCCCTCTTTGTTTTATTACATACCCTTGTTTGAGGATTCCGGATCTAGACGCTTCCCCATCTTTGACCGATTTGCCACTAATACTTCGGGACACACGCCTCAATTTATTTTAATAATTACTCGCTACCGGCTCCCACAGACCCTTTAGTTTTTTGGCATATGCTTTCCAACTTACTTATTATGTAGGATGACAAAATATGACCCCATCATTAGATTCCTCAACCAGGTCAATCTTCGGATTAACAATACCTCCCATCTTTCCGTCCAACAATCGAACCCGTCTATTTACATACATCGTCCCATTCGTAATTGTCATTTATACGCGTATCAAATTAATGCTGGGTGCGTTGACCTCTCACAATGGGAGTGATCACGTCAAACGGGCAGCCTTCGGAGCGCTGTCACTCGGCTAACTGGGAGTGCAACTGTAAGTAATCGGGCAAGTACTTGTGTACTATTATTTTTTCTACGATGAAACCTTAATGTAAAACTAAATGGAACCTAACAATACATATAATGTCCATACTAATATTACATTTGTGATGAGTTTTACTAAAGAGATTGGACAATAGGGAAGAACATACATACGCTACCTTTTTCAAGAAATTTAATAGGTATCTAAGTTGATGAATCAGGAGATGAAAGTGCGTATGGGAGGCTAGAACAAAGCATATGCGGACGAAGTTACGGGCGGCCGCTAGTACACTATAAAAACGCCGTTCTGTATCGTGAGAAAACTAAATGGTATTACCGGGATCGTGATGAAATTGGAACATTATTATTACGATACATGACGATACGTGGGTAATAAAATGTGACGTGCGTTGTGACGAATCAATTATTTTTAATACTTGTGGCTCTGTGAACTGTAGACCTAGCTTTAATATCTCTACCTATTTAATAAAAAAAAACAAAACAATTAATTGACAAAAAAATCTATTAAATTATCGAACCAGCTCACAAAATTTCATGAGAATCGGTTAAGAAATACGATCTGTAGAGGAGAACAGACGGAAAGCCGGACATACGAAAGCATTTTTGCCCAAGCTGAAACAGAGACGCTTTGCTCGCGTTTCCAGCTCGCTTGGTCAATTAAAAATAGTGATTCTGTAGATCTGTAGACCCCGCGTTTGTGACATTTTTGATCATTTTTCGACGTGACCGAAATATGATTTTCCCCATATTATCTCCGCCATTTTAAAAAATTCGAAAAACTGAATAGACAAAAAATGAAATTATAGAACTTGCTCACAAAATTTTACGAGAATGGGATGAAAAATGCGACCTATAGAGGAGAACAAATGGACAACCGGACAGCGGGAAAGCCAGACATACGAAAGCATTTTTGCCCAGGCTGAAACGGAGACGCTTCGCTCGATGAATTTATTTGCGATGTTGCGGCATTAAGATGAATTTTGTCTTAAAAGCAAGTTACTCATGAAAAATACATAAATTGCTTCAAATTGAAATCTAAAGTACACTTTCATAAATTAAAAGATGCAGAATGGTATCAAATAACTGTAGCATTAAACTGAGAAATGAACAAACTAAACATCTAGTTTTATTGCAGCTCCGTTATAAATCGTATTACTTCCGCGCTGCGCTTTGTACACTTGTTTTCTTAAGAACAATAAAAAGTACGAGCGTACATCCAGGGAAGCCAGTTATGCAATCTTATACAACTTTGCTTATTTATCTACGAGGTTTTATTTTTACGAAACAGTTTCGGAAAAACAACCTACAGCGTTGATTTTAATGTAAAATGCAAATCATGGTAATAGAGATTAGGGTTTGATCAGAGAACCTAATAACGCGTCATTATTTTCGAATAAATTTAATGTCAGAGAATCGTCTCTGATGCATAAATGTGCCGTATACTTACTACAAAGCGTCCGATACCAGTTTAACGACACAACCTTAATGGTAACTTCTAGCTTGTCAGCATCTGTTCGCCTGATGAGCATAATTTATCGATTATAAAAGTACTTTGTTGCTTATTAAGTTCGTTTTGTGCGTAAATTGTGCTATTGGAATACGAGTATGACATTCAATAAGCAACTTTTTCTCTACATACATTAAAATTCCGTTCAAAAGCTTAATATAAAAGCTGCTCATGAAACTCTATACACCGTTAATATTTAGTGCATAGAAAAGTACAAAATCAACTCTACTATAATGTATGGAACAGCTGATTTTTTTTTCGCGATTCCTTGGTTGGCCCCATAGTAAACGTTGTTCATTCACGTGGTCTGAAATCCCCATTTCATTTTTGGATATACTTAAAAATTAACGGTGTATTACCCTAAAAAAAATGTTGCACTTAGTTGCTTTAAATAAAGCAGAGAAAGATTACAAAAGCAGTTAATAAGCCTTTGTGAAGCAGACATTTTGCTGAATGTGTGCTCAAAAGGCTCGGAATCCCGCAGTACCCACAAACCTTGTACGTAACACTCTTAACTTATTTTATTAATGACTGAACAGTTTAAAGTGAACTAGAAACTCGTTTACTAACCATTACCCCCTACCAACTACAGTAAGCAGATTAAAATGCATGTCAAAAGTTTAAATTTATGCACCGGACGCGGTCTTCAATTAAACTTGTTATAATGAAACTCTGGAAAAACGGAGTAAATTGCCATCGAGAAGAGGCGCAAATAATTCCCAAGTTTCGCAATTTATACTCATCTTAAAGTAAGTTCGATGGCGCAGACGTTTTGGCAACGCCGGAATCGATTATTTCACTCCGAGTGTTTTCCGTGAATGGCTGAAAATTGTCTTTCTTGTTGTTTAATACAATTTAGAGACTCTATTTATTTGATTTATTGTCAAGCCAAATTCGGATTTTCTGATTTTCATTATTTTTTACGTTGAATAATACTATTTGTTTATGTAAATTTCTAAAAGAATGTCTATTAACTATATTTTTTTTGTGCTTTACAAAAAGCCTCGAAGAAAGATCTTTATAAGTACCTACGTACGTATGTACGTATGTTTTACCATTGTTATAACAAAAAAAAAATGTTCCACTTCCACACATATTTCCTAACCTATTGCTCTTCGTAGATTGTTTACCGTAAACTTTTCAGTTGTTTGCAATCAATGACATCGTTTCTATTCTTCAAGTGACTGGATGTGGTCAAAATATACCATTTAAATTCAACAGCTATTGTTATTCCGCTAGCTGAGACATCATGATACTTTTATGATTGCATTTCGTGCCCATTGTTTAACCGGTTCGTTCAACATAATACTCGTAAAGTTTATCTGTTACACTTACATGTATAATAGAGCTTCAAACTTTGTATTGATATTTTCTGTTTAAAAGTTGTGCCTTTGTAAACGTGCGAAATCCAGGCACACAGTTAATCCACTGAACTCTATTCAGAGAGAGTTAATGAATTTCTTTCATTCTGTATTCACAAAGCGATGGTATTCCGCTGAAACCTCGATCGAACAGGATTTCCGCTAAAAATAAATAAGCAAAACGCCGCATCAAATTGCTTCGAGTGAGTGCGAAGCAAGGTCCCGCGAGCACTTTCTCATGCAAAAGTCGAACAGTTACTTTAATTCTTAGCTGAAGCACTTGTCGGTTTTACGAGCGTGGAGCGATTTAATCCACTTAAAACGCAGAGCACAAACTCAGAGCCGACAAAGCTCTCAGCCGCTCTCATTTAAAAATGGAAATAAACCCTTGGCCATCTTTGACTCGAAGCGCGACTGCTGGTTGAATTCTAAGTGTGTACTTCATTGATGAACTTCCAATTCCGGTTAAATTTGACGTATAGTCGACTAGAGTCGAAATACTTTGTTGCGAACTAACTTTAACTTCTGTAATTTTCAACGTCACATTCAGAGTTTGTCTGCAGAGTTGCAACTGGAACTGGAACATTTTGAAGGTTGTAATTCCTATTACCAAAATGTTATCGTTGCTAAAACCGAGGTGTTTTATATACCTCGAATCTTAAAATGATGGATGTCACGCACTTATCTGTTCCAGTGAATTCCATTAAACTTTCTCAATGTAGATTTCGTGTACTTTATAATCACGAAGCGGATAAGCGGGATGTTTCTGTTTATCAACAGAGAAATTATGACTGCGTCTTTGGTTTTCCAGTCTTAATGAAAGAGTCCGTTTACGGCGAGGTTATTCTCCATTGTTTATTTTGTTACGTTCCGTGGTGGGCTTAACTTTCTGGCTTTTGTATTAATTCTCATTTTGTTCGGACCACAGCCATTTCTTGCGTTTAGTGCTGCTCTTTTACGGGTTGAAAGTTAATTTTCGTTTATCGCAGTTTCTTTGAAAGAGATTTGCAATTTTGTTGAAAATTAATTTAGATTTAGACAATATACCTTCGCAAATTAAAAATATTTGTATCTTAGACCTTAATGACAAAAGTATATTGTTTCATTCTTAATATTAGGTAGTCAGAAAAGTTTGCGGCTTTTTGTATTAAAAATATTCTAAGATACATACGAGGAACATCTTTATCATCAAAATTACAAGACCTGAATACGCTGAACCATTTTTTGCAGTAGTATTCGATAAACCATCTTCTCCATTAGCATTAAAAATATTTCTTTGAGCACTAGCAACATTCATTTTTTTATTAAGGGTCTGAACCCTTATCGAAAAAAAATACAAAACGTATCTAATAAAAAACTTTTCTGACTTCCTATTATTTAAATTGTATATAATTCAAAAAATCATAATTACATTAAAAAAATTACACTACTTAGAAATAAAATAATTCAACTAAATCGCCTGTTCGAGGCAAGGTACCCAAAAGACTGGCAACATTTCCACTTTGAATGGCCAAACTTATGCGCTGAGCGCAATTATTTAAATTGTATGTAACTTAACATTTTCATGTTTTACTAAAGGATAAATTTCTTTTACAGGACGGTGATCGAGGCTACTTGGAAGGTCTCGCATCTCGGTACGCAGACCTGTTCTCAACCCATTACGGAGACGTCCTCGACCATTTAGAAGAGTTGAGGAGACACGAGTGGGAAGAGATGTCTCCAAGAATGAGGGTACTCGGAGGACCGGGTACCCCACAGACTCCTCCGTCAGCCAGCCCCGGGTCCCTCGCCTTAAATAATCTGACCACGTCGCATTCACAGCCCATTTATGTGCCTGGAAAATATTCGGTTAGTCTGCAAATAATGCTTCATATCAATAAATCTATTATGAGCCTACTAAAATTGTAGCCGAGATATTTCTGAAAGTGACAAAACAAGTTGTACCGAATATACAGCACAATAGTATGTAGGTAGGTACCTAAATAGCCCATGTCAAAATGTTTTGCATTTACATCTATGTAAATGACACCCTAGTCGAATTTTCGACGCCCACACGCTATTGTATTGGCAATGAATATTGGATGTGACAGATTTTGATATGTGGTCTCTTTTAACTTCAATATAAGTTACATTAAGTCAAGTTTTTAAACATAAAAATCTGAAGGCCGAAAGCTTGTTTTTATATAAAATATTGCGACAATTTAATATTTTTGACTCTCTTGTAATTTCATTTGGACACGTAGAGAAGATCATAAATTATTCTTCATTACATTAAATGCCATTTTGGAGTGAAATTAGTTTCCTACTAACATTGATTTCTTTTCTTAAAATCCATACAAGAGTGAAGTTGTTTAAGTACTGCTATTATAAAATTACATTTTTTTTTGTTGCAGCCTTCAAGTTGCCTCACAGATAAAGAAGAAGATGAGATATACGGCTTCGGGTACGGTGTCTTCGGCAAACAAATGTTGCAGAGACAACAGCAACAGAAGCAGCTGTTGTTGGCGCAGCCGACGCAGCCGCTGATGCACAATCAACAACACAACTATCAAAGGTAAAACCTTTTTGTTGTTAAGTATATGAATTGATAAGTAAATTTTTTTTTCGCTGCTCGAAATTGTATGCTTTGTGCGTACACCTTGCGGAAATTTGATTTTACCGCTTGACGTGCATTTTTGTTAATGGTTTAGTACTGCGCAGCGTGTGGAAAGTTGATTTTACTACATGATTACTACCTATATACCTATATTGTTTTCTCGCAAATTTATTGAAAAACGTCGTATGGCTGTTAAAGTATTTTTAAACTCGTGACGATGAAAAGCATTAACTTGTTTTAAAAACCTTACCAAACTTGTATCATAATTACTATTGAAAAGTCCTTTTCTATAAAAATCAAAAAATTTGGAAGTTTGATTTTTTGTTTGTATATTAGAATAGTCTGTATGCACTTGCGATCAAATTGTGTTACGAAAAAGTAGTATGAATTGTATTATAATATACCAGACCTAAAGAATGATGCAAAAATATGTAGGTGCTGGGTCTAGAGCTATAGCATCATAAACTATTTACGAGTTGATTTGTCTATGAATGAGCTAGTCTCGATTCTGCTAATATTAACGTAACATTCGTGTTTCAAGAGTATTATGTATTTTTAAATGCTCTAACTTACATTTTTATTTTTTTATTTTATTTGACAACATCACATACATTGCTCCGATTCCAAAGTTAGTAGCTAAAGCACTTGTGTTATGGAAATCGGAGACAACGGTGGTATCACAAACACCCAGACCTGAGCCAATATAGAGAAGTTCGTTTTCTAAATTGACCCAACCGGGGATCGAACCCGGGACCTCAGAGATGGCGACACCTTGAAAATCGGTGTACAAAGCCACTCGACCAAGGAAGTCGTCTTGATTACATGCGTCTAATGTAGTGCTATGTATGGTTTAAAATTTTCTATAGAAGGCAAAGTGCTACAGTGCTGGGCCCATTTTGCACATCATTCTTTAATAATTTAGGTATCAAACACTAATCCTAATTTATAATTACTTTCAAACAATGATCTACTGCCAATGCTCACTATTCATTTAATTGATTAAAAAAATATTGCAGAATTTAAATTGGCGAAGAAAATGAATTCTTACCTATACCTTTTAGATATTTAGAGCGTTATTATAACAAATGTAAATTTCAACTAAAACTTGCTAAACAGATTATAAACAGATTTGCTGTTTCTACAAGAGGCTTAACTGTATTCAATTTCCTTTGAGTCCTCCGAAATTTTCGAAGGCCTCAAAACTTTTATGAAACTAAAATTATTGACTGAATTTATAACTACTTTTGTCTGTTTTGCTCTCCAGTTACAAAGTTTGTAATAAAACGCATTTGTCAAAAGAAAATTTTAAACCAACAGCTTTTTTAAATTGTTTTGAATATCTTAATAGTTATTATTTTCAAAGTTATCAAAGCAAATCATTTACCGGCATGTTAAAGCATTCGTCTAGTTTCTTAACAAATAAATTATGATCATAAAAAGATTCTTCAATTAAAAGTCTTCTTAAGTTAGTTTTCAATTAAAAGTCGTCTCTAGTGAAACTAGATATTACTTACAAACAGTATTTATTTAACCATTTCCTTCAAACCACTCATAACTTAACACTTAAAGATGTCCGGATCTAATAAGGAAATTCGCGGCTAGCTTCGTTACGTTAACGACAGTCCGAATGGCATGAGGCGTATTCATAAATTATTCGGACTTTAACAGGTGTACTCGTTAGATAAGCTTTTACGCTGCATGTTTAGCGCTAATCTTAATTGAAATCAGACATCCGATGGCGACAGAGGCCTCCGCGGATTGTTGAGTTGGGTGAGATGGATCATGGATTCACGTAGAATACTCTTACACAATATTCGAGGGAGACGGATCATCAGCCCATATAAAACGGTTAGCTCATGTAAAGTTATAAAAATAATAGCAAAAAAATAACAATCCCCCTTTCTTTATTGTCATACAATTATTCTGACTTACTCTTGTAAATGGAAAAACTGTGGGTGTTAACAACTGCAAATGCATTCGGGATCAACGGCTTTTCGTACCTTCCGAAACACGGAGGAACTCAAGCTAATAAATTTTTAGCCACCCATCCTATGTCCAACCCTTGCCAAAGTTGCTTAACCTCCGTAATAGCTGGGCCAGGCGCTAAACCAGGAGCTCCTGGCTCAAAGTATTTCGTTGAAAGGGGTAAAAAACAAAGGTTTTTTGTATTTGAGTCCAAAGTAACGGAACCCTATAAGAGTACAGTTATATTTAAATCAAAACTAATTTTAAATCTAGGACCAAACTATTGGAAATTGTATTCATTACGAATTAGTTATACCTTTCACTGTCTACGATCGAGAATAAAAGATTACCAGTGTACTAAATTAATTTCTCGCTGATGCAGCAATATTACATGCAACCACGTCTGAAATTTCTGGAACTGACACTTCTGAACTGTTCAGCATTTCCTTATTTACCCACTTAATATTTACTTAGTAGAAGTAACACTGTCTGTAATCTTTTCACGCCTGAGACACTTAACCAACGTTGATGTGTTTTGGTATAGAGATAGATTGGACCATAGGGAAATATAAGGCTTTTTGTCGCGAAATTTATTGTTGGATGAGGTATAATAGGGGAAAAAAGATTGTATGAGACCTAGACATGGACAAAGTCCACGCGGACGAAGTCATGGGTTGCCCCCAGTCTTATATAACAAAATATTTAAAAAAGGATAATGACGTTATCTCTAACAAACAGTATGGGTTTCAAAGAGGCAAAAGTGCAACACAGTTACTATCGAATTTCACAGACAGTATTTACAAACATTTAGATAATAAAGAGCATATCCTAGTAGTGTTTATAGACTATACAAAGGCTTTTGATACTTTGAAACATAATATCCTCGTTGAAAAACTCAATGATTGTGGCATAAGGGGTCCACTGAATAAATGGTGCAAAGAGTATCTTGATGACCGATCATATGTGGTAAAGATTGCTAATGTCAACAGTAAAGATATAAACGTAACAGATGGTACAGCTCAGGGATCCGTGCTGGGCCCATTGCATTATATCACATACGTAAATGACGCTGTTAACGTAATCAAAAAATGTGAGATTTATCAGTTTGCAGACACTTTGTCACTTGACACTTGTCTTGTGGCGTCAAACAAAAACTTGGATATTGCTTTATCGGATTTACAAAAAGATTTCACGTCATTATTAAAATGGACTCATGATGCGGGATTAGTGCTGAATATTGAAAAAACAAAAATGATGTACATTAGCTCTAGCAAAAACCGAAAAAAACAGAGTCTCAATCTTATTGCACATAACCACACATGCCTTCATACGAATAACCAAAACTGCTGTTGTAGTTCCATAGAGGTTGTCTGCAAACAAAAATATCTCGGCTTGATAATTGATGATCGACTTAAATGGACGGACCACGTCGGTTACGTATGTGATAAGCTAAGAGCAATTTTGGCCAAGTTTTCCATAGTGAAGCGTAAAATCCCTTATGCTACATTCCTTAGTTTATATAAGTCTCTAGGGGAAACAATAATTCATTATGGTCTTGATAGTTACGGCCGAACGTGTAAAACACACCTCGAACCAATTTACAAACTACAACTCAGGATACTTAAAGTAATAGTACCTGATAAAATTAAAATCAAGTATCAAGATAACTATAACGAACTTTTCTATTATTGTTCCATCATACCGATATACGACCACGTTAAATACTTGTTGTTGGTAAATCATTTCTTCAACAAAGAATTACAAACAATCATGCAGCGTGATAAGCGAACTCGCAGCGCATCGCTAATAATATTAAAAACTCCTTCTTATAACAATTTGTATGGTAAACAATTACTACAGTACCAGATACCAAAGTTAATAAATCACTTACCTCAACAACTAAAGCAAGAATTAAATATATTGAATATTAAAACCAAATTAAAAGTGCATTTCCTTAATTTATTACTATTATAAAATAATAAAAAATAATAGGTTAATTATTGACAGTTTTAAATAATTCTTACAAAAATATTATTGCAATATTTCCCTAAATATAAAACCTCCCGTGTGAACGCTCGCGTGTTGTTCTTACACAAAACTGACTGGTCGATAATTTCATTTGATTGGTATGCAGGTAGTGCCGATCAGCCGCGATCGCAGTTTATTCCTACCCTCTGTAAATTTATTCAAATTCAGTTGTGATACACGGAATATTATTGTGTTAATTATATTATAATTTAAGTATATCTATGTATGATTAGTTTAATACTTAGTTTACTTTGCAATGTTTAAATATAAGATGGTGAATGGCAGTGTTCAGTAAAATCTATGCTGATTTTTGTAACACTGTACAGTCTAATTTATGTTCTGCATCATTGTAATTATTAAATAAATAAATAAATAAATAAAAATAATTTGTTACAGTGATTCGCATATGCAATAAGGTTATTGGTTTCAACGACTTACCATAAATAGGTTATAAAATATTATGCTTGCTTAAAGCTAAGTCTATATACCCTCAGCGCAAATAAAATAAATTCAAATTAACTCTCTGATGGACATATCCGGACTACGGCTAGCACGTTTCGAAGAAATGGCAAACGTTGTGAGAATATACAGCCACGAGACATCCAATTAAAAGGAGTTGTTTTATCACGAATTATTTATTACGAATTGTGGCCCAAAAACTAAGACGCGAATGGAATTTTAATGTTTCATAGCTACAGATCTTAATATATTTTATCAATTCAGCATTTACTATCACGTATATACTATACGCATTTACTATAACTTGATTGAAATTCTTATCTTACGTAAGTTAAGAATTTCAATCAAGTTAGAAAATTTAAAATAAAGCAGAGTATTGTAGAGTCCAATCTCATAGCTCTAGAAGCATTGTCAGTCACCTTAGTCACAGTATAAATATAATATTACTGTGCCTTAATGTACATACCTTACACAAAAGGTATTGTCCAAATAAATGTTTATCGATTTCTTAATCAATTGTTTAATTAAAAGTTACTGTGTATTTACAAAATAAGGTAAAATTAAAATCTCTTTAAATAGGACTAAACCTAAAGTTATATTGTGTTAAATTTAAAGCATTTACTGACACTAAGTTCACAATTTACACGTTCTAAATGTGCTGGTCAATGCAGATCATAAATTCTTCGGGAAGAAATCCAGTGCCTCGTCACCGGCGCCCACGCAGCTAATTCAGCATGTCTTTAAATGCTAATTAGATCTTTACCTCGAGATAGTTTGCTAATGAATTACATCGTAAACGCACGATCGCCAACTAAGATCTTCCGTAGCGTTATTTGCTATAAAGTTTTGCATTGGAATTACTTTATTGACTAGGTATAGGTTATGTTACTCAACTGTTTCTTTTTTCTTGGAAAAACTAAGTAGTTTGAAAAGTCAAATTCAGTATGTAACTAAATTGTAAATTTATATTTTTTTTAACTCGATAGGTGTCGACATCAGTTTGCAATAATGTCTTAACTAACTCTCACATTATATATGTTATTATTAATCTACCAATTTGATCTTTATGCAATAAATAATTGTATACAACAATTTAATGCGAAATCGGGTACAAGAATTTCCCTTCCAGTTTATTACATCTTGGCGACAAAATGGTTTTCGATTATGTTAAATAACGTTACTTAAATATTATTACTACTGCTCATTTGTCTTCGAGATTGTCTCTGATAAGAATCTTTGTTGGGGCCATAATTCCAATGGAATTTGCCTCAGAATTATTATACAATACACCGAGGCACCCGTTGGTCAATAAAATGTTATGACTTTATTTTGGAAATAACTGACGGCTATAATAAATTGCTGAGTTGATAACCCTTTAGTGTTTTATTGAAGTACTTGTGAGATTTAACGGATATTCCAAGAAATAATGCTTAGATACAAGTAGGTAAAAAATTATGATGATAATATATGAGATACCTAACATTGTGATGTGGTTGGAATTGTTTTTATACACAGAATTTGTATGTATTCAGATTTAGCAATTGAACAATAAAGTACCAAAAGAATTATTTAATCACAGAAAGCTATTAAATTGTATCAGTAAGAGAGGGCTTGTAATTAAACTTATTAGTAATTTTTTTTACTTGGTTGTTAAATAAAATATATGGGTTAAATCATCTTTTAGCTTGGAGATACTATATTTGTACTATGTATGTAAGCAACGTAAGACATCACACTTTGCGCTTAATACCTATTTTGCTGTCTTGTTGAAATCTAGAACCTCACAGTTTGAGCAAAATATTCCGGAATGTATGTAATACAATACTGATGTGCACTGTTATGCTTCTAAATGACGTCAGCTGCAGTTAGGGTAGCCAACTATACTGTTAAAAACAGTATTACACTGTTTTTCACTTCGTTATACTTTTTACAGTAGAACAAAAAAGTATACAAAAATATTGTTTTCAGCAAGCATCACTGGTATCCATAGATCTGTTTAAAAAGTAAACGCTAAACACTACATTTTGGGCGTTTCGAAACATTAAAAAACATACTGTTCATTTTGCTAAAATACTGTTTATTTTTCTTTTCCGACCTTAATATACTTTTATTTTGTAAAAAAAGTTGGCAACCCTAGCTGCAGTCTCCCATTACATAGAGCTCAAATTGCTTTGAGGTACTTCTATTTAAATATATCAACAATATTTCTTAATAGGTACTTACCTATACAAGAAAGAAATTGAGAAATAGTTTTTCATTTCCAATACAATTATGACGAACTTTAACTAAAGTTCGTTAAAATTGCATCGGAAAGAAAGTTCGTTACGTTATCTTGTCACACAGATAGATAAGACTGCTCTGAATGTAAATTAAATAAACAGTTTATTGATTAAACTCGGCCACCACACCAAGTATTAACAAAAATCTGAGTTACCCCTGTGACACGATATCGAATCGAATACGTATTCACTCAATTAACACTACGAGTATGTACCGACGGGAATCCAGCTAACAAGCTGAGAAGATTGCGGGAAGCAACAGAGAGATATGGCTCGAAATCGAAGAGTGGTGAGCGAGACAAAAGATGCGCAGGATAGGTACTTCGTTTATGTGCATCTGAACTGAGGGCCCATTTTTTAAATCGTGACGAATTAAACTGAGACTTATAGGGGATTTAGTTAAAAATTCTAAAAACTGAAAGCATAGGTTCCAAAATTTCTAAAACGTGAATTAAAACTTTTATAACCGAATGTGTTGGGCCCTCAATCCAGACGGTTGCAATAAGAGGCATATCTTAGATCTCAGAAAGTACCATCTCTGTGTTAATAATTTTCATTTTAGAATTTACTTAAGAATTTCTAACATCGTTACAGAAATTTTCAACTCGCTAGAAGATGGCATAACAGATCTAAGGCTGTTTAGCTTGGGCCCTCAGTTCAAACATATCTGAACTGAGAGCCCAAGATAGAATCTTTAAAATATTAGTTTTAACTGAAGAAATACAATAAAATTACGTTTTTATCATAAAGTCTAACACCTCAGTGAATTTCTAAAAAAGAAATATTCGTTAAAAAGTTATTGGTTTATTAGGTAAGTGAAAACTAAAATTATTAAAACGTCTGAACTGAGGGCCCAACGTTTTCGGCTATATTGACTTGGCTAAAACTTATAGAATAATGAAAATTACACCAAGTTCTTTAAGAAATTCTTTATAAAAAATTGATATATCGTTCGTTGTTCTTAATACCATACTTAAAGAAAAAATGAATTTTCATTTTTATACGACCAAAAATTTGTAGGGTAGATATGATTTCAAAATATTTTTAGGACTGACCTACACCTTACCTCATAGTATCTTTTAAGTGAATTGTTTCCCAATATTACCACACATTATTCTTACTATCTAGTTTTTATTATTTTTATTTTTGAAACGTAAATTAAAATTATTTTCAAACGTTGATTTCGATATTTCGTAATTTTCTCGTCAGTTTCAACATACTACTAAATTAACAAGTTCGTTAGTAGTCTGTGTCATCTTCTCAAAATTTTCTTAATAAAAGGAAGGCAAGGCTTGCGCCTAGGAAGGTTGCTCCGAATCCTTCTGGGTGAGAGTGTAAAAAAATCTATATCCTTATAGCCACATTGATATCTACACGAACTCGGTTCTAATATTTTGCGCTATGAAAGGTATATAAAGGAACAGTGCTTAACGAGAAATGATATTGCTTTCCCCTTCAAAACGCTATTTATTGTAATAAATGTAAAATACCGGTGATTCTATTTAATTTTATCATGGCGATAATAGTAATTATATGAGCAATATTATTATTCTCGAGCTCGAGAGAGCTTTGTCTACGGAAGAGAACGCTTGGGTGTCTCTTTAGCTTAGAACGAATTAAAAAAATAACAACCATGTTAGAACTACCTATATAATTTCCAATAATTTTCTATAATTTCGACGTTTATTGACGTTGAAATAAAAATATTACATTTTGAAATTCATATTTTGTATTAAAATTCAGTAAAAGGTTGTACAATTCTGAAAGCGAGTCCCACTGCCAAACTGTGCTCAGAGTCGATAATCAAAGATCGAGACAAAACGTAGTGATTAGGTACATTATCTTTTATCGAGACGACAAGTGTATGATAAGACTCACAGACAAGAGTCCCGTTTGTTCATGCTACGCGTGCTGGAGTAAGTGATGAAGCATTAAAGTTCATGTTAACTGTGTTTTGACAAATATATGTAATACATTGCTACTTTTCTTTGGTAAGTTTTTATTTGTGCCAAAACAAAGTAGCAATGTATCACATACATCAGTCAAAACACAGTTAACATGAACTTCAATGTTTTTAGCCGATAGAGCCCTAGGTCTGGGTGTTTGTGATACCACCGTTGTCTCTGATTTCCATAACACAAGTGCTCTAGCTACTTACTTTGGAATCGGAGCAATGTATGTGAATAAAATGCCAAATATATATATACAAGGTGTTACAAAAGTACCCCTAAAGCCGAATATGGTAGATAAGGACCATCAAACTGAACAACTTTTACTATGAGACCAACTCTGAAATCGCTAAAAAAAAAATCAGCTGTTTCATACAAAAATTAATTATGAAAATATCAAAATGTATGAAACAGCTGATTTTTTTTCGCGATTTCAAAGTTGGTCCCATAGTAAAAATTGTTCAGTTTGATGGTCCCTATCTACCATATTCGGCATTAGGGGTACTTTTGTAACACCTTGTATATATATATATATACTAGTGGACCCTGTGAACTTCGTATCACCTACAATTTATAGAACATGGGCCCTATTTAATAACGTGATAATTTGGTTTACTTTGCAGTGTAGTTATAAGTAGTTTGTTCTATTTTCAAATTGCTTCATGCAATGGATATAAAATTTTCATGACAGGTGACAAATTGTCAATGTTATTTAAATAGGGCCCTGAAGACGACAATAAATTAAATGTCGTATAGCTAAATAACGCTCTAAGTCTGCATATAAAAATATATTTAATATTTAAGTCACAGGAAATATTTTTCAGTTATTGTTTTAGTACTTACAATAAATTTTCGTGCTATTTAATTTAGTTTGTTAAAAAATATTTTTTCGTTCCTAGGAATTATTCGATACCTACCTACTTAATTTAAAAATACTCCTATGAACTAATGTCACCATTTTCTTTATTTATTGTCGTGTTGTCGTTACCACCCCGTATGTCACTACGCCCCTCTCCTCTTCAACTTTGGATCTATCCTAGGAGTTATTTCCATCTGATTATCATTCAACGAAAATCAACTTAATTTTGCACCTTATTACAACGCCATAAGGAAAAAATGACAGCACTGCCAACATAACGCCATAGGTACTATTCAATGAAACGCATTCTACCTACTCTCAGGGGAAATGACCAAAGAGAATATAATACTACGTTGAGATGACAAATGATATTCATATTTCTTAATGAATCAATCAAATGCACTAAGAAGTTTCAATTCCGAAAGGCTATCACCCCAAAAGTAGCTTTCTACCACTTTTTCACCCTATTAGAAGATAAATATAAAAAAAATACGAAACACGTGTTCAATTGATTTTGTAAAAGAATGTCTATGCCAAATTTCAAGTTAATCGGGCCAAGGAATCGCGTTCTCCCATACAAACTTTGCCACCCTGTTTCACCCCTTTAGGGATTGAATTTCGCAAAATCCCGTCTTAGTGAGCACCTACGCCCTAAAAGGAGCCACCATGCAAAATTTGAGACTCCTAGCACTTGTAGTTTCTGAGATTTCGTGATCAGTGAGTGAGTGAGTGAGTGATTTTCCCTTTTATATATATAGATATAAAATTTGTACTGTACGTTCACGGTTAGTTATTTTACCTACGAAAATGTTTTTTTTTCTTTTGGAGACGAAATGTCATTCTGAATTTCAGAGGTAAAATTACTGTGAACGCACTTATTAACCACTAATTGGACACTGCATATACAATGTTTTTGGTCTTGTACTAGCGATAATTTTAAGGCGTGAAAAATACACCTAATTTTATCGACAAAAACACTCATGTTGGGGTCTATCGTCTCTCCTGTCGCGCCGCCATTTTAAATTTGACTTTTTATTTTAGTTGAACCTGCCGAAAATATAGATTTCTCTGGATTTTTTTTAGTTTTTCTCGCATATCTTAAAAATACTGCTTTCAAACAATACCAAATTCAAATGAAATCCGATTGAATTTATCATATAAAAACCTTTCCGAAATTAGCTTCTTTGTATGGAAAATTAAATTTACTATTTTATTGTTCTGACCTATATTTACTGAAAATAAATATAGGTCAAATAAAAAAGTTTTATTTTCTTTATTAGATTCCGATTGATCTTTATTTTTTTTGTAATTTTTATATTTTGTACATACTTACCTACATTAAATAACATTATGGACACTCTACAAATGTTGCTCATACAAATAATTTAAAATGCATTTTCTCTTAAAGTACTGTATTAAGAACAACGAACGATATATCAATTTTTTATAAAGAATTTCTTAAAGAACTTGGTGTAATTTTCATTATTCTATAAGTTTTAGCCAAGTCAATATAGCCGAAAACGTTGGGCCCTCAGTTCAGACGTTTTAATAATTTTAGTTTTCACTTACCTAATAAACCAATAACTTTTTAACGAATATTTCTTTTTTAGAAATTCACTGAGGTGTTAGACTTTATGATAAAAACGTAATTTTATTGTATTTCTTCAGTTAAAACTAATATTTTGAAGATTCTATCTTGGGCTCTCAGTTCAGATATGTTTGAACTGAGGGCCCAAGCTAAACAGCCTTAGATCTGTTATGCCATCTTCTAGCGAGTTGAAAATTTCTGTAACGATGTTAGAAATTCTTAAGTAAATTCTAAAATGAAAATTATTAACACAGATATGGTACTTTCTGAGATCTAAGATATGCCTCTTATTGCAACCGTCTGGATTGAGGGCCCAACACATTCGTTTATAAAAGTTTTAATTCACGTTTTAGAAATTTTGGAACCTATGCTTTCAGTTTTTAGAATTTTTAACTAAATCCCCTATAAGTCTCAGTTTGATTCGTCACGATTTAAAAAATGGGCCCTCAGTTCAGATGCACATCTTCGTTTTGCTTGCTAGGATTTATCTAAGTGCCTGCATAAATGCGCATTGCCGTACCTACTGTAGTTTAAATTAAGACCGGTTTACTACAAGTCTATTTTAAAAGCAATCCTGGGATATAAGTTTTCTTCAACTTATTGGTTATAAGATGATAAGATTTACTCCGCAAGTAGAACGGAATCTTCTGTTATTAAGTACTTGTTACTTTATGAATCAAACTAAGGTTCACTCACATAATTGTGGGTTTTTGGGTGTTGTGGTGATATTTTCCTGAGCAAAAAATTAAAAAAAAAATTTGTTCAAAAAATATTGTTTTTTAAACAGCAGGTTAAGACTGCCTAGTGAGTATAATAATACTTGTGACAGACAGCCCCGAAAAAGAAATGAACAAATGAAAAGAAATATGCTGCTTTCGGTCGTACGACGCATTTTTATTTTTGTATAAAGAGAATGCAGGCATTGCAGTATCAATACTTATGCATTTCCTATGTTTCCTATTTCCCAGTCATATTGGCATCGTGTGGTTGATATGCCTTTGAGTAATTTCTAGTGTACATAGAAAATAGTACAAGGGAAAAAAATAGGGCTAGTACCTTTTGTAATGAAATTGTAAAGCACTCGGTTTAAATTTTGAACATTTTATGCTAACTATCCCGACCTAATTTATTATTGGCACACTCGCTATGATGACAAAACATAATTCTTATGTACAGTGTTAGCGTTGTACTTAACTGGCTCGGAAATGAATATTCATTAGTGGCGCGTTGCGCGGTGCTGATATGAAACAAGCCTGTGTCGATTGATTTATAGGTTCCCGAACTATCGGTGGAATAATATGGGAATTCAAATATGTATTATCATCGATGTTTCAATGTTTTGAAACCACTTTACCGCTTTTGAAGGGATTAATGTATGAAAATGAAAAATATAGGTACTGTAGTTTAGATCAACAAACCGTTGAACTTTTTTTTTTGACATTTGTAACTGTGTGAATAATATTTTGAAATGTATGAATGTGTCAATATAAGTATAGCATACGTGATGCGTAGCAAAACTTTTCGCTGATTCCTATAAAACCTTTTTTATAGGAAAATATTTATTTGAGACTACATCACTAAGTATACAAGGTGTTACAAAAGTACCCCTAATGCCGAATATGGTAGATAGAAACCATCATACTGAACAACTTTTACTATGGGACCAACTTTGAAATCGCAAAAAAAAAACAGCTGTTTCATACATTTTGATATTTTCGTAATTAATTTTTGTATGAAACAGCTGATTTTTATTTCGCGATTTCAAAGTTGGTCCCATAGTAAAAGTTGTTCAGTTTGATGGTCCCTATCTACCACATTCGGCATTAGGGGTACTTTTGTAACACCTTGTATAGCGGATCTACTACATTAACTTTTAAATGAAATCAGTGCCCTTCAAAACAGACGCAGGTAACTAACGAATGAATTATTATCACCAAATTAAAACCGTTGATTGGGTCTTGTTAAGCTTCGCAGACATCAAAATGAACCCTTTACGAATTTATCTCCCGTAGATCGGCACTCATTTCATTCACAATCATCATTAGTGGAGGTATTGTTAATGTCGATGTCGATTAATATCTCATTTACCGAATACCGATTTCGCGGAACGTTTTTCCGCATAGCCCGCACCGATGAAATATTTACACAATGCCACGGTAATCTTTTTTCTGGTAATGCCAGCGGTTGTTTGCGCGCACTGTATTTGGTATAAATTGTTAATTTGAATAGGCAGCGCATGCGTAATATGGGCGAATTAGGGTAAGGAGAAATCAGAATATGTATTTATCATGAGACCCTTAATCGATACAGGACGGTGTATCGCATTGAAGACTAATAGTAGAACTGGAATATGTAGGTAAAAATGTTAACCTTTAATGCGATAGCAGTGGTTGTAGTCCAATTAATAGGTAGGTCTTTTGTGCGAGATTCAAAACAAATGCGGATTTTTTACTGACATCCAAATTTAAAATATGTACTTTTTTATTATTAAACAACCTTTGTATTTCGGACTTATTTAAACTTATAATAAAGGTACCTATTGTGAAGCACTCTTAATGCTATAATTACTTAGAAGCTGGAATTATTATGACAATGAACTTTAGGACAAAAATTGTGTTTTGTTTCAGTTGCCTGAGTCCAAGATCGGCTTACTTCTACGAATTCCCTCCTAGTGGTAAGAACTTATAATTATTTACTTCACTATTAACTCAAGCACTTAAAATAAAACCATTAATTTCTTCACACAATACTCTCTATAAAAATGTCAGCGTCTTATTTAAGTGCGTTCCTTTCATCGATTATTCCGAGTTTTTTATTTATTGTTTTCTTATACTCTTGTATTGTTGTCGATCTAAAATGTCCTGTCAAGTTAGTATTCCTATTTCCTATAGATTCCTATAGACCATACACTTCTTCATAGCTCCATCTGCTTACACAAGTACTGAATCCTCCTTCGTCTCATACATAATTCCCTCATACATTATTGAGCTACTCGTTAGCTAGTGTTTGGTCTCGTTTCTACGAAAAAGGAAATGTTTCAATATTAACACGTATTAGATAATCTGTCTGATAATATTGAGGGCCCATTGATTGGGATAAATGATTGATCATAATGTAACTCACAGATTTAGTTAGTAATTAGTGGTTAAAATAGTATTCAAATATAAAATTCATTTTGCTGATAGAAAATCCAAAATAAGGCCCCCTCGGCTTTCATATTAGTAGCAGCAGCTACTGTTGAAATAACTTAACATTTTTATTGAAGTAAAATAATGTTTTGATTTGAAATACTTTAGTAATTTCAAGTGGTTTTAATTATTTCATGACGAAATAGAATCAAAGTGTTGTTAAATAATTAAAAAAAATCTATCGACAGAAAGTATTTTTTTAAGTAAATGAGAAAAAGTTTTGCCACCAGATAACTGCCTTGGGACAGCGAAAAAGAAGGTTACGACATTCTCGAGACTGCTACGAGGATTGAAATCTCATAGGAAAGAAAAACATGGCTCCTGTTCGCCGAAGCACACTCACAGTCCAAGACAAGTCCTACCACCACAAAGGGTAAGATTATTGTTCTTGTTCTTCTTAATGAGACGATTTAGTCCAATGTCACATAAACAACGGAAACTAGTACCACACCCCGGACACTCCATACAAAAAGTGCGCTTAAACTACAACATAAACAGATTACGTTTGTACACGCTGCGAATGTGTGCGTGAACCTTTTAGGGTTGACTCTTGACATCTGTTGAGCTCGAATGTTAGTACAAACAACTCTCGCGCGTGCCACGGCCCCGGAGAATGAACTTCTGATTTTACTACCGATTGTGGGGGGAGGTGCGGTACCTCGGATCGGCGGGAGGCGGAGTGTTGCCGTTCTGTACGTCAGTACTATACTAATTCTGTGCTAATACTTGACATGTAATCACAATTAGTAAAAATAATTATAACTATCCTCCTTATATGTCTAAAAGGTCATCCTGCATTCAGTAAACAGGATCCTGTTTGCAGGATGCTCGTTTAAGTATTGAAACACGTAGAATTCAACATTACTAAACGAGATCCTGCAAAAAACCGTACCTGCAAAAAACGGGATGTTGCCGTGGAAACGAGGCATTACGTGTCATGCCAAACATATAAGCATTGTTTTAAAATGAGGACTGAGTTGGGTATTTACTCTAATTTTCTTATATTCCTTTATTAAAACTAAACATGACCAATTTCAATAAATCAACAGTTATTTAAAGCTTGAATTGAGAGCAAGCTTTTTGTATTTTTTTTGTCACAGAAAGAAATATATAAATTTAACAACACCAAAACAGCAAGATATTTCTTTAATAGATACATTTTTGTTCATTGAACAAAACAGATTTCAATTTGGACAACTCTTAGTAATGAAAAAACCTTGAATGTTACGCTTTATTTATATATAGACGAGCAAAACTTGATAACATCTACTTGAATTCAGCGCAGTGACGCAATACTTATAATAGGTTATATTTTTTGTTCCAATTTTGAACGTCGTGTGTGGTTTAGCGTGAACTGATATAAAATTGCTTTAAGCAATTGAGTACCTAGCTTCGATCATATAAAACTAGATCTAGATGTAGCGTAAGCGCACTAAAAGTGACGCCGCAAACGAATGCTCCAATCGAAAGTGAGCATTAGAGCGATCTCAGTAGTCATTTGACCGCCCGGGCGTAGCGATACCTAAATGTGCTGTGACTTTGTACAAAAACATTATTATTTTCAGTGAATATTGAGCGTACAAATAATTTAATATAATGTAATGTACATATAATTTAACTATGAATTTAAAGTCAAACATGTATTGCAACCACCTTAATTTCATTATTTAAAAAATAAAATTATAACAATTTTCCATGCAAACCGTTTCTTCTATTTGCGTTAGTAAGACAGAGATGCGTAAGAAAAAGTAGCGTCCGTCGACCGATTGGCGGCGGACGACCTCGTGAGCATTTCATGTACGAGTAATATAATGGTAAGTACCACCACTGCCGTCCGAATTTAAAACAGTAACTGTGACGTAAGGTTAAATATCAAATATGGCAGCGGCAGTATTTGGAAGCGAAATTATAATTACAACTGTATAGCAATGTTGGAATCATATTTTCGAACGTATTTAGTATGGGAATTGGTATGTGTACTAGGGCTTGCAAACCGGTTAACCGGATAACCGAAAAAACCGATTACCCGACAGAATTTTGAACCCGGTTTTTTCTAGTCATAAAACCGAATTATTCGGGTTTTTCGGTTATTTCACTTCACATACAGTTGACACAAAAACTTTCTTATTTTTTCAAAAATGCTATAGTCTATGGTATTCAAGGAAAGTAATAAGCGTGTATATGAAACGCATTTTTGTCTCTAGTTTTTAAATTGACGTAACCGGCTGGCTGCCATTTTGTTTTGTCAGTCAAGCCAAGTTTACACAGGGTCAGTACAGAAGTCAGTACCGACTGACTTCAAAATATTCGTGTGGGAATTTTCAAGTCAGCGCTGTCTTCATGCCGCTGTACTGACTTCAAACCAATTTACATTGGGTTTTTTTTGGGTCAGCGCTGACTTGTCTCGATTTCGGAGTCAGTCGCTTACCTCGTATAAACCAGCCTTCACTCTCTGGCAAGTGCCAAGTCGCAGTAAACGCAAAGAAACTTTCACGATACAGGTAAGCTCTTCAACTTTTGTTTTTTGAATAATTGTGAAAGGAAATATGAGCAAGGACGTTATTGTTTTTTAAATTACAACTTTAGCCAACTCACGGAGAGAATTTTATAAACAAACCACCGATACCTAACCTTAAAAGCACTTTTTATTCAGGTTTTGTTAATCTTACCTGCTTGTTAAATAAAGATTTGTGATATCAGAGTTCTACAATTGTTATTGAATAAGTTAACATTAACCCATATAGCATTTGAGCATGCTTTGCATTAACTTTTTTTTGCATTACATTACATTTCACCAATATAAAATGCATATAAGTATGTTTAAAAAAAGATTTATCTCAATCTTTCTCTTATGTTTAATTTTGACTTTGTTATTAACCTCAAAGGTTCTAAAGACGTGTTTTTTATTTTACGATTTGTTGATTTTTATGTTAGAATTTATTAAGGTTAATAAGTGCATAGTGGCATACATAATTTAGTTACGTGATTGATCTCAAATGTGTTCAGAAACTAATGTTACAGTTTTTATTATTTTACCTTTTTTATTGAATTTTATTAAAAAAAAACCGAAATACCCGAAAAAACCGGGTTAACCGGATTTTTTTTTATGAAAACCGAAATATTCGGTTTCCTAAAACTACCCGGTTTTTGCATGCCCTAATGTGTACCTATCTAGGGTTTGTATGATCGAAGGTACCCAGTTATTTTTATAAGCATGTATTACGTGTCAATTTTATATTTTCATTTCCTTTATTGCGAGATTTGAGTTCTATTAGAGATTTTGTACAATTGTAGTCTTTTAATATTACAAAGCTGTATCATTAGAATTATCAACAGGAATGTATTATAAATAAATGAATATTTGACATATCACATACATTGCTCCGATTCCAAAGTAAGGTAGCTAAAACACTTGTGTTATGGAAATCAGAGACAACGATGGTATCACAAACACCCAGACCTGAGCCAATAAAGAAAAGTTCGTTTTCTAAATTGACCCAACCGGGGATCGAACCCGGGACCTCAGAGATGGCGACACCTTGAAAACCGGTGTACAAAGTCTAAGAAGGTGAAATCATACGTAAAATAGAGGTTTTGTAAGTACTTAATATTCTATTAATATTATAAATGTAAAAGTTATGATGTCTAAATGTTTGGATGTTTGTAACTCAATCAAGCAAAAACGGATAAACGGATTTGGATAAAATTTGGCACACAGTTTATAGGGTACTTTTTAACCTGGTCAAAGGTTCCCTAGGAATTTCCGAATGTCCACGTGGTTGAAGTCGCGGGCGGAAGCTAGTTTAAAATAAAGTTAAAACATTGTTGTATGTACGAAAAGTTGTATAACTCGACAAATTATGATTCATTGAATATTCTACGATAACTTTGTAAAATATTTTACTATATTAACTTTCAAAGTCACTCTAACATCATAAAGCAGCATTAGCACAACAGCCCTAACCATCTCTGAACATAAATAGACTCCCTCAAAATTTATTAGCACGTAAACTTTATCCCCAAAAATTTTCCGTCGTCTCGTTAAGCAAAACAATTTGTAACTGAATCTTGAGTCTGCATACGTTTTTGCTTCACATTTTTCATGCAACTCTTCTTACCCCATCCGCCATTATGTTGATCCGGGGCGTCGCCGGTTGCCTTTGCATGCACTCGGCACAATTAGTATGACGCGTCTACTGTCTAGCGGGTAGTGTCATTGCGTGCGTGCTCGCCTGTGCGTGTAATGAAAATTTGAACTTGCGTCTGGCGTAAACTCACATTTGAATATAATGCGTATTGTGATAATAAAGCTGGATATTTAATTCTTTTCGTTAAATATAAAAGCTGTTTTTAAATTTTGAGATTTAAGCATTCAGAATGCTATTTTTATATAATACTAATTAATATACTAGAAAAAATACCAACAAATCGATTCCCGTTCGAGAACATGATCTGGTGCGAGTCGTATTTTTTCTAGTATATTATTTAGTATTATATAAAAGCTGTTTTATGTGTTAAAATTACGTCCCTAAGGATTTAAAAACCAGTCTGTAACCGGTGTTTGTGAGATAAATATTTTTTCAATATTTGTGGGTTGTGGAGGGTTGGTAACCTTATATTAAAAAAAATAGTTTCAAAACTTTATCGATAGATGAATTTATTGTTCAAAAATATTCTTTACAAATTTCATAGAAAGCTAACAGTTTTATTATCTTGCTGATGAATCAGACGCATCAAAAACATAAAGAGAAAATTCCTTTTTCATTTCATTATAAATTCTACTCACGAACTTCAAACGAAATCCAAAGCTAATAAACAAAGATGAATCATAAAAAATATTAACAAAACTTAGGTGGAGCAATGCTAAGTCGGCGTCTGCTCGGCTCATCTCGGCCGAATTAAGTGCTACATTTTTCCACGTCCACCTATATTTATTAATCTCTAGACGAGGGGGTGGGGGTATACGTCACCGCATGCCTTTTGAGAAATGACGCCTGCCAAAGTTAAGTCGGTTGAGCCAAGCGACGGAGGTTGAGTTATGGCCGCTTGTTGAGCCAAGGATAAAGACCATTAGGGCCTCGGCATAATCCTTATCGGGGAACTTGCACTTAGGATTAGCAGTTGGAAGTTGCTTTTTTCGAGTAAGTATTGGTGTTGTGTCCGAGTGCGATTAGAGGATCAGTTGGGAGTTTGTTGTTGTGTTAATGTTATGACGATGACTCGATCTAGAACAAATTTTTATGAGGTAATTTTTGGAATTTTCATTTTAGGAAAGCCTTTGTTGATAGAGCTTGTTATCGTCCTTGTGATAATATTTATGTTAAACATAAAAATGTGCTGATTTAATGTGAACTGATTTGTTTTTTTTTGCTATTCATTTAAAGGCAATTTTTTATAGAAAAAACAATCAAAAGAAGAATTAACCGGTGTTATCTACTCATACTTTATACTTAGTTTTAAAGCTACAACCTTAGAAATAGTACGTGCAAAAGTGTTCATGCTACTGAAACGTTTGAGTATTAATATTATCAAAAACTTTGCTCAAATACATCTTCCAATAAAAAGTAGCTCGGACTCTAGCAGAGCGAAACCGCGAAAAGAGTAATATTTGACTTATACAGCGCATTGGCACGCTGCCTCTAAACGGGTTCTTTCGGGAGGCATTATAGTGCCGCTGGTTTCCTCAGTAATAGCACGTTATAGCTTAGCAACCTCTCGATAAAGGCAATAAAACCTTATAGTTGTTCGCTATGGTAGAGTTTGCTATTTGGAATCTCGTAAATACACAACATCTTGTATCAATAAAGCGCCAATTGCACGCCGTTTGCGGAGTTTCTTGTTTCTTTGATTAAGCAATAGGTTTAAATAATTTGATCTTTTATTTCCTGTCATTTTTTAATTGAATACTTATTAAAGAATCTACATGGTTCCAGCGAAACTAGATGACGTATTTTTTTACAACAACGGCGGGTCATAATTTTTAATTTTAAGTTCACATTTTTTAACATCTAAAAATACGTGAGCAAACCTTTTTCAATGAAGACAGTAAAATAAATATTTTACTAAAGCCGTATTATCGAATGTAGTTTTACAAAATGTTGCCAATATTTAAGTTCCCAACTACCAAAGTTATGCCTCCAGCAACATTTATCATGTTTACAGTGGTAATATTTTCATAGCAATGTTTTTGACACAAATTACTTTCCTTGTATGTTCCAAGAAAGTTTGTTGTTTTAGTTTAACTCAGTTTTATCGCATTGTTACGTTTATGTTTGTAAATATAACATTTTGTTTTATATTTATTTGTAGGAAATGATAGTTTTACGTTTTATAAATGTTTTTTTACGTTGAAATATAGAGTCATAATTAATCCCATTGATCTTTTAGAGATTAAATGAGGTGTCTGTTATTGATTTCAAAATTATTTATTTTATAATTATAATATGTATAACGAGCACATCGTAATACACGTACAACGATTTTTTTACGGATCTTTACTAGGCTAAGCTATTCAAATAAGCTCACATAATAAGAATTTTTAAATCGTCAATTCTTTTATCCTACCACCCATTATGACGTCTTTTAGCTGACAAGAAAAATGGGCGCAAAAAACTTATCAGCTTTATTAGATATTTACAAATATGTATATGTATAATATGTTTCCAGACATTACATTCATACATTTTACAATTAATGCTACGAAAGCTTATAGAAATGTCCAATATACTTTTAACATCTTGAAATATCAAAGCATGCTTATTAAAATAGCACTAATTCACCAAAAATTGGTACAAAACATTTGAAAGTGATTTGCTTATTGCAGATAACAAGTGGGCACAAAAATAATCAATTAAGTTAATTATAATGCAAATACCTCACGGAGGCAACTAGTAAACACTAGTGTGTAATGTTGTGTCTGTTATTAACACTAAACTTATTAATAAAATTAATAGTTGTTTTGTGTATACTTAGTCGAGTGTGTGTAATAATATCGTATGAAGTGGTTTGTCTTTTTTATAATTATAAAAAGTATATATTATATAATTTATACCTGCAATAAACTACTTTCATTAGTAAAAATGTTTTTAATCCCGAACACATTACACTACGATGAACTTTCTGAAAAGTAAAAAAATCACAACAATAAAACATTAGCAAAGTCTTGATGTAATCACTTCTCCAGTTAAAATCCATATCGAGATTAAAAGTCAGATGTGCCATCTTTTTTTTCCAAGTAATTATGATAATTTGTGTGGAAGTTCTTAGATGTTGTATTGGTCAATAAAACAGTTCCCATCGTAAATGTTAAGTTATTTTAAGTGTCTTACAAGTCTGGATTTTTATTTTTATTTCGTCAACAAACTGTCACCACTGCATGAATTTTTTTATGCTTGCACAGACTCACGAAGAGTCCTAAAAGTAATTAGTACAGTTTTCGTATACTTAACTAGCATGAATCAAAGTTTTAATTAAGGCTATTACAGTAATTCATTGATCTTGTTTTGATACAGTATTTAAAATTATATCAATATATTTTCTCATGTGCTTATATATTGTGTTATTTTGATAAAATTAATCACCATTTCCCAATTAGCAAATATTAATGCTCTCGATGCATCCGGTATTGACGTTTGCACTATCCAAAAAAATTGATCTTGATAGCAAACATGCATGATATAATTTAATTTGACACGTGTCGTAAATGCTTTGAATACTTAGATCAGATACAGATTGTGGAATAATTTGTATCACATTAGCTTACAATAATAATGGAGAAATTAAACATGAAAAATTATCAGAAAAAATAACATTTAAGCAATACATATATTTTCAGTTAATTTTGTGTAAATGTACGAGTCCTCAAGGAGTTTTGAAATGATGAAAAAAAGTAAAACAACTATGATATCTTTAGTATGATTAAGCATTAGGCTCTTATCAGTAAACGTTAAAAGCTGTTTTATTTTTTTACCATGTCAGACATTTTCTTTTCATTATATTTTGATATAACACTTTTATTTATTAGTTACGTTGATATTTTAACAAGTTAAAGAATAAAACACTTTTTTACGGATTACAGCGCGTATATTATTATTAAGGTGTTATGTTTGAATTATTTAGTTTGGATTTATTTTGGATTCCCGACGTTTCGACACCTTTCCAGTGGCCGTGGTCACGGGAGGACTAAAACAAAAAGGCTGCTCATATTTTATGAAATTACCCGCTCGGAACTTTATAAAAATGCATTCAAGTTTTTCAAATTATTTTATAGCTGCGTTCTGAATTTGATTATTATTACTGATTTAAATTGATTTAGCTACTGAATCTATCACCATTTCACAAATAAGAGGTGTACATATGAGTTAAAGAATTTATTTTTCGAATCTATCTACATGTGAAAATACTAAGTAGGTATTATTATTTTCACAGCAAAAGGGTCAAAATAAGGGCCACCATTAAAATTAAACCTGTTAAATCCTCTTTCTATTCAAGGAGATTCAGGGCAATTAAATTAAGAATGCCATCGAAATGAGCGCTTCCAAATATCATTAGAAATAAAATGTGTGTGAATTTGATAGGGAGCCAATAAATTTCGTACGGTGCCAGTTTAGCCCTGTAGGGTTGTCATATTATAGAAACGGCTATTGTCGGCTACTCGCATTATTCCCTTATCAAGTGGGAAGTTAATGGGCGAGCTTTGTGCCTCCTATGATTAATTGATTCGTACGTACATAGCCTCATTGTGATGCAGATATCCTTAGCTTTTTCCGTCCTTAAGTGAAAATGATAAATGGTAACTTTTTGTCTATTCAACTTGAGTGTTGCTAGTGTACAAGTTAGTCGAGTCGGGCAATTAACATCAGCTCCTCAGTGGCCTGTTTATTTTGTAAATAGTTCTTGTGTTTTGATTTATTCCTTTGACAGCAAAGGAATCTATTCGACTTCAGGGATAAATAAATAAGTTAGGGAATACATTTTGTTCCAATAAACATGGAATGAATCTTATAATTACTTCGTCATGGGTAAAGTTTTAGGGAAACATTATGAATAAAATTTTCATGCTCTTATAATTTGTATCAAACCTTTTCAACATAAACAAACATGGTCAAATGTTAAGTTTTCTCAGTAAAAGGGTCTTCTAAGATACAATATTTAGAAATTCCATTGCATTTTTTTTTGCAATAATCACAATAACAGTTTTTTAAGTTCCACATTTCCATTTTTTAGTTCGGAAAAACCATCAAACGTAACAATATCAAATAAATTCAAATACAATACATATTTCAATAATCGCAACATTTTCTATTGTATCCGCTATCGTTATCGCCCTTCCACTTCAGAAATTAATAATAAAACTAAAATGAAATGTATAGGTTCGCTAGTTCTGCAATTAAGGACAAAGTTTCCAAAGTTTATTTCGTGATATACTGCGATGTTAATTTATCATTCTACTATGATAGAGAGTAGAGTGAGTCGAGAAAAAGTTGCAACTTTAAAAGATATATTAAGACGTGTATTAAAGATCCTTCTTGTAGACTACTCGATCGATGGTATGATAAATTGTCTAAAGTTTTTCGGGAGAGTTATTAAAATGAGAATTTGGGTATATTTATTTTTATATTACTTTTTGTAGCTCACGAGTTTCATACGACGTTTTAACACATTTGCGAGGAAAAAACAAAATTATTTACCACACAGCGACAAATATAATAAAAACAAAATACCAAAATTATGGGAAAAGGCGCGCAAGTTTTTTTTTACACGCGCCCAATGCAAGAATATTTTGCGAACAAAAGGGTTAGTGAACATAAAGCCTACTTCAAAATTATAATTTTAAGTGATAAAATGCAAATATTATATAACAAATTATTGTGAATTATGAATAATTCGATAATAACAAATATTTATTTGACTTAATTAAGGACGTACATATTTATTTATTTTAAAAATGTATATGGATTTTCAGCAATATAAAAACTTATTATTTGAAATTTTGAGATTTAAGCATTCACAATGCTATTTTTATATAATACTAAATAATATACTAGAAAAAATAGGACTCGCACCAGATCATGTTCTCGGACGGGAATCGAACCCGCGACCTTTGGATAACCGGTCCAATGCTCTGACCGCTGAGCTACCGAGTCACTAGTGGGAACGTCGAATTTCTTCTAGTATATCAACTCTTACGCTGCAAGCCAGCGCCATCTCACCAATGTAGAAGGAATTAACCTCAACATTCAACTGAACATCTTTCCAGATATTTTTAAACAGTTGATTAAGATGAGAAAGCTTTTTAACTATTTGAAATTTTGAGATTTAAGCATTCACAATGCTATTTTTATATAATACTAAATAATATACTAGAAAAAATAGGACTCGCACCAGATCATGTTCTCGGACGGGAATCGAACCCGCGACCTTTGGATAACCGGTCCAATGCTCTGACCGCTGAGCTACCGAGTCACTAGTGGGAACGTCGAATTTCTTCTAGTATATCAACTCTTACGCTGCAAGCCAGCGCCATCTCACCAATGTAGAAGGAATTAACCTCAACATTCAACTGAACATCTTTCCAGATATTTTTAAACAGTTGATTAAGATGAGAAAGCTTGGTGCGAGTCCTATTTTTTCTAGTATATTGTTTTAACGTTGGTTTGAATGATAGCCTAACTAATCTTATACATATTATTACGTAAGACGATTTTAAAATATGCCATAAATGACTGTAAAGGTCATCAATCAATACATTTACAGTGATCAAATTTGTGCTTCTTATTAGTTTGTTTCATATCACGATATGCTAAACTTAATGTTTCAATTGTTAATACCGATTTCCGTTCAGGTGGATACCCCAGACAGCGTTCTCCAAAGTGGGTTGGGACTCGGGCCCGGCCCAGACACGGCTCTGAGGTCCATGGTGGACCCCAGGGACTATGACCGCCTCCGCTTCTTACAAATGACCGCCGCCCAACCAAACACCTTTGAAGAAACTATACATAGGGTGAGCGCCTTGGCTTCCTTCATATGTTTGACAGAATCAGTTTTTGATTCCCATTGATCCCCCTACAACCCCAATAGACCCACTTTATTTTATGCAATTTATATTCAATCGAAGTAAATTGTTATTTACAAGCTATTAAACTTATTTTTATTTTATATCAATAAAAAAAAAATATTTACTTTTTTTACTTAACACAGTCATAATGAAAGGTTGAGAGTTGTAAAGTGGATCAATTAGGATTCAAAATTCACAGTAGATCTGTACCGGGGGTCAGAAGTAAATACCTCTTGATTTGCATCCATCATTATAATTGCACTTTTTTCAAGTGCTATTTTAGTATTCTAGATTCAAAACCATTAATGTATTAACTTTTTTTAAAGAATTTCTGTCAAACATGTAGCAGGTATATGCCATGTGTTACGCTCTGTATGGCAAATTATTATTGGTTGATTTTGTTAATTATCATAAACATCTAGACCCTGCATTCCCGTTGTCCCCATAGGCCATTACTCCATTATAGAGGACAGAAGGAATTTAATAAAATCTTTCTGTATTAATTATTTATTCATATTAAATAAGTAAATAGTGAATAAAGTAATAAATAGTTTGTTTAATTATCGTAATTACTATCAAGCTTTACAATAAGTGTGGCAATTTTGCTAATTATATAAATATTTTATGTATTAGCTTCTTCAAACTTATGAAGAATTTTTATTCAACTTTTCTAGTAGTTTATACATTTATATTGTAATTTGCCAACAGAGCGTTAACATTTTTTTCCAAATTATTTTTTTCTGTCTCATTTTGGCTTTAATCTCAACAGGCATGCTCAAAGAACTGGAGGTGGATCTTGTTTTTATGGCGATTCTTAAAATTTGCGTTAAAATAAAATTTTAGTTATTTGCCGCAAATTTAGGGGCTACTGGGAAAAAATATAGTGTTGGTTACAATTGGCGCGTATTACCCTAGTGGTATAAGAGCAGTATTATTACCGCTATTTGTCATTATGGTATTTGAAATCTTATACTATGGAATGGGCATTGTGATCGACGGGTTTTAAGCACTTATCACTATAGCATGTAGTTGTTGCACTGTATGACTTTTATTGGCACCAGTAGTTTGAAATATGCACGAAATTTTTGTTGCACCTTGATTTTACGTAGCATGAGAGCATTTTCACGAAATGCACTTGTTTAATGCATAGTTATATTTTTTAAACCCAGGATAATTCCAATAACATGAAACTAGAAGATCGTATCGTTTGATATATCGCAAATAGGTTTATTAAAAAGTAGTTAAATAAAAGACTGTAAAAAGGATTTTAGGTACCTATGTATAAGCAAAACTGGGTAAGCATTATCATATTGATAATGCAACTATTGACAACCTATTCACAAAATAAAACCACAAATAGGTTTTCCAGGGGATGAGGATTTTTTTTTACTTTTGTATCTTTTGTTACAGTTAAAAGTCCAAGAAGCGATGAAGAAAAAGGACAAACTAGCAAGAGAACAAGAAGAGGTAATTAATTGTGTACTGTCAAAACAAAAAAGTTTTTGAACTTTTCTAAGTATAATAAATGACTTGATTTTTTTTGTGAATGTTTTCAATAGATTGTCAATAAAATACTACAACAAATATATTTTTCAAGTTTATTACCTTACAAAAAAAAATATGAACTAGATTTTCCACATTAAAATTTAAGTTTTCAACAAATCAATGTATGTATTACATCCGTTATATTATTCTTTTGACGATGTATTGAAAACATTCACCAAAAATAAATCAAGTCATTTATTATCTTTAAAAAAAGTTCAAATGTGTGAGTGAGACAGCCTATCTGAGCTGCAAAATGTGAAAACCGCTTAACCCTTCAACGCCCGGAAAATGACACATAATAGATATTCCATTGTTATCCGGCCGCCTGCGTCCGCTCGGGCGTTGATTAAGTTGCACGATGAAATTCGTTCACAGATCGAATATGAGTATCTTCACTCGTTGAGCTTAAAAGATAGCCAACATTCACTGCTTGCAGTATGGTCACAGTTACTTGTAATCTGACTGACTCGAGCATTCGACAGGCGAGCCGTGGGCTAATCGTGCCCTAATCTCGGGCTAAGCCTATTAAGGCAGTTGTATCGCTTCCCGACGAAACTTCGGAAGCCCTTGCCCACCATTCCGAGCGATCGTAAAATACTCGGCGAATATCGAACGGAATTTTACTACCGATAAACTATTTTGTGACATTGCATGATCTGATTATACCAGCAGGCACAGAAACATTTTACAATAATATGATGGTTAAACCTAGATCTGGTTTTATTGGCGTTTTGCGTGTGTAGGTACATCTCATTTATTTTTTACGTTATCAAACGTTACGATTTATTTCTTTTTCTACAAATTACATAAGTTAATGTTTCAGAGAAAGAAAAATTAAACGCTATTGAACCCGCATTTTCGGCTAAGCCACTGCTCTAACTGAAAGCTACTGTAACTTCAATAAAACGTGTCAAAGTTGCGTAATAGTTTACTAGGTAGTTAATCAGCTTTAACTTAGCTTACTCAGTACTTAGTCTAGTACTAACGTTATGGCATATTGAATGTAAAAGCTAATTATTTTAATTGTCGCTGAAAATATGATAAAAATAGTTTTTCAGTAAAACGTGGCCAAATATACCTCCGCAAATAATGTAGGTTTAGTAAAGATCTTGAACAAATAAACATTATTCAAACAGTATTAATGAAAAGCTTAAGGGTTCCTGTTGCGGAACAAAGTCTTGGTTGTCTTTGTTATAAATCGACACTGCAGGTGTTGTTTCCTGACGGGCAATGTCTGAGTCTACGCCAGCATAAAACCTTAATTAGGGTGAAATCACACGTTCCACAACACGGCCACACTGCAACGACAACTAAACCACATTATAAACACACCACATCGACCACACGAGGGTGGACGCTATTTTTTGTGAAGAATTACATTTTTTATATGTTTGCTTTTTAAATCAACCGTGAGCATTATACGGTATCACCCTCACGCTTTGATGGACGGTATCACTGATAATGTCCATAAACACAACTGCAAGATGATGCAACAAGATAACAGACATAAACATGATACAACTCGCCCATTTCCATCGATTCAATGTGATGTGTGTCCATGGTGTTCCTATAGCCAATTTTGGGTATGGCGACTGAATTAAATTTCACCGCGCTGAATAACAAGACAATTTTCCAGAGTATGTATGTGCATAATAGGGACACTTCTGAGGGCTGATTACGTAACTCTGTTGCTAACAATTCTTGATTGAAATCGATTAAAACCGCAGTTACATTGCTGCTTTAAGTACGATAGTTGTCACATTGGTTCTTACTAAAGCAGCAATGTAACTGCGATTTCTGACAGAGTTGATTGCAACGAAGTTACATAATCAGGGGGCCGGTCACATTTATGCGGCTAAGATGTAGTATTATTGTGGTACGTGTGAATATACCCTTAAACACAACGACACGCAAATCCTTTCGTGTAGTCGCCGCCCGGGTCCGTAACAAAGTGTGCATAAATTAAGTTAATGTTCAATACTTTTCTACTTACGAGAAAGTGGTCGTTTTATTACCCCAGTTGAATATTTATTACCGTGTTCACGCATTTTAGAGAAATATTTCTGAATAATATTTTTTAAAGTTTCGACATTAAAATTTGTACATTATTCACCCAAGAAAATTACAGTTGAGCTTCTAAATACACACCTCATTATTGTTGAAATTAATATTTTTTGTCTTGGTATTTAGGTTTAAAGTAATTGGTGATAAGAATGCTCGCTATAGGAAGAAACCCAACGTAGATAACCCTCTTCCTATAGCACCATAAAGTACAACAATAATAGTTTTTTTTCTTTACAAGCAAATGCTTATAAATAAAATAAAAAAATTAAAATGTAAAAATGAGAGGACTGGTAAATACCAGTTCTCTCATTTTTACATTTTAAATAAAAGTTACAACTATGTCTTTTGCGTTATTAATTGGATGTTCGACAAACGATTATGATAACACCCTAATTTTGTACCAAAACTTTTGTTTTCTATTTAACTTTTTTAAAATGGCGCTTACATACACTTTTCTATTGTTTTAGATATTACGGGATATAAGACACGGTCTTATGAATATGGGCAGAGATGGTGTTCGTGGCCCCTTCGGAGGTATGTTTTGATTTTATGCTTTCAATATTTTCTTATTTCACTATTTCGAAATATATTACAGTGCCACATCCTGTGGCTATCTTTAAATTTTCATGAATAATAGTGACATGGTTTTTGCGTCTTGACGTCTTGACTTACAACATTTCTAACATATCGAAGCAAATGTTTCTTACTTACTATCATATAGTTTTGTCAGTTAGTTACATGATGATTGTCATTTGTTATTAAATAAAATTAACTTGGAGGCAAATTAACTTTTTATAGACAAGTGAGTCAAAGTATCAAGAAAGCTATAAATAATTGTATTTTTTCGCATGTTGCCTGCACGACATTCTTTAGTTGTAATAAGTTACATGTGAATATGACGGTAAGCTTTTTGTTAAACTTAATTTCGCGTTCGGTGTTTTATTATTCTATGTATAGCTTTCGATGTGCATCCTCCATCATCATTCAATCATTTTAATTCCGTAAAACATATGGAATACGAAAGCATAAGGATTACTGATTCGTAAATACGTTGCAATAAACAATTTAAGTTGCAATCATCAATTAAATGTTTTACATTATTCATCTCCATGCGATTATGTTGCGGCGAAATGCTCAATGCATGTTGTTATAAAAACAAATATTTTGCATAAACCACGCACGGCTTTACAATGTTCGTACACAGCTTATACTGCCAGTGTTGTCGGTGAGTTCGCCACTATGTGGGGAGGCATTTTACGGTAAACTGTTTTGGCAATTTTTTTGGCACGTACTTTTATTTGCACTATTGGAACATGCGCAATGCAGAAGTTTAATCAAGAACTCGTTTACAGACGACACGTACATGTACGACGATGAAGCGAGAGGCCTAACGGGGAGAGGGCATTGGTACGATGAACCTCCTTATGAGAGCGATCCTGAAGATTTTTTAATGGGAGGTGGAGCGCCAGCAGCGCAGTTTCAGAATGGCCGAGTCTGTTTTACTCTCAACCTACGAAACGAGCAAAGAGGCGAAGGTATCATATCACTCAGAAGCGCGGGAGACATAAGTCTAGCGAGAGCACCTCGAAGAGGACTTATAATTCCACAAAGCGGTCCTTATCCCACCACAGTTATTCCCTTACGAACTGCGAGAGATCGGGAAAGTGGGGATTACGCTGCATCTGATATTCAATCAATAGACTCTAGACTATCTGGTATTTCATTAGAATCAAGTCGATCAGAACGTGATTCACGGAGGGGCTATAGACAAATGTCAGGTTATCGGATAGGAACCGATCCTCTTTCACCCGCCTCATCAGACTATGAAGACCAAGAAAGTGAGACAGATTCTCAACATATAGCTACAGTACATCAGGTAATTGATGAACTATGAATTGCGTTAATTTTAAGGCGCTTCAATGACAACTTTTGGTCTCTTAGGCTAGAATCTTATTAAAGTTACTGACTATTTCTTTGACGATAACAACTTTTTCCTCAATTTTAAAAATATCATCGTAGCTTAAAACACCCATGTATTCATTTACTCATCATTTGTTCGGTGCCCTTCACATTTGTTTTTGTAGACTTTATTTTATAGCTATTCAGAATAAAATTGCTGTTTTCAATCACTTCCCCTGCTTTTATTTTATAACCCATTCCCAGATACCTAAGTTATTTTCTGTATGTTTCAGTCAGCCGAAGAATGCGAGGGAGTATCAAACTTGGCAGGAAAAGTTCGGGGTCTAAGACAAGATGTCCAAAGAAAAATATCTAGGTTAAGACAAGAAAGGGGTCCCGAAGGCAACGATAGGCGGACTAGTGGCGATCAAGCATTTCCGTGTTCTAATAGTTCTTTCGAAAGTCTTCCCAGCGGATCTGGCAGTAGTGAGTGGATTTATTAAGTTTTTGTCTGTGTTAATATAAATGTTGTTTGTAAATATGTTTGTCTTTCCTTTCTGTTTACCATAACACCCCGTATATTACTTACAGATCACACACTCATGTAAACACAGATATCTTAAATTCCTATTCCTACTAATAAAATTATAAATGTTGTATTGTTAGACATTTTAGATTAACATAATCCTACCTATTCACAGTCATGCTAAGATGTATCAAGGTATTTCTAATTTTAATGTGATGGTCGTTGGGTAGACACTGGATTGATATTTATAAAGTCTACAAATGTTTATGTACAGGCACACAAGCATTGGTTCGCGCTGGTAGTAATCACTCATCTCTCTCGGCAGAAGAAAACATAGAATTAAGTCCAGCCGGGCGGAGCTTACTCGTGCCGCAAATGCTGTGCAGAGCCCGAGCCCTCGTCGATTATCTACCCAATATTTATGAAAAAGATGCCTTGAGATACAAGGTAAGACATCATAATTCAGAGCATTACTAATTGTACCTACCCATAGCCCAAAAGGCAAAAAGGATTTTAAAGATGCTTTATTTTTTCAACAGAAAGGAGACATAATAGAAGTGGTGAATATGAACGCATCTGGAATCTGGCGAGGTGTCCTTAATAATAAAGTAGGAAACTTTAAATTCGCTAATGTCGAGGTCCTATCAGACAGAGAAACAATGCGGTCACGATCATCGAAATGGTGTAAAAGTCGCGAGAGACTTTGGGAAACTCGACCTAGAACTGTCGAAGAATTATTAAGGCGGATAGACTTGCCGGAATATACAGTGGCATTTTCGAGAAATGGATATGAAGACATTGAGCTATTTAAAGAAATTGAACCATCTGACCTAGACTACTTGGGAATAATGACCCCTGAGCACCGAACTCGCATCCTTGCTGCCGTACAACTCCTACATAAACTTGAATGTAAGTTTCTTTAGCATTCAATATAAAAATATTATTGTTTTAGATTGTAATGTATTACTTTAAGTAGAACGTTGTTGTTATATAGGTGGAGAGGCTGATGGTGAAGGCGAAGGAGGTGAGTCGAGCTCCGAAGGCGGAGAGTCACCTTTTGGTCGACGCCAGTTCCCTCGAGACTCAGGGTGTTATGAAGCAGGTGTCGGTGTGGGAGGAGTTCGTGTTAGAACTTCACCTTTAGTTCATAGAGCTGATGAGCCTTCTCATAGGCCACCAGAACCAGCGCCGCAAGCAAAAAGGTCTATACGTCGACGACAGCCCGATGATGTGGAATGTGATAGAATCGAACGTTATCCTGGCTCGGTCGGAGAAAGAACTGCCGCCCGCACGGGTGGTTTGCCTGGTGGTGCGAGGGATGATACATGCGAATCTGATCATAGATTGAATGTTGTAAAGTTTGTGGCAGGGGGTGAGCCATGTGCATCAGAGAAGAGCAGTGATTCGGGTGTAAGTAGTTCGTCGTTGAGTTCAGCTCACCCCCACCGCCCCTGAGCGCGGCCTGCCGCGCCCGCGCTCGCCTAGGCGCTGGCGCGGGCGCGTGCGCAGGCCGCGCATCCGCCCGCTCCCCCCGCTGACGCAAACCACTCGCCGCCCAAATCCAATCCGGACAATAACTAAGCGGGGACGCCAAACATTATGAATTTCGACAATCCAATCTATTACTAGTAAACTTGGAGTAATGTAAATTTTTAAGAAAACTTCTTTAGAAATAAAGACTGAATATCGTATTTTGTCCAATAACTTCGATTTATGTTGTAATCTGTACGGGCGGCGCTATGTAGGTTTGTGATGTAACGACTATCTGTCACTAAGAATAATATTTACCTAAAAGTTATTCTATTTCTATCATAGCTTAATAGTGAGTATGAAAATTGATCCAATTTTCAACAAGAAATTTGTGATATTTATATTATTTCTTTTCAATTGTCACAACACCACTATAGGTTAATTTGAATAATGTAATAGTGAAAGCAGTTTTTAAGTATCATAATTTTGTTCTATGATAAAACCAATACATTTATAACAACTTAAATGTATCGGTATGTAATTAGAGACAAAATTTTGCTACATATTAAATAAGTTATGCGTTAATATTTTCAGAGATTTGATGTTCTGAAATTGCTTTATTATCATTCCGTTGAGAATTTTTAGCATATCATTGAAATTTAAGAAGATTTAGTTGCTTTCATAATTTATATTCTGTTGGAAACACTAGCAATGGAAGAATTTATTATCATTGGAAAAATACCTTTATGAACAATTTGTGTTTGTATCAGAATATAATAAAAGAAAGACGCTATTACTATGTGTTTTCTTTGTAGTGAAGGCAATAAACCAGTTGATAAAAGTGACTGGGGCGTTAAAAGCGCAACATTCTATAGCAATAATTGTAAATACCTTAGTAGATAGGTTAATTATTATATGTTGATATCTTTTGTAATATTTAAGAGAGCTTTATGCGGTTTGCCGCATGTACAGTGTAATTGTAGGCAATTTTGCGTGAAATTTTGAATTTCGCCCAGATCTTCCGAAATATATTGCAATAATTAAATTTGTCGCGTTTGAAGTAATTCAATAATTCAACTTAACTTTTATACGGATTAATTTATAATTTTGAGAATAATTTAAAATATAATTTTCTGGATTGCAACCTAAGGACTTAATTAATCTTTTGTATTATTAAATGGGCTTTTTCGATGTATTAAGTTCTGGGAAAATTTTGAAATTTATGTAATCTTCAAACCACGTACTTACTTAATTATAATGTTTACCCTTCATTTTTTTTTATTGCGATGAAAGAGAAGTTGTTTTCCCAGATTCTCAGAAAATAAGTAAAATCTTCAAACATAGTAACACCCATTCACAAACAACCCTTGACTTCGCGAACGCAGTGCGTTGAAATAAAGCTCTGTGATTGGTTTGTTTTTTTACGTGTTACATGTGATTGGTTCGTGAGACGCTGTGCATCCGCAGGCACTGTGAGACCTCATAGTAATGTTTGTGAATACGGGTGTGTCTCCAACCATCAACGTGTTCTTTTTGTAAATTTTGTATATTATACCTTTTTCAACACATTTTGACTACGACCGCAAACTAGTCCGAACTATTAAATGTATATAGATAAATGTTTGTTACTTGTATATTGTAGATAGAATATATTTCTTTTGAAATTATTGTATGAATATTAATTAATACTTTATTTGAACTAAAAGTTAACGAAAGTAATTTATTTATAACGAAATTATGTTACGAAAGCTCAGGTAGATTATACTTCAACTTTGCATTTTGTGGTTGAAATAGCGTTGTTTTATAATATGTGATTATCGTCATATAAGCTGTATATTTCAATTTCTCTTTATATTATTTTAGCCATATTATACCTACTGCAGTAACTTTTTGTAGCAATATTTATATTTTTTTAAACAGACCCTAATTGTAATTTTACAAATCTGTTTACAAACATGGATTCTAAATAAATAAATCCAAAATCTTATGACATAGTTTTATTTCAATTTCATTTAAGTTAAAGTTAGTGTAACTTCTAGATTAGTTACACTAACTTTAACTTAGTGTAAGTTCAATCTAGATTTCAGTCGACTGCGTAAGGCTTTGGTATCGTATTTCGGTCGCTTACAACGTGAGCGTCACCACAGAAGAAAGAAAATTACTAAAACATTTTACTACATAACAAATTAGCAACGAGTCATTAATAAGCCTCCAATGATAGAAACAACTCGTATAGCTAATTATACAGTTAAGTTGAAATTAAACTAAATCAGAATTTATAGGCACAACACTAGAATAAGTTTACTGTTATTGCTAAGAGTAGGTTTTTGTGAATGAACATGTACTGTTGTATTCAATTTCAAACACTGACGTCAGCGTATGAAACGTAAAGGGAAATTTTTACTGACGTCAGACGTCACGTATAACATTAAATAGGAAACAAAGGGCTAAGGTCTTAAAATCCGAAGTATTTGTATCAATTCTTAAATTTCAGGAAATTTGCAATTTAAAAAATATCTTATATTAACTGTCCCCCCTAGCATGACCACCGCAACACGATATACATATCGCGTGATACAGCGTTTTGCCGTCACTGAACTGTCAAAATCCATTGTCTTTTGACGACCTCCATGGTCGAGTGGCTTTGTACACCGGTTTTCAAGGTGTCGCAGGTCCCGGGTTCGATCCCCGGTTGGGTCAATTTAGAAAACGAACTTTTCTATATAGGCTCAGGTCTGGGTGTTTTTGATACCACCGTTGTCTCTGATTTCCATAACACAAGTGCTTTAGCTATTTACTTTGGAATCGGAGCAATGTATGTGATGTTGTCAAATATTTAATATTTATTTTATTTAGTTAAACGTGATAAATCGCTATATCATATCGCGTTTAATTGGTCATGCTAGGCGAGCTGAATCATAAAAATAAAATATTTTACATTTTAGGAAGTCAGAATAATATAACAAAGTAGCCTTATCAAGCACAAATTGATGTCCATCGTTTTATCAAAGTCAAACGTCTGTCTCAATACAATACCGTCGATTTCTTATAAACACTACATTACCGGCTGACGTTTCACAGTTGCATGCTGAATTAATTATCTACGGCAAACTGGATTATGAGAACCCTAATTCTATGCAATAAAGTCGAAAATCAAACAGTGTATAATTCAGTAAATAAATACTCTGAGATAAAAAGTTGATACACGGAGTGAATAAATATTGGCATTAAATCTCTTTAAGGAGCTATAAGCTTAGCATTAAAACTTATAAAAAAAACAACTCTTGTTAGGGAATAAGCTCAGCGGAAAGTTTTTACTGGTTATGATAAGCTGAATTTGTATTTACTTGACTAGGTAAGTTCTAATGTTAATAAACTTATAGTTAAACTAAGTTGTATTGTTATATAATAGGGTATCGTATTTCCGCACTCAAAAATTACACATAGTTCCAAGTTTGACTTAAAAATAATGTTTTGGTAAATGTAATTTTCTATTGATACATAATAATACAAAGAACATAGGTAGTAGAAAAAAAATCGTTGCTCTTCATAATCCACGATATTTTTGAATTGTTCGAAAATTTTGATTGCAGTTACAGAACATAACTACTAAACTACTCGACAACTCTGTAGTACTATGTCACACTAACAGCTATTGCGCTTAGTGCAGCAAGTTGCAACTCTGCTATTATTTAGGAGCACAATTGTTTGTGTGTGGTACTAAGTGTACAGCAACCTTTGAAGCCAACTTAAGTCTACGCAACAGATGAGTTCAAGGTAAGATTAAAGTTACACGTGCGTAAAATATTCAGGTTTAATCAGTCACGATCTATGCCGGATCATTTATATGTGTCTCTAGATGGGTTCCTGACGTCATCAGACGTTTCCAAAACAAATGCGCAAGCCTCTTTACCACCTATGTGCCGTAATTATACAAGAGATGAGTTACGGCGGCTCCGTGGATCTTTTATCATGGACGTCGGTTCATTTTTCAGTCGGCACGATTATAAATCTTGACGATTGGTCGACGGCGGCGCCTATGGGAATGCTCTGCCAGTTGTAAAACTTTCTGTTAGCTTCCTGTCTGGTGGTAATGAGCACGGGTTTGCGTGTGAATGAAATATTTTGCGCCAATTTAGTTTATAAAACAAATGAAAGTTTAGTCAATTATTTGAATGATAGTTTTTGTGATATGGAGATACGCCAAAGTTTTCAAACAGATGACAACTAGTAATAGTTAGTATTATTTGCTTCAACAGAACGTCGTAAAAAATATTTTCTTAAAAAAATAAAAAGAAATGTAGATAAAATGCAACTTCTTTACAGAATTTTATATCATACTTCGTCGGTTAATCGGGATTTCATATTGAAAGAGACTTAATATTTAACAATTTGCTAAACAAAACCAAGTTAACTATAGTTTTGCCGGTAATTATCAAAGATAAATTGTTTCTGCAATACTGAAATTAATGTGTAATTTATGACTTTAGAGCTTTTTTAAGCTTTGTAATTGTGTTTTCTAAACCATAAATTTCATCTTGAAATGCCATTTTGAAAAACCTATAATTTGTTTATATCTAGTGTTTGAGTTTTATATTAAAAAGCCATCATATGTCTCACTTTAAAACATTTACGGGCGTCATAAATGATGTTTACGATTGGACTCTACATACAACGATAAAATAAATAATGAAATTTAAAAAAGTGACGATCACTCATTTTTTATTATTTTTTTATTATAATTCAAGTAACAAGGTGTCATTTTCATAAGTTACTAACATTTTTAATATGAATCATTATTTTCCCTTATTATAACTTATTTTACCTTTACCTATATTTATTACAGGTGTTATAAAATCACTAAAAAATGAGTTCTAACTAAGTACTAATTCAAAACTGTAACTTTGATTATCGTTTGTTACTATTTAACACTAGTGTCGAATGTAATTATTACGCTGTACTTAGATAGTGCGAGATATTAAGATTTAATAATAGGCCATGATGTTGTCATAAAAGCTGTTTATGTGTCAAAAGTCAAAAGGGATCATTAAAAACAACCACGACATAAACAATTTAAGAAATACAAAACAAAACTAAAAGCTATATTTACACTTTATTATGGCTTATAATGTATTTTGGCTTATACTATTATGCAAAACTTAAAATCTACATAAAATTTGAAGTTTTGCATAATAGTATAGGTACCTACTAAAAAACTCGTCACTAGCTCCTCAGATACTGCAGTCTTAAAGCTTTTTATGCAAGAAAAAAAATCAAAAAATTTAAAATAAAAAGTTAACAACTGTCATTACAGTCGGCGGACCTTTTTGATTAAAACCTTTTCCAAATAACGCCCCCTCCACTGCAATGACAATTGTTATTTAACTTTTTTATATTTCGTTTTTGGAAGGGTAGTTGTGTGTTTAATGTATTTTTTCTATTATTGTACAAAGTATTCGGTACGTGGGTGTCCACATTATGTACCTGTCCCCGCCAAGGTAATTAAAAACTTTTTATTTATTTTTGAACCAAACTAGAGCGCTCCAGACAGTCCAGACACTGATCTATTTGTAGATAACCATCGACTTGACTTCACACTCCATTCGCTGGACATTTCATAGTAAGTGACTATTTTAAACAAAATAAAATCTTATGAGTTTTCTGAATTATTATTATTTTAAATAAATGTCAATTTTATTCTCTATACAAGGTGTTACAAAAATAACCCTAATGCCGAATATGGTATGTAGGGACCATCCAACTGAACAACTTTTACTATGGGACCAACTCTGAAATCGCGAAAAAAAAACAGCTGTTTCATACAAAAATTAAAATCGAAAATATCAAAATGTATGAAACAGTACATTTCAGAGTTGGCCCCATAGTAAAACTTGTTCAGTTTGATGGTCACTTTATACCATATTCGGCATTAGGGGTATTTTTGTAACACCTTGTATAAATATAATACCTTCTTTGATTCTAAAATTGTTTTGAGTTCTCGAGTTTGAAAACCGACGGATGAAAAACTTTATCTGGATCGAGCCAGGGATCAAACTTAGGATTTCAAGAAACCTGTCACTTGACCACGGAGATCGTCATCTTTAATTGTATTGTCCTGTTGTCTGAGAGGCAACAGGACAATACAATTAAAGACTATAGTTATTTCGGATATGCTAAAATTGCATAAGCTGAGATCAGAGCAATCTATGTAAATCGTAAACTATTCCTTTAGCTCTCCTAACTTGAACTAACTAATGTTGCTATGCGGCCATCGTTTCTTGTGGTCATAGCATAAACAACGAGGAACCTATGTGAATTATTCAGAGCCAGAGTGCACTCTCCGTTTTCGATATGCAATGACTCAGTGTCTTCATTCGCTAGTGTTGGCGAACACGATGCTAATACGGGCTTGTTGCCTTAGTAGGGGGCACAATTTAATGAATTGCCCATATTAATATCCTTCCTATTAAAATTATTAGATTGCATGCAGATTAACTTGGATTTGTCAAGCAATATTAAATGCTAAAGAAATAAAAATTGGTCAGTACTAAAATCACTCTGGCGGCTCTTATTCAAATTTTCGGAATACCTAAAAAAAAATTTTTTTATCACTCACAAATCGGTACAGTATCATTAAATACAAGGAAGGTAAAATAAAATAACAACAAGAACTGCTCCGAGTGTGCGATCTGGAGCCTAACTAGAGCGACCCTTTATTTTAGGTCTCCTGGTCCTAAGTGGATTAGGTACCTAGTCTTAATAATAGCGATCTGAAATTAAATCAGAAGATAAGTTGAGTGCTATCTGGAACTTGAAAAACATGTAATACCTACGCCATATAAATAAAATAGTGCTTTTAACATAATGACGCCACTTGATTTCGAATAATCTTTCACTTTTTGATCAGTGTGAAATTTTACATCCAACGATTAGGTAATAATTAAAAACAATAAAAGAAAAATAATGAAACAACTTTAATAAGCGTATCACAGAATAGGGTATTTTACACCATGTAAGAAACAATATAAAAATGCATGTTTATGATAGATTTCATAAAAAGTGAATGAGAAACGTCGATATTTATTCATAAAAATGCAATATACATTTTATAATTCAATTTAAAAAATCGACTTTTTTAATCTATTCTTCAAATGTTCAAAACGCCATTCGCCATATTGGATTCCGACGTGACGTCAGCCCGACAGTAAGCAAACAGGATTTCGTACTCGTCGTACTGTGTTATTTTATAATTTTATGTGATTATCACTTTTATGCTTTATTTTACTAAAATCGCATCATGGAAGACGGTTTTGTGGAGAAATGTTAAAACAGCAATGTAAGTACCTATCATATCAAGTTTTTTCCAACATTAAGTAATACACAACACGATAATACCCTGTGTTTGTTTACTATTACAATCCAACATAACCTATTTTTATTTTATTTTGTTATCAGGTCCGGAAGGGAATCTGACGACGCAATAGGCTATGTGCAGCTCAAACGGGTTCAAAACACGTGCGTTGTAGTGTACGGTATGCCTGGAACATAAAGTGCGTTCCAAGCCCTATGTACTGATTGACACATAATGTGAATGAACAGGAAGAGACTGTGAGTAGTGTTAAGTGCTACGATTGTCCCTCGTCAGAAGGTGGCTGCAAGCATGGTGTTACGATGTACACCGCCGAACCGAAGCCCTGTCGTCGTGTACTTCGGTTGAGTTTTAATGGAAGAAATCGAATCTAGCTAAGGTTGGCTCATCGATAAACATTTTGTGTGCAAAAGAAATTTCTAAAAGAAAATCTAAGGAGATGGTTGCAGACAGCAGTGTGCGATGCAAAAGGTTAATTTATGGGGAAACGCATAACCTTGATTAGTATAGTTCCACAACAAGTGATTGATCTACCTTTGCATGAATTTAAAAATCATGTTAAAAAGACGCTCATGGGTAATGGTTATTATAAAGTAGACAATTATCTGAAAGACCAAAATGCATGGAAAAAATGTAACACATAGCTTGCAAATATAAGTACCTACTTTGTTGTTTATAATCTGTTGTATTGTATTTGGTAACTGTTGTAAAGTAATAAAGATATATTTCAATTAGTTAAGTGTTTATTTCTGTTATTCATATAATCAAATTTCCAATTTAAGTTAAAGAGACAGGACATAACCGAGTGACCATAAACTTGACTGATGACAGCCAGATTAACAATAGCAGATCATGATATAATATTTAAGTTTGTAAATATTGTAACTTATTTCTGTTAAAGCTGATAAGTTTCTTGCACCTGTTCTTCTTGTCAGTTATAAAACTCTGGAATGGGTGGAAAATATAGATGATTCAGAAGCGCTTAATTACTAAGTTTATTTGAATAGTTTTTTGTACTTTGACTTTGACTATTCTCCTACCCTACCCTATGTATAGTGCATATGTATTCACATATTTTCCACATGCACATGACATTGAAATGAACATTATTATATCCTTAACATTTTTATGGTGGCCAAGTTGACCCATTCTTCAAATCAACTCGGCTGTGATGGACCAACATCATCTTTATACAGTGAGTGCACCATGGAAATAAAAAAAACTATACTTATTATTTGATATATTTATTTATTATAATATAATAATACCTTTTATATAAACTCAAAGTTGCCTGTGTAAGTATTAATCCTTCAAAACACATGATTGATTTTGAATCAAAAAATGCAAGTGTTAGGTTATGTTCACATCGCTTATCCTTCTTGCATATCCAGTAGACACAAAATTCACGAGACCATCAGGTGAACAGGATATTTTTTTGTTTGTTTTTTGGATTTCTTTGGATCTCTTCTTACGTTTCAACCAAGTTTTTCTCATTTTGATGTCACTTGGCACTTGAACCCACTATTTTAGTGGAGATTTTACACTTGTTTTACTGCAATCAGGCACAAGACACCAATGATAAAACATTACAACTCATTATTTTAAAAACTTTCGTTACTTTTGTAAAAAGACATTGTAACCACTCTTGATTGTTTCCTGACGCCTGACGGAGTGACGTCACGGGCCTAAACAGCATGGCGGCTTGCGTTTCTGCGCAATAATTCAAAATTATAAATAAAAAATCATTTTTAAGGTATTTCTTGGTTTTATAAAATTGAAATAAAAATTGTGCTGGTTTATTACGACCTCAGGAATAATATAAACATGTTTTCAAAAAAAGGTGTAATTCCCTATTATTGGCAAGAGTAAGGTAATTGCAGATCGTTGCTCGTGCTCTCCGCAGGTGGTCTTAAAGACATGTTACCCAAGTGCCATAATTTGTACCCAAGCTAGTGCTCTTAATAACTGATACGACGACCTCCGTGGTCGAGTGGTTCGCGCGCTGGTTTTCAAGGTGTCGCCATCTCTCAGGTCCCGGGTTCGATCCCTGGCTGGGTCAATTTAGAAAACGAACTTTTCTATATTGGCTCAGGTCTGGGTGTTTGTGTTACCATCATTGTCTCTGATTTCCATAACACAAGTGCTTTAGCTACATACTTTGGAATCGGAACAATGTTATTTATTAAAGATGTTGTCGAATTTAAAAAAAAAAAGAAAAGAAATAACCGATAAATGTAAACAGAATCTGTAAGTACCAAGTGTTTAGTATGAGAAACAGCTATTTAAAAGTGATCATTTAATCCATGACGACTTATAGAGTCTATTTATATAAATAGTGGGTGTATAATTAATTGGGTTTTTAAGAAAATAGTGGAGATATTTTAGCTTGAGAACTAATTATATACAGAAAACGTTTATCTGTGAGACTATTATGATCTAAGGGTGGGTCCAGATCTGCTGAATGCATCTGTTTGCGAAAGATTTGAGAGCTGGAGCCCTATTTTTGAAATCATTCGTTTGAAATTGACTTAAGGCCGTACAACGCTGAAAGAAAAATTATCGAAATTAATGACAACATTATCGTTTTTAATTAATGACTAATTAACTATTTCTTATTTTGGAAAACTGTCAATTACACAACTAGAGAGCTAGTTAAGGTTTATTTTTATTATAGTTTGAAGATTATAAGTTTATAGAAGTTTTTTTATTGTTTGGCACATCAGTAAGAAACTACAAAATTGGAGGCCACTTTACAATTTTTTTCTATCGAGAAAAGTTTTAGCTATCATGTTTCTGTCAATCACATAACGAGTACTATAATCTACTTTCCACATTAATTTTTGGGACTGATAAATCAAGTAATAACTGTGTGAACTCTTAGTTCAAAAATGTGTACTTGACGTTGTATTGTGCGTCCCCTTAAGTCGCATGCGGCATAATGTCACAATTGACAGCTGATGATCAAAGACACGACTTTCATCTGGCTGACCAACGAGCATTGAAAAATACGGATTTGCTGTCGAGTGAAAATGAGTAGTAAAGAGCACTCGACGCCAGCCGAATAATTTCAAAAATAAGGCCCCTGCTCGCGCGCAGTATGTGCTTTTTGCGTGCGCGCCGCTCGCGCGCAACCTATGCGCATCGCGTGCAGCGCACAACTTGTTTGCTCGCTTTCTCACGTTGCATTATTATGAAACTGAATCAAATAGTAAAATTCCTCCCTATCTTGACTTGATAGATATCAAGATATATTACAGTCGCACTAATAATGATGTAACAGTGCCGTTAATATGTCAAAAACGGTACCTACCTAATAATAATAAAGCTCAAAGTCCATAACGGTTTTCTTTCCGCACAGTGATTAATTCGTAAGATGCGAGATACTGTGATAGAATGCCGTGCGTCTGATAAGATGATACAAACTATTAGCATGTAAAGGTTCTTCTTAGGTGGTCTACGTGTGCAAGCATGATCAAGACTAACATCGCGTAATGGATAAAACATCGTTTTAAAACGATAAAGAGGAAACGATCTGGTAAATCGATACTAATTTACCGAAGGAATTAATTCCCATTTTCAATACTGATTGGATCGGTTACTTGATAAGTTTTAGAAAAGAATTCAATTTATTTTTGTTCTGATTGTCTCTGTTTACTCGGCGGAAACGGAGATAATTTGCTGAAATGTATTATATAAAAATAGCATTGTGAATGCTTAAATCTCAAAATTTCAATTAGTTTTCCTTTTTAAGTTTATCATAATTAAAAATGTATAATTTGAAATAATATATGACAAAGTCAAATCCACTGCACAAAGACAGCATTATAAGTAATAGAAATCATAGAAAAAAACTGGCCAAGTGCATGTCGGACTTCGCACATTTAGGGATCCGTACCAAATAGGGCTAAGGGGCAGGGCTTATCAGTCTGTGCTTCGCGTTTGACCGCAAAATTAAGTTGGTTTGAAATAGGAAAATGAGGGAATATAAAGAAAAAATACAGAGTTATCAATATATTGGTATTTGTTGGTAAAACATATACATTATGACCTCATAGTTCTAGGTCAATAGAAAGTACCCTTTAAATTTTGATTCCCTTGAGAGTGTCGAAATATGTGTTTATTGCCTTAACTTTGAATTTTGGTTTTTTCACAGCTTCGGGGGACTGTAGACTTGAGTATATAGTTTTAATTTCAACTCAATACGAGGTATTTATGGTACGCGTGAAGACGCGTTCCCGAGATAAAAGGTCTTGACAGACAGACAGTCAGGCAGACAAACGAACAACAAAGTGATCCTATAAGGGCTCCTTTTTTTCCTTTTGAGGTACAAAACCCTAAAATTGAAAATCCACCACCATTGAAACGTAAGGTTCTAAACTATTGCTCAAAAATCCTAAATAAAATACAGTTCTTTATAATTCAAATATTTGCGGAAGTGCGTGTGCAACGCATAAAGATCGTAACTTATTTTAAGAGTTGTTTGATAAAACAGCTGATTAGCATGTAAACTGCATCGCAGCAGGTGGTCCGAGCGTGCGCCCGCGCAGCAATCTCGCTAATCGAAGTTTGCATCAATAAGTCACGGTGAAACCAATTTCGAGTTGCAACTTTTAGTTTCTACTGTCATAACTTCACTAGAATATAAAACTTCATACGCATTAATTATTTACCACAAAGTAATTTATTACTTATAAAAAATCAAGTGTGAATTGTCCGGAATTTCAATATCATGATTATTTTATTTCTCAACTTTGTAAATATATGCTTTGATCATCGAGTCTCTATCTATTTAAAACGTAAAAACATTTCGGCATATTCCACAAAAAAGAGTAAATACATATAACAAAGAAACATTTACAAACAGCTTTAGAACGTTAATTCACGAGTTTAAACCGGGGCGCCCTTAACACTAAAATCCTCCATCTGTGTCCATCCCGGGTTCCATGGTTGCTATTGTTCGATTCAGGTATTTATTCCCTACGCAATAAGAGCATAACTGCAAGTGTTCCCGTGTAAAGCGTTAACAATGAAACACTTTTTTATTCCATCCGGTGAGCACTGAGGAGTTGCGGAAAAAAGTAAAAACAATAAAAGGAGAGGGGATACCGTAGACGAATTTCGCGCTCGGGAAATTTCACGGGAAAGGTTTTTTGAACGCACCACTGCGACTTTGGTCAGTATGGAAGCTGTAAAAACAGAAGCGCAGGAATCCCATAGAGATAAGGTGGTTCACGTTAGGAATAACAATCACCGGGATTTCTAGCAAAAGGTGAAAAGCTTTTGTTCATATTCCGTTGTACGATGTACATCGTTACTAAAAGTGTGTGTAGTTTGAAAAATTGTTTTATGAATTATTCATCTCTTAATCAGGTGAGATGAACACCAATGACCTGTTGTAAATAAAACTTTAATAAATCACTTTCAATCATAACTGTACAAAATTACTTATTGTCATACGTATACTTACTGGTTCGTAAAGATATTTTTATGGCAATTTATTTTTATGCCATGAAACGGTCGACAACGATAATTGACCACCGTTTACAAACTTTTTATTGAATTAAATGAGATTTTTTTTTATTATAACCAGTATTATGGACAAATAATGCAGTCTTTTTGTTTGAATATGGCGTATATGACCATACAACAGTTAATAAAAACACAGTTTATGCTTGATCAGCGAAGGAACTTTTAAGTGCTATAAGAGCATAGCAACACCAAAATCTTGAAAAGAGAGAAAAGTGTATGTTGCGTCTGAATATTGTTCGATTCGGCATCCCCCATTTTTTTAATTAGATTCTAATTAATTATCTTGACCAAAGCAGTTTTTTTTGTCACACGTAAATAAATAAAATGTAATAATGGATCTTTGTTATTAAAAAATTGATTCTAAAAAAGTCTACATGTATGTATGAATCGTTTCACCAATAACGAGATATCGAGAGCTTTTGATGCTGAATCGATTCACGTTAGGGACGCAACCTCTGTGACATCTCCACGGATATTAACCACTCCAAGGCTAATTGTTCCCAGTTCAATTATCGAGCAACTGTCAACGGGAGCCGAATGTCGATCGATTATATCTGTCAGCCCTAAAACAAATTAAGCGGCGATTCGATCAGTAATCAGTTGATTTGAGCTTCTATTTGGTATAATAGCTTTTATTTTAAAATAGCATTTATCGACCTAACTAAATCGTTATAACTCCGGTTGTTAATTTAATGTTCGACTCCGTCAGACTGCTTCAGTTTGACAATAAAAAAAAGAAAAAAATACCTATGTGGGGTTAACTTTTCTTTCAAAACATTTATTTTAAAAGTAGGCACTTTTTTATTGTGCTGCATACCTCAAATATTTTGAATAATTTAATAATCTGTCACCTCTAAAAGATTCATTTGACCCTTACTGACCTAAATAAATACCTTCTGGAAAAAGGATTTATTTTGCATAAATAAAAAAATGTTTAAAAAAGGCGTAAAAGTTTAAAGATAAAAACAAAAATTGCAGCAGAGGGGCTAACTTTAACAGTATAATAATAACATAAAGTAATTATAAGCTATTGCCACTCGAACGATCAAGTTTTCTTCCTGGTTTGAAAATTAATTTAGGATTTAATTAACGCTCAGTTGCAAAAGAAAATAAACGAACAATCTATTGAAGTTACCGCACAGATATAATTTTGTAAGCGGTAAAGTATTCCCAACTTCACTCATACTTTTTACTTCAAATTCATATTTTTAAACTTATAATTTACAATAAAAAAGGGTTAATGAAATATAATTGTCATAATTTTCTCTAAATGCGTACCTACTTAATGATAATATAACTATGAAGTGCGTATGTAGCCTATGTCGGGTGAATCTTAACCAAAACAAAAAGAATATAGAGGATTTGGTACCTACTATTTTTTTAAATATAAAAGTAAAAAAGAACAGCATTATAGTAAACAAATAGATATGGAGTACAACCATTTTAATTGACTAGTGTATCTATGAGCAGTAGACCTTGCTTTAACATAATCTCTGTCATTTTCAAAAATTTCGAAATACTGAATTCACTAAAAAATACCCTCACTATCAGAATGACTTTTTCGCTGAAAAACAATTTACGTTGGATGACATGAAAGCAAGGTACCCAGATAGCCGAATGACAATTAAGCTACATGCCATAAATCCATGCAATTATCAAACCTGCCCACAAAATTTACCGAGAATCGGTTGAGAAATACGATGTGTAATTGAGCAATACGCTATTTATGCACAAGCTGAAACAGAGACTCGGTCAATAATATTAAATTTCGGGTATGATAACGGGCCGAAACAGCCTTTCTATTGTCAAATTTCAAAATCTATCGCAATCGCTTTTAGGATGAAACACATTGATGCTTCTTTTAGGCACAAATAAAAACTTACCAAAGAAATGCAGCAATGTGTCGGATCCAACTGTCAAATGAAAGCGATTGCGATAGATTTTTAAATTAGACAATTAGCCCCCTGGACCGTTAAAATACTAACTTCATATCATAATATTGCAATAGAAGTCAGTATACATTAGCGACTAAACACCAAACAAGACAAGTCTATTCGAACGCCGCGCGCCGTTGTTACAAACAGGCTGCTACCTCTTTTTCCATATAATGTTTTATGCAGACTCCTTAGGAAGGACGTTTAAAAAATGTATGACATAATACAGTGTCAGCAAGAAGTATGCGCTCAACAGTTAACTCCTTAACAACTTCACTTTATATGTTAACTAGATGTTTTAGTATTCAAAACGAACGGCGTTACATGCAACGTGGATTAAAAGCGACAAATTCACCAGAATTCTCGTTTTGAATGAGAAAACACAATATGAACGAGGAGATATTAATTTTGAACGCACAATTGTAATATAAATATTCTAATGTCTAATATCTACATAAACGTAGAACACTAACTTTTGTATACTGTCTCGGGTTTCGGTGTTTGTGGTTTCGTGCCATTTTATCCGAATGCCATAACACAAGTGATTATAAATACTTGTGACTTTATTTACATACTACTAGTATGCAGACAATCATCTTGCGGGGGCGGAGTCAAAAATAAAAAAAATCCTAATAGTTCGATCGGTAAAAATAAATTAATTAAAAAAATAATAAAAAACACGACTGCTCTGCCAAAAACGATCTAAAAAGTTAATACAAGTTCTGTGGAACAATTTTTAATCAAAGAGGTCCTTATTTGCAATGACATTTGTTACATGTTAGTTCGTTTTTTGCAGAACAGTCCCCAGATCTTTCCCCTTTTAGTGATAAATTATATAGTTTTTTAATGTGCTCATAAAGGCCTTTAATTTGATACCCATATTGTAATTATTAAAAAAACAATACAAAATGGCGCCATGAAGCCTAATATTGACCTTTTTTAAAGAAATCTATAGCCAGTGTCACTCGAGGTGATGTAAGGATTCTAATGATATCTCATACATCCAAATCTGTTCAGGCATTTAGAAGTTATGGTGGAACATAGAAACTCACATGAAACTCACACCACACTCTTCTTTTTTTGGGCAGTCGTGTAAAAAGATGTCAAACTTGTAAAATCACATCGCAAACCTAATTTCAATGAGGTGGCTATTCGATTTTACAAGCGATTGTCGATAAGAAGGCCTAGTCGCCTAGCAAGTCGCACGGAAAATCAACCCGTGTAAATGCTCCAACGAGTTGATTTTCCCGGCGACAGTTATCAATCAATTTCGCGGTTTAGTTTAAAAGATTGCCAATGACTTTTTACCACGTATCTTAGATCATAAATAAAATTACTGAAATAGCACTGAAGATGTTTTATTCGAAATTCTGATAAGATTTATTCTAAAACATACGTCTTGCATCAAAATATGAGGCGGGCCGTTGTACTTAAAGCGTAGGCGTCATTCGTCGCTTAGAGCATTCGTTATTCAAGATGGTAAGTCCATGATGATAATATTTTTTATGCAAATGGCGTTTTGACGCCGACACGGGCTTTCCATTTAATTAACTTTTGATTTTAATTCTGGCATTTCATTTGATTTAAAAACCTTACCTACCCTATTGTGTGAGATATTTCTTAAAAATAAGTAAATTATATAGGTACACTTGGCCTATTGCTGCTTTTTTACACAACCCCTTTAAGAGCGCGTAGTCTGCAAGTGCACACTAGCGTCGCCAGACTATGCGCCCTTAACAAGTACAAGTAATAAAATAAATAAGTTTGTTAGAAAAGAATTGAATGAACATTGTTTGGATATTGACGACCTCCATGGTCGAGTGGTTCACATGCCGGTTTTCAAGGTGTCGCCAACTCTAAAGTCCCGGGTTCGATCACCAGCTGGGTCAATTTATAAAACAAACTTTTCTATAATGGCTCAGGTCTGGGTGTTTGTAGTTCCACCGTTGTCTTTGATTTCCGTAACAAAAGTGCTTTAGCTACTTACTATAATATAATAATAATGTTTAAAAGTAACTACTTACTTACCTACTCGTTCATATTAAAAACTTATGACTGATAATAAAATCAAATGTTATTATAGGTACCTATTTATGTTCTTGTTAAACGAATATTAGTTTCAGCTGTTATTGCAGAAACAAACTCATATAACTAGCGAACAATGGTCAAAGTAGATTTTCATTGCAGAATATTAACAACTCAGTTATGATCAAATTCAATGGCATTAGATGTGAATGAAAATATATGCTATAATATAATCTGTTATAATCCTTTTGTAAGTTAACTTTTGACAGAAAATTTTCATAACATCAACAAAACGCAATTTGCTATCCGAAACTATTTGTAACGTTATACAAACTCCAAGCTCTTGTAATGAGACAAGAGACGGAGTATATTAATATTAGTGCACATTGTTTAGAAGCAAGTTGCAACATAAATCAATTGTGAGCTCTTCTAGCCGTACTGTCATATGCGACACACTGAACGCTACAAGGAACCGCACTTACGGACTCATTACCGCTTGAAAGCATTATTTAGCTACATGTTATTAAGTTTCACACAAACTCTGAAGAAAGGAACGGTGAAAATTTCTTGGTGAACACTTGTAACAGATTTTAGTGGCAAGTTTAATTTAATGCTTTTAGTCTAGTTTGCGAACTTAGGAGTAGTTTTTCTTTTCTATTCTCAGGTGACGTTTAAAATATTAATGATATTATATTTCTTGAAATTTTTCAATGGTATTTTTTTATGAAAATTAGACTAACTATAGTCTAATTTTCATAAAAAAATATTACTGATTCTGTGCTATAGTCACAAAATTTGAAGAAGACAGAAAAGCTGCTTGATACCATAATATGTATATGTGTTATTCCGTTCACGCACACATAGACATTACGTACAGACAATCTCAGGGCAACCGACGTACTAATTGTCTTATTTTAAAAATCTACCGCAAACGCTTTCATTTGACAGATGGATGTTCTGACAAATGAAAGTGATTGCGATTGATTACACATTGCTACATTTCTTTGGTAAGATTTTATTTGTGCCAAAAATAATTATCAATGTGTCACACCCATCTGTCAAATGAAAGCGATTGCGATAGATTTTGAAATTAGACACTAAGTACCCTGGCTATATTCAATACCTGTACTACAGTACCTGTTATAACAATTTCTATCGCATGAAGACAAAGACAAAATTGTTTTCAAATACGAGCGGCGCTTCTATCTAAAACTCAGACTTTATTCATTTTGACAATTTCAAAGTTTTTTTTAAATTAAGCGAAATTGACAAGCAACATTTTATTTGATATTTTTGAGCGTTATACAGAGACTCATACATATTCAAATTTCGATACACACCGAATAAATCACCATTATTTATGTGATTATAATACATTCTGTATACTGACAGCATTATAGTGACATTAATAGTATTCAAATAAATAATAAGATATATTTTAGCGATGATTTTTCATCAAAAGTCGAAAACTATGCGGCTTAAAAAAAAATGTTTGAGAATGTGCAAGCAGCGCTCTTTCATATGATACCCCATATGCCCTAGTAGCCTCACTTTGAATTTTTAAAACCCCTTTTCAGTCCCTGTTGCAAAAAATATATAAATATTTTTATTTGTCTCTTATTTGCAAAATAGTTGGGCAAACGTCATCTAAAACCTATTCTAAATTTCAAGTTGATAGCATTAGTTCTCGAGATATCCAGCTGTGACAGACAGACAGACAGACGGAGTCGCACCATAAGGGTTCTTTTTTACCATTTTGGTACGGAAACCTAATTAATTAACACCTTCGTTGATAATAAGATGGCATGGCATCAGCATTTTCCAGCAGTCCAGCACTGCGATCTCAAAGAGAGGAGATTATTACAACATAATCTCATGAGAGAAGCCACATCCTGCAGTGGAAGAAGAGAAAAATGTAATGAAGAATTTCATGAAAAAGTTACCATGAAAGTATCAAATACTTTTATTTAATTTCAAGCAAAACTATGCAATCCATCAATCGATTTTAACGGTAATTTTGACTTCGTAATGAGTCCATCGGTAAATATAATGTTTAATTTATACTCCTCGCGTACGCATCGTGGGCTGCGTGATACATGACCATATTTTATTTTAAAATTTAACTTTGCCGACTGCTCGTTCGAATAACTGAATATATTTGTATTATAATTTCGGGGTTAATTATTTTGATAATGAGTCTGGTGTTGTTTTAAAGTACCATCACATTTTATCATCCTACTCATTTTCTAAAAACACCAATCTGACATGCTATAGGTAGGTATACATTAGGCTAGCTAGTAGGTGTACGTTTAAAAGAAGACAAGAATCTAATTACAAAATCGTTAAATAATAAGCTTTTTTGACATGTCAAGAGTTGACCACCTCCGTGGTCGAGTGGCTTCGTACACCGATTTTCAAGGTGTCGCCATCTCTGAGGTCCCGGGTTCGATCCCCGGTTGGGTCAAATCTATATTTTTTCAATTTTCATAACACAAGTGCTTTAGCTACTTACTTTGGAATCGGAGCAATGTATGTGATGTTGTCAAATTTATTTATTTATTTATGTCGGTTGTTGTAAACGTTATTCAGACATTACAACTCAGGTTAACTCTTAGAAGCTTGGACGAAAAGAAGGTAATAGAGTACCAGTGACACTATTTTTGTCATTGTATTGCAGAATGACAATAATAAATAATCCCGTGACTAACGCTTCCTGAATTGGCAACTGAAAAGGTGCCGTAATGGCGTGGCGGGAAATGCAAACAAAACTAAACATAAAAAACATAAATTATTGCATTACTTCTCCGTAAAAGTGTTTAATATCTCAATAATCAAATAGTTAAAAAGTATGGACGCACGCATCGTAACAGTTAGTAGCTTTGATTGCAAAATCTAAGGATCAATGTGCCGGGAAAATGACTTTTGTGATATAAGCAATTGACCGACACTGATTTCATTGTTTAATTCATCAACGCCCGAGCGGCCGCATACGGCCGGATAACAATTTTATACCTATTGTCTGTCTCATTTTTCGGGCGTGGAAGGGTTAAACGTTTAAAATCACTAATATAAAAATATTAAAGCTCTTTTTATTCAGCCTTAGATTCTTATTTTCAATAAAATGTTTAAAGGCCCCTATCCCACATCGCGGAAGGTAAGTACCCACAGTTTGCGACAGAGGTCGCCCTGGCGTAACACATTGGTGGGCTTACTCGTATGCCTGACTGATTTACAGCATACGTAAATCTCCAATTTGCAGGAACAACCCGCCCTACCGATCCGATAAATGATAAGAAATGTTTTTTGTTGACCATTACCACTAATTTGTGTGTAGAGATATGATTTATGTTGGATACGGAAAATATGCGATGGTTTAATGAATAGGTACTGTTACTAACGTCACGAAAGTAAGCTGTTTAGGGACCTAAAAAGACATTTTTTTTATATTGCAATCTTACTGATAAGTGATTTGTATCTTACTTTCCTTTCCATTAAAGACCGAAATGCGTGGAAATGATGTAACATGTAACAACACATAAAGTGCTTTGTTGTTAATAGTCCTGTTGTATTTGGTAACGATATATTTAAGTTTGTAAATATCGTTACTTATTTCTGTTACAGCTGATATGTTTCTTGCGCCTGTTCTTCTTGTCAGTTAAAAAAGTCTGGAACGGGTGGTAAGAAAATATAGACGATCCAAAAGTGCTTAATTATTAAGTTTATTTGAATAAAGAAATTTTGACTATTGACTTTGAAAACCAAACAGTGACATTAAATTATGAAACATCTGCAATTCATTTCATATTGGAATCATATTTGAGATCAACAATGTCAATATGATAAAGATAAAGTAAGTAATAATTTTACGATGTGACAAGAAACATAATATTATGTATTAATAAGTAAGCCAATAAGCTTACTTTTTACTTATCTACAACTAGGAACTGCTAGATATTTAATCATTTGTGATTCTGAGAAATTCCTACAATCTTGCAATCCAGCTTCTAGTTTCAAGCAATTGATTCCGATGTTCAGTTTGCTTAAAATTGGTTTAGTACTGTAAAATTGTTTTGCATACATTCAATATGAAATGTAATAATGGGTAAGATATATTGGAAAAAATATAAAGTTTACTACTATCTCAATATGATGTCGAAATTAAAATATTGAATTTGAAAAAAAGTGTTAGAAATGGGAAATTCCAGCTGAATTCAAATGTGGTAATTTATGTCAAAATATCGCATTTAATAGTTAAATAAATTGTGCCTTTGCTTTGTAGAAGATTTGAAATAAACATTCCTAAATATAAATATTCTGGTAATAATTAGACTATAAACATCAAAGAAAATGCTTGCTATACCCCTTATACAAACATTTGCCCCTCCCAGGTTCGAACCTGGGAAGGTAGTGTATATCTAATCTGTGATTTAAGCCAAAAAGGCAAAACCGCTGCCACTGCGCATGGAATTTTATATTTGAAAATTGATTATTCTAACATATACAATTCCAGGTTTCTTTCGATCCTTTACATTTAAAGTGAACTTTTTATTCAAGTTTTATTAGATCAACAAAAGTCAGAAGTCTCGGGGATAATAGCACAAAAAGCGAGTTTCGTTGCTTAAATAAATAATATCTTAGACCTTTTTTACATTAACAGGGTGTGTACGTGTGGGTGCCTGGTCGTCACATTGTTTATTCAGTTCAGACCTTTTGGGTTAATCCTTATCGACCAGTCTGTATAGTCCGTGTGCTATTGCCACAGAGCAGGTACCTAAATATTTAATTAGTTTTCCACTGCTTTTATTATGATTTTGCTTTCTTTTATATTCAATTCACAATGTACACTTTCATTTTTTTTGTGTAATATTTAAAAGTTTATTTTATTTTTGATGAAACTAGCTAACAATATTTACCCCAAAATTTCTTTAATGAGAGATATTGTAATCCGTCTATTGCTACACTAAGTCCGTAAAGTGCAACAAGAAAATATTGGGTTTTTGTTCATATTATTTTTAAGCAAGTATGTCCATAATAATTATTGAAAACTGCAAACTAAAGGTACTTGAAAAACGTTTATAAACATTATTTAGTGTGAGGATGCTTTTGATAGGAAAGAATACCTACTAAAGTTCTTTGTTAAATACTGTTATCATAAAAAATTTAACTAAAAGTTATAATTAACAGATTAAAATTAACGGAAATTAACTAAAAATTTTAGAATCTTTTAATAATAAAAAAAATATTCCTATATATTATATGACACAGTTGTAGCGAGTGTACTGTTATTATATAGACTGTAACACCCGTGTGACCGCTCCCGGCCATTGTCTGAGTGGCTTTAGAGATTGGTCATTTGATTGCTTCGATTTTGTGTAATGACTTGTTTTGCTCAAATTAGTTGGAATAAATGACGATGTTCAACAAACTGCCGTCCCCAATTTAATAGAAGTTCAACAGAGATGGGAATAGTTAATTTTGCTGTTAGCTGGAATTTCACCACTTAAGGATGTAGTAGAATAATGTGTTTCACTTACTCACACTAACCCTAATAAAGATTGTATAGCAGATGTATAAGTTACACAGTGGTGACTCTCTGTCAAACTATTTAAGTTTGACATTAAAAAGAAAGGGACAAAACACTGTGTAACTTATACATCTGCTATACAATCTTTATTAGTAAGGGGGTAAGTGTTTTGTAAAAAATTTCTGGTCTACAGACTAAGAAAACAGATTGTTACATAAATTTTACTCTTAACTCAATATTTTGTAGCCAAATCAATATGATACAAAATGAACATCTTTAAAAATACCAAGGCACGCAATATAAACGATATCGCTTGCTCGAGAGAGAAAAATAATTAAGAAATTATCATTGTTTTTACATAAGGTGTTATAATTATAATGTTTGGTCCAGCGGCGAGTACCTATGATGAAATCTTCAGTTCGTTGGGGTTAAAATAAAAACCTACGTTTTCTATAATATTGTCTTGAAACTGGGTGCTTTCTTTTACTCATCTGATTTTAAATAACGATAAGGCGTTAAGGAATCCTCAACCACTGAGAAACTGGCTATCTTACCTCAAACTGCCAGAACACAACATTGTTATAATTCTCCATTATTAGGAAATATTCAAGAAAACAAGGAAAAAACATGGAATATTTAACAATGCGTTCATAAGGCGTTGAATTAATATTGACTTTGATTCTTCAAAACCCAATCACCGTGATGCATTTGATTATAATACAAAGCCTGAACACCCTTGGACTTCTCAATACACTCCGCTGATTGTATATTTGATACCAATGGAAGTTGGCCTACACCGCCTCCCTGTTTTCTTTGGATTTGAATGGCTAAAGGGTAACTGAGGGGATAATCGCGGCTCTGCCTAAATTGGACATGTTCACCTGAAACGCCAGTAAAGCACCCTTTAGGTCACTGAGTTAAGACTAATGGAAGAAACATTACATGGGCAACTTTACCTTGTTAATTTCAAATATTATTTTGGTTTACTTACACTAGTGGCTCTGTAGAGAAGTAGACCTCGCGTTTGTGACATTTTAGAACATTTTATTATATTCGAGTTCTTTTAGAACATAAAACAAAATGTCTTTTATGTGTAGTAAAAACCAGCATTGTGACAGGTTGAACTATGAATGCATTTTTTGTTTGTTAAGATTTAAGGCTTTTGATGACTTACAAACCTATGAATAAGTGACCCGTAAAATCAAGATCCTTCCAGTATCCCTACATCATTGTCATATTTGCATTCGAGAGACGGGAGCTGTCATCAAGCACGGTTTATGCGGGACTGACCCATGTTTATAATAACTATGCAAATTATTCCGATATCGCCCCCAATCGGCCGCGTCTGCGCCAAATTCAATTTGTAACTCTGATTAAAACTTCCTTTGATATGCCAATGTGGTGAAAACAGGACGGCTGATGTTTGATTATTTTTTAAAAGCTTTTTCAGAGTCGTAATCTCTTTTTTTTTCACAAAACGAGGCAAAACCAATTCGTAAGTATATTTTAGACAAAGCAAAGTGCTTCATTTTGGAATTTTATGTAAGCTTACTATTTATGATGATACCTATATTTTTCTTCAGAATTAATATAAAATTGTATTGTTATGCCTTCTACCCGAATCAAAAATTTCCTGAACTCTCTTTCTATAGCTATATCTGAGTTTAACAGATTTCCCCGGATTTGGATAAGTAAAAACACAAATATAATATCATTTTATTAACTTCCCCAATATAAAATCTATGAGCTTACTGCCCCTGCATAGGCGATGTGATCGTACGACCATCGCCCCTCGTTAATATACTTTACACACGGTATGGGCGTTCAGGGAACCTGTATTTATTTATTTAAATTAAACAGTTGTGTTACATTCACTTTTAATTAATTTGTTTATTCATTCACACACCTTATGTACTATTACTGAATTTTTGCCGAGTTCCTGATTGCGATTGCAATATGATTTTTTTTCTTTGAAACACAGAAATGAATGTATCCCATAGAAAAAGACGTGCAGATGTATTGATGTGATAAAGATAATTACGGTAAAATTTAAATTACAGTTGAAGTCTGAATTGAAGATGTATTTATTTAAAGACGATGACTTTGCTAAACAGGTTGCGATTCTTATGTTTTATTCTAATTATTATTTAGTTACGAGTATCAAAAGTCTCAACTTCTTTAATAAATATTTTGTATAGCGGCTGTTATTTGTATTTACTGCAATAAACTATTTTGATTTGATTGGATTATAGTTTCACATATAATTTCTTTAATGATCCTTCCTCCGGTGAGTGGGACTCCACTTTTTATGCCTACAGCCGGCTATCCTGAATCAACAGTGTGTCCCTAGTGCGTCACGCACATTCCTAGCCGATTACGCTAATACCATTTTGATTAAAATGCATTGCGTTTTTCAATATTGAATTTTATGCTTGGTACATTTTACAATTCGCGTTGGAAAACAAATGGCTTCATTTTCACTAATGCGCAAAAGTTGGCCCGAGTAAGTAAGCAATTATCTGAATGACTAGACAAGAAAAACATTTCACTATTTATTTTATCGACACTACGCAGGAATAGTGAAATTGTCTAATGAAATTGCGTAGGTTAACAGTTTTCAATAGTTGATTTAGTAAGTTTTTGCCTTATAATCTTTTAAATAACTTTCATATTTAATTTGATTTTTCTTTTCATCTTATTTGATATCAATAAACACAACAGTGTTATTAAATTGTTGTTTTATTAAAAAAGCACTAACTAATCAAATCATAATTGCAAAAATTACTTTTAAACCTATCTAATTTTTTACTTTCGCATATAAGTTACTCTTTTTAATACTGCACTGTTTGCCACTTTTTCGATTAGCTCTTTATATAACATAGCAAGATAGTTGAAATGCCTTGATTTTGCTCCAATAAACTGTAAACGTGGAAAAATTTTCATTTCATTACTTGCACTGAAGACGGGAAGAAATTTCATTTACTAGCTCTATTCAGGGACGATAATTATTTCCAGCCTTAATGATTTTTCTGATAATTTTTTACACTAGTTTTGTAAATGTAATTTGACTGTAATTTTATATTGGAATAAAAAAGACAAAACCTATTAAAAGAATGCTCCGACTGTTTATGGAAAAGTGGTTTAGGGACTGTGTATAACATAAATTATAAAATAAGTACAAATCAAACGATAAAATGTGTCATGGCATAAGTAAAAAATATGAATAATAAATAAAAAGAAACAGGTGTTTCTTGTAAAGATGTTTATTATTTTAAATATGTAGGTAAACATTTCTTCCGTTAATTATTTTACTTCTAAAAAATACAGGTATCTTTTTTTAAATTTCATATACGCGTAAAGGTACTGGCCTTTATTTTAACCGTTTTCATACATTTCGGAATTATGCGCTCATATTTCAAATGAAACTTCGCCCGCTCTGCATCTCATTTAATCCAAAAAAGTAATGCATGGAATTGAAATATGAATAACAGAACGTGTAAAGACATCTGCTTGCTTGTACACGGCGGGCGGGGAAAGAGCAAAATTTAATATTAAATTAAGGTGTTACGTGAAAATCGAGAAAGGGGAGAAGGTGGAAATAAATCCTTGTGATATATGAGAGCCGGATCGGCCGCGTTGACAATTTTTGAGGTAACATTTTTAGATTTCTCAAGCGTAGTTCCGGGTGTTATGTTTGCTTAAACACGCTTCGGCTCGATTTGTTTTAGTAATGATGACGGGTTGGATATTAATCTTGTCTGGAAATATTTTGTTAGTTTCAGGACTTTATAATTTTAAAGCAATAAATTTTCGTATTTTGGATGCAAGTAATAACATGCAATGACTTACAAAATCGAGAATCAAGGTATATAAAAACTATTAAATAGGGTTGGTTTTTTGAATAACTGTAATTTGAGATTGAGCAATGATAAAAAGCATAACATCCCTCGTAACTTTTTACCTTATTGAATTTTATAAAAGATGAATCGTACAGCCCTTAGATAAAGTCCAGCTGTCACAATTATCGCGTATCAAAGCTTGCAAGTTACGCCGAGCCACCTTTCCGGTGATAAATCAGTACTAATACACAGTCAGTTGCCATCCTACTAAATTGTGCCGCAAGAACCGCAAACCGCGTCCATTCAATATTCAAACTGTCAAGTAAATTCAGCATCAAAATTCCAATTCCACTATACAAAATGTACCCAAATACAATTGCAGTGGTGCAATGGTTCCGTGCCAATGTCATGAATAAAGCATACCGTGCGAGGTTCAATTTTCCGCCGCTTTACACTGCCTTTCTAATATCTTTTGACTATGATATCCAATTCTGAAACTGTTATCGTTCGATTCCGAATTATGAACTGTCAGTCAGTTCCCTTATATCCAGTACTATCTGCAATTGATTTGAATAGTCAAAATGTATAATTTTGTGTGTTACGTTTTCTCAAAATGTATTGTTGTGATGCGTTCTTTTTAAAGTATTCGTATATTTTTCGTTTCTTCATTTTGATTTTTTACTTTAACAAACAGCAAACAATATCCTCATGTGGCACAAAAAATGACAATAAAATTTGCTAAGCTTCATTTCAATAATTCATTCCTAGTAACAGACAATTTTTTTTCCTTAGATATATTTTTACGTACAAATAATGTTTGAAAATAATAACACTGAAAAATCCATTTAAACGTGAGCTGCATTACGTATTTGAAATAGCAAGGTTTTTGTAGTTATAAAAAAAATATTCGTAAAGCACAACAAAACATGAAACTGCCCAAAGAATGGTCTATCAAATGAAATCCTTCACGGTAGTAAAGGTTTAATTGTAGGTCCGATTGAGAAATTTCCCAAAACTGTTGAAACTCGGGTTTCTGTGAACTAGTTGCGAAATGTATCGGAATTTCGAATTAACAATGCTCTAATAGTCCAGGAAATCTATATGTAATGTTACCTTTGCTTGATCTATGTTACATACTGGTTGTTCCGCAATGGATATAAAATGTTTCTTGACGCAATAGATATAAAATTGACATGACTGGTGACAAATTGTCACGTTTATTAAATAGGGCCTAGCAAATTGCCTGGAAAATAGACTCGTGTAAATGCCCCCACACCGGGTCGATTTTCCGGGCGACAGTTATCAATATCGCGGTTAGATTCTTAGTTTAAAAAAAATCTAATGAATTTTATTTCAGCCGGTATACGGTAACTAGACAACTTTTATATAATACTAAATGATATACTAGAAAAAATACGACTCGCACCAGATCATGTTCTCGGACGGGAATCGAACCCGCGACCTTTGGATATCCGGTCCAATGCTCTGACCGCTGAGCTACCGAGTCATTAGTGGGAACGTCGATTTTTTTCTAGTATATCAACTCTTAGGCTGCAAGCCAGCGCCATCTCACCAATGTACAAGGAATTACCTCGACATTCAACTGAATATCTTTCCAGATATTTTTAAACAATTTTTTAAGATGAGAAAGCTAGGTATATAATTTAAATATTGAGATTTTAGCATTAACAATGCTATTTTTATATAATACTAAATAATATACTAGAAAAAATACAACTCGCACCAGATCATGTTCTCGGACGGGAATAGTATTATATAAAAATAGCATTGTGAATGCTAAAATCTAAAAAATTAAATTAGACAACTTTTGTCATTTCCCGTTTTTATACGAAACAAAATCTTTAGTAGGCACTGCGCGTAGGTTATCAGAGTGAAGCATTAGTAAATAAACAAATATATTCATGATTTTGTAAAAAACTATATTATCTAAAAGTGGTCATTAACATTTCTAAAAAATGTGATGCTTATTATTGACATTTTCTCCACATTTACCGTTAAGGTACTTAAAATTATATAACCTTACCTTACAACTCTTTTAACACTTTTCCACTATCATAACAATAAACAGAAACATAAAGACATTTTGGGTTGTGCTACAGAAAACATTCAGGTATTTTTATTCGAGATGACCTGTTTAAAAATAGTCATACTGCGTGTGGGCCTCGATCTCGAAGAAAAGTTTTGAGCTGAGGATACGTTAGTGTAGTGTGCAGGCGCAAAATATAAAGTAATCGTAATTGTACTTGACACAAAAATTGACATCGGGTCACATCGCCCGATAAGATGGACACAATCTCGAACAGCTGATGGTCACTGGCAAGGTCGATGGCAAACAGCCGAGAGGTTGAAGCCCAACTAGGTGGTCTGACCAAATCCGCTCAACGCTGAATACCAAGCTACAGGATGCACTCCATGACGCTAAGGACAGACATCGATGGAGGGGCATCATCAAAGAAAATTAACTTCCCATGGGGGAATCACGACCCTCAGTAATGAGGAACACGACGCGAGGAGGAGGAACCGACATCGCTCGAAGGACTGCTCAGCTCAAGTGGCATTGCGCGGGACACATAGCGAGAAGAGCCGATGGCCGTTGAGGCGAAAAGGTTCTGGAATGGCGACCGCGCACCGGACGACGTTCCGTAGGCAGGCCCCCGACAAGGTGGGCGATCTGGTGAAGTTCGCGGTAAGCCGCTGGATGCAGGCAGTGCAGGGCCGATCGTTGTGGAGATCCTTGGGGGAGGCCTATACCAGCAGTGGTTGTCGTGCGGCTGATATACCTAATGATGATGATATTATTATGTTCAAAGAAGTGCCGCTGTAGCCATATTCGAAAAATTTTATACCTCCCTTTCTTCAACTTTAGTAAATATCTTACGTATCATTATTAATCTTGTAGTACTACCTACTTATTTAATTCATAAGAGTCTTCTTAATGTTTAATCAAATCGGAAGAAGCTTAAAGAAACAAATATAAAATTAATATTGCTGAAATTTTAAACACAGATCCTGAGAACGATTAAGAGTTTCGGGTTAATAGGGTAACAAACACAACGGCCATCGTCAATTTTCCGGTATTTAGTTAAAAGACTAATAATCTGAAAAACGATTGCTAGAAGATATGAAAATATCTTTAACAGTGTTTTTAATTTGGTCAATAAAAAGTTTCCCACGCAAATTAATAACTTGCACCTTTTACATGTTTTTCACGTTAATTTGATATACTTATGTTACAAATGCGTTTAGTTTTGAGTCTTGTCACTAAAGTATTTTAATTAATCGTAATGACCAATAAAAAACTTGGAAGAAGAAGAAAGAGTATAATGAATGTTAGAAACCATAAAACAGAATAAATTCAAACATGACCATCAGCCATTTTTAATATCCCCACTGCTGGGGCACGGGCCTGCCTTATGGGTGGATAAGGAGGATGGGCCATAACCCACTGCGAATGCCCAATGCGGATTGGTGGGTGTTAATTACTGCCCATGCAGCCAGGACCAACGGCTTAACGTGCCTTTCGAAACACGGAGGAGCTCCAGATAATAAATTTTTGGTCACCCATCCCATGACCGACCCTTGCGAAAGTTGCGCAATCGCAATCCAGGCCAGGCGCTAAACCACTGCGCCATCGAGATCCTCAATTAATTCAAATATATAAAGATATAATCATTAATTGTACTTCAAAATATTGCGTTATAGAATTTATAAAAAAGCTTGTAAAAAGTGCATCAACCTTACACATAATTTTATACTATTCGTACAAACCTTTTTGATGAATGCAAACTGAAAATATAGACACATTCCTAAAATAGAGAGTAGAGAGAAAGAATTGAGCGGTGAGTAATTCTTTGACATGAGAAACATAAAGTTTTATTTTAATCCATAATAGATGAAAAACGTTGCCCCAACTGTGATGTACTCAGTCTTGTTAGTGAATGCTTTGCATCTTACATCTTCGAGATGTATAATAGGTACCTATAATTTTACACTTTATTTTGATGAAATTATTATTGCAAAGCATTCCATAGAAGGACCTGTAATGTTTTGTAAGCACTTATTGAATAGAAGTAAGATTAATTTCAAATACCTTTCGTTGCTAACAAACTGCAAAAGGAGTTTTAAGTAATCCAAGTAGCCATTGGACTCGTTATTCAAAAAATACTAATACTGTATATTCGGAACAAGACCTAAGTTTTACAAGGAAGCGATCAAGAAACATCGTACCCTACGAATTTATTTCGAGTTTACGAGACGAGAACTCGAGCGCTTCTACACAATTAAATTTAATTAATTCGAATAGTTCGCGAGTCGCGCGCGTTAATGGGTTGAATACGTCTGCGCTCACAAAGGGTTATAAATATAGTGGCGGTGCCTGTAATGCCCCAGGGCGGGTTATTAGCTTCATGAAATCGCACAGACAGATTTCATGTTCACTTTTTTTTATGGACTCTCTTTAAAAAGTGACTAAAAAATATTCTTTATTTTCTTATGTTTTATAAAAATACTAACTTAATCCATATTCTTAAGGTAGGTACTAATTATGTTTGTCAAAGGTATGAAGAGCGGAGCACCCTAACACAAGTATTTCTTTACTTAAAAGGTTGCTCCAATAACTGATATTGTTCATGTACCCACCAGTTATCACAATTATTTATTTTTTTTTTTATTTATTCTACTTCATAAATTACATGCCCTGAAGGGCCCTTAAAAAATCTTTTACATAAAAAAATAACAGACTTCCATTTGTATTTCTATTCTAACCTGCCTACGTTGAACAGGTACAAACACCCACTTATACTAAACCTTTTTATTTAGAAGACTTAACCCGTAAGACTGCCATATTTTATGTCATAACTTTTTAAGAGTTTTCTGAAATATTTTTAGATAGTACTGTGAATGATGGATTGTATGCTGGTTAATTAAAGACGGCTACGTAATGGAAATAAATGTATTATGCAAGGCAACAAAACAAAGCTTTTAAAGCACAAATTATGACAACCAAAGCAAAAAACACAAAGAAAACGCCGACGTCAAACGTGACAGATTTTAACCAAAGACAATAAATTACTATAAAAAGGTGCATTATGCACATTAACATTTTTTTTAAATGTTTTCAGGTAAATTGCGATCATGTTTTTATCGTGGGTAGTAAAGTAAGTAAAGAGTTTTGTTTTATTAGGTAAGTTAGTATCTACTTTAGATATTTTAATGCCATAATTGGCATTAAACTATCTTACTGTGGTTTCCTATGTCGAGTGATTGCTGCTTTTCTATAGTAACTAAATCTAAGGTAACCAAAACTACGAAAATAACTAAATTAAGAAACTTTTTTTAACCCTATTGGTTACCTTTGGCACACTGCTTCGTAGAAAGCCTTACATTACATTAGCGGCCAAGACTCACTTCTGATCTTAACGGGTTAATAGCGAAGTTCATAATTTCTAGAAGCTAATGAAGTTTGTAAAGTTCGCGTATAGGATCAGAAAACTTAAAGTGGAGCTAAAAGGATCGCTAATTTGCTTTCTTAAAATCAGGAGCACTTATTTTTCAGTTTTAATTTTTTTATTTGAGTGTGCTGCATAATTCAAACGAGGTGGTTCACAATTTGACGAGTAATTTTTTTTATAATATTAATTAACATAATATTTAAATATAAATTTTTTTTTGGACTGAAACATATTAACAAACAGAAACTTCTTCTAAACACAAATAATTATAATAAATTCGGGACAACTTACAACTATTTTTCATTTCCAAACTAAGCAGAGCTTGTATTATGGGTACTAAATAACGTATAGAATACATTAATATCAATATTTATGTCATCCCACTGGGATCTCTCCTACCAGGATACGAACCCAAGACCTTTGGCGCAGAAGGTAGGACCGCTACCGTTGCACCAAGTAGCCGTCAATCGGAAATCGAAATCTTATATAATTTAATTGTATTTATTTTTTCAGTTTTATTTACAGTGAAAAGTCTTAAGAGCGCGTAGTCTGCACACTAGCGCCGCCATTGGAAAAAATCTTAGTTCTTAAATAAATACGAAATTGTGATTTATCTCTCTGTAGTGCACTCCGAAGAAGCTTTGTGGTACTTTTTATCGCTTAGACAATATTTTCTAGCCTGTCGTTTAGTTTAAAAGAGTTTTTCTTTGAAAAGTGGCCACTATTAGCAAAAAAGCCAGCCATATCTTTAAGACAACATTGGAAATGATAATCTAACGCTGGAAAAAACCACAAAACTTATTCGGAGTGCACTACAGAGTAGATAATTCACAATTTCGTCTTTATTTAAGCACTATGATTTTTTTTCCAGTGGCGGCGCTAGTGTGCAGAATAAGCCCTCTTAATGCATTGAGGTAGTTAAAATTTTTAAGGGCTGTTCTGATGATCGAATGCCATAGTAAAAAATTAATAGTAAAATATCCTCCCGTGACCACGGCCCCTGGAAAGGTGTCGAAACGTCGGGAAATCAAAAACCCAATAAATCCAAACTAAGTTATTCTAAAATAACACCTCAATTAATAATATATGCGCTGTAATCCGTAAAAAGTTTTTTATTTAATGAACTGTACGCGCGGAAGTCTTAGAAGTAAAATGTAATTAAAAACAAGGTGTCCTATCATATTGTTTAATGTCTCTAAAACTAACCAAGTTATGACACTTGATATTTACACAGTATAATAAAACCGATTCCCAGTAAATTTACACTAGTGCTACGGTTTCACGGAATTTTATGGCCAGTAATAATGTCCGAAGTAGTTTACACTAAGCTCGTGGGACTGTGAATTAGTGAACTATGCTTAATTCTAATTAATTTCGTATATTATAATAACAGAATTTGCTTTGAAAAGTTGCAAGTTTCTCGTAAACGTAATCTCTCATTCATGAATCCATAATAAGAAAAACTTGAACATTGTATTTTTGGCTACATTCAAAACAATGTCGTCGTTTTAAGAATCCTTACTAATATAAAAAATGCGAAAGTCCGTTTGTTTGTTTGTTACACCTTTACGTTTTAGCTACTGAACCGATCATCATGAAATTTTGCATACACGTTGTCAGGGGTACGTGTACCGAAACACATACGGTGTTGGTTTACGCACGATCTAACTCCTGAGGATGCTCCGGGTTGGGGCGAAACACGTGTAGAGTAGTCTAATTGGTGAAGGAGCAAGGTGTGTCGCCGTCATGCTAAATACAGGTATTGTACACTGATATTTTTGTGGTGTGCATGTGCATTTTTTTGCGGGAGTAAGCTACATACATTTCTCTTTTCACAATGGAAAGAATTTCGCAAAGACATAGAACGTTACATAAATGACAATAAAAAAACAATTTCAGACCGACAGAGAATCGAAAGCTTGTTTAGTGCATTCAAAAACGGATTTAAAATTTGGAGAGCGCGGATTTCGGGATCAGAGTAAATCCGACCCATAAATAACGTTTAGTGAAGTCATCAAAAGGGTAGAGCTTTTGCTCAGGGCGAGCGGTGTCATGTGAACCCACCATCAATCTTGGAGTAGGCCTCGCGCCACACGCACATTGGAGGGTTAGATCATAGTAAACTCGAAGGCGATTCCTTTGATGCTTCCCTTTCTCCAATTCCGAGAATTTAGAAGCCAAAATATTTAGTGAATAGCAGGATAAGGACACAAACTGTGGTTTCGTTCAAACCGGAAACAAGAATGCAATCATACAAGAAATTAACTAATAAAATTTTAATAAAATAAAACACTACTAATAAAATTATTAAAGTGCTTGTTATTTTTTTATACTTAATTAAATGTAATAAAATAACTTACATAATTTTATGGCAGTCGTTTTTTCACCGGTGATAAATTATTTACAATGGTTTCTTTACTTTGGAACATTAATTTGATTTAGTTTTAATTTCCCTTAAAAATAATGTTCCTTCCAAACGCATAATAAATAAATAAATAAATAAATATTTGACAACATCACATACATATATAATGAATGACGACACTTAAAAAAATACCTATAGATACATACTATCAGACATTCCGCTATTTCGCGTTGTCGCGTACGTACCCAATCCACATTCCTTCTAAGGGCTCGAACAGCTTTGTCTCTCGTCTAGACTTGTAATCCATTACAAGCGCTCGCTAACTACTGGAAGCGATTTTTCTGTACTGCAATAGTGTCAGTGTTTCCAGATTTGTATAAAACTAAAGATTTCAATCTTATAAAATGTGTTTGTTGTTGCGATTTTGGCTTGACGTTGAGTTAGTAATATTATTTAATATGAATTCTATTTTAAGATAAACAATATTAGAAAAAATACTAGAAAAAATCGACTTACCCGTAGCACCTCAGACGGAACGGGACGGGATGGTGCTACGGGTGAGTCGATTTTTTCTAGTATTTTTTCTAATATTATTTATCTTAATATAAAAATAGCATTGTGAATGCGAAAAATCTAAATTTAATGAATTCTATTTGTGATGTTTTTTCCCTAAAAAAATATTTTGACTCTGGTTTAGTGAGAGGTCTTTAATACTGCATCAGGTTCTATCTAAAAATTGGCAACAATGAGTTACATGATTCAAACGTCAAGTTTTGCTCCAAAATGGGAAGATGAAGGATGTGGTGTACATGGCGTGAGACCAAGAGAAAGGTAAGTACGCCACAATATTCCAGGCAGAGGTTTATACCATAACAGAATATGCAGAAGTCAACCGCCAACGGAACTACAAAAATTAGACTATCTATATCTTTTCAGATAGCCAAACAGCACTTAACGCCATAAACTTAACACGATCAAAACTGATGAAAGACGGCGTAGACAAACTGAATGGATTGGGGCGTGTGGCCAACAGATCAGCCCAGAACCTTTCGGCGGCATCCCTAAAACCAGGCTATGCAACTCCTTAAAGATAATCTCTTGGACGAGTCGAGAAAAATCTGGCTAAAGCAGCCTAGATTGAGACATGTCAAATTATTAGTGGAAGTCTACTCGCAAAGACGGACGAATGAACTCATACAGTTCAGCAGGTCGAACATCAGCACGACTGCAAACTAAACAGACACCTATTTAAATCGTTTGCATATTGCAATGAGGAGCAGGAAACGCCCAAGCACCTCTTGTATATGCCTATAGACCCCTAATCCACAAGTAGTATCCGTCTGGAGCGACACGTAATCGACCCGGAGTATATAAAAACTCTTAAAGCCAGGAAGATACTAGCCTTGGACACCACAGGGCTTAAAAAAAATATTTTCAAATGATTTACTGGTATTTTGACAAAATATTTAACTAGCATATCAACAATCACAAGATTCCTAACTGGTTAATAAATGAGAATATTCATACGTTTTCCTCAGCTAGTTTTCTTAACCAATAATGAAAATGGAGAAAATATTCTCGTTTATTAACCAGTTAGGAAACAGTGATTAAAAATTCTAAAAATAACACCATAGTCTCACAATAGATCGTTTAGGTAGCAGTGACTACCAGCTCTGTCAAAGCTGTTACGCTCCTAACGCTCAAATAATAATAAAATTAATTTTGAAGTAGAAATAGCTATTATAGCTTGTGGTTGAAAACAGGGATATTGTGACCCTGCCTGAAATTTTAATAGTTTTATTTAAATTGAAAGTTATCTGAACAAGAGTTATTTAATGACTATTTATGAAAGTTGTTCGTAATTTGATGACTGTATTTACATTTTAAGTATTTTTAAGTTGGGTAACTTTGGTATTGATACAATTGCACTAAGTTCACATTCAATTGATGATATAGGTGATCTAGGTAGACTAATAATCTGATGTTTGTATGGAAAATGGCACCAAAGTCCGTGTGCACTTGCTTGTTGATATTGGCGGGCTGGTATGGTTGTAGGCGGGTGGAAGTGGACTAACAACTTTTATACACTTAGGTTCCTTTAGTACTGTATATTCTGCACTGATGTGTTAACTAAGTTTTTCTACACTCGCTCACATAATCACTAAAGAAACAGCTAGCCACATTTCAAGTTCAGATATTGTCGGATACAAATTGATGTAACATTTCCCTTTCTTGCAATGTTTCTTCCAATCAAAATTTCACTTTAGAACTTCAAAGCCTTCGATACCCTCGTTATCTGGAATATGACTCCGAGTCTTTTCCGAGCAAATCAATATAACAATGGTGAAATTTAAAATAATCGAAGGGGTGTGAAACTATGGGGTCGCTTTTCAATGGAGCTTTTTATTGCAAAATGGTTGGAGACTTCACTCGAGCCGCCATTAGTACGACTAATAACCGGTAGGGACAAAACCCTATACTATCACATGATCAAATTATCATACATAACTCACATTACTGCTGTTCAAAGTAATGTAGTTTGTTTAAACACAGCTTTCCGGTGGCGTTTCGTATAGTTAGTTTTTTATTGGAGGGGCACGGTAATTTATTGCTCGTTGTGATAAATTTCCCTAATGGATATTGTACACGACATAGAGTAGTCTATTATGCAAGTGGAAGGCCCTGTTAAGGTTTTTGGGGACAGTTAAAAATTACTGATACTGCAACGACGGTGTTTTTCTGACAGTTGTAACCAAAACTCAACAATCCAGTGATTAAGATCACAGACATTAACTTTTAAATAATACTTTCTGAAATACCTACGTTGCTATACACAATAGTTTTATTAATATATTCCAAATGTTCCACATTTGTTTTCACACAAAAAGCAGCACTTGTAATTTTTCACTCGCGTGATTTTAATGTTACACAATTTTGACTTATTATGAACATCAACTGACAATTTTCGATCGTCAAAGTATGATACTTTGACAATCGAAATTGTCAGCTAATATTGTGATCACAGCATTTTTTTCACGATCACTTTATTCATATTTCATTTGTTATAGTAGCGTTTGCTCACGACATAAAAGTGCAATATACCTCCCCCGCTTCCGCCTTTTAATATTCCAATGCAATGTATGACTCTTTGCGATTACCTATTACTAGTAAGTTATGAAAAATACTAACTCATAGAATTGGGATAAAAAGGAAACAAATTAATACTTGATGTTAATAATTTCAAAATTGCCGTTAGATATAGTAATAATACGAGTTATTTGGCGTATGTTTCAAGGATTTCATTCAGTCGGTATATTCCTACAACAGCCCAAATTTAGTATGTTTGGAAAATGTTTGTCATGTTTTTTGAATACCAATAGCTGCAATGTAGTTATAATATATTGTGTATAGTTGGAATCAGCTTAAGAAGCCCTTTCATTCGATAACCCACACGATGGATTTTAGAAAAAAAAAACATACAAAAAATATTGTGCTAAAACCACCTATACAAAAATCCAAGATTGCTCCCACTCTTCAAATGATCTAAGGGTTTAGAAGGTTCACTCTACCAAAGAATATCCATCGATCACTAAACGCCGTATTTTTGACCCAGCACACGCCAATATGAAATTTTTTTTATTATTTAGTTTTAGTTTGGGTTTCAGTAAGTACATACATAAGACTTATCTTAAGACTTATCTAAGACTGAACTTATTCAATCTTTTGTTTTACACACAAAATGTGACGACTCTTGAGGTATACCCTTTCAAACAAAAAAAGAATCATCGAAATCGGTTTATAAACAAAGAAGTTATAGCTGAAAATTCGTAAAAACTCGTGCGATGGTATGCTAAATAATTGTTATTTTTCAGGATTATGAAAAAACTACTACTTATGGGACCACACACGAACTATGTTCTTTCAAATAAAAAAAGAATAATTGAAATCGGTTAACAACTGGTGAAGTTATGTTAAAACATACATAAAAAAAACCGCCGACTTGATAACCTCCTCCTTTTTTTGAAGTCGGTTAAAAAGAGATCACAACTAGATGTCATCCAAAACCGTTGACCAAAAACATGACGGACAACTGGTTGATCAACGAGCGATTAAAAATACGGATTTTGCTATGTCAAATAAAAATGACTACTAAAGAGTGTTCGACACCAGCCGAAGGATTCAAAAATAGGCTTCAGATGCGACCGAAATCTACCAAAACTCTTTAAATTCAGCTAAATGCATTTCAAGACAGTTGTGTTTAATTATAGAGTGCAACAGAATAAGTTATATTGTTTTGTTTTACATACATAGAGCTCAAATGCGACCAAATCGACCGAACGCCTTCAAACCCAGGCAAATGCACTTCAAGATAGTCGAGTTTAATTCCATGGTGCCCTTTCGCACCTCTGATAATGAACTCCGACTCACCTCTGGTGATTTCTGAGTCTGTACACGTTTACGAGGGAAAAGACACTGGACTCACCCTTCGGATGAGGGCCATAAAATGGTGCTAAAGGGGAATCCTAGGGTGAGAGTAAATGAAAACGAATAAAATTAAACCAAATATATTACCAATTTTATTCAAAGGAAGACACGACTTTATAATCTGTATTACCGTTAGTTACAATTTCATCAATGTAATAAATAAATAACTAATTAATATCATAGTATAATGAATAATAATTATAATCTCACATTGAATTTTAAAATTAACCCATGACTTCCTTTCTCACCCACACCACACTTCTGCTCTGTCGAATGGTGCCATTACAATTTTGTACTTATTGTATAATAATGTTGAATTTCCGCATAATAAATACTATAATTTATAAAATACTCTATTTGTTTGTTTTATTATACCCCTTTGACTACAAAAGTTTTTGAAGATCATCTTAAAATTCTTCTCATTTCACAATCTGGAAACATCCAATTTCAGTTCTTTGGATTCAATTTCTTTTTCATTTTCCTTGACCAAAACAAAATCTTTTTGAGTGTCATTTTAGTTGCCCATAACCCCGACACAATTAACCATAAGTATTAATACTGTTTCCCCCAATGTTTCCGCGCTATTTCTCTGGTTATTGCGTGGGGTGCTAGCCATGCTATTTTATTGGTACCGATTGTATGTCGGCTTGTGTACTCTGCGACACTTTCCCTTTATGAATGTTATTGTTTATTGCTGCAGCCCCTCTGGTTGTCTTTGCAGAGTGGTACTGCGGAATGCAGGGGCGAGTCGTAATGTTCGCGGTTGCAAAAAACATAATTTTCTTTCTTCCTTCATTATCATTTTAATATGATGAAAGTGGGAAGTCCATTTGATTAAAACATGAAACAAAACACTGCTGTTTTTCATTTGGATCTAAGGAAGTTTAACGAGTAGAAAAAGAAATGTTTCTTCCTCGTCTACTTAACAACTATTTGACTTTAGCTCTCATACAGTCCAATGTTCCCAAACCCCCGATGGGTAATCAATTAAATCGATCTCTGCGCACCTTTTGCAGCAATTTGGCGTTAATTGCCAACTGGAAGTGTTTCCTGATTAATCTTAGGGGCTGTAATTGCTGGTTCTGGCATTTGTTCCCTGTCTTCAAGGTGTTTTGTTTTCAGTTAATTGAGAAGATCTGAGTTCAATATGAGCATTAAGTACAAATCATAGGATAGGGTGTTACTACTAGACAATATTATCAAATATAAAAGAGTTGTCTTTTTAACTTAAATCTTGTCAGTTACACGTTTGAGGGCATTCGCACTATCACATCAAAGGATTGATTTTGCGAATAAAAAACTTTCGGTGTATGACTCAATTGTTACAAAACTGCGATAACAGTTAACAAGGTCGTTGAACACGACACTTCATTCACACACCAATAAATTGGTTTGACCCAAAAACAAATCAACACACGACATACGATCTCCAGTTTGTTCAATTTATCCCGAAGCTCGAAGTAATTATCGTCCGCACCCATCTCAGCCATTAAATGGTATCACTACGTTACATCTCTCACAGAAGTTAATAGCTCATATTAGGAACATATACTAGTGATACAAGTGTCAGTAGTTCGAAAACGACGTAGCAACTTTGCGGAACAGTTGCGTATTTGCCGGTAGCTTCAATGCATATCGTATAAATTGGCCTTTTAAAATAAATAGTTTAACAACTTCAAAATATAACTGTTCCTAGGTGCAGCGATATATTTTTCATTCTCAAAATAATTGTTCCTGGGTGCAGCGGCGTGAAGTTCTTTTGATGAAGATTGTTTCGGCATTCAGTTTGTAGCTCTACTCAATTTTTTTTAAATAGTGTTAGATGAACGATGAAAAAAGACCTAAAATCAAAGTAATGCGATTTCACTGTCGTATATTACGAAAAGGATACCTAGAAATGCTGATGTGACCTCTGTTATTCATATGTTACAGAAGTTTCTCGCAAATACCAATCATAAACTTGATTAAGCAAAAGGCTATCGTCTTCGGAAAATCAAACAATTGATAAATAATTGTTATTTTTCTTTCAAAACTAAACCAGTTATACCTTTCGTTCTGCACTGTGGTAATGGGTTCGATTTACACTGTTTGTAAATTAGAGTTACTCTTCCTATGAAACGTTCCAATTCTATAATGGCCGAGGGGTGGTTAGGCCGTTTTCGAAGTAAGTTTGTAGCAACAGTTCGACGGCACGCCTTTGCAGGGTTAAATTACTGTAGATAGAGGCAGTCTATTGTTAAGAGTACATCGAAATGGTTTATAGTTGTTGTGTATGTTCTCACTTAATTTATTGAGGATCTTGATTACATCGGGTACTGAATCAAAACTTCTTTCCGATACAAATGCTTATTTTTCGTTAGTTTAACTCCATGGTCAAAGGTCTGATACTACCGTTTCTGAGGTCCCAGGGTCAATTCCCAGGTGATTCAAAGTAGTAAACGAATTACGTCGGTAATATTATATTCTGGATGAGTGGTAGTGGTTCCGTAGTTGTTTTCAGTTTTTTAACATGATAAGCGGCTAAGCTAAGTAGGTACCTTTCTTCGTTTCAAAACAATGTACGTGGTCATGTCTTATAAAAGCTTAAGATATAAATGAATATTTACTCAAATATTGCTCATCATAAAGAGATAAAGATACCATCAAAATAATATATCTCCCAAATAACCAAATCGTCGAGCCATCGAGGCATAGTGCTTTTACACAACAAAAATAGAAAAAACCTCCGGGGTTTATATCCGTGAGATATATGGGATGCAATTTTTATGCGATATAAAAAGAGCATACTATCGGTTACGGTCGGCACAATTCCTAGCTTTTTTTAAATTTTGCCGAACAAGTCAATCAAACTATCTATAGCTGTCTATGGCATAACTCTACTGCCTCTAAAGACTCTAGTTGCAAACTTATATGTATTCTGTGGTTGCAGTCCGTATGCGTTGCAGATGTAGCTTTTGTAAGCCAGTAACATCCTGCAGTTGATTATAATGGTCTGTTATAACATACTTTACTGGTTTTCAAAGGTAACGTACTTTTTAACGAGGTATTCCTCTCGCGTGGTCCCATGCGGTAACAAGCAAGTCACTATGAACCTCTTCGAGATAGCTGCTGTTTCAAACAAAGCGAAGCTGCCAAAATTACAGAACAACTGATTGATGACGATTTCTGAAAAAGTGTGCTATTTAGAGACATCGTTTTATTTTTCCTGTAATATTTACATAAACTTCTATCATATAGCATAATTTCAGATTTAGCTCTATGCTTTTTTTTACATTTATAATTAAAAGTCGAAAACTATGTGGCCTAAAAAATATCTGAGAATTTGCAAACAGTGCTCTTTCATATAATACCCCACACGCCCTAGTAGCCCCACTTAAAATTTTTAAGACCCCCATTAGTCCCTGTTGCAAAATATATACATATATTTTTATTTATTTCTTATTGGCAAAATAGTTGGTCAAACGTCATCTAAAACTATTCCATATATGAAGTATAGCATTAGTAGTTCTTGTGATATCCAGCTGAAACAGACAGACAGACAGACTGAGTCGCACCATAAGGGTTTACCATTTTGGTACGAAACCCTACAAAGTGATTTTATTAAATATTGCATGTCAGAAAGACAGAATATGGCTGTAGGTACTAAATTGCTACCTATGTTAAAAATCTTACCACCTGTATTCGCAATAAACATATTTTGATTCGATTTGAAACAATGTTTTTTTTAATACTGGGTAGTATTTACAACAGTTTTCGGTTCATTCATCTTTAGACTTAGACCTCGTCCAAGTCTTCCATGATCTCCTGCCTTTCACTATTCAGAGCCAGTTGAAACTAGCCATCTCCATACCGCTGGTTGATGACCCTTACCTGCGTAATTTCTATTAGTGCTTTTATTCTTCCCTATAATTTAAACATGTATCGTGCCAATTAAAAAAAAATATGCCTGTATCATTTTACATTCAAAATTCAAAACTCATTTATTCAGTCTAGGCTGTTACAAGCACTTGTGAATATCAAAGAAGCTACGCCATCGGTTCGCAAACCCTAAGCGGGAGACCTTGTAACGAGAAGAACCGGCAAGAAACTCGTCAAGGGCTGCTTTTTTCTCCCGGTATATTTCATACAGAGTCGTCAAAATTCGAAAAATGAGGTCAGCATTTAAAATGACGTCATTTTCCATTACAATAATTAACAAAGTTTACATTCAATGGGTAGGTAAAATAAATTTCAACTAGTTGAGAAATCGTTGTCTACTACTCGATAACATATAGCTATGAAAATCATTGTATGATAATATGAAGAATGAATTTGATGTAATATAAACATTGATGTAATATAAACCTTGGTGTAAAAGATAAAAAATATATTCATATGTATTAAAAGAGCAAATCATAATAACCTCTATTAGACGATCCAATTACAATGATATCAAAAGATTTTATTTGCCGCATTACTTGGCTTTTACTGACGTACAAGATGAGGTTAGCGTGAGATCACTTATTGGTTTCGCTATATAGAAATATTATACAATAAGGATCGTAGAAAGCTTGATGTTAGATATCGTCTCAATATCGTTGGCGTAATCCCACATACGATGCTGAAAATAATAGCATTTTAAAGCTTTCATAAAATATAACATTTTATAACATAGTATTTTTTCTATGTTGTAAGATTAGGAAAAATATTGTGTAATATTGTGAAAAATATTAACGTAGATTTTTTGACTGTCATTTCATGCGTAGCATACTTTTAAATCACGCACTACGAATAAAACAATATTTAAAATCGACCTACCAATTATTTCGATCTTATCACATTCCACGTTTAATTAAAAACAAACACATTTTCACGGTTTCCAACAGCAGCGACTTTAAATCTTGTGTGTGTACACACCCACCAATTCTGTTGCAGGTGACCGGGACTCGTTGATTGTAGAGGGGCTGGAGCCCTATTTCGAACACCAACTTACGATAAGCGGACGAGTATAAACGTTAGACTAAGAATACTACAGATTCGACACGCACCTACTCTTATTTTGAGCGACTCTGGTCGTCGGAGTGACACGCAATGGAGAGCTCAGAACTCGCCGGGCCCCTCCTGTTGGATTGGAGAACGATCTTGACGGGGTGGGTCAGAAGGCGATAAAACCGCGTTTCCTCCTAACAAAAAAAAGGGACAGACATAAAACCAATGCGGCCGGCTAATACTGCAACCGTAGTACACAATACACACAATACTTCCAACTTAACACTTTTAAGTAAAACTTATGTCTATCATAAAATCATGATAAGTAAGTTATAATCTCAGGAATAAGGATCAAAATTAAGTACCTACAACAATAATTTATGTCGTTAGATCGATGATCATAAAACGATGTTCGTTGAAATATCGTCCGATAATCTCGATTATTTTTTCGTAGTAGGCCCACTGATTGTCTACCCCACCGTGTAATACGAATGCCCTGACAAATGACACTCTATATCTGATATACTGACGTGGTGATACGGCCGAGGGGCTGTCGACGCCGAATTTGGGTAAAGTAGCGTTCGATATCGGTTCAATGGTAAGTTAATACCAATACCGATAAATTTGTCAATATTATTGTAATATAAAGATTTAGATAAATGTATGTAGTGTCTGAATTCCTGATTGACTATTGAAAAAACGAAAGGGAGATTATGGATACAACTTTATATTAGTTTATTTTGGTAAAGGAACGAATCCTGATAATGCAGGCCTATTACCGAATAAACATGGGATAGTATTTCTTTTTAATAACCTAACGTCATACGTTAAAAAGGGGCCGCCACGTTTTGCTGCTCTCTCGCTCGCACGTGTCATGTTTTCAGATTTCTTAAATATGAGTGCGTAATTAAAAAAATGTGTTCCGGCCACTTTTCGCAATATAAGATTAAGGACATTTTAACTGTTAGAAAGAACCACTTTTTGTACTTTAGCAACACGAAACCGAAATATATTTTAAAATGTTTAGAAAGATTGTATGAAATATTTAAGAAATCTTAAGAAAACATGAAATGTGCGAGCGAGAGAGCGGCAAAACGTAAACGGCCTCTTAATAACGCATTAAAATTTAATGATCATGCAATTTAATTTTAAAAAGTTCATTGCATTGCATAAAAACATTATATCGCAGTCATAATGATTTGATCTGCTAATATGAAAGCCGGTAAAATTTTAAGCACGAAAAGTTTACAATTTACCAATTTGCATATTCCATTACAATATTTACTCGTGTCAGCATACCAATTTCCATTTTTAAGTTAGCATCAAGCTTTATTTGCATTGGACGCGAAATTTTGCTTCAACATAAAACATCGTAAAATGAATTTCAATTAGAAGTCGGTTGTTTAAGTTGATATTTAATTGATGCTTCTGTTTGTAAATATTTTTTTAATGCATACCTATCCTGTCCTTTCGTATCCTTAAATTCAAACCCACCGTAGAAGTTATTTAAGATTTTATAAACTTTACCCTGTCTTTGACTTCAGAAATAAACATAAATAATGTTAACCAATTTACGAAATATTATAGCGGTAAGTTCCTACTGGTATTTGACAGCCGCTGTTGAATTCTGGAGTCGCCATTTTTAATCCCAGTTTGTAAGAAAATTGTGAGAATAAAATTTTCTGCAACTGATTCCTTAACTCAGAAAGCTAAGAACATGATATTAACAGTTATTATTGATCGAATGACCTCCAAAACGAATACAAACTGTTTTCATTCATTGCTAACATCGACTGAATTATTGTTTACGAGGCAAACAGCCATATTGTGGGGTTTGGAGTTTTGTACAAACAGAACGATAAGCAGCCGACTTGGCCTGTGCCCTCAATTTCATATTTGTTGTATTTTTGTGTGAAAGCTGCATTAAATTGATTAATAACGCTTTGTATTATTAATCAATTTAATGTACAGAAAGAACTTGTAAGAATTTGTATTGCACAGAAAAAACTTTAAAATCTGTTTGAAATATTTTACAAGTGTTTTAGAACACAATTAAAGTTTGTTTCAACTTATGATAAAATTAAAATAAAATGTGATTCTGAAAGAGTTTGTTAAGAATTAACAGTTTTAACAGAGGGCAAACATACAATTTCAATATTGAAGATGCAGGCATAATCAAATAATTTAAATAACGTAAGGTGTCGAGTAAGAGAAACGCTAAAATATATTCCTTCACTTTAGTTTTAAAATGTCTTCTTTTTATATGTCACTCGATTAATTTTTGATCGCGTTAGTTCTTTTACTCAACAAATAAATATTAAGATTTAAACCGAAATAGAACCTCTTTTTCAACAGCTTTTCAAAATGTCCTCTCTTAAAGTACCATACTCCAAATGGGTGTAGGTAGAACCAGCCTTTACACTTTATGATTCTACAAAATGGATACCTACCTATTCCTTTGTGTTTGGCTTTGGATGTAGCCTGTATTCCGAATGTAAAGGTGAGCTTCAAGTTAAGGCTCCTATATCCCTCAAGTGGCGCCCTCATCTTAATTAAATTTATTGCTCTAAGTGGCCACTTTAGGCCTACTACTACTACAACGAACTAATTTAACTGAAATTATTGTTTGTAAATATACTATAGAACCTTAACTTCAATCTGTGCATGTGAACTTTTGATACATTTGTACATAGCGCAGAATACATTTTATTAAGATGAGGGCGCCATTCTGAAGTATATAGGGCCCTTAACCGATCGATTTTAACTCGAATAAAAACCAAATTCAATTAACATTCCCACACAAGTCTAAAAGCATGAGTGTATTTTCATTTTTACGACACATCAGGAGAAAGTGATATCGTGTAATTTTATGATAATGGTGGGGTGGCTTATAACCCAAGTAAAGGCTTTTAAATTTACGGCTGAGCCGCGTGATGAGCCAAATGTTTTATGAGTTGCAACATTTAAGAGAGTATACATGCTAATATAGCTTATATGATTATGCTGCTAACACATATAGCCGTGAGTCAATATTCAGCTCATATTCTTGAGGTATAAGAAAATTTCTCGTGCAGAAGTGGGATCCTGAAACTTATATTGTTATTTGCCTCGGCTCTTAGAGATAGGTATAACAAATGCTATAAAGGGAATGGATTTATGAAACCTTGGTTTGGCAAAAACAATGTCAATAATCAAATTTGGAAACAGATAATCATTACAATATTGGCTATTGTTCAACTTATATTTTGAAACCAATCATTATTTTCTCTTGTTTTACTAACGTGTAATTAATACGAATACAACGTTAAAACAAATATTAGTTGCCCATGTATGTATTCTTCCATATGTTGTCTGAACGTAAACGTAATTGCAGTGTAAACTCATCATAACTTAATAGCACATTTCGTATTCTATTACACAAGCGATCAATTTTACGATTGCGTTGGTACGTCGTCGAAACTGCACAGAAATCAATCGATCGATTAAATTAGTGGAATCAGGTCTCTGAAATGCCTATCTGCTATAATAATTTTCTTTTATACCACAATGGTTAACAACAATCGCGCTTTCGGTAAGTTATGAATAGACGGACGAAACAAGGAAGACACTCATGAGAACTTCTCTTTACCCGACCTGAAAAAACTTTACCACCATCTCCTGAGACTCAAACCCTGAACCCCCGATAGAAGGCAAAAATACAATAACTGTCATTTTTATGCTTACCTTACTTGTAACAAACCTCAGAGATGGGTAAACTAATGAAGGCACTGTACGTAAACTTTGAATACAGCTAAAAATCTCATTAGGAACTACTTCCAATCTATAGTATACTCCCATGGATAGCGGAAATCACAGAACAGTTCAGAAGTGAAGGGCCAGCGCAACGTAATTAGGTAAATTGAACGGCCGATAGCTACAGCTTATCGACATTCTGCTGTCACATCGAGATCCATCGGCGGCTCGTTAGATTCCCGCCCTTTCCCGGATTCTGTCGCGTGGCCGTCACCGATCGCATAGAAGTTCGCGCTGGTATAATTGGCAATGGTAATCGAACTTCTGTTATATTTGAAATTTACTCCATCTTTTTAATTCCGATATTTAATCCCACAACTGATTTGTGTTATTAAAAAATACTTTTTTATCGAGATAAATCAGCTTTCAAGTAAGGCGGTATTTAAACGGGTCGACTTGGCAGGCGATTTTAGTAAATTAGCGCTTTTTATCGATAATCGCTGTAAAATTGAGTCATCACCTCATTGAAATTAGGTTTGCGAATAGATTTTACAAGCGAATGTTGATAAAAAGCACTAACTGCTTAAAATCGCCTGCCAAGTTGCCTGTCAAGTCGACTCGTATAAATACCACATAACTGCTGAACGCAAACAATTTCCTGTTAACTGTTTTCAATAAAAGTAATTGTGTTCAGTAAATATACATACAAAAGCCAATGATGACTTTAAAGTAGGTTTTATTCACATGCGCATCACAAGACTCATCTAATATATTTTTTAATATAAAATGTGGTTTGTCAGCTCTCGTATCAAAGCAAGGGTACCGTAAAAAGGCGGACCTTCGTCAAGAAACGTCCCACTTGACGCAGCACGGAATCTTTTCAATTGATCACCGATATTGAGTCCTCTAGCCTTTCGATTTGCATGAGACTTATTAAAAATGTAGCCGGAACTTTGTGGCTCGAGATCGTTTCGATATGAATACGTTATAAATTTTAAATGTCACTTGAATTTCACAATGAAATTAAAGTAGCGATTTGATCTTGCATTTTAATTAGGCACCTGAACGTTAATATTGAAATTTAAAGATACGACCTTTTTAACAAGCAAAATTTTAAGACACTATTATTTTACAAAATGAAGTAAACAAGTTATAACGGTACAATATAGATGTCAATGTAACCTAAATTTTGAATGAAGTCATCAAAAAATGTTTATTTGTAAACACACATACAGAAACAAACAACACAATTTCTCTAACACTAATTACTGTTGACAGCAAACTGATGGTTTACTGATGATACCACAATTCACGAAGCAATTTGAAAATAATACGAGCCACGTATCGGTACTTCAATGAAAGATTTATAAGCCCTTAGTTCAACAACCGGCTATTTACGTTCCCTAAGGTTCTTATTTGTACGGAACTGGCTCCTCCTCAGTTATCTAGTCAACAGTAAACTGTGAAATTTTCAACCGTTTGTTATCTCCGGACAAACATTGACTTTGATCAAATCATTCCAATTGTGGTACAGTTATGCTGTGACATAATGCCGTTGAAATTAGTGAACAAAACTTTAAAGGCCATTTCTTGTTATTCAGTACCCTTAGCACTAACAGCTCGTCGAAAAAAATAACGCGCGTAAAAACATTCGATAGAGTAATTTTGTATGGGAAATTTGTACAGCGCCATCTACCGCCGAAAGCGAAATGAGATTTTCCATAGAGAATTAATCTAGCAAGTACTTTTACGTGCTTTATTTTACTCGATAGCTGTTCGTGCTAAAGGTACAGTTAATGTCCAGTTTTTTTCTTTTGAAAGTTAACATTAACAATCGTCACCTAATTACTAGGCATGCTTTACTGTAATTTTTTTCTTTGTATACAAAATACCTACCAATTTGCATACCTATTTAGTAAAGAATGCACGTCGAAATATCAAGAATAAACAAAATGGTAAAGTGTATCGCAAGGCAAAAAGCAAACAACAAACAGCTTACCAGCCCTTTAAGGCTTGCCGCCCACGAGCGATTAATCGCTGAGCGATTTTTTGTTGCCAAGAATAGAAAATACAGAGTTTAATACGTAAACGCCCACGAATTGCAAAAGGTAGCTCAGCGATTAATCACCCGCAAAATGACACTGACAATAGTGACAAAGGATTTACTTAGCTAGGGACAAAAAACGCTGCGATTATCGCTGCGATTAACGCAGCGATTAACAACGCAATTATCGCCGCGATTGACGCCGCGATAATCGCAGCTACAAAAAGTTGCTCGTGGGCGCTGACGCTTAGTGTTGCGATAACAAGACTCTTGTTATCTAGCTTCCACTTTAAACTTCCAATTGAAAAATATGGACTTCAAAATTATAGTCATGGTCCATTATCTTCAAGTAAGTTCGTCTCGCTTCGTGCCCATGTGTCCCACTATCAAGTAGCGAGGCCGCAGGCTGGCGTGAAAAGCTTGCAATTTTCAAAACGCTATTTATTCACTCTTCACCGAACAAGGCTGCTTAATGATAGGAGTCATTTTCTAATAATTTTATATTTTGACATTGTTTTATGGACTGAAGAAAATGGCTCTAAACTGATCGTTATCGGACTAAATTGCTAACGCTTCTCGCCTGGTTAATATTGTTGCTTTATTTTCTAAGTTAATAGCATTGTAACATCTTAACTGCAGACACTTTATATTCGCCGTTGATCGCGCCCTTTTAATTAAGAGACTCATTAGTTATTCTGGTAGGTTAAGACGAATTGCCTCGTTTTCGTGTCTATGGCAGTTTTTTACAAGGTGATCTTTGTTTACATGAATCACACAATGTTTCATGTCACACTATGGTTAACTGGGAGAGAATGCCTTTTTAGCAGTCGTTTACCAGCAAATGGTAACATTTACCATTTGCTGTATTTTATAAATAGCAAAACATGTTTCATCATGCGAGATTTTGATACAAACTTCCCATTTCTCGTGCAACTTTAAATTCAGCGTGATTTGAGGCAGTGTGTGATCCGTACTGAAGATAAAGATGAATAGTAGTAGCGACTTTTGATAATAGTTTTAAAACTTCTGTAAGCTGCGAGTACTCTCCAACAAGTGGACAATGTGATTAATGCTCCTTCGAAAGAATCTAACAGCTGAACTGGAAATCGATGCTCTCGGTCACTCAATTGCTCAATTCCCTTCGTAAACCGTTCTTTATGTATTATTCAAGATGTAACTCATACGCGTATGGTAATGTGATAATAAAATCTTGGGCATCGTTATCAGTTAACCATTCGTGACAACTTAAGGCCTTACGATTTTATGCGTTTTTGAGTGCACAAAATATATAATAAAAATGTGCTTTCATTAATACATCAAACTACTCAACACCATCAGATAACCCGTATTTTGGCAAATATTATTACGTCCTATAGAACTCTACGCGACCTGTCACTCCCTATTGTTAATCGATGTTTGGGGCCACAAAACACACTTTTAAAATAGTGCCACGCGAAAAAAGCTTACAAGTATGACATGTATGACACAGCCTGATTTAATATTTCACACCATACGACAGATAAGTGCGCTTAGTAATATTTAATTAGAGCAAATGTTTATTTATGAAAAAAACAGCTCTAATATTTCTTTAAATATTTCAATGACAGCAATACAGTTCCTATTTGATTTTGAAGAGTTTCCTTGTGTATCTTCAAAACCCAAGGACCAATAAAATTAAAATCGTAGCATCCTTAAAAATCCTCTTTCAAACAAAAAAAGAACCATCAACCATCTAAATCGGTTCATAAATAACAAAGACGTTATTGTAATTGTAACGAATCTGACAGTATTTTCAGGATTTTCTGAAAAGAAGAACCGATTTTTAAAAAAATAGGACTATTTTGCAAGAAAACTCAATAAAACAAAAAAGGAATCATCAAAATCGGTCCATAAATGTAGAATTTATGCGCGAACAACGATAAAAAATTAAATATACAATCGAATTAAGAACCTCCTCCTTTTTTGAATTCGTATAACGATTGGACTAAAAGTTAAAAGTTTTCTTATACTTTTAAAGTAAAAATTAAGAAACGGGTGACCAGACATTTTCAAATGAGAACTATTGCTTCTACTTCTAACTTCTATGAATAAAAAATTCCAGTTAATTCCGGTTTAAAATAAAGAATACCAAGTCAAATCTCACTCGCTTGTCTTAGGGCCCCGTTAGAAATAAGCGCGTATTTCACGCGGAGTGAGGGACGTTATCACGCGCGTCCTGCGTCCCAGAGGGCGGGCGACAGGTCCAGCTAATGACTCCAACGACTGTTATTTTTCTCCATTATCATCCTGTTGTTTGAAACGACATATCGGTAAGGATTAATTTGAGTTTATTGCCTATTGTACTTACCTGTATGAAATTTGATGATTGTAGAGTGTGTTTGTCCTGTAGATCAGGAATAGATCTGCAAATCGAATAAAAGATGATGTTAGTAAAGTATGTTTATCCTATACAACATGTTACAAAAATACCATATATAGGGACCATCATACAGATCAACTTTAACTATGGGACCAACTCTGAAATCGCGAAAAAAAATCAGCTGTTTCATACATTTTGATATTTACGATTTTAATTTTTGTATGGAACAGCTGATTTTTATTTCGCGATTTCAGAGTTGGTCCCATAGTATAAGTTATTCAGTTTGATGGTCCCTACATACCATATTCGGCATTAGGGGTATTTTTGTAACACGTTGCATAAGTACTTAAATAAAATACAACAAATTGTTTGTAACTCGCTCACACAAGGTTACGTTCAAAGTAGGTATGTACATCATTATAAATAGTTCAGGAATCGAGTCTCGCAGTTTTTCCGAGCTTTTCTTAATTACGTACCTACTTTAAATAAAGACTATATTTTTATGATTGAATTACAAATGTATAGTTTTCAGATTTTTCCTGTACCTGTAGTATAAATAAATAAATAAATATTTGACAACATCACATACTTTGCTCCGATTCCAAAGTAAGCAGCTAAAGCACTTGTGTTATGGAAATCGGAGACAACGGTGGTATCGCAAACACCCAGACCTGAGCCAATATAGAAAAGTTCGTTTTCTAAATTGACCCAACCGGGGATCGAACCCGGCCTCAGAGATGGCGACACCTTGAAAACCGTATAAAACGATCTTAATTGCCAAACTTTATAGTTCTAGGTCAACGGAAAGTACCCTATACATTTTGATTCCTGGTGTGTCGAAATATGCGTTTTTTGCGGCATAAACGGCCATACATTTTTTTTCCCTTAACTTAGAAGTTTGTTTTTTTCGCAGCTTCAAGGGACTGCAGACCTGGTTTTAATTTAAATGCGATACCTTTACGCGTTTCAGACACAAAAGGTCTTGAAAGATAGTTGGACAGAAAAATATAGACAGACGGACAACAAAGTGATCCTATAAGGGTTCCGTTTTTTCTTTTGAGGTGCAGAACCCTAAAAAGAACTTTATTTTATAACGATTCTTTTTAAAATATCGTTTAGTTTTCTTTAAGTTTTGCTTGTGAGAAAGTATTATTTTTATCAATAATATAATATTCGATGTAATTCTTTATGAGAAAATAAAGTTCCTAAACCACAAATATATAAAAGTAATCCCTAAAATTATCATTTTTTTTGTATAAACAAAAAATGACAATAACCAATAACAACAAAGTCTTATATATCGTAGGTTTTTTTGTTGTTATATGTGTCGTATAACAACAAAAAAAATCCTACCCATCTCTTCAGCAAAATCCTCATCATCTACCAACTCTTGGTAATTTAAATAATTTATAGCATTTCGGTGGAAAAAAGTAATATGTAACATAATATCTGAGAGCAGCATCAAAATAATAGTAAATTACAATCAAATCCCCGGTTTATGACACTCCCTACAACATGGGAAGCATCTCGTGACCTGCCATTGTATAGAAATGAAGACATATTTATGTGCCGGACCCTTCACGCCTCTCTATATGTGGACGGAGAAAATGTAACTTTATTTTCACCTCAATTTAGTTACGCACCTGCTGGAGTGCTTTGAGAAGAGAGATATAAGTATTGTTATGATGACCATCTTTTTGGTATAACATAAATTGTAGATGGGTATAAATTGACTTTTGTGTATTTGTTTTTGCTTTTTTATCACTTAAAAAATAGGTTTTATTGTTTGTCATACATACTCATTTAATATAAATTACAAAATAGGAATCTTTGATTATTTTTTTTGGATATTATTATGGAAAGAAGACAAACGCTGGCAACACATCCATCCGTGATCCAGAAATAAAAAAAATCATTGACCCGTTTATAAATGAACACGAAAATTCAAAGTTGACATTATAATCGAAATCAATTCTGTATGGTTACGTTGAGTCGTTATGTAAAGAAAAAGTTGTAACAAAAATGAACCTCGTAAACGTAGCTAATGAGATTTTTTTCAAAAAGCTATATCCTTTTTGTGAAGCTAAACGCGTTACTATCAATCTTGCCGACATCTCTCTGACCTTCGGCCGAATAAACTAATCAGGACCGCAAAATGTCATTAGTGGAACTTGCTCCATCTTTTAAAAGTAGATTGGAACTTTTTATTTTATTACTACGGTAAATCTTAATTTGTTGAGAAAATCATTAACTAGATATATCATTTACTAGATATAGAATTTAGGCCGAGTTTCACAGGTTCTTAATAAATTCCATGAAGGTACCTTATTTTGTAAGATAACTGACCAAGCGAGCGTGAAGTGCGAGTGAAGCGTCTCTGCTCTAGCTTGGACAAAAATGCTTTGTGTCTGTCCGGTTTTCCGGCTGTCCGTTTGTTTTCCTCTACAGGTTGCATTTCTCAACCGATTCTCGTGAAATTTTGTGAGCAACTTCTATAAATATATGTAATTTATTAGACGACTCCTGTTTCGAAACATTTCAAAAAATACTGATTTAAAAAAAAGCGCCATCTAGCTTCGAATAGAAATAATAAAAGAATACCTACCAAACAGTACATAGTACTGCTTTTGAAAAACTCGTGAGTCGTGGAGACATCTATTAGATTAATTTTTAAACAACATACAATTTGAGCTACTTTTTAACGCACAAACGCGAGATCTACAGCTTTTAAAAGATCTTATTAATAAATTAACCAAGATCGTAGGTAACCTGTGATCCTTCATATTTCTAAAGTAAGAAGATAAGCAAAAGCCATAATATAAATATAATAGTCACTCACTACCACAATCATAATAAAAAACTTGGGAAAGTTATTGCATTATATTGGTAAATTTGGGGATAACAGAAATGATTATAATACAAGTAGTATCAATCCTCCAAATATACAAGGTGTTACAAAAATACCCCTAATGCCGAATATGGTATATAGGGACCATCGAACTGAACAACTATGGAACCAACTCTCAAATCGCGAAAAAAAAATCAGCTGTTTCATACAAAAATTAAAATCGAAAATATCAAAATGTATGAAACAGCTGATTTTTTTTTCGCGATTTCAGTGTTGGTCCCATAGTAAAAGTTGTTCAGTTTGATGGTCCCTATCTATCATATTCGGCATTAGGGGTACTTTTGTAACACCTTGTATACAAGTCATCCTGGACATGTCATATAAGTAGTTAAGTCCTAACAGGAGACAAAAGAATGAAAGGAGGAGAGAAATGTTCTCTAATTTTGTAACTCAAGCATCGATTATCGATTGAAGTATCAAGACATGGGGCCGTACCGGCTAACGCATCGAACTTCGGAAAGTCTGCCGGGCTTCAAATCAAAACAGATAAATTGAGCCCCAATCGGGCCAAAATGGCGAACCCCAATTCATGATGTCACACGAACATCGATATCTTCTAAATAACTTCAGCGAATAGTACAATACGAAACTCCTCACTTAGATTTATCTGTTTTAAGTTGAAGCTCGGTAGACCCGCCGAAGTTCGAAAAGTTAGCCGGTAGGGCCCATGTTTAATGAAAAAGTTTAAATGCGAAACCATGCTATACTAAGATAAATAATATTAGAAAAATGTTATGCTATACTGTTAAAAAATTGTTTTCTATCTGGAGAATGTTGGGGGGATACGAAATTAAAAATCAACTCGTGAATATAAATAATTGGCAAACTGTATAAGTACCGCCAGAGGTGTTAACACATTCGTAGTTATGAATGTACATTATATTTGGTAGACGAAGCATTCTGGTCACATACACGGTGCATCTCAAGGGACAAGGGGAGAGTTGGAAGGGCTCGCAAAATTCTGTATAGTCACGCTGTCTGCAATTATCATTCCCTTTATTTACAGAAAATTATTATTTGATAGTCACTGTAAATTAAGTATAAGAAATGCCGTAAGCAATAGCCATTTCAAATGAAATTATTGGTCTCAGTATTTATCTAAGACCTAGATTATTTAGACATAAATCATCATAATGATCTCAATCTTTATTAGAATCAAACACCAATCCACTATCTAAGGCCTATCCTTGGTTTTCGAGTGCGCGGTGCCCATTACTATATTTCATGGATAGTGTAAACATGCCTAACAAAGCACTCAGGAAATCAAGTCAATCAATTTGGTCACCCACCTGAAACGGCCTGTGTGATAGCGATTTAACATCTACAAATCACAGGACGTACGCTCTACGCATAATAAAAATTACACCGATATATTTTGAGTTTTATAATAGTAGTTTATGAAACTGATGCATAATGAGGGGTATTAAAACATGAGAGTGTGTTTAAAATGTGTTTTTAATAGTATCAAACACGAGTGTTTTAATACCTCGTTATGTGTATTTTGTATTTTGTAGTTATGTGCAGTTTCATACACTCCTTTTCTTCTCTCATACAATTGAAATTGAACCTACTAAATAAAAGTACAATGTTACAGAGAGACTTTGCTGGTAATACCTCGGTTATGTTATGAGCCATATATCCGTCGCTGTATCTTAATAATCGGGCGGAGACAAATTTTCTTCACATTCACTGCTGTGAGACATTTTTAAGCAAATAATTTTAAAAAATCTTACGAATTTCAGTAAAGACTACAAAAAGACAAAATTTAAATAAAAACTTTTTGGTATTGGCTTAAAAATAGTACGGATGGCACGCCCCGCAATACTACAAAGGAGTTAGTAGTTAGTAGAGTGATAAAATAGTTATTTTATAACATTGTTTTGTTAGCGAAGAAGTGTTAAATATCGGTATTGCGTGTACGTACAGCCTGTATAAATTATGTCAATATAAATTCGTTTTGAGGATTATAATTCAAATTTTACGATATGAGAGTAGATAAATATTTTTTTTATCTTACTGCATAATAAATTTATAACAGTCCCACAATTGCAACATAAACTAACGAGTAAAATTCCAGCTCTAGCAATCATTTAATTACGAAAACATGTACTATATTTCACGGTCCATGCAACGTGTCGACAAAAATCGTTTTGGGTTCATTAAACTTCGACTCGAGATATAATTAAGGGCCGGTACCATTGTATTGACTTAAGGTGCGTCTTAAATCACTATCACTGCCCTCCAGGCGTAAAGACGTCAGTTTGCTCTTTTGTATTTACCGATTGTTTTCATCTCCATTGAATTATTGTCTTTCTTAAACAACCACTTTAAGGAGACCTCCCAATCACGCAATAATAATTTTGTAAGTTAAATTGCTTTTTTGAATTAAAATGCGTCGAATAAGGTGCTGCTTATTAAAAATAGCTCGAAGTTATTTGAAAAAAGAAATTTGAGCACTATGTTTTTTTCCAATGGGGGCGCTAGTGTGCAGACTACGCGCTCTTAATAATTATATTAGCAGTTTGAATTAATATTTTTTTTACACACTTTGATATGAAAACCTATTCAATTGTTTTGCGAGACAAGAGTATTACGCTGGAGAAGTGAAAAATTATTTATTTGGTCATGAAATGAGTAAAATCTATATCGAAAACCATTAATTAAATCTTGCACTAAATGCTGAATTCTGTTTTGAATTACACTTAAAATTTTTCAAATACAAATACTTTATTTGCCATTAAATAGGGTAGGTACGTTATAATTATGTTGATGCTATAAAAGTAATAAAAAATAAGATCTTTAAGCTTATTTAGCCATATACAATAGTATATTATATTAACATTATTATGGATATTTTTTTTTCATTCATAATACTTACGATAATTAATAGTACTTTGACCTATCAAGTATCAAGCCCAATAATAATCTATTTAAGAAAACTTCCCCTGAGATATTATAAAAAGCATCTTTAAGATCCTTATAAGATGGTTTACGGTACTGTCTGAAATTGCAAATCATAAAGTTAATTAGGTACTTTCTGGTGGCACAAATATTTCTTAGCAAAAGATAAAGCACAAATATTACAAGCAAAACAAATGCACATCTCACCAACTCACTGCGTCTTTAGTCAACAAAGGTAAACTCAAAGTTTTGAACACATCCTCTCTCGTACGAACCGCTCTGAGTGTAGTGAGCGCGGATCACGTTCCCCTTTATACTTTTAAACCGCTAAAATATTGTTTCTGGCGGACGCGATACTGTCGAGTCAGCATTGCGCGTCATAGCCATTCGGTTTTCTAGAAGAGACAGTTCAGTAGCTAATTCTTGATTACACTTTGATTTTAATATCGAATCAATGTCGCTTAAATAATTAATTAGTGTATTCTACTCTATATAAACCGATAAACTATTTGCTTGATAAAACTTTTGGCATGTGTATACTTTTACCACCACAGCTTCAAAAAGTCCGTGGTTTTTGTCCCAAGAAACAGCTTTAACATCAAGGAAAATGAAAAATGGGGGACCTGGCTTGCCTTTTAAATAGTTTGCCTCATCTAGCAAATTACCTCATGGGAAACATCCCGTTTTTTCCCACGCGGTATATAATCCAACGTGTATATTGGACTAGCCAATATCTAGTTAGTGTAGCTAAACCGGCAACCCGCAATCCTCAATATTGCTCGAGCCTTCGATTTTCGGTCCCACTCTCGTACCCAATTGCGATTACCTTTTCTTACATGGGCGATATCGAGATTCTTATTACTCGGGTAAATGCAATAACGTACACATTTTGATTGCGAGAACTTTATTGTGAGTAAGCTGGGAAACATATTTTAAGCTCAATATGTTTTATTACACTGTGATTTTTATGTAAACGAACAAGCTCTAGGCAATATTGAAAACGAACAAGCTTAAATAATTAGTTATTATTATTTTTGATTTTATGAAATTCTTAAAAATGTTTTAAATAACTTTTAATTTCATAACTCTTCAAAAAGTGACAAAACACACCTCAAAAATTACCAAGTTTGATAACGACGTGGCCCAATTAATCATTCCACGACACAACATGGGTGAACTGGTGACACAGAGTAAGTTCATAATTGTATTCCTCAGTTTGGACACCGCATGATTGATTACGCCGCTAGGCTGTGGTCTGAATTAGGTCGATACCTGTGGATTGCAAAACTAAAACTGGCCGAATCTGAAACTGACCAACTTAGTTTCGATGTTATATGTTAGAAAACCCCTGCAGCTAAACCTTTTGTCTGCTTCTCAAAATAGAATGTTTCGTGATTGGATATTTAGATACCTCTGATAATAACAGACATTTCCAATATGAAAAAGCAAATGGAATGTGAAACTCTACGGCGCACGTCAAAACCTAAAGTGATTGCTAGAGGATATGAAGTTACTGAAGTAAATAGTTCATTATCCAATATAAATAACAATATACAAATAAAGTCAGAAAACTCAATTTAAAAAATAAATTTAGAGCGCTAAAATTTGGCACAGTAACCAAGAACTGGGACTCCGGTAGCATAATTAAAAGTTTGAAACTTGTTGAGTATTCAGCAAACGTGCCGCCATCTCAAAACTGACCACTTAATTGGGAGTTGTTTGGATGAACCAAAGACACTGGGCTCTGACTAAAAAATAGTAGAATGTTAGACAAGGGTCAAAAGGAAGCAACTACCACACGAGATATTTAGGGCTATAGTTCGAGTATGGAATTGATGACTTTTACCCGTGTTAAATACTATACTTTTCATTTCGAATATAAGGAAAGTAAAAAAATCGTAGTATTTCCAAAATATTTATAAATAAAAACAAGTAGTAACTACATAGTATTAGGTAGACCATATTTATTTATTTCTTATTTCAAATTTGGAACAGCCCGCGTCGCCGCTCCGCCCAATGCTTATAATTTTGCACTGGCTGTTATACCAACTCTATGGTCGACTATTTAACCAAATTCAGTTCTATTTTTTACAATTCTTTTACACCCTAGGGTGGAACGCAGAGTTTTAACCCGCTGCTCAGTTTAAAAATACATCACTTTCCGAATATGAGAAATTAAAAAAATATTTACTTCGCATTGGTAACACTGCGTACCTACGTTAAAAAATCGAATTAAAAGTAGACTGCATGTAAAAAGGCAATTCCTTAATAATAAATAAATAAATAATGTATGATCTAAAAATAATAAGAAAAAGGTTTATTAATTTCATCAGGTTTTTTTATATACAGTATATTACTACTACTTACTAGCATTTATTTCATGAGCATTTATATTTGAGTCTCGAAAATTTATGTTTATAACTCCTTATTTCACTTGCGCATTGCGGACTGTTTGTGAGTAAGTTACCGAGTGTAACCAGTTGTACATTTTGACAAGCATAAATTAAATTATTCCACATAAAAATGATGTCTTTTTTTCATTGCATCAATACGACTTTTATTGCGTTAACATAGAAATTAATATTTTACGAAATGTTAAAGCATAGGTAAATGAGCTAATACACAATAAAAAAATGAATCCAAATCCCATTCTAAAAATATACAAGAATTCTTGCACAATAAAATGCTTAACGATAAATTTAAAAGGATGGACAATAAATTACCGAATCGTAAATTTTGCTAAGGTCCGTTGTCGCAACATAAAAATGTTTACTTATAGTTGATTTTACAAGCACGTTGCTTATAATGTCTGAATGTAAATTAAATAACAAAAATAAAGCTATGTCCATAAAACTGTTTGAGTTTAGTTCGAACACTTTAAGTTCAACTGCAAACTCTAGAAAAATAATAATTTATTTACTGTTTTTGTTTTTTTTGCTATTTAACTCTATGGTTATCCCTCATCTTAAAAATAAATAAACTACTATAATATTATAGTAAAGATGAGGGGCCTCCTGCATCTATACACCGTTAATTTTTAAGTATATCTAAAAATGAAGGAAATATGGGGATTGTAGACCACGTGAATGAACAACTTTTACTACGGGGCCAACCACAAATCGCGAAAAAAAAATCAGCTATTTCTTATAGTCGAGTCGATGTTGTCCTTTTCTGATTACTTAAAAATTAACAGTGTATAGTCTTTAAGAAAATCTTTGGTTTTAAAATAAATAAAATATACCCTGTATCTATAGGTACAACATGTTAAAATATCAAAATGTATGAAACAGCTGGTTTTTTTTCGCGATTTGAGAGTTGGTCCCATAGTAAAAGTTGTTCAGTTTGGTGGTCCCTATATATCATATTTGGCATTAGGGGTATTTATGTAACATGTTGTATTGTCTTCAAGAAAATCTTTAGTTATAAAATAATATCCTAAATGACTCACTATAACTAATTCATTATCGCACAGCTCAAACCACTGGTCGAGTCAGGCTGAAACTTGACATACGTACAGTAACTTTACCTATGACGTAGGTATCCGCTAGAAAGGAATTATCTTTTGCACGGGAAGTGGAATGCCACGCGGATAAAGTTGCGGACATGCTAGTTAACTATAACCATAGAGTAATGATTGCTATAGAGTGGTTACTCGGCCGTGTTGATAGAGTGCGGCAAAAAAAAAAGGATGGCGTCCCCATACCGTTACCGTACAGGGGCGCCGTACCAAACTTTTCCCTATTGAAAGTACGGTATCGTAGTCGTATAGCATAGACTTATTGTTGTGATGCTGCTTACTTATAAACTTTAATCTAAATTGTAATGTCATCTTAGACAGCTGTTTCATACTTGATTACTTGGTTACCATATTCCTTCTAGATCAAGGGTGGCCAACCCGCGGCCCGCGGCCCGCTGACTGTCAACTTGTGGCCCGTGGAATTGAGTAATTTCTTTTTAAAGCTTAAAAATATTTTCAGTAGGTACTAAAATTACATTATATTATATTTATAAAAAAAAGTTTTTCTATAAACCACTAATTTCTTCTTTTACGTTTAAAATTACTTCAATTTTTTTTGTGTGTTGGTTAGCTACAAAATTTGGTAGTGCGGCCCGGTGCGAAATTCTATTTCCGAATTTTGGCCCAGCTACTGAAAAGGTTAGCCACCCCTGTTCTAGATTATACATATATTTTACCTGCTCAAATCTTTCATTCTGCAATACTTATAGTATAATAAGTTTATGTATATTAGTCTTGCTTCTGCTTTCATCGCCAGGACAAAGGAGTTACTTCCTATTTGAGAATATATTATTAAACTATACCATAACTTTACTGTGAAAGAATACGGTATATAGGCAAATATCAGTCGTGCCAGCGAAATAGCAACCATTGGCAGCTGTCACAGAACAAAATCCGCCTTTGCATTCAGCGAGGCGACAAATTTTGCCAAATCTAATAGTGGCAAGGTTTTCGCACCAGGAATCCGGGATCTACTAGAAACGTTGAAAAGTATTGTGAAATTTTGGCTTCTATATAGCAAGGCAAGAAAACAATGTTTAATTGTGTATTAGAAAAAAACATCTCGTCTCTAATCATCCAGGGGCCCTACCGGCTAACTTATATGGCTATCGTAATGCTTTCATTTGACAGATGGATGTGGTACATTGTTACTTTTATTTGGTAATTTTTTATTTATGCCAAAAAGAAGTAGCAATGTGTCACATCCATCTGTAAAATGAAATCGATTACGCTAGCCATGTAAGGTAGCCGAAGAATCTATCGGAACTAACTTTTTTAGAAGAAAATAAATTTTGATAACACTAATTATTATACTGAAAATTTGTCATTGTTTTCGAAAATGAACAAATATTTATTATACATATTTAACATATAATTAAGGACTCCAGTCGATTTTCATACTAACGAGGTAGCTTTGAAGCCTTGGTTTTTTCCGCCATGGATTGATAGAGCTGTGATCTGGCTTTCCAGGGAGTGAATGGAGGAGATCTAGATTGCTACACAGACACACCCAACTGATCTGATCAGCATTCTAAGAAATGTAAGGATCAGAGTACTCAGTCTCAGGGTTTCCATACATTTTAATGTTATTTTCGCGGTTTTATTAAATATCCTTATACATCTCTTAAAATGCTAATCAGATCAGTTGAGTATGTATAGCGATTTGAATCTCCTCCATTAACTCCCTGCATGGCCATCATCAGATCACAGCTCGGTCAATCCTTGACGGAGAACCAAGGCTTCAAAGTTACCTCGTTTATAAGAAAATTGACTGGCGTCCCTAATTATGTGGCCACCACTATAAATACATTTCGAAATTACCTATAATTTATTTGTACTACTATGTATAAATATTTAAAATAACATAAAAAGGCTTGCCAATAAAACTGGAATCTTCAAATATCTATGTAAAACAGCCACAATACTCGTTTTATTGCCGGAACGTAGGTATTTATGAATGCAGTTGAACTATTTACGATCACAATCGTCAACCTATTACTCACGCACAGGAAAATGGTATCCTTGCGATTTCATTAAAATAAATCTCAAGCTGAGTTATAAAGTTTTGCGTTGAACGAGACTAAACTAAAGAGATAATGTACTACGGTCAGGCCATTCTTTAAACTGGAACTTAGTCTGACAAACCAATTTCAACTCTACTCCATTGATAATACGTTTAATATTGCGTCGTATAAACTTTCCCTTAGCAATCCAGCGTATTTGATAAATACAGTCTGATAGGCTAGAACTGATAATTGATCCATTACTTAAAGGGAATGATAAGTTTAAATCTTAGGACTGTATCTTGAAATGTGATAGGATTTTCCCATCAAGTTAACTGTCATTTTATACTAATAGAAAACGATGCATTTGATTAAACTGCTAAAAGGGTATGACTGTTTGTTTCTAAATTAAATAAATAAAAAAAAAAAGGATTAGTGAAAAGCGCTGCACTTGATTGAACTGCTAAAACTTTTTAATGTGGTAGTACCACAACATTGTGATTGCAATATAAATAATAGACAATTGATTTTTTATTCTTTTTACCAATACTAGATCGGTGAAATTTTTCAATAAAAAAGAAATGTAATTATTATCGTGAAACTTTTCTTTGTCTTTGGTTATAAAAATTAACTTACTATAAAATAAAACCGCTAGTGTGCAAAGCTCACAGCAAATATTAGTTTTTCCTAGTAAATGTACGAGTATTTGCCACTTACTACATTAAAAGCTTTTACTAAGTTCTGTTTAAATCAGCAATTTTTGTATCATACTTACGCGAAATCCAAAACGTTTTAACATCAACAATTTACGACTTTTTTATCGGCACAAGGATACTTTCTCTGTTAAGTGCTACTGAAACAAAAGATTCGATTCTTGAGTTGTGTATTTATAGAATCATAAAAAAGTTACGACTTGAATGTACAATCTGGACATAAAATTATAACTGTTTTATGTAGATTTGCTTCTTAAAACACGCAAAGTGTCAAAGCGAAAATTCCTATCGCGCAAAATATTATGAATATTAGTTTTTTTTTAATCCTCGGATTTTTTTAAGTAGTTAGACTTACACGTACACATTGGTCAATCTCAAAAATAATATTAGTAATAATAAAATAAAATACGACTCGCACCAGATCATGTTCTCGGACGGGAACATGATCTGGTGCGAGTCGTATTTTTTCTAGTATATCATTTAGTATTATATAAAAATAAGAATTGTGAATGCTAAAATCTCAAAATTAAAAAATAATATTAGCTTGTTAAATCTTGCCCATCGACTTGTTTTTTTTTTTGTTTTGTAGTCGATAATCAATGCTGGTTTTAACTCACTCACTCAATTTACCACTATTGACCCAATTAGGGGTATTATTTTGATAGTTTTTTTTAATTGAACGCAGATTTTCATCATTTACTACTCAAAAAACATCTTGTATAAGAATAGACATAAGGTAAGTGCGTCATTTTGAAACACAATTATTTGCGGAACGTGACCCACCCATGTTCGCTGGAGTTTAAGCATTAAGACTTAGAGATCGTCAACAATAGCAGACACTATTGTTGACGTCACGTGCTCGTATATCAAATCTGGCATTACCCATAAAAGTTAAGTGTTATTGATAGCCTATTACAAAATCACTAATTCAAGTTGCTAATGCTGTCTAATATTTTGCTTTACTTAGTGCGTTTTGTGTATGTTAGTATCCGTGTCTAGGATGTTATAGTACATACATACTTATTTTAAAAAATCTGGTTTATCAATATACAAATGAATCTAAGATTATCAAAAGACATTCCACCATACAAATCAAATAATGTAATAGATTCTTCAATGAAGTATAAAATTTTCAAGATTCTAGTAAGTTTCATGTACTGTCAAGTTAATAATATGTAAATACTTTTGACTTAATTATTAATAGTAATTCAATCTTAAGATCCCTTTGTAGCGATAGCTTCAAACTAGTTATGCACTCACGAAATTGGCGTTTCAACGGCAACGTCTTCAAATTTGCCATACGTAATGCATATCAATTTTGATGAGCCTTACTAAATCTCATTCCTTCGATCGGAACTATCTAATCTAACTTGAGGCACCTCATTTATTGACTGAACTAAAGCAATGTCCTTATCTGGCTTAAAATACAAACAATAGATGATTTGCATAAAAAAATATACTCATAATCATATGTTTATTGCTTTGAACATAATATACAGAGGATGTTAATATTATAAAAATAGATCATTATAGACACAGCAAAATTGGGTAAGATGGGAGATCTTTCTATTTATTTCGAGTTATGTAACTTTTAGTAATCTTTAAAAATTTTAGTTTTACATTAGTAGTTTAATTTATTATTTATAAATATTTGCTTAATATGATTTATTTATTTTGGTATTTAAGTGTTTAATATATTTCAAACTATTTGAAATTTTTTTTTGAGATTTAAGCATTCACAATGCTATTTTTATATAATACTAAATAATATACTAGAAAAAATAGGACTCGCACCAGATCATGTTCTCGGACGGGAATCGAACCCGCGACCTTTGGATAACCAAAGGTCGGATAATAAACCTTTGGTTATCCAAAGGTCGCGGGTTCGATTCCCGTCCGAGAACATGATCTGGTGCGAGTCCTATTTTTTCTAGTATATTATTTAGTATTATATTTCAAACTTTTATCATTTAAGTATTCCTGGATGCTATAATAATGTTTATTAATCAATAGTATTTTTAATTGTGTCAAAAATTCTTTAAAATATTTAAACCTACTACGAAACTGATGGATAGTTCAAAGAACTACAGAGTAAAGTTTTGTAATATAGTAACGAACCGTAATAAGCTGGATATAAAAGACGACACAATAACGAACAAATCAGAAAGTAAAAATATCTTTTCGCAGAATCGCGACGCTGAATTTCGTATCAAAGTCAACCCTTATGTTCAGACGACACAGTCTGATGAAACAAATATGTCAACGCCTGGATATAAAAAAGGACCATTGAGGACTTTAGATGAAAATCTGTAGCAGTAAATTTGTCGCCGTTTTGAAAGATTAAAGAGATTGTATACCGTGAGATTGAATGGCGAATTCATTTGAACCTTCCCTCGCTTTTTTTAATTTATAGAAACTTTGACAGGCGCCTACGTGTGAGGTATTTCTGGCAAAATAAAATTAAACACTTAAAAAATATCTTTTTTTTACAAATTAATAGGTCTCCATAGGTCCGCGATGGGATCGCTTTGTAAGTTACAATCAAAACTTGGATTGAATCGCCGTTTTATGACTACATAATTTGATTTAATTGCTATTTATTTTTGTTCACGATTACAAAAATAACTTTGAATTACTCCAAAAGAAGGGTTTATTATTTAGAGAAACTTATTTATTTAAATTTGAAATTTTAGCATTCACAATACTATATTTATTTTAACTCATATGTTTTTTTTTTTGTAAACCTTTGAAGAAGTTTTATTTATGGCATTGCATACATTTAACCTGCCGTGAATTTCTACTTCAAATGACTTTACAGTTTGTTTGTACGTATTTCATAGCAATATAAAGTTGCAGCTTTAATAAATCCTTTTACCGTGCTTTAATCTTTTTAAGCGGCTCTCCGACTAAATTAAGTCTACAACAACGAAGCTTAACTATAATTTTATATTATATGTGCAGTTATAATGAATTATAGACATGCTCTTACTGTAAGTTCGTTAGCTAAACTTATTATTTAAATAAAGCTTAAGCTGTGCGTTAGGAAGACAAAGAAAGATACCTGTTGCTCACTTAATAACAATAAAATAAAAATGGCGATTTAGTTACTGTCTTTTTTTATTTTTTTTACGACAGACAAGTTATTATTGTCACTAATTTTCTTTCTCTATTAATTTCACTTCCCTTATAGAGTGTTCGAGACATCTCAGTCCAAAAAGGGGCAGTCATCAAGTGATATTTGCTTTCCCACGAGCTCCTCTCCAAGTTTAATGCTTGTGTTTTGACTTGTAATTCACGAGTTAAGCCTTAATGAAGCGGCTATTAAAGTACTTGTCCAATTAAGGTCAGTCCGTCATACGATCTCTGTTTGTTCTTACCTAAAGTAACTGAGATTACGTGAGATGTCTGATAATTAGACACGAGCGCTACAAAGTTTGTTACATCTCGTACGTGTTCTTAGGTAACTAATTATAAATTGACACTGTATCAATATTTAAAACAACGTCTACATTCGTCTTAAACAGTGGTGGACGGATAATTAGATGACAGTCTATTTTCGTACAAACGAGGTAACTTTGAAACCTTGGTTTTCCGCCAGGGATTGATTGAGTTGTGATCAGATGATGGTTATCCAGGAAGAAGAGTGAACGAAGGAGATCCAGATCACTTTACAAACCCAACTGATCTAATCAGCATTTAAGAGCTGTTTGGATATGTTTAACCTTTCAACGCCTGGAAAATGAGATACATCAGATATTCCGTTGTTATCCGGCCGCATGCGTCCGCTCGGACGTTGATGAATTAAAAAACTGGCCAAGTCGGACTCGCGTACGAAGGGTTCCGTACCATTATCTATAAAAACGGCAAAAAATCATGTCTGTTGTATGGGAGCATGGGAGCCCCCTTAAATATTTATTTTATTCTGTATTTTAGTTTTGGTATTTTATTCTGTTATTATAGCGGCAACAGAAATACATCATCTGTGAAAATTTCAACTGTCTAACTATCACAGTTCATTAGATACAGGCTGGTGACAGACGGATAGACAGATGGACAGCGGAGTTCCCGTTAGGGTTCCCGTTTTACCCTTTGGGCACAGAACCCTAAAAACAGCGAAAATAACATTATTTAAAAATATGGAAATATAGAAAATGAGAACTCCTATTTAAAAATTCGAACTGATAAAAAAAAATCTTTTTTGCATTTGACTTCAATTTCAATTTCTTTTTATGACAAAATTTAATAGAAAAAGACATACGCCCGTATAACGACTTGTTGCTCATTGTATCAATACAATTGTAATAATGCCGTTTAAACAATTCAATTGTTATTATTGATTCGTTGTATGATTGACGAGCCCGCATCTCGCTTACTGATAAAGTGTAACTAAGCATAGGTTTTGGACAGACAAAGGATATTGTATGTCAGACTTGAGTAATAGAAGATGTCTATTCTTTGTAAATATCGTTACTTCTGATTTCTAACAAAGCTGATAAGTTTCTTACGCCCATTCTTCTTGTCAACTAAAAAAGTCTCGAATGGGTGGTAGGAAAATATAGACAATTCAAAAGCACTTAATATCTAAGTTTATTTTTGAAAAAAAAATCCTATTATTAATAATTGTAATAGTTTTATGTGATTAGTGACACAGATACATTTGACCATGGACAAGGATATAGACTACCTTTTTGTGGAAGTGAAATTCGTATAGGGACCTAGAAGAAAGTCCATACGGACGAAGTCGCGGGCGGCCGCTACGACTAAATATAATACAATACAAATACAAAAAATCTTTATTTGTTCTCTCACATAGATATAATGCACAGATTTATAAAGGAAAGTCTTAAAGTAAGTTGCTGACAACATTCAATCATCTACGGAAGAGACTGGTTTCTGCGCTAGGAGACCTGTATGACATAACCAGCCTCTCCATCTCTGGACCGGGTAAATAAATAAATAAATAATAAATAAATAAATATTTGACAACATCACATACATTGCTCCGATTCCAAAGTAAGTAGCTAAAGCACTTGTGTTATGGAAATCGGAGACAGCGGTGGTATCACAAACACCCAGACCTGAGCCAATATAGAACAGTTCGTTTTCTAAATTGACCCAACCGGGGATCGAACCCGAGACATCAGAGATGGCGACGCCTTGAAAACCGGTGTACAAAGCCACTCGACCAAGGAGGTCGTCAATATCAAATTTTAATTTAATTTAATTTTTATCAAGTTTAATTTAAATACTTACATTTATTACTTAATATCTTCGAATGCCATGACAATTCCAATGTCCGTTCACAATTCGAGCATCAATTAAGTTTCCCTTTGGTACAGAATCGCACGAAAATGAACGAATGCACCGTCGGCCACCGTGTACCTAATGCCATCAATCATTTCGGTACAAAATTAAACGTCATATGCGTGTTGGCCTACACTGGACGGTTAAGGTAGACTAACCTGAGTACAGAGATAATCCAACATAAAATTGTGAAGAATTTGTTATTCATTTCAGAAGAATATTAAAGAAGTTGCGATACTAAGGCATGATAATAATAAAATAACATTAAGAAATCATAGGATGCCTGCCTAATGCTTCGATTTCTTAATAAACCAGCTGTGTAGCGAAAATTTATCGGTAAACCTCAAGAATACAATCAAGAAGTATTGTTCACAGAAGATTCCTATTTTTGTAATAAACTTTTAAATCATAAAATAAAAACAAGACTACAGCAAAGCGACTAGGAATTGCAGATGTATTTTTTAGACATACCCACAAACATGATATTATAATTTTATTAACCCTTCAACGCCCGGAAAATGAGACAATAGATATTCCATTGTTATCCGGCCGCCTGCGTCCGCTCGGGCGTTGTTAAATTAAAAACACTTCAATACATAGATATCAGAATTGAGAGTAAAGCTTACTTTCAATTTATAACCGTTATTACCGATCGAAACATAGAAATTCAAAAAGTTACGTTTTTTGCCTCTACAAACGAAAACTATTCTAGGTACTAACATCCACAGGCGACCCTCTCATTAATACAACATTTGTCTCGGCAAGAGACAGAGCTCCTTCCTCAATCACCGTTATTAATATTGTATCAGCGCACTACTAGGGGAATTCAGTAACTCAAGTTTAGGAAACAATAATGAAGAACTGAACTTAAGACGACTTCAGTTGTGCAGTGGTCAACATGCCGCAAGAGGTCTACCACGCAAGAGGTCCCGGGTTCGATTCCCAGCCGGGCAGAAATTGAAATGATGAATTTATATTTCTGTGATGGGTCTGAGATATCAGCTATCTAGCACCCATATTACAAGCTTTGCTTAGTTTTCGCTGTGTGAAATTGTCCAAGCATTTATTATTTATTTATTTATAATAAACTAGCGACCGCCCGCGACTTCGTCTGCGTGGAAAGTTTTTTTGCTATCTATTATTATTAAGTGCTAGATTTTATTCTTAAAATAAACCTTATTTACATATTTTAACCATCATGGGTGTTGATGAAAATTTTATTACAAATACTTCTCGCTAAAAAAAAAGCGAATTTGTCATTATATTCGTTCACTGTATTCATTTATTTCCTTCATTGCATTACAAATCAAGACCCTTTAAACGAGATTAACTTACAGATTTGAATATTATTATACAGGTACTTAACCCCTTGAGACCTTCTGTACAGTGAGTCAAGAGCTGCAATAATTTAATAAATCATTTTTGCATAGATGGAATGCATACAATTTTCAGATCTAAATATGCTTGTACAGAAACCGTATTTATTGCTATATAGTTTTACTGCATTTCAGGTTCTGCACTGTGGTCTCATAAATTATTTCCATCCTTTTCTCGATCAGCTGTGACAGGATCGTAATTAGATTGATTATGGGAAAGTAAATTTCATTAAATTAAATATTTTGTTGCATGTTCGTCATTTTAATAATGTGCCGTGATTTATGTCTTGGCCGATTGATGTGAAATTGTGTTTTTTGCAAAATTAATCAAATGGCTATCTATAACGGTAAAGTCAGCGAAAAAAGCGTAAATAGCTAGTGATTTTATTAAAATGTATATTTTATCTTCATTATGTTAGACAGTGCACTGGAGTACATTTCTAATGATTTTAAAACTTTTATCTAAGATGACGTACTCTCAGTTTTAAAAAAAATATCACATTCTGCATTATTAATTCAAAACTCCATAGATTTTCTTCAATACCTGTTTCTTCCCTTTCAACTCCTTTTTATGATTGATAGATACAATTTTAAAAAGTATATAAAAGTGATAAACCTATTTGCAAAAACTGAAAACGAAAATAACAAAACATAGCGAAAATACAAACCATAAAGAAAAATACGTGTCGGATAAACGAAAAGACAAAATACGGACCAAAAGCAAACAACTGTGTTAATACACATGGAATACATAAATTATTTGAGATATTCGGCTTAAGCCACGATAATGGCCCAGCGTATAAAATAATGCAGGTTAAAATTATAACTCGAGAGCCCATAAACGTGGATTAAGCGAACGACCGCTGACATACTGTTATAACAAGCTGAATTATAACTAGGCTGTGTTACAGATGAGCCAGCGGTTTCGGGAGAATGTTCTGGAATGGTTGTGGAAGTAATAATAAAGGGTTATTTTATTGTTATTTTCGGTTGTAATTACACACCGTTGGAAAGATAGAGTGTTATGCTCATGTGCGACTATTTAGAGAAATTTAGTTTCAGATTATAGGAAGAGCAAAGTTATTAGTAGCTTGATATTACGTAGGTGTTCCTTTTGGTGGTTAATTAAAACTTGACCTAGACAAACCGGAGTATCATTAATCTCAATAGATGTTTGTCACAATTTGATGGACCGGTTTATCGTAATTTTATGGATAGCGTTTCGATCCGTCTTATTCTGGATCAAATCCAGTTCGTAACAGATATTAATAATGGTTATATAATACTAAATAATATACTAGAAAAAATAGGACTCGCACCAGATCATGTTCTCGGACGGGAATCGAACCCGCGACCTTTGGATAACCGGTCCAATGCTCTGACCGCTGAGCTACCGAGTCACTCCGTCCGAGAACATGATCTGGTGCGAGTCCTATTTTTTCTAGTATATTATTTAGTATTATATAAAAATAGCATTGTGAATGCTTAAATCTCAAAATTTCAAATAATTAATAATGGTTGTTAATTTGAATAAAAAAATTTTTTTTCCTTTTGTACATACGGGATGTATAAATCTTATATGATAATGTTGTATAAGCCATATTCATTCAGCCTAATGAGGTTGAATACAAAATCATTAAAAACTCTTTTGAGTGTTCCATACGTTCGAAAGTATGTAAAAAGAAAACGGTCAAGAGAGAGTCGGACTCGCGCACTGAGGGTTCCGTACCATCATTCTGAAAAACTTTACTGTTTAGAGACATCGTTTTATTTTTCCTGTAATCTTTACATAAACTTCTATCACATTAAATAATTTCAGATTTATCTCTATGCAAACTTTGGAGATAGGGGGAGGGACGATGGTATTTTTTCGGCCTAAAAATATTTTTATTTTTCTCTTATTTTAAAAATAGTTGGGCAAACGTCACCTAAAACTATTCCAAATTTCAAGTTGATAGCATTAGTAGTTCTCAAGATATTCAGCTGTGACAGACTGAGTCGCACCATAAGGATTCCTTCTTGCCATTTTGGTACGGAACCCTAAAAATACGAACAATTGACTATCGTAATGGTCATTGAAAACTGTTGTGCAAAATATTGTACTGGATAATTTTATTTCCAAGGAATAAATAATAATTTATGAACCAGCTACCAGCTATCAAAGAATATTTTTTATAGATAGATAGATAAACACTTTATTGCACACACACACATTACAGGAAATACAATAACATAAAACTTAAAATATTGGTGAGCAAAGGTGGCCTTATCGCTGAGAGCAATCTCTTCCAGACAACCTTTGAGACTTTGGATAGCTGGAGAGATGTAAAGGGCAGTGTGCCAGCAATATACAACATTACTAAATAATATACTAGAAAAAAGTCACTGAGTCACTCAGTGACTCGGTAGCTCAGCGGTCAGAGCATTGGACCGGATATCCAAAGGTCGCGGGTTCGATTCCCGTCCGAGAACATGATCTGGTGCGAGTCCTATTTTTTCTAGTATATTATTTAGTATTGTATAAAAATAGCATTGTGAATGCTTAAATCTCAAAATTTAAAAAATATACAACATATTACAAAAGTACCCCTAATGCCAAATATGGTATATAGGGACCATCAAACTAAACAACTTTTACTATGGGGCCAACTCTCAAATCGCGAAAAAACAAATCAGCTGTTTCATACATTTTGATATTTCCGATTTTTATTTTTTGTATGAAACAGTTGATTTTTTTTGCGATTTCAGAGTTGTTCCCATAGTAAAAGTTGTTCAGTTTGATGGTCCCTATCTATCTATATATATAAAAGGGAAAATCACTCACTCACTGATCACGAAATGTCAGAAACTGCAAGTGCTAGGAGTCTCAAATTTTGCATGGGGGCTCCTTTTAAGGCGTAGGTGCTCACTAAGACGGGATTTTGCGAAATTCAACCCCTAAAGGGGTGAAAGAGGGTGGTAAAGTTTGTATGGGAGAACGCGATTCCTTGGCCCGATTGACTTAAAATTTGGCATAGACATTCTTTCACAAAATTAATTGAACACGTGTTTCGTATTTTTTTAATATTTATTACCTAACAGGGTTAAAAAGTGATATAAAGCTACTTTTGCTGTGATTGACTTCGACGTCGGAATTGAAACTTTTTTGTGCATTTGATTGATTAATCAAGAAAAATAAATATCATTTGTCATCTCAACGTAGTATTACATTCTCTTTGGACATTTCCCCTGAGAGTAGGTAGAATGCATTTCATTGAATAGTACCTATGGCGTTATGTTGGCAATGCTGTCATTTTTTCCTTATTGCGTTGTAAAAAGGTGCAAAATTATTTCATCTAATTATCAGTTTAATTTTAAAAGAATACAATATTCGGTCAAGTCGCCTATGCTATGACAATTAATAAAGCACAGGGACAAAGTTTAAGGCTGGTGTAGATCTGCGCAGTGATGCAGGCCATGTTTCTCCCATGGCCAGCTCTAATGTCGCCTGCTCGAGAGTCAGCTCGCCGAATAGCCTTTTTATTTTGCAACCGGATAACATGACAAGAAATGTGGTAGGTATACAACATGTTACAAAAATACCCTTAATGCTGAATATGGTATATAGGGACCATCAAACTGAACAACTTTTACTACTGGGACCAACTCTCAAATCGCGAAAAAGATCAGCTGTTTCATACATTTTGATATTTTCGATTTGAATTTTTGTATGAAACAGCTGATTTTTATTTCGCGATTTCAGAGTTGGTCCCAAAGTAAAAGTTGTTCAGTTTGATGGTCCCTATATACCGTATTCGGCATTAGGGGTATTTTTGTAACATGTTGTATATTATAGAGAAGTGTTGGATGATCGAGATTGATAATCCTGATAATGCACAACATATTTTTAATTAGAACTAGCTGCACCCGGCATGCGTATTGCAATGCTCCGTTTTTTTAGCCAGGGACTTTCCCGGTCGTAAGCAGGACAACTCACCAAAGTTTCATCATAATCGGATCAATGGTTTAGGAGTCCCGCCGTCTGTACACTTAGATCTTTTAAACTATGCATAAAAAACCGCATCAAAATCGGTCCATAAGTTTGGGAGCTAGGTTGTCTCAGACAGACACACGCAAGTCAAACTTATAACACCCCTTGCGTATGTTGTGTACGTTGTATATACATATAGTGGTGGCCACATAATTAAGGACACAAGTCGATTTTCATACAAACGAGGTAATTTTGAAAACTTGGTTTTCCGCTAGGGATTGAACTAGCTGTGATCTGATGATGGCCACCCAGGGAGTGAATGGAGAAGATTAAGATAGCAATACACACCCAACTGATCTGGTCAGCATTCTAAGAGATGTAAGCATAAGAATTTTCAGTTGCAAGTTTTCATACATTTCTATACTATATTCGCGGTTTTTTTAAACATATCATAACATCTCTTTAAATGCTGGTCAGATCACTTTGGTGTGTATAGAAATCTGGATCTCCTCTATTCACTCCTTGGATGGCCATCACCAGATCACCGCTCGGTCAATCCCTGGCGGAGAAGCAATGCTTAAAAGTTACTTCGTTTGTAAGAAAATCGACTAGCGTCCTTAATATTGTGGCCACCACTATTTATAGTTATCCTGTAGTATAGTATAATAACTTCACACTCACCACATTAGAAACTACATTGTACCCGTGCGAAGCCGGGGCGGGCCACTAGTATACCATATTCGGCTTTAGGGGTATTTTTTGTAACACCTTGTAGATAGATAGATAAACACTTTATTGCACACACACACACACATTACAGGAAATACAATAACATAAAACTTAAAATATTGGTGAGCAAAGGCGGCCTTATCGCTGAAAGCGATCTCTTCCAGACAACCTTCGAGACTTTGGATAGCTGGAGAGATATGTAAAGGGCAGTGTGCCAGCAATATATAGATATATATAGAAGTGTTTTTTATAATATATAGATTATTATAAATGTATTGATGCAACTACAATGTAATTAGGTGGAAGTAACTAATTGTACAAAACAGTCTCTTTAGTTACATTTAAATATGATTTCTAAATATGGAACTACTGGGAATAAAAATGTTTGTTCATTAATGTATTTACAGTGTAACTTGGTAGGTTAAAATTTTAATAATTTATTTTGTGATATAAAATCACGAACCTTTATTTTAAGAATTTGACTTTGGAAAATATTATTATTTCGTATATAAAGATTCAGTGCTATCAAAAGAAAGATGAAATATGTGTAGAGTGCGTGTGTGACTGAATGGGGCTAAATAAATCAACGCGATGTCAAAGAATAACTTGTGATAGATAGAAAGCTTCGTACTTTTTATTTGAACTATATATCTTATTTCTTTGTGATTAATAAGACGTAGCAGCTCAAACAATGTTTTCAACATTTTGTTGTTGTAAAAATACTTTATTTGTATTTCAGGTTACTTCATTAAAAAAATATGTCCTTATTTTATTTAGGGGACAATTATGTCTGTCACCAAAATGTATATTTGTCACCAATCAAATATCACCTAATTATAATATTTACTGCCAACAAATATTGTTGTCGACATATTAATCAAAACGGGGTAGGTCCCATTTGTTCTATAGATCTTGACATTATCGGACAATTTAATTGGAAAAAAACTGGTTCTCATTTGGTTCTATGACGTCAAAGAAAATCAAGTTCAAGGTGAAATGCTAGTAGGTATGCAGTTCAGTGGGACAAATAAGGATAGATTTGTGTTATTTTTATCGATAACGTCAAGTTCTATTTAACAAATGGGACCAAAGGGCCTCAAGTTCGTATCATCACTACAAATTGGTATTTAAAAATAATACTTTTTATTGTCTGAATATAGGATTTGTCTTCAAAATAGTATATCTGTCACCTATGTTTGGTAATCCGATTTTGTCGACAGACCTATTATTTTGGTGAAAAATCTATTATTATTTGATGATAGCTAAAATTATACCCTTTAATTTATATTTTTTATGTTTTTTACATAATAAATCGGCCTTCAATGTAGACCCTTTTGATCCTAATCATAAAAGTAGAAATCAGTTCTTTTTCACATGAACCGTAATTTGATTCAAGCAGTTGATTTTTGTTCACAGTCGAAGTAAAGTGGTGCGTGAACGAAGATCGACTATCTGTAACTTTCATATTATTTGTACGTGCGACTGCCTGCGTATGCGCCGCTCGCCGCATCGGGGGCGTGCCGCGCACGCTTTGATTTACAAACTCCGCAGTGACGTGACGCACAATTAATGGGTGTCATTTATAGGGCGTCAGCTAATCAGCTATTTGTCATTATCACCTTTATTGCTTTCTATATTTAATTTTATTTATCTCTATATAAGAGTTCAATTTTAAGATTTTTTGATGAAATAAATGCTTTATACTATGACTATCACTTTATATGTTTGCTGTAGGTCTATTGCGATACATATTTCGATAATTTGATAATCAGATTGCTGAAAACTGAGAACAGCAAGTGGAAAAAAATAGCACACTGAATGTTATTTATTTCTATAAAAGTAGCGCAAGTAGCGTAGTAAAGCGCAGATTTTTGTAAAATAAATACTACTTACATTTTCAGTTGAAATATATTTCAATTAATCATTTATATCGTTTAAGAGAAGAAAACTGAATAAATCAACTAATAAATATTTTACCAGTTGCTTTACTTGTGTTTATGTATATTGATTATTCTAAATTACTATAAATATTAACAGAAACAAGACATTCTTAAAGCGATAAGAATCACGAAAACCATTAAATTAAAGCTGGTCTCAAATCGTGCGCGTGCGCCTGACAAATTTGTTGAAAAGCAGATAAATGAGGGGAAGTTATTGCGCTTTTAAGGGATTATTACTATTGTGAGCAATACACAGCTGGAACGAAACGGAACTAATTGTTGCAAAATGTATGAATGGCGATGTGTTTAGATTTAACGACTCTGTGGCATTTAAATGTTGTTAAAAATTTAGCTACAGCTGCATCCACAAAAACAAAAACCTAAATAACGCGTTTTCTTACTGAACTATACTACTTGATTACCATTACGGAGGCGCAAAAATGCTTATTTGACGACCTCCGTGGTCAAGTGGCTTTGTACACCGGTTTTCAAGGTGGCGCCATCTCTGAGGTCTTGGGTTCGATCCCCGGTTGAGTCAATTACCAGTGTTTACGATGGTTACAATTACCAGTGTTTACTAAATAACCAGTGTTTACGATGGTGTTTAACTTGCCAGTATCAAATTATTGAGTAAAGAGTATGTAAAAACTTTTAGCATGCCCCTCGTAATTATTATAAATTGTAGTTTAATCCAAGAGTAGAATTTATGTAATTGCAAACATTTTGGCGTGGCATGTAAATGCATAATAGTCCGGAAGTAAACAAACATTGAACTTGGATTAACTTTGAGCACATCTTTGATGACTTCGAGACGTCCACTTTTGGATGTGAGCACTTAAGTATCTTTTTTCATTTTAATGTCAGTTTTATTTCAACTTTACGTTGGGATGCAACATTATAGATATTTAAACTGAATGCCTTAAAAAATATATAAGAATGTGGTTTAGATCAATAATTTATAAAAAATATATTAATATGCAGGGCTTATTCAAATGTGTACCTTGACCAATGATGATAATTTTATTTTATATAGAAGTTGAAAACTGACAGATGGGAAAGAAAAGAAAATATTATGACGAATCAACTTTGAATCTCATTTTAAATTTTCATTGTTCAAAAAGATTTTTTTTACCTTCAAAGTCCGGGCTCTATCTATTACTTGGACTGAAAAGCGCCTGTCAAATATTTCACAGCAAATATACCAGTCACGAGAAAGTGCCGACTAGAAGACATCTGGCGAGACAAGAGGACAAAATCGAATTAGAGAACAGAAACACATTATAGCTTGCCTTACACATACCTGAGAATATGATAATATTAGTAGAACTATGACAAAACATAGGAGATATATGTTTGGGAGCTCTATTTTGCCTTGAAATATAACGATCTTGGAAGAAGGCCATAAAACTAACATTAATTCGATTGTGGAAAATCAATCGAGCAGTGTAGTGGAAGATAAATTGTTTTTTTAATTAACTAATATATAAAAAATATCTAGTATTGAAAAAAAAGAAGAGAAAACATAACGTGACATACCTTTAGAAGGTTTGAACATGCGAACAATGATAAGTTCAGTCAATCAATCAGTTCATAACTATGTAAGTAAGTATATTATGATTAAATTGAAGTATTATAGATAGATAATTTAATCATAACATGAATCTATAGGTAATAATGAAATTTTTCCATGACTTTTTATAAAATATATCGTCTTTACTCTACTCAGCTTCCCTAGACAAAGTCACATTGCAAACAATCGCCATTCGAAAGATGTAATCCTTTATTCATAAAAGTGAATAAAGTCAATGTTATTCGTGACTGCAGATTTTTGCATGCATTACCGCCATTATAATCATAAAAGCAGGTAAAAAGCCGTTACATTTCCACTTCCCGTATGTCACGGATAGCCACTAGACAGTTCTGGCACTAAGCCACGTTGCTCGTTTATATATCATCGTGTTTTGACGCGATACCCTGAGTTCGCGTCCTAAGTGTCAGCGCATAGCGCATGCGGAATATGCGCCGGACAAAACAAATATTCGACTTGTATGAACTCGTCCGGAGCGTTCCATTCCAGATGCATCCCCCGCCCGCAGATGAGCAGGCGGTTCGTATATGGGACTCACCAAGATGGGCTCGCCAGCACCGCCAGCTGTTGCTAACAATGCCGGCGACAACCCTGCACGACTGCCTTCCGTGATCCCACTCATGGGATAAGATGGGATCTCGGAAGGGAGAAATACCCACTAAAAACTCCGGCACTTGACCCTAGAATTTAGAGTAGCCAACATCCGCGTGTTCCTCCGCTCCGCAATCAGCATACGCGATGCGCTGCCACTTAGGACACGCAGTAACGGCGCGACGGTAGCCGCAAAAGAAATGAAATTACCCGCAGTCCGTTTACTATTCATATTGTTCTTGCAATGCGTGTACTGTACTAAATTTTAAACTCTGATTTCGTTTTTATTAAATGACTGGCGACCCGCCCTCGCTTCGCTACAGTGAATTTTTTTCTTAATATTTAGTGACAAAACATATTGGAATGTGCTCATCAAGGCCTTTCATTTGATACCCATATGTAAGAATTGAAAAAATTTAGGAAAAAATTAAGATTTTTTTCCACTTATTCACTTTTTCACTTTTCACTTCTCACTTCACGTTTACGCTTCCGCTTTCGCTTTCGCTTTCAGTTACACTTAAACTTACACTTAAACTTACACTTAAACTTATACTTAAACTTATACTTATACTTATACTATCGTAGATCGCATCATCATCGCTTACATCAGGCATGACAGAGGAGAAGCGCTTGCCTATTTTTCAAAAAAAAATCCTAATATTTAATTACATTTTACCTATTCTACCAAGTTAAGTACGAAACCCACGTACCAAAACACACCAGACACTAACAAAAAAATTGACACAAGCTAGACACTAAGCTCAGAAACTTTACTTTGTTGCCTCATAAATGTTCTTAGCCCGACAAGTATCAAGCTAGCACTCAACCCTTACGTGCTCCATTAAAATAGTTGTAAAAGTACACACGGCTGTACCAAGATCCCTAGATGGTCTAATAAAACGCCAATATAGGGGTAATCGTTCGTGAACCATCGATAAACGAGTCGATTTAAGTTTCCTCCCCGCAGGAGGTGACTGTGCGACTTCGGCAAACTTTAAATTGCTACACAAGAATTTCGCTTTGAAGGACGAAGATGGCGGACTGACGTACAGTTTATTCTGCAAGTTCGTATTGATTTTGAGAAAAATGTTACGAAGCCGTTTTTGAAATAGATCGCTCCGTGTCTTAGGGATTTGGATGATACTCAAAGATGCAAGAATTCTTTTAACATGGTGTTCGAGGAAATTTTTATATACTTTCAGGGATCATTGGCTGTATGATTGTTTCACGAAATTTTGGGATGTTGTTATGACAAGTCATATTTGCATAGGACTTTGGAGTCGCAAAAAAATGCAAATTGGTTAGTAAATATTTTAATCCCGAAAGGATTGTTTTAACCGACTTCAAAAAAAGGAGGAGGTTATCAAGTCGACGGTATTTTTATGTATGTTTTGACATAACGTCACCAGTAACTAACCGATTTCAATTACTCTTTTTTTATTTGAAAGAAATAGTTCATGTGTGGTCCCATAAAAAAATTACAGAGATCTTGCATAATCCTGAAAAATAACATTTATTTAGCTTACCATCGCACGAGTTTTTACGGATTTTCAGGTATAACTTCTTTGTTTTTATATAATGTATTTATTGTAGGTACTGTTTCTTTTAGAATAATAACAAATAAATAAATATTTGACACCATCTCATAAATTGCTCCGATCACAAAGTGAGTCAAAAACTACATAGTAAAAAAAAAATATTGCGTAAGTAATACAAAAGCTACCTAAATTTCTTGTTGTATCCTCATTACCTAATCAATTTTAAAGATAGATTAATACAAAGAGCAAATTTAACTAAATTTCAAATCTAAGGTTTAAATAAAAGGAACAAGTAAAGCCCAGTGACGTGCCAGATGCGGGCGAAATGTTCCTGTTTATGTTCCGCAGGTTCCGGTCACGCCCCGGCCGTTTCCATGCATGGCTTCTCTTTGTTCCGTCGTTACTGTTTGTTCCGGTTGGCACCCAATAGAGATGCGTTTCTATGTTTACGACCCCTGGATGAAATTAGGATTAAAAAGTCCACTTTAAAACGAACGTCATCAAAAAAGTGCCTGAACCAATTGTCATTTGATTATTTCCATGGATTGAAAGTCACAACAAGAGAAGATCTTTTATTTGTCCATTAAAATAAAATTGGAATCCTTACTTAAGCGGAAGTGTGTTTGTTTGTTACGCTTTTAAACGTCTAACTACTCAACCGATAATTATTAAATATGCATACACGTTGCCAGGGCTGCAGGAAAATACATATAGGCTACTTTTCATCCAGAATTATGTATTTTTCCTGAGGGATAGAAAAATAACCGACCAAGCAGACGAAGTCGCGGGCGGCCGCTAGTAAATAATAAAACTGAAAGTTCTGGGCCTCTAATAGTGCTCTAATAACATTGTTAGCGACTCAATAATGAGTTACGAGCAAAGTTTTCTCCCAAAACACCGAGTTACAAGTATATTATACAAGTTGAGCGTAGTCCATACTGTCACTGAATTTTCCTTTAATTATTGAGTAACTTTTTTACGCCATTAAAAGTCCTCCTTAATAAATCTTAGAATACCAAATCATTATTGTATGAAGTACAATACTGTTCTGTTTTTTGCGACGACAAATACATAAATATTTTTCTGAACTGTCGAATGTGACCTTGATGTGACCGAATCTTAAAATAACTCCAGTATACCATATTAAGTACATAATATTGACTTACAAAAACGCCTACGATCAACATAAAGGTGTCAAAGCAATTCCCTATTTATATCAATTGTTTTGCTAAAGCGGATATCTACAGTATTTGGTTGCAAGTTTTGTAGAATTTTGGGAAATTTGTAAATAAGGCTCAAGAATAATGCTAATACTTAACGAGTGTTCTAAAGTTTCGAAAACGACGAAAAAGCTAAACAACGACGCGGATTCTATTCCTACCTGCGCAAAAATACATTTATTTTCCCGATTATAAAAATAATGTGTGTTAATAATAAACCAAACCCTGCCCATATGACCAACGCACTATATCTATGTAAAATGTACGTTGATGTGCACTTTCACCGTCATTACCCTCGAGGGCGCAATGTTCGCAATTAACGCGGTAACTTTCCAGGTCACAGGTGAAACCGGTTTCATTAGTGGTTTGACTTTGTCGTTTAGTCCATTGTTGTTTAACGCTCCATCGGTGGCCGCTTTTATTTTGTTTTCGCACCTATATAAATGTCGTTTTGAAGATAAGGACTTTCGAATGTCATTTGTTTTCATCCGAATGTTTTAGTAGGAGGTTAATGTTTACCAAGTGCTTCCATTTTGATTTTAAAATTATATTGATTTTCATGTGTTGGTTCCTTTTTTTATAAACAAATTAGTGAATTTTATAGATGTATCACCACAGTATTACTAAGCAAATACAGAATGGGTAGGTAAATACCTATTATAAAACTTCAATCGTACTTCTATGAAAGTTTTCATAGTTTATATTTTTTCAATTTCATATTTAAGTAAATTTAATTTTCGTTTCAGAAAATACATCATCTTATATTTCGGAAAATATTTCAGAACACAAAATAACATTGTATCTCAAAGGAAAACTCTTGGGAGACAATCAAACGAAACCGTCGCTTGTTACCCGAAGCATATAGAATGCGGGGTGTTACCCAGGCATGTTAAACTCTCTACGGAATGCCCAATAACAACGAAGAACTTATTCAATTTGAATGGAGACAACTGTTCTAAGGTTTGAGAGGCATTGTGTTTTCTTTCACCGCAAAGCTAGGTTTCATCGCCTTCGTTTTTCATTTTATCAGTTCTTGAACAATACTTTCATTCAATCCGCTTTTCGACATTAGGCATGCAAGGCACGTCTGCTACGACTGCTCTGCGACCAAGTCTTGTACTGCTACTGCATTAGGTGGACGCAGCGAGCGCGAGTATGCATATTAAATACACCCTGTTTTGTTAATTCAGTTATTAATTCCTTTACCTTGTACTAAAAACTGTGTTTTATGGAACTGGAACAAAGAGGTTATGTTACGAGGATATTTCACAGAATATCATAACTGTGTAATTTCAAAAATCATTAAATTAATGGAACTAATTGAAGTATGTATAGTCAACAGCACAACAGGTTACTTTCCTGAATAAATTTTCATTCCACATGTTATGACGAACCATTTCAGTTTGTAACCCTGTAATTATCTGACGTACTGCTGACTGTAAGAATGTGAAAAAGCGATAGATCTTATTAAATATATTCATTATTTTGAACTCAATGATATTTTAATATTATTCTTGCATATTAATTTTATTTTCAAAAGAATAATCATTAATGATTATTCCAATGAAAACCGCCAAATCTCTACCGACGTGCTCTCTCCCTTCCAACATGTGAGCAACGTTCAATTCTATTGGTACGTGCAAATGAACCACCCGCCAATGTTTGTCTTCATACTTTGTCGGTTGAAACTCATACATTATTGATGACTCGCTCAGCCCAAGCTTGTCCCGCCGTTTGATTATTTCATAAGACCGCGGAACTTTCCAGAATTATGATCACCAGCATTGTTGTACGATGCATGGCCAAACTTTTTCGATTGCTACAACATTGTTGAGCCGGGGTGAGAATAAAAGTTGTGATGTCTATTTGGACTTCCACTTTTGCTGTTTTGACGTCATTCATTTTATGACACTAATGGCCGAATACTCAAACGTCACTCAACTTTGAAAGGCTCAAACCTGACACATTAAAAGTCAAAGATACTACAAAGACAGCAATGATGTTTGAGCGCCCCTCAAAGTTGAGTATTCGGCCATGAGCATTGCATGCTTTATTCAATTTAATCATTAAAATGAAATTGGTTTTATCCAATTCTTAATTATAATAATAAAAATATTAGACTATATCACAAACATTGCTCTGATTTCAAAGTAAGTAGCTAAAGTACTCATATAATGGAAATCAAAGACAACGTTGAACTACAAACACCCAGACTTGAGCTAATTCTAAATTGACCCAGCCGGGGATCAAACCCCTAGACCTTAGAGATGGCGACACCTTTAAAACCGGTACTTACTCCTGTAGGTCACGTGATAGGTTAAACAATTTTGTGGTAATTTTTTTAAACAGACAATAAAAATCTTTGGTTCGCAGGAAAATTGTTAATATTTTTTTTTCGTTTGAGTTTCTGGATTTGACTATCCAGGTTAGTCTCTCCTAGGTTTAGACATAAATTCGTTAGTCGAAGACCGAAACACGCTTTTGGTTTGCACTTTGACTAATTATTCTTGTTAAACCTGAGTTTTTACTAGGCAAACCTAAGAGCGCCGGAGCTTCGGGGTTTGCCTATGACATATATTTATAGTTTTGTTCTAAAGAAAATAATCAATTCCAAATTCCGTATTCAATTTGCTTTCTTTACCTTGTTTCCCTACCTTTGAACTTGACATTGGCAAAATAGTCAAACTTCATTGCCATTAAACTAAAAAAAAAAAAAAAAAAAAAAAAAAAAAAAAAAAAAAAAAAAAAAAAAAAAAATAATCAATCTGTGCCTGAGATTATGAGTTTGCACAGTTACGTTTACTATACTTGATATCGACTGTACCAAGCAATTTTGTATGCAATTTGGCATAGCGATTGTATGCAATTTGGCGCTATACCAAACTAAAAGTTGTCATACAAATGTCAACTACAGCCGCTATCGAATATAGTAAGCGTACACTTATAATACACATCTAACAGTTACTGTAGGTGTGTATTATAAATAGGTTCAGTATGAAATAGCTCAACAATGTAGAAAAACAAAAAGCTGCAAAAGACAAAAATACGTTTCAAATAAACTATGCAAAGCGACAATTTTAAGACAAGAATAGGCTTTTGTTGTGACAGGCGACATTTATTGACAGCCCAGCACCGACAGTTCCTAGTCGATTAAATTGAATATTGCATGAAACCATTCCTAAGTATTCAAGTTATTTTCAATATGACATATGCTGTATTGAAAATATGATATGAAGTAATTTAATTGAACGTTTAATTTTTCTTTTAACAAAACAGTGAATGTGTTTTAGAAATATCTTTCAAAATAAAAAGCCAACCTTCTTTGGTAGTATTTCTATTAAATATTTTAAAGTCTCGTATAGAGAGAAAGTTAAAACAGCAATAAGATTTTTCTCCTGAATTTGTATTGCGGTTCGTTGATGTAAAATAACACTGGATAAACACTGAAGGTATGTAATTTTTGTTTGGAAACAGATTTTGGTAAATCAAACAACTTAAACATCTGATATATTACATTCCCCTGTCAATCCTTTTTCACATCTGAAGGGCGTCCTTAGGGACAATTCAATTTATTTGTAGAGGAAATTAAATAAATCACTTATTTGACAAACATTAATTTAACCGAAAACTTTATTTGTTAATTTATTATTGCTTGGACTAAATGAATTAATGAACTAACCCACTTCCCTGGTCGTATTGATTAAGAGTCTGCACGACAAGACATAATCAAATGCCGCGAATCTAAGCGAATGTTTTATTCATTGCCTTGCAAATGGCAATTACAGTAACGCGCCCTGATGAAGAAAAGGTTACGTAAAAAGTGACCTTCGGCGACGAAAGTGCTTTGTAAGACTGAAGAAATTACCCAAAGATTTTTTATTATCATTACCTATTTTGTGATTTTGATGGCTTAATTTCTCAGCTAGGAATAAGATTAATAGACTAGGAAATTCTGCATATTTTTTATATTTTTCTGGCACATCAGCGTAGGCTGGGTGGACAACATGGAAGATGGATTTCCAGATTCTTACCACTATTTAAGAATACTGTATTAGTATTATGAGAATAAGTTCTTATAGAAGTTATGTTACAAACAAAGAAGTTACAGAAACAAGTTCTTATTAATTTATGTGACATGAAAAAGAACGAACCATTAGTGGCCAATAATGAAATGGTTATAGGTAATCAAGTATCGCGAATCTAAGCAAATGTTTTATTCATGGCTTCGCAAATGGCAATTACAGTAACTGAACCCTCTGGTCGGAAGGAAACATTGCATAAAAAGCTTCGGTCGTCGTTAAGCGGCCGAAAAACATTGTTTGGCCAGAATTATGCTCACAATGTTATGGCTTCGCCTTTTCCTTATGAATTTCAATTCGTGAGTTCGGTTACGGTTTTGTTGCTGTTGTATAATTTTTCGTTATTTTAACTTATTTAAAGCATGGGATCACAGTGAAAACGATTTAGGTTAGGTTAGTTGGTTCATATATGAATGAATTAGTTGTATACTTTCGAATATTTTTATGCTTTGCAGGAATTATGTCCCTGTAAAGGACTCTAATCATTTAACCCTTCAACGCCCGGAAAATGAGACACAATAGATATTCCATTGCTATTTCCATTGTTATTATTTGATAAATAAATGTCTAAATAAAAATCTTTTAGTATATAAAGTGTGTTATTTATGGACTATTTATCAAACAATGCAGTTATCATAAATTTAAGTGTATAGGTACATAAGTCCGTGACCCACAGAAATTGAACCGGGCTTACATTTCTTTAATTATTTCTACTCCAACAAATGTGACAAATTGGTACTTGACATGCGATACATCATTTTCTCAAACAACACTCGAAAACAACTTCAAAAATATCGATAAGATCGTACTCGATGTGCGATACGCGTTCCAAGAAAACATTAAAATTAATTAACTGACATTTGGTTAATTAAATAAGGAAATATTGCACAGAAGTGTTATGGCACAGAATACATATTAGTACAACTGTTATAGTAGTATTATATCTTTCGATCAAGAATACTCTAGATAACGCTTCACGAACTAATTCAGCGCGCAAATATGGCACCGACTAACAAAACAAAAAGCTATTCGAAATATGAATCCCCACATGAGTATATTTATTTGGGTATAAATTACCATACTTTCCAAATTCAACATTAAGTAGTAAAAAATAAAGAAGAGAATACTTTGTACAAAATAAGCTCCCAATTTGAAAGTGGGGCGTTATTTTAAGGTGCTGTTTTTGAGACTCTGTATCTGAGGGTATTCTTGACCGAAGATTATACTGATCGGAGTTCCATAATTTGACATCCTTAGCTACATTTACTAAACCAAACTAATTTCTCTAGAATCGTCGAATAAACTTCAATTTATTCGTAGTAGTATTCGTAGTTTATTCGTGGCAGTGGTACAACTTTAAACTACCAAAAAGAGTGAATGCAAGAATATCTACAAAAACCCATAAATGATACCTATTTTTGTAAATAATAAAATTAGTACCATATATGATTGTCACTAAAACTTTCAAAAATTTATGTTTTTTGTAATAATTTATGTAAGAAATAAAACACACAGTTCAACCAAAAATATTTCTAAGCAATATTACTCCTTAAGTTTGACGTCTTAAAGCAATAATATTTCTATATGAAGTTTTTGGTTATTATAATTAAGACAGTGAGTGTTATAATGAATTCTACTTGTTTATTAGTATTATGATAACAGATATCTATCTACATAGACTGTGATTTGTAATAAAAAAAAAACATTTTATCAAAAGTACTCAACACTGAAATATGAACTCGTAGCTTTGTTAAATTTTAATTATGCTATGCGAGCTTTGATGATATAATGTATATTTCAAATGTGAGAGAATAAAAGGTCGGATTATTTAAAAAAAAGTTTTGATGTGGTTTGTTCATATTTAATTTATCTTCAAATTGAGTCGGGTTTGCTGAACTTAGGGATTAATTTGTGACCCGTGGTTGTCGGCTTGGCGACCTCGATATGAAATACAAAGTTGGTAATAGATAAAACTCGTTGTGTTTCAGTTTTCTAATGTAGAAAATTAATAAGGATTTGTTCAAAATGAGATTAATTTGAAACAACGTAAAAGTATCAAATGATTTTTAAATTTAAATTCATTTTGTTTTACAAGAAACCACAGTTAACAAAAATATATTTCAGCGTTCTGCCGTGCATAGAAAATTTTGCATTTACTCAATGAATAATGGTAGTTTTCAGAATGTTTTCATGTACGGGCGAGGTGATTACTATACACATACAATATTCGAAAAGTTTGTAGGTATTCCGATAAAATTAATGAAGTTGACACACACCAAAAAAAGGGACAAGCGCGGGTCAAAGTCATACGCCAAAGGTTTTGTAATTAACAATTTATTCAACTTAATATTCCTACGCATTTCTGAAAAAGAGTCTTGAATGGCAAATAAACAAACAGCCGGACAACCAATTAATCCTATAAGGGGTCCGTTTTTCATAAAGGGTACGGAACCGTCTCTGATAGGCGTTTTATTAATCTTCATGAACAGACTTCATACATTCAAGTCTTCAAAATATTAGTGACATTTCCAAAATGTACAGTGTGTTCACATAGAATTTTGCATACAACTACATGGAAATACCGCGAGCTGTAAATCCGTGCCAAGGCCGCGCGGTGTACAAACTGAAAAAAGTGCTTTGTAATAAACAGCCGCAGTCTGAATGCTGATATTTGGTGTGACGATCTTGAAATAAAACCCCCGACACACAAAAAAATCTTAGACATCGGGGGACCGCTAGGTTTACAAAAATACCCCTAATGCCGAATATGGTATATAGGGACCATCAAACTGAACAACTTTTACTATGGGACCAACACTGAAATCGCGAAAAAACAAATCAGCTGTTTCATAAAAAAAATTAAATCGAAAATAACAAAATGTATGAAACAACTGATGTTTTTTCGCGATTTGAGAGTTGGTCCCATAGTAAAAGTTGTTCAGTTTGATGGTCCCTATATACCATATTCGGCATGAGGGGTATTTTTGTAACACGTTGTATAGAGACATAGAGATTTATAACTAGAGTAGTTAGCGATTCGGTGATTGATAATCATCAAGTTTTAAGTATGCTTGTTGTATGCGTATAGCCTTAATAACGATCGTATTTATGTAATAAACTATATTGAACTATTGATTCTGCCCAGGACTTCGATTGCGTGCTTCGATTTACATCTAAGCTCGTCACATGTTTTGTAAGGAACAGTGAGGGCTAACAGGGTCCATGACCTAATCTAAAGCATCTCACGAAATTATTTCTCGTTGTGTAAACCCGTTCCGTTTGGGGATAATCTCCGGCGTTCAGCGTGGTCGACATGGAAATGCCGCGAGCAGTAAATCCGCGCCGAAGCCGCGCGGCGTCCGAACCGCAAAAGTGCTTTTTGATAGACAGCCGCGGTGGGCCCGGACGTTCAATGCCCCGTGTCGGATACAGTGGAGAATTTTTCATTTAACGAGAATTCCTGTTTAATTCGGACGGGATATTTTTGTGGTTCGAAATCGGCCGTCTAATAAATATACTGGCGGAAATTGCAGATACGAATTTAATTTTGCACGTGAAGTTTTCAAATATTATTACAGTAATAGTGTATTCTAAAGAAATCAAATTGGAAATTATTACATGTGTATTGTATTGTGTAGTGTATTGTGTTCAGGGTTCATGTTTATTTTTACCTGTAAAGTTTTACGTAGGAGTATCGTGATAATATTACTTTACATACAAGAGTAGATTTAAATAATTTTAAACCTAAAAACATTATTTTAAAAAAAGGTCTTGAAATATATTCAAAATTGTACGTTCACCACAGACAGTAGTGATAATGTTTTTTTTATTTTGAATATCTATTGCTTTGATGAAACTACTAACTTCTTATTTTCTCGATGAAATAATCTCTCAATATATTTTTTAAATTCGAATAAAGTCGTAAATCAGAGAATCATCATGCTAAATAAAATAATGAATTATCACAAAACTTAAGCATTTATACCTATATTAATTTATATTTTATAAATACTACCTACAAGTCAATAATAACATTTTCAAATAAACGTGATAATATATCTAATCATTACAAAATGAGCTGAAGTGAATGTGAGTGCACAGTCGGCCTAAGAAGTAACTGAAATCTCTTACATAGTGCGCTAATTTTTGCTTCTCCACATTGCAACTTAGGTACTAATCAAGCTGTTATTCTAAACATTGATGTTTAGAGTGACAAAGTACTTCTGAAGCCAACCGTACCAAACATATCAAATGAGTCGCAGTATCTATTGAAACGGGGAGTGATCGACCATAAAATTGACAAAGTATCTATTAAACTCGCACTCTCTGGCATTTTCCCCGATTCTGGGCTAAAGTAATGTTCGTTTCCTTCCCATGAACATTCGGTTACTGGGTAATTGCAGTATATGTAAAGTCAGATAAACGAGACATTTTTTTCTGCGTTGGCACTTTCATGTCACTTATATTTATGTTGTGTTCACTAATATTTTATTATTATTATTGGCATTGATACTGTTAGCATTTTTTACTTATGCCATAGTGAACATAACAGCTACACGACACCTACTAGAGTATCACTAACTATTTAACCAACTTGACTATCAGATTTTAAATAATTAAAATAAATAAGATGTAATGAAAATCTTTTAAAAAAAGATTATAAGCATGATGCACATCAGCCATTTCTCATGTCCCCACTGCTGGGGTACAGGCCTTCCTTATGGGTGGATAAAAAGGACGGGTAATAACTCACCACGCGGGCCCAATGCGGATTGGTGGGTGAAGATGAGATTTTATGTAAATGGAATACTTCAGTCATACTTCATTTTTACTTTTTTGAGAACTAATACCCAAGTTACCTAAGTAAGCTATCACTCACTTTCTACTCCTCACTTTTATTTCTTCCTTTGATCAGTAGGTAAGTGAAGCTACAACCTAAAGTTGTAGCACATTGTTTATTCGTAGTTACATACAGCGAACTAAAGTCTATGGAACAAAAATTCGCTCAAAACTTGCACCACACAAAAATTATAACCAAGTGAGCCGGGCTATAAATGCTGATATTTAGATATGCAGCACAAAGCGACTGAACACTGGTTGCCTAAAAAGACCATAATCTGTAAACTTTATATACTTGATAATAAATAAATACTTAAATATTTAATACGATGCGTTATCTATGTATCTTTTTGCCTTCTATGCGTCTTTGACACCATTTGACTACACAGAACCTCATTTCTAATAAACTGTCTTTTTTCTTTAAAATACAAAATGTAATTACTATAAAGAACGCCAACTTCTGTCACCGGGCGCGTGGCTGGCCCGACTAAATGCTGTACAGGTTGTAATTTTTTAGCAACTCGGTGTTTTTTTTAGGCAATATTTGTTTGCAATTACACTTCCATAGATTTTAGGACGCTGGTAGCATATATTGATGCGTCTTTAACACCATTTGACTACACAGAACCTAATTTCTAATAAACTTTTTTTTTTCTTTAAAATACAAACTGTCATACGTCAACTGGCTACCAGGTTGTAATTTTTTAGCCCCGCGGTTGTTTTTTTGAAGCAATATTTGTTTGCAATTATACTTCCATAGATTTTAGGACGCTGGTAGCATACATTGGGCACCAGTCTCCCATGTATTGACACTTGAAATTGTTAATAATTCGTAAGCAATCAGGCTATCTGTTGTTTGTATGTTTGTTCGCCGTTATTAGATCCGACGAAAGAGCGATGTTGATCCGGAACCAGCTCTGATACGATCTAAATTGCCTTGTGCACCGAATGTAGAGAAAAGAGGGTGTTTTACACACAGCTATTTAGAAGCCCACCAACATAGCCTTGAAAAGGCAGGAGAGCAAAAAGATTAAGGCTAAGCGTACCTCGTAAGGATCTAAACGAAACCTTATTGGGACAACGCTGTCTCATTATTAGAGCAGGTTAATATGTTCTACAGTACAATTTTAGAATCATGGGCGTATATGATATTACCTCTGCCTCTACATAAAAAAATACTTAGTACATTGGAATTGGTTGTTTCAATATAATTTTCTGTAATAAGTATTTGAAATATAATATACTTTTGAACATACAATTAGTAATGTAATGTAAAATGTGAGGAACTTAAATTAGTAACTTTCTAATTTGTATTTTTATTCATATTCTGCTTTCATACTACCTATGCTCCTAATGAAAATACATTGATATTATTTTACGTACATAAAGCTGGTATGAAAATCAAGCTTACATCACTAAAGATTCTAAAAACATGCATTATTCAGATTCGCTTTAAAATAACAATGTTGAACTTTATATTTTCCTTACACATTTTCAATTATAAAATTCTTGCGAAAACGAAGGCAAAAATGGGTTTTTATGATAAGATGAATATTCAGATAAGTTATTTATAATACAATAAGCTCTATAGTACGAAAACTGTGCACTAACTTTACATTTTCCGTTGTAAAGTTGGGCTTCACGAACGAGCAAATTATTGCTAACATTTGATTAATTACTCGCACGTTCGCTCACACTTCGAAACTTTCATCGAATTCGGTTTATAAGCGCTGACATTTAGAAACTTTAATTGAATTCGGTGTAAGAGTTATTTAGTTTGAATGCAACTGTAAAAATGAAAATTATAATTACTTTGGTTTAATGAAATGAAATAAAAGAGTGAGAAAAACAGCCTTTGGTGAGTTACTTTCTAGAAAGAAAACATTTTGATTGAATGGAAACACACACAGACTGTTGACAGATAACAAAGAAAAATTTATGAGTTTAATATCAAAGCAAATTTTGTGAATTCTAAATTCAATGCAAAGTTTTGAAAAGGCAAATCTACCGGATCGATTGATTTGAAAAAATCGGACAAGTCGAGTCGGACTCGCCCACCGAGGGCTCCGTACAAATTTGTAGGTACTGTTACTATGTATAATAGGTTTATATTTAAAAAGTATATAAATAGTATATCAGTTGTCTAGCACCCAGCTTTGCTTAGTTTGGGGCTAGATGGCGCTGTGTGAAATTGTCTAAGCATTTATTATTATAACTTAAATAAAGACCATATTTTTTAGATTAAATTACAAATGTATAGTTTTCAGACTTTTCCCTGTTCTTGTAGTCTAAGACGATCTTAATTGCCAAATTTCATAGTTCTAGGTCAACGGAAAGTACCCTATAAATTTTGATACCCTTGAGAGTGTCGAAATATGCGTTTATGCGGCATAAACGGCGGCATCTTTTTTTATGTTAAAGTTTTCAGACTTTTCCCTGTTCTTGTAGTCTAAGACGATCTTAATTGCCAAATTTCATAGTTCTAGGTCAACGGAAAGTACCCTATAAATTTTGATACCCTTGAGAGTGTCGAAATATGCGTTTTTGCGGCATAAACGGCGGCATCTTTTTTTATGTTAACTTAGATGTTTGAATTTTTCTCAGTTTTTTCACGTCGAGCGCTCTTTACTACTCATTTTCATTAGACAGGTTGTCCAATGAGAATGGGTACTGAAGAGCGCTCGACGCCTTTCAAAAATAGGGCCCCTGTTCGCTACATATTTTAACTTAATCAATATCGTGAATCTCTCTGTATACGGAATTGAGATAAACGACCTGACGAATAGTGTTGAGGATCAAATCCAATTTGCCTGCTGCAAATTGAAGAGGGCTCGGCATTCGTGTGATAGAACACCGATACCTAAATATTGAACGTCGTAGTATCGTGACATAGAATAACCACTATTTATTATGCAAACGAATGAACAAATTCTATTGTTCGATTTATTTTGGGTCACTTTGGATTCTAATTATTTGTCTGTACATATAAACCAGGGTTGGCAGTGCTAAGTGATATTGCCAAGTGTTAAAGCCGCACGCTGCAACAACTCCGAAGATACGCGATTCGTGACGGACACCACTGCAGGCGCTTGCGACAAAATATAATTATAGCGTAGAAATGGTGAGAACTTATCTTTCAGTCTTCCTACGCAACAACTCTGTACACTCGCGATTCGCGACGGACACCGCTGCGGGCGCCATAATATGTCCATTTAACGTAGCCTAAAGACTTAAGACTTAGGCTAGGTTGCACCGTAATAGAAGTCATAGTAAAAGTTTGTGTCAAATTTAACAATAACAGTAACGCTGACTTTAACGGTTACAGCAAAATGTGTTGCACCGGCGAATTCAATAGCTTTGTTAAAGTTATCAGGGCTGCAAGTCAAATAAGGCGTAATTTACCCCAAATTCGTTGCGGGTAACATATTTTAATATCCCAATACTTAACATACCCGTCATTAATGTCATTTTATTTAATGTCAGTTCGAGTGTTCGAGTCACAATTGAATTGCGCAAAAGATTGAAATCGTGTGTGTATTCTTTAGTTTTATATTTTGTGAATATTATGCTAAAACCTACTTCCTAGTCAAGAAAGCCTCAGAAAACATGGACGACAATTTGCTTGCAAACATTCAAACAAAGTAAGTACATGTTTATCGCCCTGTAGAGAGAAGAGAGTATTGCAAACATTCTTGAATCCTTTATAATTTATCATGTTTTTACAAATTAAAGTTGTTATCAAATCGGCTATAAAATGAAAGCAATAATATTAATTCACTTTCGTCTTCAGAACTAGTTTCCGCGAGTATTTCTCGGAGCAGGGACATGATGTTTGAGATTATATTCAACGCGTTTTGACAATTTGACACAAACAATAACACTAACCAGCGAAGAGTGAGCGGTTACCGTTACGGTTAAAGTTATGACGTCGTTTAACTATTTGTCAACTGGTGCAACTCATTTTTTGCCTAACCGGTACTTTAACTGAAGTTTCGATGTTTGTTAATGTTAAAGTAAGATGGTGCAACCCACCCTTAAAGGGTAAACCATGGTGCAAAACTTACTTTACCTTACAGCCTTCCTACCTTAATAAGCTAAGCCTTTTTTGACGACCTCCGTGGTCGAGTGGCTTTGTACACCGGTTTTCATGGTGTCGCCATCTCTGAGGTCCCGGGTTCGATCCCCGGTTGGGTTAATTTAGAAAACGAACTTTTCTATATTGGCTCAGGTCTGGGTGTTTGTAATACCACCGTTGTCTCTGATTTCTATAACACAAGTGCTTTAGCTACTTACTTTGGAATGGGAGCAATGTATGTGATGTTGTCAAATATTTATTTATTTATTTATAAGCACTTGCCTATGCCTAGTCATAGCCATGTGCTTGCGTACCACCCTTGTTCTATAAAGTGAAAATTTCAGACAAAACAAAGATAGGAAAAAAAACAAGATTGCTCAATCGCAAAATCGACAACAACCGCCTTTGAACAAAGCAAATGGAGATTGAATAAATTATTTACATATCTCACAATACCATTTCATGCAAAAATGCTTTGATAGCGAAACTTCAGGTACCTGACAAACTTTTCAAAGGGACTTTCAAATTCTTTAGACCAAGCACTTTCTTTTAAAGTCGAGCATAAATTGTGTATATTGTTATTCTGTCTGGGTTGATGCGAGTTTTATTTGCGTGTCCCCCAAACATTTGGCTTTCGTACCCAAAGAAATGTTGTAACTTCACATCACAACCCTAAAGCATGCGACGTGTGTAACGTAATAAAAAACGTGTAAAATGAAAAAGATGAACAAAACGCCTAAATTGAATTCGTTTTTTTATCTCTAGCTTATTTATTAAAATTTCTACAACAGTTTATTCAGAAGAAAACTCCATCTTATTTAAAAATAACCTTTTACTGAAACTAAGTTGTTTTGTTTTAAATCGAACATAATAATATGATTTTAAATTTTGAGATTTTAGCATTCACAATGCTACTTTTATATAATACTAAATATTATACTAGAAAAGCGTCACTTTGACTCGGTAGCTAAACCGTGACCGCTGGAGCTACGAGTCACTTAGTGACTCAGTAGCTAAACCGGGCATTGGACCGGATATCCAAAGGTCGCGGGTTCGATTCCCGTCCGAGAACATGATCTGGTGCGTATTTTTTCTAGTATATTATTTAGTATTATTATGATATGGTTTTTAAACCATTAAATAATCCTGGTATATGGGGCACATGGTTTTGTGTTGAGCACAATAATAATTATTAAGTATTTGTTTTCGAGTCACGACTGTTTGTATTGAATTGTTTATAATAATATGTCATCATCATCAGCATGACAGCCCTCAGGCTGTTTGCCTCCCATGAGAGGATGATGCAGTAATCTCCACGCTTAGCATTTGTGTGAATTGATTGAAGATCGCATTGTTGGACCTTTTGCATCGGAACGCCGCCGGCGCCGCCGCAACTCACTTTGCAAATTAATTATAAGTAGTTGTGGGTCATTCTTACCCAACTATTGCCGCTTTTATAAACCCTGTGCTAAAAGTTCAGTTCAGCCTTTGCGGGTTAAGAGTGTGATTATGTGTGTAATAACAAATATTGTTTATTAACACCCAATTGTCTTTCAGCGTCGAAATTTCGATTTTTATTACAAAGTTAAAAAGTGGTATAATAACATTCATGAGAGATATTATTATAGGACTCGAGTTGATAAACGGTCGCTCGCATGGTGTTAACTCGATGATATATTACACAATTTTCTTTACGAGCGAAACGGATTTATAACGACGCGGGAGTTTTGAACACACCATGTTTCTACTGAATATAAATACGAAGCTGGAACGTTTTAGTATGTAAATGTTGAAATTAAATCATGTGCCGCTAGTTGTGTGGCGTTCGCGCACATACGAAATTAACAGAAAATGCACCGTTTTATGGCACAAGATAACTAGAATGAACAAAATGAATTTTTGAAGAACTTATTTCGAATCGAAAAATTAAGCAAAACGCTTAGTGATTCGCCAAGTACTTTCACAGCCTAAGCCAAGCTAAAATCACCAATAATGGCCGTAATGAGCAAAAACATACATCTTATTTTTAAGAGTATTTTAAATCTCTTCAATTACAGAGGGTCAAAGAACTGCATCGTATACGTCTTGCCCTCACGTACCTCTGACAATCATAAAATGAAACATCATAAAGGGGAATAAAAACTGAAAAGAGGTCGTAACGACCGAGGACGGGTCTTAACAAATCGGTGGTCATCACTCAGGGCCATAACCGAGGGAGACTCCTTTCGTCCCTATGAGAAGATAAGTCGGCTTTTCATTGTGTGCTGAGATAACGTTGCTTGTTCGATTTATTATAAATCGAGGTCTGAACCCATCCCTTATTAGTGGGCGAATACTACATCAACGCTGATATGTTTGGCAAGGGCGGTTGTCGATACAACATATGTTTTGAATCGACAAGACATGACCTTTTTCTATAAGTCGCTCAAGTGAAATCTGTTTATATGAAAATGAAATCGGTTGAATTGGGGTACCTACACATGGTATAAAGACGAATTGCTGATTCGACTCCTCTAGCCTCCTTTTTTGAAGTCGGTATAAATTAGGCTGTATAAGCCGGACGATTTTAAGTAAGTAATCGATTGACACCTCATTCACCAAAATTAAATATCATTGATTCCAGTTTAGACTGTAAACATGTAAAGCGCTAAGAAGTTACGCTATTAATTCGTAAGCCCTGAGCGGAAGACATTAACGAGAAAAACCAGCAAGAAACTCGTCAAGGGCTGCTTTAGAAAAAAGACGTTAAATTTCGTAATGACCTCAGCATTCAATCAAAGTGAGATCTTTTAATTTGAGATTTTAGCATTCACGATGCTATTTTTATACAATGCTAAATAATATACTACAATAAAATTCGACTTGCAACTGATCAAATCTCGGATAGGAATCGAACCCGCGACCTTTGGAAGTCCGGTCCAATACTCTGCGCTTACCAGTGACTCGGTAGCTCGAGACTTGAATCGTAGAATCTGGTGCGAGTCGAATTTTTTCTAGTATATTATTTACTATTGTATAAAGTGAGGTCATTGGATTCATTTAACAATACTCATGTATGAGCCACCACTTTTGAACCCGGGACCTCAGAGATGGCGACACCTTGAAAACCGGTGTACAAAGAAACTCGACCACGGAGGTCGTCAACGTTTTTAGTCAGTTAAATCCTAAATTCTTAGTATCTTATATGTAAATCTACTTTGTCAAACCATTCCCTTGGTAATGAGGTGAAACATTAATTACTTTTTATAAATTCCTTTGATCTATAGGTAACGTGTGAAAGCAAACTTTACGCATCGCTCGTAGGCGAGAAGCCTTAATATTATCACTTATTTTTTTGGAAATAGAAGTTGAAGTCAAAGCTAAGTTTCATAACGGTTTGTCTAATGAGGATGAATGTGCCTGGGGCTATGAACAAAAGAAAGTTAAACATTAAATGAACTTTCGAGGAGTTTTAATTGTTTTCTTAACTTATACTTGGTTTTTGGGAATAAGAAAGAAGCAAAATAGATCGAGCAAATACAATTTAACTATATAACCCTAGAGATTATTTCGACATCGGCCATTTTTTTCAGATTAAAGTAATGCTCCCAATGGATATAAATAAATATATCTGTCCAGACGAAGTCACAAGCGTAGTCTCACACTTTCTTGTTATTTAATTCTAAATCTTTTATTACGCAATAAGTAATAATGTTTCGCAAAGTAAGTCTTGTACAGTTTATAGTTCTAGTAAAATTCATCGCGGCGGCGGCGGCGCTACTTTCGGTACGAAAGCCGCCTATTTTTTGTTGACAGCATGACCCATAGATGGCGCTATTAGCTCCCACATCGCAGTAGCGAGTTTTCTAAACAAATTGCATGTAAGCTCAAAAAATACGGCTTATTCTTTGGTATACACATTCGGCGTAGTGTGTATACTATCCCACTTCTGATTTTAGAAATTTTTGGAAGACCGACACCTTTTGACTGTCGGTCATTGTAACATTTGTAACAAACGAGAGCTGATGAGATTATAACCTCTTTGTTCTGTGTAACAAACTAAACAAACCTATATACAAGGTGTTACAAAAATACCCTTAATGCCGAATATGGTATATAGGGACCATCAAACTTAACAACTTTTACTATGGGACCAACTGTGAAATCGCGAAAAAAAAATCAGCTGTTTCATACAAAAATTAAAATTGAAAATATCAAAATGTATGAAACAGCTGATTTTTTTTTCGCGATTTCAGAGTTGGCCCCATAGTAAAAGTTGTTCAGTTTGATGGTCCCTATATACCATATTCGACATTAGGGGTATTTTTGTAACACCTTGTATATATATATATATATATAACTTGTATTGTAACTTTTATTATTTTCATAGCTAGATTTATTAGTAATCTTATGCAATAGATATAAGATTAGTATATAACACTGACCTGAAAAAAATTTTGTGTGAAATATATGGAGGTCAGTGGTATATAATAATAATTATAGGTGATAAAAGTTCATTCAAATTTAATATAACGTCCAAAATTATTAAAATATAGTCAAAATAAAAAAAGGATAAAATGGGTCTAGATTAAAAATGTAAAAAAAGAGAGTATGGTTATTCCTTTTCTGTTACACACCTACTGTAGCAGTTGAACAGAACAATATGCTTATTAACACCAATTAACTTAGGTCTCACTGCTACATCTCGACTGGACAGTGGAGTCTAAAGGTAATTTAAATTAACTGCGACCCCGCCGCTCTAGAGATGGAATTTGTCTCATTTAATGGGGACGTCAGAAGTTCACATTTAGTAGCATTTAGCACTAAAATAAATAAGACATTAAGCTACTACACACTCCTAGATGCTACTGATATATACAACTAGGTACTATTCTATCGACAAAGTGATCATTGTTTATAAATAATTAGGTAAAGACAAAACAGTTTAGTTCATTTTTTTCTCCTCTGTTTATCAACGGCCCCCTGATAAAGTAAATCTATTGCTAACAATTCTTGTTTGAATCGTTTGAAATCATTTGAAATAAATAAAATTTGTCAGTCTCAATTATAAGCAAATTAGCAAAGTATAGCACTCTGTTATCAACAGAAACTGACATTCATTAATTTCAACTATTTCAAATGAAATAAAATTGTTAGCAACAGAGATTTTTTTTTCTTTGGTAGCTATAGCTATAGTATGTTTTTTTAATAATGATTACCTATATAAATGGTAGAATTTCGAGCAACGTGCGAACACAAATTTGATATTGTGCTGCAATTATTGTTATTTTCAATAATGCATCAATGTCCAATTACTGAAAAAGTGGATTAAAGATTTCGATTGTACTCTGATGCATCGGATTTAATATTTTCCGATTTAATAGCAATATCTGGTAATTGAAAATTTCGTTGCATTACTATGAAATTATTAAGTAAATGTGTTCCTGCTGATTGTTTGTTCCGTGTGTAACTAATAGATGGTACAGTAGAGTTCATTAATATGTACGCAACTTTATCAGTTCATCAACCATGCCTTTGTAATAAAAGTCAACATCCTGTCAAAAGTAGTACCTGTGTAATGGTCTTATTAAATTTTCATAGATTGTTGCGCGCTGGTCTGCTTTATAAAAGGTTTTTTATAAAGTGGTTCTTTTTCAAAAACAAATATAGGTGCATCTTTCAAACTGTAAGTATACATTTTAATGTAGGTATTGGTAAAGTTATTTCTGGCTGTGGAATTGATAGAAACATTCCAAATCAGCAAAGCAATGTTTTTTAAAAATGGGTTGGGGAAATGTTATGTAACTAGACGACACAAATAAGTGGGCACTACGTCTAAAAGTGGGCACGCAGAATCAAATATTTTTGTTACGTTACTATTGTTGCGTTCCTTTTTTGCCTAAAACAGTAAAAATTCTGATATCTTGTCTTGTTTCATATAATTGGAACGAAATAATTTAGTGCCAGAAGAACTAATCGCTTATGCAACAAACCTCCGGCGGGCCATAACCTAACAAACTAGGAGAAAGTGCACGTTAAAATGGAAGCATTTAAAATTTATCGCCGGGAAATATTACCGGTTTAGAGGAAGAAACCGCTAACTCCGACCAACTAATGCCGCCTTTTGCAGCGTAAAAAGAACTTAATGTCCCCAAGGGGAATGTAAATTTGTTTTATAATCTGCCACTTTTTTGTCATTTCTTTTTTTATCTTAATCGAAATTTTATTGAAGTGGACCTCGTTGGGTTGCTAAGATATTTTTTTGTTATTATTTCATAATTATTTAGTAACAAATCAGAATTTGTATCAAAATCAAAAACAAGTTAAGAGATGGATCGTCATAATTTACATAAATACAAAGTCATACAGTCAATACAAAGACATTACCTCTTAGAAGGTAAATACTCTGTTGATTTTTTTATTAATGCAGGGGCCCTACCGCGCAAGTGTCGTCGACTTCGCCGTCGGCTTCATTTGACAGATGGATGAGATACATCGCTACTTCTTTTTGGCACAAATAAAAAACCTACCAAAGAAAAGTAGCAATGTATTACATCCATCTGTCAAATGAAGCCGACGGCGAAGTCGACGACACTTACGCGGTAGCCCCACAGGTACACGCTACATCGTAGTGATCGTAGCACAAAGTGATCGTATCGTAGCGCGTAGTGGGACAACTATATATCTCGGCGTCCCAATGGTGGCGCCACTTTCACTGTTGAATTAGTATGCTATTGGCAACTGACCCTTAGGCGTGGTTTCTTTTCCTACCGTAGGTATGCCAAAATATATTTGACGCACTGTGGGTTCGATATCAAAAAAGAAAATGATAAACATGATTTCGTGGCGCTTGCGTCAGTGACGTTGCGTTGCGCTTTATATTATACATGCATTTGCATAATCAAAGATTGGAATAAGATTATTTGCTTCGCAACAAAAAACCTTTTTTTACAGCAGCAGATATATATACAAGGTGTTACAAAAGTACCCCTAATGCCGAATATGGTAGATAGGGACCATCAAACTGGACAACTTTTACTATGGGACCAACTCTGAAATCGCGAAAAAAAAATCAGCTGTTTCATACAAAAATTAAAATCGAAAATATCAAAATGTATGAAACAGCTGATTTTTTTTTCGCGATTTCAGAGTTGGTCCCATAGTAAAAGTTGTTCAGTTTGATGGTCCCTATCTACCATTTTCGGCATTAGGGGTACTTTTGTAACACCTTGTATATTTTTTTATACATACAATAGGTAAATATAGTTTGTTTCTTTTACAAGCACATATAAAAGTTTACAATCAATATTAACTACGTCTGCATTTCATGGAAATAGTTTCTTACTTTAACTACGTTCAAGTTCGGTATCTAAGAATTACTCCTAGATTCTCATACAATAAGTTCGTTGGGCGCGCTCCGTGCACCGCTGGGAATCTACAGTCTGTAACTGAATTGTAGACCGTACTCTACACGTGACGGGGGTTTCCCTACAGACCGCCTTAGCTGTTCTATGTATCATTTTAAAAATACACTTTTAGACGTTTTAGTTTAAATAAGTATGTGCATTGAGCTTTCAGCTATATTACACTTAAGCACTTTTATTTGTGATGGGAAAAATAAACAAACATTTTATTTCATTTCATTCATTCGTCAGTATAGCGTGCTACTAATTAAATTATTACTACGTACCTACCTAAATATTTTAGTTATCAATAGTTTACTGACTGTTAATTTAATTAATCTCATCTGTAAGTTGTGCTTACTTTAAAAACTGTTAAAACTATACATATGAAAAAAATCATATTTATCAAAAGATGAGACAATAAGTAATGGTTTCATTCTGTCCTTACTTATAATATTATAAATCCGAAAGTAATTTTGTTTGTTTACTTATTGTTTGTTTTTTTATGTCTTCAGGTCTTAATTACTCAATCGAACATCATAAAATTTTGCATACATATTAAAGGGTACAGAGAAGGACATAGTACCCTATGTACATGTCATTCAAAGGTACCCCTTTCATCCCGAAAAAAGTTCTGTTCCCAAAGGAAAGAGAAATGACTGACCACGCAGATGAAGTCGAGGCCGTTGCTAGTATTTGTATTAGTATCTATCTCTGTTAGAGCATTTTTGAATATTTTTCGAAATGGCAGAAATATGATTTTACCCATATCTCTGCCATTTTAAAAACTGAATCGACGAAAAATCTAATAATTACCTGCTCACAAAATTTCACGAGAATTGGTTGAGAAATGCGGCCAGATATACGAAAACATTTTTACCCAAGCTAAAACGGAGACGCGCTGGCTCTGTCAATAATAAATTGTGAAGCTGCGTGCGTGGCCCTAGATATCACTCTGGGTGTGGAGTCGAATTGTAATTAATTTATAGTGTAGTTTAACTAGATAAAAAGTACAAGTGCAAGTAGAATGTATGTACCTACCTTGATTATCCGCACCACATAATCTTTTGCGCATTACGTCGGTTGAATTTCTTCTTTTTTCTCTTTCTCCCATCGCACCACACGACAAACTGCAAATGTCATAGAAGAAAAAAAAAATCACTTGTGTGGTTTGTTGAGAAATCACATCACTCACACATACACTTGACTGTTCACTTCATAATTAATTTACATTTCGAAATATTACGCAGTTTAATTTTGATTTAAAAAAATAGGCTTCACTTGACGCGGCGCGAAATGAGGCCATTTTGACACTGCCGCGGGAGCCAATCAGCGATCAGGGTGGCGCGTGTGCCCGGGAGTTACTGTTCTAAATCTTCATGCGACTATAGACAGTCGAACCATGAACCAATTTGAATTTGGAATCAATGTCGTATTTTGCTAAAATTTACATTTACCCCAGTGGCTAAAATAATTTAATATATTAATAGTAAACACTACAAATTGCCATTTGTGGTGAAAAAAAAGGTTGATATTGAAAAAGTATGTACTTTTTGACCGCTGTAGTTGTTATATGAAAACAATAAGTAATATAATAAAATGTAGTTGGGAAGAAATGCCTTTTTTAAATGATTGTTATTTAAAAGCTAAAGATTTTTTTATGAAATAATTTTTTTTTCATTATTTAATAAATTATAGTATACCGATATGCCAAGGATTCTGCCTTATTCCAAGAACAAGGCAGAAAATATAGCAAAAACAATTCCATTCAGAATTTATGATACTATACGATACCTTAATAATTGAAGTAGCAAAAGGAACGATATGGTTTCTTACTGGTTTCATCTGAATAGAGCTTTATTCCAAACTGGAAAGGCTAAGTTAACCGACAGGTATTTTACTAGTGTTCCGGTCGGTTCTAATTTAACACTTGATCTGGCTCTTCTCGACTATTACTTTGGACTCGTGAGCTTCTTCAAACTATTATTTCGAGAAACCGTTTTTATTATAAGAACAAGATTTTTTAAGATTACATAATACTACAAGTGTATTTGGCAGTTTCATGTTAGATTTCGAGAACCTGACAGTTAAGTTTTTGAAAATAAAATCTAAGGAATATATCTGCAGTATGCTTATATTTGACAAGCACATGTACACATGCAAATTTAAACGGACTAACCAAAAAATTCAGGACAGATTACTGTCCTGAATTTTTTTTTATGTACTAACATGCTATTAGGCGCGCTTTACAAGTTGACGAGTACTAGTCGATCAACGGAAAATTTTTCGTAGGTACAAATTTAATTGAATAGTTAGGTATTATACTTAGTAAATATAAGTTTATAGACATATGGTATGGTATGAAGTTGCTACGGAACCCTATACTGCGCGTAGCCCGACATGCACTTGGCCGGGGTTTTCTTTCATTCAATCTTAGCGCGATGCGATGGATTTTGAAAATATATAGAATAACCTTTTTATGAATAATAATAAAACTTTAAGTTCCTTAGTTTCAGCGTTGGTTTAAATGCACGGATGACTATAAAATTGCAAAATAACTATTTCAGTTGTGTAAAAATAATTACGCATCCATTCGGGACATTCAACTGCCTATATAATTACAGAGAAACTTTAAACACGGATAAATTTTTATCCGATAATTGCGGATAACTTTTATCGGAACCAAATAAAATCGGAATTTAAAATTTTACGTGCTCAAGTTGCCGATGAGTCGGCAGTTTCAGATATCGACTGCAATTCAAACTCATGTGAAGTTAGCAAAGTCATATTTGTTTTTATTAACCCGTATTCCGTCTAAATGTATATTTTAAAAAGTTTTAAATGATGATTCTGAGTGGGTAGTAAACAATTTTTCTCGATTTAGCAACGGATTTATAAGTACCTACGTTACATCTATGCCAGGTAATATGAAATAGCTTTATTGTTTATGGTTTTTACCAAATCAGTGGTATCACTAGTGTGGCAGCATCTACGTCTCTACAGTTTAAAGAATAATAATACAATAGTTCATTAGATCATAAAATCGTCTGCTTATTTTTTTATACTCTTTTAAATCAAAAATAAATGGTGTTATTACAAATAAAAATAACACCTGTTAAATTGAGACACTGTTAAAATATGATGCTGTCTCTTTCAAACAATATTGTCAAAAAAGTTACAGCATCACATTTTAACAGTGTCTAAGTTAAACAGGTGTTTAAAAAATCTTTTGTAATAAACCAAATGTTTTTATGGTTTAGAGAAAATAGTAGTATTTTATTTATTTATTCTTCATTTATTTACTTGGGACGCCAGCGAAGGCGGACTGCGAACGGTTCATCAGCCCCTTTCCTGGCTAATGCATCGGCTTCCTCTTTGTCTTTGTTACCTTCGTGTCCAGGTACTTTCAGTCCAGGCAATTTCTACCTCAACCAGGTATGCATAGTAATATTTTATTCAATTGATTTTTGTGGAATTAAAATAGTTTTTCCATGAATACCTACAAAGCTACCTTTTCAATGGTCGTTCCGATGAATGTATTATATTGTATTGTAATTTTAAGATATGATATATTATTGTAAGATAAATAAATGCTAGATAAAATCCACTTACCCGTAGCACCTTAGATGGGACACGCACCCGCACCCTTGGGATTCCGGCTCAATGCACTGTACAATTATTATTATGCTACCGATTCACTAGTGTGCGAATTTTTGTAGTACGTCCTAATACGACTAATACGATTCTTAATGGTAAAAAACTATTTATAACTAACTCGATAGATGGCTTTGGAATCGTAAAGCCGAACCGAATTTTAGCGCAAAACCCAAATAAAATCGGAATTTAAAATTTTACGCGTTCAAAGTTTCCGGTCCCGTTTACTCTAACGACGAATCGGCAGTTTTGGAATACCGTTTGGTGGCAATCCGAAATCGATTTAATCACGGGAATCATGCAAAGTTTCCTTGCAAAGTTTGTTTAAACTTTGGGATTGGAACAAATTGGAGCAACGTGGCCCTGTGGCTATGTATTAATGGTGGATTCACGGCACCGACTGTTAGCTATGATTTGTCGAAAGATTAACGCTAAATGCGTTGATTACGTAGGTAACTGATAGCAAACTTTATAAGGAAGAATAAACTACTAGATGATTTTGTAATAGTAACATTAATGGTTATTTATTTAGTCTAAGTCATTACTTAGTACAATAGTTTGATGAGTGACGTAACTTTAGCTTAACTTAATTTCATTTTAAGTAAAAATGACGACGGACGTTCTGTAGATATTCTCGTTTATAGGTTACCAAAAACTCATGAAGATAGAATTACCCGTACATTTATAATTAATATTTTTCTGCTCACAAATGTTGAAACAAAGAAATTATCTATCTATTAACTATTTTTAAATCGCATGTTTTTTTTACTGCTTGAATGTGTATTCCAGATTAATTTTTTGCTAATTTATAATGGGAATGACCTTTTATTAATTAGATTGCTAAAATAGACTACGAGTATCATGTTACTGCTTATTTATACACGATCTTAATTTAACAACTTTTGATTAACGAGCACTAGTTTCTATCAACAGTCATGGCTGGCAGGCACAAATTAAACGGTATTTTAGCAAAACAGAAACTTTAGTTCAGGTTTTAAATTGATCAAAGAATATTTCGACAGTAGCAAAGAATAAGCGGTTATCTACAAAATCATTACTTTTCAGGACAGCGTTTTAAACGCGAAACTTTAATAAATTGTATAATAACAAAGCTATCTTCTTCAAATTTGAAATATTTAATAAATAGGGCATTTTCTAGAAATTGGTTAAGCTCAATTTACTGTTTTATATATATATATTTTTTTTATAATAAGGTGGATGTCTTTATCTACTTCGTACAATAAAAAATGCTAAACCAACCCGCCTACTGTGAAACGGCTATCTGACTTTGTCTTTGTTTATTATATCCGACGCGATAGACGAACAGATGGTTTAATTATGTCCGTGAGTGCTTCGTCACTCGTGAGTGCTTCGAAAAAAATGTGAATATGTCTTTATATCCACGAGAAAAAATCAACAATATATAGAATGCTTAATTTTTTTAGAATTCTTATGATTAATTGAGAATTTTTGAGTCGTATTATGTAATAAAGTACTTTTCGTACAAAATGCAGATGTCTTTGCTGCCGTCGATTTATCACACATTGCGTCAAATGTCTTTGAAACAGCTTTAACCTGACAATTTATTGGTCCAAGTTCGTTCGAACGTGACCATTAAGTTGGGTCGTCAAATCTGCCAAGGAAACTTAGCCGTTGGAAGTTTAAATAGTTAGTTTAATTTGATGAATCGCTGCGAATTCCGATAATTTAGCGCTTGGTTTTTTGTCTAGTCTCTTGGTTACTTGAAATCATTTGTCACGATTTAGATTGCGAGAGAGGGACTTAAAAGGATATTATATTGATTGAAAGTTTAAGTTGCCGTGATTAATCTGGTTGTAATAATATTTGAACGTTTTTCTCATATTCGTGTAGTTGTGAGCTTTCTGAAACCATAGTGCTTTGGGCCTTATCTCACTTGGACCACCAGCGGGTGATTCGCTTGCGGCTCCTAAATTGGTTGCACTGCCCAACCAAACGGATACAAGTGACGTAGATCCATACGTCTGTATACATTATGTTTTTGGAAAAGCAATAATAATTAAAAAAACATATTTAAATAAAAATTGTCTCCAAATCTACATATTAATAAAAAAATATTACAGTTAGTATTTTAAACGCCATGATCAAAGCAAAGTCAAATGTATGCATCATTACCGAACCACTCGACGTGTTTCCCGAAAGAGGTATCTGAAACGTATTCGTCTCACAAAAATTACTGTCGATACTTCATTGAGATTCAGAGCACGGTTTCGATACGAGATCGATAAAAGAAACGACCCACGCGCTGAAAAAAGTGAGATTCACTGTTTTGCTATTCAAAGGGCGGATCTTTGTCATTGAAAAAGAATGCTTGATGTACTTATGCTATCCGCGGTGGTAAAAGGGGATGAAGTATGATAAACAGCCTTAGTTCGGCTTACCACTATTTTATGTAAAAACAAAATAGTATAATGCATTTGAAATTTTAGTTTTAATAAATTGTATTGTCCAGGCATTTATTTATTTATTGATATATCTCAGTGGCATGGCGTTATTATTATTTTATTTGAAAGATTTCAATCACCTTATTCATCTTATTGGCTACTTCCAATTAAGTCCAAAATCAATTGTATATTGTATGTACGTACATTCAGTCGGATATTAAACTAGCAACCTCAAATGGTGAAATTACTTTACTTAACTTACTTTGTTAGTATACAGGGTGTCCCAAAACTTTGCCACACGAAGGGAAGTACCTTAAATAAACATTAAAGATAGGAAATTTTACTGACATAAAACTTCATTTTGTTTGTAATAATAATTGAAACTGCATTCGATGTTTTTTTTTAAATCGCATACAATACCATACAAATTGATACAATACGTATCAATTAAATTTTAAGGTTAAATTGCATGGTCTTCCTTTTGTTTAAGATGCTGTGTTACTCAAGAAAAATAATGCTGATGAGTAACCCTTTCAATCGATATTGTAAAAATAAAAAAATAAAACATAATAATATTTGGTGGGTTCCTGGTTAACGAAGGCGACTTTTCAAAAATATTTGAATGCAGTTCCTATTTTTTTTTTAAGTTTTGGGACACCCTGTATATTAGAACCATACCAGCATTTTAAATGGGCTGTTGAAAGAAGGTATCTTATCTTATCAGTAACGAAAGAGAAATAAGCTATGTAAAGAAAACAATAAGGCACCACAGAAACAATAAGTATTTTAAACAGTTCGTGTAGTAAGCAAGTGTACTAAGTTTAGGATACGTAGGACTGGCATAATAATATCTTGTTATATAAAAGTCCTTTAAAAAATATATAAAAAGAAATATAAAACAGCAATTACACCGGTATGTATTAACTACGTCTTCAGTTAATTGAGCTGGCACATTCGCATCTTCAACTAAGCGCCGTCCGCACTAACTGGATTTAACTTTAAACTGGGTTAGTACAGTTGCTTACCCAAAAACTACAACTAACGATAGCAGTGCACTTAAATGTGGTAGGACAATTACAAAAGTTTACACTTATAAGATTGTTGCCGAGCCGGCCTCTTTTTTACTAGTTTATGGTTTTTTACTTTTAACTTATATTTTTGAATTCTGTACTTTTTAAACTATAACATATTTTCCTTTTTTTTGTACTCTGTGTTTTTTCTTCCACATGTCATGTTGTGTTCATCAGTTTACAATAATAAAAGTACATTTACTACCAACTAACTTTCATTATTTAGAAACCCATTTAGCTCAGTTTCAAAGATATTTTAGTAAATCTTTATTTTTAAATTTTACATTATACCTACTTACCTATAATTTCATGTGAACTTTAAAAAAAGCATACCAGCATGATGTGCACTCGCTCGAATGTCCCTGCGCAGAGATAAAAGCGGGTTGTTGTTTTTATGGTTTCATTTATTGTCTGACAATGGTTTCATGTACTCTTCTAATGTTGTCTTACCTGCACCCTGAAACACGATATCGTATTTCGCGTGAAATAGCCTTTTATCGACACTCAAAATACTTTGTCTCTTGACAGACAACGTGATAAATCGCTATATCATATCGCGTTTTCGTGGTCATAGCTAGGTGGGCTAGACGTTGATTTATTTTACCATCTGAAAAAAACTATAAAATTTTGCCTCCAATCACATGGAGACAACTTTTCATAAAAATGTGTTACGCAGAAAAGTCATAAGTTTTTCTTTTCAATTACAGTACTTTAGTATATATATGTGTATGTGTCTGTTAAGGTGTGTGTATTTAAATATCAGTTCTAATTGTTGTCAATAGATGGCGTTGTACCGAACGTACGTAATGCTGAACTGGCGGTGTTTCGATTTTTTGGTGATTTATATAGTAAATAAATTATCCTCCAATTTTACATTGGTTTTATATACGTCAGTAACAGTAAATATTAGTATTTAAGACCTTGTTGGAGTTGTACAGTGTCCTATGACAACACTGTACATAGTATGTTATTGGCCGCGTCCTCACCTGCCCCGACTAATTGCCGGCCACGCTAACAGGATTTAAGTTTGAATCTAGTTTGTAACGTAACGTAACGCTTAACGAATTCAGTCTACGTTAGTTAGCGCGGCACGTGAGGAGGGGCTTTGCTGATCAAGGACAATGTACTGCGCTGTGAGAGAATTTTAATTTGCTAAACTACACAGTTTAACTAAGTTGGTGAATAAATTTACACTTTAATAGCGTGGAATTGAATGGAGTGAGAGCTGTTGTATTGTGTGATAACTTTGTTATGGTACATGGAGAGTATTTTAATGTTATAATTGTAGGTATGTACTATCAATAATTATCAGGATATTGATGTCGAGATATTATCAAAGCACGTCAGGTTAATGATATTTCAACAACGTGAAAATTGTCAATATTTCTGTGATGTACTATCTCGTTTAGGTAGTCGAAGTATATAAGCCTCTGCAATAGTTAAGTTTTAGTTCTATCGAGATGAAAATACCAAAGCAAAAGTAAATTTTACTGCGAGTTGTTACTCGCTAAAAGCACCCTTTCCGTGCTGGAGGGGTGAAAATACAGTTTTTTTTAAATAAAAAAGTATATCGTTTCTTTGCGATTGTTTAAATGAATATACTTAGTATTGAAACCCACGGTACCTATGTTAAATACTATTATAATCAAAGCTTATAATAGTATGCTTTTCTTTTCCCTATCAACTTTACTTATTCCATTTTAAATTAAATCCAATATCCAATTCATTTATCATTTTGATGTAATAAATTCATAATATGAATGAGAGAGAGAGACTTGATTGAAATTTTATTTCAATCAAGTCTCAGTCAGATATCGACAAAAAATAAATGAGATCACAATACGCGAAATCCAAATTGCTAATTAATCAACATCATTCAACCCTTCATTACAAAATCGTTCGTAACGCACCCGGGTATATAATAACCGTGTAGGATCCGTAAAACCGGCGGATTGTGGCCACGGATTATTAGCGGTCATCGGATAATTTGAGAGGCGATGCTCGAGCGATATCCGGTGCGAACCGGATAATTACGGATGAGAATTATCAGCCGCGATTTACTTAGCGATTAAACGGTTAGGAGACTTTCTTATTTTATTATTGGTGCTTTATTCATTTATCGTAGAATTGGGACGATGGATACCCAGTGATTGGCATACCTATATGCATTTGGGAAGTAAAAGCAACTTTTGCGAACGATAAACACATCTCTTTAAAAACTAATAAATCCAAACTAAATAATTCTAAAATAACACCTGAATTAATAATATACGCGCTGTAATCCGTAAAGTGTTTTATTTCTAATGAACTGTACGCGCGGAAGTTTTAGAGGATACATCACATTGACCCTGTCGCGTTGTTAAATAAAACATTCAAAGCCAAAAGCAACTTTTGTATTTCACAAAAACATAGAGATGATTCCAACTAACGGCGAAGCTCCCAGGGCCCCTTTAAAATTTTATCTAAACTGTCACCCGTGGAATACGCAATTTAAGTTTGCACGTAAAATCTTGCCTCCTAGTGAAAAATTCACCGACTCCGGCATAGAGCAATATAACTTTAGTTTGATGAAGTCACGTATTACTGACGGCCTTTTACGTGGTGCTTTGTTACGAGACCTAAATTTATTGTTTTTAATTTTGTGAGGTCCTTGAATTGGCTTTTGAGAAGTTTGTGAGATATTGGCAATTGTACATTTCGACGAGGTAACAATGAAGTCGAATAATTTTTTAACGATGTTGTTTTAACAGACTCTATGGAGTTTTTTGCTTGAATTGGAGCTGTCTCAACGTAATGCCCCCTGATTATGGAATTTGTTGCAAATAACTCTAACAGAAATCGCAGTTACATTGCTGCTTTAGTAAGAACCAATGTGACAACAATCTTACTTAAAGCAGCAATGTAACTGCGGTTTCAATCGATTTCAATCGAGAATTGTTAGCAACAGAGTTACGTAATCAGTCCCCGGAAAGACATTTTTGACGGTCGTTTCGTGTATAGGATCCTGTCTAGTGCGATTGAATATAGAGTAGGTATTGTTTTAACTTCCAATAATTGAAATGTTTTCACTTTAAAATAACATTATTGTCCTAACCATATCGTTATCAAGTAATAAGTGATGAAAAAAAACCTTCAAAGGAAACAAAATCTAAACTAAAACTAAATTATGACTCGTCTTGCTGGCAGCGACTTAAGTTCATACAAGTTTAAGCCAAGTTTGTTGGTAATTGTTCTAACTGGACGGAGCCGGAGGGGAAAATTGAATTCTTCCAATCCGCAAGATTACTTCGCGTGCGTTCGAGGATAAGCGGTAAGTTGTGACGGCTGGTGCAATGGTTTTGAAAGCATAGCGAGATTTTAAAACTCTGTACGAAAGTTCCTTGTAATATGAATCTACTTCGATTTCAACGCGTAACTCTATGGATCCTTTTAGCGTTTCATGCTGACGAGAATGGTCAACAGCAGATAAAGGCGCAATCACCTAATTTTTTTCAAACTCAGCAACGGCTCTGTCTGCGTCCATGATAAGACTGTTGAAATCTGGCATGCATACTGTTCATATATCAATGAAAACTTATTGTCAGCAAAGCTGATATTTATACCTTCATATTTATTATCCATATCATCTTCATTTGAATTTAAAAAATACTCTCACACCCGTATAAAAAAATGATCGAACTCTGCCATTGACGTTAATGTCAATAGCAGAGTTCGACCATTATGTTTGCGGTTGGTTTGTAAAGCAATTACTACGAATCGTTGTCTTATGTCTTATGAAATTTTTAGAAATATTAATTATATATATATTATAGAGCGCCCCGATCGATGTAAAGTAGAGTCATTATCATGTGGCTACATGATAATGACTCTACTTTACATCGATACACTTAGCTGTCAAAATCCATTGTATTTATTGGTAATCTATGGAGCAGGTACCTCTTTCATTTTTGGCTCCTTATGCACTATACTACATACATACACACTACTCCACCCTACATCTCTTAATTAAAAACGTATTTTGATTTCGAGGCGTGATTCAAAAATATAGAAACAATTTATATCTTTGTATCGCTGCCAGTATGCAAATCCTTGAATTCAGTGGCAGGTTTCACCGTAATTGCATAATGTGATCGTCACAAAGTACTTACTATTTAAACTCACACGCCGCGATTTGAAGTTCTATGCGGAAACTAGTTTCATATCGGTAATTTCTATTTTAGAGATAAGCTCGTGTGCATTCCAGTTCCCGATCTCATTTGTGAATGCAAATTTTATTTTACCGCGTAAATAGTGTTTTGTTACATGAAATCTGGAATGAAAAAACTTTATTTTTGAAGAGTTAAAAATTGAAACTATTGTGGTTAAAGTATATTGGAGCACCTAGCTCCATATTAGCGGTATTCTAGAACAAGAATACCGCTCACCGATGACCGGTTTACCGTACAGGAAACAAATCAACATAATATATAATAATATGTTAGCTTTTTCACGAGTGCGTAAGAGAGACAATTAGTTTCCTCTTTTTATTGATCGACTTTTTAAAGATATAGGCCTACATAATAATGCTCCTGCTATAGACAAAATTCAAATTATGATACATTTTGAATAAAGCCCGACCGACCGATTCGACTGTGTCCTCACGTTTGCAAAACTTGAGATAAGTCAAATCTAAAAGATATAAATTTACTGAAATCCTGTATAATGCACTTGTATTTTAGTTGTTGTTAGCTAATGAAATATTTAAAAAACAATGTTTTGTTCATAATACGCAGTACAGCGATATTTTTTGAGCACAATCAATCCCAAATACTTGTGTTAAATTACGAGTGAGTATTCAAAAAGCTGGGTAATTTAATACTAGACTTCAAGTTTACAAGGGTAGGCTATATTAAATTTGATACCAATATCACGCTCCAGCGACTCTCCTTCCAATTACGTCAGTGATTTATAAATTAATATTAAAGCAATCGATTAGAGGCTGCTTTACATTACTGCGGTTAAGTATACCTTAATTTTATTATGAAAAGGACTTTTCATTATTTGGTACAAACGACGGAACCTCAGATTATACATGTTGATCTTGAAAGGGCCTTTATGCCCTACGCAGTAAAAGCTGTTTTCGCAGTTTAACTGTGTAACCTAAGGTGCTGTCGTGCGTACTTCCCTCTTTTTTAAACAATTCTATACTGGACGGATTATTTTGCGTTTGACGAACTAACATTTAAATTATTAAGCTTTTAATGCTGTATGTGCACACGACAGCACGTCAGGTTATACAGTTAAACTGCGAAAGTAGCTTTTATTACGTAGGACATAAAGGCGGTCTCAAGGTCAACATGTATAGTCCGAGGTGCCGTCGTGTGTACGTTGGGCTGGAAGTTTAACTTCGATATACTTGATTCTAAATCAAATTTAATATTTAAAAAAATAGCAAGATGAATTTTTTTTTCGCCTTAAGGAATATAAACTAAATTCAATTAAATAATTCATAAACAGGCCCGTTAATAAGTGTTATTTCATTAGCATTGTTTCTTTCTTATTAGTCCCACAATCCAAATTATACGAGGGTTCGCGTTAAAGGGACCGTATATCGCACCGTAAATTGCCTACAATAAAATCGTAACACGCCCATTTCGTAAAGTCACTGGATGTGCTTATCCAAACATGTAACAGTTCCGTTGGAATAACAGTGTTTGTTGATGTTTCGTTTTTATGTTTATTAACCTAGTGAAATATGTAACACTAAGTTGTTACATCTTTGACAAAATAATGCTTAAATTAATATATATCTATAACGACATCACGTTGGTAGTTTATTAAGGTTTCTATTTGATTATTTTGTGAATTAAGGGACTGACATGAGCTAACTAGCGCCGCCAGTCGATTTTATTTTATTTGTTCTAAATAAGCCCAATTTCTTAAAAAAGAAATCAGTCAAGGTCTTGTGAATAACGTCTAATGTATATTGAATAACATTACAACATTACAACAAAATGCGTGCAATAGTTTAAAAACGGGTTTGAACCAACAGTGGTCACTTTTAACAAAAGTGCGTTTTAAACTGTTTGAATGCCTTTTCAAACTGTGTAAAATTATTCAATAAATCTTAGACGTTATTGACAAAACCTTGACTGATTCCTTTTTTAAGAAATTGGGCTTATTTAGAATAAATTAAATAAAATCGACTGGCGGCGCTAGTTGGCTCATGTCAGCCCCTTAATGTAGAGGTAATAAATTAATGCCTTTAAAAAAAAATACACCATAGTTTTCTCACTAGATTTAATATATAAATAGTATATATTATTAATAAAGTAAGGTCATGTTTAAAATGGAATTTTGGAACTTATCATTAAAAACTCGGTAATATTTGAGATCAGACAATGTACTTAGACACATCCAGTGAACTCTATTGACTTTGTGATAGCCTCGCCGAATAAGCAAAAGGGAAATAAGGCGGTAAGGGAGAAGGGAGGACAACGTAATTAATGCTTACGTTTAATTGTAACTGGAATTGGAAGAGACGGACCCTCCGAGACGAGACGAGTAACAATGAAAAATAGTATTTTGAATATTTTTTAAAAGACAATTCGGAGGCGGTCCCGCGAAGTGTTTGACGGCCTTAAAACTTTGTTAATTAATTTCAAAGTCGACAAATCATAAATTATTCGTCGTTGAATTTGGATTTTCTGCGAGATTGTTTCTTTCTGCGAAGAGATACAATAAATCCTCGAAATATAGCGAGGCCTATATGGGGATAAAATAATATCATAAAATAAAAACTCTCGTACGAAAGTTAAATAATGACCATCAGCCATTTTTAATGTCCCCACTGCTGGGGCACAGGCCTTCCTAATGGGTGGATAAGGAGGATGGGTCATGACCCACCACGCGGGCCCAATGCGGATTGGTGGGTGCTAACGACTGCAAATGCAGCCGGGACCAACGACTTAACGTGCCTTCCAAAGCACGGAGGAGCTCAAGATAATTCATTTTTAGTCACCCATCCCATGGCCGACCCTTGCGAAAGTTGCTTAACCTCCACAAACGCTGAGCCAGGCCCTATACCACTGCGCCACTAAGCTCCTCGTACCATAATCTATTTTAATTTCCCAAACAAGTTGTCGCGGCGTCCAGCCTCCTTCGACAAATTACTGGATGACGTACCGGAGGGATGGACAGATGACGATCGGAGAACGGACGGACGCGAAGACTGGCTGAGGACTGACCTGACCCACAGACCGACAACTGCGCCAGAATAGAAGTTAATCATTGAATGAGCTTTAATACCCTTCTTAGTTTACCTATGAAATTGTTGATGTGTATGAAAAATTTTAAGAAAGCTTCTATACCATTATTTTCTTAATTTATTTAGAAGAAAAATCGAGGATTCGTAGCAAAACACAATGCTTCTCGATAAAAAAGAGACGGTAGAGATTTAGAATTTAAAGAAAGATACTTTACAAATTGTTTGTTTGAAAGGTAAACAGCTGTATCCTCCAAAGCGAGACAAATTGTCGCAGCATTATGCTAAAAAGCGATAAGTAACTTCTTCCTCAATCCGAATATAAATGCTAATGCCTTTTGATCCATACTTTCAAATGTACCTTTTCTTTTGAGAGATTATTATAATTTCGCCTGAATCCTTTCAGACTAAGTTAAGGTTTCTCAAGTTTCATGAATAAATGTTTAAGTACGATGGGACTTATATCTTTTTCGGATCCTTCTCATCACAAATTAGCAAGATAAGATAACCCAACCAACTCTTGATTTATGAAGTTCAAAAGAATTAAAAACTCACATACATGTATATTTGTATAAATATACATGAACCCTGAACACAATAAAATACACAATACACTCTTCATTTTTAGTTTGAGCTACACTTAATTTATTGTGGTTCATGTGCATTGCTTTACGATAAACTTTAATTTTTTAAAGAACTGACACTAATTTAATTCTTAAATTTTAACTAATTTAAAGTTTTTTAGACATTTTATTGATTATCCAACCCAATACCGATAAAGCAGAATTATTCAATCCAATTTATCAGCTAAAAAAACTCAAGTCCACTTATATTTTCCAGCGGAACCGTTCAGGGTTGACAAATAGTTCTTTTAGACAGGGCTGCGATAACGATTTAAAGGAGAGAAATACCTTACATGTGATCGAGCTGAAATGGATAAGAAAAAAGAATAAATGAACCGAGTGTCACCTAAAAGAGATTCGAAAAAGCTCGTTATACTGATAAATTGCGCTCTCGGTTTGTTTGGGGGTGGTATTTTCTTCTCACATTCGGGACAAATTGATATCCAGTTTGCAAAAAGCCGTTTAGAAAATGGGACTATAACAATGATATTATAAACTATAGATATGTTACCTTCATAGTAATTTACGTTTAAATCTGCTGCACACATTGACATGTTTCACTGACAAGCAAAACAAAAGATACGAAATAGCACGCAATTGAAAGGGATAACTATAATTTTAATGGTTGCACCTAGATTGCAACTAGATCGCTTTCTCTTTCTTCACCTGAAAAAGGCGGAGGTCCCGGGTTCGATTCCCGGCCGGGCAGAAATTGAATGATGAATTTTAATTTCTGTAACGGGTCTGGGTGTTACTATGTATAATAAATATGTGTATATTCAAAAAGTATATAAGTAGCAAATCAGTTGTATAGCACCCATTTTACAAGCTTTGCTTAATTTTGGGCTAGATGGCGCTGTGTGAAATTGTCCAAGCATTTATTATTATTTTTATTAAGAAAAATAGCATTTTAAATGCAAAATATCAAAATTTATTAATTATTATTTTTATGTTAAATTTTCAAGCTTTGTTTGATGTTTATAATTTTAGCCTCAAAGGAAATTCAATTAAGATATATTTTCTCTACTAAACTTTACTAATAAAAATGATCAACTTAATAATGTATCAATGTAAACATATTGTATATTTATACGGCACAAACAATAATCTATGTTCCACAAACAAAACCATAATACATTATTACGATCTCATCAGTAAACAAAGAGATATCAAATTCAAGACAAACAGTTGTAATGATAGATGTGTAAGTAATTAAAGCAAGGCCTTGACTATTACGTTTGGCCACGATTTTGGGCTGAGAGCGACGAGCGGCAATTAAATTTTCGAATAAGTAAGTTCGAATTCAGGGAAGACCGTATACAGGGTTATTTGTAAAACACCAACAACCTCGCAGTAGTGTATAACTATCATCATAAACAACATCGTTTGTTCTGCGACTTTCCAAAAAAAAAGACTTTTCACAAAACTCCATCAGCTGTTCGGAACTTTGTATGGAAATTAGTCTTTTCCCCTTTTTCCGGAATAGTCGTATTACAAACGTTATTTTTATGATGTAAGTAATCTTCTCCTGCGAGGTTGTTGGTGTTTTACTAATAACTCTGTATTGATTCGGCAGTGTTGCAAAATTAAAATGGTGTACGAATATTTAGTTAACGTCAACCATAAAGAATAATTAAATATCGAACCCCTCCTATCTTAATAAATACTTATTTTATTAACATTGTTAATGCTAAAAATTAAAATATTCCTAATCATCAGAAATGGTAAAATGTCGGCACGCTTAGATTTATTTTGCAGTACCTACCTAACAAAAAAAATTTCTTCTTGAAATAACAACATTTTTGTCTTTTAGAATTATTAATTCCTTTTAGTTTTTCCAACTATAAATATGTCGCAAAGTCGGTCGAAAACAAGGAGCTATAATATAACACTCAAGTATTTGCCCCAGTCCGAGCGTTTCGTCGCCTCGTAATCCGCTAAGACCGAAGTCGTGGCCAAACACTTAAGAACAGACGCAGTCCCTACCGTTTATTACCTACTGCCACTAAGGAGCCTAATTAACCTTAGAGTCGGTCTCTTTATTGCATATTTCATTGTAACTGCAATTACGGTATAGCAATTAAGGGGACGCCATGGGTCTCAAGTTGGTCTAAAATAATGCCTTATCAGATGTAGCTTTTGTTTATTTTATTGAGGAAAATTTCTAATGGCTTAATTACTAACTGAATAGCATTCACTCTTATTCCAGGTCCCTAACATTTTTTTATTTATACTGTGTTAAAGCGGTTTTCACCTATTTATCAAATTCAATCATTTAGTATTTATCCATAAAAAAGAGGCAAGGCAATATTGAATTAAAAAAATCTTTAAGAAGCCTTCAGAACTCTCCTTAAGTTACTTTAAAAGCAGAAAGAAAATCACTCTATATTTCTAAATGTCTTTTCTTGCTCATTGCATCTCGTGCTTGAGGAATAATGACGGCATCTGTTAAAGTAAATAGAATACGAACTGTATCCATCCGGGATTCACAGTACACCTCTTTCTATAAACCTCATGCAAATCCGACACATATCAAAAGGGCATAACTGCAATCTGGTTCCATACTATTCTCAATTCTAACATAGAGATTCTAACATTTTTTTTCGCTTGAGTTATGAGTGAGATAAGTAGTATCCATCGCAAGACGTATGTGTTACTCTGGAGTTTTATTACAATTTAAGCGATGTAACAAATTGTAAAACGTGCTAACGTGAATTCAGCTCACGTCCCTACTTTGTTTGGTACCTTCTTTCATCCTGTGGAGAGTACTTAGTGACATGTTGCCTCGAAGTCGCGAAGCTTGTTAAAATATACTTCACACCTTGAATATGTCTTATTAAAATTACAACACTTTTAAAGTTTATGTCGTAAAAAACGATAGGAACCATTTTCCTTTATTAATTATTTGTATTGCTACCAGTGAGTTCGTTGTAAGCAATCTTGACTTCCTTACAGATTATTCATCAATATCCGTTTTTAAACTTAGTAGTTACTTAGTAAGACATTATCAATTCTTTGACTCCGAGTAGTCATAAAATTAATCGTAACTATTTGAGTACTTACCCTGTAAAAGCATACGTACAAAAAAAAATCTATCAAAGTTTAGTTACCGGGCGTCAGTTCTTTTTTACTGAAAATTCTATTCCTATAAAAGTAAGTCAGTAAATTTTAACTGAAAGATTATTTTTTTAATTTTTACAGGTCTTTTCATGTTTACATCCATTTAATTTTATTCCTTGAAAAGAAAAGAGTTATGATATTTTAAATCGATTACGTGACTCATTCTAAAACTCGGCTCATCGGAGTAAATATGGTAGCTCGTTAAATTTGTTAAAACACCGTGAAATATCTCGGTACGTCGGACACTCGGAGTCTAACGACACAGTACATATAGCTAAAGCAGTATCTCAACTAAGCACCTTTTCTCGTTGTGCCCCGTCGGTCGGAAGGGTTGGCATTTTCAAGTGCGCGGTAGCGGGCAGGTGGAACGAGCGTGACACAGTGCCACAGAATACAGTGCTGACCTACGCTCTGGTGAGACGCGTTACTTTATTCACTGTTCGCTCAAGACCAGTAGAGTAATTTATAATAATTGCGTCTCAACTTGCGCGTAAATAGCGTTATCTGGATAAGCTCACACGATCACAACACGCACCGCCGCTACGTGTACTTTGTGCACTCACACAGACATAATATTATTACGTCTGTGTGAGTGCGCTGATTCGGAAGCACAGAATTAATAATAGTACCTACTGACGTACAGATAGGCCACTCCCACCCTCCCACCTATCGGCGGTACCGCACCCCGCCCCGCACTATGTTGTCGAGTTAACGGTATCATTATTAAGGGCTGTCGTCGCTCGGTTCGACAGTTGCAAAGAGCATTTATTTTTGTAATATGACAGTTGATACAGACAATGTGATAATTACGTAAAAAAATTCATTCATTAGCTTTTTCTTAGCTTTTCAGCCAATATTTAAAAAAGGTAAGTAACTCTGAACACTTCACCCACACATACGCAGTGTATACAGACCTCATTCTGTTTATGTAATGGAAGTCGGAGATATAAACGAGATGTTTATATGGAGTATCCGGGGTGTGTCGGAAGTTTTTATTTAGTTGCGTTACTGCTTTATTTATTTATTTTGTGCTAGCGATGGCCCCTATCAACCTCTTATACTTTCCTAATACTTGCCTTTGGGGATTTTGCATCTTGAATGTATGAACGGTTCGATGGCTCCAGTAATAGAATGCTGTTACACGTTTGAAAGAGATTTTTTGATAGGTATTATTTTGTTGTGGTGGAATGTTTCGGAATATGAAGTGAAAAGTAAACGTGAAAATTAGAAAATACTTAAACCGACGTAAAGAAAACCTTTACCAAAGAAATACTTAAATCAACTATACTTCGTAAAATATGCACATAATTTTGAAAGCATAGGTTATAAAAGGTGACTAATAAAGGAAGACCATATAATAATATTTGATGCCACAGCCATAAAGTAGCATTACACGTTCGCCACCGCAAAATAAGCTCTATTGTGCAATAAAAGAAGTGGTGTTGAGACTGAATCTTCAGGCAAACTGGCCCCAAGGGCTGTAGATTGATGACCCGAACGGCCCCAGGTGATCCCCGGATAAATTGCTATAGCACCATCAGAAGACTATTGCGCTTTTTGCTTTATGAGTGGCTGTTTGGGGAATCTTCGGATGAATGTTTACGCAGTAGGTGTGTATAGGCCCCAGGTGATAGGTGTCCGAAAGCGAAAGTGTTTTTTTTTTACAATATAATGGCTAATAATGTTACTAGATCTAGCATGTTTTAAATCATGGCGACGAAATAAGTTTGATAGCCCAATAAAAAATGACTGATCCTAGTCTGCCAATATACGCTAGGGACAAATTGTTATCACCATATAAACTAAAGCATTATCACTACTTTCAAAGCTAAAAGTAGATATTTTTTCAGTAAAAAGTATAAATAATAAATAAAAACTGTTTAAAAGTCAGAGTACACAACATAATGCTTGGACATTGGACATCGCATAAATATTGTATGAAGAGATTTTATAGAGCCACCATTGGGCAGCAAGGTAAACGATGTTTTACGATTTCGTTATTGCTTTAGAGCCAGGAAACAATGTTTATTTATGTACTTGGAAGAAAAGCAAAGAAAAATATTGAAGCAAAACAATTTTTCTATTCTTTATTTATTTAATGTTGTGTTCACAATGGTTGTTTCTGACGAAAAAAAAACAAAAATAAGAAAATTTAATAAAAGTTAAAAAACGATTTTTTTATTAAGAATTGTTCATAATGGCTGTTTTTTGCACATACATTAAAAGTCAGTAGGTAGGTGTCATAAAATCACGTCTGTAACTGACAGCGCTCGTTCATTTTTCAGTTAATATTTGTTGAAACCGTCATATCCAGAGCATTTAAAATAAAGTTATTTTTAACCCACTCGTCATATTAGCATTTTATTGCAGCAATAATATGCACAAAATTACTATTCATATACATTTCACCGTTCCGTTCAATTGACACCTATAGGGAAATTAATTTTGTAAAAATTAAACTCATTTACTAATGGCTAATTTTATAAAAAAGTGCGCTATTAATCCTTATCTTAACTACATTTACCCTGCTGATTCCACTATTTTCTATTATGAAACATCTAATTAATCAAATTCCTAGAAATGTGGTTACAGCCCATTTGCCAGTAACTTATTTACAAATGCCTATTTACTGAATTTCAAGACATCAAGGTTCAATAGATAAACCTTCCATTTTACATTTAAATGTATTAGCTTTGCAATTAATAACAATTTTTAAAAGAATAGCAAAGCAATTTTAATAAAAGTTGTAGGTGTATTAACCTTTTCCATATTTCTATAATAAAATGATAAAAACTCAACGATCATTAAAATCAGTACATATAATAAAAAGTGTCAATAGGCCAATTAATGTCTGCTATCAATTTCTTCGAAACATATTTATGTTTTAAGATTTATTTTTCACCATAATTTTAATGGTCTCTACAAACTGACTCCGTATTATCATTTTCTGTTCTGAATACACACTATACGGTATCAAAAGAATGTTAAATCTATTGGAAATCAATCGCTAAAGTCCCAAAAACGTTGATTTGCCTATCCAAATACTTTCAGTATTCAAAATTCGTCTTCTCAGACTATTGGTAAGTGGATGGTAACCTTGCACAAAAAGGTCAATAGAAATGTTTGTTCAGGCCCATTATCCGTACCTTTAAGAGATAGGGTAACAACTGAAAGGTATCAGAGAACTTCTGATAGTGTACCTTCGGGTCCCTTTCGTACTTGAAGAACAATATTATTTGCATTCTTATAGAAAAGGTTAACCTTCCAATAACTATTTGTTGCAAATAGCTCTCTTGTAAAGACCGGTTTTTCGCCAAGAACAAAAAAATGTTTTGTAACTATTGCAAAATTTGTAATAAAGACGAATTCTTTTATTATTTATCGTCAAGTTTCGGACAAAAACGGTTTCTTTTTCAGATGATTTTTAAATGTTTTTTGATTTTATAACTTAATAATATTAAAATATAGACACTTCTTATACTTTCATTAGAAATAAAACTTTTTTTTTTCGGATAACAACGCGTATGATTATTATTAATTCAGGTGTTATTTTAGAGTTATTTAATTTGGATTGTTTTTTTTTTTTATTTCCCGACGCTTCGACACGTTTCCAGAATCCGTCGTCATGAGACGATTATAGCAAAAAGACTGCTCATAATTTTATGAAATTACCCGCACGGAACTTTATTAAAATGCATTCAAAATTAAATTATTTTATAGCTGCGTTCTGATTTAAAATATTATTACTGAATTAAATTGTTTAAAGTTATTTAAAAAAAACATGACTAAGCTGAACTGAATCTACCACCAGTTCACAAATTGGAAAACCTCTCCCAGAAAGAACTGGCTTAGATCCTTATCTACAAAACGAACTAACTATATCTTTAGATCCTGCAGTGTGTGATTCGAGATGAGATTTCAGTTGATGGATTATGGGGTTCCAAGCTGATGGTGAGGAGCTTATTGGCGCAGTGATTTAGCGCCTAGCCCAGCGATTGCGGAGGTTAAGCAACTTTCGCAATGTCATGGTATGGGTTGGGTGACCAAAAAATTATTAACTCCAGCTCCTCCGTGCTCCGGAAGGCACGTTAATCCGTTGGTTGGTTGCAGTCGAGACTATTTTAATTTTTTTAAATCGCCGATAACAGCTGAGTCACCTATGATATCGGGCGTGGTTAATGTGGCGCCGGAGTGCGCGGTAAAGCCAACGATTTCTGTAGTTATTTATTTACTTTATTTTTTCGTTTCGGGTTGCATAGGTTAAATGCCGAATGAATTAGCCGCCATAATAAAACATAAAATAAAAAAAATTTTCGCCATTGTGTTTTAAACACTTATCCTGACCTTCCCTTTATTTTAACCTCCGGAAAATACTTTACGTATATCCCGCAGTCTGGGAATAATATAATTTTGTTCCACCTTATAATAAGTAATTTTAATTTATGACCGAGCGAGCGAGAAGCTATTTCGGCTTGGGCAAAAATGCTTTCGTATGTCTGTCCGTCTGTTCTTCTCTACAGGTCGCATTTCTCAACCGATTATCGTGAAATTTTGTGAGCAGGTTTGATATTTATATAGATTTTTAACATTTAAAATGTTTATATGATCACCTGTGTATGTGCCCGATGTTCAGCCAAAAGTGTGACATGGCCGTAGATCGGTCAAAATTAAATATATCTCTATAATAAATAAATAAATTAAAAAACGTTTCCGACTTGCCGGATAAAAATTTTCATAACTTTTTTTCGAGGGCCTTAATCAAAAATCGGAAAAACGCATCTGGAAATGAAAAATACCCCTAGAGATAGAGCCAAAGTTGAGGAGAGAGTGTTAGATTTTTTTTAAGTTTTAGGTCACCTTTCAAAAAACTTCATGGGTTTGCTGTGATTTCAAAGTATTGCACTAATTCAATAAAATAAAATAAAAACGAAAAAGCGAATCTTTTTTTAAACAAATCTTAAAAATTGAACGCTCTCCGGTTTCAATAGACGAGCAGGGCTGAACTAGATACTTTAATAAAATAACCCGAGACGAATTCACGCAGCGCCCTAGCCCCAAACTAAGCAAAGCTTGTGCTATAGGTGCTTTTAATATATACTTATTATACATAGAGACCCGTCACAGAAATTAAATTCATCAAAATGGCGGAGGTCTACAGCTCACAGAGCTCTTAGTAATGTAGCAAAGCATAACCGAGCAAGTAGGTACCTATATGGTCGCATGTTTGCGTCTAAGCAAATATATTGTAATTTTACTCCGTTTTAGAACAGGAAATTCGCTAAGCACAACTTACTTTTGCACCACCGTGGTATCCAAACGCAAGTACATAGTTTAGTACACTAATTCACCCTCCCGAACAAAACGAAAACATACGGAAAATTCAAGCATTCCGTTCGCAACTGAGCGGCAACTGTACTGCACAACCGTTATCTAAAGCAAATTCCTAGGGCTTAAAAAGCGCAAAGAGCAGCAGTGCTAGCAAGTGCACTTCAAGCATAAATATAAACGTTATCGTTCTTAAAGCGAATGAATATGAACACACTGGTGACTCTCCATTAAATTACTTATGATAGGTACGTGACAAATAGTGCAGTTCCAAAAATGTGTGGACTTGAAATTAAAACAAAAATATTTATAAATTAAAATAGAAACCATATAGAATACTGCTTCCAATCAATAAAATTAAGCAGAGTGTTAACTTAGTTTGCTATCACACACAAGTCACAATTTGGGAGGAAACAGCTAGGAAACTCAAGTTACTAGAAGATCCAAACTCACCGTATCCGAGAACACACATAACTTATGGAAGTTGCAATTGATTGAACAAACAGCATCTAGACTTCTCATGGGCTTACGTCACAGTACATTACAAAGCAGTAATTTAACTAAGCTCTGTTATCGTTACGCTACCGAGCCGCGCCGCCCCGTTCGTCCAGGGAAGTCTCCGAGGGCATAGTAGGAATATTAGTGGATATGGCTCCAATCAGTAGTTTTAGTAAATGCATGCTGTGCTAACTTCGAGTAGGGTAAATCCTAGTAAGTTAGTTTAAATAAGTTATTGTTAGTATAGACTAAATGGATTATACCCAGTTTTGTTAGCCAAATTAAAAAAAATCAGGGTGAGCCCCACATAACCCCGTTGCTTGCCAGGCACGAGGTATGCGTAAAAAGCATTATCCCTGCACAAAAGAAATACCACAAAATAGAGCTACTGACCGACACTCCTTGACGACCTCCGTGGTTAGACACTGTATTACTGACGACCTACGTGTTTGAGTGGCTTTGTACACCGGCTTTCAAGGTGTCGCCATCTCTGAGGTCCGGGGTTCGATCCCCGGTTGGGTCAATTTAGAAAACGATCTTTTCTATATTGGCTCAAGTCTGGGTGTTTGTGATACCACCGTTGTCTCTGATTTCCATAATACAAGTGCTTTAGCTACTTACTTTGGAATCGGAGCAATGTATGTGATGTTGTCAAATATTTATATTTAATATTTTAGTATATAGCACTCGCTACTGGCTGGTTACTGGGCCGCACTGCGAACCTTGCTTACTATCATAGCGACAAGTGGCCATGTGAGTGCGCTGATTCCGACGTTTGTATGTAGTTGTGTTACTGCTTTAACTTTATTTATTCTATGCTCACGTGGCATTTGAGCTGAACCAATATCTAGGTATCTCGTAAGTTCATGCTTTCGTTCTCACTTTATATTGGGTATCTGAACTTTCTTTAACAGTTATTACCGTGAAGTGTTTAGTAGGTATAAGTCTTTCCAGATTTATCTGTATGTGTTATCTGTAAAGGTGTAAAATAAATAACAGGAAATCGGATACTGCTGTTTCTGTAAGATAAAACCTTTTTTGAAATGTTGTAATTTCGTTTAAGTTTACCAAAAGCTTTGTTTAGCTTTAATTAGCAAATAAAGGTATTATTGTTGAAATCTTGACGCGATTAGTAGGTCTCAGTTTTAACGATTTATAAGAGCTAAATAAAAAAAAAACAAATAGTAAGTGTTACCAAAATTACAGCATTTCAGTTTTATTTGTTCAGAATTAGGGTGATTGTAGTAATCTGTAGGTACACTATTTCGATAGTAGATTTTTATGCATCTCGTAATCATTAAAACTCATCCTATCAACGATCCAAAACTTTACGGTTTCTCAACTTGTATGCACTATGTGAATTAAAAAAGTTCGATATCGGAATTCGGAATCCACAGTGAGCTTTAGTTGGCATTCTGTAATCTAAAAGTTCCTGAGGCGTTAGTAACTTCAAAAGTATCATTGAAGGGAATATATGGAGTAGTCAAACAGTACGAATAAAAGTAGTGACATAGTTACAAAACATAGGTACTTTTTTGACATCGGAAAACTAGTCAAATGTTGTTTTGCACACTTCAAAACTAATTGTTTTGGTGCTTAACCTCACAATATTGTTTCTCTCTTAATGTTATTGTATGTCAACAATTTATCGTAATACGCTCTTCCGAACCATCCGTTTTCATACGTTTCTAATTCGAATTTCATTAACGGACTCGCATTGCTGGCATTTCGTACCTATTCACAAAGGTAAGATAATTATGTCTCTTACTTAAGGACTGAACCGCAAAGCCAGAGACGCTTTACTCATTAATGGCTAGGGATGCTCGGCCTCAGTCATTAATTATATTAGTCAGACCTTTCCCTCATAGCATTACTATGTGTACATTTAGTCACTCTTATTAATTACACGTTGATTGGTCAAAACGGCGAAGTAGGTAACTTACCTAATAACGTAATTAGTTTCTTTCATCCATTATTTCTACAAAAAGCCTAAAAATTTTATTATTAAAACGTAGACCATTGTTTTGCAAAAAAACTACAAAAACTAGGTGACCATCAGCCATTTTTAATATCCCCACTGCTGGGGCACAGCCCTTCCTTATGGGTGGATAAGGAGGATGGGTCATGACCCACCATGCGAGCCAAATGCGGATTGGTAGGTGCTAACGACTGCAAATATAGCCGGGACGAACGGTTTAACGTTCCTTCCAAAGCACGGAGGAGCTCGAGATAATATTTTTTTGGTCACCCATCCCATGAGCGAGCCTTGCGAAAGTTACTTAAACTCCGCACCACCGAGCTTCTCCTTCAAAAACTAGTTACTATACCTTAAAACATTCAGCTATTCTAATTCAAAACGTGCAAGTACACGTTGTTCTCATACCAGACATAAACAAAACATACGCCCTCGTAACTCCGGCACGGTCACCTATCTAAGAGACCATAAAATTCTTTCCTTTCCACGTTACCAAAGCAGGAGGGATCATAAATATGTATAGTGGGAATCAAGCATGCGTCGCGTATAAAACGCCGCCGAAAATGCGATCTCACGGGAGAAGAAGTCACTATGCGCAGAAATTCTACGAATGGATGTGCTACAAACTTTTTGTCAGAAGAAACTCCTTGACTATGAACAGATAACAAATGTTGGTATACGTTGAAAAAAAATTTTGTTCCATAATTACTTCATTATTTTTAGGGTTCCGTACCAAAATGGTAAAAAGGAACCCTTATGGTGCGACTCAGTCTGTCTGTCTGTCACAGCTGGATATCTCCTGAACTACTAATGCTATCAACTTTGAATAGTTAGTAGAAATTTGGAATAGTTTTAGATGGCGTTTTCCCAACTATTTTGCAAATAAGAGAGAAATACATTATTTATATTTTTTTTTGCAACAGGGACTGAAAGGAGGTCTTAAAAATTTAGTGAGGCTACGAGGGCATATGGGGTATCATATGAAACAGCGCGAGTTTGCATAGAGAAAAATCTGAAATTATTTTATGTGATAGAAGTTGATGTAAAGACTACAGGAAAAATAAAACGGTGTCTCTAAATAGTAAACTTTTTCAGAATGATGATGGAAAGGACGGAACCCCCGGTGCGCGAGTCGGACTCGCTCTTGACCGTTTTTTTAATGCAACAAATTGTAATATAACAAGCTACTAAAAGAAAAGTTGCTTTATAAACAAAACAAAATAACGTTACACTTAAAACGTGTTACAAAAAACGAGTCGCATACCTATTCCAGTAGCTGTATTTCGTTACACAGCCAACTCGCACCCGGTTTATTTGCCGCTATTTGCATAGAAACGTTTTTTGTGGGCGTCCTTATTTGTATAGTGGATAGGTGGAGAAAGCTTCCGCGCTTACCGGGTATACGTCGCCGGCAGATTTGTTTGAATTGAATGTAGTGTGTACTGTGGCTTTTATTTTACTCCTTTTAGTATGACGACCTCTTTGCTCGGGTTTTCTCGCCCCAAATAGAAGCAGCTCGAAAATTTAAAGGGAAATTGTAGCAAACATTTGATAGCGCCTTACGTGTATTATAATATTAAGAGTCTTTTTGTACCGATTTAAAGGTATATTTCAGTATTTTTTCCACAAAGTTAACTAACAAAGTTTGATTTTTAAATAATGATTATTATGTAAAACTTTCAAGGAAGGATTTCATTTTTAATAGGTTTGTTTTTTTAAGGTAGTTCTTTACAAAATAATAAGACTCCGTAATATATTGTCAATTCATTGAAATCACTTTTACGGAAGAATACATTTTATTGCACATGAATTTGTTTTTCGGTTTTTAGTCAATATCAGTTCATCCAATAACAAGCTTAAAAATCCAAGCACGACTCCACACTATTTTTTTTTAACTTGTATGACGTATTTTTCTTCTGGAAATAAAACCTCACAGAACCACAGAATTCACAGTGTGTTTGCTGGAATATGGTTAGATGTACGCTATAATTTCAAATGTCTTAATCCTGGCAGTCGCATGCACCCGTCCAAATGAGACCATATCTTCCCTGAGGATCTTCGTATGCAGCCCCACGTTTGCATATGCAATATTTCTCTTTTCTTTACTGCCACTTTAAAAGTTTGCAGGTGCAACATTCTACTCTCATAAATAAATTACTAACTTAACGTCTTTTATATAAAATTCCTTCTTCACCGTAAATAACGTGCATATTTTACCAGGCATTGCGCAGTAATCGAATCTTGGCTTTATGTTAGATAGCAAAAACGACTGCAGACATATTAAAACTTTAATACCCATGTTTTCGGTCTTAACAATAATATCAAATATACAATTATCTTGTATTGTGTTTTCACAAAAGTAACTACAGGATTCCCCTAAAAATTTCATTTGTTTCTTACAAAAAGTGAAGCGAACTCAAGAAGGCTTGAACAAAATTGCATGAAGCAATAAGCAGTTGGAGTCAGCTCCAGAGATTTAATAAGGAATATTCCCGCATTCTAATTTTGTTTACATTGTTTAATTCGCGCCGTAGACGGCCACGGCTGCCCTTTCTTTATCCCCGGTGTTTGTACAGTAATCCCTTGAAAATTAATTACCTCGACCAAGCTTCTAGGTATAGCCACCGTTGCGTAGATTAGACCTACCGGGCTTATTGCAATATTAAGTTGAGTCGCCGAGAATTCTAATACAAGCATTTAGGAGGTAATTCTTCCTAAAACCAAATACGTCAGTAAAGGTGATTAAGACTAAGAAACACTTAAAGATTTATTTAATTTTTATAGTGTTTCTTTGTATAATTGTGTACCGAAAACGTTGCATCTATTTGCTTACTTATAATATTCTAATCAAGATTTCCTATGTTTTTTTCCTAAAGCAGGTATATATTTCGTTTTGTTTATAAATAAATAAATATCTATTTTTTTTATGATTTACAATTGATCGTGTACATTGAATAGGTACACGATAGATTTTGCATTACACAACACCTTAGACTTTAGAGCCTCGAACTAACACGTTTCCATCAAACTTTGGGCACTTTGCACTAACTTTTCAATAATTCACTTGATTTGATGTAATTTTCGTAAGAAACCGCATGTAAGTATACTTGCGGCCAGAGGGAGGTTTCTTGTTACAGCCATTGGATTCAATCTAAATAAAGTAATGCACTAAAATTAAAGTAGGAGGGTATGAGAAACAGATTTTTGTTACGACTTACATTTCCCTTTTCCCAACCATCATTATACGAGAACTAAACACCATCAACTAAAAAAACTTAATAAACTTTGCTTTGTTCCAAATAAACAGCAGTTTCAAAATGATACGATTAACATACCTATATACATTTTCACATTAAAATACAATTTGTTCCACATTGCAACGCATTTTTTGCTGAAAACAATCCCGATCTTCACAAGCCAATATAAACTATCTTCTTCATATCATACAATATGATCTTTATCGAGTAGTAGACAGCGATTTCTCAACTAGTTGAAATTTATTTTACTTACCCATTGAAAGTAAACTTTGTTAATTATTGTAATGGAAAATGACGTCACTTTAAATGCTGACCTTAATTTTGACGACTGTATGAAATATACAGGAAGAAAAAAGCAGCCCTTGATGAGTTTCTTGCCGGTTCTTCTCGTTACAAGGTTACTCGCTTAGGGTTTGCAAACCGATGGCGTAGCTTCTTTGACATTCACAAGTGCTTGTAACAGCCTAGACTGAATAAATGAGTTTTGAATTTTGAATTAATCATAACTCGTTTCACACTGTATCTAATGCCTTTCCCTTACCCAGAGTCCACCAATATAACTATATCCCCTAGGATAGCGATACCTGGAGCTTCTTAGTAGCTTCCGTGCCTGAAAGGGTGTGTGGTCAGATTGGGCTCCCTAAACTTACCTTGGAAACCAATTTGTTAAATATTTACCAACCCCGTGAACCCCGTTTTCCTAAGGAGCTTTTAATGTTTCTGCTCATAATAAGATTACAGTGAGAGCGATACGTATAATAGGGGTACTACTCAGGGGTTTCTGGTAAGGTGGTTGGATTATTATAAGCTTATCTTTGCTAAATCTAATTGAGAATTTGCATTCATATTACTTGAATATTTGCATCAAATTTTTTGTAGTTAAGATATTCGGAGTGTGATGACTGTCTCAGTTCACTAAAATTCAAGTTTCTTTTGGTTGTCTATCAATTAACTGTCTAAAATCTTGCTTTGGACGACCAACATATAAATAATGATAAATTATGACAATCTTAGGTCCGGGCTTCAGTTATTGGAAAATTGAACGTAGGTAATAAATTTTTTGGGTGATTTCTAAATGCTATATTTATCTTAAGTCCTCTTATTTATTATCATATGAACCGCACGTTATTCATGAATAATGTGCAGTTCATATGATAATATGTAATGCAATGGCATTAGCCCATGCGCAATGGGCTTACTTAATTATTGCTCGAAAGTGGCCACTTTGCCAACTACTTCTACTACGAACTTTATATTACTGAGGTTATTATTATATTGTTGGTAAATAAACTATAGAACCTTAGCTTCAATCTACAGATGTGAATTTTCAATAAATTATGTAAGTAGGTACTTAGCGAGCAATTTATAATTAAGATGAGGGCGCCACTTTGAGGTATTCAGAGCCCTTAAACATTTTGTTAATTAACTTAAAAGATTTAACATAAACTGCTGATTTGTATTAAAATTAAAATCAAACGGAACAGAAACAATATAAAATAAGTAAGGATAACATTCATTTGTTCTGTCTGGAAGTATAATCTAGCAAAAGATACCTGTATAATAACAAATTACACAGCATTACGCTTTCCAGACAGTGTAATAATAACATACATAGTAACAGTAAAAGTAAATTAAATTAGAATAACAAACTTCGACTGGCTGGTGTTTTATCTTCGTCCACCTGATGCAGCGGGAAAAAAATTCAACATTCTCCCGAAAAAAGTTAATTAATTACGTATGCAAATTGACGAAAAAGTCGCACCGAGCCGTGGCGCGCGATTTATACTGAAACCGTGCGATAATATCATAAATAAAATATTTAATTAATAATTTATCAAAATGTTTTTTTATAACTAGTTATTTTTACATTGAAAGCTTGATTATTATTTCATTTCTGAAGTAACGAGCAACTATACTTTATTGTAATACCAAATTATTGTCAAATAATCTAATTTAATTTAATCTAAATGAGAAATAACTAGATAAATAGTTTTATTGAGTAATGACTATTTTTAATGATTTCTCGATTACCTAACAATCGTTGGGTAACAACAACAAGCAATCGCTTAGAACAAATTTTCTGCGATAAAGCTGCCGATCATTTACAACCTGGAGACAACAATGCGACAATAAATTAAATGTCGTATAGCTAAGAACGCTCCCAGTCTCATAAAAAAAATTAAAAATATCCAATTGTTTAGTTACTAGAAATATTTTACAATTACTGTTTTCAATACTATTTCAATGTTGGTGTTATGAGTTTGTTTGAAATTTTTTTTTTAATTCTTTCCTAGGAGGTTTTAAAATACTCCTATTAACTAGTGTCTTGACGTATTGTCGTCTCCACCCCGTATATTATGTTTATTGACTATTAAAATGGTATCTGTTATCTAAAGTATATTTATATCGATTAACATCTATTTCTATCGATTAATTTATTACACCCTTAGTACGATAGGAGATAATGAGATTGTACGAAGCACGTACCGACGGCTGATTAAATCATTGCGATGGAAAAAATGGGGATCTTTAATGACTCTGATGAGGTCATATACTCGCGGCCAGTCAATTTCCATCAACTGGTGATGGGAAACGAATAACAGTTCTTGGTGGATAACGTTCAATTTAGTTAGTTGGCTGTTGATGTTAGAGTCCTACCTATTATTGAAATGTTTATTATTTTAGTTTGTAAAAAAATTGTTGGTATGTCTTCTTAATTTTATATTTTCTTACCCTATCTGTTGTTTTATTTGGGTGAAATGGTTCCGATTAGGGAGACTGATCCCCCCTTCTAATTATTTTATTTTATTTTATTTTATTTTACAGGTTTTAGGAAAACTTACAGCTACTTATTACACATAATCGATGGAATAATTACTGAGGGCCAATTACAAGTTTCCACAGATAAAAATTGATTGATAAGATGAGATTGCTATTGATAGAAAAACATATTACACTCCGTGGGCATCATGTAAAAATCACAAAAAATCAAAAAAAAAAAAAACAAATAAAAACCCAATGGAAAAAAAAGAAATACTTACAAAAAATTAAATTAGATTTTAAAGAAGTTATTATTCAGTCTACGTTTTAATTTAGATCCTGAAGTATTAAATAAATCTTTATCAACATTTGCTTTTGCCAAAAAGTTGAATAAATTACATGCTTTAACAGAAAATGCGTTTTGCCTATACTTAGTTTTCACTTGCGGTAAATACAGTAGTTGGGGTTTCTGAGCGACTTCGAGTTAGTGCGCAGTCTTATGAGTTCAAGCAGATCTGAGCAGTCTATTGTGCCATTCACTATGTTTAAAAGATATGATAGGTCAGAAGTATTTCTTCTTTCGTACAGAGGAAGAAAATGAAATTTGCGACATCGTGCCATATAGTCGGGGAGATAGATCCCAGCGCGATACTGTAAATATTTAAGGAATTTCTTTTAATAATAAATACCCTATCTGTTTTAGGTAGATAAGAAATCTCAAACCAAATAAAACTGTACTTTGATTCAGAAACGACTCACCAAAAATCTGACTAGTCGTCACAAACAAATCAGCCGACGTTTCAGAATCCTTTCATTTCGTGTCGCGTCGCGTTTTTCATGTATACGAGAATGCGACCAGAGCACGCTCGTTACACGTCATTAAGCGATACTTTACGGCAGACGGCTCTCGAGACTGCCTACCCCCTCCATATGCCTAGTGCTGGATAGAGCGACTGGAAGAGACTGGGTGAAGATCTTTGCTAAAAAATAGTTTTTAATTAGTCACTACAGTATGTAAATGTTTTATTACAGCATGTACATATTTTTTTTAATTTAATATTAGTATGTTAAATTTATAATTACAGAATGTAATTAATTTGTATTATTGTAAAATGTAATACATTTGTTTTTTATAATTTTACAATATGTAATTTGTTTAATTACAGTATGTAATTTGTATAATTACAGTATGTAATTTGTGTTCTAAAACGTTTCCTTAGTTACTATTTGTATCGGAATGTTTTCGTTTAAAATTGATGAATGTGATAGTTCTAAATTTCTATACCGACCTACATGAAAATTATGATAATGCATTTTTTAGGTTCCATGTTTTATATTTACTTTAGATATGTTTTGTATCCACTTTGTGGACGTAGTAGATTAGTTAATTGAATCTCAAAATTAAAAGATAAAACCAGTGAGCTTCATATCCCATAAATAAATATTGGTAAACATACTTCAATGAATGAAATAAAACATATTAACTACATTTTAATTTCTTGTGACACAGGCATAAATGCACTCCAAAATCAATAAAGAAATGATAAATTGGACATGGTATTAACACATCTAGTAAGAATTTGCATCCCCAATCGAGACTCACTAAAATGATTTTTGCAGACTTCCAAAGGCATTCTGTGTGACATGGTAAAACACATTTGGCACCATGATATGCAGAACTATTCTGTTCAAATTCATCTCGAATCAGACTACCTTGTCGCATCTATGATAGTAAGCACATGTAATATTGAAATGCATAATATACCGAAGACATTATCAACGTGTGAACGCAATCCTGTTTATACATTGATTTCTATTTTACAAAAATCGTACATTCTGAAATTGAAAACGTGTACTGTAAGAATTCGTAGTATAAGTAACTATTACTTATACTACGAAATCAGCGCAAAAGCTGATGTTATGTAAACTTAGAATAGGATCACATATGCAGTCTAGACTTTTTGTCGCAGTCTTGAGACTTTTCGTCGTTTTTATAAACAGATCACGTGTTTTTCTACGTGTAGGTACACAATGTCCAGAGAGTTCCGTTTTGTGTTACCAACCATACACTACTAAAACTTTAATATTAACTTTGGAATATAAACCAGAAATATTTGATTGAATCAGGCATTACTTGGCGGAAGTCCCAAACCATTGTGAAAAGAGAAATATATGTAGCTTACTCCCGCAAAAATATATGCAGGATGCACCGCCCGCCCGACCGCAAAAAAATGCACATGCACACCACAAAAATATCAGTGCACAATACTTACTACTACACCGAAACGGTGTTGGTTCACGCACGATCTAACTCCTGAGGATGCTCCGGGTTGGGGCGAAACACGTGTAGAGTAGTCTAATTGGTGAAGGTGCAAGGTGTGTCGCTGTCATGCTAAATGCAAGTATTGTGCACTGATATTTTTGTGGTGTGCATGTGCATTTTTTTGCGGGCGGGCGGGCGGTGCATCCTGCATATATTTTTGCGGGAGTAAGCTACATATATTTCTCTTTTCACAATATAAACCAGAAACTTTGAATTACGTTCCAGACTCAACTTTATAACTCAAATGCGAGACTCATCTAACGTGATTTTTTTGTCGAAAACCTACTTATTAAATAAAATCCCGACCATAGCTTAATTTCTACGAATGTCGTGTCGCGTATTAATTAAGCCTTAAAATATTGAGTTCCATCGTGGAGGGCCCTAAATGTGCATGTTCGTTAAAATTATTTTTGTTGAACTATTTTTCCATCGTTCGAAATTTTGTTGCAAGTGTAAAAAATTCATGAGTATTTTTTCATTTCAAGAACAACTTTACCACTTACTCATAAATACTGTACTTGCATCATTTAAATGTCTTTGTTGAATAATGTACATGTACACATAACTTTTAAATATAAAAAACATATCGACACTTCGTTGTAAGTAAAGTGTAAAGTAATATGTTGAAATATTTACTGACAATTCTCAAAGAAAATCCATACGTATCACAGTACGTATTATAGCTCAATTTCCATTATCCAGTAAAGTTTTCAAAGTATTTCAATAATAGGTACTCTACCACTAAGTTTGATTGTGAAATACGGAATATGAAACAAAAAATACGGAGTATACAAATAGTTTCTCTCATTCCCTTATGTAACAGATGCAAGCCGGTGGTGCTATGGGCTCAAAAGGTTACATTTCTTTCGCGACATACTTTTAATGCAACATCGTATTCAGCTGGGAACTAGCGATGAATGTCTCTTAAACAATATTTTTAATACAAAATGTCTAGGCGCTGAGTAAGAATGATACTTGTTATTTTATGATTTATTTAAATTATTTTTATCCACACTTTAAATAAATCAACTCACAACTGTATCCTAGCTACATTCCTACAACACTTTATTTTATTTTTATTTTGTTTATTATATGGACAGCAAAACAAATAACAATCATATTACAAACAGATAAATATTTAACAGTAAATTTCTGTATACCAGATTGAAATCCTACTTATGTTGATACATCATTCCTCACACTTACAGGTTATATTTTATGATGATAAACATTCAGATAAAACATGTTACTGACGCTTTCTAATCATGAAGGAGCTCTTAATAAGTAGTTAGGTCATTCATGTGAACCAGCCTTTACAAAAGTTTAGCAACTACCGCAAAGGCTCCACATTCGCAGACAGAAAACGTCTCTCTTTTAGCACATGCAAACTACTTAAATTATTTTAACAGCTCGTGAGCACCACAGCCTATACGTTTTCAGTATGCATAACGACAAAATGTCCTACCGAACATAGGTAATTTGGCTATTATGATTCCGGTAATGCACAGAAACTTTACAACCACACCTCCTGAATCAGGCCGCAGTTTCACAAAATATAAAGAATACAGAAAATCCGCTCGAAACAAATCACACCTCACGCTCACGCACACATAGACCTTTCGTACAGGCAATCTCAGGCCATGTCAAGCTATATTCAGTACTGAAAAAGTTACTAAGGAGTTCCTAGCGCACCAAAACAAATGACAAAAGCGTTTTTGAATACGGCCAGAGCGGCCCTTCTGTCTCAAATACACAGACTTTATATTTTGAGGCAGAGTTCTGACATTACGAGTCCTAAATTAATATGAATCTCTAATTGGAGCGTCACACGTGTTGCGAGCTCGCAACTTTCCAGACTACGCCAAATTGGATAAACATGTGCAACGAACGGAGGCCTTTCGGTGTAACACACGGGTGAATATTCGATCAAAAAGTAGGAATTCAATGTCAACACTAATTAGTGTGGAGAGGTAGAGTTCGAATGTAAAGAGGTACCCCGGTAACTAATACACTGTTCCTCGATAACGTAAGCCATATTTTAATTCAGAAATTTCACGCATATAATGAAGAAACGTGTTAGAGTTGGTTGATAATCTACATTTTTGGTAGCATATCAAGCTTTCAGAGCTCAAACACGTTCCGGATGCGTTCCGGCCGATCTCAGATCGCTGCGATCTATACGATTGGGATCGGAACGCAACCAGTGTGGAAGGGATAAGAGGACTCCATACATCGCATAGATCGCAGCGATCTGCGGATCGGATCGCATGACCGGAACTCATACTGTGTGTTTGAGCTTTAATTAAAATATTTTCCACAGAAAATTCCGCCCGCCCCATCGTTCCATCCCCACTTTCTTAAACGAAGATTAAATATATTCTTATCTCTCTTTCAAATTGCACTTGTCTCTCATATTTTCACCTTTCACTACGAAATATCTGTCCGTATATTCGTGCGATAATAGGGCAGCTCAAGCGCTAAGAAGCTCCGTATGTTTTTGCCCAACAACAGACGCTCTCAAATGAACACGGCTTATGGTAATGATAAGAGGGATGTTTATAGCGCAAATGACAGCAGTAAAGATAAATAGAACTTCTGAAGTTATCATAAGATACCACGCTGCGTAACAATGTAGCTCGATTATGAAAACACTCGCTCACAGTGAAGATTTCAACGTTTAGTTCCCCTACCTAATGTTTCTCGTAATAACTATTAATACTATAGAAGGTAATATTCCATAATCTTCCCTTATGTAAACTTACACTTCTGTACTTAAGTTGTCAATAAATATTGTCTGTATGTCTATCATAGAATGTTTTGTTCAAGTAATTTGTAATATAAAGTACCACACGATATAATGTAGTGATTTACTTACTGACACTTAACTGTCTAAAGCCAAGTTAAATGTCAAATAATCGCTATAATTATCTAATTCTTATCGTGTCTCGGTGCTAAACGCTGTTTATAAAAAAGGGGTCAGTATATTCGTGACTTTGATAGAACTTCTCCTGCTGTTACAAAACTTATAGCAACATTGACTATGCCATTAAGATTCACCATCGAAAAAGTGATTAAGAAACCAATTCAGAATTATGCGCCGGGTTGAAACTAAGATGAATTGCATTGAGGAGCGGAGTGAAAAATGCACTAATTCCGAAGTAACGTTGGCTTGAAGGCTAGAGTGCAATTCGTTCTCATTAGCCGGGGCAGCGCCTTTCTCATAACATGATGAAATCTCTACAGGCTGTGCGATTCAAAAGTTGTAGATTTTTAACATTTGTAAGGTAGTTTGAGGAGCTCGGTGGCGCAGTTTAGCGCCTGGCCCTGCGATTGCGGAGGTTAAGCAGCCTTCACAAGTCATAGGATGGATGACCAAAATTTTATTATTTCGACTTCCTCCGTGCTTCGAAAGGCACATTAAGCTGTTGGTCCTGGCTGCCTTGGCAGTCGTTAACGCCCACCAGCACACATTGGGCCTGCGTGGTAGCTAATCCTCCTTATCCACCCATAAACTTCAAAGACTTGTCCCCAGGCAGTGGAGGACATTAAAAATGGCTGATGACAAGTTAGTTAAAACCATGTAGCAAAAAGGATGTACTGTTACTAAATAGAAAAACCACTAATACTAAATAATTAAAAAAACATGACTCAGTTTTAATATTACCTAGTTAGGTTCTTATCAAAATAGCTTATGAAAGGATATTTGACAGAGCTATCAATTTTAATATGTCAACTAAATTAGGCACAAATAGCTAACAGTATTTTATCAGGGTATTTTATTATTTTAAATTAAAGGAGATCATTCATTCTGGGCCTTTCTGGAAGTACCGGCCAACGAAAAAAAATGGTACCTATTGTTAGATTGCATTGCATTTGGAGCAATATTAATGTCTAACAGTAAATCAGTCTTTGGCATTTAGCGATATTAAATTTATCAATATGGCAGCTCTAGAGTACATAATTAATGGCTTTTTTTGTACCGGGTTATACTACTACCAACCACTTCATGGGCTAACGTTCAGATAAAATCTTCTGCATTGTAGAAAATTAATAGAATTTTAAAGTAATAAAATCTTTCCAAGCTTCGAATCAACGATATTTTGATATTATTACCCACAATATATTTTTCATTTCTTGATAATTATTTATATTAGACTTTTGGGATTAAAAGTTTAAACTTTTTAAAAAATAAACTTATTTATCAAAGATAATTATAGCCTTAGCAATACTGCAACAATGCCATCAGATTATTATGATGCAATTCCCACAATCATCATTATTTTCTCTCTTCTAACGACTTCAGCGAATTTTGAGTATAAACGCTATTTTGCTGTGAGTGTGATAGTTTCGTACAAAACAAAATGTTTAAGGAGAATGAATAACATTTGCCTTTATAGTGAAGTTGGTAGCACGTTAGCTGTGAACCTCGCCTAAGTGCTAATAATATCCTAGTCGTTTTCCTTATCATTAACAACTTATTATAATCGTAGCAGATGCCATTCTATTTAATTAGGTTCTGCTAAAATTACTATACAGAATAAACAGCAGCCTGGAATGTTAATTAAATAAACCTTAAATTCTGGTACAATTTTGCTAATGAATATTAATGTTATTACCACTTTAATAATTTAGTATAATGTAGGTATTAACTTTTACATTACCTATCTCTATAAGTACCTAATAATATTTCCAGTTACTAAGGTATGTGTGCATAAAATTGTATCATTATTATTTTAAGCTCCACATTAAATGACAATTATTTAATGTTATTAAATGGTGATTTGGTGTAATTATATTAATTATGAATAGATAACATAAAATTATAGAATGCATTTATACCTTATATTATTTAAGTATACGTCACACATAATTTAATTTATTTCAACTAATCGTTTTACTATTCAAAGTTTGAAATTAATTACAAATTATTTGAAATGTAGCTTTTAACATGACAACTTATTACTCCATATAATGCATTGCATTTTGTTTTATTTATTATGTAAATTCGACAATTTTCGTTTAAAAAGTCTCGTTGAGTTGTCACGTTTTACAAATCACTTGAACAGCAGAGCAGCCGTTTAGAAGCGTTTTGATGCTGCTTCGCTCACCATCATCAATCATTGCAGTCGAGTAGAGTTGTTTAAAAAGTGGCTCACACAATTTATCACGCCAAGCTAATTACCGTGACTTTTTGAGGCTCGATTTTTAGACTCAGGGGAATGTTTGTATTATGAAAATGTTTGAGAGATATGCTTTTTTAACGTTACAGTTTAAAACGTACACGGTTTGGAATCTATTTCTTTGCAATGCAATGTGAATAAAATCATATATTATGCATTCCTGTTGTGCAGCAAACAAGGTACGCCGAGTCTTATTTCTATATCAACACGATTGTAGATTGTCAATTATTTAATGTATCTACTACTGGGGTAGGCCTTTCTTATAGAAGTAGCCTTGGGACCAATGCGGATTGGTGGGTGAACTATTACAGAATACTATCAACTTTGTGTAACTCACACCATTGTTATGAGGCAGTTGAAAAATTATAACCCCTTTTAAAAAAAATGCAGTATTAACCTAACTTGAAGCACGTTTTACAAACACGTCACTCACTTCCGTGTAGCGTGATTAATAGCGTGAGACTTTAACGACAAAAAATGTTGAATCGTTCGAGTTCACACAGAATTCAAGATTTTTCATAAAATTATTATTCATAGCACGACAACCCCTACTGTTGTAATGGTGACATTAATGACAAAACTTATGAACCGTTCTGAAAAACTGTAAATGATATGATAAAAAGTAAAGGTATTTGTCATATGCTTCAAGCTTTATACATTTTTGAGCTTTTCATGAAATAAATGAAACCAAAAGTTAGAACTTTTTGGGAAATAGTTAATTAGGACACTGAAGTTGTATGGCTGTGTCTCTTGCCATTTTCTACAAATTAGTAGAGTTTTCGTTTTCATACATAAATGGGTACGGAGGGCCTATTACGAAAAACATTGCGATAAGCGTACGATGTTGATTCCACTCCGTGAGATTATCAGGTTAAGGTAAATCAAGTAAATCGATCAACGAACATCGTCCGACTATCGTGATTCTTTTTTGTAAAAGGCCCTCTGATTTCTGCATTACTTCAAAAAGCTAGTTTTTGCTATTGGTACCATTTTTAGTTGTCTGGCAAAAGGCCATGAATGGCATCTTTTTAATATCAAATTTAAAAAAATGTTTTCGATAGTTTTTATGACCATAAAAATGTGAAGTATTGTGAAATACCAACTCCCAATTCATTAGAGATCAATTTTCCATTCATAGACTTTCCATTCCAATATTCGTTATAACCGTATTGTCTATTGAACAATTTATTCGTCGCGCATTCTTCCAACAAAAGTCATAAACAAAATAAAATACAGGCGTTTGCCTTTCAACAGACCTGCGAATAGAACAAAAGGGTCACTCATAGATTCAACTTTTTTGGGTCGCTATCATTTTCTGTTTGACAGGATCGATTCATACGAATAGATGGGAGCGGACGCTTTTTGACATGCAAAAGGAATCATAACAGGGACATTGTCGCCGGCATACGTTCCGATGGGTCCAAGGTCGCGTCCACACTTATTCTTATCGAATGAGTTACTCATAGAATCACAAAATCAGTATAAAGTATAAAAGTATTTACTGAAAATGTATGTTTTGAAAATAACATCATAAATAGTCCCATTAAAAATGATCACTTAAATATTCTATTCGGAAAAAATATTTAACATTAACGACCGGTAATTATATTACTGGATAATCAGGTTTTTTTTTATAATATTATATTTATTTAACAATCTAAAGGCTACTTGGCTAAAATTTGAACAATAAATGACAGAAATCAATACAGACCTAAGTGTAAACTATGAATGCACATTAGACTAAGTATACCACCGGCAGTTTTAATACTCCCTCAGTAATACAACTTCCAAGAGTTATTTCAAGTTGTTATATAGCTTAGAAATTGATATTTATTACGTCGCTCCACTGTGTTACTCGTGCAGGGACCTTTAGATGTATGAATATTGTATGAACTGGCCCGTTGGGGCATCTCACGGATAAACGTCCGCTTTAAAACGTAAACGTTGGAATTTTTCAGTAACGCCGGAGATACTTTTAGATGTGCCAGTGTTGCACTAAGGTCGAAACGATACTGAATAAGTAAAATACCAGTAATTGAAATATTTGATGATTCTCCTCAAAGAAACCAGCATAATATTGAGCCAATAATTTATTTTGAAACAATAAGTTTATGCTCCAAATTACTAAAATATCCTTATAGTTTAGTGACAACACTAACAAATGAAAACGCACAAACTATAGGTCCAAAATCAGTTAGTCTACTTTTATTATTAGTAAGTATTCATAAAAGCAACACTAAAAACATAATACATTGTTGAAGTTCAATGTTTTTTGCATATAATTGATAAAATTTTTAACTTTCACCAGTTTCACTAAGAGTTTTATAGATAAAATCATTTTACTCTCTTTCTATTAACACACAAAATATACATCATTTCCTATACAATGATACAATTATTGTATCTAAGTTGCAAGTGCTTTTGTAACCAAAGATTTACTTTAAGTCCTTATTCCTTCTCTGTAAAACACACAGCGCAGTATCACACCAGCGACTTGGATTACTTGCAGTGCTTAGAATTCCTAAAGATATTCTGCAATCCGCATAAGAAGCCTAAATAGTCTTGACCTGCATTTTAAGCGCAGAGCTGCAGAGTAAATGTTGGCTTGTGTTAAGCCTAATGGAAACTAAATGACGTTTAAGAAGAAATTTAGTTTGTGAAGGCTGAAAATAAAACTTTGCTTTAAACAAACTTCGGTATAAAAAAAAACTTTGTTTTTTTTAGTTTGAAGTACAAGAATAGTATTTAGCTAAAAGACGTCATAATGACGGTGGTAGGATAAAAAAAGAATTGACGATTAAAAAATGCTTATTATGTGAGCTTATTTGAATAAAGAATTTTTCAATTTCAATTTTCAATTTCAATTTATTTTACAAAGTCATTGGTGTGTCAGCTGAGTATAAGACATGCAATTTATTTAATTGTTTTAAGTTAGTTTGATATTTTTCTGTAGTTGCTTTTATGTTTCTTTAGAAACAAATGGTACTATTATGCATGTAGAGTTATATTTTAACATGGTTGTATTATGCAATTCGAGTTATATTTTAACTAGACTGAAATAATTCGTCATCTATCTCCAGACGTGGATCTCATTTGCTTGAGGCTACGTACTTATTTTCCTTAGAAACCTCCCTCTTATTATGTTTTGATTTAAGAAAACAGATGTCCCAGACAGGTTTATCTTATTTGCAGGGAAAGGAAATATGTTTTTTCAGAGTTCTTCACTTAATTTGTATAGAAGATTATCAAGAAAGTTTATAATATTAAGTATCACAAAAATTCCATTATCAAAATCAACTTTTTAACACCAATTATTTAGTCTCAAACTAAGCGGAGCATTAATTAATGTTGACATGCGTCGACATAAACATAACATGACATGCGCAAAAGCTATTAAAAGACTGAAAAGTATTGAAGAATTGTTACATATACCTCTAGCGCAGAAAGTACCTTAAAGCTATGCATTACTTAAATTTATTATATTTCAGGCAACCATAAAGCTTACAAAGTTTTAAGGAGATTTTTACGTCGGCAACATTTGCGCTTTAACTTTTATTATCGAGGTTTAAGAACATTTCGGCCCTATTTAAAAATTCTATATTTTGTCCCACATTAATACAATGCACTTTGTTATGCACACCAACAACGCTCAGACACTATTTTAATTCAACTTCTGATCGAAAAGCTTTTAAGCATTCCTCAGACGGGATGATCCCGTCAGAGTTGCTACGGGTGAGTCGATATTTTTTTTTCTAGTATATCATTTATCTTAATATAAAATAGCATTGTCAATGCGAAAAATCCATTCAATAAATAAATATTTGAAAACATCACATACATTGCTCCGATTCCAAAGTAAGTAGCTAAAGCACTTGTGTTATGGAAATCGGAGACAACGGTGGTATCACAAACACCCAGACCTGAGCCAATATAGAAAAGTTCATTTTCTAAATTGACCCAACCGGGGATCGAACCCGGAACCTCAGAGATGGCTACACCTTGAAAACCGGTGTACAAAGCCACTCGACCAAGGTCGTCAATTACATAAAAGGATTGTTGTAATCCACAAAATAAAAACTTTTCGAGCCTAACTTTATTTACAAATTAAACTAAACCATATTGGAATAGAACACGTTACCACAGAGGGTAAAAAAAAATCTTCATTATTCCTGTGACGCAACCCAACGTCAAACAAATTGCGATTGTCTTTGTTTATCGCGCGCTTATTCTCGCGACAATTATTTAACACAAGCGATTGAACCGTCTTCCGCCGCGTCTTTTTGTTAAAGCCTTCACACATGCACGCGCTTGAGGCTCCAGACACCCTTTTAATCTCACAAGTATATTGCCACAGAGTAATTTAGATCCTATCAGACTGTTCCATTGAATCTGCCGCGCGAGGGCGGTAAGTGTTGAAAAACGTTCAAAAAACACAAAATCAAAGTCTGAAGTGGATCGAGGGCGTCGCGGTATAAAGAACTTAGTTTGTTTGAAATTTAATGGCAGTTTCCTGTGAACTTTATCAGGCTCATGTGAATGCTTGAACGTTCACATATTTGTTAAAATCTATTATAAATTCAATAATTTGAACGTGATAGGACACCGCTATATTTAACTATTTATTAACAAAGTGAAACCAAATTGTGAAATTCCTCGGTGATATTTCATTTTATCCAAACAATCGAATGGTATTAGTTTCAAATGTACAGTTAAATTTATTAAACATTGTAGAAGTAGCAGCTGAAGATAAACATCTTTTCGTCTTTTAGCAACGATGATGATGAATCCTTTCTCAACTGAAATTCAGACCCATTTTAGTAGATTATGCAACAAGGGCTTAAAGTAGTGTATTATGTCTCGGGCGCTATATTGAATCCCAAGTACAAGGGATTCTAGGGGTTAACTCCCGAGCGGAGCGAGGGAGTTAAGGCTAGAATCCTGAGTACGAGGGGTTCAAGATCACCCAAGGCAAATACACTACTTTAAGCTCGTGTTAAGTTAGTGAAAAGAAAATAATAAGGAACATACAGCCTAGCTCAGAATAAAATCTCATTGCACCTAAACATTTTTTAAACCAACCTCGATCAAGCACGACTACATGGGTTGCATTCCAAATTCAAATCACATTATTTCCCATGGCAAAAATGACTTACTTTAGGAAAGGTTTGCATGACACATAATATGCCATTGACGAGCAGGTAGTATAAAAATGCATTTTATGTGTTTGTAATTCTGTACACACAGCAGCATGCTCGAATACCACACTATGTTAAATGTTCTCAATGTACTTTAAAAGTACCATCATAAAAGTTTAATTTTTTTTTAAAGTTGACCATACTTTGATTATCTACTAATTTGTTAATTAATTTCATATATTAATTACATACAAATAGATCCACTGTGGATCTAAAAAGGTTTTTAACCCATGTTAGTAGAAATAAGGTGGTGGATATATTTAAGTTACGATTGCCTGCATTTAAAAAGCAATTATTTGTGTTACTCGCCACTTAAATTATCGCACATATCTCCAATGTTTCTTTTTTTTCTTTCAGTTTCGTTACAATAATTATAATAATATTAGTAATTTAGGTAAGTATGATTAATTTAACATAGGGGATGCTTCCTGCCCCCATCCCAACTAATTCAATTAATGCTTTCCGTGGCAGCCTATAATTAAGTCAACACCATGAATAGTCATTAAATATATAATGTAATACAAAGCATGTAAGGGTGTATGTACTTGTTGATTGTCTAATTAAATAAGTCTTATTTCCATAAACAAATGCCTACTCCAACTAAAACAAACAAAAGTCGATCGCAGTTCATGCTGAAACAAAAAACTCGTCATTGCGAGACGGACGAGTGACGCTTACGGATCAAATTGAATTTGGGAGGTGAGGATTGAAGAGGGTCGAAATGACGGACGCCGACGTGCTGGGCGGCTCAGAGTAAATATAGCTATAGCAGTAACCCAACTCAATACAAACGTTCGAATCATGCGCACTCGCACAGACGCATGTCGCTACGAGAGCTCTAACTGGCTGACTCTAACGTATGTACTCAGAGACGTCAATAAAGTTTAATGCTTGATTAACATCGGTGCTATCTCTATCTTTTCCATAAATTAATTGACGTCTCAAGCAAGGTTCGCAGTGCGGCCCAAGAGCTACCTCGTGACGCCGGTCAGTACTGAGTCACGCTCGGTCGGAATGCCAACCCTAGCGCTACGACAAGATGTCGTTACGAGAAAAGGACTTAGTTGAGATGCTTTAGCTATAAATGTACTGTGGCGGCGGGAGAGGACGAAATAATAACGTGACCGATTCCACTTAATGGGCCCATTCGTGATCAGCGGATGAATGCAGCGGAATGTTTTCCACTACTTGAAAAATGTTTCGGGGCGTTTACCTCGTGATGGTGAGGTAGTGTGTTCTAGACTCTAGTTATATTTGAAAAAATAGGTCTTCTACAGATGCATTTGTGTTTGAGTGTATGCTGACGTGTCAGCTGATTGAGTTATGGAAAAAAAAGATGTGATGCAATGCAAATTTCAAAACAAATAAGCAACAAATTAAAGGAGGTAGGTAGGTACCTACTATTTGTAAATAAAAATATTTTTGAAAATCGGAATAAAATTCAAATTCGAATAGTTCCTCGGTCAGTGATAAAATGCAAAATAATGAAATTAAAAAAAAACATTCAAAAACTTAATATTTATACCTGCATACACCCTGCACACTTCATAATTATAATAAACTTTACTACTAATATATAAATAAATTAACTTTAATACTGATTTTTGTACTAACAAAATCACACCAATCAGTTACGTTCATGTACGAAGGAGAAACCTATGTAGCAGTACCTATGTAGTACCGTTTGCTTAAAAATTGCTCAAAATAAGTAAAATCACTGTGAACGCATCACTACGAAAACAAATAAAAACCTTGCTCCGTCGCTGTATCACTATGAAAGGAGTTTTTCACAAAGATATTAGTTTTCTTAAAAGATACACGTTGACATTCCAAATCTGTGTATAGTCAATGAAATGTACACGCCATAGAACCATGTCACATTATATTATTGAATTACTTCAATAACATATCACAATGACAGATGAAGATTGATCGAATGTGCCATGGTTCAATGTTGTATAAAATAGCTTACTGTATTTTTTTATGTTTCACTGAAATAAAACAGACTAAAAATCAATTTCTCGTTTCAATAAAGTCATCATAACTAATGTAAGCTTCATAATGCAGTTTTGTACTTTGTAGCCAGAGGGCCAATTGCGAAAATTGAAATACGATAATTGGATAATGTACATTCCGCGTCGTGACATTATTAGCTCCGATCAGCTCAATACACGAACAATTTGTCTGACTATCGCAATTCTTTTCTCAGGCCCTCAATACCCTTAATATTTGTCATCAAAAACTATCGCTCTGCATCTTTTAATATATATATATAGTTTTCGATATTATAGAAGATATAGGGTTAGGCTCACATAATTAAAAGCACTAATTCATTGTTTGAACTCGGATATATTTCAATAATCAACACTAAGCATGAATTAACAAGAAAACAACATCATTAACCTTAATAATCACTATAATATTTCAACGTAACTTTTGTAATCACTAACATTCTAATCTGTAACAACACATTAGACCTCATTATTCATTAAATTTGACAAATAAACTTTGTTGTAAAACCAAATACACTTCCGTTAATTTACATAAGTAGTTGTGACGTATATTACTTAACATTTTTACTCTACATTTTGATTAATCAGTAAGCTTAAATATATTTTCCCAAATAAATGATTATAAATCATATTAATTACATAGGTATTTTCCATTTTGCTTATGCTACACCATATTCATCAATATCGTTGACAATTCACATAAACTCTTACTTAGGGCATAATTTATTCTGGGAGACGTTAACGGACGAAAACGAGATAAAAAAACTTAAAGCTAACATATATAGAATTCCAAAAGAAGAATCGACTTAACGCCTTAAAGCTATTTCTGGCCAATACAATTCCTCGTGGCAAGTGCTCACGGAATTCTAATTAAGTTAACTAAGTCTGCACTCTCATTCAATGCAGAACTTGGGCTTTAGTTCAATGAATAAGAATTTTCAATGAAAAAAATATCTACAGCTGTTTCAACAACTTCGCATACATTAATGCGCTCGAAATCGAAGCTGGCAACTGTTTTATACAATCCAAAATTAAGAAAATTTCATGTCTAATTCTACTCAGTCCTGAAATTGTATATATACCTACCTACCTCACCTGAAAATTATAGGTATGATTATAAGTAGGTTAGAAGTTGCATCCATCATAAAATAAAATCATAGTTATCTCCTATCGCAATGTACAATATACCGCACGTTGGTATAGCTAAAATCTAGCTGTTAGAATTGATGAATACATGTTACAATACTTTACAATTGTTGTGTATACTAATGTAAACATGATCATTTTATGTGAGCATCAACTTTGTTATTTCTTGCGTTAGATCACTCTGATTCATAAATATAAATTATTAATTACGTGTAAATACTTACTACGTATGAATAAAATGATAGATAAGTACTTATTAAATTTAGATTTTTCGCATTCACAATGCTGTTTTTATATTAAGATAAATAATATTAGACAAAATACTAGAAATAATCGACTCACCCGTAGCACCTCAGACGGGACTCGAACCCGCACTGACTAATTATGCTACCGAGTCGCTCGAGCGACTCGGTAGCATAATTGGTCAGTGCATTGGGCTGGAATCCCAAGGGTGCGGGTTCGAGTCCCGTCTGAGGTGCTGCGGGTGAGTCGATTATTTCTAGTATTTTGTCTAATATTATTTATCTTAAGATAAGTACTTCTATCGCGTTCATAGCAGCTCGTGGCCTCATTCATTTTTGCAGCCACGGATAAATTTTAATAACCCAACTTGCACCAACATAAGTTACCAAGGAGTACGCATCGCTACAATTTATATCTCCCCTTCAGCTTATGACGAGACCGAGAAATGAAACTTAGCTGGTTCACGGAGATAAAGAAATTATACCAGCGCGTGTGTGGTGTGTTTTATTGCCACCCTTATGATGACGTAGCTACTTACGGCTTTGGACATGTTCAAATGAGCACTGGAATTAGTCATCGGCTTTTTATTGCTTGTAGAATGATGCCATTTTTCATAGGTGCTTATGGTAAAATTACAACATGCCCGGTGGTTCCATTCAGAGTAATTAAGGCACTTTAATACTCATTGAAAGGTTTGAAAGTATGGGGAATCCTGGAAAACTAGGAAAAAACTATCTATAAATGTAATGAAAGAATAATGCGGCATTTAAACGGGTCGATTTTCCAAATGATGTGGCGATTCGATTTTACAAGCGATTGTCGATGCCCTAGTCTACTAAAGTCGCCAAGCAAGTCTCCTGGAAAATCGCCCCGTGTAAATGCCGCATAACTTTTAAAGGACAAAAGAGTTTTTGAAATTATACGTTCGTAAATTCCGAGACACATGTGAAAAAAAGACTATCGGTGTGTTTCGGCGAAAGTGAGTTTCGAAGCCGTTCCCTTCTTTATTGTAAAAGTTTAATAGAGCTAGGATCCGTAAATGGACCAATCAATTCTTTATTGTACTTTTGCAATCCCCTATTTTAGGAGGGTGGATAAATAGCACCTATACGCATAAAATTATTTATACAATAGCACTTTCTCAATTTTACAGGGGAAAAAATATAATACGAATAACACTACAAATACTGCGAAATGAGTGATGGAGGCTTTAGGGTTCTGTATTTTTATTTAAAAATATGAATTAAATGAAATGAAAAATAAAGAAGAAATAAAATGTTGCCAATATAAATATATAGTTATAGTATAGTAGAAAAAGTAATGCAGTGTTTTAAGATAAATAATTATTATCTATCAAAATTATTTTAACACTATTATTATTTTATCTTAATATAAAAATAGCATTGTGAATGCGAAAAGTCTCAATGTAATAATGCAGTGTTTTACTCCTGCTATTCACACGTTATTTATTTATTCCGTTGACTTACTAAACTTGCACATAGTTCTTCAAACATCTTAAACGATAATAAAGTTCTTATGAATCACTGCTGCATTTAAAAAGTCATATTTTCACCATTGTGTCACGATGAAGAGAACTCACAAAACAGCAGACGGCCGAAAAAAAATTAATGATTCTGAAAAGAAAAAAAAAGTGCGATCTTAGAAGGAATGAGCTCGCGTCTTTCCGAGTTATAAAAGGTAAAGAAAAAGCCTGCATTTAGTGAATACCCATTCAGGGCAGAGGAAATTCAGACCACTGTAGCCTGGCGCAGCACTTACGAATGCAAGTCCCTTTGAAGGAGACCGTGGTTTTTTTCGACAATCAGACCTGAGGCGAAATTTTATGTTAAAACTGACTCTTTAAAAAGATTCGACGCCAGTTCAGTTTTACTGGCTTATTCATGCCGGTAAGTGTCGCATTTTGAGCGAGTTTCATGTTTTATAAATTTCTATATTTTCAACCGTCTTGACTTTAAACTCAAGTGTTGCGTTGGGAATCTTAGTAAATAGAAAGTTTAGTTAAATTAATCACGTATATAGGTATGAATCTGCGATGTAGCATCTCTACTTACAGACTAGATGTAAAACTAAAATATCTGCATGATTTTATATTTGTGTACCCCTAAAAACAGTGCTGTAAGTAACAGCACTGTTTTTTATAGTTATTTATTAGATAACCTTTATTTTGAGTATTATTCATTAATGTGCAATGTAAGTCTGTAATGTGGTTTGCAATATAGGTTTTAAAGTATAATTAAACATGAAAGACAAAGGCTAGTAGAACTTTGAAACCAACAAACATCTCAAAAGCTAAGTTGAACTTGCCAACTGAGCTCTTTAAGACCATCGAATACTCTAACAAATTCCAAGATCAAAAAGCCTTCTAAATGGATGCCGGAATTTCCCATTATACCCTCAAAAAGGTGGATGCATATTGCTTTGTGGCCTAAATACTTTTCAAATGAATTTTATAATTTTCCTTTTCATGGCTTTGAAATACTTAAAATACAATTTTCAAAGATCTGTTTGTCCACTTTAAATTGTCTTTTTTTACCTAAGGATATACAATAAAGATATACTTAAGCGTTAAGCCTAATAGATGCTCCATGAACTTTTCAATCATTAAAGATAAAATTAAAACTGATACAATTTCCATTTAACATATCAGTGTATTTAAATTGAAATAAAAATGTAAATAATTTTTCTTAATCCCAATTTTAAATTGAATGGATACAAAATTCAAACAAATTTTACCCCTGAATTGTTTACAAAAATTTGGGACGAAAAGCCTTCTTGTTTCTCGTCCAATCCAATTTGTACAACACTTGCAACGGACCTTTTTAATCAGAACAGCTGGAATCCTCTTTTCTGGGCTTAGTTTGCATTAACGACTCGCTTCAATACCGAACAAACAGCTACAGGACGAATTTTTCCATACTGCTTACTTTTTTTGCATATTTACACCGTACGCGCTTGAATATACATAATAAATTATTCTGCCGAGAATATTATGTTCTTTCATAAAAGCGTTGATCACGTGCTTTTTCATAAAACTCCGTTTTCTGTATGCGCATAACTTTTATTAATATCCAAAACTCTAACTATTGCCAGCTATTTTTTATTTCATTCTGAATGATAATAACGTTTATTGAGAAGAAGAAGATTTTTTTTATTGATAAGTAATTGCAATTCGCTTTACATTTATCAAACATTGTGGCGTCAACTGCCATCGTTGATATGTTTTTCTTTATTTCATTTCATTAGTTAATTCAGTTTTATTTCCGCAGTATGTTCAAAAAGTAATATTATTTAGAAATTTTGAGATTTTAGCATTCACAATGCTATTTTTATATAATACCAAATAATATACTAGAAAAAATACGACTCGCACTAGATCATGTTCACCACTAGTGACTCGGTAGCTCAGCAGTCAGAGCATTGGACCGGATATCCAAAGGTCGCGGGTTCGATTCCCGTCCGAGAACATGATCTGGTGCGAGTCGTATTTTTTCTAGTATATTATTTGGTATAATATTATTTATTCTTAAGACTACGTTACATTTCAGTGTGAATGAGGAGGCTTTAGTGTGCGTTAACTTGATTCCCTCGTTTTCTTGCTGGGAAACGGCTAAATTGAGTTTTTGGCGCTTTCTTATTTTTTTCTCAACAAGAAACGTTTACGGCATGTTGTCTTTAACTTAACTATGTAGATACTGCTTATAAATTTAAACTTCAATATTATATGAGCGAAAAAGTGTAAAACGGACCTCAATTTTTTTTCAAATAATAATATTTCATTGGATTCGGATCACTATTTATAATCTTATTTGTAGATTGCCGAATTAGGACTTTGGAAAAATATTTTGTTTATTGAGAGATATTAACCATTTCACCAACCAAACTTAAAATCAGATATTTTAACATTTATTATGTAGCAAATACTAAAGTCCTATTTAGTTTTAACCATTTTGAAAGTATTTCCTTGATGCAGTAAAATAAAAAAAACAAGTTAAATTCATCATTAAAACAAACCTGCAAATGGCAGCAAACAAAACGGGTGATATTCGGCAGATCATTATTTTCGAACAAAAAAATACGGCGAATCAGTGAAAGGTGGAAATATTGCAACGTCATCCACCTGTCCGATACACGGGCGACGTTCTCGACGAACAAAAAGTTTTCAGAGTAGGGTGGCCAGTTTAAAAAACATACGTTTATTATTTTTATTTAACTAGTCAAAAGTAGAAGGACCAACGCCTAGCCAAAAGTTTTAAGTGATTGTCCGTTTTTTTGTAATCCAAAACACTTTTGATTGGTTAAGTTTGGAAAAAAATACAAGGGCTGTAAAATATAGGGGGAGCAAGATTGACATATTACTCGTATACTTACTTTTACTTTATTTTATTTACAATGAACACGCAGCTGATAGTTTACAATAAACCTAAACAGTCCCTTATTGCTTCATGTACATAGTAATGAATATGAATCAAAAAGATAAAGACCACTAAAAAGTAAAGAAACTGCGCTTTATTTATTTTGTATTCGAGTTGCGCCGGATTTAGTGTAAAAATATAAGTATATTTTCCAGTCCAGCTTCAAAAACATAGCACCCCTAGTAACGGATAGCAACATTCAGTGGAATTGGCAATAGCCGCGCGAACGATAGTTCTCCAAAGGGAATCCTCTCGGGATAAAAATTAGATTTGCGAAACTGAAACGTGCCGCCTGCGCGCAAGGAAGATGGCGCAGACCCGAATTACCGCTACATGTATGCGTGGAACCTATGCTTTTGAAGGGTTCTATAAAACCCTACTCACCACTAAACGCATTTTTTGATGAACATTTAGTCATTTTAGTGGACATTATTATGGTAATAAAAGATAGATGCTCATTAGGTTTCTCGTTTGTTACAATGTTTTAAATTAATATTACCTATTGTACAAGTGTCGTCTTTCAATGTGATCGTTTTATTTTTGTTTTATTTAATAGAGTTGTAAGCGCAATTGATTGTAAAAGTACAATATTTTTATTTGAAAAAAATAGGTGTCGTTTGAATATCGAAAACGTCATTAATAACCAACTGCAATTCTTTCATGAAACATTAATACTTTATGATGATAATAATGTTTATTTTAATATCCAAAAGTATGATTATAAAATAATTTATTTTACATAAAAACCTATGCAATTAAAACGAGTGATGTAGGTTACGAAAAGACGAAAATCTGAATCCAGCAATCCCTTAACATGAACCGTTTATTGTGAAGAAAACATAATGTGTGAATAATACAATACTATTCAATAACGGGCGTACCTTTTTGTTCGATGTGCCCGAAAATAGAGATCCCTTTAACAAGATTACATTATGGACTGTATATTTGGGTCAGCTTCCGTATGGCGTTAGCTTCGCAGCTCCACCAAATAAGAATGTCTTCATTTTTTCGTCCTTAAAGATTACTTTAGCCTTTATATCAAAGGTTTTTTATGGCTGTAGTTTTTTTATATCTATACTAATTTAATAAAAAGGAAAGATTTGTTTTATGTATGTTTCTTAGTTTATCTAGATAAACTCAAAAACTTCTGATCCGATACCGATCCGATCCGAGAAAAATATTTTACCTACAGAAAGCTACATTATCAGCAAGGAACATAGGCTGTTTTTTATTTTCGATTAAATTTGATACCCCTACGAAAATTGCAATGATCAAAAATTTTCCTGTAAGAGTGTTTATTTTACATGCGCTGCGAAAACTATTGCTAATACATAAAATAATGTACCAACTGTATTTTTATAGTTCTCATTATTACCCATAAAAAAGTTTGTAACCTGGATTGAAACATAGATAACAAGATAACTACATAAGATTTTGCAATATGTATTATAGTAAAATTGGATTTACTCCCTATTGCATCAAAAAACATTCATTTATCAGACGGTTTTAAGTGTAAATTAAAAGAGTGCTATTATAGATGTAGATATAGACAGGAGATGAAAGACATAGCTAATAAATTGAGCATCATAAAAATTGATAACCTAACCCAATCGCACGAAGGCATTACATCAACATTGCCCCAAAATCTCGTTACCTTTACGGAAATAAAGCTTTGCTTCCGTCGTTTAAACAAAATCGATGTTCTAGGTTGCTTTGAGTTCACTTGTAAACGAAGGTAATATTCCAACCTAGTTATATTACTCGTACCTTCCTAAATAGTTATCTGTATCATTACTTTATCTTGTATTTAATTTCTGCTATGAAAATATAAATGACGTTCTTATGACTTCAAGAAAGTGTTTTAGTAAGTTCTATTTTACAAAGGAGAACAGTCACTACTTATTATGTAGTTATTTTTTATCAGTATATCTTTTAGAATTAAGACTGACATGGATTCCACTTTTGAGTTATTAGGTTGCCAATTAAATTCACTTTAAGTTGCCCTAGGAAGAGCTACTGAGAGTATTTAAAATTTATTCTAGATTTTTCCTTTATATTAAATCCATCTAATAATGTAATACGACAGCTTGTATTCTCCAGCATGCCTCGCTCTTCTATTCTTTGCCGTGATTCATACTCCAATATTTTAATAAAAATACTACTCAGAAAAATATTAAACCGCTATACATTACCGCTTAAGCTGGTTTTAAAAAACCTATTTTTTTCTGTACATATAAAAAATAAACCTTACTCAAATTAAAAGCGGAGGGAAAAAATGTATTTAAGACTAAACATTCCGTTTCAAGACAAAGAAGTTTTATGGTTTGTGAAATATTGGAGGCATAAATAAGGCAGCTGTCCTTTATAACAGCACGTCCACCGCCACCTACAGTCGTATTTTATCGCGGATTCTCTTATGCCGTGAAAGTAAAAAATGGATATAAAATCAGTAATGTGCACTTTTGTGCGGGAGTGTAAAGTTATATAGATGTATATGCGTACACAACAGACTTTTAGTATGTATGGTATACTAAAAGTCAAAACTACGATATCCATTATTCGATCATAAAAAGTAATGAGTTATTATAACTTATCAGATTCTTATAATAACTTGGTACTTTTTATGATCGATGAATGAATATCGAAAAATTTTCTATGCATTTGTAGGGCCTTTTCGTAGGTCGTTTGTATAAAGCAACTCGATATTGAAGTAGGTGTTTGTGCATACAAACTGACTTTTATTTGTATTCTGTTATTTTCTTTTCAAACATTTGCAAGCAAGTTAAATGGATGGAGTCATGGTAAAAGTTAAGCAAAACAATAAACAAACATTGGTAAATCTCAATCGAAGTTTAAATTGAATAAATTCCGAATCGAGGGGGAAATCCCGTTTCGAATGCTTTTTACGGTGCATCGTCACTCACAAAAGTCTTTTACAATATTAGTTTACTTCAATATCAGTTTTAATTTTTTAAATAATTAAAAGTGTTTTTCACCCGTATTCACAAGCATTACTGTAAGGTCTCACAGTGCCCGCGGACGCACAGCCTTACAACTACCGTAACGTAACACGTAAAACAAACGAACCAATCACAGAACTCTATTTCATAATAGTGTTTTCGCATAAGCAAGGGTCCTTCGAGTATTGTTCTTGAATACAGGTGTTAGTCACTTTTAAGTATTATGAAATACATCAAATCATCAATCAAATGTATTCGTAACCGAATTCGAAATTTAATTATGATATCAAAACATGTATCTCTTCTTTAAATTTATGTGCCTATCCCGGTAGCTATCGATACATAAAACACTTACCTATCTTACCATATACAACCCGAAAACTGTGACATCCATCGCAAAACGAGAAAGGAAGTGTCCTTGGGACCGAATAGAAAGGTCTGCCAATAAAACTTTGCCGCAAAGATTTCGCCGCTCGAAATGAAAAGATATGGACGTAAAATTGCTAACCAACTCCTTACAAAACGCCAACCGTATTGAGACATCGGCGACTAAATGGACCACCCCTAAGTCCTAAGAAAACAGATGAGAATTCGTACAGAATCTTGATTTCGTTTTTGTGCCTGATTTATCCAGGGGTTGATTCAGTCACTTGTCATGATTTTTTCCTCGTTTCGCGCGGCACTTTGGGCATCGTTGGACATTGCCTTCAATATATTTGTAACGTGGCTTGTATAGAAATATGTAAGTAACTAAGAACTGTTAAGCATACTTTTTTCATATTACCATTAAATAAAGATAAAATTATCAGGTATTTCGAAATAAGCAGACACACGAGATGACGACCTCCGTGGTCGAGTGGGTTTGGACACCGTTTTTCAAGGTGTCGCCATCTCTGAGGTCCCGGGTTCGATCCCCAGTTGGGTCAATTTAGAAAACGAACTTTTCTATATTGGCTCAGGTCTGGGTGTTTGTGATACCACCGTTGTCTCTGATTTCCATAACACAAGTGCTTTAGCTACTTACTTTGGAATCGGAGCAATGTATCTGATGTTGTCAAATATTTATTATATTTATTTATTTATAATCATTCTTTTCAGCTCCTAATGTTGTGGTAAAAATAATAATGTATTTAAAATGTTAGAATAATTGCATTGCTTCGACATTTACATGACACAGTACAAAGGAGTTGTGTTAGATAAATTTAATTTTCTGAAAGCATTAAAAAATCAGCTTCCCTGAAAGCGCAGAAGTCAATATTGCACGATCTCTTTCATGTTTTATATCTCATCGGAACATTGGATTTGTAGTTAAAATGTAAGGAGATGATACGAACAAAATGTTCAGATCCAATCGTTAACTTCCGACATTAAACCAAGTAGTTAAAGTTACCCATTTGACAAAGTGTTGATTGCTTTCTGTAACAAACAGAATATAATATTATTATATAACAATTTACCGGGAAAATCCATTGTAACAGAAATGGAAAATCAAAATGTAGTGTGGTGGGCGGGACTTATAGATAGATGGGAAGATATACCATTTATTTGCATCACAAACACACATGCACATGAACAAAATGAAAGAAAGTTAAATTATGCAATGTACCTACAATGACGACCTCCGTGGTCGAGTGGCTTTGTACACCGGTATTCAAGGTGTCGCCATCTCTGAGGTCCCGGGTTCGATCCCCGGTTGGGTCAATTTATAAAACGAACTTTTCTATATTAGTTCAGGTCTGGGTGTTTGTGATACCACCGTTGTCTCTGATTTCCATAACACAAGTGCTTTAGCTACTTACTTTGGAATCGGAACAATATATGAGATGTTGTTAAATATTTATTTATTATTTATTTAATGACTTATAAAATTAAACTTAAGATGTGTGTCACAGCCCCGAGAGAGCAAAACGCTGCTAGCTTTCAACTGCTGTCGCCTGTAAAAGACGCGAGGACGCCTTAACAAAATTGGAAGTGCCATAATAATAGGAAATTAAAATAAATTCAAAAAGAACAATACAATAAAAATAAACAATAGAATTGAAAACAATCGAAATGAATGTCAATTTATTAATAATTTATAAAAAATTGACTTATTCGTTCTTCTTGTCTGACCGAAGACAAATTAAAAAAGATCGATAAGAAATCTTAATATGTTGCATGGTAAAAGATATATTTTAACAATAAAATATTATTATGATAACAATTATGATTCAGTAATTACCTGTGACATTTTCGTATTAATAAGTTATGCACATTCATTAAAACAGAGTTACTTTACCTTTTTGAAAAAACTTCAAACACAACTCATAGAAATTCGGTAAAATTTAATGATAACGGAACTCCATTATTTCCCCAAGCTCTATTTAATAAGAAGTTACACGGAAAATACCTTCCACTTATAAGATTTTATTGCATCAATCTGCGGATACGAGCTCGTAAAGTTAATTAACTGCGAGAAGAATACCTCGAAATGCTACCTCACGAGTATAAGTTTATTACTTTTTAATTTTGCTAGATTATTGTTGATCGTACAAATGTAAAACTGTTACATGTAGTAAGTTTTTTATTTCGGTTCTTAAATTAAAAGTAGGTACTTACAACTTGTTATTGTAATCGATATAAAGATATCAGTCGTATGTTTTCATACTGCTTTGCATCATGCCTGACTGCAGATTATCTTATACCAGGCTGGCTAGGGACACTCCGCCCTAATAACAATAAGTAATACTTAACTAATAACAATAACTAATGCTTATAATAACTAATACTTGCCTATAGTATAGTATGGTATAATTATACGTTTTACAATTTTTATAATTGCACTTTCGCGATAGAAAGAGAGGCAACTTTTATAACTGTAGGAACTGTAGCGGGATTGCGCTTTATTATGTCAGAACAAGAGTCGTTATTTATTTGAATGATCGTGCGGAGTGTCCTTTCTGTACTTGTACTATTATGTATTCTGTGCTTGTTCGGAAAGCGCCAAGTTCGTATAAACAGTAACACACCAGTAAAGCAACACCTGTGAAATAATTCTACAAAAATGCACATTAAGTGTGTAATCTGTCTAACATATCATACGGCATAATTCATTCTTCTTTCAAACACGACTCTTACATAATATTGTTTGTCCACTCTAGTGAAATTCGCAATTAAAATTATAAAAAAGAAAAAGAACAGTGACCTCCGCGCCTCAGAGTAAAAGCGAACATTTACCAAGAAAAGCGAGTTGTGGCAGAAAAATAATTGCGAACTTCGAGACATAGTTACGATTGTTAAAGCGAGGCATTATCCCCGAGCGTCAAAGCTCACAGCAAGTTTGACCAAATGACGTTGTCTCTTTAAAAAGTATTTTAATTCGATGAAGAAAGTTCCAGAGTCGACCGCTGGCAATACGTTCCGGGACGATTTGCATTTTTATGAAAACGTTTTACGTCGAGACCGAGCCCCTTTCACAATGTGCTACGGCGGTGTAAATTTTGATAAGGTCGAATAGTAGAATAGGGGTTCCTACTACCTACTCTTGTCCTGGTTTAGTAATATTTTATTTCTGTAGCCGAGGCTGAGTGTTATGTGTCCTGTAGCCTTTTTTTGTTCAAATCATGCACACTTAATTTTTTGTTACTGCCTTTTAGATAATAAAATTCTTGACTATAGCATCATGTTATTTCAGAAATAAAGATTTGATTGATCAATGATTTATTTACCAAAAATACCCTGAGGAGTGGAAAAACCGATCAAGAGCTAGTCGGACTCGCGCACCGAGGGTTCCGTACCATCATAATATAAACACACTGCGTTATGGAATGTTGCTGTTTTTGGTCAGCGCCATCTCTTGGTCGATAGTGGAACTAAAGTATTTTAAACTTTTATCACATGCTATCCTCCTATTCATGTAGTACATAGACTTTTAAAATATATAAATCTCATTCTGACGCCACTTTATTCCAACTTTTTTTATTAATGGCAATATTGGTTCGTAATCAGTTTGTAAAAAAATATTATGATTAAGTGTTATCTGTTATTTTCTTACAAATGCCATCGGTATGGTCACGCGCAGATTTCCAAAGGCGCATGTAATAAATTCATCTTTTACTACCTTATTTCTGAGAATGTGCAAATAGCACTCTTTCATATGATACTCCACTTGCCCTCATAGCTCCACTTCGAATTTTAATACTATTTTCAGTCCATGTTGCAAAAAAATTTTATTTCTTTATTTTATTTCTTTCTGAATTGCAATATAGTTGCAAAATAGTTAAGGGCAAACGTCATCTAAAACTATTCCGAATTTCAACTTGATAGCATTAATAGTTCTTGAGATATCCAGCTGAAACATACGGACAGACAGACTGAGTCTCACCATAAGCGTTCCTTTTTGCCATTTTGGTACGGAACCCTAAAAACACCATACCAACTTTGATTAATTTTAATATGTATAACCTTTTATTAGAAAGACATAGATATAAATAGACAAGTGTCAATGACCAAAATATCATAAATCTCAGCCTTCCGTACAAAAATTAAGTAATAATGTTAAAATAAATTTAATTTTAATGTCGCGCCTTTCGCAGTGCAGTAGCAAGTGTCCTTGATATATATCGGTCATTAACAGTTAATGAATAATTTAGCTAACGAGTGAACCCGACTCCTGTTATTGGCTGAATTATTCCCACCTTTCCTGTGTTCAAATAGCATTTCTCGTTAATTGCTGTCTGACTGGTGTTCACTAATTGCTTAAGTTCTGGGATCTCTTGACTCTTCACTTTAAGTGGTGGACTACTATTAAAGTAAAAAAAAAATCTTAATACTGTTTTGAACTTTCTTCCTTTTCATAATTTTTGTTAAACTTCCAAGACTAAGAAAAAAATATTTGATGATAAGGTACTTTTAGACGTTGTCTAAATCTAAAATGACAGTGTTAATCACAACGCCGCCGGTATTTCCCGCTGTTAAAATTCCGAATAGTCGTTTCGCCGGCAAGGACTTCTATGTATACAAGGTGTTACAAAAATACCCCTAATGCCGAATATGGTAAATAGGGGCCATCAAACTGATCAACTTTTACTATGGGACCAACTCTAAAATCGCGAAAAAAAAAAGCAACTGTTTCGTACAAAAATTAAAATCGAAAATATCAAAATGTATTAAACAGCTGATTTTTTCGCGATTTCAGAGTTGGCCCAATAGTAAAAGTTGTTCAGTTTGATGGTCCCTATATATCATATTCGGCATTAGGGGTACTTTTGTAACACGTTGTATACCATATTCAGTAGCAGTAGGGGTATTTTTGTAACACCTTGTATACTACACTTCGCCGGTGATCATTTTGACCAGCATTCGTTTGGTCAATTTTTATTTCTACGAACAGTCGTTTTGCCGATGGTCATGTTAACGAACCTTTGTTTTGTAAATTGATATTTCTACACCCATTTGTTTTGCCGATGATCATTTTACATAGGCACCTACCTAATATTCGTATAAACCGATTCAAGTAATTAGTGTTATTGCCAGCGATCCGAATAAATATTCAATAGAATAGTTCAAGGAAAAAACTTTTTAAATGCAAAACAGAGAGCCCCATTCTCGACAAATGCGATTATACGATCATCTCCGGTTTAGCACTATCGTGACTACCTCGTGCGAGTATTTAGGATGTTATTTAGACAACGTCAATGTATAAAATATTATTGTCTATGAATAAAAAGTTGTCGCTTCATTAGAAAGGTATATATTAATAATCGTTACAATTTATTATTTCTTCTTTTGAGGTTGTCATCTGCATAGATCTTTGTGGATCACTACCCAAATTGCACATTGCAGATTTTGAGAAATGTTCAAAGATTCCTGAATCCAGCCGACCTCATTCGTTAGTTTATGCCCAAGTAGTAAAATGTCCAGTAGTGCAGATCTCATAAATTCCACATCGTAAAGTGAACAAATCGTAACAAGACATTTCTCAAACAGTAAAAATATCAAAACTAAATCACCTTTAAAAAAACCTAGCGTCTTAATTTATTTAGTTTTGTTTATAAAACTTTAATTAAATAAAACGAAAGAAACGAGAAGTTCAATTTCCACGTAATAGTCAACGTGATTATTTTATTAAAATAATCACTTTCCCATAATAACAAGCTCCTGTTATTAACCAAATGATTAGCATCGTATTATTATTATAACAGTGTTATATTTATTTATTTATTTATTTATTTATTTATTTATTCATACATGCCTTAAAAGCTAACAGATGTCTCCATCCAAAGCGCCTATAAGATTAATTAAGTAACAATATTATTCTATAGTACGTACAATTATATCATGCTAGGGTATTTAATATTTATGTCAATCAATTAAACGTAAGAGGTTAATAACAGGTCAATAACATAATAATAATTAATGTCAAAAAAAAATCAATGTCAGAAAATCTTTACAATTATAAAATGTCAAAGAATAAAAAAATGTGAAAAAATATAAAGAACGTATATGTAATTTTAAACTACGCTCAATGGCTTTCCTGCAGAAAAAGCTTATTATGACATAAAGACATTTTTAAATAATAAAATAGATACAACATAAGTAACGACTTAAAAATAATTGTGAATAATATATTTAAAATACTGACATTCTACATTTGCCTACTATAATTTTATTAATTATGACTGTAACTAATTAGACATAAATTTATTAATGATAATGTAATAATAATAGTTAATACTAATAATTGAAATAATAATTGATAATTCTGAAATCAATATTATAATATTTTAGCATCATAAGACTGTGCATGTTCATATACCTATAAGGTACGATATGGCTGTACGATACTCTGTATCTAAAATCTTGTAATACCCATGCTTATGAACCAATAAATGAATTGAATTGAATTGATATAAATAAAAAAGGTTTATTATTTAATTTGTTTCTTCCGAATCATGAATCAGCGACAAATCGCAACAAATTCTTTAAATCCAGCCCTCCACACAACTACCCGTACATTTCCTATAAAACTGATACTCAAACACAAAATTACTTTTTACGATATCCTTATCTATTTAGGAACAAAGGAGGGTAGCAGCAGGAGGAGCGTTTGAAACTAACCGTGATTTATACCAGGGCCCGAGTTTCGCGGCCCATGTCAAACCTGATTCTGAGAGTTTCAGCCATTAATATTCATTACAAGCCCCAACTTGTTCGCGTTTATTTAATTTTATCAGAAATAGAACACTACTTTACTATCAGAGCTGTTCGCGAGTGGAAACAGTGAGGGTAGTGTTGAGCTGTTATCCTTAGCGTGTTAGATAAATGGGTTTTTATTTCTAAAAGTTTTTATACATACCTGCTTTGAATCTATCGTCGCGAATTTGCTTTGCTTGTTTTTATACGAGCCTCTTTAAATAAGGTATCTCTCATCAAATAATTTGAGACGTAGTGACTTGCTTAAATTTAAAAACAAAGTAATCCAGCTGTAAATTCTTTTCCGAAACCCTCAACAATAAAAAAACTGAAAACATTTACACAATTTGCAATAGAAACGGTATTACAGTATTATCTCTATTTTCCCATTTCAATTCAGTAGTAAAAACACTTCAATCCACTCTGCAAAATATACGAATCGTGACTTTAACCGCGACCTGGGTATAATGCGGGTCGGTCACTGGCTGCGGTTTCGCTTAGTCTTCAATTTAATTTGATCCGGGTCCCCCCGCTCTCTACAAACCGCAACATGCTATGAGCGCCTTCTTATAAACTCCTTTCAATCCTTCTGCTAGATCGATCCCGAAGCTTAGCTGTATGGCATAGAGCTTTTATCAAATAATAACAGTTGTTACTTTACCAGTTTTGAATCGTTTATCCATAGTATTGTCACGTATTATTAAGTACATAAACGTAACGTTGGTCGTAAACATGAAGTACATAATAACTTTTTTCTATTGTTTCCGTCAACAATGCAATGATTTACCCTGGATTTTATATTGGAATCTATTGAAAAGAAACTATTTTGTCAAAGAAGAGTTAGATAACTTTTTTATTTAAAATAGTTTCTTTCCATTGTTTCATAGCTGCAGCTTAAGACGACTCTCTTAGCGAGGCGGCATTAAATAAGATTCTGTTTTATGTTGAATCAGCCTTGGCTTCTGTAAAACTATTTCCTATGAACTCTTCAAACGGCCAGGCTTCCTTTCGTAAATAAGACAAGTATTCACTGAGTAAATATTCTATTTGGGCAAATAGGAACTCTTTAAGTCGGTGTTTTCTATATAAGTCAATTCTCGTAGAAAGGAACATAAAATTAACAAAATAAAATTATTTTTGAAATCCTTTGGTACTAAATAAGTATATCTATAAGACATAACATAATATACATACGTTAAAAAATAACATATTAATGGACTTTGTTGATTTCAGTTTTTCTCTACATAATGTAGAGCATTAAAATAATGAGTTATAAAGCATGACATGACATGTGTGCTCGAATGAGAGTCGGTAGTTCTCGCTAGGGAAATTATGGACCATAATTTCACACGATCAGTCAAGCAAAATTCATACATTTTGCTCTCTTTATTATTTAATGGTTACGTTACGCTTAAAAAAGGGGAATTTTGTTTCTTACATACTACGTTTTAGATATAGAAAAGTTTGTTTAAAGATGATTAACTTTTGACGTATTATTTACAAACAGGTGGCGTTGCTTCTGCTTTATAGTTCTACCACATAGTACAAAATATATAACTAAAGCCATAAATTAATGGGACCCAGTTTCGTTCAAAGACAATCACTTTAATTAACATAAATTATGAGAAAAACATTAAAACTATTAAAACATTTCCAATAACTCGTTCCTAAGCGGAAAGCCGATCAAACTAAAACTATTGTTGCAAATAAAAGCAAATTGTACGTAACAATTCAGAAATAAATAAAACCAACGGCTGTGTTAAAAGTACCTACAAGATAAACTCGTTTGCCATTCAATTCACAGGCAACACATAGACAGTTCATTTACATTTTTATTGGTACCGTTTAAAGAAACAACGGTTACGCAGAAACGAATATCGGACAATTGAACGCGTATACTGTTACGTAGCGGCATTAGTCACAAATAGCAAAAAAAAATCAAGCTATTTTGCTTAAAAATAAACAAAATAACTTGAATTTATAACTTAGGTTTTTATTGTTTTTTCAAGAAAGGTTTAAAAAGTTCCACTCGGTATAAACGAAAACAAATGACTATGAAGGACAAACGAAATGGAACGCGAATTCACTTTTGAATTTGGAAAGAAAAACAATATTAAGAATGTTTTAAAAACGTTGCAATGAGATGAGAATGAAAGAGGTCTGCGCTTAGACTGTTTGACGTCCAAAAAAAACTATACGCTGGCTGCGTCAGTACAGGACTGTATTGGAGTTAAAATTATACAGTATGAATTAGGTACCTACGTTTCTTTCTGGTAAATCCACTAGAGAAAAAAAATATTTGAATTGTTTCAAATAGACACCAGACACTTTATAAATGTCATGTATTAATTATTGTTTGTGTTGTTATTTCTAATTTTCTTGTGCGAATTTTGGTTTTTTGTTTTATTTTCTGTGTATGTTCTTATTTGTTATGTTTTTTCTGGTAATGTGTTGTATTGTGTCCGACTCACTGGTTGTAGGCCCTGGCAGAATATCAGTGCTCCCGAGTCATTCTGACTATCTACGAAGACTCAGAAGTTTTTTTCTAAGACGGGGCCATTAACAGCACACTCTTACGATGTTCCTGTCTCTCATATTTTCTTTTTTTAATGTGTTAATTTTATGGTCTATTGTTTTCTTTTCTTAATCCTACTATGTGTTGTCAATAAATGTTCTTCTTTCTTTCTATAAAAGCGCTATGAATTGAGTCAAAGGTAAAAGATGAAAAGTAGATATTTATACTATAAACTATCAAAATTATAAATATGGATTACTTGTAAGCCCAATTTTGTGATCTTGTCGTTCACATAGGGATACGCAAAATGTCAGAAGTATCGATACCTCACTCGATACCAGTATGTATGTCATAAAGTGTTTTATTTCACATACAGTAAGCGCGAAAGCTTGAGAGGTGAATAATAATATTACCCACAGACGGCCCTGTACCAGCGAAAGCTAAAAACGGAATGCCGAAAGAAACAATGAAGAATGGCGCGCTACACGTCATAGACAAGTACCATCGTCTGCATCGTGCAACGATCCTTCAAAGGCACCTCTCATCTTAATATCACTGTTTTAGTCTTATTTCATGTGACATTACCAGCCGCCCTCCGAACTACAAGCTAGCTTTGAGTCAAGAGTACTTGTACCATGTTTAGTTAAAGACGCGATGGTTAGCTATGTACTGTTGTACTTAGCAAGCTGACAACTACTACAAAACTACGGTGAGTTCTAGTTCAGAGAGTTAATATTTTTGTAAACTATAGTACCTACTTTTATTTCAGACGTAGAGAAGGGATTTTGATTAATTAAGTACTCAGCTAATAAAATTTAAGTAAGTGTAATAATAATAACTCTATACGCTTCTCTGTATATGTTAAACTTCATATTTTGAATATGAATGGCGTTTTTAGTTACACCTACAAATAGCTTACTTTACGGATTGTGAACTTATAAAAAGAATACATTTGGTAGCAGGTTGGTAAATCATTGATTGTATTGTGTAGGATTATCAGAATGTCACTTAATCTTGATTGCGAGAACAACTATCAGTTAGTGCAACCTTTGAACTTAGCTCCAGTGTCTTAATTACCAATTAATTACTCGTTAACCAAATACCCTATTCAGTCAGCGACTATGTAAGTACGATTAGACCCACAACAACTACTAATATTCAATGTGTAGTGATAGCAGGTAGGTGCAATAAAAAATAGAGAATTATTATATTATTATGTCAATTCTAAAAGATAATTACATTTTGTTTAAATTAAATTTTAAGGCTAGTTGAATTAAGCAACTGCATCAACAGACCGCAACATCAATGTGGCCGAACTTCCTTATTAAAACTGATTGTCAACTCAAACATTCCGCGCCGCAATGTAATTATGCTAACAATTTGATATTAACAAGACAAACAAGCGAATCTCGTTAGCTGTGAAATTTGTTCATACAAACTGTTCTCGTTGAAACTTGAAGTTCATTATTGAATAATATTTTGAACCTACCCGATCAACAGTAGGTACAAAAATATGAACGTAGCGCAGTTGTTATTAGTTTAAAAATAAGAAAACTTACTTTGAATATTTATTCCGACAAAAATCTGAAATCGAAAAGAATATAACTGCCCGCGATTAATATTTAAATTTATTAAAACAAAAAGAATGGCGACAAAATTGTGTAAGTGTGGGTTTTTTACTGGCAAATAATTTCAATTTCAAAATAAAAAACAACCTAACCATTCGAGAATTTTACTTTTCTCAGAACTAACTGGATGATCTGAGTGAACATACTAAACTATATAGTAGTAAGGTTGATCATAGGTTTAATCAACGGAAAAGTTTGGTCCTCGTAGGTACGTACTAGCAGAAGCAAAAATCGCTGGAAAACGTGGAACGAGATGAAACGTGAAGCTCAAAACTGATCACGATAGATAGAGGAACTTTGCCTCGTGTTAGAATTAGAAAATAAGTCCAATCTTTTACTATTTTATTTATCACTGATGCAAATACAAACTATTTGACACAAATTGAAAACAAAGAAGAGACCTATATCATTTGGGGCACAATAAAATTAGAGAAGTAACTGAATTGCTATAAGTTCCTACTCAAAGTCACAGCCCAATGTCTGATAGAGACGAGGATTCCTCAAGTTCGTGTACTTTGTGAGCCATGACTTCAAGTATTAAGAGATATAAAAGATCTGGTTACTTCCTTAGATCGTAATGGCAATATCACGGCATATTCACTCAGCGCATCAAAGAGGCGCGGTAACAATTTGGAACTCATTGCAGTAACCCGCGCCTTCTTCGGACCGCGAAAGCACCACTAATTTGGCTCCACCACAGAATAGGCCGGTCCTCGAAGCAAATTCGCTGCCAAAAAGTGCTCGGTTTCGGTACTCCTCCCGCCAGTTTACGGCCCGACGCCCTGTAATTGCACACATTATGCTAATATGTGTTTCTATTTTGCTGTTACAGCACATCTGGGGTAACGAGGGATTTTTATTGCTCGTTACTCCCAAGTTTCGAGGCGTTAGTTATTAACTAGGTAGATTTTCAAAGTTAAAATGAAAATTTTTGCATAACAACACCGCTCAATAAAAGTGGTTATTATTAGTCAACTTGAAAAAAAAACCTATTTTGAATAAGACTTATAATACTAAATAATATATTAGGAAAATATATCTAGCATATTATTTATTATTATATAAAAATAGCATTGTGAATGATCTCTAAAAATTAAGACGTATAGTTAGTCGAGAACTTAGATCTATGACACATAGAAATTGAAACTGATGTATGGTTCCAAACTATATCTTACCTTGATAAAGTAAAGGAATCACCTTCCTCAACAAATGTAGGCGCCTAACAATGGATTCATGCGCAGAAATAGCCAAGATCGGACATGGAGGAGATATTATGGAGAGCATTCGAGCTGATCTTCCTGTAGCCGTTAACATTAAAATGGCCGCTGCTTGACAATTCAACGCTGCTGCTGATGTCGCGATCATCACTGTCATTGGCAATAATTGAGGTGACTTGAACTGAGAAATATGCAAGTTTTGATTAGAGTATTAAATAAACAGTATGGTTTTAAACGAAGATACACTATACAAGATTACGAGGACAGGTAATCACCAAACAAAACGTATTTCACGTTAGGAAATCTAGTTTTTTCTTGACCTAATCATTTAGTAGAGTCGTAAAAGTTCCATCAACAGGTTCAAAACGAAAATCAATAAGCCCAAACTTTATTTTTATAAAGATTTTTATAAAAATGTTATTTTTACAGAACTTACTCTCATTCTTAAAGTACTATGCCACGTTTTGAGATCACGCGTCTTTTCAACTATATCCAAAGCCTCTACCACATCTATTATAACATCTTTCCATTTTTCCATCGGAGTATGGTTTCCCGCTACCACCACACCATCCATAACACTGTTCACTATTTCACTAGCGACTGACAACACTTTGGGTCTGCTGTCGAAAAGACGAATTTCTTCAAATATATTCGTTTTTGAAAAAAACAGTGGCTTTTCATACTAGAAGTAATAATTCAGAATTAAAGACAACACATATGACTTTGAGTCATATTCTATTAGAAACAAATACCTTTTTGCATAAACATGCTATCTGAGGTGAGATCACTCGAGAGAGGTCCGAAAATTCAAAGACGATACCATCTGAAATCTATAACCAATACTGAATTTCTTAAATCTGTGTTGTTCAGTTAATTTTTTATATTTTGCCTTAAATAAAAGTATTACTTGAATCAAATCCATTAACTCTTCTGTGAGCTCTCCTGAGAGCCATAGAAGAATAGGCATTAATGATTTCATATGTACCAACTTATATTCCGTTACTTGGTCTTCATTATTTACGTCTTTCAATATTATGAAATCAACCTTGAAAATATATTATTTGCATTAAAAGACATTACAAATTGACAAATTTTTAACTAGCTGATTAGCTAAGCATGTGCCAAATCACTAACACATGTACCAAAAAATATAGTTTATTTAGGATTATAATAAAAAAAACTGCTATTTCTCGTATGCACAATTCAATATTTTTATACTATAAGAAGGCAGTAGCCCTAAAATCAGTTTTAGTTTTTAGTTTATCTGGTAAAAATTACCCTCTTTTGAAAACATGCATTCCTTCTGAATAACACATAACCCACTTCGTGAAATGGTGGTTTCTACGCCAAATGACGGTCTTAAGCCATTGAGATATGCAGCCGGGACCAAAACGTCTTATCGCGCCTTTCAAACCTTAACCCATCTATACAGTGACTTCTGGTTTATAAGCATTGTATACCTAGCCACAAAGAATTTTGACATTTTGCGTTCAATAACAAACCCCAATATAAAATGACATAAATAAACTGAAAACAATTTTCTATTATTTCTGCGTAGTATTATATTAGAGGCATTCCATTACATTATGTGACTCAGAATTTAATCAGCAATTAAAAATGTATCCTGTGGACATACCAGTAAGAAAAAATAAAAATAACGAGTTAAAGAGAATAAGTAATAAAGTAAAAGAAACAATGGATGTAATAATGGATATCAAGATAATAATATTTTTTCTGTATATATATAACACAGTCACAATATCTGTGGACCTCGCTGGAATGCGATTCCCTCCCGCTTTCCCGTAAGCCGCTCTGAAAAATAAAATAAAAATTCATATTTAACTTGGTAAAGTGAGCTTTCGCTCTTTACTTTCTCGTTTCTAATGATGTTTTTTCACACCATATCAAAACGTTGATCATCGACGCCATATAGAGTAGATATTGTGACCGTGTTATGATTCATTATACAGCCAATCAATAGCGAAATAGTTTTTCGGGTGTTATAAAAATTGCATTGATCATACACAAAATAGTTAATCAATCACGTACTCTTTCGTCCACTTCTATAGGGTCATAGACTGACATGGTGATGGATAGTGCGACCGACCTATAGCACTGAGGTGGGTACATTTTAGGCATTTGTACAGCTTCATGTATTACTTCCTTAAGTTGTTTGTACAAATCTTCACTCTGCTGAGTCCGGTCAACGTTGAATATGTTCACTCCGGTACATAATAGCCGGTAAATGTCGTAAGCATCGAAATCATTTTGACCTAAAAAACACTTATTTTAATGAATAGATCCATACATAGCATACCAGTCAATTAGCCCCAAATAAAGTATAGCTTACACCTATTGGGAAACGCAGGACCAATATGGATTGGTAGATGTTAACAATTGCAAGCGCAAGTGAGACTAAATAACTTAACATGCCTTCAGAAGCATAGAAGAGCTCGAAATATTAAATTAAATCTTTAGTACAGTCTGCAGCACGTCAGGTTATACAAAACCTAAAATATTTATTTGGTATTATACAAAACTGTCAAAAATCTGCAATTTATTTTAAACCTTATGTTTTAGCATTTAAGTATACATTTTTTTAATTTGATTACCCTCTCGTGCCATTGACTGTACACCAAAAAGAAAATACTTACTTAAATCAAACATAATATTTACTGACTGAAACATTCTGTCGCTTAAACAAGTATACTTATCGCAAACCTAGAAATAAAAATAAGGATATTTAATGAGAGTGAAAAACCATTGACTGTTTCAAACTAAAGTATCTATTGTGTGTTAAAATTAAATAAGAAAGATTAGAACTTACCGCTTTTTCTGAATTATCAGTAGTAGTTCTATCTACAAACCAAACCATTTTTACTATCAAATATTCAATATTAGTTATTGCTGTATTATCACGTTTTCAGCTGTCAAAGATCGTGGCCTCATAGATACGAGTACAATCTGCGATCAAAATTGTTGCTTAGCAGGGGCTACTACATGATTAAAGTTAAATCTTTTCGACTAAGTCGAATAATGATCGAACTTCACTTCAGGTAAGTCGTTTGGTCATTTAAATAACGAGGATAATACAAAAATTAGTCATTAAGTAATTTATCAGTAGTTTATAAAATTAAATAATTTATGACTTGCCCCCCTACTCTCGACGGGATCGAGTTCACATCAGGATCGAATAAACGTCAAAAATTTGTTGTTGTCTGTGGTAAATTAAAAGTGCTTCCATAGTACCGTAACGTTTTGACGTTTACTCAATTCGAACTCGATCTCGATAGCGTCGTCCCTTTCAAAGGGTTAATATTTAAAAAAAGAAACACATTTATTCAAAGTCAGTCCAACGCTGTTGTAAAATAAAATAAATACATTACAGGCGGGCGCGGGAAGTTACCATCTACATAGTCTAGGATGGTTCAATTATTCGAGGCAATGTGAATTGCTTCCCGCCCAAGGCTTGTAAAGTGCTATTCTCAAGAGGAAATAAATTTTTATTTGCATTTTTAGTTGGTTCGTTTGGCCATATCATGTAGCCATAAAGTTTTATAAAATAATGCTAGCTGATGAGTTCTCCGTATGCGGGAAATAAGTACAATGCGATTAAATAAACAATAGACAGAAATCCGCTTCAACTTCACTCGAGAATGTATGTCAAAGAAAATATGTTACAGATTAAACTACGTCGTTTTGTACCGCAAGCGCTCTAAAGTTGGTTACTTTTAATTTTTTTCTGTCGCATACATTGTAAAATTAATCGCATTGCATTGAAATTAATTTTCGCACTGAATTTTTAATTTAGACCGTGATAAACCAGACCGCCACGTATATTATGTGGAACCTCCGGTTTCGTGTGTGTGAGTGATATCGTGTTCGGTGTGAGTGATAGATATGTAAGTGAGAAAAAAACTTTCATACTTTTAAAATATATTTCTCACTGCTGTACACTAATGGGCAACCTCGATAACTCGACCTCAACGTAATGTTTAAGACACGGCATTTTAACTCATAAAATGTGGCTACATCCATCGTGTAGAGAGCACTTCAATTTATGTGCGTAATTAAGTGGAGTTTGCGTTCGGGACCGGCGCTCGGCACTTTCCAGCGGTAAATGAAATTTACGTACGCCTCCACCTTTCGAACGTATCTTGAGATTGTGACGCAAAACAAGAGCGTTCTATCAGGTTCTATGTTATACATAGATAAAGGCACAGTTCATCATATCAGCCGCACAATATCCACTGCTGGGCATATACCTCCCTCAAGAAAAAACGATCACTGGTAGGACCAAGTTTTTTTGGGGACGTTGCTGCCAATCTCCTGATTCTGTGCTCACTAAGTCACTTTCTAATATACCTCCCTCAAGAAAGAACGATCGCTGATAGGACCAAGATTTTTGGGGACGTTGCTGCCAATCTCCTGATTCTGTCCTGATTCTGTGCTCACTAAGTCACTTTCTATAACACCCACGTGCTTTGAGGATACCCCCTCTGTGCTATTCTAAGCCAGCACATACGCGACAGGGCCCGAAGTTATTGTGCATGACCTATAAAATATTCATTTCTCACATAATTATACTTACAAAATTATAGAAAAAAAAAATAATTACAGACACACATCGGGACAGGTGAAACTAAATAAAAGCTTGTAAAATAGATTAATTCGTAAGCAAAACATCAATAAAATCGTTCAAAACCTCTTGTTTTTATTATCCTGATTCATCAACAACAAATAAATCAAGTAAAAGATCATATTATTAAGCTGTACTCAAACCGTTTATTGTACAGCCTTCCGCTTCTAACTTGTCCCACAAACTAAGGCTTTTAGTCTAGAAACGTAAGAGAAAAGGGTGCCCGAGACGCTGACTCCGCTCGGTTACATTAATAACATTTAGTTCCCCAAAAAATGATAACTCCCCCATCAGATTAGGCCGGCCGGTTAGATGGTGATTCTTAAATTATTTAAATTTAACCGCCTTTAAGACCAGTTTGGTTTATATGATAAAATTCTATGTTATTTCTGATTTTTTAAACCAGACAGAACATTTATGTACTAAGTGATTCGTGTATTGAAAGTATTATCATAAATATTATTTAAAATTATCAATCTGATTATTTAGATCGAATATAGGCGGACACTGAATTTTATTTGCAGGTTTCGATCTGATATTCAAATGTTTATCATTCCACTTTCGTCCTAAAAAAAATAAGCAATATTTTTTAAGGCCTCTTATCTTCGTCTTATAGATACATAACTAACACGTTAACTCCATTTATTTGAAATAGTACAATTCGTCACTACTATCATCTTGAAAATTTAAATTGGGTTTTCCAAGACGATTCGCACATAGCTAATTTGTTAAGCAGTGATTGTTAGTGGCCCGCCAAGGATCGAGCGTTCGCCGTTAATATTGCATAAGGAGCACCGGCCCATGTTATAATGGAGTGAAATATTCATCAGACGCCGTCTGGAGACCTAGCTGCCGTTGCCTCCCGAACTGTAGGCGCGGATGTATTCTATATTATGTTAATGTTTTGACGACCTCTGTGGTCGAGTGAATAAAGACCCGTTGTGAACCCCGGCCAGGGGCCCTACCGGCTAACTTTTCGAAATTCGGCGGGTCTGCCGAGCTTCAACTTAAAACAGATAAATCGAAGTAAGGAGTTTCATATTGTACTATTCGCCGAAGTTATCTAGAAGATATCGATGTTCGTGGGACATCATGAATTGGGGTTCGCCATTTTGGCCGAATTGGAGTTCGATTTATCTGTTTTAATTTGAAGCCCGCCAGACTTTTCGAAGTTCAATGCGTTAGTCGGTACTGGTCGAAATGTAGAAAATTCAACTTTTCCAAATTATCTATTTTTTTTAAAAGTGTTTGAACTTTTGGAATCAAATGATGATGTTGTCTTATATTTTTCTGCTTCTTAGATATAATGATAATTAAAGCTTACTGCAACTACAACATACTGTACTGGTATGAAATACTTGTGGCCAAATTATTGTTTTAAAATGTTCGAAAATTTTTAGAATCAGACTGCAGCAGACTTACGTCGCTGAATTTTTGAGAGCCCCGTGTGAGTCGGAGCGCATATTTCGGATGAAAATCTGCGGTGGGGCTCCGAGGAAAAAAGAAAACTCATTTACGTAACAAATTTTTAATCTCTTACGTTTCGTCGCGTCAACGCGCGGCGCCTCGTCATACTCAGTGTTGTACTGTCTTGTTCTGACTTTTTTAGACTTTTTATTACATTACGTTTTGTTCCAGAAATTTCGAACCAAAATGAGACTTTTTAATTCCCTTAAAACCTACCTAAATTTGGTAGCTTTCAATCCTATTACTATTCCAACACACAGGGAGTGCAAAATAATTCTATTAATGCTAAGAAGCTAGCAAGAAAACATTTAACTTTTTCCAATAAGTGTACGACAGTAAAAATTGCTACTTTAATAAATATTAGCTTAGAATAAAAACACCTAGAATGCTATAGTTCCTTACAAAGGCACTGTCAAAAGTGAGGCAACTAAAATTTTAGACTTTTATCCTTCATACGTTACCAAATCGTATCTAAAAGTACGAAACAGTTTCAATTTCCCTACCTTTAGGGGATTATTTACTATTTTATTCGATTTAAGTTGCGATTGCGTAACGTGTGAAGGGTATAAATTTGAAAACTAGGCCATTATGGCTTAGTTTTAGTTGCCTCACTTTACATACTAGGACTCGGATTTTAGGCTTATTATTCTAAGCACTGTTACTGTTATTATTCTAAGCATATAAGTTAAATAATTATAAATTAAAATGAATGAGTAACGCTACAACATAAAAATATATCATTAATAATTAAGTTGTTCAGAATTGATGAATTGCCGTGATAAAACAAACAAGAGAAAAAAACACTTTTTAGTTTTTTCAAATTGAAGTCGCAAAGTTTTCATCGAATTCAAAATAATACACATTGAAAGCTTATTTTTGCCATATCGTTGTCATCGTCGTCGTGTCCTTGCAGTTTATAATGTAGTTAATATTAAACAAGAAACATTTATACATTCTAACTACAGAATAACGTCTACGAAAGTAAAATAATCAAGTCTTAAAAAAACAACTTCCAACCATTGTGCGTAACAAAGCTTTGCTTCACGGTGCAGGTATTTTTATCTAAATGTGGATTCCTTTCTAAGGGTTCTACAAGATTACTTATTAAACAGATTACCCAAGTCGGGGTACGACGCCATCTTCAAAACTCATTCAAGTCACAGACGGTCGATGAATTTTTGAGAGGCTCGCCCGCCATGTGAGGCGACTGAAAGCGCTTTTTTTAGAAAAGGAACGGCTGATAATGAGGACGACATGTGTATAATGAAAACGTCAAATCTGAGTGAATGCATTGTTAATGAAATTGTGTCTAGTAGGTAATTGGTAAAGAAAGGTATAATTCCACCAAAAACATTTTCATGTAAAATTTTGCCAAGACGAGACCATATGGCTCGCACTGTCAAAAAGTTATCAGACCTCATGTAGAGCCAAGCTTCTTACACTAGACGCCCTAACTTTTCTGTTATACAAAAGATCTTGTAGTAACGAAACGGCCAAGCCACATATTTAGACTAAGGTGTAGAGTTTGTGGAGTTAGCGCTTGTAGAGTGAGGGCATGTAGAGTTAGAAACTTGGCTCTATATGTGGTCTGATAACTTTTTGAGAGTGCGAGTCATATGGTCTCGTCTTGGCAACATTTTACATGAAAATGATTTTGGTGGGATTTCACTTCTTTTTGTAAGTTGCTTAGATAACACAATGTTAATTTTTTTTTTTTTGGGTGTATTTTTTGCTCATCAGAGGTAGCTTTTTTCGTAGCCTTAACAAGGAGTCCCTATATGAATTTTCAGACCTCTAGCATCAAAATTTGCGGAAGTCTCATACAATCTCCCATCCCCTAGTTTCAGGGGTTGGGTGTTAAAAGTACCAAGTTTAAGAATATTTTTGTTGTTTGTCTACTAATACTAGCTTACGTACTAAATTTCAGCTTTTTAGGACTTCAGGAAGTACTCTAAGAATTTTGATAATCATCAGTAAGTCAGTGACGAAATTAGGGTTTTTGGATAGGTATCAATAAAAAGTATAAGAGCTATGCAATTGAAACTCTATATGTTTAATAAGTCCAATTAGTGCCTTTAGAGTGCCCCCAGATGTGAACGTGCAAAGAAAATGAAGGTCTTATTCCTGCAAAAAGGTATGGAACTGTCGTTGTTAAAAAAGGTAACAATATTGTAATAAATATTATTAAAAAAACTTTAAAGAATTAACAATATAACAAGCTTTCAAGTTCAAAATTCTCGCTTTACAATTATAACCTATCCTGAGGCCCTATTACAAAAATAATCACTATAGTCGGACGATGTTCGTTGATCGAATTACTTGAGTTTAAACCTTAAACATGGGTTTAAAATGTCACGGAGTGGGAAGAACATAGTACGCTTATCACGATGCTTTTTTGTAATATGCCCTCTGAACTCCAACGACTCCAAGTAATATTTTAATTAATGTAAGCAAACTTTATTGTGAACCTCCAAATTCTTACTTCAAAACAAAATTAAACTCGATGATCACCACAAACGTTAATATTACGCTTCACATCAAAACCAAAGACAAACAAAACGACATGCGTCTTCTCATTATAATCCTGTGTATAAGCTCGACGCTGACTTGAAATTAATTACATATTATAGAATTAATTATACTTGAATAGTGTGTCGACCAAACTATAAAGGTTGACATTTGAAAAGCGGTCTTCTATAGCAAAGTTTTGTTTTAATTACGATACTTACGGCAAATAATGTCGTGTCCAAAGACTAACTATACTCGTATGCCAGGCGAGGCAGAAGTTTATATTGCTTCAGTTTTTACTGTTTAGTTCGTAAAGCTTAGTCACTTTTTTTAAACTCCTACTTATTTCACATGTACTAACAACAGTCACATACAAAAACGTACGAAATTCCTTCTGTTTACCTTTATGTTTGCTGCTTTGGTACTTCCACGTCGCTGTATCCTTACTAATATTGTAAATGCGAAAGTCCGTTTGTTTGTTCGTTTGTTACGCCTTCACGTCTTAACTACTGAACCGATCATCATGAAATTTTGCATACACGTTGTCAGGGGTACAGAGAAGGACATAGGGTACGTTTCATCCCAAAAAAATAAATGTTCCCGAGGAATAACAAAAAAAAATTTCACGCAGATGAAGTCGCGGGCGGTCGCTAATAGGTACATAAGTTTCAAAGTACAATCCTTTAAAATACGATTATTATCTTTCATGAAATACCCAAAAAAAACTCACAAGTCGATATTTCAATTACTTCGTTTGCCAACGGGTGACACTTGTACAGTAAAGTGACGCCAATTAGCAGCTGTCTGACACACAGTAGCTCTCCATCGGATATGACGCCACGCCGAAACAATACCCTTTACAATCGTTTTCGGAAAAAAATAACGACTGCTGGGTATCAACAGAGGTACGAGACGGGGTGTCGACATTGAGTACAGTTTGGTGATGTAGATCTAGCTATATTGTTAAATAAGTAGGTAAGTTTTTCATCTTCATACTTACAATATTGACGACCTCCGTGGTCAAGTGGCTTTGTACACCGGTTTTCAAGGTGTCGCCACATCTGAGGTCCTGGGTTCGATCCCCGGTTGGGTCAATCTAGAAAACGAAATTTTCTATATTGGCTCAGGTTTGGGTGTTTGTGATGCCACCGTTGTCTCTGATTTCCATAACACAAGTGCTTTAGCTACTCATTTTGGAATCGGAACAATATATGTGATGTTGTCAAATATTTATTGATTTTTTTATTTATTTATAATATGTTGTAAAGTTCAATAAAATTCAATCTCCGTAAACAGAGAAATAAGATTAAGTAAACTTTTCTGTAATAATGTAACTTCACCCATTCGATTTTTACTGCCAGAATTTTTATCACGTCACGTCAAGACCTCAATAATTATTCAGTAGTCATATAAGTGTTTCATGAACCTCATACTCATTAAGGAAGGATAGAACGCAGGGCGTTGCAATACAATCCTCTTATACAACTTTTGTCATTTTGCAAAGCGGCTCAAAGTCTTTGGACAATGTTAAACGCAGTTGAATTAAGGTACTTACCAACGATATGAGGGTGTAGAAAATAATTATTTTGTCTTTAATAACTGGTAGCAGTCCTGCTTCACTATAAATTAGCATATTATATACTTTTGTTTAAATTGTTAAATGACCTTTATATCAAAGTCGCGGTTTAGAAACTTAAAGTACGTACGATACGAGGTTGTCAACCGGTAAAGTTAAAGTACCTTTAGGTTTCTAGTAGACATTTGTTGAACAACAATGCAAAGTTTTGATCAGTTTAATTGATGTATGATCAGTGTCGACAACTTAGAGGTTGTATAATACAACTTGTATTGTCTAGACTCTACGTAGTCTCGATAACTTTGAGATTGTATTGTATAAGTTTAGAACAAGACGTACTCTTTTATTGTTCGATATATGAAAACTTTTACAAAATAGGTTAGTTTAGAATAATAAAACTAAAGTATTAGTTACCTACCTTTTTTATTTTATAATCACGTTATTCCACCTGTTACATAATTTTACTTAATACTTATCTACAACCATGCTATAAATCCTCTATAAAGTTTCCAAAACGGTTAGCTTATTGCTAACATTAAAACAACCAGTGTCATAGTACTTAAATATAATCTCATCCAAACGAGTGTTATAATAATGCAACACCTTTGCTTTTTCGAACCCTTCCGCGCAAAGGGGTTTAGTCATCAAACAACCTCATCTCATTTCGTGATATCTTTTTGAATTTCAAAAAAAGAACATAATCATGCACGCGCGTTTCACTACCACAGCGCCGTTATGGCACATGGTAGTGGTGAAATAAATATTCCGAGTACATCACGATCTGCCATCATTCAACAAGGTGCAAATATTCAGTGCATTTTAATAAATTGTGCAATCCAAATTTTAAATAATTATTACTATAAATAATTCTATTATTTTAGTTTGTTTGTTATAGGTACTCAGCAATAAAACTTTCCATGAATTTACATAGAGTTCTTACTACACTGTAAAACACCCTATGGTTTCAGAACCTTTTATGTAGGATTTATTTATATCATGGGTGTAGAAAAAGTATTGTATGCAAACATTGTAGCGTCAGCTCGGACTTTGTATCTAGAGCAAACTCACACACACTGTGTTAGGCATATCCAGCTGACGCACATACAATAATATGTAATAATTTAGTATATAAGATGTACAAATAAATAAACTTAGTTCTTAGCTTCTCAGCGCTATAGCAACACTGGCTGTTTGATTCATCTCCCAAGCTAGGAGCCAAATTGGTGACCCCGACGTGATTCTGCTGGATTTCTCCGTGATCGCACATTTCAATCGGCCTTCCACAAGCGGATCCCACCGATTGAAATTTCAAAAGGCGTATAATCACGGAAGTCCTTCGTCGACCAGGGAGACAAACAGATCGCAGCCACCCAGTAACCATCAAGCAAGAACAAGCTGAGGAAAGCGCAATCACGCAGTCTGACGTAACTGTTTTCGTCGTTCGTTTTCTAGCGGATCGGTTTGGCTGGCCTCCCACAAACGGGTCTCACCAGTCAAATTGAGAAGTCGCACATAGATACGAACTAAACAGCACAGTTGCCTCATAGACATAGTCAAGCTCTACATCAAGCTAGCTCATAGCACAGGCATCCTCAGAACAACAATGGCGTCTCCACAGCTATCCACAGAATCCTTAGAAGAACTCCTGTCGAGAAGAGTGGAATTTCTTGCGCGACAATTACGCGAGATGCGCCAATCTCATCATCATATTATGCCGAGAGAGCAAGACAGACGCAAATCGAAGTCCCACTCCCACTCCAGGAAACGTTCCCGAAAACTCAAGGACTGGATGTGCTGGTACCACCAAAAGTTTGGAGATCAATCGACGCGATGTACAGATAAGGCTCGCTGTACATACAAAGCGCAGCGAAATACGCCGTCGGAAAACTAACTCCGACACTAACCGCGGCGGGAGTTGGTGTTGACGGAAAAAGTTACCGTCTATGTGTCACCGACCGAAAAAGTGGGACACAATTTTTAATAGACACCGGAGCAGACATATCTGTACTCTCCCGCACAAAGGAAAAGCCCACAAATGCCGATTACGCAATTTATGCCGCCAACGGAACGCAAATCAAGACCTACGGATTTAAGACAGTTTGCATAGATCTGGGACTACGAAGACCATTCACGTGGACATTCGTCATAGCCGATGTGCGCAGATCAATTCTCAGGGCAGATTTTCTCGCTAAAAATCAACTAAACATTGATCTAAGCGAAAAGAGATTGATCGACAAAATAACGAAATTATCGGTTGCCGCGCGCACAATGCACTCGAATGACTCATCGGTCCGCACGATAGATGTAATCGGACCCTACGCCGAGTTATTACGTGAGTTCCCTGACGTAACAAGGCCGTCGACGCTGAAAAATGCACCTAAGCATAATATAGTGCATTATTTACATACGACGGGGCCGCCGATCTATGCAAAAGTTCGTCCATTGAACCCAGCAAAGTACAAAGCCGCGAAACAGGAATTCCAAAGGATGATGGAGTTGGGCATTTGCCGCCCCTCCAACAGTCCTTGGGCAACGCCGCTGCACATCGTCACAAAGAAAAATGGCGAATTAAGGCCATGCGGCGATTACAGGCGATTAAACGCCGTCACACTTCCTGATCGCTACCCTATACCAAGGCTACAAGACTTTACATACTTGCTGCGTGACAAGACCGTTTTCTCCAAGCTGGACATCCGAAAATCGTTCCACCACATCCCAATTTTCGAAGATGACATACCGAAAACCGCGATAACAACACCGTTCGGACTTTTCGAATTCACGAGAATGACGTTTGGATTACGTAATGCCAGCCAAACGTTCCAACGTTTCGTCGACATGGTATTCAAAGGGCTCGATGTATTTGTTTTTATCGACGATATCCTTATCCCATCAAGGACGAAAGAGGATAACGAGACCCTACTTCGAAAAGTTCTGGAGAGAATGGACGAATACGGCATCACACTAAACGTGGAAAAATGCGAATTCGGCAAAGAAGAACTGGATTTTCTGGGCTACCACATATCTAAAGATGGCATACGTCCGCTGGATGATAGGACTGAGGCAATATCGAATTTTCCTTTGCCTACAACAGTCCAACAGCTGCGACGTTTTCTTGGCATGGTGAATTTCTACCGCCAGTGTATACCTCACGCTGCTAACATACAAGCTGAGCTCAACAAGTACCTGCACAACTCCAAGAGGAAGGACAAAAGCGAACTAAAGTGGACACAAACGTCAAAAGAAGCGTTTGAAAAGTGCAAAGAAAGCATAAAAAGCGCTGTTGCACTATCTCACCCATCCACTTCCGCTCGTCTCGGCCTGATGACAGATTGTTCGGCCACATGTGCAGGAGCAGTACTACAGCAGCACGTGAATGGAAAATGGGAACCTCTATCCTTTTTCTCCAAAACACTGAGCGAGACACAGAAACGGTACAGCACGTACGACAGGGAACTACTTGCTATATACATGGCAATAAAACATTTCCGTCACATGATTGAAGGAAGAGAATTTACGGTTTATACAGACCATAAACCGCTGACGTTTGCTTTACACAAACCAGCGAGCTCATGTGACATGGAAAGAAGACTGCACCAGCTCGAATTCATCTCACAATTTTGCTCTGATATACAACATATTTCCGGCAAAGATAATGTTGTTGCTGACTGCCTATCTCGAGTGGAGGAGATTACCTTCCCTTCACCCATCGACTATGAGCAACTGTCGGCGGAGCAAGAAAAAGACAGCGAGCTAAGAGAATTGCGAAACAACCCGCATTTGCAGTTTAAAATGTTTCCCGTACCGAATAGCGACAAGGTCATATTGTGCGAAACATCGACGCGCTATATGCGACCATACCTACCGCCGCTGTACCGACGAAAAGCATTCGACATCGTGCACAACATCAGCCATCCCGGCGTCAGAGGAACACGACGCATGCTAGCGCAACGCTATTTCTGGCCATCGATGACTACAGACATCGGAAAATGGGCAAAGACATGTCTATTATGTCAACAGTCCAAAGTGCAACGTCACACTGTTTCGCCGATCATGCACTTTCCGCCGGCCGATCGATTCGCACACTTGCACATTGACATAATCGGGCCGTTACCTACGTCCGAAGAATGCAAATATTGCGTAACGATGATCGATCGCTGCGCAAAATGGCCAGAAGCGTATCCCGTCAAGGACATCACCGCCGAAACCATCTGCCAGATTCTACTCAGAGGTTGGATTGCCAGATTCGGAACACCGACGACGATTACGTCAGATCAAGGACGACAGTTCGAGTCCGAATTATTCCGGAAGCTGACAAATAAGCTGGGCATCAACCACATCCACACCACCGCTTATCATCCGCAAGCGAATGGACAAGTAGAACGCTGGCACAGAACACTCAAGGCCGCGCTGATGACGAAGTGCAACCGAGTAAACTGGGTCAAAGAATTGCCCATGATCCTGCTCGGACTTCGCACCGCAATACGGGACGACACAAAAGTGAGCGCAGCAGAACTGACCTACGGCACAACACTACGACTACCTGGAGATTTCTTCACCACCAGGACGACACCTCAAGACGAGAATGGCATGTTACAGCAACTACAGCAAACGATGACGTCACTGCTATCGACACCGAGGAGACAACATACTCAGCGTAACATCTTCGTACATGACGAGCTACGAACTTGCTCACATGTATTCATACGCAATGACGCAATGAAGAGCGCACTTACACCGCCCTACAACGGCCCGTATAAAGTGCTCGAACGTCACGAGAAGTTTTTCTCCGTCGAGTTGCCAAACCGAACAGCCACTATCTCCATCGACCGTCTCAAGCCAGCCTTCCTACTTCACGATGAGCAGAGTGGCGAACTCAGCGAGGAACAACCGCAGCCGCCGCCCGTGATGAAGCCTGGACCATCGACGAGTCCTGAGGGTCAACAGCCAGCCAAGGCAAACGTGAAGACAACCCGTTCCGGCAGAATATCTAAGCCAGTCGTCAGATTTAAATTCAATTAATCCTATGCACTGAATGCAATGATTAATTGAATAAAAACAAATCTATTTTTATCGCCGCGAGTATTTTGCCTATACAGCAAACACTTCGGTCAGTGAACAGAGTGTCATTTTACAACACCTGTTCATTAGTAATCGTAGCTTACTTTAAATTTGTATTTCAACTTTTAATAGGCTTAGGTAAATATACATTCCTTTTTTCCCTTTTCCTTTATTTTTAGGGGGGAGTGATGTAGCGTCAGCTCGGACTTTGTATCTAGAGCAAACTCACACACACTGTGTTAGGCATATCCAGCTGACGCACATACAATAATATGTAATAATTTAGTATATAAGATGTACAAATAAATAAACTTAGTTCTTAGCTTCTCAGCGCTATAGCAACACTGGCTGTTTGATTCATCTCCCAAGCTAGGAGCCAAAACATAATAAGTTATTATACAACAGTTGCATAAATAACTAATAATTAATAAAGTTTAGAATAAAAATAAAAGTATGCGGAACTATGGAGTCATTGATTGAATCATGTCGTTTTTAAGTTACTACCTATATTATAATAAAAAATAATGTAAGTATTTACAAATTTTTAGTTCTAAAATACACTGAAGCCTAAAACCAATTAGCTCACCTAAAACCAGTTGAAAAAGTCGGCATTTCAATTTGCCTAAATTTTAGTATTTTCGCTTTCCGGCACGTTTTGACAAAGCTTCAAAGGAGATCGTTACTTCTTAAGTGTCGCCTAATTACGCTCCTCAGTGTTTTCTAATTAGAAAACACGTAAAACTTAACGATACTTCGTAATTAATTTGAATTGCAAAGAACAGGACTTTATTTGCTATTGTAAGTTGTCTTAAAATGTTACTTTAAATTTTGTTCTAACATTTTTATAAAGGTAAAAAGAGTAACGTATGCAAAACGTTTGGATCACCAAAGATATAATTTGTGTGCAGGACTTCCATGTACTATAATAATATTAATATAATACTAGAAATTTAACCGATGCATTACAATTAGTGATTTTGTGACATTACGATATTCTGTCAAAAAAATGGCTGTATGGATAACAATCTTTTGAAAATGTTTACGTCTTTCTGTATAATTAAAAAAAAAACTTTTATACAAACCTTGTCCTGATAATAACAAACACAACAAAAAAACGAAATTCTTATTTGGTGCAGTCAGTGCAAATAATGTATAACATCGTGAGGTATGGAAATACTTCAACAAAGTTCGTAACATCCATTACGTTACTATCGTTAACAATATCGTAATCGTAATGACAGTATCGTGAAAGTATCGTTATCATAATACTCATAACTTTACTATCGTTAACGGTATCATAATGGACGTATCGTTTAAACTCTACTTCCATGTTAATAAAATTTGAGTATTTTTAGTTTTCCGTGAGCTCCTGGTTGGTTGAAAAAGGTGACCACTTTTTACAAAAAATATTTTACGTTAGTTTCAAGAAGTGGCAGGAACAATGATGGTGCACTCTGCTCATTAAAAATTACAAGCTGACGCCACTTGAAGATAAAATATAAGGAAAGCTTCAATTAAAGAGTTTGTGAGCATACCTGTGCTGGATTTTTTGAGGACACACAACGATGTCTAAGTACGTCTGCATGCAAATCTAGGTGGGCAAGCAGGCTTTGCTGAGGCCCAGGAGGGCTCTAGAAACATTTTCTTTTTATTTAGACCCTTCACGTTCCTACCCGGCCCAACTGAGAGGAACGTATAAACTCGTTAGTGAATTTAGTATGTTATCTATCTACTTTTAGTTGGCGGATTAGGGCTGAGTAAAACATTCGTACGTGCTTCGAAGGTATCTACGTTCAATTTTACATTAAAAAAAGCTTATTTTGAATATATTTCATTGTAAGTTCTTTATCATTTTGTGCGGTCTTCTCTTGTAACATTAACAATTGTAGAAGAGCTGCTAAGGGGTTATTTTTCCAGGGATGTGGTTGACAGAGAGAACAATAGGCCAAACTAAGTGAGGTGTCACGTCCCTACGCAGAATGAAGTCACCACATGACCATATTGAATGTTTCCAACATTTTTTTATTCGACACTTTATTATGTCTAATCTATTGTCCCATATAGAGATATACTTAACGTCAGAACGATATCATGCGGCGTTTGATTTGAAAAATTTATGCACCCGCTATACTCAACACCTAACTCACTCGATAAGTCGAACCCGAATCAAATTCGCACACGAGTGACTTTCAAATATAAAATCCCTCGCTTTTTTGCTGTGGTTTTGAGGGCTGAATCGATATGCGTCGAAATGTACGAACGCTATCTGTTTGACGTAGATCGGAGTTTGTGATCGTGTAAGGTACAGTCAGCAGCACGTCAGGTTATGCATAACTGTCAAAAATCTGTATTTATTTTGAACCTTATTATCTTCGCATTTAAGTATAAAATTGATTGGAATATGATTTAATTACCCTGTCGTGGAAGCCGAGCGTGCCGTTAACTATACAATGGGAAAATATTTTTTTTATTGACGGCAAAAACTAATGTCGCGAATTATTGTCCACCGGTATAATGGTGTTTGACTATAAGAGCTCTGCCAACATACACATTTTTTTCGACTTCAAAAACAGGGAGGTTCTCAAGTCGCCGGCTTTTTTTGTATGTTTTACCATAACTTCGCCAGTGATTAACTGATTGAAATTTTTAACATGGTATTTTTTTTTTTATCGGTTCAGTAGTTTTCAAGTAATCCAGAAAATAGTATCATTTTACCTTGACGACTTTGTTGTTTTTTATGAACCGATTTAGATGATTATTTTTCCCTTTTATACCTTAAGTGTAATGCTTTTAATTTCATTGATATTGAACCATGGACTTCGAAGATACCCAAGGGAACACCTCAAAATCAAATAAGATGTGTATAGTGGTTTATGACAATCCAAAACAAACCGAGCTATGGTCTGCAACGTTCTGGGATTAGAAATGGACTATGAAGGCACAACGGAACGTGAATTTGGAAATTAAGATAAGGGTATACATTAAAAATATATAAAGTAAAACATATTTATACGCTTACATACCAAAAAAAGTTGAAAATAAAATAGTTACCAACTTTCTTTTTCATCAATCAATTCGATTCTGAATTTCTGATAATTGGTAAGGTAACGAGGATGATCCATATTTTTGCTCATAAAAGTGTACTATAGACGCCAAATTACTTTACTATAGTATATTTAGTTAATCCAAAATTTTGCTCATGTTACCAGCCAAAGACAATGCAGATGTACAGGATGCGATGCACCGGATACAAGGCAGTAATCAATGGGGCGAAGTATCGTCAAGATGGAGTTAAAACAGAGCTCCCTTTATATTGGGAAAGGTCGAGCACCCTACACCGGGAGCCAGCCCTCGAGCTCCCTAAGGACAGGTTTCGGCACGTTCACATTAAACGCACTGCGCTTGATTTCGTCTAATTCAATTTCATACAGCATTAGTACTAGACTCGAGTAATGCGGATAATTAACTGATCATTACTACACACTGCGCCGTTTGATTTCGTCTAATTCAATTTTGTACAGCAGTACTTGTGGTATGGTTCATTAATCAATCACTACTATATAGTAGCTAACCCCATGAAATATAAGCTTTTCTGGATAATATGAGGGAAAACATTCTTACTTACATTTGAAGCAATTGAAATGTGAACAAAGATGTTTTCGCGATTCAAGCGATTGTTAAAATCTACCGTAACATACGCTATTACCTTACCGTAACATTGGCTTCACCTAAAAAATCACTTCAATAAAAAATTAGTTAACCGCAATTTTACCATTTTGAGCGCCACTGTCTTTCAAGACAAACATTTCCGTGCCCGTTTATAAGTTCTAATAAAGTCGTGGTGTGGAGGGCACGGAAACGTTTGTTTTTTATAAAAGACCGTGACGCTCAAAAGGTTAATATAGTGTTAACAAGATTGTGTGCAAAAAAATACTAATTATGAGTCCTTATTAGTGTCGCCTATATGTACACAAACCACGTCTGCTGACGTCGGCCTCTTGCCAAACTCGAGCGGCGGGGGCATCTCGGCTTTGTCAAAAGCGACTCACTGATACACAGATCCTAATTATACAACGCGTCTGCTCAAACCTTGCATGCCGCTCTATAATGGCATTTACATCAAACATGAAAGGAATGCGGTCCCATATTTAAGAACTTCTGAGCGCTTTTCAGGAAGTCTCGGCATTTATAATGGCAGTAAGAACTGTTAAAACAGTTACATGATTCTATAGGTAAGTATCTCTATTTTGTTTGACCGTTTGTGTTTGAAGAAAACAGAGCCCATCTTCAAATCGCAATACAATTTGTAGGTACCACATTCTTTAAAACACTATGTGTATGATCTCTCTCTGGCATAAAAGAGAACAAAATATTTAGAATATAATTTTACAACCAACTGAAAATCCAGCCATGCAAGCACATTTTATAAAGATTTTACTGCTACACTGGGTTATAAATTCGACAGTGTATGTGTCGTACAGTTATTCCTATTAATTTAGGTGGAGAATTAAAAAAAAGAGTTAATTTAGTACTAACTTTTTATGCTTCATGACTATCATATTAAACTCAATCAACTTCCCTATATCCACTTCTAAGACTTTAGCGCGTACAGTAAACACAAACTAAATAATTCTAAAACAACACCTGAATTAATATAATATACTCGCTGTAATCCGTAAAAAGTGTTTTATTTCTAATCAACTTACCTATGTTTGTGCAAGGAACAAAAGAATAACGAAAAAATCAATCAAAAACTTTTACAAACTTCATCCCTAAAGTTCCCAACACGCCCGATCAGGCATTCTGAGTAATTAATTTTAGCTTCTGAAGAAATAAACAAGCTAATAAGCATGACTGGTAAAACATTGAATAATTGATACGGAAACTGTGTTTAGAGCGCTTCGTGCCGTCGCTCTGTTACTTATCTGTTCTTTAGTTAGATAATTGGATCAAAATCTATTGTGCTGGGTGAGTCTACGGCTACGAAGAGCGGCAAGCTTTTCAAATTAACATACTTTTGGATGAAACGCACGAAGCATTTTATAAGGACAGTCAAGGCTATTTGCTTCTTTTTCATTAAATGTCACTTTAGCCACATGTTCGAAAGATTTATTTATTTTTAGATTCCTAACATAAAAAAGAATCACGACAAAGCATAAAACACAACCGTAGGCAAGATAATTATATTACTTATTTATTTATTCAATAATTGCCATTGTGTTATGAACCAAGTTTCTGAAGGACTCTCTGAATTGTTAAAGGATGAAAATTCGAGCATTCTCTCGGTCTGATTGTACCTATTTGTAGATTTTAATTAACGTATCTATTCAAGATAATACTAATGTATATTTTGCAACTAACACTCACGGTTGGTTTCCGAATTGAGAAATTGAAGATGAGCACTCTTTATGCATGCATGAGTAACATTTGAGTAGTGCTTAACTACTCAATATTCAGAAACTGTCTGTCAGATACGATTTATACTTAGGAACATCGCGATTCGGCATGGCTTCATTTTATATACCTAATCTGTAAGTCATTATCATTTTTACACCTAATATGTAAGTTTTGTATTAATTTACGCTCGATAGTCTTAACAACCGTGAGTATGCTATTCTTAAGGAAAGTTGTCTTACAGCGGCCTATTGTGGAGGCAGTGAATTATCTCGATGAGGACTAATTAAATTTCTTTGCGTCTTGCTATGCGGGAAGCGTCTTAACTGAAATCGGTAATTCGCTGAACGAATAGCCCTGTTTGTTAGTACAAACGGTCTTTTGTTAAATTGTCGAATAAGGCAAGTTTTTATGTAAAATTTGTTTTGTCTTATTTTGTCAGTTTAATCAAATTAACGTTAATCTTATTTATTATTTATTTAAACTTTATTTCAAGCAAACGGCGGACTTAAAGCCTTAAAGTCATTCTCTTCCTGTCAACCGGTATGGGTGTTAAGGAAATAAATCATGGCGGCAGTTTAAATAAATTAATATAAAATAAAATAAAAGTATTGAAATACCAATACATATATAAATATTTAAGATATATAAAAATAAATATATAACACAATATAATACATACATATACACATAAGAGTGTACAGCACAATGTTATACAAATTTTATTATAACTGAATTTATTTATCAATTAAGCTACAAAATGATAATGATGACTTACATTTCTCGATTGGAATTATTTTTTATTTAAAGGCTGTAAGCAGAGTCACGTTTCAAACGGGTTCCGCACTCCAGTCACGAGTTTTACTTATAACTCATCGCTCCCTAAGTAACCCTCTTAATTATTATAGTATAGATAACAGTTTCCGGATAAATAAAACAAGAAGCTATAAAAATAATACATCATCATCATATTCATTAGGAAAAGACTAACTATTGTGTTAAATCTACGTGGCTATATTTGATTAAATAATCAAAGGTGGCTATTTATTCCAAAATTATTTGCTTAGTAGTAAGTTTCAAGGGGAAAAAGACGAATTTATCACTTTTTTCCACAACTAATCTGTGAATGCAGTTTTCTAGTACCCCAAATCCCCTACAAATCTGCATTCACAGATTTATTCGGAAAAAAAGTGACAAGTTCGTCATTTTCCCTGGAGTCTTCAAAAGCCAACATACGTTAGTGAATGGCATATTTATTTATAGGTATTAGGCAAAGAGAAAACAATATTAATTGTCCTCCTTTTTTCTATACAAAGGCTGGCGTTTGTTCAGTTGGCTTTGTTTGTACTATGAATTTATTTGATCCGACAGCCTCTGAACACAATATAAAGTCCATGAGTGTTCTAAACCCTAGACGTCATGTAATGTTTTTTTCTAACTTATGCACATGACATCATTTCATTTGAAAAAAAAATGCGGGACGTTCCACATTTACGTGGTGGTCGGTTCATCACGTTCTAAAGTTGAAATTCAGTGCGGGGAATGAATTTCAATACTTACTTCACGAACAAGGACCTATTCTAAAGTGGTCGAACTCTATAGAGTTGTTTTACGAAACTTTATGGCTGCATACTGTGACCAGTCGTCACACGACCCATATAAAAAAAAAACATTTTTGCTAAGAAGATTTTATTTCCTCGCATTTTTTGAAAAAAGCACTATAAAAGCCTTGTAATGGAAGCTTTTTTACATTGCCCCGAATGATAAAGCCCTCGCTTTCGGGGCTCAACCATCCTCGACAGTGAAAATGCTTACTTCTCGTTCTCGGCTGTAATTTACTATTAAAATTACGAACGTGACATTGCGTTTTTGTCATGTCGTCGTGCACCAGACGATACGCCCAACGCATCTTTAAAAAGCCTCGTTATTATAATAATTGTTTTTAAGCTTTATTTTCATATAAATTCTTTGGTTAAGTATGTTGCGGTTTTTTTTTTCATAAACTGAAACTAATTCCAACAGGAACCTGTCGATTAAAAAAGCGCTAGTCTGTAAATAAAGTTCGGTGACTCAGTATTTGGCTTCGCTAAGGAACCTTGAAATGGGAATGTTGGGAATCGCAAAATTGTGATGTCACCGTTGCCCTTCTGCCACAGAATAAAAATTTACTTTTCTCACAAGACAGATTTCACCAGTAGGACAGAAAAAAGAATAGATCGTTCGCCAATCTTTGAATCTTTTGTGGAGGGTGACGTCTTCTAATATTACCATTTAAACAAGTTTTATGTAAATTTTGTCTTGCCGACCGAGGAGAGTTTATTTTCGAATGAAATTTCAGATGCGATTTTTGTAAGTCTAAGGACAAAAGTTAAATTCTTGACACAAACTTAATGGGTTTAGATGGTTTTTCTTTAAAATTAAAAAAAGTTTTATAATTTTAATAAAAAAATATAGCAGTGCGAATGCTAAAATCTCAAAATATAATTATTACTTATTAATTTAAAAAGATCTCAATCAATAAAACGACTAATAATATTAATTTGCTCATCATTTTGATACCTCTTATAAGTACTTAGCTTCACTTTGATTTGCTCCAGACATAGACTAGCTTATTTATTACCTCCAGACGTGACATTTCACATGCATTTTAGTACCTACTTGGTATTCCGAATAGCGACCATAAAGTTCGGTAATTATTAAACCGAAATCTCAGCATGTAAACGGAGCGTTGTGAATCGATACACATGAATTTGCTACAAAGTTATTTATTGTTATTTAGTACAAAGTTTCTAAGCGAAAGGGGATGGACCTTTACAAATATTGTATATTTATTAATTTAACATGTTAGCTATTTGTACAACAATAGTCAACAGTAATAACTAACATAAAATTAACGACAATATTCAATTAACGAATCTAATAAATACTATTAGTAAAAATTTTTAAATCAAATCAAATCAAAATATGTTTATTGCGAGCAGGTTCGGTAATCTATATAAATAAAAATTAATCGCCGAAATGTATGTAAGTGCATAACTTGAGAACGACTGCACCAAATTAGATAATTATTTTTTCTTTTTGTAAGTATAAAAGATAATATTTAAAAAAATACGGAAAGACGTAAAAATACTATTTTCCCTATTCCGTCATTTTAAATCGCAATGTAATTAATAGATGGGGCCAGGGCCACCCACCGGGCAGCTAGTTATAAATATTTTTTTGTCAATTCAGTTTATTTTTAATTTTTCGACAAAAAACAAATTTTAGACATTTTGAAAAAAAATCAAAAATGTCACAAACGCATGGTCTATAGCTCACAGAGCCACAGTAAAGAAAATTGTATTTGTATACCTTCCTAACGTCAAATGTACAATTCTAGTCATACAATATTTGTTAATATTGATTTCAATCCTTACAGCTATCATGACAAGATACTTAGTCCTAATTCGAGAGTGAGGCGTGGTGTGACTGTTTGACATAGAAGTAATAATGGTTTTGTAATTAAATAGACTCTAGTGTCTATTTGGATCAAATTATTGAAACTTTTTCTCAGATCTCTAAATCAACAAATAATACAAAAAATTTCAAAACAATAACTCCTCTGTTTAGCAGCAATAGCTCAGTGTATGCGTATATAATGGAATTCTCAGATTTACTGCTGAGCAGTTAAACTTTTTGCTATACCGTTGAAGTTTTGTTTTACGCGTGAAGTTTTTATTGGCGTTACGAGTTGCTGCGACTCGGGTAACGACGCCTGCCAACAACGATTCGTGAAAATGTTTTTTTGGTCTTTGATAGGCTTTAGTACGTGCGCAGCTAATACGGCCTTTTTCGTTATTAAAAATATAATTAAAAGAAAAAACCGCTATGTAGCTATGAGTTGAAGGTTGTATTGTAGAAATCGTAGACTTAATTCACCTGGGCTAATTCTTCTCCAACTAACATTAGGCGCTAGTATAAGAGTTAGAACAGATAATAAAAGAGCTAAACAGATCCTAAGGTCATCAATAAGAGCTATCACATGGAAGTTATAGCGAGATATAACTCTACTATACCCCTGGAATGGGCACAAATATGGTCTTAGGTCACATTATGGCGATAAAGGTGAATTACATAATGAATTTAAGAGATAGTAGAGCAAATCATTGTTGAATTCCAGTAGCGCTAACTGAGACTTAAAGCGTTGTAAGAGTAGTATTTATGTGATATGGTAGAGCTACATGCTGCTTACTGACTCTTTGAGCACTATAAAGGAAGCAAATGCATTAATATAAACTCCGTAAGGGGTATATAGATCTATGATGTATCTTACTTACTGTTTGAGAGGTTAGAGAGTGGTAATAAGGTAAATTGTAACACCTTGAGTTGCAGTATAGATCTACAATAGGAAATTTTAGCGTCTAAGGAAATCATTTTATTGGGTAGTATTACCAAACCATTAGACCAAAGTATTGATATCCACACATATTATAAAAATTCCTCCATCTTTAATGAGTTATACAAGTTTATAAACAAATAAAATTCAGAAAAACTTCTATTACTTCTCATTACGATAGGTACTAGCAATAAAAGCAGAATTCCCAGTCAAGAATCAAACGTATCTCAACATCTAGATAAAGAAGATTGAAAACGAAAACAGATAAACGAAGGCTCCATTACGGAGATAAAGTTAAAGACCTCGATAGCACTCAGTGTCTCTCAAACTGTGCCGATATCGCGAGTTTTAACAACGAAAAGGCAATACTTACTCGAATTGCTCGAAGGAAATAGGAAAACGTCTGTAGCGAGCTCTTCCCTAATTGCAACGTAGAAACTAATAAGAGTGGCGGTAAAAAAATAAGTACCACCACTACGCTCTTCTACTGCAACGAGAAATTAGCAACGCTATTATTTTGAAATTGTATCTAGTTCGAGCGAAATTCACTCCAAAACGGTATATGCTCTCTTACTTAAAGGCTGTAAAGATAGCGGTACCACCAAACAGTGAGTAAATTGATTATACTAAAACGCAGTCTGCATTGGACTTAAAACAAAAGAACGAATGTGTAATAATTGTTTGAGTTTATGAAACAGATAAAAGTGAACTTAAGGTGCACCTCAAAGTTATTGAACAGTCCAGACTGAAAAATATTTCTCAAAAAAGTTCGAATATATACCGAACCAGTCGGTCACGTTTTACTCATTTACTCTACTTCGTAACAGTTAAGCTCTCATTTCTTTTTCCTGAAATGAGAAACGAAAACCAAACTCAGAATTAAAAGGAATAAAACAGTTACAGCCAAGCTTAACTTTTTAAATGGCGGCCGAAGCGATCTCAAGTGATTTATAGAGCCAGTGGCCTATCTAAGAGGAACTATTTAAATGAGAGTGTTGTCCTCCGATAGCCCTCTTGGTGGGGGAGCGCGATCCATTATCAATTGAATTATTAACTGGAGCAGAAAGTGCGGGAATGAGGAAATGGCGATTCGGAGTACCTACGTGCAGTTTGTTTGGTGGTTTTATGAAACTTTTAGTGAGGTCTGAAAAAGAGAACCCTAGTTACAAATATATATTTATTTTTAAGGAACCTTCGACGGTTGCAGACCTTTTTTACATTGGATTTCGTCAAGCAGGGCTTTAACTGAAAATAACTGCTTTCCGTTACAATTAAGAAATCCCGAAATTGAAACAATATTCAACTTATAATCAAATTTCGTCTTCGAAAACAAAAAAACATTACACTTTTAATCTAGTGTGTTATTGAAGTGATTAAGGTAGAAGTTACCTTAGCTTAAAGGGGTACGGAGATGAGGGTTGGTATCATAACGCAATACAATAACCATCTTGAAGTTCTCAAACTATTACAAAGTGCAATTTTCACCTCTTGAAGTCGAAAAATATTGAACTTTAAACACCCAAAGTCAAATTCGTGCATAATCACCACAACCACTTTTTTATTAGATATTCAGCCTCAATCAAGGCAACCTAATTCAATCTAGGCTGATCAATCACTTATGAATGTCAAAAATATTCTCAAAGTTACAGTAACTGTATTTTTCCCAGATTTTCATTAAAAAGCAGTAACTTTTGGGTCAGTTTTCACTTAATCATTAAGTTGACATTGATTAAAACAGTACAAAACACAATGAATTAAGTGAATGTGTATGTTTATTAATACTAGTAACTAAAGACGCATCTCCTTTCATGTTCCGTATGAATAATACTTAATATTTAAATTGTATTTTTATAATAATTTCTTCTGCTTGATAAATAGGCGGCGCACCTAGCAAGCCGCGAACGGGCATAAATTTCAAGACGCAAACTGAGCCAGATGTTCCGTTGTTTTGGGGAAATAAATACGGATTATACGAGGCAGCGTAAAGCGCCGTGTACACAGCGCTTGAATTATTGATCGGATCAAGATAATGAGGAGAAGAATGGCTTTATACTTAATATAATTCTTTTAGTTCCATGATTCTTCGAGATGGAATATCATTACGAAAATGAAATTAAGTATCTTAAGCATAAAGATTACCGTTATGAAAAAACATTCTCAAAACTTTATTAAGGACCACAAAAATATGGGAAAGAAAACATTTTCTGTATTTTATTAAACAAAAACATAAACGTTGTCTCGCAAAATAAACACCACAGACGCTACGAACCAGTGCTACGCGCTACGGAGCTACGTGCCAAATAGATTTATTGCTACGCCGTAGACCCGTTGCGGTCTGGGACATGTAATTAATAAAATTACCTAACTCTGTTTCGACGCCGTCGAATAATCCACTATAATGTTCAATATAAAATGATTTAAATTGGTTTAACTCTACTAAATATATTTTTCAAATACTCACAATAATTGTTTTACAATTTACTACGCTCATAAAATACAGCAAAATCCAAATGCCAAGGATTTTTAACGTCTTAAAATTTTCTTAAATATCCTTGACTCACGTCGACTTTTCTAGGCAAAGTAATTATAAACTTGTTAGTATTTGTAACCTCAGACTTAATTTAAAACGCTGAACCCCGTGGACACCTTGAATGCATATTAAATCAGCCAATTCTGAGACGCCAGCCGAAGCAGTAAGGACTAGATGTGGTAGAATTACGACGATCGTGTAGCTAATGATTATTAGTAATTTTTGATCGCATTTAATGTTTAATATTATTATTGATCCCTATCTACAAAACGAACTAACTAAATCTTTAGGTCCTGCAGTGTGTGATTTGGGATGGGATTTTAGGTGATGAATTATGGGATCCCAAGCTGGTGGTACTCTCCAACCATCATCTCTATTGAAATTTGGATGTTTGTTGCTTTCAATAGCTTCGCGTAGCATTCTGGGAATGAATCTTTGTTCTTTGAATTAATAATATACGCGCTGTAATCCGTAAAAAGTGTTTTATTTCTAATGAACTGTACGCTTGAAAGTCTTAGAAATGTGTATATTATTTACACTATTTTATATAGTGACCTCGTTATCTAAGCTTGGCTCAGCCAAAAGTAAAAAGCAGAATAAATGTATGTTATTGCTATCAAACATGTAGTAAGCACTTTAAAAAATAAAATAGGTAATATTATAAAACATATTACAAAATATGTATAATTAGAGGGACGTTTGTAGAAATATTTGCCAGATTCTTTTGTAACGGTTTTAAATACTGTAAAAAGTAGTTTAAATAGCAAGCCTAGTCTAGAAAACAACGCTAAATCTATGTTGAGTTGGAAGACCCTCCTTGCATTGTGAATAGCTTCAGTTATCCTGTATTTAAGCTAGGCAGACTTCCGCTCTGATTAACCTTTGCTGTTGAATGGCAATTTGGCAATTGATGTTATATCCTTACATAATACTTTGCATTTGATAAAATAAACTTCAATTAAAAACCATAACAATTTTTTCCACACTTCATTACTTGAAAAATCGCATTGCATGTCTAGAGAAAACTCAATCTTCACCACTATTCTCCTTTCGCCCTGACGAAGACTCCAAAATATGTGTCAACTTATTAAAGTAGATACCTATTCTCTGGCTATAATAAACTCAATATTTTGAAATAATTAGCACATAATTTTAGCTACGCACAAAAGGGGCTATAAAACAAAAACAAAAGACAAACACGATCACATGCAAACGGTAATTAATTAAATACATACACCCGCATGTCACTCTCGCAAGTTGATATTTGCTCCTCGCTGATTACGTAGTCGCTGCTCTGTTTGCTCGTCCTGAACAATCGCGCAATAACTTGGGGGTTGATGACCTTGAGCTATTATCTCGGAGGTCTAGTACATTCATATAATATGACGAGGATTTTCAAACTTAACACTTCGTCAGCTAAGTATTTTATAACGCGCACCCCTTTGCGCACCCTCTGCTTTAGTTTCGCCATGTCCATCTGTCTGTACATGTAAAGGATCTTCAAATTTTGGGTTTAGGCTGACGATTAAAAAATAATATACAACGTGTTACAAAAATAACCCTAATGCCGAATATGGCAGATAGGGACCATCAAACTGAACAACTTTAACTATGGAACTAACTCTGAATACGCGAAAAACAAATCAGCTGTTTATACAAAAATTAAAATCGAAAATATCAAATGTATGATACAGCACTTTTTTTTTCGTTCAGATTTAGTCTCATAGTAAAAGTTGTTCAGTTTGATGGTCCCTATATACCATATTCGGCATTAGGGGTATTTTTGTAACATGTTGTATTTGTGTCGTTTTTGATAATTCCACCCTCGAAGAGGTGAAAAGGGGAATGAAGTTATGTATAAAAAATCCTTCTTTTTTTCAAAAAATTATAACTAAATTTATTATTTAGGGTTATAGTAAGAAGCTAACGCAACGTTTATTGTTATTGTTTAAATTTCAACCCTTAAGGGAAATAACCCTTAAAATTTATATTAATGTCGTTATTCTGGTTTTATGGGTTTTTATTGCGAAAATGGCATTTATTTTGAAGTCCAACACGGTGGACATGATTCAACCCTTAAAGGGGTGAAAAATTTCAATTTCAGGCTTCGTAGGGGTACTTCTAAAAAAGCAAATGCATCTTTTGTGATTTTCCGAAAATTTACACCTTGGGTTAAATGGGATAAGTAAACGGTTTTTTATATTAATAATACTTCTTGTTTTATTTTTTCTAATTAAAATACATTATTTACTCTAACATATACGCACTGTGCGTGCGATCAGCCTGATTCGCCTATGTGTGTGTAGCTAAAGAATGTAGCTACATTCTTTGCAACAAACGCCGATCACACTAACGTCGTGTTTTTAGTGAAAATTCTAGGAAATCGGATAACGAGCTGGTCTTGATTGGTGTACGTTAGAAAAAAGAGCCAATACAGCGTCGGTAACGGCTGTCAAAGTGTGAGTAGAAATGGCTTTCCTTAATCACTTACCTACTGCTCAGAAAAGTCTAATATTTTTTTTATGTTCGAACTATTGATAAAATTGTTATAATGGATGAATATTAATGTGTATAAATTAATGAGATTTACAGCTATTAAACTATTAACTCCAAGTGTTGATTCACTAAAAAGGTTAATGTTCGTAATTTCGTATGCTAAAAGCAAACTACTGAACCCTAATCATTCCAAATTCAAATCCAACAAAGAAAAGCTGTAGATCAACAGTATTTTAATTATGTTAATTATATATACGTTTAACAAACGCAGCCACCTCTAAAATGCACATTTTAATACGTTCAAAGTTAACGTATCTACCCAAAAACAAGACAAAGGATTAAAGATGAAAGATTACAGAACCTTTGTTTGATGCCCTTAAATTTGATTAGCTGTGCAAACTATGTGCATGAGACCAGAAACCCTTTGGAGTTTAATCAAAGGGCCAATTTGTCTTGTAATCTCGTGGGTGTAAAGTTGGACCCTTTAACGAACATACCGCAACAGTTTTAAAAGCTTAACTACTTATTTACGACACAATTTATTGGTGTGGCGGTGGGTTGCTATAAATAATAATAACTCTCGATTTCATAAACGCACCAAAGCTTCAGCTAAGGCACAAAAACATTACAAAATGAATTTATTACTTAAAAACATTATGATTAAGTTTAAATGACAGGACGTGTAAGTATTGTTCAATGTAATAAAAATAGTCACGTTTGCTTATATTTTTCGTGCCTTAAAATTCAAGTTTTAACGTGAATTAAGAAGTAAGAGTTATGAACAGGCTATTATTGTACCATAATTATGTATATTAACTACAATAAAATATAATTAAATTTTTCTATTGTATGAACCTACATGTTGGCATGAGAAGATAGTAATTTTTATAGTGAAGTCTAATGTATTCCTTTGAGAGATGCTAACTGTTATTACAAACTACTAAAAGCTACTGAACTATCGAAATTGAATACATAGATATTATTAAATAGTCTGTACTAAATTCTATGAGTACTTAATAGAGAAAAAAAACTAGAATTCTTAAAATAAAAGCAACCGGAGTGAATTTTCTTTTACTTTTCCTATTCCCGATCCCGGTCGAAGTTCGAAAGAGGTCCGCACACGAGTTACTTAACCGCAGTCTCACGTACTGGCTTCGGAAAATAAATCCCGCCGCCACTGAGGAACTAATGCTTCGGAAATTGTGACGAACGAGAGGATTATTATTCGTTAGGACAAGATAAAACACTACAGCAACAAAATGATTTTACAGAAATTTGTAATCTCTCAATTTGTGAGAAATATAAACTTGAAATATAGGTTGGTTCTTAAAAATGATTTTGTAACCTCCTACCTTATTTTTGTGCTCTGTATAGTATAAAAAAATATTTATTTATTTATTTAATATAAATAATTATTATAAATCTCACTCTGATTTTATCCCTATTTTTATTAATAGCGTGATAGGTTCGTGGTCAGTTCGGACAAAAATATAATGGTTAAGTGTCATCTGCCCTTTTATTAAAAATGCCATCGGTAGGGTCACGCGCAGATTTCCAAGTTCATCTTTTACTAACTTATTTAGTTTGCATAAATTGAGAAATTCCTTCTAGTAAATATTCTTCCTTCTATAGAAATTGAATCTATTAAGCGGTATTTTTTTGGTTTGTCTCACTGTGTTTGAATGTCTGACATTATTGTCTTTATGCACTTTGTAAAGTACACAAGCGTCTAGTGCATATTATGTATTGTTTTGACGCAATTCACATTAATCTTGTTATTTTTATTATTACAACATAAATCAAGAACACTAAGATAGTAGATTTTGGAGAAACCATTTATTTTCTGTTTTACTAAAGTTTTTTCTAATTTTGTTGTTTATTTATTATAAAATGAAATTTTTGTCGTTAAATTTAAAGTATAACATAATATCATACAAATGTCCTTGCAGTAGTAACTACATAGTGAAAATCAGAATTTTCCGGTTTGGGAGCTTCTTCAGTATTTTTCCCGCGCATCTGATGTCCTAAGGAACAAAACCTAAAAATTTAAAAATGTTATCTCAAAAAAAGGTTGCTCAGTAAGCAGGAGGTTAAAACAGAAATGATTTCACATACAAACGACGAATTACACGTAAGTAACAAGCTGACATAATGTTCTTTTTTTAATTACCAACTCAGGTGTTTTACTATATTATTATTTTCTTTAAAACTTTAGCTATAAAGTGAAATTTTAACTTTCAAATATAACACTTTCCAGGATATTTTTAATGTAACCAAGATTTACATTAAGTATAACCAAGATTAACATGACGAAACCAAATAATATTAACTATGGGAAAGCCAGAACAGGACAGTGAGTGAAGCCCAGCAATTGTACCTAAACCAAAAACTTAATGCTTCCAGAACTACAAACCAAACAATAAATTAAATGTCCAAGCATGCGACACAAGCGCCACAGACTTGGAAGCCACAAATTGCAAGGAAACTTACCTTCAGTGGTCCCCCAACTTGAGTCGTAGTTTGCTTAAAGCCGGCTCTCAGAACTGCATCAAGCTTATAAGGCTTCTGCGGTGATCGGCAACCGTAAATAAGTAAGTACTTGATGCATTTGGCAACTAGAAAAGTAATTAACAAAGGTATTGTCCAGAAGAGTTTGCGTCTCGCAATACACTTGAGTCATGACATGACGAACGCATGTTACATCACTGCCGCTCCGTGGAAAGTTTCAGTGACGTGCGATCTACGTGGACCACTGACCTGAAAAAAATTTTTGTAGTTAACATGGACAGTACAACGAAATGCAATTTTCTCTGTTCTAAACGAAATACTTCTGAATCACGTCTAAACATGGTAAGCTAAATTATTTTCCATCGAATAGAGAACAACATACAAACTATGAAATTATGCAAAATAACTCAAAACCATTATCGCAATATAGTGCTCGTGAGTGTTTTAAACAACAAAATCTAACCCCCACATGGGAGGCATCGCCAGTAATAAGTCAGGAGCACGTTTTATATTGCCCGCATGCAGCCAGAGATGGCACTCTATTTGTGTCACTTAGAACACTGACGGGCAACCAGAAGTGCTGCAAGAGTGGATAAGTCCGAACAATCTAAGTACAATAACTTCGCAACAGTAGTTTAAAGTAAACATTGATAATATGTCAGTTTGAGAGCCGTCAGTGGTGCTACGTGTGAGTCAATTTTTTCTAATATTATTTATCTTAATATAAAAATAGCATAGTGAGTGCGAAAAATCTAAATTTAATAAAAGCCAGTGTTTGTTAGGATACCTACTTGAGCAGTAGCCCGAATCAAAAGGAGTATACTTTCGTATCTAATAGTTTTTACCGACTTCAAAAGGAGGGAGGTACACAATTCGTCCCGTATTTTTTTGTTTTCATACAACTATTTTTGAGAAAATATATACTACCTAACCATGAACACCGTTATTTTTTATAAATAGTGTCCTATCCAAATCTTATTTTTCACTCAAGTTTGACACAGCTCTTAATGCCACAGAGTGTCAGAAGGCTAATTACTCAGGTGAGCTAATTAAACGATGGCAGGTAACTTTAGAGCTATTCTTATCGCACAGCGAGCAAACTTATGTATACATAGCCTTGGTGCACAGCAGGTTTCTCTCATGAATAATTCACGGATCCCGAATAAACAGATACTAACGATACTTATATGGCTGCGGTATAATTCTATGCAGTGGCATGCCGCAGTGAACATTGCACATTGGTATCGTTTAGACACATTGCCTTCACTTTCATGGTACTTTTCTATTCAAATTCTAGTTTCACGAAAGCATTTTACACAATCTAAAAAAGTGCACAAGATATTTTCTTATCATGAAAAGTTGTGAAAAATAAAATTTAATACCAATCTAATTGTATAAAAACACAACATAACCAACCAATAGAATTGAAATAAAACATTGAAAAATCGTCGTCTTTAGCAAAGGTAGTTTGTGCTACGAGTATTAATGAATGAATATGATATACCTACCCACCGATGAAAAATGAATAATCAAAGTGCTTTTAATTTATTAATTCAGTCAGGCGTAACTGACTCAAAAGAGCTAAAATCGGAAGCTAGTCGCAATGGTGAAAGGAAAAGCCTACGAAACAAACATCTTTATGAGCCGATTGTTGAGGAAAAACTTCTGCACATCTGTAAAAGCGCAAAAAATTCTTTATGCGTCCCAGTAGGTCGATACGGGATGCTTAGAAAGTGAATTATCCGCCGGGGAGAGTGGGCAAATAGAACCACCCAAATAAATAGGGCTAACAACGTACACGTAGGCAATCATTTCGTTAAGAAACTACGAGTCGACTTATTTCTCCAGGGTGTGAGGGAGCAAGGAAGTTGGCCAACAAATCACTATTATGTCAACTTGCAGTGGACTTTGTAGTGTGGGCAGTAAATCGTATCGCACTTGTTAGCTTTATTTAGGTTTTCCTGCTTTATGGAAGCTTTGGGAGTTACTACAACTCTCGCAGAATTGATATCCTATCAATGTTGTTTTTGTTGGAATGGATTACACCAACATTAATCGGTAAATTATTGTGGACTAAAATGTACCTCATTTGACATCATATTATTATGATAAAAATATTTATTCCACCTCCACTTAAAATATATGTTTAGGTAATTTAATGAAGACAGATTATTTCATAGGGATTTCTTAATGTTTGTCCGTATAGTACAAACGGAACTAGAGCACAAAAGCGCACTCTATAACCAAAAAATTTAACATTACTCACGTTGCAATAATGCAAATTTATTTTAATTAGTTAGAATAACATTAAAGATATCTCCCTCCTATTTTTTGCACTCTCTCATGTCAATAGAGAAAGACTACGTTTTAAATGGCATTTTACCTTAATCATAATACACTTACAACTTACAGCATAGCCCCAGAATTAATATAGTACTAGCGTCGTTTATAACAACCACCAAGCTTATCTCCACAGTATTTTAGCTTTGGAAAGCTCTGGAAAGTTATAATCGAACTTATTCTGCTCAGGTTTCTCAGCAAAGCACTTCTGCCGCTGGACATACATGCTAAACTGCTGTAATATGCTTAAGTACAGTCAGCAATACGTCAGGTTACACAAAACTGTCGAATTCTGAAAAAATTTAGACCTTAATGTATTCACATTTAAGTATAAAATTGATTGAATTTGATTAGCCTGTCTACCATTGCCCAGCGTGCCGTTGACTGTACATCAAGAATAAAATAGTTTCTAGCGAACCACTTCAAACTCCTTGTTAGTGAAAAGTTGGTAAGAAAACTCTGTTTGGTATTTTACTTCAGCCAACCATTATTTTTAATACAAAATACTTAAGCTATGGCCCCGGTTAAAGAGTAAAAAAATTGAATGCCAAGCCGAGTTTGAACAACTTGGTAAGTTCACGAGAGGACCAGTAAAATATTAATAAAATGCTGCTTTAAATTCTTAAGCTTTGCTCGCTGAATTTGCATGGTCTTTTTTATTTTAATTTAATTTTTTTTTAATAAATATCTTCAAAATATGTTCTACAAAAATTATTAATTATTAAAAAGGGGACCATTTCATCTTCATTTTATCTGTTATCAATTAAACCAAAAACAGAAGCACATTTCAACCAGAATCCTTGCTCTTCTTTTTACGGTCATCTCTCTGTCCACACAGAAATATCGCTTTCTCGTTTGGAAAATAAAACCGCTTAGAAACGAAAGAGTCGAAAGGTTTGCTTGAGCAAACAAAATGGAACAATCGAATGGATCATCGACAGCGGGATTAGCAAACAACACCTATCCGCTTCAGTCTGTGCGTGTGGACACTGCACTTCACGTCTTTTATCAGATATCCGCTAAGTTCTTGTGTATGGGAACCCTAGTTCGCTTTTTGTTTGCAAATGCAGTTAGAGTTCTAATAATTATCCAATTTAGAGACTGACATGAGCTATATAGTGCCGTCAAAATACTTAACTTTAAGTATAATTTAAATTTAGGACTCTAGATCACATTTTTCAGTGTTTTCTTGTAATCTTCTGTGACAATCCCATTTCAAAACTATTAGAAAGAACGAAAAGTATTTAAAAGTTACTCAATAAAATACTCGAATGATACCCATATAAGAAGCGGCTCTTGGTGTAATTGTAAGTATTATTATGTCCCGAATATTATAATATAGTCATGTTTTTTTTTACAACATCTTGGCACTTGTTACGAGTCGGCAGCTAAGTGACGACGCAACGGCATTATAACTCGGGCACGATCCGCGCCTCTCGTTGTAATTGTCCATTAGAAGCAAGGCGACCAATTACGCCTCCATTAGGCAGGAATCTCCTTAATGGAAATTCAGTCACTAGAGACTACGATGGTGTTACCAGCCTTAAACAACTATTAAAATTGATAGTTCGAGTATTCCGAACGAAACACTTTTACTACAGGTTATTACTTCTTCTTTGCGCATGTTTTGTTCACGAATTTATTTTTAAATGAGTGTTAAGTTACTCCACCGCTTTAGTTTAATTTAACTTTATGCATGGTTTAGCACCTGGCTCTGAGATTGAGGACGTTAAGCAACTTTCCGGTCATGGGATGGGTGACCAAAATTTATTATCTCGAGTTCCTCCGTGCTTCGGAAGGCATGTCAAGGCGTTGGTCCTGGCTGCATTTGCAGCCGTTAAACCCACGAATCCGCATTGGGCCTGAGATGTGGGTTATGGCCCATCCTCCTTACCCACTCTTAAGGAAGCCCCAGAAGTGGGGTCATTAAAAATGGCTAGTGCAGATTAGTTACTAATGCATTAGCAGCAATAGTTTTGTAATATTGCAACTGTTCATACTACGGTTTTCGTAGCAAAACACACTACGATAACCATAGCATATGAATGTATCCCATTACCATTTGACACGCAGTATTTTAGGATAGGTAAATTCTCGAATAACGGTTTGGAGCAAACTTACTTTTCAAAATTAAAAATTCAATAAATTCAAAACTCATTTATCCAGTCTAGGCTGTTACAAGCACTTGTGAATGTCAAAGAAGCTACGCCATCGGTTCACAAACCCTAAGCGGGAGACCTTGAAACGAGATGTTGTACTTGTACTAATACTTTTATTGCTATAAGGATCAGTTCAGACGGAACGGAAATATGACCGAGTAATTTTCTGTCTTTATTGAAAATAGGGCTGTATTACAATAATTTAAAGCAAAAAATTGTATGAATATCGACGCATTTGTTTCGCGCATACTCGCGTCTGTAAAGGTCATTGTTTATCGGTGCTTTCAATGGAGCCAGAAAAATTTCGGGCATTTTTACGTTCTGTCTGTACTGACCTTACGGGAACAGGGTTATGGCATAATAATATAAAGGGATTTTACACTGGTACAATTTTTCTTAATTTAACATTAAACTGGGTTGATGACTTTTAAATCGTCATTTGAAGCGGATTCGATGTTTATGATAGATATTCGTAAGCATTAATAAAATTCTATCAGAGATTTGTTAGGTTCCCTGAGGAAAATAAGGTACTTCTCAACGCACGATCGCTTATGTCAAGAAAAGGATTTAACTTAATGTTACTAAAGAAACTAAATAGTTTCTTTTGTAACATTAAAGGATTAAACTTAACAGAAAAGGATTTAACTTAATGTTACTAAAGAAACTAAATAGTTAGTAACATTAAGTTAAATCCTTTTCTTGACATAAGCGATCGTGCGTTGAGAAGAACCTTATTTTCCTCAGGGAACCTAACAAATCTCTGATAGAATTTTATTAATGCTTACGAATATCTATCATAAACATCGAATCCGCTTCAAATGACGATTTAAAAGTCATCAACCCAGTTTAATCAGCAAGAGTCGAAGTTCACAAGTTGAAAACATCCAACTGTGCGCCATATTGTTCGCAACTCCCCTCTGTAGCAACCCTTTGATATGCACCGCTTTGTTGTTCTCTATTATTCAACAACAACATTACAACAGAGTTGCGTCGACTGCCATCTACATATCAACTATGCACAATTAGAGATAATTCGACAGACGAATGCGAAAAAGTCAATGACCTAAATTAATGGAACTGTGCGACTAAACTTATCATATCACTCTGAAGAGTGAGAAACAAACCTTTAGAAGTAACAAAACTTGAGATAAAAAAAAATATGAGCCATCATTTTTACAGTTTATATAAAATAATAATAATAAAAAGACTTTATTGTTCTCTCACACAAAGTAAATCATAACCTAGAGTTAAACAATACTTTAAGTAATCTATGTGAGAGAAAGTGAATCTATAAAAATAAGTTAGTATCCTACGACTATTTTAATATTGTTTTATGCATTGTTAGAAACTACGGGGCATGCTCAAGAATTATTATATTTTCATGAAAAGGTCTTCACTGAAATTAACTTATAATATTTGATTAGTTTATGACAAAAAATGGAATATACTCTACAGGATTTCAAAAAATCGTTACAGCTTTAAAACCAATTAAATTACATGAATTATCATTAAAAATAAAGAACAAAACCTGCAGATTATATTTTTGTTTCATTTAATAGCTACACACAAACAGCGACAGCTCAGAGGTTGATTTTCATGAAGCAAGATAGCTGCAATAAAAGAAACTGAGTGGAAACGAGATAACGAACACATTAACGCCATTATTTTTAAGTCCTTACTTATGTAACACAGGTATTGCTTTAGCTAAAAACGCATTAAATAATATATTTTTTTGTTTGTATTTGTGTCGAAATGCAAAATTAGGCTTTAAAGCAGATTGGTAAGTAATTTTGGTAAGTTTATTATAATAATTATTAAAGCCCCGTTTTAAATCACTTTAAAATAATTATCATTTATTTTGTTCATGTTAAATACTAAATACTCAAAATCAAACAAGTTAAATTAGTATTTTACAATTATGTGTGGTCATCAACTAACAAATAAGTTATAGCAAAATAAGGATGACAAAATGACTTGGTATTTTCTAGACTCATAATGTTGACCAATCTTCCAATAACTTGGCGAAGAAACTTAGCACTTTCGGGCTGACTGTCAATTAACGCTTTTACGAGGTATAATAACTCACGTAAGTACTTTACAGACTTATAAGTGAGGAGTACTTTCAGCTATATTCAAACATAATATATTAAAACAAACACAAGGCATTTCAAGTGACATAATTAATCGTTCAAATGTTTTTATACAACATTAGGCACAATTAGAAAAAATAAACAGATTTCGCGGCTCTAGGAAGACTTTAAAAAGGAACATTAAAAAAATACAATACCTCAACAAAATCAAACAAATCCCGTCTGAGGTGCTACGGGTGAGTCGATTTATTCTAGTATATTTTCTAATATTATTTATCTTAAAATTAAACAAATCACAATATACCCATGAACATAATTATTTTGAATCTACTTTTCTGTATCTATTCGTGTGTGTGTGTGTATGAATTTCATATAAATAAAATTTTTCATTGTTATAAACATTACTAATTTATTATTTGAAAGGTAAAATTAAAAAAATACCAAGATTTGTAACTAACTACACCCCTAAACCTCAACATTCTGCCCAAGGTTAATAAACCTTCCCCAAATGCATTAGCATAAAGTTTTGCGGGTAGTTAATTAAAAAAATAGTTCTTATTATTAATAAATCACTAAAATAATCACACAGTAATATATAAATCTAGAATTTAAAATAAAACTCGAGCAGAAATTCATGCACTCAGTTCAACACAACTAGCATTATGCGATCATCTACGCGAGTTTGCCGACGCTACGGCTGGCCGTGCGCGTCTCAGTTCCAAAAGGTAGCATCCCATTCTCATCGTGCGCGGATTATAAGATTTTTTAACTGGAGAAAAACAGGTCAAAACCAACAAGATCATAAAGTTTAACTGGCAGTCATACTCAAATAATACATTTTTAGGTTCTAACAATGGCAATAATTTTAAGTAATTATACTTTTCCATCTATTCTCATCTTAAAAGCATAACCATATAAACATTTGGTAGTTTTTTTAAACCAATTATTTTCTTTTGAACTGGTGGAAGAGTGAATCAATTTCTTTGCACCCCTCATTCATCCTTACTAATTACGTATGTTCTTCCTCCAAGGCCTACAGCAAAATTTGTTTTTAAAGAAAACTGATTTGCAAAAATATTGGGCTACTGGAAAAAATATTACTGGAGATTCTTGGACTCCTGCTTATCTCTTTTAAATTAAAATTGAGTCCGTTTTTATCGGTTTCCTTTGAACAAGTAGGTTGCATTTCCTTTTGAGGAATCTTGACTTAGAAAACATCTTGTGAAACAGAAATTGGTTTTTATGCAATAATAATATGCAAAAGATAATTGTTTACTGATTAATTTTAGTAGTGCCTTCAGTTTTAACGCACTATAAATGTAATTACCTTTTGATTTACAAACAAGATAAAGAGTCCCATTTTGCGATGCCGTTTTGGCACAAGGGGCCCTATTTTACCGACTTCAAAAAAGGAAGAGGTTCTCTGTTCGTCTGTATGTTTGTTTTTTTTGTGTATGTTTACCGATTTCTCGAAAACGCCTAGACCGCGCGCACACAGCGCTATCTAGCCCCAAACTAAGCAAAGCTTGTAATATTTGTAATAGACAACTGATATACTACTTATATACTTTTTAAATATATACTTATTATACATACCAGACCCGTCACAGAAATTAAAATTCACCATTTCAATTTTCGCCCGGCCGGGAATTGAACCTGGGATCTCTTGCGTTGTAGACCAGTATTTTGACCACTGGACCACTCAGATTGTCTAAAAGATGTTTTTTTTTATGGAAAGAAGATAACCTTATGTGTAGTTTTATTTTAATTTCATTGACATAGGACCTTGGACTTCGAAGATACACTTGGGAACTTCTCAAAATCAAAAAGGGTATATGTATATAGTGATTAAGATAACGGTAGGTTTATGACAATCCAAAAAAAGGTAGGTCGGTACCTAACTATAGTGCCGATTTTGAATATTATTTCATGATTTTTAAAGCTGTTTTTGTTACTATTTTTGGAGGAGGTTTTGTTTTTAAAACCATTCGTCGATTATTTGACTAGCATCGAGCGCTCTTTACTACTCATTTTAATTGGACAACCATGCTGTCGAATGAAAATAAATAAAAAGAAAAGAGCACTCGGTGCCAGCCGAATAATTTCAAAAATAGAGCACCTGCGCCCGCGCTTCTCACGGTCTTGAGGGCCTACTTAAAGACTATTCGTTAAAATTAACGCTTGTAGAATAGAATGACAATGTATGGGATTGACAGGAGCTAAGCGCATTCCCATACATTGTACTCTATTCTAGTAGCGTTAATTTTAGTAAAATGTCCATTTGAGTCCATTTGACTTATCTTATACTTTTTCCAAACACTTTGAAGTAAAGAATTCCAACAACTGTCCAACCAGAAAAACATTAGAAAAGTTAGAAAATCACAAAGGCTCGTGTCGTGTCCGGCCCCTCTTCTTCCATAATTTATGGGTTATTCCTCATGGAATATACGGTTTGATGTCACCGAGATCACAGGCGATACTTGGTGCCAAGGGAAAACCTGCAGACGAATATAAAAACCCCATATATAAAATTATCCATGTTTAGCGAAGTAAGATTTGAATTAATTTTTAAATAAAATTGTGACCTACTGTCTTGTTGCAATATACGAGTAACACCCAAGAATTTGTTTTTCCAAAAAAACTTACATTATTTTTAGTTTGATAAAAAATGAAATGGTTCTTTTCATCTGAAGTAAAAAAAATGATAATAATTAATTTTTAAAGTTAAATAAATATTACTGTAGGTGTAATAGAGGTACTAGAAGCATTACTTGTTAACGTCTCTCTTGGATTTTTTTTTTGTAAACACGAAAACCCTGACATTATAATATTTAAAACGAAATGTTTTCTCTCATAAGTTAAGTAAGACTAACAATCCTCCCAAAACTTTTAATAGAAAAATCTCTCAAAAAGAAACAAAGATTACATTCGTTTATACTTCAAAAGCAACAAACGCTACCTTAAAGCTCGCAACTTCAACCGAAAGAAAAATAAACAGATCCGTCTTATTTCCCTCGCCTCCAGCGAAAATAAATCGCAAGATACAAGAGACGTCGCGCGCACCAGCTAACTCAAAATCAACATTGTCCCTCTGTTTGTCCATTAGCCCCGCGAACAAGGCAAATACTACGAATAGGAATACAACTTCGTTATTTCTTGGGATTTTTTCGTCACTTTTATTAATAAATTATTATTCCAGAACATATTTCATTTTTGTAAAGTACGAACCTGGGCCTGGTAACTTGTTATTGTGTTTGGTTTAGGATTTGTTTCTACAAGATGTTTGGTAATAACTTTATAAGCCGAATATGGTGGATGGGGTACCATGGAAACAACTCCGGAAATTATTATAAACCCTGAAAACCATCACATGACTGAAAATTTTTGTTTTTTATTTGTATTGAAAACTGCAAAGTGACAACCCTAGACGCAGATAGACGTTTATTTTCGATAATCAATTTCTTTAATGGGCAAAAGCATAATTTTATTTCGGTCTAGGATTGCCACTGTGCAGTTTATCATAAAAAGAAAAAGGTTTTTTTTGTTAATCAAGTGGTGGTTATCAGGGTTTATAATAATTCTGCTGGTTGTATGCATGGTACACTACCCATCTATCTACCATATTCGGCTTTATAAGGCCATTACCAAACCCTGCATATAACGAACTCTAATAATAATAAATCAGTAGTAAAGGCTTACATTTCAGCTTTGACAGACATATTACTTCCTATACCAAATCTTTCAAAAATTATGCTATACTTTAAATCTTATCTCACTGTCAAGCCGTCAAGCCCTCAGAAAAATATTTAGTTATTATTTTGAGGTCAAGCCAGCCAAATATACAGAAGATTTTTGTTCAATCTGTGCTCAAAAAGTGTCATAGAATACGAATATAATATTCTTGTCTGTGCTCATTTAGTGCTCGCTCATGCTTCCAAAGACTTTTCTATCAGAGAGGTAAAGTCAGTCAGAGAACAAAATATCAAGTTATTTAAACAAAACTGTTAAAAAAATCTCTAATGTATTTTGAAGCTTAAACAGTTTGTCTTTAAGTTTTAAATTGATTGTGGAAATTTGACATACCCAGCGTGCTGTCGAATGTACTAATCAAGAACCTGAGTCAAAAACTTAATAATCTAATGGTACCAATCAAAAACATAACAATTTTGACTTAAAAGATACTCTATGATTATAATTACAAAGAGAACATAATCACTTCAGATCCATTCACCACATTTGATAAGTAGATTATATTTTAGAAAAATATTCTGAAGATTGTGTTTTCTACCTACTAAGGATATATTGGATATATTTAATAATTCCTTTCAATTCATTATGGAGGATAGTAAAATTGCAACTTTCAACACTCGTGATAAATCAGATGCATCATATTTGATGAAACCTGTTGATAAATTGCGAAGATCTATGGTAATGGTCTCACAATGTGCGTAAAACACCTTTTTATTTCAGTATTATCTTTTCAACAGTGCAAAAATATTTATGTACTTCACTGGTTTTAATAGTGAAATTAAAACCAGTGAAGTACATAAATATTAATAAAATTATTAATTTGATTGTTTTCTAACAAGTGTTCGTCGAATAAGAATTTATTATATTCCATGGTACCTATTCCATCAATGACTTCAATACACATAGAAGTCTTTGTATTGCATGTATAATATGTTAGGCTCAATGTCTGAAATTGCTTATTGAGCGAAAAAACGCTCACAATGCGTTGTGGTTACTGCCAAAAATCCACAAAAAAAGAAAACATGTGGCTCCCATAAGAACGATCATGACGCGTTGTGGTAATCACAGAAGAACCACAAAGCTTTGCGTCGTGGTCATCATACCAAACGGCAATGAAAAATAACCATGACGAGTTCACTACCCGTAGCACGAACATCTAACGAGAAAAAAAACGCGAGTAAAAGAACTTGATAGAGTAATTATATAAAATAAATGGCGGTGTACTTTCCCATACAAAGATACTCTTTCGAATTTTATTACGCGCGTTTTTTTTCACTGCACTAGTTGGTGATACCATAACACATTACATGAGACGGACAGGTATTTGTAGTTTCCAATTATTATTAATAATAAAAGAGGCTTAGGCCTAAATAATAAGGGTTTTCGCCGAAGTACATACATTTGGCCCTTTTGGTACTTCGACTTGCTATTTCTCGTTATGTATTACATTCATCTTTGTTTTAGCAAAAGCGTTTCCTTCCAAGACTATTTTTGATAGTGATTTTTTGCTTCTGACACTTTGTACCAATTTAGGTATAACTTTATCCTTTCTTACAAATTAGCTAACATTACTAATATAACACCGGTGGATATGCAAAAGATGTTGGAATTTGGAATTAACGCACTCAAAATAAACATGCCTTACACAACTAATGGAGAAAAGATGCGTTTACTCGCCATGCTAGACAAGGCCTGTGTGAAATGCAGCAAGAAGAATGGAGTGCCTGACTGGCCTGTTGCAAGCTGTATTGACTTGAAGACTTGTGTTGTGAGAACTGGTCTTTTAAAATCGGTAAGTTTTAAACATACCGCTAGCACTGGTATACTAGTTTAGTAATTTAATGCGCTTTAATTTAATACAGACTTAAGTATCTGAAAACCCGAGAAAAATTATTTAAAACCTGTTTTTTTAATACTTGAGTCTGCTACATCCACTTCTGGGACCAGCCCAAGTCAATATTCTGATATTGACTTGGGCTGGTTCCAGAAGTTGATGGGTAGAACCGCTTAGGTATCTTCCATGTTGCCTCAATATTTTTATTGACGCGTCTTATCGTACTATGACGCCAAAGTGTTCAACGGCTTCTGACCATACGAGTAGAGTCACAGCTTAACAACTTTACGAAACGATTACATACCTATTACTAGGACATTACATTATCATAACTTTGAAATCATTATTTTTCATTCTAATGTTTAAATACTAATAAACTCAGTTTGTCCAAAGGTTGAAGATAATATATATATACAGGAAGGGTCACGCGTTATTCTGACCAACAATCCAGCCGATTATCACTCATGTATCGAAAACAAGATATTCGTCGATAATGCTTACTTGACTACTGAAGCCAAAGTTGGGACTGAAATATCTATCGGTGAAGGGGAAATTATTCTCCATTGCACTGAAATAATTGACAAGAAATCGATCCAGTGTATTGTATCACATGGAGGCCAACTGTTTGACATCGATTTCGTATCTATGAGAGGAACGAAACGAGAAAGACCAACCCTGTGCAAATCAGACTTCAAAATAATAAAGTTCGCTTTGGAATATCAGGTGCCATTAGGTTGATTTAAGTAATGTTATTGACTAAGGGACCTTGTAAATATAACAGTAATCACCTTAAAAAATATCAGTATGAATAAACAAAAAATAACGTAGTTGAATATTCATAGCTTAAGCAAATATATAATTTCAAATATAGCTTTTTAGGAAAAACCCAGCTACGTCATAGTTTTAAATTCTCAAACAAATTAACAAGAACATTATTTTTAGGTTGATATGCTTATTATAAATTATGTGCGAAATGCAGAAACGCTTAGACTTATCAAAAAGTATATTGGTAATAAAGTGAAGAGACCGTATCTTATAAGTGGTTTATGCACACAACAGGGATTGGATAACATTGACGACATTATGGAGGTAGGTACACGTAATTCAATATTGCGACTATACAAGGTGTTACAAAAATACCCCTAATGCCGAATATGGTATATAGGGACCATCAAACTGATCAACTTTTACTACGGGACCAACTCTGAAATCGCGAAAAAAAAATCATATCCCTATCTACCATATTCGGCATTAGGGGTACTTTTGTAACACCATGTATACTACGTCAGAGGGAGATTACTCAACCAGTCTGCCGCCAGTCTGCCGCCAGTCAGTGGATTATACGATCAGTCTCCCGTCAGTCTAACCAGATTGCTGAATGGACTGGCAGACTGGCGGCAAACTGATTGTGTAATCTCCCTCTAACACTAGTGGATATTACTGCGGTGTGTGACCGGTATTGTAAGAGAAAAACAACGAAGATCTGAAGGCTTCAGCTGAAGGCTTCAGCTTCAGGCTGAAGCTGAATAATGTTTGAAATATTGATTTCATTAAGAAATATTTGTCCTCATAATAATGGAATCGTTTAGTCGTGCAAGCGACTACTTAAGTAGTATTAAAATAGTTGATTAAATATAATTATGGTATGTACGCCATTATAATATTTCCATGCCAGTTTTTCTCTTTCACTTTCCTTAGCAAAATACATTCTAATTTAATAAGTAATGGACGCTCGTTTCACGGACGATAAGGGTAACGGTTATAAACGTGTTATAGACACACAATCGATGCAAACCAAAACGTTCCCTCACTCCATCGTCCAACCAACGAACTCGTGAGACTTTGCTCCCATACCTACTTAATTTATTTTCCTAGTAGATACTAAACCACCACCTACAATGGTTACTCACATGAACATTAATAGACATGAGGGAGACTTACACGTTTCACTTAGGTGTCGAACAAGGGTCGGAGTAACAGAACACGGCCCCTTATGTTCAACAGCATTGATTTCATTAATGTTCAACTCCTGTTTATATGCTTTAGTATTAGTTCTTACTATGTTGCCTCTTTTGTCAAAATAACAGATTAAAACGAACATTTTGTTTGGTTTCACTTATATCAGTATAAAAGTAAAAATTAATTAATCCGAGGCCTTTCTCGTATTATTTCTATCTCACGAAGTCCGTTCAGCTGTTGTTGTTAGGCGAGCACATGCACAACACGTGCAGACGCACACTAAAACAAAGTGCATGCGTACGCCTAACAACATTCATAGCCAAACGGACTTTGGGAGATAGAACAACTATTTATTGATTCAGCGTTTCAATCAGGTGAAGTGTAGAAAAATGCGCAAAGACTTTCATATTTTATATTACAGTTGACATAACATGGACTTTTCACAGGAATCTGATGCTATTTTGCTCTCTAGAGAGTTTTTACCATTTGAATTGGATGCATCCAAACGGTTTAGGATGTATCGCATACAAAAGTGGCTAGGTGCAAAGTGTCAGTCGGTAAGCAAATAGAATAGTTATCTCACCGCCACTGTTTTCTTATATTTTACTAGGTAGTAATACAAAAATATTTTCTCCTTAGTTTGGAAAACCATTTTTCTTGTCTGGTAATGTACTTGAAGATACCTTAACATGTGGTGTATACACAGGCCGTGAAGTGTCCGATATATCGAATGCTCTATTTGATGGTGTTTCTGGATTCATCCTGAGATCTAGTTCGGAAATAGATTACGTTCTAGCAGCTGTTCAAAATATCAATCAAATTTGCCAAAGCATAGAACCCTACATTGAATCTAAAGCCCGTTTTTATCGGGTCATTGACGAGGTACGTTAAAATTCATAATGGTTCTAAAGCCGAATTTACATTACGAAATTAGTGTCATGCATGTTGAACTTGGTTCCACGAAAGTAGTTTCGATATACGCGAAAGTAGTTTCGTAAAATAATTCGACTCGTGCAAGGATAAACATCGTAATTCAGTTTAAAGCATTTCACAGGAGAGCGCAACAAAGATTAAAAAAAATCTTACCAATTTCGGTTAAGTCGTAATGCCAATCGATCTTCAACATTTAAGTAATCGTGGTAAGACCTACCCAATTGTATTATTATGATGCCATAAATGTATATATTTAATGATTTATTGTATGTTTTTGAGAGTTACAATCAAATTCGTCCACATACACTTTATAAATGACATTGTAACTCAGACATACAATCATAAATTGTATGAAATTGTTATATTCATTGAATAAAATAACTGTATGTCTGAGATACAATTTTTAAATAGTTTAAGTTATGTGTTTTAGGGTTACAATTAAAAATAAAAATGTAGTTTTTTTATTGTTTTCCATGGTATTTACACCATGCACCTGTTTATTTTTGAGACTCCGATATTTCGGCGCAGTTGCATGCGCCATTAGTCACGGAAGAACTGTCGATTGTTGCGTGCGGGTAGATGTTATTGGCAGACGAATCAGTCTACCCTCCGTCTAAGTCTTTTATTTTATTACGCGCGATACCGGTACCACTGTCTGCAAACTCACACTCGAATATGTGGGCCTAGTACGAGTTGGTGTTTTCACTTTTCGTAGTTAGTTAACTATCGTTTTCTCTCCTTCACTCACTCTCATTGACTATGAGCAGTAGATATATCCGATAGTTATCTATGCGAGAAGTGAAAACACCAACTCGTACTAGGCCCTCTTCTCGACACACGACACTCACTGTATCTGTAGGCGAAAGGGCACTTTTATGATTTTTTTTTTTTTACACAACCGGACTACTGGATTCCAGATACTCGACAATTTAAACCCATCTTCACGATTGAAATTTTTGTATTTGGTAATTTCAATCGCTTCCCTGGCCATTTTTGGTATACAGTGGCGTTCTGTTGATATAATCTGAAGGTTATGCAACTTGATCCAGTGATTTGTGTCGGAATTAATTAAATGTTCAGTGATGGCCGATTTTTGCGTATCGTTGTTTTTGACCGCTTTTATGTGTTCCTTTATACGGCATGCTATTGTGCGTTTAGTTTGGCCGATATATGAACTACCACAACTGCTGTGCAATCGATTTTGTAAACACCAGGTTTCCCAAAGGAAAACTACGGTCTTTCGGGTACCGTAGACATTGTGATACCTTTTTCAAAGGAGTGAAGATAATTTTATTGCATACTTTTTTTAAATTTGAATTAATTGCTTATTTGAGGCCTTATCCGTCACTTCCATTACATAATATAAAAAAATACTGGCTGTCTATCTACTTCCTGTTTCTGTAACTGGTGCTTTTTCGCGTGTCTCGGTGGAATCGAAAACACGAAAAGGCACAAAATTTTCTAAGAACAAGATCGTAACTTGTATTACAATTTTATTCATGTAAACTAATAATTTTAAGCAAAAAAACACACGTAACTAAATATACAATTTTAATAACGGCAGTTAACCTCCACTTACGATGTTATTATTCTGTGTATATTTTAAATTATTACGAATTTAGATACGACGATAAGAGTAAAAAAATGCTGAGTAAGAATATCATCTTAACTCAATATCGCCAAAAACTGAGTTACGATGTTTTTCCTTGCACGTGTCGAATTAGTGTTGTGAAATCCTCAGTATCGCAGTTACCATGGCCCCGACAATGGGCAAATATAGAAAAATATAGCTTTGATGCAGCTATATATTTCTATATTCAATGTAGCTAAAGAGATGATTCTATATAAACTTAAAAAAAGACTATTAAGAAAAAATCTGTACTCCATCGTTGGTTTGCCGCCATTTTCAACGCTTGAAGCGCGCGCGATGACAAAAATACACACGTCCGCACAGCCTAGGCACTTTCGCGACACTAGTTTCACGTCGCATCTATACTATGAAATTAGTTGCATGACACTAATTTCACTTAAAAATCGCGCAGGGCACGAGATTAATTTGCATTCATGAAATTAACGCATGCATTACGAAAATATTAAATTACACGTGAAACTGTTCGTAAAACTAATGTCACGAAATTAATTTCATGCCACTAATTTCGTAATGTAATTCCGGCTTTAGATAAAGCATTTAAAAATGCAGTGTGTAATATCAAACAGTTTTATAGAGGATTTTTAAAAAAGCTTATAAAAATAATTTATCCCTCTCAAAAAATGAGTCCGGCTCACATTTGAGTTGAAAGTAATTATCATCATCATCTTTTACCAGTGTTTTGATCATTTCTCAATCAAGCGAATCTCAAAAGTTCATTATCCTGCCGAAATCTATGAAAATAATCACCATACGTAACTTCCTTTTGTAGATCAAAATGCCCTTGAATGCTGCAGAGGCTGCCATGCTGTCATGCGTGTCCGTTGCGTACCAATGCGGAGCGCGCGCTATAATAATACCAACGGTAACAGGTAACGGCAAGAGTTACAACTACTTATTATAAATGATACTTACATTATAGCCGCCAAAGTTGTGTTTTCTTATTAGTGGTTGAGATTATCTTGTTGTGTCAACACACTTTATATAAATTGTCGCTGGCATACCAGCCATTTTAATGTGTTCACTGTTGTGCACACTTTATCCTTATGGGTGGATAAAGAGGACAGGCGTACCCACCACGCGGGCCCAATGCGGATTAGTGGGGAATAACGACTGCAAATGCAGCCGGGACCAATGGTTTAAAGTGCCTTCTGAAGCACGGAGGAGATCGAGATAATACATTTTTATGGTCACCCATCCCATCGCAATCGCAAGGCGATGCAATGACCCACTGCACAATCAAGCTCCTCCGTTATTTTATTTTTTTCTGAAAATACTACTAGTATAATACAATGTTGTATGTCTGCTAATGTTAACTGAGGAAACTGTATTGGCAAATGCATTGTCACGTAAACATGTAATTTTGTGTAAATTAGAATGTAGCTGTTTTCGTCTTCATCCGTTTGTTTCTTAATAAATAAACAAAACAGGGGTCACCGTCAGACAACTTCTGCGCATGAGCCCGCCTTGTATCGTCATCACTGTCGCCACGCAATCTAAAGTCAATAGGCTGCTGCAGTCCTGTAAATCTGTGAAACCCCTGCTTTATGTCGGTAAGTAAGATCTTCAAAGGGTTCATATTGTTTATTAATAACGGGTCAGTGCTTGGCTTAATCTAATCTGATGTTAAGTGCTGATAAAGCCGAAGGGCGAAGCGCAGTATACCCGGAATCCTCAACCTGGGAACTGGCTGTCTTACATGTAACTACTGGAACACAACAATCTCAAATTGTTGTTGTAATGTCAGACAGATAAGCGAGTGGTAGCTAGCTAGGCGGGCTTGAAACAAGCCCTACGACCAACCAAACCGAGTACAAATGTACCCCCCTCCAGGCCCCTATTTCACAGACGTGACAATTGTAAATGACAATGACAATTTGGTATCCATGGCGTCAGCCAATTTGAAACTAGAAAAAATACTGATCAAACTACTCACAGACACAGCAACGTACATCAAATTGTCATTGTAATATACAATTGTCACATCTGTGAAATAGGGGGGCCTGGAAATCGAACCCAGGATCTCTAGGGTCCCCCTGAGTTGGTCTCACAGGCGGTTAATAACATATCATTCTTGGTACAGTAATGTTGTACATAGCTGATCCTCGTTGGTACAGAGTGTTCACTGACCTTTTACTATTAAAACTACTTTTACCTATCACATTTAAGTTTGTTCCTGATGGTACTTTTATACTAAACTAAATAACAAAGAACTGGTGTTTTTGCAAAGTTATATCATCATAGGTAATATTAAGATCAAAATTATTTTTAATTAAAAATTGAGCAGAATGGTTAATGGTTTATGATCAGATCCGTTAATGCCCCACAGACAGATCAGATGACGTGTGAACTTTATTACATTTTATTTTCTGATCTGTAGAACTTTATTTTATCTAAGATCTTGGACAATTGTATTATTCTTTGGATTAATCTCTACCATCTCCCATAATCATCTTTCAAGGAAATTTTCCTACTAAATTCTACCTGAATGTGGAAGCTAAGATCGACTTCGCTGTTGGATACGCGGTGCACCAGAAATTGCTGGACCAAGGTGATAAGTACGTGATCCTACAGAGGGGCACAGAGGAGAGTTCCTTCAACGATATGGTTCAGATCTGGCCAGTTACTACGTATAAGAAGCCCATTGTCGAGTAAGTATTATGCCGCAGTTACACATTTGCGCGAGTGGCAAGGCGATCAGACAAATAGCGACCTCCAATGTGTAGACATAGCTCGCTATTCGCTTCACCCCTCGTGCGCTCGCGTTTGGAGCGCAGTTTCGGGCGAATAGCGAAGCTGTGTCTACACATGCAAGGTCGCTATTCACCTAATCGCCTCGCCATTCGCCTCGTCACTCGCGCGAATATGTAATTGCAGCATCAAACTTCATCATAAGATTCTCCCGAATTCCGATCTGGTGCTCGAACTTTTTTTATTACTTTTTCTTTTTTATAGTTTTTTGTATTTATATGACGATGCTCCGCTTCACGAGTCTGCACAATATTAGAGAGCTGCACAACAAATCATGCAAATATTCAATAGTAGAGACCGCCCGCAACTTTGTCGGCGTGTACTTCCAGATCCATCCCCATACGAATTTCCATCCCCTAATATTATTTTTTTTGGGAAAAATATCCTATGTCCTGTCGTTATTGAGTTACGAATGACCTCTCTCATCAACTATTACAACTCATTCGTTTAATTTGTTTCAGATGTCATTACGACGGCGACGATTCAGCAGATTCAGACGATACCACCACGTCTAGAAAATAGTACAGACCTGGAAGTAATCCTTACTTAATTTAGACTTAACCTAAATATCTTTAAATAATAAATAAATCAAACATTGTACTCGTATGTACCCTAAATGCACTTTTTATTTTTATTTTATTACAAAGACACAGATACTTTATTGTTCGGAATGCATTCATATTAAGTAAACTTGTTGTTTTTACCTATTATGAAAGTCAATTATTTTCAGTACAGAGATACAACATGGTCAATAGATTAATGCTCGTAGGTAATAACTATTCTTCTTGTTCATCTAAATGTGTGGGTACACATGTGGGCCCCACGCCTCACTCACTTTTCTGGAAAAAAATAATGTATTAAAAAAAAACATTGGGTCTCAACGGAACAATTTTAGCCTTTATATGGGGCCTGTCAAAGTGTCAATATTGTACCCCGGTTGGACTGAATACATAATATGATCGAAGGAATACATACACAAAGTTGAGCTTCGAATATTGGACGTTAAGAATAATAATTTGTATTGTGAAAATTTCTAAGCTTAACTTGGAAGTAATATTGCAAAAGTTTGGTCCACCAATCGCAACTTGTATATGTCAGACATTTACAAATGACTACATTTTTCTTTTTCTTCGATTTTCATCTTATCTGTAGCTTTACCATGGCCTTAAAGTAGGTGATGGTGTAAGTGGGGATTATGCAACATGTTAATCTCTTGTACAGTAAGCTAAAGTACTACAATAACGTTTCTGTTATAGTGCTTTTCTTCATCAGAATCTACATACATTAAATAGTTCACAGAAGAAGCAACATGTTAATCATAGAAGTTTAGAATAAAAGCAACCGTAGTAGTTTAGGCAGTAGAAAGCAAACTGTGGTATGTCATCCATCGCATCAGTGTGTTCACAATACTTATTCGATTCTATCTACATTAGAAATTATGTTATGAATAACCTGTTAAAACAACCAAAAGATATAAACAAATAGTTTAGTGTCATTTTACACTTGAACAACCGTAAAATGTGTCTTTAAAATAAAGATACATGAAGAGAACTCGCATTATCCTCGCGGATGTCCAAATTTTTGTGTGTTTTTCATTTATCTCATTCGCAAACCCCGTTTTGATCCCCTAATGGTTTTCCCACTGATAAAACTTGGCTTTGTTTATTTTTGCGGGCTTTATTTATTTTTGTCGGTGTTGTTAGCGACAGCTGTGCGCTTGTTTATCATTCAGCTTACCCTGATCGGGATTCTTGCCTCCATTTTGTAATTCACCTGACTCCACTTAGAGGCAGTGAGGGTAATCCGTTGTGGATCCCGTTAATGCGGGAATTGGGGAATCGTAACAGGCTTCATTTGATAAATGCTTAAAGTCAGACGCCATGCGCCAGGAGAATACGCAGTTTTCTCCAAAATAATTTAATAATGGCCAATTATTATTATTATTACTTTTTGAACCGGACTTCCTAAAGTCGCGGGTTCGATTCCCGCCTGAGACAGTTCAGGTGACGCGAAGATTTTTTCTAGGATATTATTTAGCATTGTAAAAAAATAGCAAGCTAGCTATTTCATCTTAAGAGCGCATAGTAAGCAAACTAACGCCGCCATTGAAAAAAAAATAGTGCTTAAATAAAGACGAACTGTAGTGCACTCCGAAGAAGCTTTGTGGTGCTTTTTAGCCTTAACAATATTTTCTAGCCTCTCGTTTAGTTCTGAAGTTTTTTTTGCTAAAAGTGGCCACTTTTTGCATATTATATGATCGAAGTTTTCATGAATCAATGCTTTTTAGCTTTTAACACACACCACCCACACCATATATTACACAGAGCAAATTATTTTTCCATTGTCTTATCTCAAAGACTTCTATGTGTATCTCAAGCATTCTAGCACTAGGTACACTATTTTATGTGTATCGTAAACACAAAAACTTTTTTCAGTATTCTAGCCTAAGATTATAGTATTCTAGCACTAGGTACATTATTTTATGTGTTTCGTAAACACAAAAAAATTTGCAGGTCAGTGGTTTCGTAAGCGTAATAATGTTATTTTCTTTGTGTTTTTGCGTCAATCAAGCGTCCACAAGTGTCAACCAAAGATAATGTAATCACTACGGTGTCAACTAAGCGTCAACGGTGGCGTCAACTTTCAATCATCTTTTTATCTTCTTTTTCGTGTTTATCAAAGTGTATTTGATTGTAATTTTTATTCAGTTGTTGACACTTATAATTTCCTACGTTTATTTATTAGCATTATTATTAAGAATGGTGTGGCCAACAGCAAATGATGAAAAATTAGGTGAAGTGAGTATAGAATTATCTTTAAACAATTCCTAGCAATTCCAGAGTACCTAGGTTGTTTTTCGTTTAATGGAAAACATATATATAACAAAGTGTAAAGACACTAAATGGGTCTCAAACAAATGTAGAAATGGCATTCTGTAAATATTAAAGACACTAGCTACATGGATCCCAAACAACTAGAAATGGCATTTAATAATTTCTAATTTGTAAATATTAAAGACACTAGCTACATGGATCCCTAATAACTGTACAAATGGCATTTAATAATGTCTACTTTGTAAATATTAAAGACACTAGCTACATGGATCCCTAATAACTGTACAAATGGCATTTAATAATGTCTACTTTGTAAATATTAAAGATACTAGCTACATGAATCCCATTTAACTGTAGAAATTGCATTTAATAATTTCCAAACAACTGTAGAAATGGCATTTAATAATTTCCACTTAGTAAATATAATGTTCTATTAAGTAGAATTCAGTGGAACTATGATAATGTGTTACCTACATAATACAGAAATATCTACATTAATTAAGATAAATTTAAATACAAATTGCAATAGCTAAAACACTTTTATTTTGATATAATGAAATCGATACCGGAAATGGAAAAGAAGTGAAAACTAAAAACCATATAAATAGATTTTATCAAGTGCTTACTGAAACTTTTCCCATGGAATCAACTAACACTGTAAGCATCTGTTTCAGTATGACGCGATGGAGCTGCCGGGACAACAGCTGACCGCAACAAACGCGCCCACGCCCCTGGACCACATCCTCAACTTGGACATCAAAGCTCCACCAGGATGTCAAAGACTTACCTCTATTATAGCGACGATAGGTGAGTAGCGTTTCCCTACGTGATCGGATCAGAAATGAGGAGATCCGTAGGAGAACTAAAATAACCAACATCGCTCGAAGGATTGCTCAGCCGAAGAGGGCGGGACACATAGCGAGAAGAACGGATGGCTGTTGGGGTGGAATAGTTCTGGAATGGCGACCGCAAACCGGATGACGCTCCGTGGGAAGGCCCCCGACTAGGTGGATCGACGATCTGGAGAAGGTCCCGAAGGTCCTGAATGGCTTCCCGCGACGCCCCAAAATCGTGTGTCTGTCTTTGACTAACGAATTTATGTCTAAACCTAGGAGAGACCAAGGGTCAATTTCAACAAGTAGTGTTTTTTCTTTCATTTCGGTTGAATTTTTTATTATAAAGTTTTTTTAAATTCTAACCGTGGTTTATTGCATTTCTTTATACTCTAAATGCACATATTTAACACCATCAAAATATCTTTACAGACTTATGAGATATACGTGTTTAAAAATGTGATGTCACCGAAATGAAACGGTCGTTAACCGAAATGAAATAACTAGTCACCGAAATGAATGAACTTATACACCGAAATTAAAATCCACCGAAGCAGCATATACAGGTGTACCGCAATACTTATACAGGGTATTTGTTAATCCCCTTATAATCCCGTATATGATAGATAGCATTATCATGCATGCATACGATGTCATGGGTGAGTAAGACGTGAGTAAGGTAACCGGTCCGGTAACAACATCTTTATCTGACCCTACCCTACTGTCAACTTCACCTGCACGCACAGGTGGTTCGTACGAATAACTTGCGGCAATAACCTTCCAGTCGTCGTCATGTTGCTGCTGAATAACAGACGAGGCTCTGACAACCGAGCAATGGCAGTACACCATAGCCATACACCCAGCCGTGAAACCAATTGGAAGAGGCTTCAGTGACCCTTAGAATCTAAATCACTCCTTAAATATTTACCTGGTGCAGAAGGCAAAAGAAAATCACTGCACTATTACTTATCCCAAGAAAATTATCATGAAATCACAATCAAAGATCTTAAGATGGCTATGCAAATCCGCTTAGCAACCGGCGCCGTACTGCGTCCGGGCAACGGTGGAAAATTGGATACCGGCCATGACGTTGTGAGAGATCAGGTAACGCATGGAATAAAATACTACTTGTATCTTAATTAAGCTGCGGCAAGTCCAGAGGAAAGCTACTTGAAATGTACTTGGCTCACTACAGCCCGGGACTAAAGATCTTGGAAAAATAAATAACCAGATGTGAACTGGACATCTGCGGGCTTAGTGAAACTCATTGAAATGGAATGGTCATTTACCCACCGAGACACACGCCATCAACTTTTCTGGCAATGACAACATGACCCGAAATGGAGTTGCCGTCCTTCTTCCAAAACTCATAAGAAACACACATAACCAATCTGCAATCGAGTACTGAGCATCAAGCTCAAAGCGGCGCCAGCACTGCAACGGAGGCTGACCTGGAGAGTTTTTATGCCGAACTGGAGAGCGCCATGAGCAAGATCTGTTTTTTTCCTGTTTATTCTGCTTCATGGCGATCTGTGTATTCACAATAAGTCATTTCTTTGGCTGATCCTAGATCTGGATTTTACACATCTAAGAGAGCCAAATCTAGTTGTAAGATTTCTTTACAGCTAACACTCTTTTTGGCTATAAGATCTTTTAAATAAAGTCGAAATGTCATGTCGTTTCAAACGGGCATGTTGTACACCTTTCTCTCCACTTAGGGTCTTAGCCAGTTCGTTCGCATGGGTAACAACCCTGTCTTGGTCTGTCTTTTTAGTGTACTGGGCTATTTCTTGCCGAACTGTGTTTATTTTAAGGTCTAAGTATGTATACTTGTTGCTAATGCACTGGGGGGATAAAGAGCATTGTCCGTAGTGCTTTGCTTTGAAATCTTTCTAGGATGTCTATATTAGCATGGTCTCTAACAGATAAATGTCTGTGTAAATATTTATTTTTGTGTTTTATTTCCTGCATGATGTTGTTTTGTGTTTATAATCCCTATGTCTTAAGTATTTGTTTTTTTTTCTTCTATTCTATAATGTATCATCACGTACATGTCTGTTTTATATCACTCCTTGATCCTGTCATAATACCAGTGCTTTTGGGTCATTCTAAACATCACAAGAATGACCCAGAAGTTAATTTTGCTGAGACAGGGCCAATTAGCAGCACACTTCAATGCTAAAGATTGGGGCTGACTTCCACCGACTAAGATTGAGACTAGGTCAGTGCGATAAAAGAGGTGAACGCCTGATGCAATTTGCGGCCGACAAACAGCCTGTTCCAGAATCACCCTAGAAGACTTTATACCTGACGACAAGTATCTTAACCAAATTGACTTCATTCTAATTGGATCTCGATAGCGGATATCAGTCATAAATGCTCTCACTCTACTTGCGGCTGATTGCGGGTCAGACCACAAAATTCTTATCTCCAAAGTACGGCTAAAACTGAGAGCAGCCAGAAAGATAGAGAAATAAAAGAATCTAAATAGAGAATAACTCAAAGTTTATAGCAATACTCGAACAGAAATGGAGTCTATGGCTGTCCATAGACTCCAACTCTGGTTGCAGACATGAATATGGAGAACACAGATCAACTTTGGGGCCAAGCCAAAATTATGGTAAGGAACAGTCAAAAAGTCTGAACCACTCGCGGATACCATCAAACGGCAACACTAGATGAGCGACACTACTTTAGCACTGATTGAGGATAGACAGATAATGAAGGGTTTAGGAGCCGTTTGAGAACTAAACTGTTTAGTCTATCGGTCTGTCGTGTCTTGTCTAGGCACATCCCAACCAGCATGCAGACATGATCGTAACACACATCTTCAAACATTTGAAGAACGGAAAAGCCACAGCCACAGGTAGCAACGACACGACGTATCCCGGCGAGGCGGTGCATCTATCGAACGAGTCGCGGTGCAGGGTTAGGTCAAGCCAAGTGGTAAATTGCCAATGAGGTGGATGGACCAAGTCAGAGCAGCCGTGGATGACCGCTTGCACGTATGCATAAAGAAAGCAGCCATTATCGAAGAATGCCGATGAATAGTAATGCAGGTCACTTCCACTTCCGCTGAAGGATTATGACGACCACGACCACCCTGCCAAGCTTACTGACTAAAAATAGAAGATACAACCACGTAAAATTATTATAAAGTCTGAAAACCATCGTATATCTGAGAAATTTTGCGTTTTTATTTGTAGTTATGGAAAACGGCAATGCAACCCTAGACGCAGATGGACTATATTCCATAACTTAAATGGTCAAAACCACTACACTATGTCGGTCTAGGCAGGTTGTCACTGGCCAGTTTTTCATAAAATGAAACATATAATTCCCTTTCAATCAAGTAGTGGTTACAATAACAAAAGGTCGAAGTTAGTATCGCATAAAGAACATGCCTTAGAAACACATTAAAAAATACACTTAAGATTTTGAAATATCACCTGCTGGCCTGGATTTTCACCGAAATGAAATAATAATAAGCCGAAATGATAAAACAATCCACTGACATGAAACAATTATGCACCGAAATTCTCATCACTCACCGAAATGATTTTTTTTATCATTTCGGTTAGTTTTTTATCATTTCGGTTGACAGTTTAGGCCACCGAATCAACCGAAATGAAGACACCGAAATTAAAAACAAGAACAAAATTTGGAATTAAAAGAAAACTATTTAATATAGATTGTTATGAATACTACTCAAATAAACGTAGTAGAAATAGCGTACTTACGAACAATCAATTAAATATACTAGCTCTTTGGAAGACGAGTCATACCCATAAACGGAAATGAAAACAAAGTTGTCCCATGACCACCGAACAGCAATACTTATTTTTTTGGCGGGAACTGCAGGCCAGCTGCGCACTTTCTTCCACAACAAGCACTTAGGCGGCACTGGTACGCAAGTTTTAAGCGTATGAGGGGGGAGCTAGAGTTGTTCTATGCAAAAATATGCCTTATAAACTTTAGATCACCGAAATGAATAGACTTTCTGGGACACATGCGTTTACTCATACCAGTTACTAAACTGGGTAGATATAATTATAAAATTACTTTGTGATAATACCCTCACTATTGAAGATTAAAATAAAAGTAACCACACATCAAAATAATCAATAGTTTTTGTTGTACGAGGGAAATTACACTGAAAAAAGTGTTCTGGACAGCTACCGAAATGATAAAATCGGGGCTTAACTATTATTTTTTCCTAACTAACTGCAATCCAAATAAAACAATATTTAATGCCTCTTATAGGCAACGACCTCTTCTACATAGAAAAAAATATTAGAACTGTAAAGCAACGTTTTACACTACCGATTTCATCCGTGCCGCGTAAATTTTTCAAATGGGAAATCCACCCCCAACTTAGACAGTCAAACCCCGAAACTCAATACGATCAAATAGGGGTTTGACCAGTCAGACTGAAACTAGGTACAGAATGTGTTAAAAAATAACCATGATATTTTTAACCTATCATGTGACCTAAGGCAGCTTTGACGAAACCTAATCTCAGGATGTATGACAAACATCATTAATTTCCGATGTTAGGTTCAAAGCTGCCTTACTCCTGTAGGTCACGTGACATGTTAGAAATTCAAGACTTCGCGAAGCGCAGAGGATCGTCTTAATTTCTTTTTACACAACTAAATTAACAATCTTCCTGTAAAACAAAAATTTTTGTGACAACAACGGATCGTCTTAATTTTTTTTCTACACAATTTAGATAAGTTTTCCCTCTAAAGAATGTGTTTCATACATTTACAGTCAAAATTCTGTACGTAATTTTTAAGTCTGACTGGTCAAACCCAAAACGATGAAAAATGATCGTATTGAGTTTCGGCGTTTGACTATTGGTCTCTCCTAGGTTTCCGCATATCGTTGGTTAAAAGCCAAAACACGCTATTGGTTTTGGACTTTGACCTTCCTTAGAATTAGTTGTACAGTCAACAATGAAAGTCGCTTAACATTTTAGTACTTTTTCGTAGCAACTTTTTTGATCAGTGTTTCAAACTTTGAGACATTTGTCAAAGAAGCTGCTATGACAAGATTTTGGTACGATACATTTTATTTTCAAAAATACTTTGTAAAAATTCTTAAGTTTGAGATTATTTAGAAACAACATTAGGTATTCAAGTCGAAATTGCTTTAATTATTTTGTACCATCAATGTTCAGAATTACTTATTGGTTATGAATTTATGATTAGCTATTTACTACGAATTGATTTTGTAATTTTTTTCACCTAATCTTGCAATTATGCGTTACCGCGCGCATCGTTTTCTCATTGCTGTCTCGCTTCAAAGATGTAGTCCTTAACAGCTACTTGTATCAACCTCACTTGCTAACTCGGTGCTAATATAATGCGAAAGGCAGCGGTTTCGACGCACACTACAACTACAAAATAGAGACTCTGTTTTACGCAACAGCTACAGCAATGAGCAATCGCTCAGTTCAGGTGATGTTCTAAGATAAATATATCGAACGACAAAAGTCGTCCCATTTATTTTATATTTTCTCCGTAGCAAATATAATCTAGCTGCTGGAGTCGCTGTCATTAGAAACTGTCATTTCTGTAGCGATAGCGGCCGCATTCGCTGTAGACGTCGAGGGCCACGAATCAAAAACCATTATTCTGTAAATCTCACAGGTAGTGCGTCGAAACCGCTGCTAAAAGCTGGTTACATATCCACCAGTACGTCACGTGGTTGAAAAAGTTAACACGTTCCTTTCAGTTTTTTTCATGGTGTAAGTACCTATATTTCTTTATTAATCACAGGCAAATCAAGCAATGATATCGAGGTAATGGAAAATTTGATAGCCTCCGGAATGAATATAGCTCTCCTCAACATGTCATTTGGCGCAAGAGAAGAACACGTGGAAACTATCAAGTTGCTGCGCCAAGCTGCCATGAACTTCAGCGCGCGTGCTGGGAAGAATTATCCTTTAGGCATTGCAATACAATTACCGGGACGGAAGATAAGGACTGGACGAATATCCGATGTATTTTATTTTCAATGTTAAAAAAAGTGCATGATTAAGGCGTATTGTCAAGGAACCAACTAATAAATATAAAAAAACCACTAGACTATAATAAAGTTATTATTATAATATGTGATATTAAGATAGATTAGGATAACATTGATACTGGCCGCAGAAATAAATCAACAAACAAAGACGCGGATCACGCGTACCGGCGACCGCCCTTGTCATAATCGTGATTCATATATACACAGGACATATAGTACAGTTTATTTTTCTTGAATCATCATTTTGACAGAAATTACCATATAGGTAGTACTTTACAAAATGTGTCTCGTCAACCTTATATCTTGATCAATTCATTTCTGTAGCCGTGACTATTAAATTGAATTTCAAAACAATCCCATTTTTTTTCAATATTGTTTTTCAGAGCTATGGAGAAACCGTTGAGTTAAAAACAAATGAAGTTGTCAGACTCACTACAGATGAAACTTATAAAGACAGGTGTTCGACATACACGGTCTACGTCGACTTCATGTACTTCGCCGACCAGATGAATAAGGGCAACATGGTGCTCCTTGACAATGAATCGATCATGTTGAAGGTGGAAATGATTTCAGCTACGACCTTGACGTGTAAGATCGAAAGAGGCGGATTTTTAGGTTCACACAAAGATGTGTTCGTTCCCAATGTTACATTTGACATGCCTAATTTTACGGATAAGGATAAACTGGATGTAGAAATGGCAATCAAGAATCAGGTGTTTCCAAACACTTATATTTAATTTATAAAAATTACATTCGAAGTATTCACTTCACAGTAAATATAAAAGATATTAGAATTTTGTTTTTTGTTATCAATAAGTAGATGTTAATTTTCAGGTGGACTTTGTCTTTGCACAGTTCGTCAATTCAGCACAGGCTATTCTAGAACTTCGAGAAATGTTGGGAGAAAAAGGAAAAAAAATGTTCATTATAGCCAATATTCAAACCAATGCAGGACTTAAAAACTTTGATGAAATTATTAATGTTAGTTTTAACAGCTCTAATAAGGAACAGTAGTTTTATTTCAAGCTTGTGAATAAATGATATTTTTAATTATTTATACAGATAGCCAATGGTGTAGTCATAACAAGGCAAGAATTAGGGTCGGATGTAACACCAAAAAAGTTGGTCATAGCTCAAAAGAATTTGATAGCTCGCGCTAACAAGGTAGGTACCTACATAGACACACCTTTTTTCAAAATTTTGGGCTCAAATTTGTGCTACATGACTGGTGATGTGTTAATAGAACTTACACCTATTATTTTATTCTGTGCTTACTTACACCAAATAGTGATAGGTTACCATCTGATGCCTACATTAGGGACACCATAAAGCTCAATACTTAAATGTATTTACGACTTGCGCAGATACAATAATTACGTTTCTGTGTATTTTGCTTTACGATACGCATTTTAGCCCTCTAATAATAATATATTTTTAACAAGAATAGGCAGTTTTTGATGCAGAGTACAGAAAATCGTTTTAAAACTTACCCTGCTTTCTTTTCTTCGCAAAAGTTAAGGATAAGTGGCGCATTTTTTTAGAAAGTGCTTTCGGATTTTTTCAAAAATAAACCCTTAATAAAGATTTGAGACTTGTTATTTACTTTTCAGGCCAACATCCCAGTCCTTATAAGTGCCCAACTTTTAAGCAGCATGCGTTACAAGAGGATCCCACTAAGAGCTGAATTGTTGGACATTAGTAACTGCATACTAGACGGCGCTGATGCACTTCTACTCACAGCTGAAACGGCAGTAGGGCTATACCCTGAAGAAACGGTAGCGTGTTTAGCTAACACCTGTAAAGAAGCTGAAGCTTGTGTGTGGTCGAAGCAGCTATTTCAAGACTTGGTAGAAAAGGTAATGTTTTTTCAGATAAATTTTTCAGTAAATAGGCATTTCACTAAAGAAGCAGAAATATTGCCTTGACCATCTGGTCACATCACATCTGTGTATTAGAAAGTAAATACTCATAGGTAGGTGTCTAATACATTTTTATAGACACTTTCACCTAGACCCGTCGTGAAATCGTAGCTACTCGAGCTAAAGAAGATAGGGTATAATAAAAATAAACAATATTTTGTTTGTAGACACCGCTCCCTTGCGATCAAGTGACTGGTTCTGCCTTAGCTGCAGTACTGGCTGCGCAAAGAGTGGTAGCTGCAGGGATCATAGTTATAACAACGACAGGAGTGTCCGCACAAGTCGTAGCCAAGTATCGACCAAGGTGCCCAATATTAGCAGTCACCAGATACGCTCCATTAGCCAGGAAGTTGCACTTATGGAGGGGAATCATCCCTATTATTTATGAAGGTAGAACTCTTATATTTCTTACTGGACTTTGTGAGCTTTGTATAACCTACAATTTATATGATAATCAATTTTACCTTGAGAATTTAAAAATATTGAAAACCAGCGCCATCTATTTAATTAGTTACTTAGTTAACAACAAAGCAGCTGAATGCTAAAACATAATCAACACTAAGTTTGCTTTATTTCACCCGATCTATCAGACTAAAACCTCTGCTTGACAACCTCTTTATCAAAAGCTGTCAAAGGTAATCCGAAATGGCGATTCCCATACCAAAATTGCCAATGTTGAATTTTTGATCATTCAGCTGTTTTTTTGGAGGTTTCTATTTTTTTTTCTAAACCGCTTTAGTACTATAGCAAATAAAACAAAAAAAAACAATCGGTCAAGCCGTTTTTGAGTTTTAGCTCTAGCTAAAACTCAAAAACTAAAGATTAATAAAAAATATATTAAGATATATTTTTTTATATATCTTAATATATAAAAAATCGTTGCTTTGAAGCAGATTTTATTTTTATTAAAGATACCAATATAAATTATTTATCTCGCATTAACGGATGTCCTGTCCACACTGAGCGTGCTCTCACGTTCGTGCATACAAAAGAAGCAATTCCCTCAACTCACGCTACTTTGATTTGTGACCAAGCAATTTGCTTTTGTGTCATAAAACATCTTTACTGGACATTCATACATAATACAGCGCCGTTATAACATATTTTTTAAGTATATAATGTTTTAAATTTCCATGGTTTTTGACGTTATTAGAATAAACTATATCGGGATTTACACCATGTACCTGTTTATTTTTGAGACTCAGTTCTTCCGTGACCATGGCGCATGCAACTGCGCCGAAATATCGGAGTCTCAAAAATAAACAGGTACATGGTGTAAATCCCGATATAGTTTATTTTAATATTTTTTAAGAAATTAGTATAGTCCACTGTCCATAAAGCTTCGTTTTTTTTTTTTTCAAAACAAGACAGTAACTTCCCATTTTTCCAACTTTACGTTCAATTAAGGTTGGTTATAGGTACTTTTGATGAAGAAAGTACTGAGTCTTCTTTTTATGCAGTCGTCTATTTCGCAGCCAGCACACGACTAACATTATCTTTTAATATGACTAACCGAATGTGGCACGTAAATTATTTAATATAGAGGTAGTTTACATGTCCTTTGTAAAGTGACAAAAATATGCTCACAAGATTGACCACCCATAATATACATACACAGTTCATTGGTAGATATTATTAATTTTGTATACTCATTTGTTTTTCAGATTCACCAGATATAGATTGGCAGATTGATCTCGACAAAAGGGTAAATTTTGCCATTAAATGGGCGATGGCCACTGGCTTCGTGAGGGTCGGAGATCCTCTGATCGTAATCTCTGGCTGGAGACAGGGTTCTGGCTTCACGAACACCATGCGGGTGATCTACGCAGCCGCTGATACGACCATCGGTTGATGTATCTTGTTATTTATATAATTATCTTTAATCATATTTAACTTTGCTTATTGGTTTAATTCTAAAAAAAATATTTTGGTAGTAACGAATTATCTTTTTTTTAAACTGATTTTATCTAAAAGGACTATTCCCAAAATAGTAACTAGGTACCTATAAGGAAAATGATTTACAATATTCTTATACAAATAATTGGTAGTATTTCTGGGAAAAAATCACTAAAAGGGGCTTATGTTATGACATGTACGTGTAAGTATTAAAATAATACATCCAATGCCAAGGAAATTACTTACCTATACAAATAATACATAATTATACAAATCGTGTCAATGACCTAAATGAAGAGACAAAGATATTGATAAATCTACATCTAATAACGTCCCTTTAATCTTTATTTAATTTTGAATAAAGACAAAATTAATGCTTAAGGGTAATCAATTTCAATTAAGAAAACTCTCATTTCGTTAAAATTTCAAATTAAACTGCCCGACTTATTAACCGTGGTCGCTTGAACCTCTCATTACGCAAAAATGTTACCTTTTTGCAATCACAATTATTTCAAATTCCGTCATCTCGACGAGAATCGAATTAAGTATACAAATAGGCGGAAGCGTCCTTGTCGCAAAAGCCGAGAATCCAGCAGGACAAATTGTGCGTAATCTCCTAGAGTCCCCCACAAAAAGGTGAGGTGCCTCCATTATGAATAACTTCCACCGCCCTCATCTAATTTAACTTGTAAACATTACAATTTAGGCTTCCATCTCGACTTGATGCCTTCAAAAGTGCTATCTACCTTAATTCCCGAAATTTTTACTTTTCCCTTTTTATTTTCTTGTTGTTCTCCCTTTGTACGATGTAGTACTGTTCTTGTCTCTCGCAGTATCTTAAACTTTTTACTTTCATTCAGGTCCGGTGTTTGTGCTTACTTATTATTACTTACAACAATGTTACGTTATTCACTTAGTATACCTAAAACTGTAGTAGGTATTTAGGATTTCAAGACAATTAACATGTCGTCCTTAGCCGGCTAAACTACTAATAGTTTCATTATAGAGGTAAATAGTTTCAGATATAATAATATTTTTTAATCATGGGCAAGTCCTTTTCATTGTCTAAATCAGCTGCTAAAGCCTTTTAGGACTCCCAAAATATTTAATCTTACTAAAACCAACGACTAACAAAGGCATCGCAAGATATTTCTCATTCATACTCAACCGAAGCTGAATCACAGCCGTTATGAACCAACCTGCTGCATATTTTAACCTAAAGTTGAACCATTAAATTGGATTCAGTAGCAGCATAGTCGGCGCAAATTGCCTTGTTCCTGCAGCTTTGACAATGCGACGGCATTCGTCCACTGAACGAGGCACCTACTACTGTTACCAAATATAACGGTTAGTGAGGTATCATCCCACTTTGGATTTGTTGGTACATAAATTCAGACAATAAAGTAGTTATCAAACTTTTCAATGCCAACAATTGCATTATGACTACCTATAATAAATTGTATTTTGTAACGAGAGTTTTTACGAGGTATAATATTGTCCTGTGTAATTAAGAGTAATCCTTTTTAAGGTAATTTACGGCAAATTAGCTAGCTGAATAAACTCTTCTACTGATTTTTTTTATACCAATAGAGCTGTGAGCGACGCTCGATTATTGAAAGGCCATTTTAGATTTTTAACCTTACTTCAAGAAATTCTTACGAAAAGGTCTTATAAAATGGTACACCAGCACAAGTGACATTTCAGTATACAGGGTTAGAACTTATATCTCCTTATCTCACGGCTCAGAACAGAACAGAACACTGTCCTAAGCCAAGCATTAACACTGAGCTGAAAGCAGCATGCATGGTCGAAAAATTCCGATGTCGGGCCGATATCGTGTGCCCAGTTTATAGTTAACCGCCGTATTTGGAGATACGATTGTCAGAATAGTGTTACTGAATCATACTTCTATGTGTATGTATCTTATTCATCGTGTAAAAATATATTTTAGTGTTTAATTTGCTGTCCAAATCGTTTTAAATCTTTGTCCAACATGAAGAGTTTAAATAAAGAAAGTAACATTCTACTTACTTCTAAACTCATAAAACTCGAACTATTTTGTCACTTCTTTTCGCATAACGTAATCAATAAATTGTTTAATAAAGACAAAATGAAAAAGTCAAAAGTTCTTTATTCAAATCTTTTGAATCGTGTATATTTTCCTTCTACCTATTCCAGTCTTTTTCAAGTTATGTGTGTATGTTATATCCCATTGCAGTCGAGATTTAGTGTAATTTCTAGAAATTTTCTACTCCCAATAAACTCGACTATATCGTCATTCAAATTAATATTTAATTTGATCTGCTCAACATTAGGTAATGAAAATTTTAAATTATTACTTAAACCTTAGAGAGGGCATTAGGTACTTCGTCCAAACAGTTATTAACTATGTTTACTTTGAAGGCTAAATAAGTATCATCTGCAAATAGCACTGTTTTACATATTGACAAGGGCTCCAGTAGAATCAGTTCTATTAATGACTACTTTCTGAGTTCTATTGTACAAATACGATTTCATAAGGCTAACTGATGATGTTCTAGCTTCTTTAAAAAAGCCAACTGCATCTTGCTTTTCCTTCCAAGCGTCATGAATATGTTTGAGAAGTACAATTCCAGCATCAGTAGTACTTTTACCTTTGGAAAATCCAACTGATTTTTATGAAGTATATTATTTGATGTGATGTAATCTAATGATTGGGAATATACAACATGTTACAAAAGAACCCCTAATGCCGAATATGGCATATAGGGACCATCAAACTAAACAACTTTTACTATGGGACCAACTCTCAAATCGCGAAAAAAAAATCAGCTGTTTCATACAAAAATTAAAATCGAAAATATCAAAATGTATGAAACAGCTGATTTTTTTTTCGCGATTTCAGAGTTGGCCTCATAGTAAAAATTTTTCAGTTTGATGGTCCCTATATACCATATTCGGCATTAGGGGTATTTTTGTAACACCTTGTATACATATTTTTTCAAATATTTTACTGAGTTTAGGTTTAGGTTAGGTCAGTTTTATCTCCAGATTTAGAAAGAGGAATTAATTTACTATTTTTCATTCATTTAGGAAAGACCCCTTCGCCCTTAATGATCGAAGCCTTCATCAATACATTTGTTAAAAATAAAAGCCAAGTAAGGGGCTAGTATATCAATTATTGATTTAATTCTGCTTGTTGACATGCCCTAAAGATCTTGACCCCAATGATTCTTCCCTACAAAAAACTTCGAATTTCGCTCAAAACTGATTCGTAAGTTCTGCTGTCCTGTCCTGACGTCCGACATTGAGCTGGTGACACTAACTGCCGCTGCGAGTAATTGCGTCCGTTTCAGACGATATGGCCCGGGACTGACCTTTGTTAAAAGTTACCTGGCGAGAGATACGACTGTCGTCACTAAAGTGTCTGGTGCTTGTTTAAAATCGTTAGCTAATTTAATCTAAGACAAATTTATTAGCTATTTTTTAATAATTTGTATTTTAAAAGGGTATGGTTTTAAATCAAAGGTATATGTAGGCATTTAAAAAAAAAAGAATCGCGATAATCTGACGAATTTTTGACCTCTTCAGCTTTCGCAGCAGATAGCTGTAGTGCGCGTTGAACCCCGACCTTGAACTGAATTATTAATGATACTTTAATATCAAATGCACATTTTTGGTGGGTCTTTCTCGTTTTAAATCCTAGAAAATCCATAAAAATTTCAAATTCAACCAAAAAAGCCATTTCGGCAGCGCTCCATAAACAAAGTCTGGTTCTGAGAGAGCATTTTAAAACAAAGCAAACGGATTTTTCAGTGACGTTGTAAACCCATGGAACGACTTCAAATACCTTTGACATTTGTGGACAAGGTGGATATTTTATGTGGAAAAAGTGTTCAATTTCTGTGCACAGTGAGGCGGTTCATCAAGTGTTAGGCCACGTACGCACCGACAAATAGTGCTTAGATAGTCACCTAGCCTGTAGCGACCAGCGAAGGTGCCAAACGTGCAGTGCGACCGGCCTTCGCTGGTTGCGTTTTGTAAATAACATTTAAGATTAATGTTTGTTTCTTAAAGAGATAATGCAAGGAATACTACTACAGCAGCTTAGTTTGAAAAATAAACTCGGCTTGCGAAATCGCGGCGTGCTTCGTGAGAGTTTAACTCTCAACTTAAGCACGTTTTCACTATTTGATGCCATAAACACACCGCAATAATAATGTTGTCATTGAGCTTGGTTTATCCCATGATAGCTACTAATCATAACTTGTTAGCTACAATAATAGGTACCTACGCGCAAGTTCCGCAAACTTGTGAACAGTGTGTTCGTAGTGTAAGTACGAGAGGTTACATAAATTCAATTTGGCCACCTCTGAGCTGCAAATTGGCGTCCGCCGACCAACGACCAACGGAGTGGAGTTAAACCTTTGATGCCGATCGGTATTGCCGTTCCATCACCCACTCCGTGACGCTACTTCAAATAGCTCTGCAGCTATGATACGTGTTTAAAGTAAATTTATTAGCTTTTAAAGATTTCCTATTCCTTCTAGTGCATGCACTAGATTTCTGAGGAGCTTCAAAAGAATAATTATGCTCGTTGATTTTATTCTGTATTTTTATTTAAAACTTCATAGAACATCGACTCACAGAAAACCTACTATTTTCAAAAATTTCCGACAGGAATAAGTAGGGATGGTGACAAATTTTTGGAACCGCTTGAATTTTATAGGTAGACGTAAATAATACAAAAAAAACTACTCAATTTCTACAGATACGCGCGCGCTTACAACAAAGCCACGACCTTTGACCGCGACCAAATAGCTGTTATTGTACATATATTGCGGGTTTATAAAATTTTGACATTTTAATTATTTTTCTGTAAATTTAGGTTCTATGTTCAACGAAGACAGACTCTGTGTAATAAAAAAGAAAACCCCAACTTTTCATGAATTTAGTGACGGAAAATTTCACTTTAGATAGACTCAGAATCATGAGTCGACTATGCCCTGAAAGTTTTCGCTAGGGTGCTACTAACACCCTGTATTCTAGTATCGACTGAACAAATTCAAATACTCTTTATAACCGGCTGTAATCTTTTTTTTTTATCAAACTTTCGTGAAAACTAATGAACAATTACCGGCTATTCCTCGCAGCGTTGAAAAGAAAACAAATTAAATATATTCAGACAAAATGAACAGAGAATAATTTCCCCGGTGTCTATTTGCATCATAATGTGACTGTTTCGCAGTGACTGAGGCTTGTCAGGCGGCAAGCAATATTCCTTTGTAACCTAGTTAGTGCGCCTGCTGTACTGAACTACCATTTCTAAGGAACTCCTAATGATTGCATCGGCAATGCAATCAACATGCCGTGCACTGCACATCCATTGTATTTATTTGGAGATTGTTTAAATTAATAAATAAATCTTTTCATATCAGCCATTTATTATTGACCCACTGCTGAGACACAGTCCTTCTTTATAAGAAGGACGGGCCGTAACGCAGGCGCAATGCGGAGTGGCAGGCTTCTTTTTTATATGCACTCTATTTTGATTTTCATGAATATTCTAATCAAAAATCAGAATGCTAATACCTCAAATTCTCTAAAAAGACAAAATTCACTTCACAACTGGCTTTTACAAAAGCCTTCGTAACGCCCAATAACCGGTCTGAAGCTGAAAATGCCTCGAAGGCGCGTTTTCACGTGTAGTGGCGCTCGGCTCCGACGCCACGATGATAGGGCACATCTTCTCTGATGCCGGCCGTCCACTTGATGCTCCTTATAACTCCCTTTTGTCCCTATCCTTTTTGCACCTGACTTAGCAAGTGAATGATGCGTAGGTACGTTTTATATCAAGTTAGACTGTCCTTGAAACGAAAATTAGAGGGGATTACGTAAATTCTTATAAATTACTGAAAATAATTTTGCTTTACTTTCATACAAGAACTGCTTTTCTCAGATTCGCCTTACGCGGGGCTTGTGTTGTAATAGAAATTAATCTTGAAAGTTGTGTATAAAAAATTGTCATAATATAGAAAACCTGCTCAGAAATAGTAGTTTTCCGTCACTTTATATCCAAAAACCATCAGTTTAAAACAGCAATACTTGCTAAGGTTCCGGTGGGGTCCCATGGCCCCCCAAATGACCGTCTGGTGGCGAGTGGGCAAGTGCCGGAGTTTTTTAGTGGGTATTCCCTCCTCCCGAGATCCCACCGAACCACTCGGTTGTGTGGGATCACGGGAGGCAGTCGTGGAGGGAGCCGCAACGTTGAAAGTTGCGGTCCCCTCCTGGCGAGCCCCACATACCCCCTTCTCGCTCACCTGCGAGAGGGGAAGCGCGTAAAGGGGTTTTTCTTCGGCATAAAAAAAAAAAAAAGGTTCCGGTGGGGTAAACGATAACCCGCCTCCCCCTGTTTCCAGCTTTCAGGGAACTTGGGGAACTGGCTGAAATAGTTCCGACTAGGGAGTCTGATCACCCGTACGGCTTCGCTGGCGTCCCCACCGTTCTAATAATAATAAGGTTATCAAGTTATAAGGTTATACATCTAAAGCCTAGTTTCTGAGGTAGGTACTAGGTACTTATCGGTGGTTTATCAGAGGTTTCACTTTATACCGATAAAGGTCCACATTATCTGGATTAAAGTTAATTTTATTACCATTTAATCCAGATAACGACCCCTCCGATTAAGTTAAACCTCTGATAAAGCACTTCAGAAACCGGTTCAAAATATTTCTACCAACTATAAATTTTGAAAGATACAGCAAACTATTATATAGCTAGGTCGTTGTCAAGTACTTATGCCTAACAGCTCTAGCTCTAATAGGTACAACCCGCAACTTGACTTGTTAAATAAATGCTCGTGATTAATCGTTAGCTGTAATTGGATTAATAAATTAGGAAGTTGGTCTTTAGGTCTTTAATAAATGAGATAACTTAATGTCTGAATGGAGATTTATCCGAATGAATGAGTGGGATGAAAATTTATACGTTAACTGAGGATCTTTAGCGAGTTAAATAAATAACTTTACTTCTTTGTAAAATTAAATCACATTACTCAATCTCTAGAGTGATTAAGATGAAAATTAAAATATAATACAACTATTAGTAAAAAGTATGTATAGTTTTATGAATTTATTTACTGTAAAATGTATTTGTTCTGCGTTTATATTGTGGATAATGTTCTCAGTCCACTTCCTGATGAACTACGTATTTTCACTGTAATGCTGTGAAAGTATAACTATTTGTATTAAGATAAATAATATTAGAAAAAATACTAGAAAAAATCAAATCAAATCAAATCGTAGCACCTCAGACGGGACTACGGACTACTACACATACTTTCACAGCATTACAGTTAAAACACATAGTTCATCAGGAAGTGGACTGAGAACATTGTAATGGCATGCAGCGAGCCTAACCCCTTTCTGATATTTCTGATAATGGTCTAGACTCTTTGCAATAATAATTGTATTTATGTGATCGTCTAATAGTTTTTAAATTTATCCCAAAATATAACTCAGCTTAGATAAGAGTACCTTTTAACCAACTCGTCTTGTAACGATGATTTTTATATATCCTTCAGATAATAAGTTTGAGGTGTGATAAGAAAGTGTTAAATTAGCAAATGACTTAAAATGATTTTAACACACGTTTGGATTCAACCTTGGCAACCCTTCAACTACAATCCTAGCATTCCCTAATCTGGTTTTGACAATCTCGTCAGACGGATGTCAAATAGCTGTCTTTATCCCTTGTTATAATTTGTGTTTTTTTTTAGAGAAGTTAATCTTTTCTCCCTTTTTATAGGTGGCCACCTAAGGGTAATAGATCAGCGTGAGCTCTTTAGATATATTTCCTATGCTAATTCTACGTTGACCGCACTGAAGGAATGATGCCTTGAACTCACGTAATACGAAGACTACGTGTAGTTTGCTAAGTTGAATCCACACAGCGTGATCAACTCATACAGTATAGAATTTAAATAAATACTACTATCATTTAATGAATCACTACCTCTGTGTATAAGTTCAATTATAGTATTAAAGATTTATGACGACGTCATAATCAATTTATGACGATGTCATAATCATTCGTATTAAATGATTAGCATTTCAAATAGGTATATAAGTATAATTCAAACTAGACCTTATTTAAGCTGAATTAAAATCAATTGTGTGAAACTATCGATTTATCTCCAATCAAAATTCAGAATTCCATCGAAGGAATCGTACTAGCATCGAACTTTATCTATAAACTTAGATCAGATCAATTACTCAGGTGCTTTCAAAGTCTATGTCAGATTCAAGAAAGGTAATCTAATCTCAATTGTTTTATTTACCAGAAAAGGTTCGTCACCATCGAAGGTAACACAAGTAATAAAGTTTAGTATTATCTAAATTCAACTCTAAAGTAGTTAATGCAAATAATTATATCAATGAAATGGAATACCTATAATGGGGAATAAATATGAATGCAAAATAAATGTTATATTAATTTATTAATTAATATTGATTTTACTAGAAACTTTTGATTATTTTGACCAAATTCCCACGTTAGTTAGAATTTGGCCTCTCGTTTCAGCTCCTACAGCCAAATGAATTGGGAAAGCGAAACGAGATAATAAAAAACCCAATTCTGCCGATTAATCTAATTAATCTAAACAATAAATGCGAACACAAAGAATTAGATGTAACTTTGCGTACTTATTTTAGACCTTTATTATGTGAGATCGGTGCTCATCTATTAATTAGTTTAACAATTAAATCACAATTTCTGAAAATAGAAAAGGTCTACAAACATTTACGCTTTATAAACTTTATATCCTAGGTACTTAGCTGTATATCTCCAGTAATGGTGCACCACTATTGATTTTACTTTATATAATTATATTTAAATCTCTTCCATTAGGATTTCATAATTTAGTATATATTAATTCTCATTTTACAACTTGTAATTCAACTTCTTATTAAATCAAAGGGACGCTATCTTTAACTCGGAAAACAATACAATACAATACGTCCACACCTCAACAACCATCCCTTCGTAATCCCTGATTTTTACAAATTCCTCTCCAAGAAAGCTACAACAAATAAACTCATCCTAATTTATTCTAGCTTAAGTCTTAACTCGCTGTTTTTATTGTCTATTCTTCTTTAAATCTGCTCCGGCGCATTTCGCATTAACCACGCCTCCATTCGCTATCATTGGTCCATCCATACGTTTGGTGTAATTCCTTTGCCCCTCAATAGATGTCACTGTGTGTTCCTGAACCTCTACATTTGATTCAAAATTTAAACATCTAGATAGCGTTATAGGCAACATCGATTTCGGTATGATTGAATCCTGGAAAATAGAAATTGATTCTGCGTATTATCTGTATTTATAGGGTTTTAAGATAACCAGGAAGACATAATATGTCTCCCTAGATTTTAGTCTTCAAGACGTAAGGTCTATTTTTGTTCGGCAGCTGTTGATCAAATTATTACATTGTGTCCTCTTATTCCGTATTTATATTTTTTTTATATGTCTGGGCATCTGCGCCTGCGAACCGTCAAATGTGACAAATTTATAGTTTAAGAAAAAATCTCTGCCTTTTGTTTCAAAGTGGGTTTATTTTGAAAGACATTTCTGAACCAAAGTGACATGCTTGTCGCATTATTATTATAGATTTATGGTGAGTTTAAGTGGTAAAAGAAATATATTTACGACGTCCAATTGATTTGAGTATCGGATTTCTGAGACTTTTGATAATAACCACATGTTGAAATATCTGGTGATTTCTTAGGAACTAGGTTTTTTTTCTCATAGATTTTTTTCCGTGTATGGACCTTCGGTACCATCACAACATTATCCGCATTATGAACGCAGAACAAATACATTTTACAGTAAATAAATTCATAAAAACTATACATACTTTTCACTTAACATAAAAATAACTTACTATAAATTTATAATTTTATAACTATTTGCTACAGTTATACAACGTGTTACAAAAGTACCCCTAATGCCGAATATGGGAGATAGGGACCATCAAACTGAACAACTTTTACTATGGGACCAACTTTGAAATCGTGAAAAAAAAATCAGCTGTTTCATACAAAAATTAATTACGAAAATATCAAAATGTATGAAACAGCTTATTTTTTTTTCGCGATTTCAGAGTTGGTCCCATAGTAAAAGTTGTTGAGTTTGATGGTCTCTATCTACCACATTCGGCATTAGGGGTACTTTTGTAACACGTTGTATATTAAGAAACTTAAAATATTTTCAAAACTGACTTCGAAGAATTGATTTTGATCACAAAATTATCTATGATATAGATAGGTACTTACTTCTGCCACACTTAGGTATCTACACCAAGTACTTAACTTGACGTGGAATTCACAAACATAGCCTCGCAAAGATCAAGTTCCTTTCGCTATCAGACGCGTGAAAAAAGTTTTTCCGCCAGTGTGTCCCAAGGCTTACACATTTTATATCCATTTTTTGTATGTACGGTACGCGTGAATTGAGCCTTGCCTAATGAGGCACGTTACGATATTCATTTCATCGTGCCTCTGAGCCCAGCTTCGTTAGTCAGCGAAATGTAGACTAGGTAGGTGTACTGATACGAAGCCAATTTTCACAAAGAAAAATAACAGCTGCATCGTTAATATTTCACACGGCATTTAAGTTTAAAATTAAATACAGATGCTGGAACTTTGTAGCAAGTAGGTGTGTTCGTATGACATGAAAATTACCCAAAATAAAAATCTACTCTATGAAGATGATACAAAACCGGTTTCATTTTTACAACTTCTATTTCAAGCGAGCATAAACGAATCTAAACTTTGAAGTTTACTTTACGAGTAGTAAAATAACTTCGATACTCTCGGATCAAGATGTTTGTCTGCGACGAAATATCTAGGATTTATTGGAATTTGCTCTCATACAGGAAATATATCTAGACAGGCGATACGCAAACAAACTAAAGCAAATATTTATACTGTGTCCGTTGCAGACGCTATTCGACAAGACGTTTCAATGCTAATATTGTAAAACGATTATTAAAACCTGATAAACTATCGAACATGTCCATTATTAAGTACATCGACATTCGATTGCTTAAGTTCCTATATTTTTTATTTCATTTCACATCATTATTACGAAAACCTCATTATTCTAAAATCACCATACACTCACATACTCCAGAACTATTCATCGTTATTTCAAAGCCTTCAGCTCGGTAGTAATCAAATAAAAAAACAACCGTATTTGATTCCCTCACAAATGAGCATAGTGCAAAAATCGATGGCAAAAAACAAAGCAAGCCAAAGACTATTACGACACTAATGAGGCCATCTACTTTAACTTTCATCCTCCACAAAAGGCCACCACCGCAAAAAATACTCAATTAGTGTTCTACAAAACGTCCTTACTAATTAACTTGATCGAGCTCCTTTATTTCAAACTCTCTTTTGCATTTCTATAGCGTCTTGTAAACTTTGTCACCAGACTAATTTTTAATAGTAAAAACTAATGTATCGGACACCGTCGGACATGCTCTAAAATTTGTGATGGTGGGCGTCGTGCGACTGATGATGAAGTGATATCTAACCTCATCATATCTTCATTACAATAATCAAATCACTATAAGCTTATCACCACATTATAAATCAGTTGCCGTTCCTTTTGTACTTAATCTTCTTCCTTCTAAAACACTGGCAAAACTAAATAGCAACTTCAGACTTTTCCATATGGTATTGCTATTAAGTAAAAAGTAAATTTAAAAAAAATCAAAATACGACTGCCTTGTCAAAATGAACTAAAAAGTTAAATAAAATTGTCATATTAATCGGGGGACCTCTTTGATTTAAATAAAAATGGTTCCACAAAATGGTGCCCCCGACTGCAACACTTGTTATTGTTATTACTATCGACTTTTTGTTACTTCTGTATTTTCTCAATCAGCCACAATAAAGCTACGCTAGCCTGCCACAATCAAATAAAATGAGTTAGACTGCTATATTTTTTACAATTCGCTGCTATAATCACTCGATCTCACGAGTGCTTAAATAACTCGTTTTCCTTATGAGATAACACTGCACAAATCCCTATCCAACGCAACTTAAACCGTCAGCGCAAAAAAATCCTAAGCATTCCAACGAACTAATCCGGGATGGTGTTACAAAATGAATAGAGACTCGATCGCCGAGGCTGGGCCGTAGTACAAAACAAGATTGGAAAATGGGCGGTTTGTTTTCGGGTCGGATCCCGGCATTGCAATCCGGGATGTGGACAAATTCAATTTTCCCCTAGCCGATAACGGGAACAATAACCCGACAGCCTCTCACTAAGAATAGCGGGATTTTATAAACTGTTCTCGTTTGTAGACATGGAGAGGAAAGCGGTTAATTTTACCTTAAGTTTTTTTTATTATGTGAAAAAAACTAAATTTGTCCGTCTGCTTGCTACCTTTTCACGCATAAAAAGCTAAATCGCATATTCCTCATATTTTCAAGGTAGGTAGGTGTTCCGGATCAGAGGCAATACAGCAAGAACGAAACGCAGATCGTCTTCGCCCAACTGACCCAACCACCATCGCGTTGCATCACGTGGGAATCGAACCAGCGCTGCCATTGTTAGCACATTGTTCCTAGACCCTCTTTCCTCGATAACTGTACTTTTTCAAATAAGAATTATTCAGTTGTCTAGCACCCATATTGCAAGCTTTGCTCAGTTTGAGGCTAGAAGGCGTTGTTTGAAATTGCCCAAGCATTTATTACTATTATTATTAGTATTTACTCACGAGGAGTCTTGGACACTCAGAAGTTTTAATTAATTTAGTCTGGCGACATCACAAAATAAATTTGGTGTCTCACTCACCCAACCCAACTGTGCACATAGGTTATTTTTATTATTAATCTGCATGCAGACCTTATTATTTTACTAATTTAAAGTATTTTGCTTCTGATTTGTTTCTTTTGCCTAAAGAAAACAAGAGCAAACGAAACATTTCAATAACCTATAAAATATATTCCTAGGTACATGATTTCATCATACTTGGATGTCTTGGAGTTGGACTCGTGTCTCTTTGATCTTTCCAATGTATATTGACTATATCTAATGGCTCTGTTGAAAGAATGTTTTATTTATACGTAGGTACACACGACAGCACGTCAGGTTATACAGTTTAACTGCAAAAACAGCTTTTATTACGCATGGCATAAAGGCGGTCTCAAGGTCCAACATGTATAGTCTGAGGTGGCGTCATGTGTACATTCAATGCCTACCATACATGAAGAAAAATATATTTTAATATAAATTTTCTACTTTTCAGCAGCTTTTCGAATAACTTTCTTAAAAAACGTTTAAATCTTTATTTTATTTTATTTTTTATTTTATTATTTTTTATTTTTTATTATCTTATGTAGATTAAGGATGGGAAAGATATTTTTTTAAGTTTTAAGAACGGTTATTTACCTACGCTTATCTTTAAGATTCGGCCACCTCAAAATATAATACTAATTATCAAGCAAACAACCTAAATAAACTAATTTCCCCTTCACTGATGATCCGGGTTTTCTTTGATAAAGATTAAAAAGAGTTTTACCAACTTTTTAGCGCACGAAATAGTTTGGATCTTCTTCTAATACAACATAAATAATATTTTATAATTAGTAGAATGACGCAAAAATAATAAGTATAATGAAAAATATTTTATTTACAATTCAATTAACTTCAATTTAAACTTTGAAAATAGTGATTGCTTGCTTTTGTATCTAACCTACTTTTTCTTGAAAAACGCAAGCACTATCATTCCGTAACAAACTTTCTTAGGCATTAGTACAAAAGATTATTTTATTTTTATTTTTACTCACTTAAGTTACACCCACTTAATTACACCCAGTGTTGCTACGTTCAATAGCAATTGTTCATTGATTCAGACAAACTTAAATTTTCCATAAACACTTTGGGACCATATCACACTATTATTACCCTTGTTTAACGAGTTGCAAGCAATACGTGAAAGTCGTTACTACTGGTGTGATATGGCACTAAATTGTTCAGTTACTTGTGAAGCCGACTTTAGCAACAACCACCAGTGACAGTGAGGTCCGCTAATAAACCGGACACTCAAAGTTCAGTTAATTGCATCCAGTGTTTCGTCAGCACAGCACTCCTCGTCGACCTAGGTATCTACTTGTATACCAAAGTTATACTGTGGTTAACTTGAATTTGGGTTGGGGGAGAGAGAGTGTACACGAGTCAAGAATTTGTTTGTCTAGTTTTAGCCTTTTCGCAGTAACTTAGGTTTTGAGAAACATTTAGAATTTACACATCTTACTTATAGATACTAATTTTTTTTACCGGAAACAGTATAGGCAAGTGATGCTCGCCACTAATATCAAGTTGTCAAGATAAAATTATATTGAAGATGTGCTGAAAAATCTAAACCCTATATTTTTAACTCAGTAGAGTTATAGAGAAATCAATAACTCCTGAAATAACACAACTCGTAAACACAATCAGACAATCTCTCCCTTGCACGCTCCTGAGAATCTTTTCACATCTGTAAGTTACCACATCCCGGGCTATTGGTGTTTAGATAGATCCTCTAACATAAACTAGTTGCGTCGGTGCTCTCAGAGAGTTAGTGGAACTTTTAATAGTGTTCCTGTCCCTAGAGTAGTGCGACGCCGAAGTACAGTGGCAGTTATCTACCAAGTTATTACACAAATACTTGCCAACTCAACTGAGACGAGGTATAAAATGTCGCGTACAATTTTCACCATGAAACTTCTCAACATAAACGTGAATTTAGTCTTCTCAAATGCTAATGCTTTGCAGTTTGCAAATAAAAATCATATACTTAGGTACTTACGTACATGTTGAAATGTTCGCTTTCAAAGGACATGTATACATCGTAGGTACTTCGTCGAGATTATTCAGAAGTGCTGTGTGACAAGATAAAACTTTTGGAGGACATTTTTTTGGAAATTTTGTCGACCTCCTTGGTCGAGTGGCTTTGTACACCGGTTTTCAAGGTGTCGCCATCTCTGAGGTCCCGGGTTCGATCCCTGGTTGGGTCAATTTAGAAAACGAACTTTTCTATATTAGCTCAGGTCTGGGTGTTTGTGATACCACTGTTGTCTCCGATTTCCATAACACAAGTGCTTTAGCTACTTACTTTGGAATCGGATCAATGTATGTGATGTTGTCAAATATTTATTTATTTATTTATATGCAAATGAAACTCGCACTAAAATTAATGAGGTAGCGACAAAATATGCTTGACGTTCTCATTCTTAATAGTCGACGAAAACTCTGTACATGATCATAATTAAATATAATTATAAATTTATAGAATCATAAGTAGATTATATCATATCGAAAACTAAGTTTTCTAGGTTTTCTGTTAAGTTATCCGTGGTGCGGTTGTGTTCACAAATAGTCTTACACACTTCACAAATTAAAAATAAGCATCGACAACTCGTTCACCTTTTCTATAAATACCTACTTTCAAAAGAAATCCAAAAGGTACCTGGAAAAACGCTCTATCCACATTTGCAACATTCGGTAAATTTTTTCCCACGATAAGTTCTGTATTCGACGAATCGGGAACACCCGTGAGACTTCGTATCCTTAAATTTCCGATGAAAACAAAGAATCGGTGAATATAGGATCGCGAGAGCGGGCGAATGAAAATTTACATCCTAATTTCCCTTGCGACTTCCACGAGTCTATTCGTCAGTGGTATCAAAATCTGAGCTAGCGTCTTCCGGAACCTACCTACGTGCAGTACATCACAGACATGGAAAAAACTGCACTCATGCACTTCTTTTTTTAAATGCCTGTATAGTATTTTGTTCCAGCTGATAGTTGCTCTGCTTCTTTCAAAGGCTATTCGGAACATAAAATTAGTACTAAATTCTATGATTCGGAATCATTAGTTTAGTTGGACGTTTTTACGAGAGTGAATTAAAATGTGCAGAAGCAATCGAAGAACTGAAGCAATAGGTAAGTACCTACCTACCGAAATATTTTTTTACCTTGAAACAATAGCAAAATTAAACCAAAGAAGCCGCGTTCCCATCGCATTGCCATTTAAAACTTGTGCAGTTCAGCGCCTGAATCAGACTATAGTGAGCTGAATTACAATCTATATAGGTACCTAACTACACGAAAACACATTATAGTGGAGTTCATAAAAACCACTAATTGCGGCAGACTAGTAAACTGAGCCTTCAGTACACAGCCGTCTCGCCGGTAGTGGTGCTTGAGCCGCTGAATTCGTCACCTGTTGGAAATAATTAGGCAAAAAAATCAACGCTAAAACAAAAATCCGTGAGGCTTCTGTTACCTACTCGACGGGAAATTCGAATTCCCCAGACGAGATTTCCGGTTGGTAGATCATTGATTTTATGTTTTGAGTACCTACTACCTACCTACCACAGAATACATTATAGTACAGTGGTTCAAGTAGTAGGTACGCACAACGGTACCTCAGACTATACATGTTGACTTTGATTAAACCAAAAAGAGGCATGTTGACCTTGAAACCGCCTTTATGCCCTACTTAATAAAAGCTGTTTTCGCAGTTTAACTGTATAACCTGACGTGCTGTCGTGAGTACAATCACAGCTTTTAGAAAGGTCTATAGGCTGTGGTACTACTTATGTCAAGTCGTGCGTCTCGGTAAGTTTGTTTTCTGCTTTGATTATTTAAAGTTTTCTGAAATAAAATTTATTATTATTAGAAACGTTATCGTTTACACAATAGCCTGAGGATAAGCTCGATAAATTATGGGAAATAAACTATAGGTACCTAAAACAGTATTATAACCTAAAACAAATTAAAACAAGATCAAATATTAATATTAATAAGGCAACGTAATATAATAACATAATATAATATAATTTTAGCTTGCGCCATATTATAATATTCTGTGTTTGCGCTACAAAACGCATAGTCATAGGGTAAACTATTTAATTATTGGCCCCTCAACTAAGCAATACTTTATAAAAAATCTCCTCAAATATTAAATATTTCCTACATTGTGAAGTTGCAGCGGATAACTTTCTATTGTCAATTTATCGCAATGAAGTTGAAATATTCAACAAGAAAGCAATATCCCGCATGCAGAAGTAGGCAACTGAAGGCTGTTTGTTTGTAGATTCCTTTGCTTTTCTGTGAAAAAATGCGGTAAAAAAAATGTCACTGTCAATGTAAGTTCAGTGACAGTGACAGACCAGACTGAACTAAAGGTAGTAAACAAATTTTAAATAACTTGTCCATTTCTGCATTTTTTACGGATTTGTGTGATTTAAACTGATTTACTGTAAACGCATGTTTGAATCACTTTGTTATTGATTAAATACGTATAATTCATTCAAAATGGACCAAGACATTGCTAAGAAGCTCTTTGTCGAGGGAGGTACATTCGTATTCCTTGGTGTGCCTGAAGAAACGCAATTTGGTATTGATATGCAATGTTGGAACACCGAAGAAGATTTTCGGGGCATAAAAATGATCCCCCCTGGTCTGCACTACATACATTATTCAGCAGTGAGCAAGGGTACTGGAGACATATCCCCAAGGTACCATGTCTGATTTATTGATCGGTAACTGCCGACTGTTAGTGTTTCGTTAAGAAAACCTCCCTAATAATATATTGAATCACGAATATTACATTCTGCAACATACCTGTGCACTTTTAACATTCTAAGACTGCTTGGCTTGCCTTTTGTACCAACAAAAGTGCCTGGTTCGGATCCTGTTATGGTCATGTTTGTGTGTAGTAGCTTTCTGTTATTTAGTTGGTTACTTAATCTATTTTTCTATTCATTTCTTTTACATTTTATTTACTTAAAGTTCAACCTCATATTACTTTACAGGTCAGGATTCATGCATGTTTTCAATCAAAAAGAGTTTCTTGTTAAGATGTGGGATAAGAAAACAGAAGACATGAGTAAAGATGAAATATGTGATGAGAGCATTCAGCGCCTAAAAGATAATCTGTTCAACCTTGATAGACATTTGGCTCCTTATCCTTATGAAATTTGGGAAAAATGGAAGATGCTCTCATCCCACATCACAGGTAAAAAAAAAAATTAGCAAAACTTGGTTTCGAAAACGATTGAAGGGGCATATATAGGCATATAGAGACTAGATATTCATCATAATCTGTATTCAATAACTTTTGGTCATTAATAATCTCAATCATAACATTTTAGATGAACTAGCTGTGAAGTTATCACCGCAAACTGGTGTCATCAGAGCTGCAGTGGAATTGTTGTCCATGACAGATGCTGAGAGACCAAGGGGAGTTAAAGTGCAAGAGTCCATAGAAAGTCAAGGTAAAGAAGAAAATGCAGAAGAATCACCACCTGAAGAAGTGCTCGGAGACGAAACTAGTCCAGGTTCTTCTGATGCAAAAAAAGCAAAACGAATCACTCGGGAAGATAAGGAGAATGCAATGTTACCAGATTTAAAGCCAGCTCCAGGTAAAATTTAACTTTTTGTCTTACCAATGCAAATTAATACAAATAAAAAAACTTCTTTTTTTATTTTAGGGACAGCTCTAAGATTTACAGAGATACCAAAAGACAAGTACCCACCGGGATCATCACCAGAAGAAATTACAAAGCATTATCTGGATCAGTCATATTCTTTAGAGTTGATGATTTCTCAACATACTGAGTGAGTATCTCACTTTCTCACCTTTAATTTATTTGATATTGCCACAGTTTTACAATCCATACAGTTGGGCAACTCCTTTGATGTCGGATGACACCGCCGCCCCTGAAGGTACTTATGCTATCAGTCACAAATGTGCAAGGGTTGTCAAAAAGGCAAAATAAAATAAATGTGATTAATAAGTAATCATAATTACCCAAGTCTAAGTAAATTTACAGTTGTTGCAATGCCAGATGTTTATGTGACACTTTATTTTTAGATGTTTTCAGTTTCATTTTAATTATTATTTTGTAATGTATTTGCATTCAGATGAACAATCTTATCATAAAAGTTTGAGGGAAACGTGAGAATGGCCATAATTTAAATTCTACTTAACTTAATACCACTTACTATGTTAAATATTTTGTCTAAAATATTGTTTCCAACAAATGGACGAAAATTCTGCCTATATTTCTTCATAGAAAAGTATATTAGAGATGCTATAAAATGATGACTAAAATATTTCCTTGTTTTTAGGCCTCAAGACATCATTGGAGAACTTCAATTTGCTTACATATGTTTTCTCATTGGACATTCCTTGGACGCATTTGAGCATTGGAAAAATCTAGTCATATTGTTTTGCTCGTGTGATGAAGCCATACTTAAACATAAGAACATATTCTTCCATTTCGTAAAATCATTAGAGGCACAAATTGATGAAATGCCGGAGGAATTTCTCGCAGATATTGTAATGAATAAAAATCTTGTTTACAAAAAACTAAGAGAATTCTTTCGTACTGCTTATGTTAGTAAAGTAGATGGTCGTCTGTCGACGCTAATTGAGGGTTTCAAAGAACATTTGACAGAAAAGCTTCAGTGGGATTTCACAGAATTAGATGCTGATGAAGAAGATGAACTACCAGTCATTGTAAATCTTGATGAAAATTTAGAATAAATTAGAAACTTCGAAATTTAGCCATGCACTGTTTTAGGCATTTTAATAAATGTTTACAGCACCAATGTTAGTACCTACCTAAATAATCATGTGGACCCAACCTAAACATAATGTGATTGATTACTCACTCGACACTTAACAGATGAATTAGATTAGTATTCACTTTACCTATTTTGCTGAATCTATTCTTGTAAGAAGATTTAACCTTAATACATGTGTACAACATCTACTCAACAAAATAAACAAAATTCATATTACTTTGCTTATTTATTATTCTTAATAATACAACAACAGTTTCTTATTTCCTTTTCTTGAATTGCTTCTTATTTAGCTTCTGTGTATTCCTGTTTTCAAACTTGGACTTCTTTGATATAGTAACAGGTTCTGAAAATGCAACAAACAATGATCTAAACTAAAATATGCCATGGAAAACTAGGATTTCTAATCTCTTCAACTTCTACTTCAACTTTTATGGTGATGAATGGCTGCGTCTCGTTTTACGTGACGATTCCCAATGTCCGAGTTAAAAGACACAGTGGATTACGATACGATACTGTTCGGTTTTTAGTCAAACTGTACGGTTTTTGAACAATATTCTGAGAACTCCGCGGACAAATACAACACCAACATAACAAGACAAGACTCCACCACAGAATACATCTCCACTCTGGGTTGCTGAAATACTGTACTTATTATGATGCCAGGCACAGCTGGCATGAAGGAGGATGAAGAGACATAAAATATCATAATTAATGAAAACCAACTCACTTTCATTCGCCTTTCTTTTGATTTTCTGTGGACTTTGTTGCTTAACAACTTGTTGTGGTGCTTTATTTTTTGTTCTTTTTGTCGTAATTTTCATTTTTGGTGCAGGAGTTTCATCCTCTTCACTGAAAATGTAATAAACTTAAGTAACTTTAGAAATAAAACACGATACGGAGTACAGCGCATAGGTATATTAGCTGCAATCCGAAAAAAGTGTTTTATTTCTATTGAATTGTACACGGAGAAGTCTATGTAACCTTTGATTTAAGTAACAATTATTTTATACTTATCCATACACAAATTTTAAAATGGAGTACTTTATACCTTTCCTCTGAATCATTCTCTTCATTTTCCTCATCTGCAGCATTTTCATCAGCAGATTCTGGTTCGGAATCATTATCAGCTTCATTTTCTAACATTTTGTCAAATTCATCAGAGTCAAATTCATAATCACTGTCACTATCAGCATCTGAAGTTTTTTTATTAATCTTTTTGAAATTTTCTACAGACTTAACACCTGCAACTTTTAACTTTTCCTCCTTCAATTTCTGTTTATTTTTAACAGCTACTGTTATCTTACTTTCTTTTTCATTAGATTTTACTGTTACTGCCTTAATGGGACCTTTTTGCTTGGCTTGGCTTATCTTTTCATCCTTTTTGTTTATCTTTTTTTCTTTTTTATTTATCTTTTCTTCTTTCTCATTTATTTTTTCTTCCTTTTTATTTATCTTTTTGTCCTTTTTATTTATCTTTTCATCCTTTTTAATCATCTTTTCATCCTTTTTATTTACCTTTGCGTGCTGTTTCTGTTCTTCTTTTATATTTTTCTTTGACTGATCTTTATTTTCAATAGTATCTGATTTCTCTTGCTTCACTTCTCGTTTAGCCAAAAGCTCTGATAAAACTTCAGGCACATCTACAGGTGAGAAAATGTCGTAATTTATTCCTAAATCATTTAACTTCTTCTTAGTCTTGCGGAAGCTAAAAAGGAAGTATAACAACATTAAAACAATGTAATTTTTAATTCATTGATTATTTACCTTGGAACCAAGAAAATAATAATAAATAATCTTCAACAACTACTATTCATTCACTTACTTTGACAATAATCTTTTTGCCTGTTTAATTTCACTATCATCATCCTTGTTTGTGTTGTATGCCTAAAATTAATCCAATTAAAAATGGTCATACATAACTCATAACACAGTTATAGTCAATTATTTTTGAACATGGTGTGATTTGTAAAATTAATGCATTAGTAACAAATACTTACACTGATACACACATAAATAAAGAAAATATTAGGCTGGGGCAGACTCTAGTGCAGTGGATCCCAATTAGTTTTTTCTAGGTACCCCTCCAAGAAAGACCTCAAACTTACTTAATCCTTATTGCAGGAATGATAAATAAAAAAAAAAATTGGATGTATGAAATAATGTGGATGAGATTGCTGCATGTATCCATTGATGCAACCTCACGTACCACTAATTGGGAAACACTGCTTTAGTGTATCAATTAATAAATTATAATGATATTACCTTCCTCATTTTTATTCTCATTTCATTAGTGGGATTGTGTATTGCATTCCAATGCTTTCTTTGTGCAAAGCGCCTTTGTTTTTCAGGAGGGATTGATGCAGCTGAGACAATCAAATAGATATATTAAGTTGTGTCTTTCTTTTACAATAACTTTAAACCAGTAAGTAATAATACCTTTAATTAATCTTTTTCCCATCAAATAGTTGTTCATGGTCTCTGCTACTACTTCAGCAACATCTGGATCCTTGAACTCTACAAATGCATGGCCTTTGGAACGGCCTGTACGCTTTGAACGTATCACTCTCACATTTGTAACTACACCAAATTGCTTAAAATATTGAGTCATTTCATTCTAAAAGAGACATTTATAAATTAATTTTAATTTAACTTTATACTTTGCTTTGCAAGATTCATTCCTTAGAATTTTACTCATTGAAGAGTCAGGTTCGGGGTTAGTCAAGGTTAGGTGAACGTTTATGAGAAACTTAGTTTATTTAAACTGTTATCTCAGTGTCGAATCGAAACTCACCTCATAAAACCCATGTGGTATATGACCTAAGTAAACAAGACCTCGGGGCTGACGTTTTTGTTTCTGGACTTTTCCGGCTTTTTCTTTCGTTTTAAGAAACTTTCCAGCTGCCCCATCTTTATCACTTTTCTGTAAATAAAAACTTTTCTTTAAAAATGTTAAAAACACGACACAAGGAAAGTTAACCTATGATGAATGTCTCCAACATTTATGAAAGAAAAACTTACCTTTATAAGCTTTTTTATTCCTTTGATAGATTTTACAAACTGTTTTTGTTTATTAGAATCTAATGCAACATTTTCTTCCATTTTAGTTACTCTTACTCGAAAGGAAAATCAAAATCAACCAGTCAAAAACCTAAGTAGTAGTAGTTATATTCGTCCTTTTCAGAACAGGCGAAGGTCTAAGCCATACTGCCAATTCTTGAGTTTAAGTAGTTCAGTGGTAGAAATTGTTTAATTTTTCATTAGAATGCGGGTGCATCGCATTCCAATGCTGCTTGGAGCATTTGGCACCAAGTATATCAAGACTGTTTACTCGGTTAGTTCTGCCGAGGAAACCACCACTTCAATAAAAGTGTGGCGTCTGCAAAGAGGTCGCCACTCCTCTATGGTTAATACGAGAAAAAGAAAGGTTGTTCTGACTTCTGTCTTACACACTGTTGTCACAGAATTTTTATTGTTGCTTTCTTGCTATTGTAAAATTAATATTATCCCTTCCTTTCTCGTCCATGTTCGTTCCTATTTTAATGTGACTCCTCTATGTAAATATTCTCTGTACATAGCATTTGTGGAGTAAATAATTAACACACGTTGGAAGCGTTTCCTTCATACCTAGTTATTAACAACGAACACAAGTATAGTGCGGGCAGGAACCAAAGCCCGCACAAAAGTCTCATCTTCACACAACGCTAAAACCTAAAAAAGCACAGACTGATTCACAGACAGATTATTAAGACTGCAGTTCGTTAAGCCCCCAGTAATAGATATTCCATAGGAAAATTAGGTTATAAAGGTAAAAAAGAAAAACAAAGTTGAATTAAAAATTAACTTGATTGATCGGGAATTCGACAATTGAACCAAAACGTAACCTCAAAAATTGGCGCACCTCCGCCCGGAAACCTAAAATAAAAACGTATATCATGGGTACATTACTTCTTGGTAGTTTAAGAAAGGATTATACATGTGGCACGGAGGTTCGCGGAATTACACCTTTTTTTGAAAACATGTTTATATTATTCCTGAGGTCGTAATAAACCAGCACAATTTTTATTTCAATTTTATAAAACCAAGAAATACCTTAAAAATGATTTTTTATTTATGATTTTGAATTATTGCGCAGAAACGCAAGCCGCCATGCTGTTTAGGCCCGTGACGTCACTCCGTCAGGCGTCAGGAAACAATCAAGAGTGGTTACAATGTCTTTTTACAAAAGTAACGAAAGTTTTTAAAATAATGAGTTGTAATGTTTTATCATTGGTGTCTTGTGCCTGATTGCAGTAAAACAAGTGTAAAATCTCCACTAAAATAGTGGGTTCAAGTGCCAAGTGACATCAAAATGAGAAAAACTTGGTTGAAACGTAAGAAGAGATCCAAAGAAATCCAAAAAACAAACAAAAAAATATCCTGTTCACCTGATGGTCTCGTGAATTTTGTGTCTACTGGATATGCAAGAAGGATAAGCGATGTGAACATAACCTAACACTTGCATTTTTTGATTCAAAATCAATCATGTGTTTTGAAGGATTAATACTTACACAGGCAACTTTGAGTTTATATAAAAGGTATTATTATATTATAATAAATAAATATATCAAATAATAAGTATAGTTTTTTTTATTTCCATGGTGCACTCACTGTATAAAGATGATTTTGGTCCATCACAGCCGAGTTGATTTGAAGAATGGGTCAACTTGGCCACCATAAAAATGTTAAGGATATAATGATGTTCATTTCAATGTCATGTGCATGTGGAAAATATGTGAATACATATGCACTATACATAGGGTAGGGTAGGGGAACTGGGTGAAATGGTTCCGATTAGGGAGACTGATCACCCGTCCGGCTTCGCTGGCGTCCCCCCTTCCAAATAATAATAATAATAGGGTAGGGTAGGAGAATAGTCAAAGTCAAAGTACAAAAAACTATTCAAATAAACTTAGTAATTAAGCGCTTCTGAATCATCTATATTTTCCACCCATTCCAGAGTTTTATAACTGACAAGAAGAACAGGTGCAAGAAACTTATCAGCTTTAACAGAAATAAGTAACAATATTTACAAACTTAAATATTATATCATGATCTGCTATTGTTAATCTGGCTGTCATCAGTCAAGTTTATGGTCACTCGGTTATGTCCTGTCTCTTTAACTTAATTGGAAATTTGATTATATGAATAACAGAAAAATGCACTTAATTGAAATATATCTTTATTACTTTACAACAGTTACCAAATACAATACAACAGATTATAAACAACAAAGTAGGTACTTATATTTGCAAGCTATGTGTTACATTTTTTCCATGCATTTTGGTCTTTCAGATAATTGTCTACTTTATAATAACCATTACCCATGAGCGTCTTTTTAACATGATTTTTAAATTCATGCAAAGGTAGATCAATCACTTGTTGTGGAACTATACTAATCAAGGTTATGCGTTTCCCCATAAATTAACCTTTTGCATCGCACACTGCTGTCTGCAACCATCTCCTTAGATTTTCTTTTAGAAATTTCTTTTGCACACAAAATGTTTATCGATGAGCCAACCTTAGCCAGATTCGATTTCTTCCATTAAAACTCAACCGAAGTACACGACGACAGGGCTTCGGTTCGGCGGTGTACATCGTAACACCATGCTTGCAGCCACCTTCTGACGAGGGACAATCGTAGCACTTAACACTACTCACAGTCTCTTCCTGTTCATTCACATTATGTGTCAATCAGTACATAGGGCTTGGAACGCACTTTATGTTCCAGGCATACCGTACACTACAACGCACGTGTTTTGAACCCGTTTGAGCTGCACATAGCCTATTGCGTCGTCAGATTCCCTTCCGGACCTGATAACAAAATAAAATAAAAATAGGTTATGTTGGATTGTAATAGTAAACAAACACAGGGTATTATCGTGTTGTGTATTACTTAATGTTGGAAAAAACTTGATATGATAGGTACTTACATTGCTGTTTTAACATTTCTCCACAAAACCGTCTTCCATGATGCGATTTTAGTAAAATAAAGCATAAAAGTGATAATCACATAAAATTATAAAATAACACAGTACGACGAGTACGAAATCCTGTTTGCTTACTGTCGGGCTGACGTCACGTCGGAATCCAATATGGCGAATGGCGTTTTGAACATTTGAAGAATAGATTAAAAAAGTCGATTTTTTAAATTGAATTATAAAATGTATATTGCATTTTTATGAATAAATATCGACGTTTCTCATTCACTTTTTATGAAATCTATCATAAACATGCATTTTTATATTGTTTCTTACATGGTGTAAAATACCCTATCGAGTCGCAACGTAACTTCGTCGCTTTTTTTGTAATTTTGTCTGTAAGTATACGTTGGTTTGGTTGTCTGTCATCAAACCAATCTGTCACAGTCTTTGTCTTATCTGTCGGCGACAGTGACAATGATCAATAAAAATTAAGAAAAGATTGGATTTTTTATTGCTTCTTCTTATTACAACTGTTTTTTTTAGTTTACGATTACTTTAGTGGCACAAGGAGTTAGGTTAGGCTAAAGGCCAGTACAACTCCATAAATAGTTAGCTTTAGCTTAAAAAATGTCCGTAAATCTACGTACTTTTGTAGAGGCTATCTACGGATTTCCACGGATTCTTGAGCGTCGCCCTATGGACATTTAAAAATTGGATCTGGCAACACTGACCCACAGTCCACTACGGGCTTAGACTACAGGCTAGGCATGAGTCATACTTGCAAAATAGAATACCAGCGGTGGTATCGGCTAAAAACATTGAAGTTCATGTTAACTGTGTTTTGACAGATGTATGTGATAGGTACATTGCTACTTTTCCTTGGAAAGTTTTTATTTGTGCCGAAAATGAAGTTGCAATGTATTACATATTATATCTGTCAAAACATAGTTAACATGAACTTCAATGTTTTTAGACGATAGAGCCGCTGGTACGTAAAGTAATAAAAACCAGGGTTCAAATACTTGCAAGTATTTTTCTTCCGTCATGAGAAAATAGACCTTATGTAGAGCATTTTAAAACGACCGATTTAGGTGGTTGTTTGGTTGCTGCACTCTGAACCACGGAACGGGTAAAACTACGTTCTGACAGCGCTCAGAGTAAAATTTCACCAAGCCACGGAACGCTTAGAGTACGCACCCGGCCGAGCGCGCTCGGTGTACTCGAGCAAAACGACGGAACGCACCTCTGTGGTGTGGTCCCCCCACTCAACTCAACAATCGAAAAAAATTATTGCAAGCATTTGTGATTTCATGATTTGTTTGTTAGTTTTGAAAAAAATGACACTCTAAGTGCATTACTCAGTTTTATTTTCTTGCATTATAATAGTAATTATGTCCAACACAGCGACTTGCACACTAAATCAATACATTCAATTCGTTGAAAGAGCATTTAGGACATGCCAAGGCATAATCCTCGCTCGTCTTCTATCACTAAGGGATGATCACGTTGGAAACAGAAATTTAAGATCAAGCGACATTGCTACGCTAGTTGAAGGAAACTGCGTCGAACCTCTAGATGAAATTATCATATCTCATCTATTGTGCGTGAAGGTAATCAAGAAAAACATACCTTTAATGAATTTCTCTTTTCAGCATCATACGATTTCATAGTATCAGCATATTATACTAAATAATATACTAGAAAAAATATATATATGACTCGCACCAGATCATATTCTCGGACGGAAATCGAGCTCGCGACCTTTGAATGTCCAGTCCAATGCTTTTACCGCTAAGCTACAGTCACTAGTCGGGCGTCGTCGAATTTCTTCTAATATATCCCACTCCGCTGCAAGCCAGCGTTATTTCATCAATGTAAGGAATTAACAACCTCTACGTTCAATTGAAATATTTCTTCAGATATTTTGACAATTGGTTAATTCATCAACGCCTGAGCGGCCAAATGCGGCTGAACAAGAATGTATTGTGTCTCATTTTCCGGCCCTTGATGGGTTAAGATGAAACCGCTATATAATTTTAAATTTCTCTCTTTCTATCAGCATATTGTATTATATTAAAATGAAAATGAAATTGTTTGTTAAATAAAACTTTTTTAAAAATGGAAGTTCATATCAGTGATAAATGTGATATCATTGTATTTCAGGCTTTGTGTATGAATGAATACCAGGAAGCATACGAACGACAGAGCTTATGTGTGGCTAGTGTTGTGAGGTTGGTTCAAGCTCAGCAAGGGGACAATTGGAATCTCCCTCTTCTCTACACTGTTAGCTTAGACTTAAGGCTTGTTGCACAGAAAGCTGAAGCTACTTACCGTGAGTAATGAGTTAAAGATATTTCAGAGTTATTTATAAAAATGAAATTTAAAGTGAATATTTTAAATCTCTTTGTTTCAGCAAGCAATGGAAAGACATTGGAAAAAGCAGCAGAAAGTCTACTGGCTGGCTTCAGGGTATGTGTTGGAGACAATAGATCATCTGAACCATATTCAAAGAAAATTGGCATGTTGACCATTGTCAACCAACTGCTTAAAGTCTACTTTCGTATAAACAAAATCCATCTCTGCAAACCTCTTATAAGGGCAATTGACTCAACAAATCTAAAAGAACCTTTTCCATTAGCACAGCGTATTACGTACAGATATTTTGTAGGTCGCAAAGCAATGTTTGATTCTGATTACCATGCAGCAGATGAATTTCTAACGTTTGCATTTCAAAATTGTCATCGTCAAAGTTTCAAAAACAAGAGACAGATTCTGACATATTTGGTGCCAGTCAAAATGTTACTTGGTTTCATGCCTACTAGGCAAGTGCTGTATAAGTATGATTTGGCTTTGTTCTGGGATCTAACTTGTGCTGTGAAAAGTGGTAACTTGAGAGGGATTGACCAAGTAATGGAAGAGCATGAAAGCTTCTTTATTCAAGCTGGTATTTACTTGATTGTAGAGAAACTCAAGATTTCAGCATATAGAAATTTATTCAAAAAGGTTTATTTAGCTGAAAACTCTCATCAGATAGATATAGCCAACTTTCAAGCAGCTTTGCAGATCATGGGGCATGATGATGTGGATGCAGCCGAGACACAGTGCATTGTTGCTAACCTAATTTACGATGGGAAAATAAAAGGTTACATATCATACCAGCATCAGAAAGTAGTTGTCAGTAAACAAAATGCATTCCCCCCTTTGACAAGTTTGATCTAATTAAGTGTTACTCTAAGAAAATGTTACGCATAGTTTATGACTGACCTAATAATTGTTTTTATTTTTAATGAATGCTGAGCATACCCATGTGATTTGAAGAGCTTGGTTAATTATGATTATGAGTGCTCATAATTATTTCGGGCACTCTATTTTTGAAGTAATTTTAATGATTAGTGTATAAGGTTAATTTGTTTTAACAATAAAACATCAATCACATTAAAGTTTTTTATTAAATCCACAATATATTTCAAAGAATAATATAAATATAATAAAATTTTGCCAATCACTAACATAGCATTATATTTAACAATGCCACAAAAATTCTTCAGGGGTAAAATATCTGATTCTAATAGAAAGACATGAGCTAATCTATTTATACATTAATGTCTCTTATAAAATACATATTATGTGTATTTAGATTATAATCTCTGTTGATGAAGTAGGTACTTAATTGTTAATGTTAGGTGTTTAACAGTTGTTCTAATTTGAGACTCAAATATGTACCCGTTGGTATAACCTGAGAGTATGAAAGATACAGTGATGTACATTTTTTATCCTTTTTTTAGCAAAAAATGTTTTCCTTTTTTTTCGTTTATTTTAAAGCAGAAATATTTTTATATTAATTTGTAGTTACACATTACTTTAATGTTATGATTAATTAATTTTGAGATATGTTTGTCGTATTTTCTGATATGCGTGTCATGTAGGTACCTATTCAAATTACTTAAACTCTGGCACTAAATTAGTGATATTGTAACATACTTGTTAGGTAGGTACTTACTTAGGTTTAGGAAGACATTTTTTGTATAAGTCAATGTTATCAATGCAATATTTCTGAGAAAAATAGTTTTATCTAATGATTCCTATAAATGGCGTTTTGCCCACACTTAGATAAAGATAATTTGTTCAAATTATATTGGCATGTGTGTTTAATTTGACAAAACAAGTTCTGACATCGCTATCTACTTGCCCCTTTAATTTAAAGTTTTTAATAACTCAGTCAGTTACAGGAAATAAAAATGTACACCACTATGTTAGAAAAGTTGGTAGAAAAATATTAAGAGATATTTGATTATAATTATATATTCATATATTTATGTACAGCTAGCACTTTAGGCTACCACAACAACATGTAAATCGATTTTGAACTTACCGTCCAACATGCTAAGATTTAAAATCGATTGATGAAGTTTGTCAATTTTGCATTAACCTGGTGTATAGCTGACTGTACGTTCATAGTTGTCGCTTATCGATTAACATGATTTACCTACTCTTACGTAAAGATTTAAATGATGAATACTGTTATATAGTAATAACATGTGAATCATTTTATGAGTTTTTATTACTAAAGCTTCTGTCATAGATCAGCGGTTCCTAAAATATTGGCTTCACAAGGGGTTGGTTTACTTGGTTTCCACGATTTAGGTAAATACTTTTTTAAATTTAAAATATAAGTATGATGTAGATATTGTAGATGAACAGTCCTGAATTTGGTTTAAATCAAGGGTAGTACTTGTGTTCCATTTTTCATTGCATTAAAATTTTAGGAACCGCTGCCTTTTCCATAATAATAATAATGCTATTCATAGTTGCGACGTCATCCACTCATAAGGGCGCGTAGTCTGCACACTAAAATTGCACACAAAATGCAGTTGGAAAAAATCTTAATTGACAGTATTTTCTAGCATGTAACTCCATTAAACTAGATGACATACTAGAAAATATTGTTGAAGCGATAAAAAGTAGGTACCACAAAGCTTCTTTGGAGAGATAATTCACAATTTCGTCCTAATTTAAGCACTATGAATTTTTTTCCTATGGCGGCGCTAGTGTGCAGACTACTCGCTCTTCACAAACTACCGACTACGTCTCACCGGTTCGTTTTAAAAGCCTTTTTCCATAGTATTCTTTCAGAGTTTTCATGGAGTCCGTTCAGGATTTTTTAATACTAAAAAAAATAACTACTGACACCGATATTCTCACTTGCAAAGGGTGCCGGCACGAATCATGAGCGGTGATATTGGAAGGGATTACTGCGTATGTTTGCAGTAGCCCCGCATCACGTCTCCTACCAATGAGACCTAAGACTTCTGTCACTGCCAAGATCCGTGCCGAGGCCTGTACACTTTTTAGCATAGGTTTTGTACAACGCGGATACATTACAAAAGTTAGGAATTCTTTGGAGGAATAATAGACTTACTACCCGCGCAGATTAAGAATGGGATTAGAAATGACGTCGTTCATATTCACTTCTCGCTCGCATACTAAAAGCAACACCTATCGCTCTTCCAGTCATACACGTCGTGGTAAGCGCGGTGAACCGCAATTTTCTATCCCATTATTTTTTTATTTGAGCGGGTTGTAAGTACTATTAGCACAAAATATATTAGTCATTATTTTACATGGTTTGGTGTGATTTAAAGAGAGAATTGCAATAGTAGGTGTGTTCTTCAATATTTGAAGTCTTGTCTTAACTAGTCAGGCAGACTAAAGTAAGTATACTGTTTGAAACCTTAAGTCCTAGGCACCTAAAACTATCTGTTTTGGTTAAATATTACACAGTTCAACATCAAATCCTTTAAAAGTGCTATTATATTTTTTGCAAGCATAACTAATACTTTGCATTACATAGGACAGTCGTCAACAACAACAAATAACTGACTTTATTTGAATAACCAGAATTTTCTTAAATGTAATACTAATTAAATAATAAATAAATGATCGGCTTTACTGCTGATTATATCTATAATCACTCTTTGAAGATAAAAATCTGTCATTCGAACTTTATACTTTAGCATATTTATATGGATCACATTTTGTACTTACTGCAAATGTGATTTATATTTTATTAATAGCGAGGAATCGATTATTTTTGATACCTGTATTTCTCAACTTGACATTTTAGCTTACATATTTTTACGGTCGTTTTTACCGCATTCGGGTATCTGCGTGGCAATGAACGACGAATTCGTCCGCGACGGACGCAATCACTATACCAGGTGTTACAAAAATAGCCCTAATGCCGAATATGGTATACAAGGTGTTACAAAAATACCCCTAATGCCGAATATGGCATATAGGGACCATCAAACTGAACAACTTTTACTATGGGACCAACTCCTAAATCGCGAAAAAAAAATCAGCTGTTTCATACAAAAATTAAAATCATAAATATCAAAATGTATGAAACAGCTGATTTTTCTTTCGCGATTTCAGAGTTGGCCCCATACTAAAAGTTGTTCAGTTTGATGGTCCCTATATGCCATATTCGGCATTAGGGGTATTTTTGTAACACCTAGTATAGGGACCATCAAACTGAACAACTTTTACTATGGAGCCAACTCTGAAATCGCGTAAAAAAATCAGCTGTTTCATACATTTTGATATTTTCGATTTTAATTTTTGTTATAGTCCACCCACGCGCGGACAGTCTGCGTCGCACTGATTCAGGCCTGATACGGATCGGATGGTTGTTTCACTAGTTTCAAATGTCATTTTTGGTAATTTCTGACGAATTTTAACCAATCAAAGCAGTCGGGTTTGCAGCTGATCACTGTCTAAAATCATTACTAATCAATGACGGTTTAAAATGATTTTGTCCTTCCAAAAATCCGGTATCGAATGATATCCGAGCGGGGCCCGGTCTAAGCTCTTAAAATCCGGTCTCTATCCCCGCTGCGATGCTGACACGATAAGCGGTAATAGGCAAGCTTGCATTAAGCTTATATAGATTCGCATGAGACTAAAAAAGTATGAATGGCCACTCTTTCTTGGCAGTGCCAAAAAAGGGAGCCAAAGCAACTGCTCGCGAGCCGCGGTCTGCCGACCACTGGATAAGGGTGATCGGCCCCCAGCATCCCCGGGTAAAGACGGCCCTAAACACTATTTTAGTGTATGAACTGGAACCAGAACTTGTTCACAGTTTATATTATACCTACTCTTGTAGGTACTCCTATGGCTTGGCAGGCAAAATTTATATTATTTTGGAATAATGCTGTTTTACTGAATTACCTTTTAGGCGGGCTTACTTATATAGCAAGCAGTAGATAGGTACATAACTTAAGTTTATATACTTTCCATAGAAAATCTACTTAATTTGATACAGGTATGAAAAATAGTTGATCTACATTTAGCGTTACAATTTTTATCATTATTTTTCTTCTAATATTATTATTAATAACTTTGAAAATAAAGAACATAACTTATTAATTACTGATTTCCTACCCACTCCACGCCAACGTCACGTCAACGATTGGTACTTCAAGAACGGGATCGAGTTTTCATCATTAGTTAATTTACACGGAAAGAGTTGCATACCATGCGATTAAATAATGAAAAATCATAGTGCCTAAATAAAGACGAAATTGTGAATTATCTCTCTCATAAGTTAGAGATAATTCACAATTTCGTCTTTATTTTGTTTTTTTCCAATGGCGGCGCTAGTGTGCAGACTACGGCGTGCTCTTAATTTAACAATGTAAGGTACAGTCACGTCTAAAAACATGTATTCAGTGTAGAACTTTGTCACTTTATTGTAGTTGTCATTTGTCATTGATTTCTGTTCAAAAAGTTATAGCTTTTAGAGTGACAAAGTTCTAAACTGTATACATATTTATTTATGGACGTGACTTTACAAGGTGGCTAATATGAGATCGGTACGACGTATTTTTAATCTGTAAAATGTTGGTAAAATGTTCTCTTTGCCTTACATTCTCGAGTGCAGTTGCAAATGATCACTTTCTATTGTCAATTTAATCGCATTGTACTTTACCTATTTTATGAAATTATGAAACGTTTGCAGTACAAGTTGGTACAAGGCGCAAGCTCAAGCTACACTCAATTCTCAACCATACTGCCAACTAAATAGCATTGTTTTACAGTGAAAATAGACATGACACTTGTCAGTTCCCATCACCAACATATCCCATCCTAGAATCCTATCCTACATAAATATCCAGCCTTTGAAGATCTCTACAGTACCTATCTAGACGAGTGTCATGTCTATAATAAATATGATACAGGTAGGCTAGGTGCCATATTTTTTTTTTATTCATGAAAAGAAAAATATTTACCTGTTGTAAAATACATTACTTTTCTTACAGATACAATGTTAAACATACTGTATGTTCTGTTTTATTTGACACACGAGGAAATAGAACTGCCTCTCTCATTTATTTATCTACTTACAATAATTATACCTAGGTAGGTACTCCCATAATGTGGTACCCAGTTAACTCAAGAGATGTTCAATGTAATATTGTTGTATGTGAACATAAACAGCATAAACAGGATTATGTAATGAATAAAGACCACAGAACATTAATAATAGTACATAAATACCTACTTACAACGGAAAATCAGTAAAGGATGGGCTTTCCTTAACACGTCCTCAGAAAAAATACTTTCGATAATAAAATTGTTGGCTACTTTTTGTGCAGAACTAGTTAAAAACATGTTACAAAATACCCCTTATGCCGAATATGGTATATTAGGGACCATCAAACTGAACAACTTTTACTATGGGACTAACTCTCAAATCGCGAAAAAAAATTAGCTGTTTCACACATTTTGATATTTTCGATTTTATTTTTTGTATGAAACAGCTGATTTTTTTTCGCGATTTCAGAGTTGGTCCCATAGTAAAAGTTGATCAGTTTGATGGTCCCTAATAGTCCCTATATACCATATTCGGCATTAGGGGTATTTTTGTAACATGTTGTATATGATGTAATTTAACGAAATAATTATTTTTAAGATGATGTTGTTATTTTAACATAGTACCACACAGTATCAATAAAAACATCACAGCGCTTAGAATTAATCCGGGAAATATATTTTTTTCATTCCGTAAAAAAAGCTATAGGTATCTACGTTAGGTATTGTGTTTGAAACCTATATGTGAAATGTTGTGGCTGCCATATTACATTTTTCAGGTACCTATAGACTATAGATAAATTTCATGTGGTTTTGTGCGCATTTTATTAGGCAAAAAAATACTATTTGGCATGTTTTTACCTCATAAAATATCATAATCGCTTTATACAGGTACCTTGTTTACCGGCGAATACTCAAATTTTCCATCTACCCTCATCTCACCTTTCATATCTAAGTAGGTACCCGTTTTATGCTGTTTACGTGTATTAACCGTAAAAACATGTTTTTTTTCTACAAGGCTTTGGTTTACAATGTTGGGCTTGTTGCTTGTTTCATAGCTTATGTTTTAAATCCTGTCGGGAAAAGACATTTTGTGTAGAGGTGGTCCTTTCAGGAGCTCGTCTTTGTAGGCGGCGAGGATCGCTCGGGACATGTTTGGCTCAGACGATGATGTATCCAAGAATTGACGCATTAGTCTGTGGAATGCCATGTAAGAATATCTGAACGACAAAGTTGAACGAGGTGAATAAGATGATTGTTGTATCATCATTATAGTTTTGTGACTTAGATATTGTTCAATGTAATTCAATGGGTATGTTTTCGAGATTTTTTCTTGCTTTTATAAAGTTTATGATGATAGAGATATGGAGTATTCTAATAAGAGTTTAGGAACCATAATGTAGTATGTAAATACCTGTTAGCTGAATTTCCTGTAAGTCCCTCGCGCGTCTGTAACAACTCCGGGTGGTCTCCGATAGTGTCAGTCAATGCCGCAATCATAACGTCTAAAAAATAATTTGATATTAATTACCTACCTACTTCAATATTTTGCAGAAAGAGAACGGATCCAAAGAGAATCTAATAATAAAGTTGTCTTAGGCCGTGGCCTCAGTTTTTACCATTCCACCTCTTTTTACTTTGATCCCTGTCTGTAGGAACCGTCCGCCCACAATCGGGACAATTAAAGACTGACATTGATAATTCCACATGATGAACAATAGCCAACAGGTTATAGTGTCTACAAGACGAAGTCTAGAAACTTGTCATCCGACGTAGTTCACTGACCTAAGACTTTCTTCTCGATGGTACGCGAGAGTTGTCCGCGCTCGGCCTCCAGCTCCAGGAACGCCATGAACCGCTGCGTGGCCGCGCGCGCCGCCGCCGGCTCCCGCGACAGCGACTGCGAGAACATCATCTACCGACACACGCAATCAATAAGACACATATTAAGACTAGAAGATAGAAAAGCTACCAAATACCAATACACAATCGGAGAAAATCAATCGATATTATTTTTACGTTGTTGGGAGAATATAGAATTAATGTGGAGCATCTCCGCCAAAAAGCTCGCCAGATGTGTCCCCGACCGATCTGCCTTGATTGAACCTCACTTTACTAAATGTCCCGCAAATCCGCATTGAGCCAGCGTGATTTTTGCCTTTGATTATGGCCCATAATTATCCCCCCTGTGTCCCAGCAGTGGAGACATGGAAATGGCCCTTTATTTCAGTTTCGTCAGATTTTTGTTATCTACGCCAGATTTTTGTTTCGACAGAAAAAGTCATAACGAAAATCTGTCAAAACGTGATTGAAAATTGAAATTTTACGAAACGAAAATAGCAACGCTATTTTTTAAATTCAACTCAATTTATAAATCTGTACCTTCAGTGAAAACCGATCTAACTCGAGTTATATCGATTTTGAATTTATTTCACTATTCAAGTCATCGAAAAATTAGCTTTTTTTGTGTCTAATCGGTGTATTTTTACGACTTATATCAACAGAGATAAATTTTGTGCATAGTAATATAAGTGCTTGCTTTTCTATGATTTTTATGAAATAAAATGTGTATATTAATATATCTCTAGTTAAAACAATGTGTACCGAAACTTATTTCTCTTTAAATTAGTGTCTAGAAATATAAGTCGTTTTAAAACTTTACACACAATTCAATAACAACTGACTTAAATTGTGCGTAGTGATTTATCTATAATTATATCAATACACACATATAATTTCACAGTATGCTAGTTTGTGAACATTGATTTAACTCGACTTATAGCATTAAAAATGAAGCAATAATCAAGTTTTATTTTGTGTTTATCGATATAATTCAAGTTGAATCAATAATCACATATAGGTTTGGGATAGGTATAAAATGATAAAATTGACTTATATCAAAAAATATTATGAATAAACGAAGTAAAACGTTTGATTACTTATTGTGTAAAATGATAAAACTGCCCAATTTACACTAACTTTTTACACCATCGCACGTTATTTTTTACAAAAAATTAAATTCATAGTATTTTTTGACTCAGGCGAATTTTTTGTTTATTTTTATTCATTATTGCCTGTCTTACTAACACGTGGAAAAAGAGTTGTGTTTTTAACTGCTTTTTGACCCCCGACGCAAAAAGAGAGGTGTTATAAATGTAACATGTCTGTGTATCTGTCTGTGGTATCGTAGCTCCCAAACGGATGAACTGATTTTGGTTTAGTTTTTTGTTTGAAGATAATTTTATCCTGATTGTTCTTAGTCATGTTTCATGAAAATTTTTTCAGCTGCTTGAAGATCATCAGCTCTTTTCTAGTTGCTGACGGGATCTGACTAACTTCTTTATGTCCGATCGATTCGGAATTTGGTACAGTATTACTTCAATGACATTGAAAGAACATGGTAAGGCAACCATGACCTGATCAGCCGTTAGAAGATCATCAGCTCTTTTCTAGTTGATGAGGGGATCTAGCTAAGTTCCATATGTCCAGTCAATTCGAAGTTTGGTACCGTGTTACTGCAATGATATTAAAAGAACATGGTAAGGTAACCATGACCTGAAGCTTAAGCATCATCTAGAATCTGAAGGATACCCAACTCTTCAACAACATACAGTAGAGATATCGTGTTTGGGATCACTAGAATGGTCTTTAATGAGTAAATTGCGAATAAAGTATTATAGGTAATGATGATGAGGCATCATCTAGAATCTGAAGGATACCCAACTCTTCAACAACATACAGCAGAGGTATCGTGTTTGGGCTCATTGGAATGGTCTCGATGATTAGGTTATACTCCTAGATTGGTAATCAACTCATCAGCTTTTTGAAATTGAATTCAAAATTTGGTACCGTGTTACTTCAATGATAATGGCCGCCAAAAATTTAGTTTAAAAAGCTTCAAATAAAACTGCAATTAAAAATTTAATAAACCCCTGATACAAAAAGCTAACTCTTAATAAAATACCCCCTAACAAAAAAGCTAACTCTTAAAAAGTTGAAAATAATGTCATCGTATCATCAAGTCTTAAATAGATCTATAGGCCCGCGAAGTTAATGTGACGAGCTTACATGTAAATCCATTAACTTAGCGGTCCCCCGACGTCTACGATTTTTCCATAGATTTATTTATAATTTGATAATAATGATGATATTATATTTAACTTTTTAAGAGGTTAGATTTTTTGTATGGGGGTTTTTATTAAGAGTTAGCTTTTCTGTGTCGGGAGGTTTTAAGAAAAAATAATTTACTATAATTAAATGTACTATTTTGGGAGTAAATTTATTTATTTTTATTTGCTGCTGAATGGAAATGGGACTTATGAATGGTTTTTTAAGATCGGTTTATTGCTAGTTGTCATTTACAAGTTGGCTAAGTTTGAGTCTGAATGACTGTAGTATTGATTATGTTGTCTTTACATGAAGCACTCCGTAGTCAAGTCAATACTAAGCCAATGGGATCAATTCCCGATCAGCTCAATGGAATGAACTTTTATATTCATTTTCTTTTCTCTGAGTAGGTGTTTAAATACCAGCCTGTTTTCTATATTATGTTACGTTGAATTTCGATACAACAACAGTTTTAACAAGTCTAAAGATCTGTTATGATTTCTTTAAGTAAGCCTTTAAGTTTAATATTGTTATGTTAACTTTTCTAAATTTAAAATACATTGTTCTGCTTATTCAAGATTGATTTAAGCGCTAATAAAACAAGATTTAGTATTTTATATGATTACCAAAGTGTTAGTAATAAATTACCGAAATATTTTTGGGTTTTAATAACAGCAAACATTACCTCATGATATTATTTAGTATTTTATCATAAGTTATATCACTATTCACATAGTATACGTACTAGTTATATCGTTTGTGATAAAAGTTATAACAATATCCACATCAATTTTTTTCAAAATAATTGTGTAAATTGATATAATTCGATTTTTTTAAACGATTCTACAAAACTAAACTCTAATCACTAACATTTAGAGTGTGTTCAACAATGTTTGTTATACAACTTTAAAAAAAACATACAATTGAAAAGGCAGACACAAAAAAATAAAGTCAGTTAACATTTTACACGAAAGCAGATTCTCATGGTGAAAAATGATATAAGTCTTATTACATCAATATACACAAAACAAATAAATGTGATTAGTGATGTAACTAAACAATTTCATGAATACTGAAAAATCTGTAAGACATTTCTCTTTAAATAATACAAGAAAACAAAGTTAGCTTAACCATCTACAGTTTACAAGCACTTATTTTATTTTATCATTCTCAGTTGAAGAGTGAGATTTTTTTTAACTTTAAAGTCAATTTCCCGAAAATCATGTTTTTAGAGTTATACCTCTTTTCACGGAAGGTACAGAAATATTCCAGCGGTAACACTTACTATAAATTCTAATTTAGGAACCGCCTTTACAAGTTTTAAAACGTTTTTACATATTATTTTTAATTAATTAATATTTTTCGTCAGTAGATTGCCATTGGGTTTGCATGTCTTATATTTTATGATTTGATGTTTTAGTTTTTACTTATCATTAATACACTTTATTAATATAACTGTATTTTATTTTGTGCGTAGCTGTACGTTTGACATAACAGTGACACGCTGTCGAAATGAAAATCTGACAGAACGGAAACAACCCAAAATGGCTGGTTGGTGATGATAACTAAAGGTCCTTGGTCCTTTTAAATCTAACCACTTAAAGGGGCCTGCCCCTCGAGTAATTTGGAAAAACTTCTTGATTTTGAGTCAACTGATCAAAGATTACCTTCGCCAATTGGTAGATGATCTCCTCCAGCGTGTATTCCGTGTAAAGAGTGTCAGCAGCTTTCAGTTTCTCCATCATTTCCTCGTATTCCTCCTCACTTATAATAGGTCCGTCTCGGTCGTAGTCCGAAGTACCTTAAAACATACAACATAAATCCCTGTGATAATACTTAGGGTTCATTCCATATGGCCAGGTTATTGCAAAGTTGTTGGTCCACTCTTGGGGTCCACTTACTGCGATATTTAATAACACACCTTACCTATTATATTAGTCTGCAGCATCGGGTCGAATCTCTTGACGGGCTCTGAGCGCATGTCCGCTGGCAACACCGGGATAGGAGACAGGTTGTTGTTCAGTTCCCAGTTCTTGCTGGCAATCGACCTTATTATGTCTGGGCTGTTGCCGAACGGGAAAGATTGGAGGCCTGCTGCGCTGCGGTATTGGTATTCCTGAAGAGATAACAACAATAGGTTTAATAAGTGGTACAATTTCATTATTTTGTTGTAAGTTTATCTCTATCTTAACTTTTAACTATAGATGTTCACATTACATTATTAAGACTCTAGTGTCACTAGTGTACAAAAATATTTTAGGCATAACACAAAGCTATACAAAATATTTTATCTGAAAGGATTATCAATAGAGTTTGGTTACCTACTTAATTTGATGGATCACTGCGTTTATCACAAAATACGTCCTGTATTGAACGAAACGAAAAAGTGACGCAACCAACAAAAACTACTCTACTGTATAGGTAGGAAAAAGGTGTCGGAAAGGCTCAATCCATCAATCTAAGGCGCATTTCATATAGTTAAGTAGTTTCACAAATTCATCCATCCGATGACTGACCCTTTCAAAACTTGCTTAGCTTTCATTATCTTCGACCGAACGCGCTGGGAAGGAATTACGAACAGCGTAAATTTTACGATCGCAGAAAGCAGAAACCACACTCCATTAAACTTAGCACTCGGATGGTATTAATTTATTTTTATGAACTCGTTCTATTCTTATCTTTACGACTACGCCATCATGGTTCCCGGAGGCGTCCTCAAAGAAAATCGATCCTAGAGTCTTAATTATCGCCCTAATATAAATATTATTTTCTCACAAGATATTTAAGGATTCTGATGGGAAAGAAATGGATTCAGTAACGGAACGAACCAAGTTAATATAATAGCTTTCCTTCATTCTCTCTAACCATAATAAGTGAGCATTGTACAAAAGTTTGAACTAAAATTAAGTAAGTAAACGTGCTTTTTGTTTAATAATATTGGAGAACGAAAACATTCATTTTCAGTCGCAATCAGTCGCAAATCATAGTAAATACCTTATGATTATAGAGGAGCGTCGGAACAAAAACCGATAGATCACATTTTGTTTTTTTTTATTTTTATGATGGCAATTGGTTGTTCTCGTACATATCTTGCTCTGTGGTTAACGTAACCTTGGTCAAAAACTGCTAAATCCGCTCTAGATCTGGCTTCAAAATACCCGAATCTGAACATAAACCGATAAATACACTAATCGTACTAAACAACGATGGCGATCGGAACAGATACCGATAAATCCTTACCATTTTTCCTACCAGCGTTTTATCAAACACCGATACATCCTACAGTGTTTTATCAAAAACCGATATATCCAGTTGGTTTGGTCAAAACCCGATATATCCATTTTTTTATTTTTATAACTCAACAGGTATTACAGTCACGAATGCCGAATTTAGGTTTCCAAACAGTGGTTCTTACACCAATAAAATGATATATTTCGTTTAACTCTAAATTAGAAAACCATGAACATGGCCAGTTTTTTACATTTGTCCACAAAAAACACAATTGTGATTTATCGGTTTCTGTTCCGACGCTCCTATTATAATAACATTATAGCTTGGAAGTCGTAGAGACAGTGTTAATAAATGAAACAAAGATTAAAGATTATGTTTGTCCTCTTCAAAGCTCCAAGGTCTCCGGTTCATTCCCCAGGCGTCAAATATTGAAGGTTAACACATATTATCCAATTACAGATTAAGTTCAGGTCACGGAGCACTATCGAATGACTGCCCTACTTTCACTTATATTAATAAGAAGTCACTCTGGTGAAACGAATCAAAATGATCAGGCGCATAATTCGTTTATTGAAATATTTATAATACTTTTATGGGCAGCGGATCTACTTAGGTATATTGCGTTTTTGAATTATGTTTTCCTTGTATTGTTGTTCATTATTCACTGGCGTTTCAATTCTTTTGGGGATCATTCAAATAATATTGGATTTGTTTGTAGGTAATTCCCAAACGTCCATTATTTTTTCCTCACTACATTGTTGTGTGTATCGTGAATTTTCTACCTGTTTCAGAGACATAATATTACCTAAATCTCTTACCTTAGCGTTGCTAGCCTGTTGCATAAGCATAGTTCTAAGTTGTTCTTGCTGTGCATTCTCTTCTGCAGCCTTGAGGTTCTGGGAGTAGTGAGCGCGGAGGTAGTCGATGTTGAACTTGATCTCCTGGAGAAAGTTGATCGCTTCTTCTTTCGACATCTGAAAGTTTCAGTTTAAATGTAACTTACAAATACAGCGTGTATCGATTGACGTGTAAACAAATTAAGACAAAACTTAAGCGAAGACTCCTCAAAAAATTAATTTACTGAAAAATATGGTATATAATTACAAAAACAGAAGCTCCATAAATAAATCGGCCGACATGGAATTTGCACATGGCGCCTACAAAAGTAATTGTAGCGCGCTCCCATCCGGTTGGGCGATGCTATACAATATACAACATGTTACAAAAATACCCCTAATGCCGAATATGGTATATAGGGACCATCAAACTTATCAACTTTTACTATTGGACCAACTCTAAAATCGCGATAAAAAATCAGCTGTTTCATACAAAAATTAAAATCAAAAATATTAAATAGTATTAAACAGCTGAATTTTTAGTCGCGATTTGAGAGTTGGTCCCATAGTAAAAGTGGTTCAGTTTGATAGTCCCTATATACCATATTCGGCATTAGGGGTATTTTGTAACGTGTTATATACGTACAATACAATACACCAACTACGACGACTGTTCGTGCTACTAAACAGCCACATGTGCTACGCGCCGATTATAGTATTTGTGATGATCAAGGAAAAGGTGGCTATTAGAAGATAGAAAACTTTTTTTTTTTAATCTTGAGCCGTATTTTTGAAACAGAAGTAAATCAAAATTACCATTCCCTCCTGCAAGAAATCTTCAATGGCAGTAGTAACACCTCGTTCATCGCCAGTCCAGAACACGTATTCCGCCATGTCTAGAGGAGAGTACTGGACTCCAGTGTAGGAAGAATAATGGTCCATCTGAATTAAATAAATAAATAAGTTTGTCATGAGTAATCAAAGATAAAGACTAAAAACTTATTTGGTCGCCTAGATAATTAAAAAAAAATATTGAAGTATTTCATTTCATTTTTTTTTTTTATTTTCATTTTTCATTTTCATAGAACTTTATGAAGCGGCAGAAGAGGTGGCATCGTCAGACACGACTATAATAATTATAAAATAGTGATAAAACTGAAACTTTAATTACATTACATATTCACATAAAACTACAGTCTTTTAATGTTATTATCTTCTAACTTTATTGTCCTTTGCAGTGTAATTAACATAAAATTTAATTTTTACATTAAATAAGCAAGGTTTTTATTTCGAAATACAACGGTATAAACGATAAATTCGTCTTTCAAATATTGGAGGGAGAATTTAATAAAACAAAGCTTGTGAGAATAATTTATAAATGAAACAAATGAAGACAAGTAGAAACCGTTATAAGAATATTCCTTTACATCCAGAAACAGTATTTTGCTTCAATTAACGACGAATTCAAAAAGAAGGTTTGTCTACGAAATATTTCGTTATATGTACATTTCTGTAAATTTAATCATAAAACAACGCCGAACAATCTGTGGAATTTAGACTATTTCTTTATTCAAAACTTGCTCACAGTCATCGACTAACTTAGACACAGTCGGCCTTATTAATAAACGAATAGTAAGTTTACACCTGGTTTAACAGAAAATATTGTTTAGCAATATTAGTCTTTACGTTTGACGTCTCAAAGCATTATATTCTTAAGCAAACTTTTTGGTTAAACTAGGTGTAAACTTACTCTTCGTTTATTAATAAGAGGGAGTAGGTGCTATAACAGACGACGCTTATGTAGGTAAACATATTTTCTATTTGACAAAAAAAAAACGATATATCGCTGCCGTACAAACCGTTCGATCACTGCGTTAAAGGAACTGACTGACTAATAAATAAGTACATGACACATATTTTCACATTATTTTAAAATTCATCAGCCCGAGCGGACGCAGGCGGCCGGATAACAATGGAATATCTATTGTGTCTCATTTTCCGGGCGTTGAAGGGTTAAAAAAGTCTCAAAGGGCCTCTACGTGTTGGATCCATATCGCAAGCCTGGCAAAAGGACCGGGCTTCGTCCCGAGAATTTCTAGCCGAGATACAATAATAATAATAAGGTGGACAAATTACGTCTTTTCTCGAGCTGTTGAAAGATTTAATTTTAAGCTATTATTCAAGTAGCAGGCGTTTAGTGGATGTGTGCGGGTCGACGCCCAGCCCCCTTACTCAAATGGCCAACATTCTATGCGTTTGAACGCTATGCTTACTATTAAAGCTTAAAAATAAGCAGTGAACTATAAAATTAAGTGCCCTAAGCTTGTCAATTCCATACAATACATTAAAAGTTTGCAACATGTGATTTAATCGTCTATTGCTCATATTATTATAATGTTGGTCATTTGAGTAGAGGGGAGGTAAGAATCGAACATCATCATCATCACAATAATAAACACAAAATATGAGAACTCTATTTTTTGTGCAAATAATTAAAAAAAATGTTTAAAATCTCACGTTATTATTGGTCTCCTTGGTGATGTCGGCGTTGAAGGCTCGTCGCGCAGCCGTGTGCCCGTTAGGGTTGATAGTCAAGGAGCCAGGTTGCACCAGCCGCGCCGCTCCATGGAACACCTACAGATAAGTCCGTAACTAACTTATTGATCAGATAATAAGTCAACTTTTAAATCAATTAGAAACAATAGCTACCCCTGCTATTTGATCAATTCGACAATTATATTGACAGAAAACGGTAATTGACTTGTACATAAAAAAGTATTTAATTGATTCAGAATTGCGTTTCTAAAGCAAAAGGCGATTCTCACAATAATTTTACTTCGAGCCATCTTGAATTTACGTTTATGAATTTTTTCGAGTAAGCTTTGTTTCTAAATAGGTACCAAGACGATTAATTAATTTTGTTATAAAAATTTCCGAAGCTCACAGAGGAATTTCTATAATATTTTTGTCAGTTATAATTTAAATACGGTTTAATACAAACCGAATACAACTTAGTAGTTTGTTCCTCGCTAGCCAAAGTTGTGGAGGCAGTAGCTTCGTGGACGCTGGGCGCCAGGCTCATCCACCTTGGAAAAAGCGTGTGGCTTCTTATTCCCCACTAAAGAATAATTTACCATCATAATATACCTTAGTAGTCAGTTCCTCGCTAGCAGCAGTTGTAGGGGCAGTAGCCTCGTGGACGCTGACATGAGCCCCGTCTTGGACCAAAACCTTATGGATGCCTTCGCCAGGGACATCCAGCTTGGACGAAGCGTGCACGTGCGGCTTCTCATCCCCCACTGCGTCGGCTGAAGCATGCTCTTCTAATCGCGACACCAGCTCTCCATTCTGCTTCACTGAATCTGATTTGTGAAAAAAGTATATCCATCGAGTACCTACATAAAAAAGTTTGAAATGTTCACTTTATTTCACTTGATAAAGCTTTTTCTCAAAAATGTAATGTGGTCATTATTTCATTAAAAACCTTCTTGAAACAAACTACCTTTCTGCGCTACTCTGATGGTGGCGCAGCAATGTTGTTGGAATTTTATTAATGTCGAGTTTTAGCCACCTGTAATTTCCTTTGAAAATCCATTATTGTCGAGTTTTGTTTCAAACATAGTCAGGTGAAAAATAGTACATTGTATATCGAGGAGAAAAGGCCCTATTACACGGATAACGTTTTTGTACTTTTATAAACAAATAGTGTAGTAAAATATAAACAACTCAGACTTGACCGTTTTTGACATTTCATTAATAAATCGAAAATAATCTTATTTTTTGACTGCGACGCACCGTTTCTGAGATAATTGCATTTTTGTATGTTTTTCCTAGAAATTAGAAATTAAACTAGTCTATCTATCTATAGTATAATAGGTAGTACTCGCATTGTTTGAGTAAAGCACTACACAATACAAGCCTTGGTCCACAACTACTGTACTGCTGGCCACGTCATAATGGCCTCGAGCTAAGCTTAACTACGCTCTCGGCCTTTAAGTTTCGTCACCATTGCAGCCCCTACTCTCCGCGCTATGAAAGGCCTCGACCTTTCGTTTCAACCTTTATTGCAGCTTGTCCAGCAAGAGCTGCAATGCTGACCGCACTGTGACGGTCTGGTCATGCTAGGGGCAGGAGCTTAGTTTATTTTAATTTAATATTTAGTTTTCCAAAAGGGTTCCGTCGCCAAAAAAGTTTAAAACCGCTGGACTAGAAGATCAGTAGTGTAACTAAATTACCAAGCCTGTGGTACTCCACGTGTTCGGTTTTTTGTTCAGAGCCTTTGTTCTCCGCTGCAACAAGCGAAAAAAATTAAGTTAAAGAACTAATTATAATAATGGTACGGAACACTGCGAGTGATAAAAGGAACCGTAATAGAGGGAAGTGCCGGAAATTAAATAAACGAGTGTCTAAGAGTAATTACGAAAGGCATTTTCTAAAGTAAGAGCGTACCCCAAAATGTCTTATTATATTTTTTACATTGAAAATGTTTATGTTATACCAGTGTATGTGCCTGATGTTCAGCCAAAAGAGCGACATGGCAGTGGATCGTTCATAAATTTTTCTTTTTCAAAAACATCTTAGAAATGGATATCTCTTAAAAATAGATAATCTCTTTCCGATTTCAATGGACGAGCAGATGGCTGAACTAGATAATATTAATAGTACTTTTTATATTTGATGTTCATTTTCATTGTAGGTACTCTGATAGTTGCTGGAGCATGAAATCTGTAAATTATTTACTGCCTATCCCTCTCTTCCAAGCTTGCTTTATTATTATGTATCTCATATATCAATGGTAGTGGTTCTCCACTTCGCTCTGCCTTCAAAATCATCCACTGTCAAAAGTACCTACAAATCTTTAACCTATTATTCCCGAACTTAATTTTAGAAAAGTATGTTATTATTTTTTGAATATTTAATTAGGTACACCTTCCCTAACAAAACCTAAAGTTACACTAAAATTAATTTAAAATAAAAATCCTGTACACGAAAGTCAACATCAACGGAAACATTTCGTAGTTTTCCAAAGTAAATATATCTGAGTTGCGAAATGCGATAAGGTCAGTATATCCCCTGAGTGCTATTAGCGGAAATTGGAAAGACATTTGAGCAAACAGCAGTGTGCTGTATACAGAAATCCGTTTATTTGTCCACTGTGTCCACTTATTTTAAACGTAACTACAAAATTGTGATGTCAGACAACAAATGACGTGGTCACAATTCTTTTTTAATCTAACCATTTAACACAACATATAAACTATTTGTGCCATAAGCTTTGTTTTTTTCTAAATTATGCTGAAAACAGCTTAAAATACTGCCATGACAGCGTTTGATCCTAGTACCGATAGTAATTCAGATGGCTATACTCTAAAATTTGTAAGTATTATGATCTATCTTCAACCGATTCGCTTCAACTTTCAAGTCAACTTGCGTCAGGCGCATGCAATATTGCCTCCAAACCGTGCGCTTTCACGTTCAACTTTCAACCATACAAATTTGACTTTTTTAAGAAAATGGGCATGCACTATTGCAATCTCTGAGGCATGCCTCTGTTAAAAACGCAAGAGAAATGCGAAGTGAAAATGTATTGAATGCCTTGAGGCATGCGCTAGATGAAAGTGAAAGTAAAAGCGATCGTTTGAAGACACTCCTTTACATTTTCAGTCAAATATTAGTAAGTACTAAAAAAAAGAACATTGTAATACGCTGTTGCAATTAAAAGTAACCATATTATATTTATATCTACCTATTACCTACATATTAATAAGTGATTATGGTAGTTGAAACACAGGATGTTTACTCTGTTGTCAATGTCTTATTAAAATAATCAAGATACACAATACGAGAACATTTTATTTACTGATAATAATCTAAACAGGTTTTTATTCGAGATCATCCGCTGCCGGTAAGATGGAAAAGCAATTTCCGATTCACCGGTTACTACGTTGGAAATGTAAACATGTATTATTATTTGGGTAATGTAACATCTGTGGAAACATGTAATTCTCTGTATGTATGTATTTGTAAACTATGCTGTAAGCTCTCCATAGAAAATAAAATAAGATAAAAATAAAGATCAATCATTTTAAGAATGTTAACATAAAGAAATAAGTTTGCAATGTACCCATTTTTAACCGACTTCAAAAAAAGGAGGAGGTTCTATGTTCGACTGTTTATTTGTTTTTTTTTTTTATTTTTTTTATTTTTTTTTTTTTTATGTATGTCCACCGATAACTCGAAAACGGCTGAACCGATTGACATGATTCAAATGCCACTTTATCAGGTTTGCTCCCCAGGTGGTCCCATTTTTTGAAAATTTTAAATCGGTTTAGTAGTTTTTGAGTAATCCTGAAAATACTGTAATTTTTTAGGCAACTTTTGCACGAGTTTTAACGGATCTTCAGACATAACTTCTTTGTTTATAAACCGATTTAGATGATTCTTGTTTCGTTAGAAAGGGGATACTTTAAGGATGTTTTCATTTAAATTTCCTTCACATTGGACCTTGGACTTCGAAGATACACAAGAGAACTCTTCAAAATCAAATTGGATAGTGTATTAGTGATTACTCTACGGTATTGAAAGGTTTCGCATCAGCCATTTTTATTGTCACTACTGGGGCTGGGATACAAGCCTTACTTATGGGCTGATGAATGGGATGGACCATAACCCACCGCGCGGGCCCAATGCGGATTGGTGGGTGTTAATGTGCAAATGTAGCTGGAACTAACGGCTTAACGTGTCTTCTGAAGCACGGAGGACCTCGAGATAATACACTTTGGTCACCTACCCCATGTCTGACCCTTGCTAAAATTAACAGTGCAAAAAGTGGATATTGAGTTACTAGGCGTATTATACCATTGAAATGTGTGAAATATGAATAAAATATATTTATATCATCGCTCTTATTTACTTATACATACCTACCACAAAAAAGTTAAAAATAAAAAACTTTTAAAAATTAAAAAGAAAAACCTCCTTCAAAAAACCTTAAAAAAATGCTATAAAAAACAGCTTCAAAAACAGCAGCTCTAAAAAGCAAGAAATAATATTCAAATCTGCATAATTACTATTCAAGTACCTACGCATATCTGATATTAAAAAAAACGTCTTATGAAGTCGGGTGGGGCTTTAAGAATTAAAAAATCAAATTGAGAAAGAGAAACCACGATAAATGTTATTATGATTAAAAAAGAAAAATATCTGTAGCCCCACCCGACTTCAAAAGACGTTTTTTTTAATATCAGATATGCGTAGGTACTTGAATAGTAATTATGCAGATTTGAATATTATTTCTTGCTTTTTAGAGCTGCTGTTTTTGAAGCTGTTTTTTATAGCATTTTTTTAAGGTTTTTTGAAGGAGGTTTTTCTTTTTAATTTTTAAAAGTTTTTTATTTTTTGGAAATAAAGTTGTTGTTTATTATGTTTAAAAAAATCCCCAACTCTATATATAATTAATATTATCCTGTAATATGACTTTTATAATTTATGTCATTCCTATTATCGTGAAGATATTTTTAACAAATCAATCTTAATAAAAAGCTTTTTTCAATGTTTAATTACCCTTGACATTATGAGCTTGTTTATTTTTAAGTTTCTCAACGTAAATAGTTTTAACGACATCCTGAAAGTATGCTTAAGTGAATGTTTGGGAATCTTGCTCACTTAACTAATAAGCTGTGCTCTACAAAGCTGTCTCATTCTAAAAAAAATAAGTCACTTGAAACTTTAGTTTGTAGTCATTTCCAAGCGAGAGGAATAATTACAGACTAGGCTCCATCCATAAATTTGAAACAGTAGGTAGTAACTTCAGTTTCTACTGTTTTTAATTATAAAGATTTTCAAGTCTAGGCTCGGGATCACGGAAAAGCGATTTCTTTTTGTTACGAAAGAAGGTCCTACACCTAATAAGGTAGGTATATTATACTTGTATATCGACCTTATAAGTAACCTATGGTTAGTGTACGCCGTTATAATAAATATTTACGAAAATGTCGATGGCGAGAAGCGAATGTGTTGTTATTACGGCTTTTAGGCTAACGGGTCAGGCAGACACGTTAACAGCTGAAATTAAGCTGATTTCAGTAACAGTTGAATAAGTAAGTAAAATTATTTAATTAAAAAAATGTTTAAATATTAACTTATTGAAAAATACCGACAAAGCTTATGTCGAATATAACAAATCAAAATTGAAAATACTTACTTTACTAAATAATATATTAGAATAAATTCGACTAACACCAAATCATATTCTCGGACGGGAATCGAACCAGCTACCGAGTCACTAAGCTCAGTGATAAGAGCTTTGGACCGGACTTCCAAAGGTCGCGGATTCGGTTCCCGTCCGAGAATATAATCTAGTGTGAGTTGAATTATTTCTAGTATATTAGTTAGTATTGTATAAAAATAGCATTGTGAATGCTAAAATCTCAAATTTAAAAATACTTGTTTTAACTTATATGTGATCCGCTACAATAATTAAACGTCAAAAAACCAACACAAAGAGAGCATATGAACTAGCCCTCGTACGGCCACTTTAGTGGAGTCATTCAGACCGTTTAATATTTGGGTCAGTGCCGAAGGAAATACAAAATGTCATTAGTTACTAATAGATTCGATTAATCAAATTAAGAACATTATATCGTTTTATTATACAGACGCCCGCAACTTCGTCCTGTGAACATTCGGAAAATCCCTAGGAAACACTTGACTGGAGTAAAAAGTATAAACTATTGATATAAGTGTATTGAATAAACGAATAAAAAAAAATGTGTGCCAAACTAAATTCGCTAGCTGTTTTTACGATTGAGTAACAAACATCTAAACTTCCAAACTTTCATATTAATTCTTCACATAAATACACGGATATACCAAGGAGTTTCAAATAAGGATTGTTGATATTATAAATGCGAAAGTCCGTTTGTTTGTTTGTTTGTTACGCCTTGACGTCTTAACTACTGAACCGATCATCATGAAATTTAGCAAACACGTTGTCAGGGGTACAGAGAAGGACATAGGGTACCTTTCATCCCAAAAAATAATAATTATTGTTCCCGAGGGATAGCAAAAAAACTTTCCACGCAGACGAAATCACGGGCGGTCGCTAGTTCGAAATAAAGAGTATGGACGAAATAAGGTCGCATGTAAGAAATAAACAAAATAAGAAAAATTAATGAAATAGAATAACAAATTAGTGTTTTATGATTGTAAATAAATAAATAAGATGGGATATTAATAAATAAGAGAAAACACATAGGAATGTTAAACAAAACGACGGGAATATACTTTACTCTTTACTCTATGAATGAATTTTTTTCAGAATAGGTTTGATCGAACTATTTTTGTGATATATTACAAAAAATGAGTGCGTCCAGCGATGAAGGAAGATATAGTTGTCTAAATAACACCAAAAGAGTTGAGAGAACAAGCTTAAAATGCTAAATTTAGCTTTTTACCAGGAAAGTCAGGTAAAAGTTCGTGATTTGAAGTCGGCACTCGCAGCACAAATTGACTTTGGTCTCTTGTAAAACAAATTAATATTTTTGTTTTGTTCGCTCTATTACTGGGGTAGTTTAGAAACAAAAAAACTTAAAAGAACAGCTTAATAATCGAAAATTCAACATTGTCAATTTTGTATGGGAATCGTCATTTCAGATTACTTTTGACAGCTAACTTTTGATAAAGATTATCTATATATATAAAAGGGAAAATCACTCACTCACTCACTCACTGATCACGAAATCTCAGAAACTACAAGTGCTAGGAGTCTCAAATTTTGCATGGGGGCTCCTTTTAGGGCGTAGGTGCTCACTAAGACGGGATTTTGCAAAATTCAATCCCTAAAGGGGTGAAACAGGGTGGCAAAGTTTGTATGGGAGAACGCGATTCCTTGGCCCGATTGACTTGAAATTTGGCACAGACATTCTTTCACAAAATTAATTGAACACGTGTTTCGTATTTTTTAAATATTTATCCCTTAACAGGGTTAAAAAGTGATAGAAAGCTACTTTTGGGGTGATTGACTTCGACGTCGGAATTGAAACTTCTTTGTGCATTTGATTGATTAATTAAGAAAAATAAATATCATTTGTCAATTTTGTCATCTCAACGTAGTATTACATTCTCTTTGGTCATTTCCCCTGAAAGAAGGTAGAATGCGTTTCATTGAATAGTACCTATGGCGTTATGTTGGCAGTGTTGACATTTTTTCCTTATTGCGTTGTAATAAGTTGCAAAATTAAGTTGGTTTTCGTTGAACAGATGGAAATAACTTCTAGGATAGCTCCAAAGTTGAAGAGGAGAAGAGCGTAGTGACATACGGGGTGGAGACGATAACACGACAATAAATAAAAAAAATGGTGACATTAGATCATAGGAGTATTTTGAAACTAAGTAGGTATTGTGTAATTCCTAGGAACGAAAAAAAACAAACTAAATTGAATAGCTCGAAAATTAATTGTAACTGAAAAATATTTCCTGTCTAAAATATTGGATATTTTTTTATGCAGACTTGGAGCGTTATTTAGCTATACGACATTTAATTTATTGTCGTCTCCAGGGCCTTATTTAAATAACATTGATAATTTGTCAACTGTCATAAAAATTTTATATCCATTGCATCAAGCAATTTGAAAATAGGACAAACTACTAATAACTACACTGCAAAGTAAACCAAATTGTCACGTTATTAAATAGGGCCCAGGTTCTATAAATTGTAGGTGATACGAAGTTCACAGGGTCCACTAGTATTGATTATATAGGTTTTACCGACAAACGGTGAAAAAAAGCATATGTAGTGCTGCTTTTATTTTAGTATTCTGCTTTGTTTTTAACTAACTAATTAAATAGATGGCGATGTTTTAAATTTCTCAAGGATCATAATCATATATATTGTAGGTGATACGAAGTGCACAGGGTCCACTATTAAGTAGGTACTAAAAATTGTTTAGCTTCCTCTGAGGCTGACTGTGCCGTCCAATCTATAGATAGAACCTGGGCAAAGTAGGAGAAGTTTATTTCCCATTGTACAGGAAGGGAACTTCTGCGTATAGTTAAAACTAATTAAAATAATACTTTTAAGTACCTATATAATCTGATGTTATGCAATTAATAATAGACAAATTAAAACCGGTAGGTATAAAATGCCTACATAATTCCTGGAATGAACTAACTAAACTGTAAAAATAATGATCTTAAGAAAAACTTACTTCTTCGTTCCCTTAGCTCAACTGAACTAACTTAAACAGCTTAACAATTTAACAATGTATAAATTAACATGAAAGGACAAAACTTTTAACAACACTAATCAAACTTGTTAGGAACTTGTAAACTAAACATTCTTAACTTATAAAAATTGATATTCGATATTTTTCTTTTTGTTCGACTTACAAATACAGAGAAAGATGAGAATAAAATTTGATTAATTTCCATGAAGTTAAATATTTAACCTGGTGGATAAGTTGTTGAAAATTAATAAAAATAGAAAAATAACAGAACTTTTTAGTTTATTTTTTATTTAAAATACTTTTTCAAGTTCAAGTTTTCCCATGTACAAATTGATGGCGTACCTACTTAGCTTTTTGACTTTCGCAACCGTAAATAACTCACCTCCACCGACGTTCTTCAATAATTGTGTATCATTTATAGTAATTTATACTGTACGAAACTTACTTTCAACGAAATCACCTGTTCTAGTTTATCCAATTCCATTTATCTTTGGATTCTTGCCGTTTCGTAGTAAATCAGCTGTCAGCTTACGACTCAGATAGTTTCGTCTTTATTAGTAGGTATCTTAACTAAAATAGCTACAAAAATTTCCGTATAAAAAGCTAAGTCAATATACCTAAACAACAAATTAAAAAACCAAAGAAATTACAAAAACAAATATAAAAGCAATTACTCAAAATCAAGAAACACGCCCACATTTCCTTTTCTCTCACGTTTTAATTTAAAAGTTTATGTAGATATTTTGTATAGGTTCATCATTATTCCTACAAAGTCTATAGAAATCATATAACAATGTGTGAATAACTCACCCATCTTAAGTTTTTCCAGTTGTTCCACAGGTACATCCTAAACAAAAAACAAGAATGAATAGAATAGTCGTGAAAAATCTTTAATAGTAAAGAGGCCAAATCGTAAAAAGTCGTTTATTTACGAATTTCGTAGGACTAAGAAGGTTTATACCGACAAATGGTAGCGTTGGATTAAAAGTAGTTCTTACTGATTATCAAATCGTTTTTTGTCACTCGCTAAAGTACCTATGACGTCACAAAGATGGCGCCGCCTACGTTTAGATTTTGTCAATAATCTCGGTCACCAATTAACCGATTTGATCCAACTAGGCATCAAATGATAGGTAATTAAATTTGTAGCTAAACATAGCATGAAACTTTTATTATAGGTAATATATTTATAAAAAAAAAATTAAAAAAAAAAAATTAAGAGTATTTTTTAAGTCTGACCGTATAAGCTTTGAGGATTTAATGGATCACATCAAATTAATTATATAGAGGTTTCTATTGCATATTTATGAGTAGCAACCACACATTGAAATAAATAGAACATAACGTAACTCATTAACGAAAAAAATCTAAAATTACAAACATTTTTTCTACATCTCTTACTTAGTTTAACACTTACTTACACTAACTTAACATATTATTGATTTTGTCTTAATTCTATTTCAAATAAAATAAATATCCGAATATATTTTCTAAAAACAAGCCTCCGATCAACTCCAGAATGAAATCATTCAAACTTAAAGTTTTCTCACATTAAATTTAAATCGTGCTTAAATCCATCTAATAATCTTCATACAAGTCACAAACAGATTTTCTATTACAATAGCAGCTACCAAATTCGACTGGGAATAAAAAATCTATCATAAATTTCTAATAACATTTTTCATTGATTTTATGCACTCCATTTCTGCGTCCATTATTTTTGATTCATTATGATTTAAGTATGAGTTTATAGAAATAAAATCAACAATAAATTCATCAAGCGAATGTGTAAGTAGCTATGCTTTTTTTTTCGTTGAAAGGCAACATTCAACAATACCAGCAGTAGGATAAAGTTGCAAAACACTCATGTTGAAACTAGTGTAATTCGTAACAATAGTTACTTCTCGGTAAAAACGCCTACATTCAGCATACCGCCAACTTTAAATAGTAGATTATGCAATAAGGGCTTAAAGTAGTGTATTATGTTACGGGCGCTATATTGAACCCCGAGTACGAGGTGTTCAAGATCGCCCAAGACAAATACACATTTAAGCCCGCGATGCATACTCTACTTTTTATACTTTCTGCGAGGCAATTGAAACCAATGACTGTTATAAAGAAAGTACTTAAGTACTTATTTAAAAAAAAAATGTCGTCTATTCTGTAATGGTCAGTTCGACATTCGAATAAATCCTTCTTGGTTTATTCTCGGGTGATAATGAATTTCGTAAAAAGTTTTCATACTTTTCTTTTTTTTAATTTGTAGGCAGTGCAAGAAAATGATAACATAAATAAATAAATATTTGACAGCATCACATACATTGCTCCGATTCCAAAGTAAGTAGCTAAAGCACTTGTGTTATGAAAATCAGAGACAACGGTGGTATCACAAACACCCAGACCTGAGCCTATATAGAAAAGTTCGTTTTCTAAATTGACCCAACCGGGGATCGAACCTGGGACCTCAGAGATGGCGACACCTTGAAAATCGGTGTACAAAGCCACTCGACCACGGAGGTCGTCAACATAAAGCCTAACTCTGAATAAAATCTCATTGCACCTTAACATTTTTGAAACCAACCTCGATCAAGCACGACTACATAGGTTGCATTCCAAATTCAAATCACATTATTCCCCATGGGAAAAATGACTTACTTTAGGAAAGGTTTGCATGACACATAATATGCCATTGACGAGCAGGTAGTATAAAAACGTTATTTTATTTAACAGTTGCATCATACTGGCACAAACTTCAACTGCTGATCAATTAAATATGACAAGATTTCGTCGCACCGTAAACCTCTTTTATCAAACGTAAACCTTTCAGTATACATGCTGAACCTTTTTTTGGTCACTGGCGTTGTCGTCCTAATTGAACGTGATCACGTGACGCGAAAGTAGTTACCTAAGGACGACACCAATGTTACTGAGTTTTCATAACGTAAAAATAAAGGGGTGATGTGTTTAGAACACAATAAAAATAATAAAAAAAACTCATAAAAATATTTTTATTATTTTTATTTTATTATAATTATTATCACCGTCGATTCTTCCATAATTTAACCTAAACAACCACAAAATAATAAATACAACAATAAACTAATAACTATGGTACTAATTTTAATGTGTTCTAAACACACACCTGACTACCTCTTTAAGTTTTCACAGTTAATACGGTACCACCTTATGGGTATGTATATATAAAACTGAAATTCGAACTACACCTACTGCTATGTAGGCCTGTATGTCATTAAAACATTATAAAAATAATAAACTTACCGATTTAGCCTCCGTACCATCTGACAGACCTGAAACAATTAAAAACATTTCTAATCACAACATATTCAAAGGCCGTGTCAAATACAAATCTAACGAAATGATTTTCCTATAAAATAGGATTTGTAGTTTTAATAAAATAATAAAGCATTTTCTTTAACCCCTATCTAGCTAAAGACTAAAAACTTACATAAGTTATTTTTATAAAAACTTTATAGCCACTGTATTGTCGCTTGGACACTATAGTACTCAAAGTCCATCGCTTACTTCGCGGCCACTGTAGAGTCCAACAGTTAACTCTTCAAAAATATAGTTGTCACGCTTTATCTCACGTTCTGACCTATATATACCCGTCTTTGTTACATTATTTGCTAAGTAATGCACCCTTCGATCATTATAACATAATCGAAGAATACACTTCCCTGACCCTAGATGTTGCTACCTTGTCGTAAGACCTTGTTGCAGCGACCACTATCAGTAATTTAAGGATAGATAAATCATCCTGCTATCTCCCACAGGAGTCCCATTTTCTCCTCAAACAATAATAATTAGATACAAAATTCTATGCTCCAGTCAACACGTTACAAGATAATGAAAATATCATGGGGTGCTTATTGCTATTGACATGAAAGAGATGAATAATTTGCTTTGTAACAAGAATTAATCTTAATTAACTGATAACAAATAATACATAAAAGCGTTTTTTACAAATATTATCGAAATAACGTATAACCAAACAACTTTATTTAGCTTTCCATTATAAAAATCGCAGAACAAAGAAAAAGTTTTCCGTGATATAAATGCAAGTTTAACAATCTCATGACATATTAAATACAACGTGTTACAAAAGTACCCCTAATGCCGAATATGGTGGATAGGGACCATCAAACTGAACAACTTTTACTATGGGACCAACTCTGAAATCGCGAAAAAAAAATCAGCTGTTTCATACAATTTGATATTTTTGTAATTAATTTTTGTATGAAACAGCTGTTTTTTTTTCGCGATTTCAAAGTTGGTCCCAAAGTAAAAGTTGATCAGTTTGATGGTTCCTATACACCATATTCGGCATTAGGGGTACTTTTGTAACACGTTGTATACCTACTGCAGTAGTACGTCGTGTAACGAGTAGTCCGTATTATTGAAGGTCATGTTTACGAAATTGGAGTGTAATAAGGAGAGGGGTTAACAAGATAATAATTAAAAGACTTTATAATAATAACTTGTCGTTCAACGTTTCCAATTTCAGAATTTTGATTATTATATAGGAAGGAGGAAGAAGGATAGGAATCTTTTTGTATGTCAGCATTAGAAGTAATATAAAAATAAACTTTAGTTTTACGAAATGAGTATGTAACAACCTTTGTTAATATCGTAACTAACTATGTTGTTTCTCGTATACTTGTAACACATTAGGTAAATTTATACCCTAAAAACAAAAGAGAAGTTGGCTTTGTTCTTAATTAAGCTTGGAGTGTGTGCGTTTCTACATATATGTATTCAAAGAGACATAGCCAAGAAAATTTTAAAAAGTTTTCGTTGTTAATAAACAGTATTTAATGAATTGTTAGGGTTTTTTCTTTCTTCCTTGTACCTACTCGTTAATCTTATAAAAATTTTGTTATCTATCACTAGTGTCCTAAACTAGTGGTTCATCACCGTACGGTAATCGGTTTTTCACCGTGAAAAATATTGATTTTACACAGTGATAAACGGATTACCGATTAACTATTGAGTTAGCGAGATAAATAGGCCCGTTTTGACAGCTGTCGTCTTAACGTAATTACGGATGCTGACTAAGAAATCGATAACCAGAATATTCGATAATCATGAAAAATCGATTCTAAATTATATGAACTTTTAATCGATATGTTTTTATTTTTAGTTTGAGTCTTAAGTTCTATAATGATTCAACGGAACACAAGAAAATCGTATTTTCGTAGTTTTTCACTTTTTACAGAAATATCGTTATTGGCTTTATTAACATTAATTTTTTTAACTATATTGTCGTCCCTGTGAAAAGTATTATTTTATCATTTACCTTTTATGCGTTTTACATGGAGTCAAATGAAATCGGTAATAGCACGAACATCTATCGAGAAAAAAACGCGCGTAAAAGTACTCGATAGAGTAATTGTGTATGGAAAATTTCATTTCGCTTTTTGGCAGTAGATGGCGCTGTACAAATTTCCTAATTATACAAAATGACACTATCGAATATTTTTACGCGCGTTATTTTTTTTTCGATAGCTATTTGTGCTACGGGTACTGTACCCCTAGCACGAACATCTATCGAGAAAAGAAACGCCCGCGTAAAAGTACTCGATAGAGTAATTTTCTACGAGAAATTTCATTTTGCATTTCGACGGAAGATGGCGCTGTACAAATTTTCTATACAAAATTACACAATGGAACTATTTTACCCGCGTTATTTTTCTCGATAGATGTTTATGCTAGGGGTACTTATTAGTACGGTTAAAAACTACAGTAATGTGCTAGGGGTACAGATTAGTACGGCTTAAAAACTATAGTAATGAGAGCATTACCTGTTTTTGGTAAGTTTCGTTTGCATTTTATTTTTTGGAAATTACGTGTTGCATTCTATTGTCATAAACAGTTGTCAAAATGGACCCATTAAATCCCGCGACAATAATCTGACATTTTAACGAAGTGATAAACAAACTATTAAAAGTATAAAAAGCTGTTGTTCAAACTGATGGAAATTTTCCAATAAAGATGTTTTGTCTGTAACGGAACGTCTCGACATGGACCAAGAAACTAAGCTACTTATTGTCGTCTAAGCAAAAATATATCTTTCTGAATTATTAATTAACTTAGATTGACGACCTCCTTGGTCGAGTGGCTTTGTACACCGGTTTTCAAGGTGTCGCCATCTCTGAGGTCCCGCGGGTTCGATCCCCGGTTGGGTCTACTTAGAAAACGAACTTTTCTATATTGGCTCAGGTCTGGGTGTTTGTGATACCACCGTTGTCTCCGATTTCCATAACACAAGTGCTTTAGCTACTTACTTTGGAATCGGAGCAATGTATGTGATGTTGTCAAATATTTATTAGATTATGATTTTAAGGTAGGTACCTACTTATAAAAAGGGCCTTGACAGACGGACAGACAGACAGACAGACGGACAACAAAGTGATCCTATAAGGGTTCCATCTTTTCCTTTTGAGGTACGGAACCCTAAAAATAAGAAAATTCACGTTTAATTTATTTTCTCAATGTTAGATTATTTATTATTGTTTGGGCTTTTTAGTAATCTTAGGCAGTACACAAAGTTACATAGTTCAGTTTTATCAAAAACAACACTTGCTTATTCTAGTCACGGCCCTGTGAAGAATATTTAGCTTTGTGGTAAAAAGCGACCCGCTGTGAAGAGCAATATTACGTCAGTTATTTTGATTAATATGTAGGTGATAGGTCTCGTCTCGTGTTTTGATAAGATTTAAAAAAGTGTAATTCGTAATTATATCTAGGTATACATCTTTAAATTATTATGGGCGCAATTTGTTAAAAATCACACACAAAACGCCAAATCTAATAGAATAAAACGTTCATCAAATTACTTTTATATTTTTATCCATCAAATAACGAATAATGTCTGACGTACCTAAGCAAGTTAAAATAATTCAAAACAAAATTAAAAAAGGTATAAAAATAACTGCGTTGAATATTTGCATTCGAATTCATAACCCGTAAGAAAAAGCAATTCTAAACCACAATAGGATTGGAGCCTCCGCCTGAATGCGATACCTTTGTATTCACAGAGAAGCACAATCGAATAATAATAATAGCTTTTCGCATATCTTGTGTTTCTGACGGTGAGTAAGGTTGGCAGAAAAACTGATAAGACAAGGTCTCTCAAACTTTTTTAGTTTGCGACGCTTTGAATGACATAGCATTTTTTCACGGCGTCCTAACACAGTAAACAGATTTTTCTGTTACTGTAATGACATTACTCATTAGAGAGAGGGACGCCTCAATGCCCTTAAAGATGTATGTACATAATGAGTTTTTTTATTTATTTATTTGTTTAGGAGATGATCGAAGCTTAGGAGCTTTGATCGACTAATGGCCGAATACTCAAACGTAACTCAACTTTGAGAGGCTCTCAAACATCGTCCTGTCGCATTAAATGTCAAAGATGCGACAAAGTCAGCATGAGTTTGAGCGCCCCTCAAAGTTAAGTATCGTTTGAGTATTCGGCCATAATACCCTAATCTTATTAATAACTAATTCATAATGATAATTATTTTGATAATTGATGGCTGAAAATCTAAATTTTAATTCTCATGGCTATCTTATTGTATCTGTTCAAATGCAAATAAACAAGTTGAATTATCTTTGAAAACTATAGGAAGATATACCTTGGATTCGCGCTGGATGCTGTTATAGGTGTAAATTGTGAAGGAACTATGTCGATTGATGCATTTTACTAAACACATATTATATAGTTGGTGTGACAAAGTACTAAAGCTTTAAGCTCTTCTGAGGCCAACCTTTACGCCAAGTGCTTTATTTATTAACATTGAATACATTAACTTCGTTTGGAAATAGTAAAATAATAAGGCTTTCTTGTGTTTATTAGCAAACAAAGAGAGTTTCGAATTTAAGAACTTGAATTTGTTTCTATAAATAAACCCGAGAAACCTAATAAGAGAATAAACTTTGAGCAAAGTGGCTTCGTCGGCAGTGGGGCAAGTTTAAAAGCTTTAGTTCGCAGTGCGGTCAGAAATATCCCAGAAAGTATCACGTTACGAACAAATAAAGGTAATTAAAAAGGCCGTTGGCAGGATCGATCGGAATAGTAGCAGGATTTAATTTTATGGTCGTGAAAATATTATACATTATTTTCAGAACCATACCGGGCTTATCTACTAATGAGTTGTTTATTTTTCTCGAGGAGACACAGGTCAATAAACGACCAAAAACATTGGTAAACTTTTTTTAATCTGTGACTGTTTGTAGACCGAGTCAATAATGGCCACCAATAACTCCCGTCACCGACAACGGAAGTAAAAAAGTATGTTTTTAAATTTTTATTCCATGCTACGTAACTGCGAATTTAACCTATGTTTATCTGATTGTTACTTTCACCTCTACGCCGCTCAAATTTTGATTACTTTTGGTACTTATAATACAGAAATAAATTGGACCTCTGGGAACATAGTGCAAAGAGAAACGAAATTCCACGCGAATTAATGAAATAATGAAATTTCGGTCAAAAGCTAGTCTTTATATTTTGTGTAAAAAGGGGATTATATTAACATGAGTGCTTAGCAGATCATAACCACTCATTTTAATACAATTTAAATCAGGAATGCATACGTACACGCATTATTGAAAGTAGTGAAATTATTTTGAGCGTCGAGACGCTGATGTCGCCTACGTGATCGTAATTCGATGAGCAGCGTGTGTACAGAAGTATCAACCCTTGTTGCTAGGTGATCCACTCTTGTCTAGCACTACTACAATATCCTATTAAGAGTTTTGTGTTTTTCTTATTGACTTATATTGCCGCTCTTTGATGTAGATAGGTACAACCTTTGGATAAGTTTTAGCAAAAGCCTGATGACTGACCGCAAGTTCCTACACTATTTATATGAAATACCTACGTTACATATATTTTTTAAATATATGTAACGTAGGTATTTCAAAAAGAAAACTACGTTCTTATTATCGTATTTTCTTACCGTGTAAGTATTTGACTCTGCATTTTTATATGGAAAATGCGTTAAAAAGGACGTCGTTTTCTTCTCCGTATTCACTTAAACGATGACGTTAGTATCGACACTATGACTAATTAAACACTGATGAGTTGAAATTATAAAGTTAGGTATATAAACTTTATGGTTGAAATCCCAAACTTTTAAAAATCGAACCAACATTGAAACGTTAGTTGAAAGTCCGAAGTCAAAATTCTAAGCTTGTACACAAACAAAAGACGAATCTTATGAGACACAATATAACTACTAGCTAGACTAAGTATAAACCAGTGGTAATATGATATTCCATTTTCTATAAATGTTAACGATCTATAGCTAAAAATGATCAAAGTCTTTGGGAGGTTAACATTTATAGAAAATGCATAATCATATTACCTATTTACTTAGTATTTACTTAGTCTAGTAGTTATTGTGTCCCACGTGCTTCGCAACAGGCGTTCCGACAGCGACCAATAATAGGTGCCAATGAACTGCTTCGTTAATGGATTTCGTATGTGAAACTCCTTAATAGTACATTATTGTGTGATTCAGTATTAAGATGACGGTAACATCATGTACTAAGTGCTTCTTTTAGAAAGAAGAATCTACCTATATTAACTAAGGGAGAATTTTTAAGTCTGTCAACCTTATTTTGTGTTTTTTTGCGTCTAATTTTTGTGTTATCAAACAAAACATGGCATAAATAACCACTACGCTGACATTCTGTTAATTTGTAGAATGATAATTAATAACAGTATTTCATTCTTTGATATTCATTTCATAACAAAAGAATGAACATTAGTGACATAAAAAGTTGAGTAAAATGACATAAAACTCTACGTTAGGAAAAAGTAGGATTTCAACTAACTTTAAAGCTTATAATAATAATATCATTATTATAATACAATTCAATTAAACTTTTGTAAAGCTAGAAGTTTGAATGGAAATGATCTTCTCTGCTGTTCAGTGGTTACGATAATGCTTGACTGACTTAACAAGCGAGCACAATTATTCCGATAACAAAGTCAAATTGAACTCACGGTTGAACCAAACATCCCGCCCGACTTCCTTTGAACTAACTAAAGGACAGAGCAAATCATGTGACGGGTAATAGAGCTAAGCCGAATATTCAGAATACCAACATGGTTGACCTTTCACAACTTATTAGGACCAGCCAATCGAACGTAATCCGATAGATCCTATTCAACAAATACAAATTCGTGATTTTAAACTGGACGCAGCTGTCAACACAGTACTATTCACAATCAACTTATGATTGGAATTTTGGAAACCAATAGGTACTATTTTTATTAACTTCTCTTTCTAACATTCCCGCATCCAATATTGTGGTGTTTCACTTCAATACATATACAAAAAACTGTATTTCTTTTTGTCCTCTATGTGTTCCTAAGCCATTCATTCATATGTAGGTAGCATTGCAAAGCATGCCGGAGGTTTATTGAAAAAAATCCTGTTTAATATGCAAACAACCCAGTTATTGGGAAACCACTGAGTTTAATTATATGCGGTTTTGAAACGTGACAGCATTGAAAACACATGCCATAATGCTATAATTTCCTCTTCCAATGCCGACTGGTTACATAAAACTACTTCCAAATGACAGTAGTTCCAAAATTCAATTATGAGCTTTAAAACGAGTTTGGCAACAAACAATGTGTCTCAAAACGTGACTATTTCATATTCAGGAGATTGCTACTCTGTTTTACTTCGAGTTCTATATAGTTAGTAAGGATAATTTCATACATAGTTTAATCCTGTTAAGCTCCGGATTTAATAAATTCTCATCTTAGTTTTACTAAATCTCTTCAGTGTAAATAAAATAATTGTAAAATTAGTAGATCGTAAAACTATCATTAAAATTTGTTATTTCAATATTCGATGTACACTAGAGTTTCCTAGCAGAGACTTTTAGAAGTACTCAAACACAAAATATGATTGCACTCTAAATTCAACTTATAATCTGTTCTTCGTAATTTAAGAGAGTTCGCTTTATTGAATAACGCACAGACTTAAAATTTATAAAACATTATTACGTTTGTCAAAAATACACTTGAAACTAACCTAGAAACTTTTTAATTTCACATACTTAGTCGCACATCCGAACAAAATTAATTAATCTCTTATATAAAAATGAAGTGTGACTGACATAACTAAATAATAAAAACAAGCTATAACTTTTAGCTAAATTAATAACATATAACTAGAATTCGAAATTAACCTCGGTTACCTTACTTAGGGCAAATGGGATTTTGAACTTCTCTCCCTTTCCAAGCTGAATGAGTACGGTGTTTTAAACATGTACATATGTATTAAACAAGAGATGTAATAGACTTTCAATGGTATTCTCGGTCAAACATTCATTGTAAAAATATCAGAGAATCAGTTATTGTGTCGGTCAGTCGTTAATGGGGTTTTCGTTCAATAGGGCAAAATTAAAAAAGGTGTAAGATTCAAAGGCTGTTGCTGTTGTTGTGTTGATTCATAACGGAAAATATTTTTTTTAAATATGTACGAATGTGATACTATGTAGTTCATACTGGTTAGAGTTGCTCAAAACTTACCGTCGGGTTCATTAACTCTTCTTTGTCGTTGTCATCATTAATGAATGATGTTGGTGTCACAACGACAAAGACTAAGTATAAATATGTAAGAATTGTTTGTACCCAAATTTACCCGTTTTTCCTGGGGCTCAATTATTTTGCAGTCTATTGAACAAATGAACGCACTCGGGTCGGATCGTTAGATCGAACAGCTCCGGTACTTTACCCTCCCTAATTGATGGTGTACTTAATTTTATAATGATTCCCTACGCCGCCTTAAGCTTCTATTCCAAGAATAATGTGAGACGATACTTAATAACGCACAACATAAAAACTAATTGCTTTATGTTGTTTACTGCAAAACCACAAAAAATATTTGTTGTATTTGAAGAAGATTCGCAGTTGCATACATACTACCTACATACATAGCTTATACTATCGCACTAAGCTATTTTATATAAAATAGAGTAAGCCGTTTTTAATTAAACTTGACTCTCATTAATCGTTGAATTAATTTTAAAAGTATACTAAAATATTTTCTTACCTAAAGCGTCTAAGCGTTTCATACTATACATATCTACCACGTAAGATACATATCTAACTTGGTAAACTCGCAGAAGTATTCATTTTTGGGATGCCGCTACCCGTGTCCGAGGCAATATGGCCGGAGTATTTAGTATGGAATGTAATGAGTACGTACACATTCCCGGCGTGCCGGCATAAGTGGCTCCATCTACCGAACTGATTCCCACTGCGTAGGCGACAAATATGGGACTGGAATGGTGCTTTCAAATTGTGTTAGTTGAGCTGCCAGTGCACTAAATTGAATCAGCTGAAGAAGTAACGTTACTTGGGTAAAGCGTTTGTGTAGTAAATTCAGAAATGGTTTTGATTTTGCTATCTGGCAGACTTGTCATAAATCCAATGGAATACGGAAAAGTTTTTACGTATGGTAGAAAACACTATGTCACACTATGTATGTGTATTCCACAGGCACGAAATGTGCATGTTGACTTTCGAAGTAAAAAGAAGATCTTTGCATGTTATGAATTAAAGACCTAACATAATCGTTTGCATATTAAAGTAGATGTACAACACCAGTTATTAATGGAGATCTCTGGAATTTGGGTTCACCAAATGTTAATCCAATCATAAAACGTACATGAGCCCCCCACTACATCTATAACTACTTGCCATAACATCGATCATATTACGAAGATAAAATTTCACCCCTAACATCTATTCTATATACTGAATACAAAGTGAACAAAGAGTGCCTTAGGGTAAAGGACCTTGTTATGAGATATTTTTGTCACTTGAATTTGATGCTACGGAGTTCGGTTCGTCTCTATTTTAATTATTCGCAAAATGTTAATACTATTCTTTTTTTATAAAAGCAGTGTACTTTTGTCTCAAGTGTTAATGATTTTAGACAAAATGTGGAACTATAATTAGTGTGCTGAGAATCAATATATTAGATAACAAACCCTCAGAGAAGCATTGGAACGCGGTATATTTGCGTCTTTTTAATAACAAAGCACATGAATCTCTATTAATGTTTATCGAAGAAACTTGGCTTCTATGAGAAATGAACAGCAGGCCAATTACATTAAAACAATCGCGATAAGTGGACGATCTTCGTTCCACTCCGTGAACTATTAAATCACGAATAAGGTTTAATATAAATTGAATTGACCGAAAAATTGCGTCCGATTATCGCGAATCTTTTTATGTAAAGATGTAATAGGCCTACTGACATTATGGAAATTAGAAGAAGAATGCTACGAAATAAGTTCGTAGCATTCTTCTTGTAGTCAGACAATAATCGTAGACACTACGCCGTAGCGTAGCCTATTAGATGAAACATTTGAATGTGAAATGATTGTTAGCAATAATTGAATAATAGCAATATGAAGATAGACTTTATTTTAATATATTTAACATGGCTTTTAATTATTTTCAAAGCTGTATACAGATTAACTAACTTGATATTTATAGAACAACCGTTCCCTCGTGATGAGTTAAATAAAATGAATGTCAATTTCTCAATTCTCAAGCGTCCTTTTATTCTCAAAATTGAATTTTAACTTAATTTATAAGCTCAAGACTGCTTGCTATTATAATGAATGAAAATTTTGTTTACTTATTACTGTGTTCAATTAGTATAGATCTTTTATATAAAAAATAATACTATATTATTTTATGAAAATAACAGATGATTTTGTCTTTGACTTGTACTCGTACATGTTATTGAGCTCGAGTGTTCCTAGGTATTAAATTATTATTCGCTAGCACCATGCGGACATGACACGATACGTGCCAAGGACTTTGAGGCAGTGGAGACTCGTTATCTGCTACCGGTGAGTTAACAACGTGTTTTAATCACTACTATTATTCTAGACTAGTTTCACACGACACTAAGGGCCATGTCTCACTAGGATACCATAGGTAGCGCTACCAGCGGGTAATTCGCTTGCTGCCCTCAAATGGTTGCGGTACCAAGTGGACACAGTGAGTTAGTTGTATACATTTTGTTTGTAGCGCGACTGGTTGCGCCGACCGTTCACCGACAGTCGTTTCTCCGTTGGACTGTTCACCGACAGGAAGTTGCGTTTATGGAAGTTTAGCCGACATAACCTTTCACTTATCCACGACAGCCCCTCTAGCATGGCCGATGATACACGATACATATAGCGTGATAGCTATATAACGCTGGTTTTATCGACACTCTATTGTCAAAATCCATTGTCTTTTGACAGTCAAACGTGATAAATGGCTATATCATATCGCGTTTCGATGGTTATGCTGGGGGGCTGGCATCCTAGTGAGATATGACGCTTATAGGCGCCTATATGTAGTAACAATAATGCTGACAATAACACTATACCTACTGCAACGTAAAGGCTGAGTTGAAATTAAAAAAGGTTTTGATTTTATTTCAACTGTTTATAGGTATTTTTCCTGAAAGCTTATTTTATTTGGTGTGTTTTGGTTACCAACTCTTTTTAACCTACTTCTTTTTACTAAAAACTCAACTAACTTTCTTATAATATCTTTAATTTTTTTATATATTTGCATGCTATTTTACTATTAGAAATCTTGTCTTGAAATACATAAAGTAAGTAAGTATCAATTTTCATAAAGCATTGACAGGCCAGTCTTACTCAACGTGAGGACTGGCTAACAACCAATTAAACTTCGTTAAGTCAGGCGTACGTCAGGCTCGTTTCATGGAATTAATTATGACTTCAACACGATACCAACGGTTACTTTGTTCCCAGAAAAACCACCTTTGATAAACGGTTTTGTGTCGTTGTAGTTTTTTTGTTAGTGCGAAAACATGTTTGTTAGTGCAAAATTAATGTTTTTTCAACTTAATCGTTTCATGTTAATTTTTAACTTTAACTTTCAAGCTTTATATGTCCCAATTCAAATGTTCTTTTAAGGATATTTTATATTCTTGGTGACACAGGAAAGTGGAAGAAAATGGATTTTAAATATAATAAAGTCCAATTCAATATAATCAATTTGGTGAGAGAAATTAAATAACGTAACTAATAAATTGCTTATGCTCAGCAAATTAAGTGTTCCTAAGTCGATTACTCGATAGAAAAAAATTCGGTACTTACAAAATATGATTGGGTTATGAATAAATGAATTATTATAATTATTACTTTAAAAAAAATTTCTAGGAAAAAAACTACAGTTGTAAAGAAAATTTAAAAAGAGACATATAAAATTATTTTATTAATTTAAATAGAAAACCTTTGAACCCGGTTAACATCACTATCCTCTATCGCTCAATGAGTAGTCCAAATCTTTTATTTCCACTTATTAAAATGGATGTCTGCACTACAACTATATTAAAGTAGCACAGAAACACACTTAATATGATACTTATTCGTGTATTCATGTCATGTAGTGAGAAAGCGACGAGATACTCCACAATGTCTTTTGTTAGCAAACGGGAGTAATTCTAGAAACTTCAGTTTATTTAGGTCCTTAGTTATTTGCATAAAGTAACATTTACGGACCTGTAGGATTCAATTACTCGGAAATTAGAAATTTCCCTAGCTCGTGCATTAAGAATATAAATAGCTATGCCTATACCTTACTTGAGCTATGCCATTCTCATTTAGTTCTAGCACTAAATCTCGGTAAACTTCGTTTCACAGCAGTCGCTACCGTAATATGTACGTTAAGACTAATCTACGCTGATTATGGAATTAAGTTTCAGTATTTTTCAGTATGGATATTATGTTTACCGAGTGGCCGTAGGTAGGTCACTTCACGAGTTAAAATATTGGTTACTTATACATTCTGTGCTAAAGCTTTAAAAGTCATTAGTACTTAATTCTGAGCGGAACCCAACGGGAGCGCAGGACGCGGACGCTCACTGTAGTAATTCACTATTTAGGCTAGGATATTACGGGTCAAGGTCGGGACTTAGTTCAATTTATACATCCTAATATTGTATTAGATATTTTTTAGTTATTTATGCAACTGTAGTATAATGAGGGGTATTAATTCGCCTCGAGTAATAATAGTATCACATGAGCGTTTTAATACCTCATTACAGTTGCATACAATACTTTATCTACACCCATGATATGAATCCTTTAAAAAATGGTTTTAAAACAGTATCTTATAGCTAACATTAAAACAACCAGTGTCACAGTAACCATAATATCCGAACGAGTGGATGGTCGCGCCCCCCGCGCCCACGCCCGCCTCGCCCGCCTCCGTTAATATCATCCATATACGATTGTTATAATGTCGTCCGGAATTTCATAGTGCGACTCGCGGGCGTGCACGCGGGGGGCGCGACCAGCCTCGACTCGCTCGGATATTATGGTTACTATGACACTGGTTGTTTTAATGTTGGCTATGAGCTAACTGTTTTAGAACCTTTTATAGATGATTTAAAGCATGGGTGTAGATAAAATACTTTAACTAACAGGAAATGTAATGGGAAATTATAGTGGATGAACGATGGTGATGAAGATTGTACACAGTAAATGAATGTTATTGCTTCTTATTATAAATGTGAAATTATGTTTACTTGTTTTTCTTATTTTGTGTAACACGAAGACCGGGAAAGGAAATGGTGTTTATTCCATTTCCACTATCGCTGGGAAATCCAGTGGACCAAGTCATATGCTTTTTTGGTATTCTTGTTAAAATCATTGCCATTAGTTCTTTCATGTGGGAGTCCGGATTGAAATTCACATTTACGCGTTTTAAAGTATGATAAATTTGAAATTGTCAATTTACAGATAATGAAGGTTCGTTTATATCTACAGACATCGAGTGTGCCAGACACGTGCCGTGGCAGACAAAAAATATATTCTTCTCTACAGTGTGTATTAACGTATTCATATCTATCGTGTCGTCTCCGCGCAGACAAACACTGCATAGAACTGCACGGCACGCTCAATGTCTGTAGATATAAATGAACCTTAACTAATATTAGAAATACGGAAGTGAGTTTCTTTCTTTGTTTGTTACGCTTTCACTGATTATGATGCAACCTTGCATACACGTTGACTGAGGAAAGACCATGAACTGGCTATTCTGAAAAATATTACTGTTCCCGGGGTATAAAAAAAATGGGCGGCCGCTAGTCATACTATGAGGTGATGCTCCATTTGATCTTCATCTTGGGTGATATGATACTATATCGAATGAAAATAATAATAAACTGTAAATAACTAGTTATCACAGCAATATACTAGTCTTCAATCGCCGCAGTCACATCCTTGTAGCCACTTGACTAAAGTAGTGTATAGGAACTTGAACAACTGAACGGGATCTCAATTTGTAGTCAATTGTGTTTGAAATTGCTACTCGACTCGTCAACGCGTAAGGTTTCTGTTGAGAACGTAACGCAACGAATACCGATCTGAGTTTTATGAACGTAAATGTAAATAAGGGAATCGATTTCGACGCGAAGGTGATGAGGAAACGGTTCGACGAAATTGATACCGAAACGGAAATGAGAAACACGCAATTTTTGATGAAATACGTAACACTTTTTTCAATTTTGTTGTGAAAGTATTGTGTTTTCATACCGAGTTAAGCGTAGATGTTTGCGCAGATTCTACGCAGATTTCGTTTGGGTATATTTTACACAGGGTGTTTTATAATAACCCGTATTTTTTTTATTTATATGGAAAAGTAACAACCCTAGACGCAAATAGACTATTGTTTACAATAATCAATCCCATGAATGAGCATAAGCAAAACACAATTTAGGTCAAGGGTTGCCACTATGCAGTTTATCATAAAAAGAAAAAACTGTTTCCAAAAAATTGGCGGCTTTCAGGGTTTATAAAAAAATTCCGGGGTTGTATGAATTGTATCCTATCTTCCATATTTGGCTTTAGGGTTTTTTTATTACACGTTGTATAGTCTTTAATAAATATTTAGTTTGATTTTTTAATTTTTCCGACGTTTCCGCACTTTTGCAGCTGCCGTGGTCACGGGGGACGTGTCCCTAGACTAAATATCAACTAATTACCAAAGTACTTCCAATAAAACCGCGCTAGTATCCGTTAAAAGTGTTTTATTTCATGTATCCTATGGGTCTGGCTTTATTTCATGTAACCAATAGAGTCTGAGGCCGTGCTCCACCTGTTTCTCCACCTGGGTAAAGCACGGGATATTCGCTCTTTGAGCAAGAACTTCAAATGTAAACTCTATCCCGCAAACTTCGACGGCGGACTTACTGCCGTGCTCAGAGACGTCAATTAAATTTAATGCTTCATTAAGTATCGTGTCGTCTTATACTATCACTATGGAAAAGAAAGAGATAGAACCAATTTTAATAAAGCATTAAAGTTAATTGACGTCTTTGAGTACGGCAGTTATAGCCTTAATCATGTAAGCATGTCATTTTACTCCTTGAGCGAAACTTCTTAGTAGGTATACATAATCGACTATCGTCTAGTAAATACAATTCAATTACTAATTGTACCTATACCAAGCATTAATAATGCTTTCTGATTGATGAATCGGTTTTATCATGAAAAACCCATCATGTAGGATGTACTTCATCTCAATCGAATCTTTTATCGTGAAACTGAAAAAAATCGTTACTGTGGAGTCAATAATGAATTTTGATGTTCGTAAATGACAACACCTTTTACCATTCCGTCGTCTGTCAATTATGTTTCATTACTTTGAAAGCTTTTGTTCTATATAATATTGATTTATTGCCGAATATCGGATTCAATCAAATCATTTTTGGAAACTCAAAACGGACAAAACCAAAAATTTTATTGTACTTCGTAATTTTATACGTTGCGTTACGTCTATACCGTTTGGTTATGATTTATTATTTAAAACTTCTTGTCTGTATTATTTTAATCACGAATACACGAATCCTACCTATCCTAGGCACACGGTACCATATTCAGGAATAAGTACACGAACTCGGACCCGAAACAGTAACGAAAAAGTTTATTGCGTCTCTACTCTACATTAATCCTTTGTTTGGTAGAACAAGGATCTCAACCGCATGTCCATACCTCTACAGTCGGCCGTAAAAGTAGCGGAACAATTTACAACTTTGTCACTCTAATTATAACGCTTTTTCACTAAGATTCAATCTTGTTACTGGCTACTTCCTGAATAAACGCAATAGAGTAGAAAAGTCGATTTCTAAAAATAACGAGGGCATGTTATCCAGGCTTTCTGCTGTCAAAATATTTGTAGAGCTATTCACGCCTAGTTTGCGCGTTATTATAATATTCTTATGACGTCAGTGTCCTTCGGGAAAGTGTCGAGATACGACTCGTGAGGAGCCTACAAGTGCCATAGCTGTTTATCGATAAACTCGGTGATATTTTATAAAGGCTACACAAAAGTGTGTACCTAAAAAACTAGACTTATAAATTATATATTTTTAACAACATAGTTCTGAAGCTTGCTGGTTTACTCTACTATATATCAAATAATAATATTGACTCAGCCTTCCTAGTATGACCACCAAAACGCAATATGAATAGTGATTTATCCGTTTTAACTGTCAGCAGACAATGGATTTTTGATATATCGCGTGATATAGCATTTTATCGACACTCAACTGTTAAAATCCATGGTGTCAACAGTGATAAATCGTTAATTTATTCGCATATCACGAACATAGACTCCTACCAGGTTCAAACCCGGAACTTTTGTTTCAAGAGCTACCGTTGCGCTAAGCGTTTGTCGAACTTATATTCACGACGGTAAATCTTACACACTTAACGTTACCATTTTTTTTTTTCAAAATAATATTACAAACAATATATTATGTCATTCGTTGTAACAAATTGTACGCTGGTTTCCCCTGGGAAATATAAACCTAACGGCGACAAACGGGGTACAAAGCGTATGATATTTCCATGGATATCAAGTTCTTAGCACCAATTAACTTACGATTATATTAGATAATCTAAAAAATTATAACTTCAACCGATCTCCATTAGCAGATTGATAGAAAGTTCTCATCTTACTTAAGTAATATCTGATGTGACGCCGAATCTTTTGTACAGCCTACGCTTTGTCATTGAATATCCCTTGAGGTTGTGAACAATATATACGCGTGTCTTTTTCTTAAAGATATTTCCAAGTAGGTACCCATACATTAGTTTTACAATTGTGTTATATTCCCAAGGACGAAGGCAATGAACACATTACCGCGAAATTAATTTGCGCGTCAATAATTTCATTCTATGTTCAACGAAGTTACGCAACAGTTTGTATAAGTAGTAATTGAATTTAACGAGACTCTTATTTTGAACAGAGTAACAGATAACTGTGAGCCAATCATGTTATACAACACCTTAATTTTGGTTCCGTAGAGTTTACTACTTGGCATCTTTATAATCTCGACCTCCTTGTGCTTCGGAAGGCATGTTAAACTATTGGTTCTGGCTACATTGAGCCATATGTATTACAGATGGATTAGGGACACAGTCCTTCCTTATAATTTCTATCCAGAAGGACTGTATCCCAGCATTAACTGATTTAGAACTGAATGACAAATTAGTTGTGTATTTATTACCAAAATACATAAAACGTTGGTTAAGCACTAATCTTATCTCCATATCACACTGTCCTGTCGAGAGCCATGTAATCGATAGTATTTTTGCGAACACTTAACTATGTGCAAGGTCTTTTCCCAAACCATTTTGTTGTAGTGTGTGTATACTGTAGTGTGTGCGTGAGGGCGCAGCCGCAGCCGTATGCCTGTGTAATCTGTGGTGGTTGTCTGTCACTGTCAGAGAGCGCGGCAAACGTCTGGGACTACTGCTACTATACGCGATACAAGACATCACGTTGATTTATTAAAACTTATTTAATTTATTTGTAATATAGTGATATTACATATACTACCATTTCAATATGAAGCCTTTTCCAGTCCATGAACTACTGGCTAGTGGTAATAAATTGTTCATCTTGATAAGTCGCTACAAAAAAATGTTTCCTTTTACCTTAGACGACGTCGAGCGGCTTTGTATATCGGTTCTCAAGGTGTCACCATCTTAGAGGTCCCGGGTTCAATCCCCGATTGGGCCAATTTAGAAAACTAACTTTTCTATATTGGCTCAGGTCTGGGTGTTTGTGATACCACCACCGTTGTCTCTGATTTCCATAACACAAGTGCTTTAGCCACTTACTTTGGAATCGGAGCTATGTATGTGATGTTGTCAAATATTTATTATTTATTTATTTATAAAAACGTAATCCATTACGTGACGTTTCCTTTTGTTTTACCTCAAGTGTGATTTTGTTATTGAATTATTCTCGACGGAAACATGAAGGGACTTGAATAATACAAAGCGTAGAAAAGAAAAAAGCTACAATAATAATATTATGAAATACTGCTTCATTTTCCTCAAAAACGGCGAAAAAATTTATGTTACAGTAGCTCCCTTTTACTTAGAAGAACCTGTAGTTTAAGTTTTTGTAAGACTTTATAACTACATATTATGCATTTATTTATCTAAAATAAATGTTATTTTAAAAACCGGACAAGTGCGAGTTTGACTCGCCCACCGAGGGTTCCGTACAAACTCGATGATTGATTACGTACTTTAAATAAAGACTATATTTTTTATGATTTAATTACGAATGTATAGTTTTCAGATTTTTCCTTGTACTTGTAGTATAAGACGATATTAGTTGCCTTTAATAGTTCTAGGTCAACGGAAAATACCCATCAGAATTATAATTTTGATTCCCTTGAGAATATCGAAATATGCGTTTTTGCGGCATAAACGACCGTATCTTTTTCTTTAAGTTAACTTAGAAGTTTGATTTTTTCACAGCTTCAAGGGACTGTAGATCTGAGTATAATTATAAATGGCTTAAATTTAAATTCGATGACTTCACGCGTTCCCGAAATAAAGGGTCTTGACAGACAGTCAGTCACACAGACTGATAGACAGACGGCCAACAAAGTGATCCTATAAGGGTTCCGTTTTTTCCTTTTGTGGAACGGAACCCTAAAAAGAATTTTGTTTTGAAATATGCTTCACATAGGTATGTCATAAAGCCATGGCACACGTTTGTGTTAATTAAAAAAAAGCAGACCGAATCAAATACCATACTAACGACGCTGTTCGAATGAAAAGGGATTTTCAGATTACCTCCCACGTATGGGAAAAGGTCACAAAAATTAAAACGATGTGACATTCTGGTAACATATCACGTAAACCAACAATTTAGGGATCATTTCTATGAGTTGCCCGGTTATTCACATACCTCATTAGTTCCAGTGATGCGACTGGTTGATGAATGATAAGTGTGTATAATCCCTAATAAATCATGGTATTGTCAAAGGTGTGAGGTGTGGGTGCACGAAAAATCGAGCGGCACCAAATTCCTCTAAAGTTTGATATACATATTTTACTCCACTAAGTAATTTTACACTCCACTTTATCCCATCTAACATTTATATGCAACAAAGACTACTATGATATAGTAGTATGTACTCAACTTAAATTGTTAGTTCTTCAGAATAGAACTGTACAAGAATGGAAGAGGAAGAAGTGTAACAAAGTAGGTACTTACTTAAGATGTGCCTTAGAGACGCAACTTGGATGATAAGATTATATGATCCAAGGATGTTTTGGTCTGTTTTTTTTCTTCCGGATCAAAGATACTAAAAAAGACGTAACTTGCGAAAAACACGTTATTATCTCAACGATCAATATTTATCGTTACTCTCGTATAATAAGAAAAAATAACAAAGCCCAAAGGTAGAATTGTATTTTCATAGGATACAATCTATTGCTTGTGATTCTCGGTTACTATAGTAAACTACAATCTTCCATTCAAATATTTGAAACGCTTTTTACACAGTCGAGTCGTTCACTCACAACTGAGATTCCGAAAAATCCAGCAAACCAAAAGTTCCCGTGGTGAAGTCTGTGAGAATTTTCTTTCATGAAATGTAAAAATGTATTCCGATTTCAGTTCCGGGGTGAGAAAATTCTGTTCAGTTACGTTGCGGCCTTCGATTTTGGAACTTGATGGAGAGCATGACATTTGAAAGCTGATAAAAGTATTTTCGTTTAACGATTTGTTGAATCATTGAGTAACTGCGAAATCTTAAAATAAATATTAACATTTTAACCCGATTACATGTTAATTTCTGTTTTACGTGTCTGTGTGCTTAGTTTGGGATTAAATAAATCAATGTAAGTCGTCTATGTGTACCTTACCTACCTTTTCATTCCAAAGTGTTAATTATGATCTTCTCTCCACTCCCAACATTGAAATTTTCAAGAGGCCTTTCTAAATCCATAAAAAATGTAACCGCCCATACCCAGCCAGATGCTGTCAGAAAACTATAAAGGACCATAGTTCGAAGCTTCACTTTTTGCTAGCATCCAAATTTAAAAAGGCAGTGTGGGGTGTGTTATCTGGCATATTTAGACAAAGTGCCTTTTATACCCCGAGGGTTTGCCCTCAAGTCACTCACTGAACGACTTTCACAAATTAACTGCACTCCAAATTGAACTCAATGATGCAAGATAATACTAAATAATATACTAGAAAAAATAGGACTCGCACCAGATCATTTTCTGGGACGGGAATCGAACCCGCGACCTTTGGATATCCGGTCCAATGCTCTGAGCTACCGAGAGCCTGAGCTACATTGAACCGGATATCCAAAGGTCGCGGGTTCGATTCCCGTCCGAAAACATGATCTGGTGCGAGTCCTATTTTTTCTAGTATATTATTTAGTATTATATAAAAATAGCATTGTGAATGCTTAAATCTCAAAATTTAAAATGATGCAAGATGTTTATACTATAACTGTAATTAAGTTTTTTACATAATCCTCAGAAACAATGGAACTTAATTAACAATGCTTATTTAATGGAAACTGCAATAATATTTTTGTTGTTAAAGTTGGTTAGTCGAAATAACACTCAGTAGTTGAAACCGTCATAAATATTCATTATGCAAAATTTGCGTTCTACTTACCTAGTATGTAATTTACTTTGCTTTCCGTTTGTTTATTTAGGTAAAGACGTTAAGCTATAAATAAGTTCAGTACCTGAATCACGCACTTAACCCTTTGGTCTTTTATATTTAAAGATCTACTTGAAATAGGTATATTACTCCAAAATTTTCTTACTAAAATAACAAACAATAAGATGTTTAGTAGTATCAGCGTCTGGTTTATTCCCCTATTTCGCGTAACAACATGAGTAAAACGCATCATTACTGAGATACAGCCTCAGCTGATAACTACTCTAAAGTAAACTAGTTAGAGTTTCGAATCGCTTGCTGTTTTAGTGATGTCATAATACCAGTGACGACATGCAGGCTGTTCAAAGCTGCAATTTGGCAGATTTATGAGGGTTAAGATATAGAAAGACGTGAGTTAAAAAGAGGTCCTAATCATAGTAGGATAGGATTTGGGCGGGGTTGGGTGTGGTCTCATGGGTTGGTCCCATGGCCTTGATCGCCGGGAGCAGATCCAACCCTAGTCGGCCCTCCTGTCCGGAGAGCAGACATGGCGAATGGTCATGGGAGGAGCGCAACAGTCGCCGATCCCCATGGCATGTCTAGCTGATTATCCTTCCCGTGGTTGCTGCCTGTTATTGGTCTGGTTCCCTTTGAAACAGACGGAACTAAAACGGCTAGACGCAATTCTCATCCAGACCTTTCCCATCCTTTCTTCCTTTCTTAACACAGTACTGCGGGTATTATGTGGTTGGTACTTGCGGCCTCATCATCAAACAGGACTGATGGTGAGGGGTAAGGGGGGAACAACCACCCGCGTGTTTGTGCCGTGCGCGGGGACCCGTACGGGGGGATGAAGGTGTCCTGGTGATTGAGTCGATGGAGTGTAGGCTGTATAAGCACTCCTGAGACAACACGTCACTTTGGCCCGGATTTCTCCTCACACGGGAGGCCTAGGACTAGCCACCCTGGGTCAATCGGCTGTGACTTCCCGTAAGAGGGCTGTCAGGCGAGAGTCCTGATATAGTGGGGGCAGACGTCGGGTGGGACGATTTTTGTCATCCCGCTCTGTTCGGCCGGCTTCCTGCTATATTGGGGCTCTATATCTTTGCTGTAGTTCTGGCGTTTGTGTGCCTTCTGCCGCAACGTCCCCACTTGAGGGCTCCAAGGAGGGTGGAACGCAGCAAAGACGAATATAACACCAAACTCACATGGCATCAAAACCCAAACATACACGAACCAAGGCTGCACCCCAAGGTGAAAACCAAGGCGGCGCGCCCAGCACCCAGGCTGCACCTCAGGTGAATAACCAGAGTGTTGCGCCACACAACACACCGGCAGCTCCTCAGGTGCACAACCCGAGAGTAGCGCCACAAAACACACCGGCAGCTCCTCAGGTGCATAACCCGAGTGTAGCGCCGCCTGCACAACACAGTTTGGACCTCTCCTCTCTGAAGGCAGCAATGCCGATGACCTCTGGACCCCAACAGGAGGAATCCGGTTGGAACACAGTGGTCGTTAAGAAGAAGAGGCCCAAACAACAACCCAACCCGCCTGGCCAATCACGCAAAGCCAAACGGGTGGAAACCCGATTGGTAGCGAGGAAGGCGCGGCGACAGACTACGGATGGAAGTAGGCCGCGTGAAGCTGCCGAAGGGGCTGCAAAGCCCCGCGATGCTCCCAATAGTGATGCGCTGACTCCTCACGTGGACAATAGTCCTGCTGAGGAAAAAGCTGCTCCTAAAGGGGCGCCATCCGCCGTCCTGAAGCCAGCTGCCGCCAACGCATCTGCGCGACGCAAACCCAGGCGGGGTTCCCGTGGAAAGGGGAATACTGCTACGCCTGCCAAGCCCGTCAAGAGGAATCGCCCCGACGATTCCTTCACTCCACGAGGCGAAGGCAAACGCAGTAAACCCCATCCCACCACCACCAGCTCCATCGCATATGCCGACGCTCTGAAGTCGGACCTCAGCGTCGCGATCATGGTGGAGCCCTACCATGACCTTACCAAAGAACAGGCCGAGGTCATCAAGAGACAGGTCGATGGTTTGTTGGACGACGAGATATTCGCTCCGAGCTCATCAAGCCATCCATATGTCGGACCGTCTTTTAAGGCGAACGCCTTCTATAGTGAGGGCGTCCTTAAATTCTGGTGCAAGGATGATTACTCGCTCCTGTGGCTTCATCGCACGACCGCGAAAATCGGCTCACCACGTCCCGGCACCAAGCTGGTCGTCAAGCGACAGCTGGAGATCCCCAAACGCGTCAAGACGGGGCTCCTGGTGCCACAATTTGGACCGGATGACACTTTGGACCGGGTACGCAGACGCCTAACGTGCCAAAACACCCACCTCGACGTCTCCAACTGGGCTGTCTACCACGCCGAGCAGCAGGAGGAGAAACAATGCCTGTTCCTCGTGCTTGGGGTCCCGGAAAAAGACGCCGAGAAACTCAAGGCAAGCGAGCGTAGAGTTTACTACAAGCTGGGTAACATCTACGCCCGCTTCCTTGACAATACAAGTACGCCCCCGCCGAACCCCAGTTTACCTGGAGAGGTCATTAGTGACCCAGGCAGCGGGCCTACATACCACACCGCACAATCGAACCCACCACGACCACCACAAACCACCGACGACGCCGATCCGCCCAAAGTAGACCCCAGGGAAGTCCCACAAGAGGAAGGGATGGGGGATTCCCCTATGGAAGATGGGAGCGGAGACAGCGACGTGGACGAGGAGGTTATGCTGAACAGCGACGATGGCGCTGCCAGCACCCCCCAGCAATAACCTCTCCGTCCTCCAAACCAACCTCCAGCACAGCCAGACTGCAACGGCTACCCTACGCAGAATGCTGGAGGTAAATCCTAAGACCGTAGCCCTAATCCAGGAGCCGTGGATTAGGAAGGGCAGAATATGCGGTCTCAGCAACATCGGGGGTAAGCTACTCCTAGACACCACCGCTGACAACCCGCGTACATGTATCTTTACACCTAAACACGCAAACACAACCTTAATGACCGAGTTCTGTTCCAGGAACCTGACTACTATCAGACTCCAAAATGACCCCTCCTTAGGCCTGACTGACGTGGTGATATCGTCCGCCTACCTGCCGGGCGACGCGGAAATTCCCACTCCTGAGCTGGCCGCGCTGGTTCAACACTGCGAACGCGAGGGACTAGAGCTGATCATATCAGCTGACTCCAACGCACACCATGTGCTATGGGGCAGCAAGGAAAACAACACGCGAGGTGAGGAATTCGTTTCTTTTTTACTCGCGACTAACATGAACATAATCAACAGGGGCTCCGAACCGACTTTCGTAACATCACGAGCCCAGACAATCATTGACCTTACTTTAGCGAGTGAACACGCGTCGCATCACATTTCCGATTGGCATGTATCTGATGAGGCGTCATGTTCCGATCATCGCTGGGTCAAATACAACATAAATATGACTCTCACACCGCCTAAGCCCCGACGTAATCCACGCAAGATGGATAGACGTAAGTACGAGCTTTTGACCGCAGAGAAGCTAAAGTGTCTAGACACACCTACAACTCACGCGGTAACAGCGGATATTGATAACCATGTTGATCGCATAACAACAATACTAAACACCAGCTTTGACGAAACTTGCCCACTTTCTATTCCCAGCTCCCAGCCAGGCAACAAACATCACTGGTGGGGACCTGATCTGGAGAAATTACGCCGAAAGGTGAGAAAGTTGTTCAACAAAGCAAAGAACTCTCGAGATGCGCAAGATTGGGACGCCTACAAGCAAGCCCAATACAACTACAGGAAGCGTATTCGCCTCAGGAAAAGAGAATGCTGGAGACGCTTCTGCACCAATATTGAAACAAACAGTGAGGCTAACAGAGTGAAAAACATTCTGTGCAGCGAACCAGTACATAATCTTGGTTTCCTGAAAAAGCCTGATGGAACTTACACCAAAACAGGTGAAGAGACCTCAGAACTGTTAATGACCACTCACTTTCCAGGGTGCCGCTTAACGGAAAGTCGCACATGGGAAGGAAAAGATGAGAATCCACCAGCTGAAACCGACTGGATCACCGCCCACAAGGTTGTCAACCCGGAGAAAGTAAGATGGGCAATCAACAGCTTCCTTCCATTCAAATCAGCGGGACTAGATGGAGTTTTTCCAGGACTGATAAGGTGGAGCGACGGAGGTCTTATTGACCACCTCGTAGCCATCTACAGAAGCTGCCTGGCACACCGCTATATTCCTATGAAATGGAGGGAAGTCAGGGTAGTCTTCATACCTAAGCCCGGCAAAGGAGACTACACTCAACCTAAATCATTCAGACCAATTAGCCTCACATCATTCCTTTTAAAGGTTTTAGAGAGACTAATAGACAAGGAGATAAGGAGCACTGCATTAGTCAGGAACCCCCTAAATCCAAACCAACACGCCTACTCTGCAGGCAAATCAACAGAGTCTGCCCTACATAAGGTGGTTTCCTACATAGAAGGCAATCTCAAACACAAAATATCTACACTAGGCACCTTCATCGACATTGAAGGAGCCTTTGACAAAACCAATTTTACCAGCATAAGCCAGGCCCTGTCCAAACATGGTGTGGATACCACTATTGCCGGGTGGATTGACAGCATGCTGAGAGACAGAGCCATACAATTTACTGTGAATGGCACCACCAGAGGCGTAGTAGCTAAAGGATGTCCCCAAGGAGGAGTCCTCTCACCGCTTCTATGGAACATAGTGGTCAACGAGCTGATTACGTGGCTCAACGACCGCAACTTCCTCACAGTAGGCTATGCAGACGACCTGACCATACTCATCAGCGGACGAGTTGAGAGTGTGATTTGTGACCAAATGAGGTCCGCACTGAAGGTCGTCGAACAGTGGTGCACTAAACACAACCTAACAGTGAACCCAGCAAAGACTGAGCTAATCATGTTCACAAACAAACGAAGTCTAGGAAATCTTAAACTCCCTAAACTTTTTAATACCAGTCTGTCCCTTAACAAGGAAGTCAAGTATCTAGGTGTGATACTAGACAGCAAACTTCTCTGGAATAGACATCTCGAAGGAAAACTAAACAAAGCCACCATCATCTTCTGCCAATGTAAAAGGCTACTCGGCAAAAGGTGGGGACTATCACCGAAAATAACGATGTGGCTATATAAAACTGTTATACGTCCCATAATCACATACGGAGCTGTTGCCTGGTGGTCCAAAACAGAGCAAAGCACCGTCATCAACAAGCTGCAGCAATTCCAAAGATTGGCATGCTCTGCTATAACCGGCTGCATGCGAACTACCCCCACAGCCGCCCTAGAAGTAGCTCTGGATCTAACACCGTTGGACCTGTTTATACAACAAGAAGCCTCCATGGCTGCTATAAGGCTTAAACACTTAGGACTGTGGTACAACCGAGAGGGTCCTCACTCCATATTGTGGAATAACTTAGTGAAACATGAGTCACTAATCGCTGCCCCATGCGACAGGATCCCCAAGCAATATATTTTCCTAAAGAAATACCAAATCCAGTTATTTGAAAGCGACCGAGATTACTCTGGCATACATGAAGTCCGAATCTATACGGACGGTTCCAAAATGGGGACTGGAACTGGAGCTGGAGTATTCTCTCAAGACCTAAATATCAAAATATCACTAGCGCTAGGCCAACACAGTTCGATATTTCAATGCGAATGTGTTGCTATAATAAACGCCGCTATTACGGCCCTGTCTAGAGGTGTGAAGGGACTAAACATCCGCATACTGACTGATAGCATGGCCGTCCTAACAGCACTGGAAGCCAGCACGATCAACTCCAGTATCGTCTTCGAATGCCACCAAGTTTTGGACCGTTTGGCATCCAACAACGGAGTAATCCTACAATGGATTAAAGGGCATAGTGGATCACACGGGAACGATGCCGCCGATGAGCTGGCTAGAATAGGATCTTCCACAACAGTGGCAGGACCCATACCCATTCTGCCACTCCCGTTCAGCCAACTACGCTCATGGGTAGGACAACGAACTCGTGCTGCACACAATACTCGTTGGGTAGATCTAACAAGCTGTAGACAGTCTAAGATTGCGATGACTGCAGTTTCGCCGCGTGTGACCCGCAGGCTGCTCAGCCTCAATCGTCCAGACCTCCGGATAGTTGTAGGTACACTTACAGGTCACCTAGCTTTAAACCGACAACTATTCATCATGAATGCGACAGACAGTCCTCTATGCAGGGGATGCCTGGAAGCAGAGGAAACAGCCGCCCACGTGATCCTGGAGTGCGTGGGGCTGGCCACACAACGGGCAGAAATCCTCACAGAGGTGAGGTCGCTCCTAGAAGCCTGTGAACGTCCCAGGAGGCTTCTGCGCTTCTGGAAGGAGCTGGGATGGCTCGATTAGCCATACCGATGCTATGAGGTTTCACGCATAACGGACCAAATTGGTCTAAATGCGGAGAAAAGTGCCCACCACCAATACCAATACCAATACCATAGTAGGATAGGATCACAAGGTGAAATCCAACATAAAATGACGAAGCTTTAGAACGGGTCAACCTACTACTACAAAACTGCAGTGCGTCTGAAGTTTAAAAACTACCTTTTGATTAGTTTATTAATACTTGACTTTACTCGAAATTAGACAACTTTTTTATCATTTTAGTGTAGCTACTCAATACCATAAGATAAAAGAAGAAAAATTACGTATAGACATCTCTACAGCTAGAACGACGCTCCTGTCTAGGTCAAAGATTTTATATTTTGTGCTAATGATGCAAACGCATATGTTCTACGACATCACAGCACGTCAAGTGCGACATGCTACTTGAGTAGCGTCCATCATCGTGCTCAATGTTTTGTCTGCTGAAATATAAACTATAGAGTTGTCTATGGACAAGTTGCATGTTAATCTGCGGTTTTTTTGACGTAAACTCTTTTGACAGTTAGTCTCTACATATTTTTTGTTTTTAATCTTTGGACAGTTGTCATCATAAACTTATTATAATGGCTGACACACTCGCGATGTCTATAAGTTATTTATATTTACTAGGCTTAGTGAGTTCGACCTCGCTCAAATTGTGTTTTTTCACAAAATTTCACGAGAATTGGATGAGAAATGGAAGGGGCTCTACCGGTTAACTTACATGGCTATCGTAATCGCTTTCATTTGACAGATGGATGTGACACATTGCTACTTCTTTTTGGCATAAATAAAAACTTACCAAAGAAAAGTAGCAATGTATTACATCCATCTGTCAAATGAAAGCGATTACGATAGCTATGTAAGTTAGCCGGTAGGGCCCCTGTAAAAATTATTGTTTCTTGTGTTTCTGTAAGGATTATGACGTGTTTATTACCATTGGAATCCCCATTACGTGTGAATGAAGAAACAAAAGGTAAACATATTTTTTTTAAATACGTATCCAAAATTTTGATTTTTTTTTTAAATGTTTATTAAAACCTTGTGATGGTAAAGACATTGTCTAAAAATAAAGAAAACTGCTTCATTTATTCTGAGTTATTCATAATCATCCATTTGTTGTTTTACGCCCAATACTTCAATACATTGTAAAAAAAGTTTTGATGAAGCTAGGCGTCATAAAAAATGCACAAAAAATATGTCGCGCAGTGTCTCGCAGCTGAGTGGGTAGATATTGGACGTGTACCTAGCAACTCAGTATCGTAGCATAGATTTAAAAGGAATTTCTTAAGAAGTAAAAAGGGTTAATAACAACATTTAATGAATACGTCATTACTGCTTACTTGACTTGTACGGCTGAGTCAGATTAACAGCATTGTGGGAACTAGGCCACCCGAGAGGGCTTTTAATTTTTTTACTTTAGCAACTTTTTTAATAACAACGCGCAAAAAGCTAATGGTTTTTTTATTAAAAATTCTGCATGGCTCAATGTAAAAATTACTCGTGGCTGCTTATTAGATGATAAAAAATATTTGAAACGTTTTAGACTACAGAAATAATTTAGGACAATCCTTAACAATAATACCTTAATAAGCTTAGTTAGGTTTTGAACATTCCATACTAAACATAAAAAATACTTGATGCCAGGTTTACTATAAGATGAAATTACTCATACTTTACTGAATATGAAAAAAAAAACAAAACACAATATTATCAGCTGAGGAAGTAAATTAACGAGTACCTTGAAATACGATACAGAATCTCCGGAATCGAAAAAAACTGACGAACCAAACAACCTTTTCTTTCCTTCTTATTCTACGTTACGTAAGACTAGGTTTAATAGAGAGGCACATCCCACGCTTTTTGCGGTCCCATTTGCTGAATAAAAACTTCAGTGCCTCTTAACTCTAAATGAAAGTTTAGAATTAAACTACATATTCATTTGCATCGTTCTGTAAATTTCCCTAACATATTATCAATCAAATCTATCAAATTCGTCATTCAAATAAACTTAGCAATTAAGTGCTTTTGATTTCGACGACTTAATTTTTACAAAGTAGGTAAACACCTACATTAAAGAGGACCTCTTGAAAACGAAAACCCTCGTCTGTACTTTCCGCCGCAATTACTTAATTTGCACACATTTACATAATTCTTCTGAGACATACTTCTGATGCTAATGAAATAATAATTATAAACAGGTTTTTTAGTTAATATTGAGTAATAAACAAACATACAAACTTTCACATTTATAATAGTAATATTATCATTGATTTGTTAGTAGCACTTCACTTAGATAAAATTGTTACAAAAAGCACTTTCACTTAGCCTTATTGATATTCAATTACTTAAAAACATTCTTCCATTAACAAAAATAGATATTAAAACCAACAAGATTCACGGAGAGAGATGTTTTGAGGCACCACCTGAAAATACACTCATCTCTATTTCAAGTAGTCTTGGAATGCTTCACACGTTTCGCACCTTCACTTAATTCAGTTACGACGTAAGGGCAAAGTTCGGCTATCTACAAGTATCTTTCACACCAAGAAAGGTATAGTGAAATGTTATCGGACATAAGGATTGTCATGAATTGTTGTAACCTTTAGAACATTGTTAGTAAGTTCCTATTAGTATTATGAATGGAATAAACAATCTCACGTTAATTACATTTTACATTTACAATTACATTTACACACGTAGAAAGTATAGTAAAAAAATATAGTCGTTAACACAAATAGTCAGCAAAGTGAATTTACAGTTTAACACAGTTTTCACAAAGTTTTGGTTAAATTATTATTTATCATTGTTGCTGTTAAGGTACGTAAGTACTATACTATTCTGTGGTTAAGGGGACAAAATAACTCGCAACACTTCGATTTTTGAAAAGGTGACGCTGCAACATTGCGCAGTGTCTTGCAACATGTCCCACAGCATTTTGCGCGTCATCTACGTGATTTGCAAGGGAAGATAATTTCAGTGTCAATACTTTAACTAACTCCAAACATTTTAAACTTGAATAAGGTATTAAAACGTGGTCTAAAGTTAGTTCACTTGTTATCTGCAATTTTAATTATGATTCTCTTTTCCCGCTACGGCATCTGTTGTCCTATTTTGTTGTGGTACAAGCAAGAGTCTCCTACCCTTACTTGTACCTGGAAAGTGACCCTCTGCTGTGCGATACTGTTAAGAATCTTACTCTGATAGGTCAGACTATGTCAGTACATGACTACTTAAACAGACAACATTCTCTTTTACTAGAAAAATGTAACTTTGGGTGTGCTGAGTTGCGTCTTATAAGACGCAAGGCACTAATTTACCATATCCCAGAACTGTTTTTTTTTTCATTTACAAGATACTATCGTCCTTGTTCCATAGTTTTTTAATTCATTCTGTTCAAGTAAAGATGACCAGCTGAATAAACCCCGATCGAACTATCGACAGCCTCTGACCTCGCTGCAACAGACAGATACTTGTTGTTTGACAAGAAATTGCTCCCGCGTGGTCTTTGTTATGAGTTAATTGCTTGCCTCACAAAAGAGTGCGTCTTACTTTATCTTAGTTTAATGAAACAAAGCGCGGGATAAGGACAAAAAATATGAAAGAAACCATCAAAATGCACTGTGAGGGAGAAACATATTTTGGCGACGTTGTTTATTATATGATTTATGTCTTGTCTCAAATAACCAAAAATAATATGATGTAGAAGTTAGTGTCATTAAATAAGTAAATTTTGTATGCTATAAAAATATAATTTACTCATTTATTAGTTTGAAAAGTGATATTATGTTATGGCTCTTGTAAACCAACTTCAGCGACCTTTTCATTGGACTCGTGTATCTATTTTAAGCCCAATTAGTTAAGCATCATCAACTTTGTAGTCTGTCTGTAATAATATTTTACACTAACTTAATCTCATTCTACTAGCAATAGTTTCAGACTTTAGCTGTAAAATGTGTAATTCAAATACCCTTTAATCTTATCAAATTAAATGTACAAAAAAAATATATAAAAATACTAAAAAAAAATCGACTCACCCGTAGCACTTCAGACGGGACCGACTGATATAAAAATAGCATCTTAATATACTGTAGGACCAAGCGTTAGTAACGTTTTTGAACATTTTTTGAAATGGCTGAAATATGATATTTCCCATATCTCCGCCATTTTGAAAATTTCAAAAAACTGAATTGACAAAAAAATCCGTATAATTAAAGAACCTGCTCACAAAATTTTACGAGAATCGGTTGAGAAATGGGACTTACCCCCTGCGATTACGTAACTCTGTTACTAACAATTCTTGTTTGAAATCAATTGAAATTAATTAAATTTGACAGTTTCAGTTGATAACAGAATGTTATAATAGTACTTTGCTAATTAATGAAACTGTCAATTTTCATTAGTGCAAGCGATCTCAATCTTTACGATTTTTTTTATTTAACTACATCATATACATTGCTCCTATTCCAAAGTAAGTAGCTAAAGCACTTGTGTTATGGAAATCAGAGACAACGGTGGCATCACAAACACTCTCGTAAAGTTCATTTTCTAAATTGACTCAACCGGGGATCGAACCCGGGACCTCAGAGATGGCGACACCTTGAAAACCGGTGTACAAAGCCACTCGACTACGGAGGTCGTTGTTTTAAAACGAGATTGTTAGCAACAGAGTTACATAATCAGTGAGCTGTAAAGGAGAACAGACGGATAGCCGGACGGACATACGGAATCACTTTTGTCCATGCTAAAACGGAGGCGCTTCGCACTCGCTCGGTCAATAATACCTTTCGAAAGAAATAGTAAAAACAAAATTCAAAAGTAATAAATAGTTTATAGTTTCTAGGTCAATGAACTCTTTTGCTGATTTCACAGAAATAAAATATTCCTCGATATATTTTATAAATATAAATTGAGTGGGAAGAAAAAAGTATCTTCAGCCCCCGCACTAAAGCAAAGTTTCATCAATGGATAAAAACCTGATCAGGGTCCCAATTCTACTAATTTACAAAAGGTGAGTCTTCATACAATCGCTTTCACGTTTTCTTTCTCTTTCACCTGACGCATGCCTCAGGGCATGCAAGAGCGCATGCCCCTATATTCTCAAAAAAACGTCAAATTTATATGGCAGAAAGATGGACGTGAAGCGCACGGTTTGGAGGCAATCAATATTGCATGCGTTCGACGCACGTTGACTTAAAAGTTGAAAGGAAAAGCCCACGATTTGGAGGCAATATAGCATGCGTTTACGCAAGTTGACTTGAAAGTTGAAGCGACTCGGTAAAGACAGACCGAAATAGTAATTGTTTAGCTTCGATTCAGTGGTTATGTTTACGTTACGCTTACGTTACTTTGTCAAGGTAACACAACATTTGCACAAAATGTTATTCCACTAATAGAGGGGTCTCCAAACTACGGCCCGCGGGCCAGCTCCGGCCCGCGAGCACCAACAATCCGGCCCGCGGAAACAGTCCGGATCGTACCAACATACTGTTATTTACTGTATGTTGGTACGATAAGCTAGCTAGGTTCTGGCCCTTGGGGCTTCGTGGAGGAGTTAGTCTGGCCCTTAGGCTAAAAAGTTTGGCGACCCATGCACTAATATTTTAAACTTGAGCTAATTACGATTCAGCTTCAGTTTATTAAAAAAAATATTCAAAGGACATTTTAGTTCAACTGCGTGTGATTAAGTAAAACATAAAAGCGTTTGGTATAAACTGTATTTCGATTACTGTGTGCCGACATTGATACGGACATCCATCAACGTCATAGCGAACGAACACTTGTTGAGTAAATCGTGTTCACACTGCTCCGACAGCGAGCGAAAACTTTATTCCATCTGATACCTATGAGCTCATTAAAAACTTTGCTCTACATCACCATTTATCAATATATGACTCGCGATGTCAAAAAAGTTGCACTTGACAGTTTACAGTTTACTTGATAGTTTATTAGGGTTGACACACCGATTTTCACCGCACGGCTTAATTTTCTAGTAGTATTATGTACAAAATAGCTTAGCTTAGAACACTGTATTCGAACTATTTATTTCATCACACGAATACATTATATTTTACATTTTAAGTTACCTTTGTCGATTATTTTCTTTGATATGGTAAACTTGTAAACATTTATTTTAAAACCCAATTGTCTTGATGTTATTTCTGAGAGAAGTTCTCAGAGCCCACTTTTGAACGGTAGATTTTATTCAGCACTTTTCACGTATTTTCAGGGCGTTGCACACGAGAGAGGCTGGGTCAAGAGATCAGTGCTGATTTCGAGGTAATGAAAAACTTTATCTGAAATCAAACCGTGATTTTAGCTCCGGATTTTGTCAAGGACCGGCCGTGGTCAAGTGGTCTCGGTCGGTGAAATAAGGAGTTGGAGTTCTAGACGGCTCTTTCGTAGAGAGTGAAAATTGCTCCTTTATTATTGTTTTTTTTGGTAAGATACAACTTACATAAAAATCTATGAAAATGTATTATTCCTTTAGGTAATATACTTAATGATAATTTGAATATTCTTAATTACAATGCCAGCTTACAAAAATGTTCTCTAATACACATACAAGTCACAAAAAAATATTTTAAACAATGAGATTAACTAATTTAAAATACATTTTAAGTAGCTAACGATTTTTATTAAAAATTAGAAAGCTAATATTTAATCATTTTCCCAGTAGCGGCATAACTTTGTAACGTTATTTTCTAACAACGAAGCATAACCACTATACACGGTGTAAATTCTACACGGCTCGAAGCAGCCGGTTCAAGCGCATAATTGGCAAACACGCCAACGTTCACTCATATATTAATGCATTCCTTTGATGTCGCACACAAAGTAAAATGTGTGGCTGGTAAAGCAAAGAGCAGATAATGCAATTACAAAATTTTACGGCTTGTCGCACTCACAAACCTTGTAAACCATTTGATAAAAGGGGTTGTAATATTTGTCTTCACTGGGTCGCCTCAACTTTCAATTAAACTTGCGTCAGACACTTGCAATATTGCCTCCAAAACGTGCGTTTTCCCTTTCAATTTTCTGCCATATAATTTGAGGTTTTTTTTGAGAATATAGGGTATACGCTATTGCTATGCAATGAGGCATGCCTCTGAAAGCGCAAGAGAAACGAGAAAACGACTGTGTCAAGAACTCAAGACACACCTTTAGGTCAGAAGGTATCATGGTTATCAATCAAATATTGAAAATAGTACAAATATGACAAATATGGAATATTATAATTTTACACTACAACACACTTGCAAATGCATAATATAGAATTCTGTAACATCTGTTATGTTATATGATGTTACAGAATTCTATATTATATGACACGCAAGGATTATAAAAGATGACCCCTTTTCATTACTAAAATAAAATCTATCGTGGTTACACCTATTTTCTATTAATCCGTGATCGTTTTCAATAGTCTCTGCGTAATTTCAAAAGAAACTCCTAACAATTATAGGTCTACAAAATCTGCTTCAAATATACACAAAAAATGAAACTCCCAAACGGTTTTATTTCACATACAATTTTATTTCTTAAATTAAACCTTAACTTGAATTCTCCTGAGGGATCTGAATGAACTCAAATACTTATAGCAAAATTAACGTTCACATTCAATTTCGTTTAATGTTACTGGACTTTCTTAGTGTTTTTACGTAATCAAATAAAAGTTTAAATAATGTAAAAACGTACGTAAATATTAAGCAGGTAACTAACTATTATGTTGTTCAAATAGTGTAACTTTTTCCCTTATTCTCACGAACTGTCAAACTAGGTGATATAACAGTAAAATCTTAAGCGAGAAAAGGGAATATGAGAAGAATTTTATAATACATAATTCATTAGAGATTACTGAATATTTACAAACGAATTCTTCAAGTGCAATTACTTCCTTGGGCACCTACTGGGAGAGTCGATTTTTTTAAATATTTTTTTAGGGATCACACGTCAGACACACATTGCAAGAATATTTAATTGCTGTTTAATCTTTTAACGTTGTACGATGTGCAGTAGAGAATTCAATACATATTTTGGTTTCATCTTAAGTTTAGGCTTACCTACTCTTAATTCACAGACTACACAGCCTATAATGTCTTTATCTTAATCTATATAACATTAGTAATTATATTAATGAATAAATATTTCATTGATTTATTTAGTTTGACCAATGACAAGTGCTTGGTCAACTAAAAACCAACTGTGACTTTACTTATTGTTAACTGTGCGTGTAAACTATGTTATCTAGTTAATGAGGCTTATTCATAGCTTACCGAAATTTAAACTGTAGTTACGTAGAGCTAACTGTTCTACTACCTACGTACCTATATGTATACTTTTTATACAAAGTTTGTATGGATTCTTCAGCTAAAACTAAAACCGAGTTTAAACGAAGTTTTGGCAGTTTATTATGCCAAGTTTACGTAGGTAACGGATCACAATACAATATCATTTTGCTAAACAGCAACCAAAGTCTAAAACAACACTAAACTGTCGTATTTATTAGTCAAGTACATATAACAAATTAGAAATGGATGAGAACTGAGAAGTTTTATTAAGATACATTATAATATTATATAATAATAATATTATATCGTCTCGGTAGCATAATAAATTGGTCAGTGCTTTAGGCCGGAATCCCAAGGGTTCGAGTCCCATCCAAGGTGCTACGAGTGAGTCGATTTTTTCTAGTATTTTTTCTAATATAAATAAATTTAATTTTTATATTTTGAGATTTTAGCATTCACAATGCTATTTTTATATAACACCAAATAATATACTAGAAAAAATACGACTCGCACCAGATCATGTTCTCGGACGGGAATCGTACACATATACATAATTTATGTAGCTCTCTCATCTTAATCAACTGTTTAAAAATATCTGGAAAGGTATTCAGTTGATGTCGAGGTAATTCCTTGTACATTGGTGAGATGGCGCTGGCTTGCAGCGTAAGAGTTGATATACTAGGAGAAATTCGACGTTCCCACTAGTGACTCGGTAGCTCAGCGGTCAGAGCATTGGACCGGATATCCAAAGGTCGCGGGTTCGATTCCCGTCCGAGAACATGATCTGGTGCGAGTCGTATTTTTTCTAGTATATTATTTGGTATTATATAAATAAATTTAAATTAAATATTTGAAAACATCACATACATTGCTCCTTTCCAAAGTAAGTAGCTAAAACACTTGTGTTATGGAAATCAGAAACAGCGTTGGTATCACAAACACCCAGACCCGAGTCAATATAGAAACGTTCGTTTTTCTAAATTGACCCAACTGGGGATCGAACCCGGGACCTCAGAGATGGCGACACCATGAAAACCGGTGTACAAAGCCACTCGACCACGGAGGTCGCCACGAATATATTATTTATCTTAATATAAAAATAGCATTGTGAATGCAAAAATAATTCATACAATATTGTTGGAAAATGTACCTACTGGTGGACAAGTTCACTTATAATTACAGCTATTACCTACGTAGTTTAATGTTAATATGTAGTCTGTATAAACTAGGATACCACGGATTTTCTATAAAGTACGTACTCTACGAGTGATTTGTATAATGATAAAGACAACACTGAGCCCTACGTATCGCATTAATTTTGGGAAACTACAGGTAAATATTTGACAAACAAGTCGATGCTGGCTTTATTTGTCAAAGACACCATTCTAAAACAAAATATTCCATGAGCTAGTTTGTTAGTTAAATTCAGTAAATATAGGTATTCTACATAAATCTTACAGAAATATACGGTGTTCTATTCTAGAATTGAGGAGCAAAACCTCATTAAGTCTTCCCTAGTGCTTAAAGATAAAATTTCAACTTTTGTCTGTAACCTACTTGCTGTACTAATAATATTCAGTGAAAATGTAAGTGTGCACAAAACATTTCGCTTTTTGAGGCCTGCTTAAAAAGAAAATAGTTTCTTTTCTCTAACTTTCACACCTTGTATTTACATAAATTTAAGTTAACACAAATTTGTTATGGCATACTCTTTGAGCAACTATTATTCTTTTTGACGTTAAAATATAACGTTACTATATAACTTTACATTATCAATACCAATAATATACTAGAAAAAATGCGACTCGCACCAGATCATGTTCTCGGACGGGAATCGAACCCGCGACCTTTGGATATCTGGTCCAATGCTCTGACCGCTGAGCTACCGAGTCACTAGTGAGAACGTCGAATTTCTTCTAGTATATCAACTCTTACGCTGCAAGCCAGCGCCATCTCACCAATGTAGAAGGATTAACCTCGACATTCAACTGAACATCTTTCCAGATATTTTTAAACAGTTGATTAAGATGAGAAAGCTATATAACTATTTGAAATTTTGAGATTTAAGCATTCACAATGCTATTTTTATATAATACTAAATAATATACTAGAAAAAATAGGACTCGCACCAGATCATGTTCTTGGACGGGAATCGAACCTGCGACCTTTGGATATCCGGTCCAATGCTCTGACCGCTACCGAGTCACTAGTGGGAACGTCGAATTTCTCCTAGTATATCAACTCTTACGCTGCAAGCCAGCGTCAAGTAAAGTTAAGAGTTGGGCTCAAATGGACAAAGTTCAGTTATTTATAACGTTAATATATGTGTTTACTAACATTATAAATAGCTGAACTTTGGAAACTATTTCCAATTATTTTTGATAACATTTCATTAGCTTACCCCAATATGATTCACCGAAGCGTAATTTACATTCTAATGAGTAATTTCCAAAGCGAAATACCGATGTACCTAATCATAAACGCGCGGCAGCGGCCTAGGCGGGGGCGGCGGCGTAGGCGGGCGGAGCAATAAAGCGTAGGCAGCAGTGATAATTTATTCAGATCTTCGCTGGAACTTCACGTACAACTAACCAGTTACAATATTGTACAGTAGTTGTTATCACTAATTGTGGAGGATTATAGCTTTTTATATTTGTTTATCTTTTTTACTGAGGTTTTAGTTTTTATACTGTCTCTTTGTCAATAGATTATTGCTCAACAGTCGTGTTGTTTCTGTTTACTGTTTGCAGTCCCTATTCCTTATCTGTATCTATATCGGTGAATATAATAACTGAAACTTTGATACTTATTCCTTGTTAGGTGAAGTAAACTATTATATTTTATTTTAGTTTATCACCCACAACTCTGTAAAATAATTGCAATTTTCATCTAGGTAAGATGTTGACCCATTTCTTAAATAATGATATGAAATTGTCTATCAATTGCTATGTCATAAAAACCGAGTATAATTAATTCTCAACACACTTGTTTTCTATCACATAATCCAGCGATGCAAAACGATAAAATAGTACAATAACATTTTATGTAAATGTTACTATTCTTAATTAATTTTCTGTTTAAATATTTAAGTGTGCTGGATTTACGATTGCAAAGGCAACCTTTCGCACAAATGGGCTTGTATCCGAGTATTCCAGGTCTCAGGGAATTTACGAGCAGTAAATAAATTTGCTAGTGTGTACGCTATCGTTTTACTGTTAATAAACTAAGTCCAATCTAATTCCTTTCCTACTTACACTACTTACATAGAGATACAACTATTGTTCTGTGAATAAAATCTCTTTATGGAAAAACTATATTTTTCTTTTTTGTCTCTCTAGCTAGCTGTTTTTGATTCCCTTAATATAAGTGAAACATGTCAATAAATATTTTGTCAATATATATAACACCGCTTCAGGATGGTAACAAAACCCATTTTCGTAACGAAAAGGAACGATTCCGAATAACAAGTGAGATTCGGCATTAGCTATTTTATTGTCCTTACTGCTGGGGCACGGGCTTTCTTACGGTTGGATAAGAAAGATGGGCCACTCACCACGCGGGTCCAGTGCGGATTAGTAGGTGTTAAAAGAAGTGATATTAGCAGCTGTTTATAATTAAGTATTATTATGACGCATCGTTAGCCTGTTAAGTTACTGTGTTATATAACATAGAGCAAATTATTACAGAGTCACTTTAACCACAGTCTAATAACCTCTTCCTATAACCATTAGAAGAATGTACCTAGATTTTTTTATTTATACAAAGCACGAGAGTTTTGGTTGTAAAGAATATTTTGAAAGCACTATTTGCGTTCTTCACATTTAATTTATACACATCGTGTTTTGGTAAAATGCGTAAGTATGTAGATTGTACATAAGGTTGAAACAAAAACTTTGTCTTTTGGTTGTGCAAAATTAACTAAAACTTACCTGAGTTTTCACCGTGGGGCGCACAGAGGACATATCTGTATCCTAACAGGAGCATCAGCCCGATGTTGTACCAAGCTGACGCCATGTTTGATCTGAAGGAAAAAACATTATTTAGGTAAAAAAAGTCACGATAATTTGGCACGTTACGGCGCGTTAATATTTTTAAGAGCTTTGAAATTTTTGGTGATAACAACTTGATAGATTATTTTTTGTTGGTTTTGTTTTCGTAGTATAGCAGAAGTAACTTAAGTACCTTGTCACAGCAACTATTACGTTTGTTCAGTAATGGAACACAATAATTTACGAAAACTAATTTTATTGAGCTTCTAGGCCAACTGTTCGATAATGATTTCAAGCAACGCAGAGTTTCATATTCAACCTCTTCACAATCAACCATCTTTTTTTTAGGAGTCCGTACCTCAAAAGGAAAAAACGGAACCCTTATAGGATCACTTTGTTGTCCGTCTGTCTGTCTGTCTGTCTGTCCGTCTGTCAAGACCCTTTATTATATTTACAGTCGTCTTTTGTTTGGAGGCGAGTCCAATGAACAATTTATCTTTTTATACGCAAGTTCGGATGTGTTTTTCTAAAGTACTTGTGGACTCGCAGAAGATTGCTCAATTTTAGTGAACTCTGTCTTATGGATCCAAATAGTTGGTGGTGTTTCAAAATTTGTAGAAAATTATTTATTAAAGTTAAAGTTAATTAATTTTGTTCCAACATTAATGTACCGCGTTACAATAAAGCCATTATTTCTTTGAACTAACTTTCTGACCGACCTAGAGGTGTTTTAATTCACATTTTATTCGATGTATATTGTACCTACTTTTGAAACTAAGTAGCTCAATCAGGAGCGCAGATTCACTCAACAGCTCTCAGGTTTCTAGGTCAAAGACGAATTCTGTAGTCATAGGAAATTTACATGCTGTAAATAAATTCGATTCTGTGTACCTACACTACCTACTCTATCGATTTATGGTATTAAATAACCTCAATTTTCCCACCACTTTCCTATCTATGTTCTGACGACATACTACGACCACTCCATGAATCTCTTTATTGAAAATCTAACTCTTTATTTGTACATTTGTCCAATAAAAAGATCAAAAATCTTTTTTTTATACTTGTCACGTGTAAGCTCGGTTCTACTAAACCTTTAATATCACATCCTTCTTCCATATTCGACGACCTCTGTGGTCGAGTGGCTTTGTACACCGGTTTTCAAGGTGTCGCCATCTCAGAGGTCCCGGGTTCGATCCCCGGTTGGGTCAATTTAGAAAACGAACTTTTCTATATTGGCTCAGGTGTTTGTAATACCACCGTTGTCTCTGATTTCCATAACACAAGTGGTTTGGCTTCTCACTTTGGAACCGGAGCAATGCATGTGATGTTGTCAAATATATAAAAAAATGTATTTACTAGTTGGCTCTGTGAGCTGTAGACCTCGCGTTTGTGACATTTTTGATCATTTTTCGAAATGTCTGAAAAATGTTATTTTTTTCGAAAAATTTTGAAAATCTTAATTGACATAAAAATTATATAGAAATAGAACCTAGTCACAAAATTTAATCGGTTGAGAAATGCGATCTGTAGAGGAGAACAGACGGACAGACATACAAAAGCATTTTTGCCCAAGCTGTAACCAAGACGCTTCGCTCGCACAGCGCGCTCGCTCTGTCAATAAAGACTCGCCTCGCCCGTCTACTAAAACTGAAAGCAGCCGTGAATCCCTGTCAGCAGCAACACAAAATTCACAAAAAAAACAGTACGTTTTGTCTGGAGAACAAACATCCCATACAAACAACGACACTTCTCTGAAGAGTGAGCAAATTGAATACACTGAAGTCAAATTACTTTTGTTCGACAAAAGTTCAATAAGAAAGTGAATCGAATAGGTATCTAAAGTTAGATACATCTAATAAACCCGTTAGGAAAACAAAGTTTGTACATTCTATCTACAGAAAATATCTTGGGTGTATCCTCACTGAACACGATTTTTTAATGAAGATTTTATAAAGGCAACCTTTAAATAATGTTATTTGATTTCGCCAAAAAAATCATAACATTAAAAGTTATGTTTATTTGAATACTAACTTTTACGAGATGTGAGTGACGTATTAATTTACAAAACAGTACATGACGTTGAGTCCGTTTAAATTGCTCGGCCACGGTATCATAGGCCTAATTTTTTAACTTCACGACCTACAGAGCTTAAATGCTATGGCCGCGCTGTCAAAACGTGGTGAACAACGCGCGCGGCCACGCAGTTCTCTCAAGCGAAGCTTAGTAGAGGTCCCATTTTTTTGCTAATCGCTGATACGATTTCGTAGAAAATGTAGATTGTATAAATAAAGCCTTAATGTTTGGACTTCATGAACTACAAAGCTGAAATGCTATGGCCGCGCGGTCGCCGCGTCCGGCGTGCGGTGGGCCTGGCACAAGGCCGCTCGTTTGGAGACCCGCCTAATCACGTAAAAACGGCTGATGGAATTTTAATGATATTAAAACATAATAGTTTTTATCCAGGTTATAGGTCCCCTACAGATTTTCTTGAATGTCAACGCGACTCCGTCAATCGCAGGCGGAAACTAATTCATAATATTCTTAATTGGGTCCAGCAAGAGATATTTGTATCCGTTTCCGTTTCCGTTTTCGTTTCCCTTTTTGTTTTTGTTTCCGTTTCTGTTCAACACCCCAGAAAACCTCAATAACGACACCCATATCAATTTTTAGGTTTATTTACCCATTTACCCCCTTGATTTTCTGAAAATTACCTAATATGTATATTGATTTATTATCCAACCATAACCCTTCATAATAAATTAAGTGATTTTACATTGAAAATGAAGGATTTTCCATACACAACTTTATCCCCCTTTAAAAAAAATTACACTTATGTCAAATAAGTTTTTTAGTGCCCCGTGGTACTGGCCCCTGAGCTAAGTCGCGGACGGACAGACAGACGGACTTGACAAAAGAAGAGAGTTCCTTGTTGACTTGACTACGGATCCATAAAAAGGCATGTTCTTTATCTAGATTGAACAACCGTTATTGCGAATGAAGTAGATAAATAAATTAATAGTGAATCGAAAATAGAATCTTCATTTTATCTAATAGTTAACTAAGTCTAGTAATCATTATAATACAATCGATACAACATTATTCTCAGTTTGAGCTGTCAAAATTTCATGGCTGTGTTGGTGAAATTTTCTATTCGGCTCTATTTACAATTTAGGTCACCCAGTTTCATTGAAAACCTCAAGTCATTCCTACTTTCATACCAGCTTTGTCATGCATGACTTGAACATTTTATTTCAACTTTGAATCTATACAATCCAAGGTAACTAAAAAGTAGGGTAAACATTAGAATTTAAGGGCACCAAAAATCACAAAAATTTGGTCTCGTGTTAAACATACAAATTCTTACCTCTACCAGCGAGAAAAGTGTATTTTCACCCTTCTTTTTCAACAATCCTTGTTTAAACTTCTTGGTATATCCATGTATTTTAATTTTTATACTTTTTAATACATGTCCATAAAGTTATCTATTTATCCTTTTCTCACATATCAATTTTACAAGTTTTATCCAAATAAGTCTTTGGTTTCATCCATGTATAAATAAGTCTATGGTTTCATCCTTGTCACTCTATTTTTTTTTCTTAATTATTTCAAGGTGGTGCTAGAAATTAAAAAATCATTGCCTCAAAATCTAAAATGTTTGCTGCGAGTTTTTACGCGCCAAACGTGAAAAGAAATTTTTCATTTCTATTCATTTCATTATGCCCAAAAAATAAACACAGTATTAGTAAAGTTTTAAAGTAATGAATGGATTTATAATTTTACTACATCATTTATAAAAAAACAAGATCACTTTTATAACAGCTAATTTTATTCAAAATCTTAATGGAATAATTTAAAGTTTATTTACTGAATGTTGGAAATCACCAGAGTGTAATGCGCAAAATAAGAAAATAAACTTCGAACAGTGGATTAATTTGTTCTTTGCGTCAGTATTTGTTGTATGGTCTGTGTTTGCGTCGTTCCACGTACCAAAATATCTAAACTGTAGTGAATTGATATTTAGGTGACATTTACATGTATGATTATGTTTACATAAAAGGTCTCAATCCACCTAAATTAACTGAACTGATTCTTAACCACAGCAGCCTCTGAAAAGGCATATTTAGACGCCACAAAATAATTAACCAAGGAGGGTCGGAACTCGGAATCAATCTCGATAAGAGGCTGTTAATATATTTCAGACGAGATAGGAGTACCTACGAGTTACTTGAAAGTTCCATCACCAAAAATATATTCTTATAAAAACAATCTGTATTTGTTGAAGGAATTAATACTATTATTTTAAAAACCCATTAGCTAAATAGCAATTTAAATTAATGAATCTTTCTGAATATTAATTTGTCACCAGTAAAGACACTGTATTTGTGTTTATTAAAAATTGTAAGATAGGTACAGACGTATTGTAAGATAAAACAGACTTGCTACTATTTCAAAATTATATAGTTGGAATTCTCTCCAACATTAAAGAGAGCTAAACCCCTCAACAAGTGTTCGATTCGGAATCCCATTAAATTGAACTCGAAGCGTATAGATTTTGCTCCCAGTTCGTTAGCAGGTTTCAGCGGGAGCTCTGCTCTGGTGACCCAGTTTTGCCCCCTGCCCCGAATACCCGGCTGCAGCGACCTACCTTTTGACTGACACGTGATTAGACCGCAACAGGCTGATACGGCTGATATCCAAAAGGATACACATGCATATACTTGAGAATAGTTAAGTCTTCACGCAAATGTCATTTGGTATTCCAAAAAAAGGAAAAAGACTACCACCCATATATACCCATTAAAGATGTATATAAAATGTTATACATTGGTAGCTTTCTTTCGAACAACTTACTAAGTGTACAAACAATACAAACCACTGTGTAACTTAGAACTTGCTTTATAAGAAATATAGAAGTAATGTAAGTTTTCCTTATTGATTTGTAGAAGTAACCTACAGTTACTAGTTTTGATGAGTTAGGCAGTGTTTCGTTGAGGTCACTCAAATATAAATTCAATTACGAACGATAAAGATGTACAGTCGGTTTCTGAATTAATAATTTGAAGTTGAGCACTACTTAAATGTTACTCAAGTAACCATAGTAACACTGATTAGTGCTTAAGCAGTGTTCAACTTCAATTTCTCACCGAGAATCACATTTCTGAGTTTCCACGCTGTTAAGGAATGCAAGAGCAAAATATTGAGTGTCAACAATCAGCTGAGTGTCATTAAACTTATTCCACATTGAAAGTTTCTAAACTCGTGAAAGTTGAGGTTTACGTTAATAATTAATTTCATTACTGTTTAACGCTTCAAAAGTGATGGTGAAAATTTTAATAACTGACACAATATGGAAGTCGGTTTAATATTTTCTGCAACAATGGTTCGGAAAACACTAAATAAATGTAACAAAGTCTGCATAGTAAAAAACTGACGAATCAAATACACTGGCCTTCAAAACTTACCCTCCTTTCACTTGGATCCACCGCCAGACTCCACCGGTGGATCAAAGGATACAAATTTTTCCTCTTTGATCCACAGGTGTTAGTACCACAGTTTTAAAATTGCAATTTCCCTTAAACAATAGAAGTTAGAGTTTTTAAATTAAAAAAAAAAAAATTTCAAGAAGCTTATCGATTGTGAAATATTCTTTTTTAAGTCCTATTTATTTCGAAAATATATCTTGTGTATTTTAAAAGTTAATTACAATTTTAAAAGTTTGGTACTAAGTTTTGAAGGCCAGTGTATATGTTTCTTTACATTTATTATCTTTTAGATTATGTAGAACCCTTCGTTTCTGATCTTCTGAGATAATATAGTAAGTAAGTGGCTATTTATGCTCCGAGGCGGACGTAATAAGAGCTTAGGGTGCAGATTAACATCTTAAACATCTATCTTCTCGGCGATTTATTAACGCAAGATTTTACATTTAAAAAGCAATTTTCTTAGAACAAACCTACACATTCTATTGAGCTGTAACGATAAGCTGTATTCAACCTAAGTAACTTGAAGGAATTAATGCCTGCACTGAAATGTACTCTACTGTATGGCTGGATAATATGTGTTCAAAACTGCAAACAGAGTTCCATGTTAAGTTAATCAAAACAACAATTTTTATACATCAAAAAATATCGTAGTGATTAATAGTCGTTACCCACGACGTATTACAGTATTAGTCTTTAATAACGTCTACACTGTGATCCCCAAAGACGCATTAAAAAAGTAACCACAGGTTATACTTAGTTGGACATAATCTGAACTTATGATCTCACCGTAGAACAAAATAAATGTTAAGCTTTATCCCTAGAGAAAGCTGATGCCAATATTGGCTTCAAAAATCTGAAAACACAGATAAATTTTAAAATCACGTCGAAGAGTCTGCGTGAACAAGCTTTTACGAAAACAAGATGCGATGAACATAATTCTTTGTTGACAACGTTTCTTACTTTTAAATTTTTTAAGTAACACAATAACACAAAGCCAGACATCGTAATAAACTTCACTTTTCCAGGGATATTTTAACTAAAACGAGATTTATAAAACATTAGTGATTGATTATCGTAGGGCCAATTTTATAGATCAGGTTTGATATCTGTTAGTCATTAGATACCTGTGCCTCGCAAACGGTCATCAATTATTAGTAAATTAGAGATTACAACGATTTTAGCCAATTTTAATTATTTAGAACCTTACTTTATACGTACACTAGACGTACTATGAGCAACAGCGTCGCTTAACCAGTTAGCAACAAAATTCGTGTGCGCGCGTATCGCCCCTGCATGAACTAACCGTAGTATGTTGTGGCGGCGCGGCGTGCAAGCGATTTTAACCGTAGACCTTGTCCAGAAAGGGCGAATTCGCCGCGATTTGACACGCGATTTTGGTTACACTGCTGTTAATATTGCACACGTTGCTGACGTCGCTGGTTCTAAGCGAACATTGTATAGCGAAACGCGTCTAATACGCGCGTAGCTCTGGACAGGGTCTTAGGAGTGGTTAAGCGACGCTGTTGCCCATGGTACCTACTGTATGGCATAGGCATCCTTTGAAGGAATGCCATAGAAAAAAACAGCCTGAACTAGAACCAGCTATAACGAAACCAAGCAAACTCCACTTTAGCCGCGAGGCTGTTGACAAACTTTGCAACTACACGAGGGGGCCGCTCCTGTGAAGCTTTCATTCTAGCTCACCGGTAAAACAAAATGGCGTACTTGCTACAATAATAAACATTTTAAGTAACGTCAGCTTTTCTGTATACAGAGGGTAATTCAAAATTCAAAATCTTTGTATTGTGTTCCTGCAATGATTCGATACTAGTCCCTAATCTATGGAAAGCAATTACCTAGACAATTAACATTTTGGATATTCGTCTCTTTCGACTAATGACTAACATATCGATGACTTTCTGACATACATCAATTCTGAATGATTAGTCTTGATTTCTTTGTTGAGTATATCATCATATTTTTAACAGGAAGAAAGTGGTGCAGGATTGATAAACTGTAGATTAAACACGATAAATTAAATGGTACCCTCACAACTTCTGCAAAAACCTGATCTTAGCAACTGGCACATTTAAATACTACAACAAATAAGATCAGGTGTTTGTTTTCAAAAGATCACCTACTCAAGAAACGCTCAAAATAATGATCATAACGTCGAAAAAGGATTGTGGTAAACCACTATGAAACCGTAGATTTAACTTGACCTTTCGTAGTAATTACACCGACTTTTAAAACTGGGGGGAAAGTTATGGAACGCTTTTTGTAAATAAAAATTTTCTTAAATAAAAATCAAATGAGATATAGTCTTTGTAAGTGGAGACACTTAAAAATATCGTATTTTCTTCATAAGTTCATTTTCTTATTAGATTGAAAACAGTTTATGAATCAAAAACTCTATACGCTGTTGACTGAGGAATTGCTCATTTTGAATAAACCAATAGGACATTCCCATTCAAATAGATTTTACTCAATCGTCGTTGTTATCTCCAGGCACACCTATTTATTGTCTGTCAGTCGATGCCTATCAACATTTTATATCAGAGTCTATTGTGTGCTGAGGCACTGAGACCGAGCGCCGGTCGACACACCGCACCCACACAGATTGGGGAATAATACGGCTCAACATAGCTGTGTTATATTTAGAAACATCAGGGATGGCAATCTCTATGTTTGCAGAATTTCACACGATTCCTTTTACTCGCCTTTTGTCACAAACGTTCAGTGAAAAGTAACGTAATATGTTGGTGGGATTGTAATAACATAGGATTATCCTTTGTTCTTTTGGAAAATAGTCCAATTACAAGATAAACTTTATGGAGTTTGATATCTTGATATCACTCTTACAAAATTTATTTCTGATGAAGTTGAATTTCTGATGATTTCGTAGTGACCAAACTTTTTAAAATGTGTAACGTAACTAGAAACTCCTATACCTAATTCATTCAATTTTCAACATAAACATCAATATCTTCGAATGTAAAAATATTCTGTTGGTATAAACGCAGCCCAGGTTTCCAAGATCCGTCAATAAGAACGCCACGTGTAGATAACTGCCGAGTTCGCCGGTCTCGTTCCAACAACCCTGCATTACCATAAAACCAATGTATATTATTCTCCTCTGAAAACTTCTTCCGCATTTTGATATTTAAAAACAACAAAAGAATTCATTCCGTTTTCAAACGCGAGAAAGTTGCCGTATTATATTGAGTTATTACTTTTAAACGCTATTCAATTCATGTTCGATATAATTTGGCACTAAAAAGCCATTAAAATACTGTCTCAAGATGAATATCCGTCTAAGGTTTTTATAACAAAATGGGAATAGTAGGGGCTTATAAAAGTAAAATGCTGATTTATCGTGTCAAAGACTCAGCTGGGAACTAAGAATATTAGTCATGGGATATTCCACAGAATTTTATTATATACGCTTTATTTTTTCAGGGCAACTATTACTTATTCAAAAGTGAATCTATTAATAAAGATAGCAGTGATTTACTAATCAACCATCCCTACCAAGTAGGTACCTATGTTCTATTCATGTTAAAAAAAAGATTTCGAAACCTCCAGGGGTTAATTTAGCCCCCAAGACAAACTTCGTAAATGCGAAAACCGAATTTCGCAAAGTAAAGATGTATTTTTTTGACATTTTAAATCAGCAATGCCAGAGCGGCCGAATTCGGCCGGACAACAATGGAATATCTATTGTGTCTTATTTTCCAGGCCTTGATGGGTTAAGATACCTACTGTTATTAAGTCTATGTTAGCACTTTTCAGTTCGACAAACTTATCTGTCCCGGTGAAGGCGTGCGTCGGTCGCAGTTGGTGAATGTACAAATGACATTTTATGTCATATCATATACATATCAAAACAATCAGTTCCAGTTTTGTCTACCAGTTTGTCTTTTATTTATCTACAACGGGTTAGTGCTTGGCCTTTATCTCACCTGATGTTAAGTGAAGATAAGGCCAAAGGTGGAAGCGCACTACACCCGGAATCCTCAGCACTGAGGAACTGCCTATCTTACCTTTAACTGCCGGAACACAAACATTTTTAAATTGCTGTTATGGCGTCAGACTTAGGTAAGATGGTGGTAGCTAGATAAGCGGACTTGATGTAAGCTCTACCACCAACCAAACCGAGTAAAATGTACCCCCCTACTGGGAATCGAACCCAGGACCACGCGTCTTACACGGGTGGGCGAACCACTAAACCACAGAGGCGGTTGTCGCACTACACACGAGACGTTGCGTAACTTCACTTCAATCAACATTGCCATTTGACGCGCAACGTTATAGCTACTGTACTGAATACAAAATACAAGACATAAGAGCCTGAATCTAACATTAGCACCGAATTAAAATAACTCTGGTGATTGTAAACACGCCCGCAAGTCGTAAAGATAATTTAAATTCATAGAGTTTGCGTAACACCCTTACAAATAGGTATAGAAACAACAAGTTACTGTTTACAGTAGCACTGCAAAACCAACGTTACTCCAACGAAATAAAAGCTATATCTAATTGAATTGGGTTTAAGGTTAACACTAACCCCAAAGAACTAACTTCGAACTAAACATTTTTAGAGTTCCTAATTTAATTACCGAGTTAGTTATTTAAATGTAGAAATTGTCTTCTTGGTAAGTGTTAATACTCGTAGTTTCATTTAACTTTTAACATTAACCTAATTCAATAGTAATGTGATGGTTATTTAGGCTGTGGTCAGTCTTTGTTCTTTAGTCTGTAAGTTTCCAAGCAACGGTTGTTATATTTTTCCTGGCTGTTCGTTCTTGTACAAAATTGCATTGCTACATTAAAATCTCTTGAAAAGGCTGTAATTCGTTTTACTTCCGCGACAAGTAAGATAAGTTAAAACATAATATATTTATTTACAAAACACGCGTCACCGGCAAGTCAAAACTTGTATTTAAAATTGACTGACCGTTGACGTGACTGAGCTGTGTGAATGAACCCTTATTGTCGTTTATGAATAATATAATATTAAATAATAATTTCCGTCTATTTAAATTTTCATTCTTACAACAAATTTTTCATATAAGCGAGTTGTTTTTAACATATACAATATTAACAATTCCGTAAGTAATAAATAAGGGATTTATAAATTGACATGGCCAGTGCACGGCAAAAGAGCTAGATGCCCTTAATGCTTATTAAAGCATTTTATGAGGGTTTTAACGTATTATAAAGTCTACTTAAATAGTTATTACGATCAAAGGCTTTATAACGTTCCATAAGAAGCAAATGAAGCGCACCAGTTTTCCAAGCGAGCAATCCGACAGTCTGATATTCTAGGGTTTTAGTAACTTACAACGTATCAAGATTAAAAAATGTAACAGAACATGATATTAACAAATAAGTAACCAATCTCAATCTTACTGACTGAAAATTAAACATATTTTTTACGAAATTAATAAACACTGACAATAACATCAGCATTTTATTATAGGTATCTTATTTAATCTTTACTGCCATTAGATATTCTTTCCCAGTCAGCAAACGGTAGGTAAGGTTGTTAAATGCCACTGTGTTGGGGAACAATGCAAATTTAAAAAACTTAAAAACATGTATTCTATTAAATGATAATAGAAATGTTATCCCAAGATATAAATGAAGAATAAGTACTTACATAATTGATGTCCAGACAAACACTTAAATATATTTACTTATTTAATATACTAACAATATTTTCAACTTATTATTGGAAACTTAATGAAGAAGTTCTTGAAATGTGTTTCACACCGATCCTACCCTCTTCTTTAAATTACTTGTTATTATTATGTTGTTTAAGTACGAAGTAATGTGTTTATAGATATTGAAAATATCTCTTATTTAAGTAAATAAAATAAGACAATTTAATAATTTCATTTTACGACGATTATATCATGCAAAAAATTCGGAATAAAATCGGAAAATTGTTAATTTGGCCTAACAGTGGTATTTTTAACCCGCGAAGTGCCGGAATGTAACATGTGACAGCGGATCCCAACAAAAATATTCTACAGCAAAACATCCAACCACGAAATCGAATCTATCAAAAAAGGGGAATATGGAGGTAAAAGTGAAACTCTTTTATGATAATTTCACCGACACGGCGCCCGTAATTTCCCGTCTGTAATTATTATTACGTTGTTAACTTACCGGTTTCCCGCGCTGAGTGGAAGTTCGCTGGGTGAAGAAGCGTACGATTGTACTGACAGCGGTCTGCAGTCTGAATGCCCCTATATCTTCGCCGTACCAGTGATGGCGACGCACCGCACCGCGCGTGCGTGAACTATGACGTCAATGGATTCGTTCACAAAGCGTACAGGTCCACAGGTGTTGGTGGTCGGTTAGGTTAATACTGCAATGACCACGCACTGGTGTAGCGTCATACCTTCTGAAAGCGCAGCGACGAACGTACGACACAAAACACTTGCAGGGCTTTTAAGTACAAGTTTATGACGCATCAACCGAAGTTACTACGCGTAAAGAATAAAGATAGATTTACTACTACCTACCGTAAGTTCAGTGGCGTCTTAGGTACTTACAGCAGGTATGGCGCGACACTCAGAACCTCCTCTCTCAAACCTGGGAGAACCCTGCTTACTACTTTTGATTTTAATCGTCTAGGGATCGGTACAAAAGCTAGTCAAGCCAAGCAAACAACTAAATCTACTTAGGCAATAGAGGTACGATATGTTATCGGAAAACCATTTAGAACGGAACTTTGTTGATGTTAAGAAGAAGAGGAAAACTATTTTATTTAAGACTAAAATTAAATATTTATGAAATAAATATTTATCTAGTGTTGCAATTTTAACATATTTTACTTTAACTTGGCAGGCACCTTATGATTTGATACTAAATAAGCAGTATTGTGTTTGTTTTCGGTCAAATACGTACCTACCACATGCTAGCTTCGGTCCAGTCCAATTGTGACAAGTTTGAACCAATTTTTAGTTAGATAAAGTATAAGCATTTTTTGGAAAAAAATGGTAATCAATTATTTTTACTTGCATAAAAATTGGTTAAAAAATATGAAGATAAATAAAATATAAGAATATTTTTTATAATATGCAGCAAAAGGATTAGAATGAACAGAAAGTATGGGATTTCATTAAAAACAATGAAGTCGTAGCTGCGTAGACCGTAGCCGTAGCAGATACAAACGTAGGACTACGAACGGTAGCAATTAACTACACATTTTGCTACGAGTCTCGTAGCGGAGTGTAATGTTGTCGGTATTACGGTTCTGTTTAAGTTTTACATTCAAAATCTTCACTACATTAATGTAGATAGGTAAGTATAGAATATTATCTATCTACATAATTAATTTTAATTAATATACTCGTACCTTAGCGAAATATGATTTAGTTTTCGACGACCTCCGTGGTCGAGTGGCTTTGTACACCGGTTTTCAAGGTGTCGCCATCTCTGAGGTCCCGGGTTCGATCCCCGGTTGGGTCAATTTAGAAAAACGAACTTTTCTATATAGGCTCTGATCTGGGTGTTTGAGATACCACCGTTGTCTCTGATTTCCATAACACAAGTGCTTTAGCTACATACTTTGGAATCGGAGCAATGTATGTGATGTTGTCAAATATTTATATCATATATCATATATTATATCATATTATATCATATATCATAGTTTAGAACGACAAATATTATGTTGTACTTGTATAATACCGTAATTTCAAAATATTGCCTTCTATAACATTAAATAGAGTAACAGGAATTCATAAAATCTATATCATTATATATTAAGTTTGTTTGGTAAATAAAATTGGATCTCATCTCAATCATAAAAAAGTAAGAAAGTCTTTCGAAATAAAACAGGTTCACCAAAAAAGAAAAACTACCCACCTCTTCTCATTTCGCATTTCTGAAACTGAAACATTACCATTTAAAAGCCCTTTTGTGACGTAAAACTAGCCTATATGAGATTAAAGGGGAACTTTACGTTCCGGACTAAACTTCTGTTCTTGGTCTCCTCCTTTAATTTAAAAAATAAAAGAAGAAATAATTACTTTTACTTAATACTAGACTTTTATGGTCAACACAGTTGACTATCTATCTATTTTTTAAACAACCTATTTAAATCTTTTTAACCGACTTCAAAAAAAGGAGGAGGTTATCAAGTCGACGGTATTTTTTTTATAATGTCGACACTTAACTGCAGTAACTGGCAAATATATGAGGTATTTAAGAAAAAACTAAAATGATTAAAAAGAGGGGTCTTTACAGTAACAGAAGCCTAGTTAGTTAGGATATTATTGTCGGTTTGTTTGTACGCGTACACAAAAACTACTGCACGAAATTGGATGTGAACGGGTGCATGATTCCAAATATTGAAGCCGAATTATGTAAAATAATCAACAATAATAATAGCAGTTGGCTATTTACTTATTATTAATCAGAAATGACGACCTCCGTGGTCGAGTGGCTTTGTACACCGGTTTTCAAGGTGTCGCCATCTCTGAGGTCCCGGGTTCGATCCCCGGTTGGGTCAATTTAGAAAAATGAACTTTTCTATATTAGCTCAGGTCTGGATGTTTGTGATACCACCGTTGTCTCTGATTTCCATAACACAAGTGCTTTACCTACTTACTTTGGAATCGGAGCAATGTATGTGATGTTGTCAAATATAAAAAAAAAAAAAAAAAAAAAAAAAAATAAAGAGCTCCGAAAAGAAGGAGTCAGTCTTAGGTAGACCGATGACATGTGCGCTGCTAGGATTTTTTTTCAGGGACGTGCATCTGAATCTACACATTATACTTAGGGTTGCCACCCGTACTTTATAATAAAGTATAATTATACGGAAAAATAATTTCATTTAACGGTTAACATTATTTTTAAAAGGATTACAGCGGTATGTAACGGTAATCGATAAAATAACGTTATTTAACCTAAAATAAAGTTATCTAACTAACGTATTATAAAATTTAATAATAACGGAAACTACAGCAAAAAAGTTGACTTCAAAATACCATTTTTAATCCCTGCTTTCACGTCTTAACTCATAGACTAAAAATTTTCGCTCTTAACTACTCAACCGTTCATCATGAAATTTTGCATGTTGTGATAGTTACTTGTTACTAAAAAAAAAGTTTATGGTTTAGACAGTTGCTGTCTGTCTGTCATGCATGTTGTCAGTTTGACTTTGACAGGTCCCTATATTAAATAAATTCGGTACCTACTTTATTCTACTCTTTGTATCTTGTTTGTTGTTTTTGTGTTGTGTTGATTGATCTTTTTTAAATTATTATTCTTTCTTGTTTTTTGATTATGAGCTTATATTTACTAAAAAATCGTTATATTTCATTAGCATCTAGTATTTCTCAAATCATGAGCAAGCGACAGTCCAGTGATATGGCGAAATTTAGAGATGTGTTGAAGTCGGCTAAAAATATTGTGTTCTTATCTGGAGCCGGTATCAGCGCAGAATCTGGTATTCCTACGTTCAGAGGCGCTGGAGGTTTATGGAGAAAATACGAAGCAGCTGCTCTTGCCACGCCTGGAGCGTTCCGTAACAGCCCTAGCTTGGTTTGGGAATTTTACCATTACAGAAGAGAAGTTGCTGCCAAGGCTCAGCCTAACCCAGTACGCAAAATTTTATTACCCAAGCCACTTTAAAGAATTAGAATACAAGTTTCAGCAACTTTAGCACTTTACTTGAGCTACCTATGAATTGAATTCCATTGTACCTATCCTTGTGGCATATGACTGGCTATAACTTTTTTTTTACTAAATGAACTAAAGTTTGGAGAGAAATAGTACATAAATAGTATATATTTTTGCTTTTTCAGGGACATATAGCCATAGCAAACTTTGAAAAGAAATATGGTTCTGAAAAAATAATAACGGTGATAACACAGAATGTTGATGGGCTACATGCCAGAGCAGGTACCAAAAACATGATAGAACTGCATGGCAACTTATACAAGACAAGGTGCACCAAGTGTAAAGAAGTGTTGGTAAACATTGACAGCCCTATTTGTGAGGTAAAAGTCATTTTTTATGTTCATGATAATAATTATCTTTTTCTCTTTAGCCTTTCCTGACTCAAAAGAGTATATTATTACGATAGTTAAAAAAACTTGTAATTATTTTACCTAAAAATAATATGAAAACTTACTTTGCAGGCCTTAGCAAACAGAGGGGCACCAGATGTTAATGTTGTTGGATCTGACATACCTGTAAAGTCTCTTCCACACTGTAAGAAACTGGGGTGTGATGGCTTACTAAGACCTCACATAGTATGGTTTGGTGAGAGCCTTGAACCTGAAGTGTTAGAAAAAGCAGGTACATATCTATATTATTTATTAGTAAGAAAATTTATTTTTTTAAATTTGTCATCAAAAACAATGTCTGAATGTTTGAAGTCTTTAGTACCTTAGCTATAAGTCCTGTGGTACAAGTGAACATGTTTTTACCTTCTCATAACCATGTACCCGTAACTTCCTTACATTAAAATACCAGGCTTTGTTCTACATTTAATCTGGATACAATTGTCTATAAAGTTACATACAAAATGTGAATTTCAGGCTCTGCCATGGAGAGGTGTGATGTGTGCCTAGTGGTTGGAACATCATCTGTAGTATACCCAGCGGCGATGTTTGCCCCCCAGGCGGCAGAAAGGGGGGCTATTGTGGCAGAGTTCAACTTAGAAACCACTCCTGCTACTCATGATTTCCATTATTACTTTGAGGGCCCTTGTGGGACTACACTACCTCTGGCTTTGAGCGACTAGTTTATATGTTGTGTACTATAATTATGTATGTAATAATTATTGTGTATATATTGTAAAAAACAGGACAATCATAAGTGGAATATTAATATTTATGACAGTGATTGTATAATTGTAAATAAATGAATTATAATATTAAATGAAACAAACGGGTGACAAATGTAGATAAAATATTTTTACAATTTTAAATCTATTTTATTTATAGTATAAAGTTAGTATTTCTGTATTAAAACCCCAAATCAAATATTTCTGTATTAAATTTTCCTAATGTTACAATTACTCTATGACCCTAATACTACCTTTGAGTTCAGTCACTTATGCATAGTATGTAGGTTTTTTTTAAATTTTTGGTTGGTTGGGAGGGTTGGGTGATGAAAGGGCAAGCAATGGGCGTGATGAGGAAATGGAGTGGAGGAAAATGGCTTGGCCACGGGTTGAGTCACACTTAGGTTGGTGATACTTAGTACTTGTTGAGGCAAGATCTTTTCACCACAAAGCGAAAAGGGACGTACTTCGGCCGAGCTAGGTGTCTGTGCTCGGGGACCGCAGTCCCAACTGTTTGATGTTGGAGTTCGTGAGGAGGCCCAGACCCGTTATACGGACCCCTGCTCACCTGGGGTCCATATAAAGGTTAAGTACTTGTAAGTTGAAGTTACCTAATTAATGGATTACTGTAAGAATAATCAGGAACAGTAATAATATACTAATAACTGTTACGTTCAGTGTAAAAGCATATTATAGCTAGCTTATTTTTGCACAAAGCCAAGTTTTTCTTCTATAGATAAGATGGGACTACTTTATCCTATCCCATGGCACGTAGCGTAGTACTAATATCTATTCTGTGCCATGGTCTAAGGGTGCGTCCACATCTGGCGAATGCGCAGCTCATTACTGCCGCTGTTTGGTGCGCTTCATTAGCGCAACTCAGGAAATGCTTATAAAGTGAGCGCGCGTCCAGTTCGCGCGGGTGAGTTGGTGCGGGACTTGAGGGGCGGGCGGGAGGAAGTAAATGCAGCGCGCGAACCGCGCATGTACGGCGCATAGAATGCGCGCGATCGGCGCGCGGGCGGCGCAGGAGCGACGGACGAGCATAAACAGCACGCGCAAGACTCGCATGCCGCTCGCAAGCTGCGCATTCGCCGCGCATTCGCCAGATGTGGACGCACCCTTAGAAAACAAGCCCTCGCATTCCGGGAGATGCACAGGTATACGTCACTATCGAGTTACGCAACTTATAGTAACAAGTAAAGAATAAAGGATTTTTTTTCTCTGTCACACTCTTATTATTATAGTGCATTTTAATTAGGTTTTGTTTCTTAGCGAACGAAACAGTTCAATTAGAAATGAAGCGTTATTTTCAATACCGATAGCGGAGATGACGTATACCCGTAAGCCTGTGTACACCCACGTCACTTCCTGTCTCGAGTACTATACCAACGCAGTATATTATTGTACCATCATATCGTGTCCTATCCTATGTATTTTTGTTGACATAAGTTCACAGCACATATATGTATAAAAGTTGCAAATTAGTCCCTTTCTCTATGAGTTGCATTATAGATAACCCACCTACAAAAAAAAATCAGGTCAGTGTCAGTGTATTCATCAGAGTTGTTAACCTCATTGTTACCCATAGAGAAAGGTAAAAATGTGTTAACCAAATAACGAAGATCAAAGTTTTGAAAAAATATACGAGTTAGAGAGATCTTTGATTATTCAATGAGTAGGTACTTGAGAAACAATGAAATTATCTCGTAATATCTATAAAATTCTATCTCGGCGACAGTCCAATGATATGTCCAAATTCAAAGAGGCTTTGATAGTGGCAAAACGAGTAGCATTTATGTCTGGTGCTGGTTTGAGTGCCGAGTCGGGTATACCTACTTACAGAGGAGCTGATGGTAGCTGGAGAAGGTACAGCTCTGCATCGCTGGACACCGCTCAAGCATTTAAGGAGAACCCAAGTTTAGTATGGGAATTTTACCACCATAGAAGAGAGGTAGCTGCTAGAGCAAAACCTAATCTGGTACTCATCCACTTATCTGCTATTTTTTTATGTACACACAACAGCACATCAGACGTTGAATAAAACGCAATGCAATAAAAGTTGCCGCGGGCGACTGTACTCACGACGGCACGTCAGGTTATACAGTTAAACTGCAAAAACAGCTTTTATTACGTAGGGCATAAAGGCGGTCTCAAGGTCAACATGTATAGCCTGAGGTGCCGTCGTGTGTACACATTGACCTATACATGTTGACCTTGAGACCGCCTTTATGCCCTACGTAATAAAAACTGTTTTCGCAGTTTAACTGTATAACCTGACGTGCCGTCGTGAGTACAGTCGCCCGCGGAAACTTTTATTGCATTGCGTTTTATTCAACGTCTGTGGTTGAATGTAGGAGTGCAGGGTCATGCAGATTGCTGCATGCCTAGACAAAGCACCACTGAGCAAGTAATCGCTACTGCAGTCCTTTGCGTAGTGCGCTTCATCAATCAAGAGAAGTAGAGCAAATACCATAGTTTTCGATATCTAGGTATAATTATGTCTCGATTAGGTACTCCAAATCCTTACTAATATTATAAATGCGAAAGTCTGTGTGTTTGTTTGTTACGCCTTCACGTCTTAACTACTGAACCGATCGATCATCATGAAATTTTGCATACACGTTGTCAGGGGTACAGAGAAGAACATAGGCTACCTTTTATCCCGAAAAATTATTGTTCCCGAGGGATAGCAAAAAACTTTCCACGCAGACGAAATCGAGGGCGGTCGCTAGTAATTGATAAAAAATAATTACCTTACAGCAATTGTGTAAAGTTTTTTATTCTATCGTTCAGGGTCACATAGCAATAGCCAACTATGAAGCTAAACACGCAAAAATTCAAAGAATAACCATAATAACTCAAAATATTGACGGTTTACATGCAAGATCAGGTACGAAAAATCTAGTGGAACTTCACGGAAGTTTGTTTAAGACTAGATGCACTAAATGTAACAAAGTCTTGGTGAACACTGACAGTCCAATATGCGAGGTAAGTAATGTTTATTTTTTTTTCTCTACCTATGCTTCAAAACTATTTTTAAGCCTGCGATTTAGAATATTTTCAGATAGCAGTGTGGGGATGCTCATTTTTGCCACACATACCCACCTTGCCTGACAAGACGGCCGAGTTACCCACTAGGTATATTAAAGTGATCACTAGAGTCCGTGCCACGAGAGATGTCCCTTGGATGATACGAGAGACGGCCCTGGTATCGTTTGTCGTTAGAAAAAAGATTTATTAAAATAGCGTATATTTTAGACAGATTACGTGAGACTTCTTACGAGGCGTGGACTTTACGCCATGGTATTATGTTACCTGTGATGTGATGATAGCTACTTTGCAGGCTCTTGCAAACAAAGGGGCACCAGGCGAAGACGTGGTAGACTCAGACATCCCAATAGACGCACTACCACACTGCAAGAAACCAAACTGTAAGGGGTTACTTAGACCCCACGTAGTTTGGTTTCGGGAATCGCTGGATACGGCTGTATTCGAAAAAGCAGGTAATAAGGTAAATGTAAATATTGTCTGTTTTAGCCTCAAAATTCGCTTTAAGGGCAACATTTAGAGAAGTCGGTGCTGTTCGAGGCATCTAGAGGTACAGCGTCTAGCTTTTGAATACCCAACAACATCATTAATTCTGCTTGCAGCAATAAATTCTCCAGAAAATAGAGCTTCTAGTAGTCAGTTGTACGTTAGGCTGACATTTTATCATCTTAATGCTGATGCGAAGTGCATCACTGCACGTGCACATATTGCAAACCCATTAATTCTGCGTTTTCCAATTGCTTGCCTTTATCGTTTATAATATTATTTTAAGACGAAGCCATGTCAAAATGCGACGTGTGTTTAGTAATCGGAACATCATCGTTAGTATACCCGGCAGCGGGTATGGCGCCCCTCGCCGCAGCAAGAGGCGCCATTGTAGCAGAGTTCAACATAGAAACTACGTCTGCTACGAGAGACTTCAGTTACTACTTCGATGGACCTTGCGCTAAATCCTTGATGCTAGCTTTGAGTGATTAACTTTTAACCAATGACGCTTCGATGGACTTTGCGCTAAATCCTTGATGCTAGCTTTGAGTGATTGAAAATTGAAATTGAAATTGAAAAATTCTTTTTTTAAATAAGCTCACATAATAAGCATTTTTAAATCGTCAATTCTTTTATCCTACCACCTATTATGACGTCTTTTAGCTGACAAGAAAAATGGGCGCAAAAAACTTATCAGCTTTATTAGAAGGAACGATATTTACAAATATGTATATCGTTTCCAGACATTACATTCATTTGATTAACCCTTAACCAATGACGCTTTGATGGACCTTGCGCTAATTCCTTGATGCTAGCTTTGAGTGATTAACCCTTAAGCAATGACGCTTCGATGGACCTTGCACTAAATCCTTGATGCTAGCTTTGAGTGATTAACCCTTAACCACTGACGCTTCGATGGACCTTGCGCTAAATCCTTGATGCTAGCTTTGAGTGATTAACCCTTAACCACTGACGCTTCGATGGACCTTGCGCTAAATCCTTGATGCTAGCTTTGAGTAATTAACCTTAAACCACTGATGCTTCGATGGACTTTGCGGCTAAGAGTGATTAAACTTGTATTTTAAAAAAATGAACTTTATTTCGTATGTTAAAGTTAATTTGAAGACACGGGAAAAAACAAGGAATGTCAGTAATTACATTTTGTGGGGAAAAAGATTTTTACGCTCAGACATTCCTTGTTAGTCTTTTCCAAAATATGAATTTAAAATTCTTGGTCTTTTCAAACATAAAATGTCCTGTCATTGACTCATCGTGTTCTTGCTACGAATGAAATGCGGCTTTGGAAAAGGTTACAAAATGCCACTAGATAGCATTATTCGTTCAATTTCGTAAAAAAAAATATGACATTCCTTGTTCTTCCTGCGTGGTCTTTATTTTAAACAATTAACCGACGCAATCATAGTCTGAAACAAAACACTCGTTCGTAACAATAAAATTCAAGAAAAGGCAGTTGAAACCAAATTATTTATTACGAAATTAAAGCTTATTTTTAATATCATTAATATCACGATTTCTTATCTTTGTGCTTATTGAAGAACTTGCCTATATGACCAATCGCTTTCCCGAACGTGAAATTAGTAATAAGTGATTTCTGAAATAGGAAACGAAAGATAACTGTTATACGAGTTACGATTTTGATTTAAAAAAAAACTTTGATAAAGTTCTAATTGAAAATCTTACTTGTACGAAAGATGGTAATGCTGACACTGTGGAAGGTCTCGAATATCTTTCGTCGACTAACAAAACGCATGCGTAATCGTTTACGTGACGTACAGCTCTTCCTGGAAATGTTAAAAATACAATATTCATGAAAAACATACTAAATAGGCTTAAACTTAGGTGCAGCTTTGCATCAGCGGAATTTTACGCAAACGCTACGACAAATTTCGCATCTTAACTTAAATAACTAAAATTTTTGATTGAAAGATTTCACTAACCATAAACTGATAAAAGCGTTTCAAATGTCTTATCGAAGTACGTTGTTTAGAGAGAAAATATTAGTGAAAATAGGCATAGCATGGTGCGGTCCACTTTAACTTCGATAGTTTATGCGTAACGCTTTTTGAAGTGCTTAATTAGTTCATCTTTGCTACTCACCAATACATTGATTAACTGCCTTCATACATAAACTCTCATAATACGCATTTCCTGCACCAGGGCCGATGCTTCTGTTTAAATATTTCATCTTTTCTTGTAATTCAGGAGACTTAATATTTGGATACGGCATCCCAAATACTAAAACACACCGACCCAAATCGTCACTGCAACAGAAAATACAAAAGATTACCATGAATAAAATATACATATGACGATCTCCGTGGTCGAGTGGTTTGTACGCCGGTTTTCAAGGTGTCGCCATGTCTGATGTCCCGGGTTCGATCCCCGGCTGGGTCAATTGAGAAAACTAACTTTTCTATATTAGCTCAGGTCTGGGTGTGATTCTCTGATTTCTATAACACAAGTGCTTTAGCTACTTACTTTGGGATCAGAGCAATGTTTGTGATGTTGTCTAATATTTATTTAATTTTTATAACATGTTTTGATGCAATTCTTACCTAAAGTTTAAGCCTTCACTCAATTTTCCACCTACAACACTTAGCAATAAAGCACCATTTTGTTCGCCTTTTTTATTTCTTACTGCAGCCGCATATTTACTCAAAACCTGGAAGTATTTATATTTAAATATAAGAAATCTATTTTCGCTCGTTGATTTAATTAAATTTTAGTGGCGCCATCTATTAATTTTACATTACATGCTTTTAAAAATGTATTTACCTGATCGACATCAGTAGCAGATTTTGGTTCGCGGAATACTGTTTTCTTCTTATCGATCGAATTTAGGTATCCTTTTGTGTTCAGGTGGTCATATAAAACTTGCTCGTAAGAATATGAGGGTAGGAAGCATACTACGCCGCCAGGGACTAGATTACAGACATTCCTTAGAATACCGCCAATTTCATTCAGCTTAAAAGATATAGGTAGCCTCAATAAATTACAAGTAAAAAAAGCTTGTATATATGTCGTAGGATATTCGAACAAATCGGATCTTTACAAAAATCCTAGTCTGATTGCAAAAAACCGGATAATTCGAATTCGAGACAGATTTTGTAATCGTCCGAGTAATATTTAGGATTTTTACAAAAATCCAGCGTAAATTTTATTGCTAATGACCATCATTTTGCGTCAAGGATTGGATTGACGGATGCTGTAATTGGCTAACGGCTATCTATAGTCCTATAATAAGAATAGAGTCATGTTCTGACCAATCAGACTAAATCGACTCTTAGATTATCCAATTAGCATTCAAGTTTCCAATTGTCCGAAATATACTGGGATTTTTACAAAGATCCTAAAAATTGCTCGGATAATTGCGAAAATTTAGTTTCAATTATCCGGTCATTTACAATCGATCTAGGATTTTTGCTAAGATCCGGTTTATACGATTACCCTACGACATATAATTGTTCAGCAAACTTAAGGTCAGTTCACAAGATGGGACGTGACGTGATGCGATGATTGAAGAGGATTGTAATTTCTCTTAATGAAATGTATACCTTTTTGTGAAGTAAATTAAGTCCAAGTTATATCGCTAATTTAAAAAATGGATTCTGGTTCGTCTGAATGTGATCCCTTATTAATCAGTCTCATTTCAATTATTATTTGTATTTATAATTTTATTTTCATAATAGGGACATAATTTAATGAGTGAATGACTTACAAGTTCCTTAGACATACGGTTTTCGTAAGTAAAACTCAAGGTGACGTTTGTAGGTCCTTTCGACAGGCAAATTGCGGCGACATTTTCCGGCGGTACCACGTGATCGCACTTCACGATGTTCACGGCGTCACTCGCCTTCGCGTCTCCAGTCAGAAGGGTCAAGAACTCTGAAATAGGCTCCATCGTACCACCAGCTACTATCACCTTAAAAAATATATTAGATTGAGAAAACCAGCATGATGCATAGAGAGCATTGTGGTCACAAAATGGACACTTGTTTCATAACTGTGTGCTATTTGTTTTTTTATGTGCAATAAAGTTATTATTATTATTAAATTATTATTAAAAAACCTGCGCGGCTCTGAAACTTTACTCAAATGTACAGGCAGAAGATTCCGATAGTTTAACCTTTCATTAGTACTCTATATGTCAGTTTTTCTCCGCGATTGAGTTAACATTCGTCATAATTATATACTCACCGACCGGCATTGTTTAACGACTTCAAGAAAATGTTCTGCAGGGTTCAGAAGCAGATACTTTAGCAGCCCATCGGCCCCACGTTGTGCTAACACTCTGCCGTGTTCGCTGCGCTCGCACAGCATTTGCAGGAAGTCTAATATTGCATATAAACCAGTCCCTGGTGAAGTTTCTGCGTGCATCTGTTGAATATTTTGTAAATAAAATGGAAACCGGTATTCTCACCCATAGAAACAATATCAGGTTATGCAAAACTTGATTGATTGTTAAGTGTAGTTAAGTTCAAAGTAGATTAAGGAATTAATAATGTTAATTTCTACAGCCAATAGGTATTGATTATACTGCACATTAAACTTAATTTTGAGGGTATGTAGAAAAAAGCAGCTCGATGGCGCAGTGGTTTAGCGCCTGACCCGGCGATCGCGGAGGTTAAGCAACTTTCGCAAAAGTCGGTCATGGGATGGGTGACCAGTTCCTCGAGAACAGAGTTCCTCTGTGCTTCGGAAGGCACGTTAAGCCGTTGGTCCCGGCTGCATTTGCAGTTGTTAACATCCACCAATCCGCATTGGGCCCGCGTTATGGCCCATTCTCCTTATCCATCCATAAGGACTGTGCCCCAGCAGTGGGGACATAAAAAATTGCTGATGGTAAAAAAGAAGCTTCATTTATATACCTACCTCAATATTCTGCTTTGTATCCTTAGGCACTTCTTCCTGCTCAACCTTTGTTTGTGTTTCTGTTTTTTTTCCAGAGATATTTTTCAAAAACATTTCTAATGAGCTCTTTTTATCTTTCGTACTTTTCTCTACTTCTTCTTTTAGCTTCTCTGGAGTATACCTCATAGCAAATCCGTGTAGTTTAGGAGCCAGCTTTGTGGTTTTACAAAACTCTATAGTTTTTCTCAGGTTCAAATGGTCTATGTCTGCTTTTATAACAAAGTCTTCTAAAGTAAATATATTTGGATCATCAGTCTTTTTACTATCACTTGTTTTATTTAACATACCTACAATTTAGATTTTAAAAAGACAATTATTACTTATACCTGCACATTTGTTAAAAGTTCAACTGATTGAAAATAAAAAAAAACAAAAAAATATTCTCTTGAAAGGAAGTGCAACTTATTGATGATACGACGACCTCCGTGGTCGAGTGGCTTTGTACACTGGTTTTAAAGGTATCGCCATCTCTGAGGTCCCGGGCTCGATCCCCGGTTGGATTGTTTCAATTTAGAAAACGAACTTTTCTATATTGGCTCAGGTCTGGGTGTTTATGATACCACCATTGTCTCTGATTTCCATAACACAAGTGCTTTAACTACTTACTTTGGAATCGGAGCAATGTATGTGATGTCGTCTAATACTTATTTTACTTATTTTTATAAACTTACCAACTAGTTTACCAACAATGAATTGAAGCTGGTTCAAAGCCAGTAGGTTCTTACTAGACAACCTCGACCTGTATTTGTCAATGTACAGTTTCAAAAACATCTTGACAGATTCGCAGTACCTTGCAGGCACGGGCGCGCAGTGGGCGTTCTCTAGAGCCGCGGTTAGTCCGTGAGCCTCATCTAGTATGAGGACATTGCCTTTCAACTTGAGTGACATACCGGAACGCGCGCCTTCACTTACTATACCAGCGTGACTTACTAAAACAACCTAAAAAATAAAAAAAAATGTTTTCTTTGACATAAGATACATATAAAAGTGCACTTGTACAATTCTTCTGAACATTTCTTTTCTGTTTGAAATTGTGTGTTTGTGCACACAGTTAATAAATAAATTTAAATTAGTAATTAGTATCTTCATTTCACTTATTGACCATATTTAATAGTATAACATAGAATGTTACATTTGGAATGTCATAGCGTTACATTATTGAAATAAATCTTAAATACTAGGTTTAAGTCAACTCTAAAAGGACTCATGATCACTCTTGATGTATCCTCAAAAATCATTTTATTTTACCTCAGCATCATCCAATGCTGCCCTACTTGCATAATAGGGACATGCTTTAATTTCCCTTCCGTTTTTAACCAAATCCTCCATATCCATTACATCACACAATATCCTTTCCTTCAGTTTATTTATATTTGTCTGATTGTAGTAAGGGCAAGCTGTGCAAGACTTTGTTTTGGTCTTTTTCAGGACTTTCCCGTCTTCTGCCACAGATGTTGATTTAGATTTCGATTTCTGCATGTCAAGGCATCTAAGTAATAACATTGACTGTTATAAATTATTCATATGAACCAAAACAGGCAGTTTACACCCCCTAACCAAAGTAACATCTGCAAATCCTCAGATTTGAAACATGTATGGGATTGACATAAATAAGGTGTCGTTGACAATGAATTTTAAAATTTCAAATCCATACATGTTTAAGAGCAAATTAATGTTACTTTAGCTTGCCACGCGAAGGGGCGACTGGCGTTGCAACTAACGAATACGTAATGCATGGCGTGTGATGTCAGTTAACTACAATACAGTTTACTCTTTGGCAGTGTGTTTCGATGAACAGCCGTTGGCCCCGTTCGCCAGACAGTAACTCTAGAGTTCAGACCAACAAGAAAATAAGAACAAAATAAGAACTTAGAACCAAGAATGCTAATAAGTATTAAGATTCAAAAGTATGTATAAAACAATTATGACTAAAGTACTTCTTATGAACCAAAGCTATGCAAATCAGTAAGCATTCCAACCTTTCATTAATGAGATTTACATTTTTCAGCTTTGAAACATTAGGATTAATGCAATAGTGTTGTCTTGAAGCCAAAGTTACTAATCTTGTATCATCCTTGAAAATTGTTCTCTTAATTTCACCAACAAACTGCGACAGCTGGCTATGAGTCCTACTACTGATGTAAATCTGAAAGCAAACAATGCTGATTGGTTTTCAATTATATTTTTACTAATTTTATATCAACTTAAACAAACTATTAATTAGTATATTTGTATCTTTCAGGAGCATATTAGGTCAACCAAAATGTCAAATTTTTCTAACTGATTTTGAGCCTTATGTCACAGTTAAGGTCAAACTCTATTGAGGATTATAGTGGTAACCTATGGTGGTGTTGTATCTACCTTAGTGATGGCATCATCGTCATGATCTTTAGGAATATCTTCATCATCAGACTCATTTTCTTCTCTCTCATCACATTCCTCAAGAATGAGATCTCCATCTTCCTTAACCACACAATCATCATCAATTTGTTTATTGTCATCCACTACTGTTTTGTTTCTATCTACTTTTTGGAAAAATATGTCTTTCGATTTTATTATTGAATTCATTTTCTGTTTCTCAACCCTTACTTTCATCTCATTAAATTTTTCATTGTAAATTTTTATTTTATCCAATTTTAACTGTAAAGAAGCTATAGCTTGATTTTTCTGTATCCTTTCATATTCTACTAAAAGCCAGTCCTCATTATCTGAAATGAAATTTAACTTTTCATTCATTCATTATAATGAATAACACCAACCATATTAATTTTTATTTTTCTTATATCCTGTGTACCTAACCAATAGCATACAATAAAAACCTAAACAATACTTGAATTGTTTCTTTTGATTCAACAATAAAAGGAAAAACTAACTATGAAGTGTAAGTCCCTATTGACTTAAGATATTTATTTATACCCTTAAAAACATACTTTTAATTTATTTTGGCAATATTTAACAAATCTTTGTCGCTGCTTAATAAGTCAAATCCCGGAGAAATAACAAACTATGAGAAATAAAGTATTTTCGTGTATTTACTTTATTGTCCTCATAAAGAAAAGTAACCTATAGATATCTGCTTAAAAATTGCTGACAATCACAATAACTCAGCTTTATGTCCTAAAATCGTTTAGTACTATTATTTATTATGTGCTAAAACTTTTAAATACTTACTGGTATTTGATGATAGCTCTTCGTTCATTTTCTCAATTTCATTTTCCAGAGTGCATATAACTTTTTTATTATAGTTCTTCAACCACAGCAATGCGGAGCAGCAGATACTCAGAGATTTACCCTGCAAAAACAATAATGAAGCCTCAGAAGATACAATGTGATTAATTTAACAATGTACATCAGGAAGTAACTAACTTCAGAGTGCTTGCGGTTTAAAACTACGTATTTTAACCTGTAATTTATTTTTGCTTGCTTGTCTTCTTGCCATCCATTCTATTGTCATGATAATTTAATCGTAAAGTACCAACAACCCCAGCAATAAAATAAAATGTTTGTGACCACCAAGAATTTTAAATTCAGTATCATAGAATGAATCTAGAGTTCCTGGTAAACAAAAATACTTAACCTCAAAAATATTTTTAGTACATTACACATTTTAATGCAAAGAATAATATGAGAATATCATTGTTTCTTACAAATGTTGTCCAAGTATGATAAATGGCGTTAATATACCTACTGCAACATACGATATTAAATTTGTGGAACAGTAATGAAAAATGCAAATGAAAAGTTTTGTTTACAAACATTAGGTATTTCAGCTAGATTTGAAAATTAAAAATATGCGATTGGTTGATTGTTATTTGAAGATGTTACCTACGTTTTATTGAAATAGGTTTTTATCAACTTACGGTTCCTGTGGGGCTTTCGAAAATACCAGATTTATTACTCTCAAGAGTTAAGTAAAGTTCCTTCATAAATTTCTCTTGGATGGCGTAGGGTTGATAAGGAAAATAAAAATCACAGTTCTTATTCCTGTTTTCCATATTTCCCTATAGTAAGTATTTATAGTAGTAATATTAAAAAACTATTTGGAAAATAATGATGATGACTCTAACAAAAAAAGTTAAGTTTACTTATGTTATGTTGATGTTGAAGCTAGTGGTGGAATAAAATAACGGCTGTTATGCAATAACGAGTAACAGTGTTGTGTTATTCGATCATAACTGTTATTATAAACTGTTGTCTGTTATCCTATTATATTGTAGCTTAGAGCATGCTCTAAGATATTGTAGTATTGCAACTCGATAATGAACGAACTACAGACTACAGACGTTTTACTTTTAATGTCACATATCAAAATAGTTCCAAATAGGAGCGGTTGTAGTTCTTATTTTCGTCATTTTAAATTTTTACATTTACAGTTTATTTATATGTTCACGAAAAATGATTATGTTTTTAATAAGTACACCACAAACAATTAACTACTTACTTAAATTAAAAGAAGAATGAAATCATTGTTAATAAACTGTTTTTAATTTATGTAGGCACACTCAACACAACAAATTTTACCGGTATTTAGTTAACCCGATATTTTAGTTTAACTAAATAAGAGATAAGCAATTTCGCGCCATGCGATTGCAGTGGTTATAAATCTATCACTAATAACTAATAACTGACAAAAACTCAACAACAAGTTGGTAATAGACAACAGGTAATTTGAATAATAACAGGAAAACAGTGTATGCAAAATAATGCTTTAATTCATTCTTAAAAAGATTAAAATAAAGAAGGACGCATAACTATGCGTGGTGGGATAGAGCGCTATTTCTTACTGACTCACATTCTCCTGCGGTCACGCACTCGTTTTCGCTTGCTTTGTGGCGGTAGGTAAATGTGGCAACAGCGCGCGCGAGCGAATAATGAATGGATAACGTTTTATAATGATAACAGGATAGTCGGTTTTTCAATAATGTGTTATTCATTGCGTCGCAATAATGCATTACATTATCTGTTATTGTAATAATTTAGTATACTCATCAGTGATTGTAATACGTACGACCACCACTAGTTGAAGCACACTGACACTAATATACACAGTGTAAATTCACAGTAATTGTGTTCTGTGGTCTGTGGGATAAAAAAGCACTCTGTGGTGTGGGTGAAGTGAGTGGTGTCAATGGTGAATAAAATTGTATGATTTATTTTGTTTCGTTTTACTTACATAAATCATAAATAAAACATGGCACATAAGTAAGTAACAACTTATCAATTAGTACGTTTAATGGTGATTCTGATTTCTATAAAGTTTATTTTTTCAGTGTCAAGATTTTGCCTGGTGCAACGGTTTGTGAGGATTGCACTTTAGAAGGTGATATCACTATAGGCGGAGGAACTGTTATTCACCCTCGGGTTACCATAATAGCAGAGGGAGGCCCCATAATAATCGCAGAGTATTGCATTATAGAGGAATATTCTACCATTATACATAAGTATGTTACATATTAATATTGATTTAACATTTATCATAAAATATTTCGTTATTAGTTATATAAATGAGATTTTCTAAAGAAATGACACAATATTATTGAATTTCAGAAAAAGTGACAAACAAGAAACACCTGCAAAACCACTGTTTATTGGTGCACATAATGTGTTTGAAGTAGGATGTCGATTAGAATCACCTTGTGGCCACATAGGAGAAAGCAATGTCTTTGAATGCAGATCCTTTGTTGGTGTTGATGTGAAAGTTGGAAGTGGCTGTGTTATAGGTAATTAATAATGTAATCTAATAGGTACCTAATTCCCCACTGGCCAAGATAAAAAAAGAAAAATAAACCAATTACAACTTTTTTATTTTCTTTTTAGGTGCTGCCTGTCATTTAAAAGCTCCGCAAACGTTAGTTGATAACACTGTAATATGGGGTTCAGAACAACATATCAGGGAAGCTTTAGAAAAACAACCATCACAACTACTTCAGCTTGACTTTTTGAGCAAAGTAATGCCTAATTATCACAGACTACGAAAACCTAATGTCCATAAGAGGCCTCCTGCTTCAAGGCAGTCACAAGAATCTTTGCCAAAGCCTTAATCAGAACGGAACTAAAGTTATAAAAGTATATTATAGCATGATCTTGGCTTGTATATTTAAATGTGATTTTAAAATACATTCTATCAATAATTAATAATATTGCACAGTAAAGTTTATACCTAATTTATAGTAGAAATTGTATACAGGGTTAATTGTATAATACTAACAACCTCGCAGAAGTAGATAACTAACATCATAAATGTTAGTAATCTACATTGTAGATGTTAGTAATCTACTCCTGCGAGGTTGTTGGTGTTTTACAAATAGCCCTGTATACTTACTTATAAGTGTCCACAACATGGAGGTTATGCATTTAAATATTATTGTTTTATTTGAATTATAAAATAATAATATATAAGTTGTGTACTCATATATTTTAATTTAAAAATAAACTTAAGAATTTATTTAACATTTTGTGTTGTTTAATTTATTGATTTTGATATAATTTGACTCCATTAAAAATAGCTAATTTTATAATGATTAAAATTAAAATAAAGCCGATAAACTTACAGTGTACCTTTTTTTATTATTTTTTTATGCCGAAGAAAACGCATTTACGCGCTTCCCCTCCCGCAGGTGAGCAAGAGGGGTATGTGGGGCTCACCAGGAGGGGACCGCAACATTCAACGTTGCGGCTCCCTCCACGACTGCCTCCCGTGATCCCAAAGCTTACAAGGTACCTACCTATCCACACCTTCCGAATCAGGATGTCCGACAGCACGTCTTAAGAGTTTAATTCAATATTGCCGAAAATTTTAAAAATTATAAATTGGATCGGTGTGGTGGGAGAGCCCTTGTACGATTCAAACCAGCCGTCGTCGCGAGTCGGGCCGGGCCGCGCTGGAGCGCATTTTACACAATTTGTCTGCTGAAGGAAATTTAGGGTTCTATACAGGTAGGTAGTTAAGTCCTATATGTATTTTGTTGGAATTTACACAGCTAAGAACACGACCGGCTCCGTTCGCAGACCGCACGCGTCGGCATGCGTTCGCATCCATCCGCACGCATTGGCATCCGTCCGCATACGTCAGCAGTATGTACATATAATGTTAGTCTATGAACAGTACTATTAATTAATATCTTAATGCTCTAAGAATTAATACTATCAATATCAGTATCAGTAATTATCTATACTTGTTGGTAATATCAGTAAGTGTCAGTAATTATCTATACGTTTATAATCTGCGCCCAATTAGAATGGGATGGGACATTGTCAAATTAAATAAAAAATGGCAGTTCATCTTAGAGCATTTCAAATAGCGTTAGCAGAAAAAACTGAATTTATTTAAATAAAAATAAATTAAAAGAAAATAATAATATTTATATCTCGCATTTAAAATAAAACTAGCAGAAAACTACGCGCACAGTTCTACACAACTAGCATTATGCTAGCATCTACGCGAGTTTGTCGATTGCCGACACTACGGCGGCTAGCCGATGGACCGTACGCATCTCAGTTCCAAAAGGTACCTAGCATCCCATTCTCATCGCGCGCCTTAGAGCATCTAAGTCGCGTGCGGATTATACGTGCTTGACAAGCCATGCTTGATTGTCTAGGCACAAGGCACAGACGTGAGTTATATAAACAAAAAGCAAGTCACAACACCGCACCTCACTAGTTCCCAAGTTCCCAACAGAAAAAAAAGAAATTAAAAAAGAAAATTAGAAAACAAGATGTCGTTTTTGACGAAGACCCGTCGATTCCTTTGATTTCGATAAATTTGTGTCTTTTGTTACGCCTGCATTTATTATTCCATCATAAATAGTTTTGAGTGTTTGTTTTTGTGTTTCCAAGCAAAATTCAGAGCATTCCGTTGCTACTATTTTGTACGACACCACTGGCGAGGAGACTGATTTTTACGTTATTGTCATTTTATAGTCATTGGAATTATATCAAGCTTTGGAAAATAAATTCTAGTAATAGGTATTCCTTTTCTAAATTACTACCGTTTTGCATACAATTCAGTGAGGGCCAGTAGGTACTCAGTACCTATGTTCTAAATTAGTTTATTTGGACGCCATGTTGGCAATGTTGTTATTTACCCGTTGATTTCATACAGGGTTTCTTGTGATATGGGTATATTGTATTGTGCATCGTCTACATCAGTGTGAGCATGTTGGAAGATGTGCCTGTCCACGGAAGTCGCTGTGATCAAAAAGTCGCCAAAGCACCCATGCATCAGAGAAATTTCAGTTTGGACTTTAGGTAAGTTCGTTTGTTTCTTTCTAAGGCTTCACCACAAGATTTTATAATAATAATAATAGCCTTTAAAATAATTTTCTGTGCTTAAGCAAATGACTCTTCGGAGTCAAAATAAGTGCAGATCATAGATACTTAGCACTGTGACCTAATGAATCATATTTTAGTCTTGTAGAAGTATGGGTATTGCAGAATTGCTCTGGTTTTCTAGTAAATCTAGATGTATACAGTAACTGTACTGTATACTGAGTGTACTGACACTACTATACAAATTAGATACCTACCTGACTTCTTATAAAGATTATGAGATTCTATAGGCTGTCTACGATTTCGTCTGGGTGAACAGTTATTTTTCTAATCCCTTAGGAAATATTAATATTGTCCAAACCGCCCCGAACCTGACTCTCCGACCAACATTTTTAAGCACTATAGTACTTATTTCCTTGTTGAAAAGGTAAATTAACAGTGGTTGAAAGTTAGTATTTTAGAATCTAAAACTACTTAGTTAGGTAAGATTAAATTACAAATCCAATTCCCTGAATGAAAACAAATTAATATCTTCCTTTTTCATTAATTTTGTTTTAAGTCACATTAATAATTGAGTATAATAAAACACTTGCGTTGATTTAAAGGAGGTGTTGTGTTTAAAATGGCGATTACAATTTATTAATTAGTTATTAATATTGTGAAAAATGTGAAGATGTGGTGTATTGCATGCAACTATTGCAATTGCAAGAGAATGTTGTGCAGGAAACATTATTATTTAACTGAGTTTGTTTATTACTGTTCTGAAATGATTATTAATTGTGGCCATTAGAAGGGTGACTAGGGAATGCAATCCCGAATCGAGATTGCCTTTCAGGATCCCTCGAGATTATAATTTCCAGTCCCGCGGGATCCCTAGGGATCGGGATCCCAAATATATGTGTTTTTTTGTTTATAAGAGCTGAAGAGCAATGAGTGTTTTTCCAATCATTAATCATTCAATGTCGTAGAGTTAGTAGTAGTTTTTATTAATTTAGGTAGATAAAATAAAGCAAATGTTATTCCAAGCTATTTTGAAGTTATAAGTACTCACTCACTAAAAGTATAGACATACACAATTAAACATACAAAACATTTAAAAAAATCGTCGATTGAAAAGGCTTCGTAGGAAGCTGAGCATGTCGATTGTTTTATTTTGTCTGTTAAGCGGCATCTTTTTTCTGATGCTAGATATCCAGCATGATGAAAGTGCCCTTTCGCACTCCACGCTGGTATGGACCACTGAAATAAACAATTGTAGGCGAATTTTAAATATAGGCCTCTATTTTACCCTAATTCGTATATTCATCTCTTTTTTAATTCAGATAATCCCGATAATCTCGTCCGATTTTTCAGTTTGGGATGTCGTAAAATGCCTCGAGATCTCGGCATTGCATTCCCTACACGTGACAAACTCACAGATAGACCAACAACAGGTAGACGATGAAGTAATTAAGGGTTCCGTTTTTTATTTTGTGACGAAACCCTAAAAATACAAGGAAAAATTAAATTGACCACTGATGACGGATGGTGAGGTGAAACCGCGGGATCGGCATTGATTATGCATTACTTTGGAAATGCTTATGGGTTTAAAGTAAACACAGATGGAATGTAGGACAAGTCTTGGACGGGCGTTTCTTACGGCCGCCAGGTGAACGGACGAGGCGAAAGTAAAAGTGGATGACGGCGTCTTGCCGCTAATTCCGAGCCATTTCCTGACGGGTTAACTCGCCAGAGCCAAGTTGCACTCGTTCATGTTAGCTTTTTCTAATAATTACTCAGTTACAGTTACTATCGCTCCATCCTGGAATAATGCTCTCACGCACGGCACAGCTACAGATTGGAAAGCTGTCAGAGAAACCTTTCCACAACATAAACAATGACAATGTATGGCTTGTGAAGTTGTGTGAGTCTTGTGACTATGTTAGTAGCTCTGTTCGAAATGTTGTCATCATTAATTGTTCTGTCACTGCAGGTTTCAATATTATACCCCCACACAATCTTAAAAGTTCTTGAAACTAGGCGCGATTGGCTCTCAGAGTTACTTGTAACCGAATATCCGCATATTATTGACCTTACATAATACGTATCCATTACTAATTACCTACTATCATCATTAAGTTCGCAAGCCTCTCACCCCCAGCTTGTACTCCCACTTCCAGCACTCATGACATAGATCTCGCAGAGGTTCTTGTACCATGCCTAGGACCTAGGTTAAGGAACCCTGCTCTAGATAGAACCTAGACTTGTTTTCATATTTCAGTGACTTATTGAGGAAGTTCACCAAATTGTAAATCGAGTCTGGGTAATTTCTTTCGTGTGTTGACCTGTGGAGGTAAATCACCTTAATAAGCTGACTGAAATTATGCTAACCTAGGTACCAAATTATTAATATAATATATCGTACTTAGATTCGTTGATTTTTTTTTATTCTGTTATTTCCTTCCTGCCTTTTAATTATTGGAATACCTAGGTTATCTACCAATATCGATCTGATCTCATGAAGTTGCTGAAAGCTCTTTTGTTATAAATACTGCAATTTTGTTAATATGTTCGTAACATTTTATTGTTGGATACAGAAACAGGAATAATTTTACTAGGTCATCCACAATCGCTGCCTTTCTTCCTCAATGCCTAAATAAATTTAATACTTTTGTTTAATGTTTTCCCAGCATTAACGCTCATTGCATAGTCACGTCGTAAGCGAAGTTATTTATCATTGTAGAGTGGCTTGCACTTAGCAAACCTTTTCTGAATATTTGCCGATTCTAAGGCTTTAGGGTGATTGTTTCGTTTTCGCCGTATATTTGGTTTAGCAATTGATCAATTGAAAAACAATCGATTCTAAATTGAGAGTGACCTTCAACACTGCCGGCACTCGGTGGAGCGACCAAGGCGAAGCATTCAGGATTTGTGTGCCATAATCGTTAGAATTGCTCGTGTCACGTCACGTCACGAGACGCTTAACTAAGCAAGGCTATCATTTTTTTTTAAACAAATTGAGATGCTTCTTGTCTACAAATTTCAACCGACCTTTGGTGAAAATTGATTGTGGATGTCAATTTCAATAACTTCCGAGACTAACACACCTTGTTTTTGGTATTTTGTCATTGTCAATCGAATTTGTCATATTCTTTGTCCTGCCTGATGTAGTGTCCTCTAAAGATGAGTCATAATATGGCATCTATATTAATGCTACTGTGTAGGGGGAGCCGGGTACTTCATCAATTAGTCCAATAATAATGTTAACCGTACCAAATGGGAATTAACAAAGGAATTTATGGAACGCGACACACCAGGCGCGCCACCGCTGGCAACAATTTGCAATTTTACTGATTCAGTTTCTCAAACCGAGTACTAAACCTGTGACATCACTTCACACTGGATTATATTAGAATCAATTGAATTGTATATCTTATAATACTCTAATGAATTGTATTTGTGACGCTAACATTCTACTGCTGTCTGCTTTAAATTACCTTTTACAAAAGTTGATTGCCTCCTATTTTTTTTCTCATATATATTTTACACATAAATCATTTTATACTCATTACACTTATTATGTATTGACCATTCAAGCCTGCTCTGTCCTTGATTTTGATTCCATCCATTGCCTTGTGGCATTAGTTTCATTCATTAAACTCTAAACGGCATTATCAAACTTTTCATACAGAAATGTTATATTTTTTACTCAACGAACTTTGATTGAAGATAGAAATAGTCAACTAAGTATTCTTAACTAGCTATAATAGGTCTATACTTAGTAGTTCACTTGAAAGTAGATACAAACGAAGGAGATTCCACGGTCCGCTCGCGTCCTCGCCTGATAAACCGGTGCGCGTGCACTCGCCGTGCCGTGCCACTCACTGCCAGCTGTTGATTTCATCATTATTTGGGTATATAGGTATAACGAGTTCGGACTGCGATGCAAACATTTGAAAATGATTTTGACACTGTCAACAACATTTGAAGTTGTAATTAAGTATGTGGTTATGATGACAATATCCTTTTTCTCTCTTGCTTGACTCAGTTTTATTACTGTCATATTTCTGGCGTCACATTCAGATTTGATTTTAAATATTACACAGTAATACACAGCTTGTAATGAAAACACTCATATTATAATTAGTTATAGTAAGAAGTCTGGGAGGGTTCAAAGTCGCTAATTAATTTGTACTAAGAATTAACACTGCTATTTTATTTTTATATTATTTTACAATGCACTAAAGTTGGCTTTGACTGTGATACCTACCTACTAGCTTCTATTTTTGTTCATAATAATGATAGATGATAGTACACTACCTACTTACATTTGGTTAACTTACACTTCACATTCTTGCCGTTAATTTTGTGCCGCAATATTAACCATTTTTAACCGAATTAAAAAAAGGAGGTTCTCAATGCGACAATTTTATTTTTACTTTTTTTGTATGTATGTTACTCGATATCTCCTCGAATTGTGAACTGGTTTTCAAAATTCTTTTTTCATTCGAAAGGGTATACGCTCGAGATGGTCCCATATTTTTTTTATAATCGGTTCAGTAGTTTTGAAGTAATCTTGAAAATACTATGATTTTCTATGAACTACCTCGACGACTTTACTATGATTTTGTATGAACTAGCTTGACGACTTCTTTGTTTTTTTATGAACCGATTTAAATTATTATTTAGTAGATTTTCTAGTTTTCTATGTGAGAAGTACAAACAAAATTGGTTATTTTTAATGGTCTAAAAAGCTTCCATCGGGCCAGTTAATCAAAAGTTTCTTGGATCCATAAAAAAGTCGTTCCATAAGTAAATGCTATCAGTTGATGACATCAATATCATAAATGAAGTCCTTATACCAAAGTAGGGTCACATTTCCGTAAAATTAAGATATTAAATAACTCTTTTGACACGACTCATTCATGCCTTAAAACTTCTGACAAAACGATAATGATAAACAACGATGACTAATGTTGTTGTTAGCAGTTACTATAAATATTTATGAATATTTTTTTCCTTTGACCGAAGTACCTATTCGTGTTTGCTCTAATTAAGGCACAAAACGTAATAAGGTACAGTTTATTACAAATCCTAAGGACCGAAGACCCTTTTGAGTGTTAAATTCCGAATTTTATAGTAAGTTTGTAGTTCATTCATTATCTAGTTTGTAATAATGGCGCGTTAACAAAGTGGTTAGTACAGAATAAAGAAAGTGAGCTCTTATAATTTATCTCACGGGACACATAACGGGCCTCTATTATTATTGTGACGGCTGGGACCTCATGAGATTCAACCATAATGCCTTCCCACGGATTTGTATCGAGGTCGTTTTCGCGCCCACCAAGCAAATAAAGGTCACGTTTTAGTCATAGAGACTAGTAAGTAGTTACCGTGAATTGAAAGGTTTTAAAAACACCTGTATCAGATTATTTATTCTTCAAAATTGGCATTTAGCAAGATACTCTTACCTAATTGAAAAAGCGTCCGGGATACTCGTAAACATTAAAATTATGAAATCATTAACCAAAGAGATATAGAATCCCCCGTTCTATGATGTGAGAGATCAATATCTTATCGATAGGCTAAAGTAAAACTTTTCTGTTTGTCTTTCGATTATTCTTTAATTAATTTTCTCTAACCAACTGATGTATAAATTAAGATTGCACTACTATTGGATGTTCTCGGTAGCCTCTATCTACTTGATGGTGACGTAAAGCTGCAAGCGTCAAGCAAGCTTGTCTCTTGCCTGGATGTTTGCGTCATTTATACGAACAATAGAATTGCAAACGCGTCACATTACACTTGTTTCCACCATAATTATCCTCTGATTATAATCATATCGATTATAATATGAAACAATTTTCATATAACAGTGTGAACGTCTCACAGACGTAATGTTATTTGGTTTGTTCAACGAAATTTAGTTTCGTACTAGGAAAGTCGGAAGTAATAATGATGACCCCGGGAATGAGGACGCCCTAAAAACCACAAAACCCCACTAAAATATTGGTATTTGAGACACACCCCTCAGGTCAACCCCGTCGCTCGCTACCGACAGACAATGACTGGGTTAAGTAATATTTGGTTATCTTAAGTTAACCTTTATCTAGAACAATGTAGTAAGTACCTACCTAGCTAGCTTTAATTTTATTACACTGTGGTTTGATTTAAATTTTATGGCCCTTTCAAGTTAATATTAGCTCCAGGTATTGTAGAGAAAAGTAAAATAGTAAAGGCGTTTCTCGCGCGTTGTGGAACAAGCCTTAAAATAAACTGACCGAAAAACATAGTTACTAATGGAAAATTATGTAAACATGATAGTATGATAGTTTTATACAATCGTGAAAGATTCAGTAGCAAAGATATTATTAACCAAGCCAAATATAACACTGAAGTGTTACGTGGGTTACGTACTTACGCACCAGGGTGAATAAAAGGGAATGACACAATGGTCGGAAATCGTCAATCAGTGATTCTCAACCGCAACGAGAGGGTCCACGGTCTTTATAGTAGTTGCCTACGGAACACGAAATGCCCCCTCTCATTGTCTCACTCAAGCTATAGATGCAGAGGCCAATGCATTCCTGATAGCTATTTTAAGACGCTACTGCCCTTAAAATCGTAGTAAACGTTGCTTTACAGTTGTTTCTTTACCATAAAATAAAATTTAGTGACCTAATTCTGGTGATGGTTTTTCTGATATTGAACATTTTGAAATACTTTAGACAAATATTGCGTGAGGAGTTTTGGGAATGGACTTTGGTAAATTGGTATCTGCATTATCTGCAACATACCAGTTACTTGCGAATTGATTACATTTTGGTAATGCCCGCACAAACTGGGCGGCCTCGCTTACTTGGTTTCGGAAGTACCAATTCATAGGCTCACCGTACTCAGTAAGAAGCAAGGACAGACAGTTTACTGAGCGAATTTTATTTCTTATAATAAACTTCTAACTCCAAAGCGAATTCCTAGTCCAATTAAATTTTATAGCATGCCCTAGTTTCTAAATTTAGTGGGACTTTCAACTAATCGCTGTGGGTGACTTTTTTTGTGACTTCTAAATTAGAGTTCTTATGGATCCACTGTACCGTTTGCACCATTGATGGTTTGGTAAAATTAATAATGCGACTGTGGGCAAAGTTGTAACTTATTTATTACAGAACATGATCCATTCTCACAAGGAATCGATTTAGACTCTTATTGTGTTCGTCACCCTTTTTTTATAATTACAGTGATTCGTCATGGATGATGCCTTTACATTCTATTGTGTGTGCTGTGCTGAGGAAGTAATCTAATTGCCCTTTACTGCAATGATAGGAAACTTGTTTTTTGAGTGGTTAGGAAACTTCATTGCTTACAAAGGCAAACGACACACGTTCTTTTGGTGGTATAATGTGAATTCTATTTTGAGCCTCTGTTCATTTGTTGTCTTTATTTAATCTAGATTCAAGATACATTTTAATTACAGACGCGCGTTTATTGATATTTCTTATAAATGAATTCTAATGAACTTATGAGTAAAATGACTGACTACTATCAAATACAATTTTTACCAATAAAGCTGGCCACATACAGACTCAGAATCGGAATTCCGAAACGGAATATCGATAATGTATGAAAATTCCGGTCGGAAAAATACCGCATGTGGGTGGACTGTGGTAGGTCCGTAGATTTGTATGGCTTAGCTGCGTTCTGAATGATTCCGTTTCGGAATCCCGAATCAAAGTTCCGTTTGTATGTGCCCAGTCTAATATTGATATTCTTTTCGGAAATCAGACTTTACATTGCTTTCAACGTTTTTCCGTATTTACTTATTTATTTCATTTAATACTTCTTTATATCGTAGGTAAAGTTCGAATAGCAACAGAGTAGTTTCCAGCTATGAAGGTATTGTTTTTTCGGTCTTTGTATTTTTATTACAAAATTTCTATTGTTGCCATCAATTGATTCGTGCAGTTGGTCAACCATTAATTTTCATTGTAATATTTTTTTACTTTTCATATCCATTGCTTTGCTACCTATACCCAATATTACAAATTCACAATCGCGGCGAAATCAATTCGGCAGATGTTTCGCGAAAAAAAAAGCACTTCCCTTCCACCAATCCGTGTCGCTTTGGTTCTTTGCACAGCTGCTCTGGCGCAAACTGTCTTTATTTAGTGTACATTGCAAGTTATTGCTTTTTACTATTTTTCAAGATATATTTTTTGATAGCCATTGCAACAACTCAAATATTTTAAATTGGTACACATATTTGTGATTCTCTGTAATAATATTAAAGCTTAATAGAACTGTGCTTTATGACACGATAGTGAATAGACTAAAAACCGATTTGCACTCACTTTTGATGCTTTCGTCCTGGTGGTATATTGACAATACTGAAAAATTTCCTGAAAAGGTCTGCATTTAATATATGCTAGATCCAAATTATTATCATTATTACGTGGGAGTAGAAAACCGGTTCTGTCATCAAGAGAACGGTTGAGATCATAATTTTAAACTATTTAGTTTTTATTATGTCAATCAAATGTATTAGTTTACACCGTTCGTAAATTTTTAATATTCATAAAAATATGTGAATAATTTGATGATATATGTTGAATTGTAGCTATTGGCATGCGTTATCTAGCAAACTTATTTTAGAACTAACGTAACTTGGAATTACTTATGTCATGCATGCATGCAGTAGGTTCTCATTACGCTACAATCCTTTCCCAAGGTTCATGCTATATGCTGTTTCATGTCGTGTCTGTAATGAGGTGTTCATATAAGAATGTATAAAAGGAGTTACGAAGCCCTGTAGTAGAATCAGGGTGAAATAGGCTTTGATGTATATTGGATTAGTTAGTACCCTATCTTTATACGTACACTTATTTCACGTTGAGACATCTCATTTAGAAAGTTAAAACAGTGCTACAAACTGAACTAAAGTAGGTACAAAAAGAGAACGAAGGTAAAGCAGTTGCCGGGGTTGTAACGAATCTAAATATCAGGGGCCCTACCGGCTAACTTTTCGAACTTCGGCGGGTCTGCCGAGCTTCAACTTAAATCGAAGTAAGGACTTTCGTATTGTACTATTCGTCGAAGTTATTTAGATCGATGTTCGTGTGACATTATGAATTGGGGTTCGCTATTTTGGCCCGATTAGGGCGCGATTTATCTGTTTTAATTTGAAGCTCGGCAGACTTTTCGAAGTTCGATGCGATAGCCGGTACAGCCCCTGCTTACTAAAATTGGGATCCAATATAGGTGTCGTCGTCGTTGTCATCGCCGACGATGTCCACTTCCTCACGCGGAAATTCAGACCTTAACATTTTGTCAGGTAGTGGTGAGCTTCCATTTTTATGGTACTTAATTAAATTAGGCTGATACAAATTAGCTGGTTTTCCCTAATGTAAAATTATACTAATTTTGGCTAAGTGTATTGGCTATTATTAGTCCAACTACTTACTACTAACTAAGATAGTTTAAATAAACTAAGCAGTCAATGATGGAATGGTTATGTCTTTCTGCATAATGTAATAACTGCTCAGCAAAGTAATTTTATGTCGAGATTGCTTAGTTCTGTAACTTATATAACTAAATATTACGGCAGTCTTGGTGAATATGGTGGTTGGCTAATTTATTTGCAGTTTATCACTTGATGCTCGTCTCGCATATCAATGTAGTAAGCAACATTATTGCGAAATTAGTTCGAATGCGTAATTAAACGTAGGAAAGTTACAGTGCAGAGACGGTCAAATAGGACCAAATATTTTAGTGACGAAAATGTTTTTTTTAATAGACCATTTTACCATGATCAATCAAATTCATCATACTCTTGATATAAGCCCCAATTGTAGCTTATTTATTGGCCTTTATTTTGTAACGTTATGAAATTACATATCCGCAAAGTTTTCTCAAGTTCATGCATTCAACATGAAACCATTTTGTAAAGTGTTATTTTTTATCATTTATATTGGTATCAAATGAAAGGCCTTGATAATTAGCACATTCCAAAACTGTATAATTTGTTACTAATATGTACGGTTTTATTTTTTAAATATTAAAAACATGACTGCCCTGCCAAAAAACGTAAATAACAAGTGTCATTGCAGTCGGGGGACCTTTTTGATTTAAAATTGTGCCACAAAAGGGTTCCCCAACTGGACTGCAATGACCTTGTTGTTTAACTTTTTAGTTCGTTTTGGCGGGGCAGTCGTGTTTTTAACATTTTTTAAGTTAATTTATTTATTCTTCTAGCGAGACAGCTTTGAAAAATTAGAAACTTTGTTTTCGTAAGGTTTGGTTAGTATATCGTGTGAAATTGTACACCGTAAAAGATATGAGGTGAACAAAAAACAGCAAGGTCGTAAGAAGCGTTCACTTTCGCATTACGATTTGGTAAGCACGACTCTACTCAACTAACAGCAGCGTGTGGTTGGTGTTGGTACTAGCCACTTCGCGGACTTTCTTAAGTAATTATAATTATTTCTCGAAACTACTCTTACTGCAAGATTACGTAGATAACAGCTTGCAGAGTTGGTAATTCGCCATGTAAGAACGAGCGTAGCGGTTGATGGTAATAGTACTTACTTTAAAATTACAAGTTGGAAATTAATGGACAAAGCTAAAACTGAGTCGCTTCTTTCATTTGAGCTTAAAGTTCATCGTTCGCACTACAAAAACTAAGTACCTAGTCCTGATTCAGGCCTGATAAATTCTGAACCCTCTGATGGACAACCGGGTGAAATCAAAACACCATTGTTTGTGGGTCTGACGTCGTTATTATGATTCGTGAATGGACATCGAATTTCGAATGGTTTATGTATGTAGCAACTTGATGGCATAGGGTGGCATTGGTGGCACAAATTATGTTCGGTAGGCACCTATTTCATTCATTTTCATAAAAGAAATACGTGTAAGTGCCTAATAAAAATATTACTCTGTTTGCAACGAAGCAATTGAAAACAATCAAGGTAGTTTGAAGTTGATTGTTATGGCAATTTTCTGAATAACCTTTTCATCAACTATGATTCTTCTCAGGTCACCATAACTACGCGTCATGTTTAAGAGACATTATACTCATAGCTTGTGCATTTTAGCTATTGTTACTACAAAGATGCGATATTTTATACGATTTGGCAAACTTAATTAAGTTAACGTGTATATCGAGAGTTATGCAATCGGTGTGATTCTACGGTTCGTTTGTTACTTTGCGGCACGCGAGGTCACCTAACTGGGTATGTGCCTAGTTCATTGATTGAAATCAATTGGTCTATAGGCTTTTTAATCATGCTGTTATTAAAACTGACACATATTTAGCAGTTAAATAGGACTGATTTCAGTTTCGTATCAATTTAACAGCCTCTGTGGTTTAGTGGTTCGCCCACGCGTGTAAGACGCGGAGTCCCGTGTTCGATTCCCAGGTGGGGGGTACAATGTGTACTCGGTTTGGTTGGTGGTAGTGGTAGGGCTTATTTCAAGCTCGCCTGGCTAGCTACCACCATCTTACCTTAGTCTGCCGCCATCACAACAATTTAAAAATGTTATGTTCCGGCAGTTAGAGTTAAGATAGCCAGTTCCTCAGTAGTGAGGATTCCGGGTGTAGTACGCTTACACTTTCGGACTTATCGTCACTTAACATCAGGTGAGGTGAAGTTAAGGCCAAGCACTATACTGTTGTGGATGAAAAAAAGTGACTGGTATTTCGTCAAACAAAACCATGAATGTAGGATATTTATTAAGTATTACCAGTATTATTTTATTTTTTATTAACTTGTATCAGAAACAACGATAATAGAGAATAATGTCCGACTAAAGTACAATTCCCGTTGGGTTTGTTTGTATTGTTAACTGTGAGGAAGCAATGGTGATAGATAGACGCACACATAATCTGGCGTGCTTCCATGAACTGCAAAATGTATACAAAAACATTATTGCGCACGAATCGCATGATTGATTTTAAGAATAAAGTCTCCCCGTATGAACTCACTAATTATACGACGAATATAGGAGTACTTAGTATTAGGCATTCTGTGATTATAGTAAGAAAAACCTTTTAGTTTGCGAAACAAAATATACTGCCTGTAAGTATATTATTTACAAGATGGTCGTTTTCTGCCCCTTGTATAGAGAGCCGACTGTTATTTATAGTAGTTTATGCTACATGGTTGGTAAGGAGGTTTTAAAAAACCTTAACAACCGTGTGCCATACTATGTTTTTCAATTATTTGCGAGAAAACATTTTAGGTATCTTCTGAAATAAAAAAACAACCGTAAACAAAACGCACGGTGGTGGTGTGCGGTAAAATTAACTTTCCGCACGCTGTACTAAACAACAAAAATGTACGGCGTACGGTAAAATTAACTTACCGCACGCGCACGCTGTACTGTCATCGAAAACACACATTTTCGAGCTACTGTATTGAAAAAATAATTTTGAATTGAATAATAGAAACTAATGGTTATTTGTGATTTGGTCTCCCTTTTGCCGGGGCGTCAGCTCATCACCGGCGGCACATCTGTTCAGCGGGCGAACACATGCTACACTTCAGATAAGGGTACAAAAATAAACGTTGTTAATTCGTTCGCCACTCACGCTCGTAAGGAATGTTCGCTCAATGAATGCCCACCACACACTTCCACTTCCTCTACTTTCCTGATTGAGTGAATACGTAGCTATTGGACGGTAGTGCGTTATGGATCTTTTGAAATTTATAGCTTATGTGGTGATAAAAACTTTCGGGTTGTCGACCGCTTTCTCTGTGTGATGTCTGAGATGGTAATATGTTATATCATTGCCTTGATCCGCTGTGTCGATCGCAAAGATACTGCGGAAGGAAAAGACAATAATTATGCGTAGAAATATGTGTCTGTCTAGTGTATATTAAAAATATCTGATTCGCGTATATTGTAACTGTTCTATTCGCATTACTATTCTCGACCGCATGTAACTAATATCTACACTATACGAGTCAACTGCATAAGGAAAAGTGATTAAAGTCAAGGAATGCATACAAATGCTTACTATAATATTATTGCATCGACATTTTATCATGCCTATTGTTTGACTTAAAACAGTTATCCATACGGGAAGTTGACGAATTTGAAACTTATTTCATTTTGTGATATTGTTATTTTAGACTAATGGTAATGAATTATCAATAAATTGAAAACATCTGAAAGAACTTACGTCTATTTGTACAAGTGTCATGTGAGCTAACAAATTATGTACGTTCAAAACTGGTTGGTTCCACGTATTTAAAAACGCATGTCTGTCCATTGGACATAGCAAACACGGTCGGGGAAATCTATGGCCTGGATAGCTAAGAATCTTTGTTTACTGGTTTGGTAGTTGTTTGTTGCGTTTTGGCTGCGTAACCAAAGTGATCCTTATTCGAATGGTATGCGAGCGGCGTGCTTGTCTGTTGCGTAAAGCAGTCTGTTCCACAACGGTCGCGCGGCTGGACGTGTGCGTGCGCTCTCGCCATGTTTAATTAGTCAATGATATATTGCGCGGCTAATCGCATTGTTTTAACGTCGAGCCCGTGCTCAAGCGTGACGACCATGTTTGTGTAAAGAGGGTTATTAAATATTGTGCTGTGCTCTGATATTGAATCTGCTTTGTGTTTTGGATTGACATTGTGCATCTAGCCAGATGGTTAGGAAAATAATAGTTGTTGGAATACGACACTATGAAGATCCTTTTTATAAGTACGTAAACAACAGCCTTCTCGTCTTAAATAAAACATTAAGCCAAGCCAACCTTGTATAAAGTTTTCCTTAAAACTGTTCTGAGTTTTCCTTACTTAGATGTTTTTGTTTTTGTCCTCAGGCATGTGACCGGTGCGAACGGGCCGCCGCCGGGATGCGGTCATCAAAGAAACAGATCGTTGGATTCGGTCCTCCAGAGGATACCGGAAGACGTGACACCGACGTCGCCGGAAGGTGCGCCACTTCGATTGCCGATGGAAGTGCCCGCACCGAGGCTCGCTTTACCACCAGAAGTGCCCGCTGGTTCCGACGACTCTGGCATCCATACGCCTCCCGACGGCAACGATGAAGACAGGCCGCCCGCTCCAGCTGCCGCGCGATCGAGAGAAAGTCTCGACTCGGGCAATCCAGAAGACGTAGATAAACCACCGGACCCACCAGATACCACCGTAGAAACAGTGATCAATTTAGAAGTTTCCGCCGCCGACACATCGAAAAACAAAGACTTTCTACTTCGGCTATTCGAAAGTAAACTGTTCGATATGAGCATGGCGATCTCATATCTTTTCAACTCAAAAGAGCCCGGTGTACAGACTTATTTGGCAAACAAATTATTTTCATTCCCTTTTGAAGAAGTTGACTTTTATTTACCACAATTAGCGACCATGTATATAGAAATGGGTGATGTGGCGGACGTGCTTCGACCTTACTTAGTGCATAGATGTAAACAAAGCGCGGAGTTTTCGTTGCGGCTCGCGTGGTTGTTGACCGCTTTCGGTGGTGATATGAAGCGATCGAAAGCGATGAAATTAAGAGACTCTATCTTAGCGGAAGAGATTAGGCCAGCGGCGAGACGAGGCCACCACAGGTCGCAGTCTGACGCTTCAGCGTTAAGGCTGGCTACGCCGTCGGGGAGGCATTTGGGCGATCTGGCATCCGGACGTGCTTTTGACAATGGATGCCTTTGTGGCGAACAATGTACCTGCGGAGCACCGAGGTTGGCGCCACAGACTCAGGTAAGAATATTTTTGTCTATTTTACGTCGCATACAAACATCTTCCTATTCGTTGAAAATTACCAATAAAGGCAAGAGTAGGTGTCACTTCTTCCCTGCTTACATCGGTAACGAGGTAAAAAAAGCTTTAAGTAAAGATTAAGGGACCGGCGAACTGAGAGCTTCCCATACAAACGTAACCAAAATGATTTGCAATTTGACCATAATTAACTCTTCTAGTGATGTTATTCGGATTAAGACAGTATTTGTCAAGGTTTCTATTAAATAAAAATTCCAAAATACTAACCCCATTCGAAATAAATGCCAATTACATTTTTTCATTCAAAACTGTAAATCGCATTAATTTTTATTTGGTATAGTATTTTGGATTTTTTATTCAATAGAAACCTAGACAAATACTGTCTTAATCCGAATAACATCACAAGAAGAGTTTTGCTCCAATTGCAAATCATTTTGGTATTACGTTTGTATGGAAAGCTCACTGTTCGCCGGAGCCTTAAGTTAATTTTACATCAATATTAATTTTAATTCATCAAAATAAATAACTATCAATGCATTTGCATCCTGCTTCGCTGGCCCACGCAAAAATCGTGTATGACTGTTTTAATCTTTTTTAATTTCGTTCCTTCTTAATCATATTGATCCATATTATTTTTATCAACAAGCTGCATATATTTTAGATAAGTACCTAGTAAGTTTAAGGTAGAGAATATATTGTGAGTCCCAAAACATGACGAAAAATTTAGTCAAACTTATGAGGAGCGAAAAAAAGAAAATCACAAGAAAACAAATCACTAGAGAGATGGTCCGATGAAATTAATAAAGTAGCAAGCGACAAATAGATGACTGTAGCCCAAGACAGAAAAAAGGCAAATCGGTGGAGGCCTATACTCGAAGAGATGTCCTTCATAGCAAATAGACAAATATGTAATACGTATGTATTGATTGACACATATTTATTGTATCCAATCCAACTTTACATAGTTATGAATAATTTAATGAAATAATGAATTATGATAAAATGTTGTAATTAGACTTAATACAATTGATTTAATTTTAATTTTAATGTTATCAAGGAAATAAGTGGCATTAATAATAATAATAAAAAAAGGAGCGACCGACAAAAACCTGCCGCAGACTGACAAGCGTATAGGTACAGCTTACACGCAACCTATGTGTTCGAGATAATCCCACTACTGACGGGACTCAACATGTTATTAATTAAAGATAACATGCACGCGTACTCGTATCTTTCTTCTTAAACTTTGTAATGAGCTCGAATTGACACACTGACTCAGAGCTGAGCCCGTCGCTTCTGAATGACGTCATTAGCCGTGCCACTGGCTGACTGGACACTAAACACTCAGCAATACTTATTTAGATTTTCTACGAATTGTTTTTGTGCAAAATAACGAAGCTTGAACGACTCGAAAAAATTAGCTCGTATAAGAAATTGTCAAGGTAGAATCATCATAGATTATACTTGGTACAGAATTATGAAGATGATAAGATATCATTCAACAGTCGAAGATAAGATTGTTAAAAAGGGTTAATTATTATATTATCTTATGGAAACATTCTCTACATTTGAATGACTTTCTTGTCTAAGGTTCATGCAGTGCTGAGTAATTTATTCAAATGTTTTGCTTTTACTATAGTATGAGAGCATCAAATAACATATAAATTAATCACTAGTTACCTACTATTACACTAAAGATTCATCAATCGCAATGAAAACCTGAAACTCGGATAAAATCTAATCACAATTGACTGAACAAAAAGTTTATAAGTATTGCAAAACAAGCCACACAGACCGGCAAGAAACAAGAGCCACCTTTGTGAAAACTGAGATATTCTTATGATAATGGATTCATCATTTGGTAATGTTGTTGCCAAAAAAACCACATAGGAATAGAAACATTGTATTTTGTACGTTTCCTTCAAAGGTACGGAGTCACTATTATTATGCGAATCCGATTCGCGCTTGACCGGCTCTTCTATTTTAGATTAAGGTAAACTACTTTGATATCAGACGTCATTGTGCGTACGTATATTAAAAATAAATATATTACTAGCTGCTTCAAACGAATTGAATGATTTAGGATTACTGAAAATAGAGAAAAGAAACTTCAATTGAATACCGCACCGCAGATTGACCAATACCCATCCAATTTTAACGTGGTTGAAAGAACTTAAAAAATTGTTTCTAGACCCGGGGCTAATTAAGTAACACTGTTGCTAACAATTTTTGATTGAAACTGACAGTAATCGCAGTCATATTGCTGCTTTAGTAAGAAGCAATGTTACAACTATGTTACTTAATTCAGCAATGTAACTGCGATTTCTTTCAGATCCAATCAAAAGGAGTTAGCAACAGAGTAACAAAATCAGGGGGCCGGTCGACCATGGACTGCGGTAACTCATAAAAACTTTATCAGGTTAGCGTGGCTTTTGAAGCAACATAGGCAAATATATCTTGAGAGATTTAGGCTGAACCGAAGATTGAATCACGGGCAGTTTCCACTATCTTGCTTGAATATCTTAAAAAAGGGAAGGTTGCCTCTAGACGGTACCTATCTCATTAACTCAGAAATTAGCAAAAATCCCGTCGTGTTGATTGGTGTAGATCACTGTTGGAAAAGTTCAAAGGAGGAACTTCACAATATGTATTTGGGAGAAATAAGGAAAATAAATATAGCAATTAATAGGTAAAGTTCCACAGAATTTTATACTCAGTTGTAATCCAACTACAACAATCATATTTTTTAAACAAATAATTAATATAAAAATATAAACATTTACCGTATTTAAGTGTGATAATAAACGGATGTTATTAAAACATCAATTTTATACTTTTACACAAAAGTAAAATACCGATGTGCCGTGTCCGACATGACGGACGTGTCCGTAGGATTCATGTTTGTCATGATCTTGTAATGTAATATAACTGATCTATTAAGTGTTATCATTATTATTATGAAAACAAATAATCAATTAAAACAATAACAATAGCAAAATTTAAAAATAAAAAATACGTTTTTATTTACGTTTAATAAAGTGTGTATTATACATATAATCTTATTTAATATTACACGCCAGCATATCTTTAATTATTTATAAGACAATTAGACCTTAGGATTAAGACGAAGAAATAGTCATAAACCATTAACTGTTTAGTATTTCAAATAAAAAGCTAATGACATAATTATATTAATTTATCATTACTGTGTAAACGCTTAGGAACCAAGAGATTTTAATAACTATAAGTTTTTGCGCAAAATATATGAAGTAGCCGAGTACAAGTTTTTGTTTAGTCGGTCATTTGGTTAATTACCTCCGACCATATTCATTAGATAAACGTTTTATTTGTTAACTGCAACGGGTTTTTATCTTTCATTACCAACCATTAGATCTTTTGTTGACTGGGTTAAACATTCATTAGTTAAATGTTTTACACAAACCACAAACTCATAGCTCGGCGAGGCACAGCTGACATTCGTGCCATACATCTCTTTTCTTCTCCGCTCAACCGTCTCCACTGAAGCTGAGCGGAGACGAGGTGTGTAAATAATAAAATCTTAAACATATCTCTTCTCGTCTCGTCTCCGATTTGGTGGAGTCCGGGCCTTAACGGTGGTGTATAACTACTCCGCTAAAAGTACCTAACCTAAGTGAGGCAGAAAATATTTAAAATATGGAATTTAATGGGCAAGATCAACTTGCGTCGCCGAAATCGCAAAAAAAATATTCACGTGCATTTCATCTTTTTGGGAATTTGAACATTGATTTATTTCCAATAAAAAACCGCTAAAACCTCTCAAGTCGGCAGTTCAAATAGCATACATGATTTTTAATAGAGATTAGAATATTTCCTATCTGATCATGATAACTCAAGTAAAAATAAGGTTACTGGTCTGAGACTGAATAGTTGCACTGCACGTTGCTAATCCCTTTTCTTTGCAACAGAAAAGAGATTTGAAGCCGAACTTGGCTTACTTACCCAGGCGTGCCTTAAATTCAAAATCAATCGGAGGCAAATGGTGAATGTCATGAGACTTCTTTGTGAATTAAAAATGGAATCCGAAGTTAAAATTGGAGGAACTTTCTAAGCTGAACTAAATATAGATGATGATAGCTACTAAAGCAAAATACTAAAACTCAACTATGGAATAATCGCACTGAAAAATGTTATGTGTTATGTGCTACCGTGATATTATAACATTAACAGGTTTACTCTCTGCATCATTGCGTGGTGTGAGATGACTCCTTTCTTAATCGAGCACGTCATTGACAATTTTGGAGTCTTCTTTTCACTGATATTTAAAATTTAAATAATGTTACGGCAAAAATATCATAAACGTCACTTTAGTTTAGATAATTATTATAACAAATTGTGATCATATTTTATTGTCGTACCCATAAAGTGATAATACATTATCATTGACCCGCAGTTCCTGAACTCGCTGACCAGCATAGGCCGCCGGCTGGCCGGAGTGGCCGACAAAGAGCGACGGAACGGAAAGCTCCGAGCGGAGCTGGCTTCACTCGATCTGAACCTCCCCGCGAGGGTCTGGCTTCCCCTCCACCACCGACCGCACTACGTGCTAAGGATACCACCTCACGCCGCCGCCGTCCTCAATAGTAAAGATAAGGTTAGCTTTATAAACTATCATTTTCCTACTCTGAGTGGCGGAACGGAAAGCGCCGAGCGGACAAAGACAAAATTTTACAGATTAAAATACGTCGTTTTGTACCTACCGCACTCTGAAGTTGCCGCAGATCACTGTCTATTGTCAATGTAATCGCATTGTCAGGTTAGCTTTATGAACATATTGGTAATACCTGTATGATCTTGAATATTAGTAGATCCCTATCTACCCTTACCATGACACTGAAAACCATCAAATGGCTGGGAAATGATGGTACCCTATCTAGGTACCAATTTAGATTTTTAAGCATGTATTGCCAAACACCTACCTGCATACTCAGTTAATTTAGTAACTCGTGATGTCGCGGTTTTGCAAACATTTTACTTTAGTTAATATTTACTTTTGCATTCGCCATCGCCATATAGCCATCGCCAATCAATACAATCAATATGCGGAATTGCGGATATTTAATAGGCATGTTCGCTTAGCTGAATTTCGAGTATTTGATTCGATAAAAAACCGGACAAGTGCGAGTATCACTCGCCCACCGAGAGATCCGTACAAATTTGTAGGTAGAAGGTACTTAAATAAAGACCATATTTTTATGATTTAATTACAAATAGGTATATAGTTTTCAGACTTTTACCTGTACTTGTAGTATAAGATTTTTTCGCACTTTCTGGAGACTGTAGACCTCAGTATATGTTTTTTGGTTTTGCAACTCGATACTTCCACGCGTTCCCTAGATAAAGGGTCTTGACAGACAGACAGACGGACGACACAAGTGATTCTATAAGGGTTCCTTTTTTCCTTTGGAGGCACGGAACCCTAAAAACTGAAATACAATCTTCTGCATCAAATTATCAGGAAATATTATCAAGTGAAACGCATACACTATGTCGGTGGTATTGTAGTACTTATTCTAGTTGAACACGTGCTAATTAAACATTGTTTATTCTTCATTATTTATACGTGTTCAACAGCAAATTTTGTTTATCAGCGGGATTTTAAGACCAATTAAAATATGTTTTATTTTATAAGTGCGAAACAACAAGGTTATTTCTGTACCATAATACATTGCAATAACAATTAACGTGCATTTATTTAACTTTCGTGCATAGTTTGACCTTGAGTAGATTTAAACTTGACGAGATAGGCCACTAGTCGGGCAACAATTTGTTGTCAATGAGAGCGTGGCGTGGGTATTGATAGTGGGTGCGTTTTAAAAGGGTAATTTAAAGCGGACTTTGGTGGTAACACGGATATGTTTATCACGATCTGGGGCCCTACCGGCTAACTTTTTGAACTTCGGCGGGTCTGCCGAGCTTCAACTTAAAGCAGATAAATCGAAGTAAGGAGTTTAGTATTGTACTATTCGCCGATGTTATTTAGAAGATATCGATGTTCGTGTGACATCATGAATTGGGGTTCGCCATTTTGGCCCGATTGGGGCTCGATTTATCTGTTTTAATTTGAAGCCCGGCAGACTTTCCGAAGTTCGATGCGTTAGCCGGTACTGCCCCTGTTACTGATATTAATTTAACCTTGAAGTTTCAAGAAATACAGGGATTTGTATCTACTATGTTGAGCCCGGTAAAGATTATTTGCAACGCAACATGCAATGCAACACGACTACCATGGATTTGTGCGCGCTCGCGAACACATTAAAATTCAAGGAAAATGTTGCATTGCCTGTTGCATTACAAGTTGTGTTGCATATAATCTGTACCGGGCTTTATAATAAGCCAATATGGCTTTTATAACTAAGAGGGGAGAGAACGGGTGCTTAGAACTTAAAGCTATCGGCTTAGCTCAGACGCTCGCAATCTTTTCGCTGTTTTCAAGCTTACTTGTAGAAGAAGATGGCAGATTATTGTTATGGTTTGGATGTAGATATAAAAACGAGATAACAATTCAGCGTAAGTACTTACGTCATTAATGTTAATTTAAGTGTTTTATTTCTAAACCTGTTAAGTATTATGAATATTATCTCGTGCGTAATGCGAGAGCGTGCAGACGCACACTAAAACAATGTGCATGTGCACGCTTAACAACATTCAAAGCCGAACCGCATTCGTGAGATAAAACAAATTTCCAACAATGTCTCTTTGCCCCCAGGCTCCATACATAATGTACGTGGAAGTCCTCGAGACGGAAGGTCACGAGCCGCTGCCGCCCCGCCTGCTTCCCCCCGCGCCGCCCGCCCCGCACTCCCCACCGATCAGACATACAAAGAGTGAAGAAAACTTGGTCCCGGAATGGCCAGCACTGTCACTGTACTCTGCGTTGGATGACGCGGACGCCGGCGACTGTTGGAGCCACGACGATGATGACCTTAGCACGCAGTATGCGTTGAGAGCACCGGCGCCTGATAGCCTCTCTCAGGTATGTTGTATTGTACGTGACGTATCGTATGTAAGGGGCAGCACATACGACACCTATCAGAAAAACCAAGGGCTGAAGAGAACTTGGTGCCGGAGTGACCAGTACTGTCTTCATACTCTGCGTTGGGTGATGCAGACACCGGCGACTGTTGGAGCCACAACGATGATGACCTTAGCATGCAGTATGCGTTGAGAGCACCGGCGCCTGATAGCCTCTCTCAGGTATGTTGTATTGTACGTGACGTATCGTATGTAAGGGGCAGCACATACGACACCTATCAGAAAAATCATGAGCTGAAGAGAACTTAGTGCCGGAGTGGCCAGTACTGTCTTTATACTCTGCGTTGGATGATGCAGACACCGGCGACTGTTGGAGCCACGACGATGATGACCTTAGCACGCAGTATGCGTTGAAAGCACCGGCGCCTGGTAACATCTCAGGTATGTTGTATTGTACGTGACGTATCGTTCGTAAGGGGCAGCACTTAAGACACCTATCAGACAAACCAAGAGCTGAAGAGAACTTGGTGCCGGAGTGGCCAGTACTGTCTTTATACTCTGCGTTGGATGATGTATACGCCGGCGACTGTTGGAGTCACGACAATGATGACCTTTTTGTTGTTGTTTTGAGCATAAAGTTACTTTTTGAAAAAGTAACCGTGGAATATTCTTCTAAATTATAGTGACATAATTTAGATTTTACCTATTTTTTATATATTATTCGTGGGTTAGACATTAATAAACTTTAAGTATTATCTTCGATCATATAAACCCTAGATGTAGCGTAAGCACACTAAAGGTGACGCCGCAAACGAATGCTCCAATCGAGAGTGAGCATTAAATCGATCTCAGATCTCAGTAGTCATTTGACCGCCCGGGCGTAACGATGTCTAAATGTGATGTAAATTTATGCAAAAACAACTCTAAAAAAGTGAAAGATAAAGATGGAATATCATATTTTCAGTACATATTGAGCGTACACATAATTTCACTATGAATTTAAAGTCAACCAAACCACCTTAATTTCATTATTTAATATTCCATGCCGTGCCGTGCAACCGTTTCTTCTATTTGCGTTAGTAAAAGAGATACGTAAGAAAGAGTAGCGCCCGTCGACCGATTAGACGACCTCGGGAGCATTTCATGTAATAAGATCGTAAGTACCACCACTGCCGAATTTATTGTGTGATATTACTGTGTGACAGCGGCAGTGTATTCGGAAGTGAAATATCTATATTATAACTACAACTGTACAGCACTGTTGGAATCACTTTTTCGAATGCATTTAGTATGGGATTGTGTACCTATCTAGGGTTTATATGATCGAAGAGCATTATCCAAAAAAAAAAAAAAAAAAATATTTGTCCTTTCATATTTTAATAATCGAGTGAAGATACGAATATTGTGTTTTGACCGTAAAATAATCAAGATCGTTTATGAAACTACAACATATATAATATTTCTATCTGCTCAAAATAAATAATATTTGATTGTTTACCGTTGAATCAAAAATAGGTTAATTTCAAATATACTGGCCTGGTTAATATGATCGAAGAGTATTATCCAAAAAAATTAAAAATAATAAAAAATTTCTTTGTCTTTGCATATTTTAATAGTCGAGTGAAGATACGAATATCGTGTTTTAACCGTAAAATAACCAAGATCGTTTATGAAACTACAACATAGGTATATCACATTTTTATCTGCTCAAAATAAAAAATATTTGATTGTTTACCGTTGAATCAAAAAAAGGGTAAATTTCGAGTATACTGGCCTTAAGAGCACCGGCGCCTGATAGCCTCTCTCAGGTATGTTGTAAACGGTGGTAAAGGTTAGGGGAAGGTTCGCAAGGGGAAAATGTGAGGGGTCTGCCGGCACAGACAACAAACTGCACGCTCCAGATCGCTACCTAAAAAGATTTATTTTTTGTGTGATTTTTATATGCCGCGGCGAAATTCAATTTTACGCTGTCACTAATATCTTCTAATCGCGGACTTCATTGGACAAAAAGTTCCTCGTCTACATAATATTATGATGTAGATAAGCATGGATGTTGGTATAAGGGAAATAAGGGCAGTGCACTAAATGAACTTAGACAAATTTTTACCGCAGACGAATCGAAAAATGTGTCTCTTTTAAGTTTAACGCAGTTATTCCGAAACTGAGTATTTTTTTAATAGTTCTAATTGACGATGACAGGATGCTACCGTCAAAACAAACCGCAATTACGTCAACAAATGTATTTGTGATACGAATAGGAAAGGCAACGCAAAGCTAATTGTAGATGGCGCTGAGTACATTTGTTCTTATTACAGTAGGTGGACGTTTCGCTTGTAAACAAAAGGAAAATAGGTTTTTATTTTGTGGTATTTTTTTTACCGAAAAAATACAATGACCCAAAATGGATATAAAAGACTATTCTACAATGCAAGTACCGGAATTGAAAGCCAAATTAAGATTTTTTTATTCTTACAGCATTATTAATTTTTTCTTAATAGCCAGATTTTTGGAAATTTTAATTTTACAGCGTATTACATAGCATTTGGTCATTTAAAGTGCTTGGTTTTAACTGTTTTCATGGAACAAACGTGCGCGTACGTAACGCCATTTTGACAGTTGCCTTCCCCATTCCATTGACGAAATGAGGAAGTTAATAATATTGTTTATAGAATTGAAAACAATTCTGTGAATCCCCCATTAGGATTTCATTTGTAAAGTTCTGTACGTTTGTGGTAATGGTATGTTTTGTAGATAAAAATAAACTAGATAAAAATTATGACCAATTCTGATCAAACGCTGTTTGTAAAACGAGGGTTTATGCACTATTGATAAAATATGGTCACTTTAACTCTTGATAAACTATTAAACGATAAACAATGTTAAATCTGTCCTTAAGAGGACGGCAGACAGTGAACTTTCTATACACCAACCAAAATGATTTACAATGTGACCATACTGAACTCAACTTGTGATGATGTTATTCGGATTAAGACAGTATTTGTCTAGGGTTTTATTAAATAAAAACTCTTAACTTTGAACGCCAAATGATCGACAAAGAATAGTTTTTCTATGATGTCTAATGTTCTATTTATCCGAGCTATAATCATAGTATAATTTGTGGTTCATGATGTCACGAACTCCTTCGCTAACCGTCTCGTATACAGCGGCACGAGTTGGGCCACACCGCCACTGCACGTGTATCATACACGTGTTTACTCTAATCTCTGAAATTGGGAAATAATATAACACCTCATTAAAGTTCTCAAATACTTGGCTTCTATGATACAGTTAGAACTACGAAGAAGCAGGGACAAAGCAATAGGCTTTTCAATCATTTTTATGCAAAGGATATTGATATTGGTATGCTGCCTTTTCTCGTCAACTGTGTGATTGTTATTTATTTTTTACTTAAAAGCAGTTTCGATGACTTCATTTTTATTTAGAAGGTTAAACCTTTTACCTTCACCGGTGTGCAGAAATTTTTTGTTTAGTTCATAATGACCGATAATGATAAAGCGAGGCTAAAAAAATTTTGCATAATATTTTTATCACTTTATATCTTTTTGACATAGAAATAAATATTATCTTTAGCTTATGTAATGCAAATACCAATTATTTAACTATTTATATATACACCCCCTTATTGATAAAGATTGTAAAGCAGATGTATAGTTACACAATGGTTACTCTCTGGAAAACTGTTTAAGTTTGACATTAAAAAGAAAGACTGTCGCCCGCACCTCGCTCACAGCGGTTTTTCCAAAAATTATCCTAAAATAATAAGTGGTAACCACGGAGGCAACAGACACATCTCTTAGTGTACAAACACAGTGGAAGCGGGGCTGAGCGGATCCGCTCTATTTCTCTCTCTCCAACCCCTTTGCTTAAAAAGAGAAAAATAGAGTGGATCCGCTCCGCCCCTCTCCCACTGTGTTTGTTCACTTAAGCCAAACGCATATACCTCCTTAGTTTCGTCGTGGGTAATGAGTATGTACCTAGTACCTGAGTCGGAGGGCTTTAAAAAAAATATATTATACTTTTTCTATGACAGTTTATTTAAATTGGAGCTGTTGTTTATAACTATTCAAGTTCAATTTGGAACAAATAGTAATTTGCCCAGATAAAATATTCATGTGGGGATTCCAAGTGAAAATTACGATCTTTGTTTTGTCAGTCAGTGCCACATTTCCGTGCAGTTCGTGAAGCGTTATCTAGGATATTCTCGATCGAATGTCATTGGTAAAAAAACCTCGTGTTTCGTCAGGTGTCAGCGTTGTCAGCGCTGTCGACGTCGTCGTGCGGGTCGCGCGAGTCGGTGGCGGTGGGCGCGGGCGAGGTGCGCCGCCGCCTGGCCGACGCCACCGCCGCGCCGCCGCCCAACGCCTTCAAGCACGACCCCGCTGACCCATCCGCTACCACGCTCAAGGTACTGTATCCATACCAGCGAACTAAAATCTATGGAAGTGTAATTGCAGACAAATATTGCTTATACAATGGCACCACGGGGCTTAAAAATGACAACAGCATTTAGTCGGGCCAGCCACGTGCCCGGTGACAGACGTTTGCATTCTTTACAATAACTGCAGTTAGTACTTAAAGAAAAAGAGAGTTTATAAGAAATGGCGTCCCGTGTAAAAGACGCAAAGAAGGCAAAAAGATGCAGAGATACGTATCATAAATAAGTTCATTAAATATGGCTAAGTTACCCCACTTTATGCTAACGCCCTTACTACGGAGTTCCAGGCACGGACACGGCGCGGGTGTGCATTATCTCACATACATATACACTTACAAAAAATCCATAGGTGCGATCGGCCAATCACGTGCTTTACCACTGCAGAAAAGTTCGTGTGCACGCGGATAGTAGCGCGTACTAAACATATTGAAGTCACGGCGCCTCCGCCGATGCGCAAGCACTTTTAACCTGAGGTGGTAAAGTGCCGGTGTGGTCGATCGTACATAAAGAACTTGACAAATCTGTCTAAAACGTATACTCTCGTCGGCCACACTACACAAATATTTTATAAGATTGATTCAGTGTTTTATTCTGTTCTGTTCTACTATCGAATCAACTACGAGAAAGCTAGGTAATACCAATTTGTGTTATCTGCAATAAATAAACATTCCAGTATTTAATAATATTAAGTTTGTGTTTTAAATATGTGACACAATAATGATGTCGTAAATAATCAGCTACCCGACACTACTTACTTTATAGGTAGTTAATAATTATTGTGTGTCTACCGGGGAACATTTGATCTTATTCCCTCATTATTTCTTCCAGGAATCATGGGAGAGCAAACTCGCTCGCATGCGTTCTTCGTCTCCGTACGGGGCGTTAGCCGGTTGGCGCTTGCTCGGTTGCATCGTCAAAGTGGGCGACGACCTCCGACAAGAAATGCTCGCCGCGCAGCTACTGCGGCGGCTGCAGGCCGTCTGGACCGCGGAACGAGTGCCGCTCAAGCTACACCCCTACGAGATCATATGCCTGGACAAGGAGTGCGGCCTGATACAGCCGGTGGGTGAACATTGTTACGTTGTTAGTAGGTGATGACATCAGACAAGAGATGCAGCTAGCAGCTACTGCGGCGGCTGCAGGCCGTCTGGACCGCGGAACGAGTGCCGCTCAAGCTACACCCCTACGAGATCATATGCCTGGACAAGGAGTGCGGCCTGATACAGCCGGTGGGTGAACATTGTTACGTTGTTAGTAGGTGATGACCTCAGACAAGGGATGCAGCTAGCAGCTACTGCGGCGGCTGCAGGCAGTGTGGACCGGGGAACGAGTATGGCTCATACTATAATTATTTTCTGGCACAAAGTGTTGGTAAATTCATCATGGACAAACAGATGTGTAAAACAAAAGACAATGCAATAATTATTTATTCATTCTAGTACAGTTTCGTGCTTAAAATGTAATAGAATTATGAAAGGCTTGAAGAAGAAACAAAATTTGGCGATTTTAATTTAATAATATGCAATGACAATGTTGTAATATAATCCATTAAACGTTGTCCTCGCTCGTTATGAAATTCCATTATTATCGCGCTTTGTTATCATTGTGATTCATTGTTATGATTTTACTATCTTGTTCATTACAATAATAGTATAATATTCATACTGGTTTCCTTAAAAAAGTACGTATTTATCATTTACGCATATGTCTAGAGAATTACATGAATCTGTCTTTTTAGCCAATGTCACATTTGCAAATAATGAACTTAGATCGAATGATGTGTATGACAAAGTTTTTGCTAACAGTTTATTTTATTTAACTAGGTATCTATCCTAAGGAAGTTGGTTATCGATTATACAAATGTGACTTACGAGGACTTATTGATTTATTTTATGATACATGTTTTATTGGTGGGAAGTATTATGTACGGTTTACACCGCACATACCACGACGTCAGCATTGAGTTCAATGCGCTCACATAATAATATAAACAATACTTGCGTCAAACAAAGTCGTAATAATGAATTTTAACTCTATTTCAAACAACCGTATTATGTAAAAAAATCCGACCTTTTGCGAACCCGACCAAGTACTAATAATTGGTCCTAAATATTTGCTAAAATCTATTGTTATATTACAGGTGGTAAACTCAGTGTCGCTGCATCAAATCAAGAAGCAGTCCGGCAAAACGCTCAGAGCGTGGTTTGAACTGGAACACGGGCCGCCGAACAGCGAGGGATTCCTGCGCGCGCAGAACAACTTTGTGGAATCCGCTGCTGCGTACGCGCTTACTAGTTACCTTCTACAACTTAAAGACAGGTAATAAAATGACGCTCTTTAATTTTAAGGAAAATGTTCGTTATTTACGCGGCGGCTTTTATTTTATTTTTATATAATTATTTTAGTATTTTTGCCTTCCGACTTTGTTTAATTTACCAAAAATCACTAGAAAGAAACTGAATTTTTAATATTACTTTTGTTATGTAATTAAGCTATTAAATAGTTTATTTATTTATTGGGGAATCAACAATATTGTCATTTGACTAACATTATTTGGGTGGGTTTTACACTTGTAATCATGTTTATAACTATGTACCTACTAGGTACATAATTCATATAATATGATTACAATTGTTTTTATTGTTGAATTTCGAAGTTTAATTGTTTTTATTATAAAGGTATATTTTCCATTTTTTTTTTCAGGCATAACGGAAATATTTTGTTGGATAGCGCAGGTCACATAATCCACATCGATTTTGGATTTATTTTCTCAATTTCGCCTAAGAATTTGGGATTCGAAAGCTCACCATTCAAGGTAAGTCAATAATTTGATAATGCTTATTTTAAGTTGGTGTTAAAATACTCAGAATAATAATCTTACTTAGACCATATGTTCAATGTTTGGTTGTTAGTGATAGATTATGATGATGAATAAGCAGGGGAGCTCAGAAATGATGATACCTTGAAAATCGGCGTACAGTCAGCATAACATCAAGCTATACAAAACTCAAAAGTCTCTAATTCTTTTTTTTATTCTTATAAGTCTTCGCATTTTAGTTTAAAATTAATTTAAATCGATGTATGTACAAGCCATTCGACCACGGAGATAATCAAATAGATTCAGGATATACGATGACAAGTAAAATGACAATGACGGTGGTCTTCGGCAACTTCACTCGAGAATGTATGGTGCGCACAGATTAAAATACACCGTACTGTACCACCACGCGCTCTGAAGTTGGTTATGGTGCACATTGTCAGATTAATTGCACAAACAATATTTGGTTGCATTGCAGTTGACGGCGGAGTTCGTGGAGGTGATGGACGGCGAGTCTTCCGATATGTTCCAGTACTTCAAGATCCTGATCCTTCGCGGGCTCATCGCGGCGCGCAAGCACTGCGACCAGATCATACACATCGTCGAGCTCATGCGGATGGGTCAGTCACCTTATTATTAGCAATAAAACTCCATTCAACTAAACGACAGTCTAGAAAATATTGTCTAAAAGATGAAAAGTACCACAAAGCTTCCTCGGAGTGCATTACGGAGAGATAATTCGCAATTTCGTCTTTATCTAAGCATTATGTTTTTTTTCAATGGCGGCGCTAGTGTGCAGACTACGTTCTTAAGCAAATGCTGTCTTATAATCCGAATAACATCTCAACAAGAGTTAATTATGTCGAAATAGACTGTACTGCAAACAAATACTGTCCTATAATCCGAATCAAGAGTTAATTATGTCGAAATAGCAAATAATTTCGTTCGTACAGGAAGTTGACTGTTTTCCGTAATAAGGTAATAGCAGCAAGGTATCAGTAAAGTCCCCTCCCCCCTCAGGCGGGCAGCTGTCGTGCCTGCGCAGCAGCAGCGCGGTGTCGTCGTTCCGCGCGCGCTTCCACGGCGGCCGCACCGAGCCGCAGCTGCAGGCGCTGGTGGAGCGCCTCGTACGGGACGCGCTGCACTCGCTCTCCACGCGCCTCTACGACAACTACCAGTACTACACCAACGGGATCCTGTGAGCTGCCGGCGCAGATTCTCCCGATTATTTGATAAAAGAATATATCACAGTTTAATCATCTTCACAGTCGGCGAACTAAAATCTATGGAAGTGTACTTGCGAACGAATATGGCACCACGGGGCTAAAAAATTTTAACTCACACGGCGTTCAGTCGGGCCGGCCACGCGCCCGGTGACAGGCGACAGCTTTCTTTACAATAATTGCAGTTTGTATTTTATAGAATAGAGAGAGTTTATTAAAAATGACATCCTGTGTAGTCGAATGGTGTAAAAGACGCAATGAAGGCAAAAAGATGGAGAGATAACGTATCTTAAGTATTACATATTTTTTCGTTTAAGCTTAGAAAATATCTATGAGTATACAGATTAGGGTCGCTATTATGCAACCAGTGCTCAGTCGTTTTGTGCTGCATAACTAAATGCCAGCATTTTTAGCCCCGCCCACTTGGTTGTCATTTTTGTGTGGTGCTATTTTTTGAGTGGAATGCTTGTTTCGTAGATTTTAGTTCGCTCCTCATAGTTATGACATCGTATTCATGTTCGCCTCGCCACTCGCACGTGTCACTCGACGGAACGATTGGACGCTCGCATACATCCCATAGTGCACATTTTCCGCCGTAAGGGCCGCTCGTGCCCGTATCGAAATGCCGCTCCCGATGCGAGCGCGCAGATAGCGACTTTACTGTACACATGCGAGCTCGCTATTTGCCTCGCCCGCTCGCCACTCGCGTGAATGTGTAATTGTGGCATGAGAATGTTCTCACAGAGTTATTACAGAGCAGCTATCGAATCGCGAGTATATTCGTTTCGCAACTGTATGGATTGTAATACTGTGTTGTAATGCATGCTGATAATTGAAATTGTTTTTTTGGTTAAAAGACATAGGCCCTATTAAATAAACGCGACAATCCGACAATTTTGTCCGTTTTCGATAAATAAGTCGAATTGTCGTGACAGGTGCCGTTTAATAAAGATGATAATTAAGTCTGAATGCGACAGGTAAATAGTAAAATAATTGTAGCGCTAAAAACTATGTTTAATGAAAGGGGTGCATTCAAGAGGCTTATATTAACTTCTTGGGTGCATTACAGCAGACTAATAGCTATAGTAATACCACACAACTGGCGCATTGCCCGCAGGGAACCCCGTTCCACTTACCTCTGTAAGTGGAACGGGGTGAAACGCGGGGGTGCGCTGGGGGTACGCTGGGAGCTCGCGCTCGTCGTGTGTTAGTTGTGTCGTATTACTTAATTAATATTAATAAGTCATCGACTGCGAAGGCTGGGTACACCGGGTAAATGACGGCTAATGAACGTCATTCCCACTCATTTTATTTCCTTATTTTTATTGAGACAAAGACATTCGATGGCGTTCGTTGGCCCGGTGTGTACCCAGCCTCCTCAATCGATGGCTTGCAGCCATTGAAACTCAGAAAGTAAAGTAAAGTAAAGTAAAGTAGGCATTTATTCGGCGTTTTACATATGTTACAGTTACATAACTACAACTCTTAATATAGATAGACTAAACAGCCGAAAGGGCTGACCAGCTCAGCAATGCTGTGAATTTGAAATTCCCAGCGCTGGTTTTCAGCTGGACCCATATAATAAATAATATATTAGAAAAATGAGATAAAATTGGTTGCAACAACAATATACCAATTTGTTGAGTGAACCACTATTTGCCTATTATAGGTATGTTATTTGCTTATTTTAAAACATTGTAATACCTACAGACTTATGCACACATTGTAAATATTAAACGTTTATATATCTTTTGTAAAACAAAACAAAACAAAGCTGCTAGAACAAGTGCTCAGTTAAACTTTCAATTTGGCAGATTAAAGCATATTCTTTGATCCTTGACCGGAATCCACTAACTGTTATCGACTCACGAATAGGAGGTGGGATGTTGTTCCATATCTTTACGGCAGCATATTTAAAACTTCCTTTGAATGCAGCAGTTCTATGTACCGGAAACCCGAGACGACCTAAACGGATACGAGAGGACCATTTAAGTTTATGAAATAGGTATGGTGGCTTACGACTCTTAATTATACCAAAAAGAAGAGTGGCGAAGTGAACGTAACGTCGGGAAGCCATATTCAACGATTTTGCCCTATTAATGTATGGCGATACATGACTCCTTGGCGGAATGCTGTAACAAAATCTTGCACATGCATTTTGAACTCGTTGTATGAGAGATTTTGACCTAGCCAGTAATCTTGGACCATAGACTGAGTCTGCGTAGTTAAATTTGGATAAGATTAGGGATTCTACTAGCTTAAGGCGAAGCTCTGTGCTCAGATAATTACGTATACGGTACAATATTTTTAACCGGTAAAAACAGTTACGTGCAACTTCCTTTATATGGGATTCAAATTTAAGTTCTTCATCTATTGTCAAACCTAGATTACGTGCCTCGCGAGTTTGTGAAATAGGCTCCCCATCTATTTCAATCAGCAACTGTTGAGAATCAAATCTTAAAGTGTGATGTTTATACCCAAGCACCATAAATTTTGATTTGTCAGGATTTAGTGTGAGTGAATTGCGGTTAGACCACTGGACGATTCTCTCCAGGTCTTCGTTAATTTTTTTTACTGCAACAGGATAGTCTACAGGTTTACACGATAAATATATCTGTAAATCATCGGCATATAGATGGTATTTGCAATGTTTGATGCAATTAATAATGTCTGCTCCATAAAGAATAAAAAGAAGAGGTCCTAGAATGGATCCCTGTGGGACTCCCCTAGTAACACTCACTGAATTTGAAAAAATCTCAGTACCATCACTTTTTCTAATCTTAACAAATTGAGAACGATTGCGTAAATAACTGTCAAACCATTTAACTGTTGGTATATCAAAACCGTAGTAGGATAATTTGGACAAAAGAAGTGGAATATTTATTGAATCGAAGGCACGTGAAAAATCTAGCAATACAAGGACAGTCCCCATACCTGCATCTTGAGCTTCAAGAATGTTGCTGGTCACATCAAGCAAGGTGGTAGTAGTACTACGGCACTTCCTGAAGCCTGACTGCGCAAGCGGAAGTATATCATTTGACTCGAGGTAGTCCGTGAGCTGCATACATACCACCTTCTCCAATACCTTCGACAGACATGGTAAGATACAGACTGGCCTTAGTTCTTTAAAGCTTGATGGAATTGGGGTTTTAGGAAGGGGCTGAACCTTAGCGGTCTTCCAAAGATCTGGGAAATTACTAGTAACAATAGAAGTATTTACTATTGTAGTTATGGCTTGTGAAGTGAAAGGCAACGTAAGCTTTAACATGTCTAACGAGATCATGTCGATGCCCTCAGCATTAGATTTGAGACTATTGACAATGCGCAGTATTAATGTTATATCTACAGGTTTAAGACTGAAAGATGCCTGATTGGCCCTGTGGTACTCATAATAAGTCAGCACAGACAAGTCCATATCCAACGTGCCAGGTAACTTGAGAAAATGTTGGTTTATTTCTTCAACAGATTGAAGATGGACAGGAAGTTCGTTTTCTGGTTTTGGTGGGAGTACATTTCGCTTGAGATTCCTCCATAACATAGCAGGATTGTTCAAATACTTATTAATGTGAAAGTCAAAGTATGCTCTTTTCTCTTTATCAATAGCAGAATTCACCAGTTTTTTGAAACCATTGAAATATTCATGATGCTCAGGCTTTCTAGTTTTCAAATATTTAATGTGAGCTTCATTCTTCAACCTACACATGATCTTGACCACATCCGTTATCCAAGGAAGAGATCTATGTCTAATGACAATTGATTTAAGAGGTGCATGAATATCAAATATGTACTTAATTAAATTTGTGAAATAAATAACCATATCGTTCACATTATTTAAAGTATCAATATTTGCAAGTGGTAGTTTCTGTAAATCACTTTTCAATTGAAGACTATCTATATTCTTAAGCGGACGATAACTGACCCGCAAAGGTTTGATAACAACTTTTTTAAAATTCAAATCACAAGTGACCAGAGCATGCTTGGTTAGCTTGTTTCCTAGAACATCAGTTGACACGGATCGAACTTGAGCATCAGTGCAAATAACATCTATAAGAGATTCGCTGTGTTCAGTAAAATGAGTAGGTGAATCTACGACTTGGTTCAAATTGAAAAGATTAATAAAATCTATCAGCCTTTTACTATTTATCGTATCCAATTTTAGCAAATCTATGTTAAAATCACCTAACAGGATCAGCTTGTCATAATAAAAAGAGTTCATGGAATCCGTCAAGGCATCCAGAAAAATATCAACACCCAGCCAAGGAGGTCTGTATGCCGTGCCAACTATTGTCTTTATACCATTTATGTTTACACTAAGCCAAAATTGTTCAACTTGTGCCGTCGCAGGATGGTTGCAAGTGCGGGCATAAATACCTTTTTTTACGTAGAAAGCAACTCCACCTCCTCTACCGTGACATATGTTTGACGGACGCGGGATACTGCGTAAAGTGTACCCTGGAATGGACGGTGCTCTTCCCTCTTCATTAGGCTTTAACCAAGTTTCATTAATTGCTAAAATATCTATAGAGTGCTCTAAAACCGATACAATTAGCTCATCGTGATTCTTCCCTAGAGACCCCGGATTAAAGAGACCAACCTTGAACAACTTTTTAGAGAGCATTTTTACTGTTAAGTATACACATTTCCGGTAATAGAGCATCAATAACATTAGTAAACTTTAGAGATATGTCATGAACAAATAAATTATTTAAACAATGGTAATTCTCTAAATCGTAAGGAAAATAAATGTTACTTATTATTGGCTTACATGAAATTAGGCCAAACATTTTTGCAATACAATAGCAATTCGGTTTAACCACTAACCTATCATTCATATCTTGCACTAATTTCACTAAAAACAACCAAACTATATATATAATGCACTCAAATGACGGAATAAAGCACTTAATGTTAACATTAGGATGACATTTCAGGAGAAATAATACTAAACATTCATTTGTAGTTAAACAACATAATTGACATGACATACAAATGAAACAACAATTAAAATTAAAGATACAGTTATGTTTGGTCACCGACAAAATGTAGATACATTGAATTAATGTAGTATTGTTCACTAGTGAAAACAAAAGACTATTTGTAGTTAGCTCACATATCGTGATGAAATTAAATTCGTTCAGAGCAATACAACTTTTATAAGTAGAGTAATACAAAATAATGTTATAGTATAAATAGAAGATATCAAACTTGAGCCATGAATATTTTACAAAACACAACAGATGAGTATTTATTCCTTGAGAGTAGTTATAAAAGAACTCAAATTTTGTAATCTTCGAAATCTTATAGCAACAGTTATGAAACACACTGATTATTATTATAAGAAAAGTCCTAAAAAACAAATTTATAAAAAATGAAGTTAACAATGCCTTATCAGTAAAAACATTGCTCAGTATTAAATACTGTTGCCATGCAAAAACAATACTTTTATATCTATAAAATAAAATTATAGAGAAAGTCCAAAAAAATAAGCTTAAAAAACTTGAAATTAACATTGCCTTTGCAATAAGAACATAAATCAAGGTCACATTCACATATTCTTGCCAAGCAAGAACAACACTATTATAATTACAAAACAATTTAATAGAAAAAAATCCAAACATCAGAAAAAATGAAATTAACTTTTCCTTTCCAATAAAAACATAAATCAATGTTAGATATTGTTGCCAAATAAAAACTATACTTTTATAGTTACAAATTAGTATTATAAAAAAAGTGCCATGAATACCACTTAAAAAAAATAAAACATAAATCAATAATACATACTTTTGCCAGGCAAAACTAGTACATTTATTGTTACTGTACTCAGTTATTAATGAGACACAAGAATTAAGGCACAAGATATTAAGCACTAACAATATCAACGGCCAAAAACTTTACCTAAATCTACCTCAGAACGAAGATGCTGACGTAGGGACCCATGTTCCTTCCGGGCGTAGATTTTCCCGTCACGTGTCCACACGTACTTCCATTGTGCTCGTGCTGACTCGGCTCGCGCTTTATAGAAGAGACTACGATTGGCATGAGTTAGTCTTTCGTTGATATAAATCGGGCGACCTGGCGAGCTTAGGCCTAGCCCTGCTGTAGTCGCATCCCGACGAACTCTTGCCGCAGCCAACAGCTGATCCCTGAGGCAGCGTCGTGCCAGTCGTGCGACCAATGGCCGTGGGCGGGTGGATGCCTCACCTTCCATTGCCGGACGTCGAAATGGACCCACACGTCCGACACTCACTATATCACGTTCCTCGAGGGTCACACCAAGTTTCTGTGCGATAATTAGAACAAGATGACCGGATCGTTCGTTATTTTCTTCAGGTATTCCTGCGATTTCAATGTCGTTACTTAGTAACTCCTGATCACGGTAGTTTAGATCCAACCTTAGCTCAGCTATAGTTTCCTGCAAGGCTTGGATACTGCTGGATTCAGTATTAGGCCGACATTCCACTGCATCAACACGGGCATGGAGGTCATCAATACGACGGTTGCACTCTTCAACGGCATTAGTGAGATTCAGTACCGCTCCTCGCAGCTCTTGCATTACTGCTTTCATCTCCTCGCGAAACAAGCGTAGTTCCATTACCACCGCATCTGATGACGACGATGCGGTACTCCCCAGCATGTTATTGATATCAGGGGGTGAGGGTGCTGCAGGTGACGATGGCAGAGAAGGCGACGTGTTCGGGAGTCGGCCATTGCGCAGTGTCACGTTGTTTTCATCATTCCTTACAGGGGTTTTGGTATTATCACCTTTAGGCATTTTATTCTTGCATACTTGGCATTGCCATTTACTTTTAAAGTCTGCAGTCATGGTATTAAAAAACCTCTTTTCACTGATGTTAAGACACTCGATGTCGTAATGTTTGGAACAGCAACAACATTTCAGATATAATCTTGTCTTTATAATCTGTAAACAGGAAGCACAGGAGACATTTGAGACTGGTGGTGCCATCTTTACTTCCGTCTGTGCTTCTGTTAATAAGTCGCGCTTGCAGTAGTTCAACGGTATTTCGAACTTTAATATATAGATGGCGTACGTTACTCAAAATGCTATCGAAAATAAAAATATCCACAAATGTTCGAAAATACTGATTATTATATCTTGATGCACTACATATGATACGCACCAGATAGATATCAACCAATTTTGGTGATATTCTAACATTAACAGTTCTCCAAATCACTGTTTCAATCACTGGCTCACGTAAAATATTTTTCGTGTTAACTTCAGAACAGAGCAGAATTTATCAATACCAACAATTCCACAGCTTTATAGGCTCAATTAATACTGATTTTTTAACACACCACTTCAAAAATTTAGATAATTATAGCCCAAACAAATAAAAACACGGAGCTCGACTGTCACTCAACAATGGCGGGAAGAACATGAATAGACGAGGGTAGTTTGCATTTCTTTAGAAGCGCGGTTGTATGTTTAAACTAAATAACAATTTTAGGCATTATCCAAGGAAATAGAGATGTGTTTTGGCAAATTTAGTTGAACGTCATCGTACAGTTTATACCAACTATTTCTTATTATTAATCTGTCAACGTGATTTTTAAAATGTTTCGTAATAATGTACTGCCTAAGGACAGTACTATATTAATTCTGTGTATTGTGTGAGGTTGCCTGTCAAAAATCTCGAGTCATTTCAAAGTAAATTTGACAAGCTTTTCCCGACGGACGGACTTTATAACGGACCAAATTGGTCTAAATGCGGAGAAAAGTGCCCATCACCAATACAATAAAGCTTTTCCCGACAAATTGTCACCAGTCGCCTGTCAAAGAGAAAATGTTTATTAAACAGAAATATGTTAAATTATCACGACAAGTTACTTTTCATATTAATAATAATAGTCTACATATTTGTAAATTTTCCACCATGACAAATTTGTCAGTGGTATCTTTATGAAACGAAATTTGTCTTTGTCGCGTTTATTAAATAGGTCCAGGATTCGTGATTTTTTCGAAAACTGATTTTAAAAAGATATTTTAATTCATTAATGTTTCTGAACCACTCGGTGGGTGATTTAGTCGTTGAAAGTAAAAAAAGAGTTCCATTTTGTAATTAGGTTTCGATTGCTTTAAAGTTTCACATTGATCATTATGTTTTACACCCTTGCTAAGTGGTCTTTGGATAAATTGTTACTTTAAAATGTATGTGAAAATGTTTGGAGGCAGCTGTTGATGATGTAGTGTTTAGAAATTGACATCACAATTTTAAAATCAGGGTTTTATTAAGATTATCAGCCCCAAAAAGTGAATTTATGAAAATGATTATTGTAGACACGTTATTAAAACCATTTTAAGAATTGTTTTAGGCGCTGCATTAGTAACTGATCTGTTTTCTTTGTACACTTGTAGATTTTAATTAAGTGCCATAATGAGTTGTTACTTGCTTTACATATTTAAATTAACTGACAGTCTGATTTGCTCAATCATGCAGACACAGGATTATAAAATCATCTTCGGACCCGTCCATTGTACCGTTTATTATGTTCTCGCTTTGACGTTATCATCTAAATATAATTTGTATGTGCGCGTAGTAATATGTGATTATCGAAAATCTGAAATGTAAATAGTAAAACGTTATGATAATTTTCGCAAAGAGAAGACTGATTGTTCAGGCATGAAAACGTGGTCTAGGTTTAGGTTTCTTATCCTTATAAATTTAAGTTTTGCCCTGTAAATTTTATTGTTAGTGTAATCTTAAATTTACTGTTAATGTGTGTGTAGGAAAAAATGCCAATCATACAAACGGCATTATTTTAGAGAAAAAAATAACTATGTGAAATATCTGCTAGATAGGCAATCAAGACACCAAATAAATTAGGTGAAATTAACAGAATTTGAACAGGTGACGTAAGTTAGAAATTTACCTGTAAATGAAAACTTGTTATTTCGATGTTTTCGAGCGAGAGATCCAGAAGATTGTTAATGGGCTGTCACTAGATAGGGACGTTTACTGTAATTATTATGGAACCAAAGAGTTCCAAATGTTAAACGACAAAGTTAAAAGTCGACTAAATATAATTGAATATATCTTAAACGTGTAACGCGTTAACATATTTGAATATATTTGCTTAGTATAAATGGAGTGAGAAGTTTGTTGCCAAATTTTAAGCGATATAACTAACTTATATAGAACAAATTGCTTCTATTTTTCGATCTACTCAAGATATTACTTACTAACATTCATTACCGAACATTTATTGCAGAGCAATACTTTCGCAATTATTGCAATTTAACAATTTGTTGTGGAAACGGAACTTATTACATAACTAACTAAAAAAAGAAAGTGTGAAAGATTCGTTCGAACTATATTGCAAAAATGTACCAATTGCGTGTATTAACTATTAGGTATATAAGGCAAAAGTAAATTGTTTGGTATTTTGTTACCCCTCTAAAAGAATATTCCAAATTAAGATTATTATGCTGATATAATGTTACGACATTAGCTAAGACTATCCTGAATTTATGCTTAATTTTATGTTAAATTCGTATCTTGACGTTTATTAATTTGTCTTAAAAAAATATATCATAGAATGCTCATTGATTTGTACAATTTGAAATATCTATGTATGAGTCAAGTTATACCGTGTGAATGATTATTGTGAATTGTTATTATTGGATATCTAGATAGGGTATATTATATCTGAAGTACTTTTAAATATTTTATTCTAAAAGGTAATTTATAGTCGTATATTGTTTGCTACAAAAGCTAAATCTGTAAATAAATGTTTTGCTTATTATAATTAACTTCTTCCGGATTTAAAGTATATTGCATCCGAAGTCCAAACATTGATATAGTTATCCTCAAATATTTATCATCATGTACAGGTAATTGTAAGTAGGTACTGTAATGTTTATCTTAATTTTTTAAATATACATATATCATGATTTTTCTTTCGTATTTTGATTTAACCACTGACTCTATTTTGGAGACATTTTTTTATGGCAACCAAAAGAAAAAAAGTATGCTACAAATATATGCTTCTGATGTGCTTGGAAGCCTATACATTACACTCGAGGTAGCGTCGTCCGGAACAGAAGAACATTATACAAGGCAAAATAATTTGGATCCCTTATAAAATGGTCAAAATGTGAGCTTCATTAAAAAATATATTATTCGAAGAATTTTTCCAGTTTAATGAAAACAAAAACAATGAAATATTGTTAAATGGTATAATATAGTATTTGTAATATACCATTTATTTCTTCTTTTTCTTCGACTTCGTTTTGTGTTTTAGTTTCTGCTTGATCTTATCTCTCCTTAGCCGATCCTTCACGATTTGCTGTTTATTCCGGAACTCTTTGGAAGACGCCTCCGCTTTCTTCTTGGTGATGCGCTCGTTGTGTTTCACCCAGTGTGGACGGAATTCTGATACTGAAATATTATGGTTTATTTAATATTATCTAAATTATGCTACAATTCTTACGGCTTCGGCATAGGTACTAACCAGGCTTGTTAGTGTTGACATGTTCATCTGGTTCGTCGTCGTGGTCGGGCTGCGCGTTCCGCTTGCGCCACGCGTCGTAGCGCCCGCTGCGGAACGACGCCGGCACGCGCCCGCCGCTCTCTGTGCGGATCATTTTGCGACCGCCGTCCTGAGGAAATAAAGATAAATAATATTTTCAAAAAGCTCATAATTTTGTGACTGATCGAGTGGTTATGATCTCTAGTATCTAATGCCGGCTGTACACTCACCGAGACACCGCGTGATAGGCGAGTGCTAAAGTGTATAGGGTAGTTTTTGCTACATCTTGGGCGTCCGTCGACCGACGTGACTACTGATTGGCGACGGACGATCTCGTGAGCATTTCATATAATAAGATCGTAAGATATGTTTCGTCGTGGTCCTACTAATTTGTCCTACTAGTGGGACCACGAGGAAACCCTATTCCTCGTAGTCCTACTGTTTACTACTACTATTTTATATAATTTGATACAAAATGTATGAATGTTTCATTAGTATAAACTACTGTTTACTACTACTATTTTATATAATTTGATACAAAATGTATGAATGTTTCATTAGTATAAAACTTCGAAAGTGTATAAAATGCTAATAAAACTTATTTTGTGATTCTTAGATTCCATTTTTACTTTCATTGTAATTTTTTCTGTGTATATTTTGTCCTACTAGTAGGATTACGAGGAATAGGATTTCCTCGTGGTCCCACTAGTAGGACAAATTAGTAGGACCACGAGGAAACGCGTATCGTAAGTACTACCACTGTCGTCCGAATTCAAAACCAGTTACTGTGACGTAATGTCGAACATCAAATGTGGCAGCGGCTGTATTTGGAAGCGAAATATCTTATATAATTGCAAACTGTACAGCACTGTTGGAATCACTTTCGAACGCATTTAGTATGGGATTATCTATCTAGGGTTTATATGATCGAAGGAGTTTACAGCTGCGACTGCACGGTGCGATAGGTACAGCAGGCGTATTATGAGTTTACGCTTCATACTCGTTCTACAGTAGTTGACATTTGTATGACAACTTTGAGTTTAGTTTAGTTACCGCCAGAGGCGCTGTGCCAAATTGCATACAAAGTTGCTTACTACAGTCGCTATCGAGTATAATAAATTAACTGTCCAAACTCATGAAACAGTCACAGGATCGCTCTCGCACCCCGGGCGAGTGTACAGCTGGCATTATAAATAAAGTTGAACTATTTTAATGTTATTTTTAAATCCGACTGACCGGGTCAACGTGCACCATCTTCTTCCGCTTGCGGTCCCATGTCCAACTTAGCAGAGGACGCGCCCACGTGTAATAACTATTTAGTAATCAGTTTCCGTTGCGTTGAAGTTAGTTACAACTATTTTTTTATTTTTTTTAAACTAATGGTTATTTTAATTTTTATATTTTTATAATTTTTTTAAACTAATAAGGAATGAGGGATCCAAATAGGATTTGAAAAGGAAATGGGAAGTGTCGACAAAAAGGGAGATAAAGTGATAAAAGGGGGTTGCAGCACCTTTGGGCTCATCCCTTGGCGAGGCTTGTTGCCCTCGGGTGCCGCAACGGGGGAAGAAAAAAAGGAGTGGGATAGAAGGGAGAGATATAGAGTGGAAATAGTTACCACTATTGACCGAGTAGATACCAATTATGAGGCAAGTATATGTCTTACCGGATCGACGTGCACCATCTTCTTCCGCTTGCGGTCCCAGCGCAGCTGGTTGCGGCGGGCGCGCGCCTGCTCGCCGCTGTCCGCGCCCATGTCCAGCTCCGCGGAAGACGCGCCCGTGTTGAAGTTCACCGCCATACTGAGCACAAATTATACAACGTGTTACAAAAATACCCCTAATGCCGAATATGGTAGATAAGGACCATCATACTGAACAACTTTTACTATGGGACCAACTCTGAAATCGCGAAAAAAAGTCAGAGGTTTCATACAAAAATTAAAATCGAAAATATTAAAATGTATGAAACAGCTGATATTTTTTTCGCGATTTCAAAGTTAGTAAAAGTTGTTCAGTTTGATGATCCCTATATACCATATTCGGAATTAGGGGTATTTTTGTAACATGTTGTATAGTTATTGTACTAAAGCAATACTGAGGTTATTTAGGGTAGGTACGAGTATAAGTAAAACTATCATTTATTCATGGAAGGCGTTGATGTATCTATAGTCTGTTCATCCTTACTTGTCTTATTTATTAAACTGCTTTTGACAGTTGTCATATGTCTTTTAAGTTTAAATCGTTAAAAATATGTTGTATAATTGAATCAAATTGTCACTGATAATATTTTTTTTTTCGTAATCTGTGTATGGTGTGGAAAACCATTTGTTGTATTTTATAAATGTTTTTTTCAATAGAGTTGGGTGAAGATTAATTACCAAATAAGATAAGTAAAGATAAACAAACTTTACTCGTAAATTAGAGTGCACGCCGATTTTCTATGACTGATTATCAGATCGCAGAATGGAAGATATTAAATCCAAATACCAAAACGTGACCAAAACAAATCGATATTAATTAGATTAGAGCATTTTTCTAGATTTTTTTTTTATGTTCCGGTCGTGACAAAATGATATCTTAGAGCAATTCGATGTTCTGTTACTAGTAAATGCTCTAGTTTATACTCACCTGTATGTCAAGCCGGTCCTAGAAATGCAAGAAAGTGTCCGATCCGATAATTGGTCCTACAAAAGTCGATCGAATTTGGGACCACTTCTCTTGAAGCAGAAGACGAACCATTTTATTCAGTGACATTACGTCACACATTAAAGATGACCTCATCAAAGAATTAGAAACTAAGTTACCCAGTCTCAGTGTGTTGGTCGCTAGCTTCGTGAGGAATATAGTTCTCATCTCGAACTACCTCTTTCTTCTTTTTCGATGTGCCACTAATGTTGAAGTCTCCAAGTTTACCTTCAGCCTACAAAATAAGAAATAAGTGAGATAAAAAAAATATGATGAAGAAAATAATTTAATTAAGTATTTAAAAAAGTATTTATTTACCTGAAGTTTTTTGTTATCCCTTGTTTTTTGTACAGTTTTGCCGTGTGCTTGCTTTTTTGCTTTCATCGCCAAATACATTGGTGAGTCATTCTTAGCTGAGAGCTCCAATATAGTCTGGAAAAAAACCATAATAAAACAATATATTTATGAATACATATATCGTGGTCTTTTCATAAAATTGGTCACATCACGAATTTTTTCATGAAACCATCACATTTTAATTTATTTAAAGCGAGTGCCCACAAGTTCTAATAGCTCTAGGCTAGGGGCTTGTCTCATCGCTGAGAGCAGACACTTTGAAGTTGACCCGCCCACCCCACATATGGCTCCATCTCCCTTACTCTGCAGCTACAAGATAGGTATGCGAGAAGTGCTGAACCACCTAGTTACTAGGGCCCTTATTTATAAACCACTCTCAACGTTGAAAGCTAGCTTGAGATCATATGTATGATCTTAAGATAGCTTTCAACTTTATGGTACTAGTAGGGTTATTCACGATTGTCGGAAATCTACTCGAAAGCATTCGATTCGAATACGTATTCTCCGATAAATTCGAAAACTGCTATTTACAAATACATTCGATTCATTTTCCGACGGGAAAGCGCAATGCATTTACAAAGTTTGGTAGCATAACGTAGAAAATAAGATTTATATCGGAAGACTTTTAGATTCGATTCGGAAAGTTGATTTTCGACAATCGTGAATAACCCCCTAGGTTCTAGTACCTCGTTTGTACACACGACAGGACGTCAGGTTACACAGTTGAACTGCGAAAACAGCTTTTATTATGTAGAGCATAACGGCGGTCTCAAGGTCAACATGAATAGTCTGAGGTGCCGTCGAGTGTACGTGTCCGATATCACAATGCTTACCCCTTTCGGCGTGTAGTTCTTGATCTGTTCAACTAACGCATTAGCATTGTCTCCGGCCGCATCCAGTAAGAATGGGTGCGTGTGAACTGGCTGGGCGGTCGTTTTGGCGCGCTTGTTCCCTTCGGCGGAGGCGGATTCCCGCCATTTCACGTATTGTTGCCAGCCGCGAGAACATGTGCGGGCTGCTTCTTCCTTTTAGTCAATATATCAATATGTTTTAGTTTATAGCAAACTAGCGGCCGCCCGCGACTTAGATCGCGTGGACCCTGGGAATTTTTGACCAGCGTAAAAAATAGTTAACTTTTATGTTATTCAAAGTACTAATTTGTCTACCAACCAAACATTCATATCCGTCCCCTTCCTTTCTCGTTATCCATCCGTTTAGGCGTGAAGAGGTAACAAACGCACACACAAACACAAACTTTCGCAATTATAATATTAGTGGGATTAAGGCCTCAATCCTACTAATATCATAAATGCGAGATACCTATATCTCGAGAAAGTTCATCATTTCATCAGTCCATCAGTTAAAAAAAACTACACGAAATTAAAATTAATTACATAACAAACAATTCATTTCGCTGATATTAGGGTGTCTATAGGACCTAATATCGAATACCATGTGAATCAAAAACATATTTATAAAATTCTAATGCTGTGTTTACAATTTACGCTAAAACGAATGATTTCTAATCATTTGTTTTTATTTAAAGCCAATACAAATGATGGATGATAAAGAAGATTGTTGCTTACAATTTCCGAGTGGTTCCGGTCCCAGGCGACCACGTCCTGGTGGCGCAGCTCGAGCGCGCCCGTGGGCAGCGCGCCCCACACGCCGCTCGGACATAACTCGCCTTTCTCTTTCACCTGCGCAAGAGTACAATGCGATTAAATGGCAGGATGACAGAAAATTTATACCGCTTGGTAGAGCTGCTGTAGATGGAGACCTTTTGTACGTATGCATATGGGTTGTGTTTCCGGTTATTTTTCAATTATGTCTAAAGATGGTTGATATTTATAATAATTATTATGTTAGACAGTAAACGAATTAAAGATTGTAGAAAACCAATATGTGTTGGAAGAAAAGTGGATATTTACGAAAATTCGCATCCAACATCCAAAAATTGATAGCAAACATAGAAAACAATTATTTGCTATATTTCTTATAATTTCGGTTCTGATCTTATGTAGGTACTTTCTTTATTGTTAAGATGCTTCATTCCATTCCTCTCTGGCAAGTCCTTATTCTATTTTTAATTTTACTTGTGTAATATCCACGTTTGGCGACCGTATGTTAAGCAAGCAGAGGTCATAATAAATAATGGGAACAATATTTTCTGTCACCTAAGTTTAGATGTGTCACTAATCTGCAATACCCTAATTATAATATCTATCCCCAAGAAATATATTAGTCATCATATTTATCAAAACTGTCTCTAAGTATAAATCACCGTATTAATGTAAATATGTCTCTTAAATTATAGTCGATCACTTTTTTCTAGAGCCTAAATATAAGATCTGTCCTCTAAAAAGTAAGTCCCTGGCAGCAATAATATATTTGTACCTAAAATAGTGAATCTATCACCTTATAAATCTAATCAACAAACTATTAGTATCATTTAAATCGTTCAATCATCAAAATAATAGATGTGTCACTTAATTCATAGAAAAAATCCTAAGTAGGGGCGGAGTCAAATTGGCGGGCTATGAAAATTTAAATGCACTAGGTAGGTTAGGTTAGGTTAGTGTTTAGACCACTCGCAGCGGAGCGAGCGAAGCTCCATAATGCTTATATCAGGATCAACTAGTTTGGCCATAATGCTTATATCAGGATCAACTAGTTTGGCCTAGCCTAAACTGGTTTATCCTATCGGGCTTAGGAGAAACTAGTTTGGTCTAGGCTATACCAGTTAATCCCATCGCGTATAGGAAGAACTAGTTTAACCTAGGCCAAACTAGTTTGTCCTGAAAATCGGGTTTGGCCGGTAACAAATATACCTAACTAACTCGCACAGCTCGCACTTGACTGCAGTGTTTTGTTTAGTTTTAGATATGTAGTGTTTTTGTTTCGATTATAAATGTAAATTATATGATTTAAACCTATTGTAGTTTTATTTAATTAATTGTACCCATATCGTCAGTTGAATTATGTAATAAATTAATATTATTTTTTTCAATGATCAAATATATTTTTTAGGTAAACATTTTTAATTGTTAGGTGATTCAGTTTAAGTGACACTTTCATTATTTAGAAACCCATTATAATTATTTGATGATTGATATTATTTCCAAGTAATTCTTAATTATTATTTAGGTAAGCGTTTTTATATTATTTGGTGATTTAATTTAAGTGACAGATCTACTATTTTAGGAACAAATATTATTTATTAGGTCACTGAAAATGCATTTATTAGGTAATTGATAAAATCATACCCATAAATAATGCCTCAGAAAAAAAATATGACATGTCTGTTTACTTGTCTTATTTGGTAAACAGATTTTGACAGTTGTCATAATATCTTTTAAATTTAAATCGTTAATTAAAGATATGTTTTCTCATTAAATCAAATTGTAGTTAATAATTAACATATGCTTTCGTTTATATACGTGTGGAAAATATTTTGTTGTATTTTATAAGAGTTGGGTGAAAATTGTTTACCAAATAGGACAACTAAGGATAAACGGTCTATACCAGAATGGAGCATGTAACTTTCATAGTGCGCTTTGTGCTGTAACCATGCGATTTTCATGTCGGTCGGTCCATTTATGAAGCTTTTTATATTAGTGAGATATTCGAGAACTTTTATTCAGTGTTTTTTTGAGCTCTCGCTCGATACACGCTGCATTTGCGATATTAAGGTCATAAATATAATAAAAGAAAAACTTTTAAATTTGGAGATTTTAACATTCACAATGCTATTTTTATATAATAGTAAATAATATACTAGAAAAAATACGACTCGCACCAGATCATGTACTCGCGGGATCGATTCCCGTCCGAGAACATGATCTGGTGCGAGTAGTATTTTTTCTAGTATATTATTTAGTATTAAAATAAAAACTCAAAGACAGGAAGATATTAGACTTCTTGGACGCCGCAGGGTTTAAAGAGTTACTATAAAGTACACATTTACATGCTGTACAGACATTGAAAGCACACATTTTAGAGCAACTGTATTGAAAAGTTTACCTGCGTAGGCAAAAGGAGGTCAGCACCAAGGAAAAGCTGCAAGTCTAGTAAGTGCGCGACGTCGTCCGCCGCCACCAGCGAGAAGGCGCGCCCCGCCCGCCCCGCGCGCGCACTGCGGCCTTTACATCAATACAACATCATAAGCATGATCAAAGAAACAAGGTCTTCTCTTCCAGTGACAGCTGGGTCACGAGATTGGCTTAAGAACACAATCACATTTAATCAGTTCTCAAACTACCAATCAGGTAACACTTTATGGAGATGTAGTCTTAGGCCATCGTGGAATGAGAATATTATTATACCATGATCATAAGAAAATACCACTTTCACACAACCATCACTAATTAAGGCTGCGTTCAAACTTGTGTAACAACCAATGTTTAATGTAATGTAAAGTTAGATGTAACGAATATTTTGTATGTGGAAAAGTGGACCAGCACAAGCATTAAATGAAATACTTGCATCATATTTTTCAATTAAATTTATTTAGTTGAAGTATTTTATTTCTAACACTTGTTGCAGTTATGTTAATAACTAAAGATTAGAAACTTGTACTTACAAGTAGTTTTCACATGCATACTGACTGACAATTGTCAATTAAATAGTGGTAAATAAACTTAAGACTAAAAGCTCATCTGTTTCTCTGTTCTTGTCAGCAGAGAAACTGAAATTGTTATTTTGCCAGTTGGTACAAAAAATTAAGAATGTGTTTAGTAATATGATTCCATAATTACATACTAAAATTTCAATAGGTTATTTGTTAATTAACAATAGAAACAATGAACTAACCTACTCTGTGCACAAATAGCTTAGGCTTTGCAGGGAAATTGTAGTTAATAACAGTATCCAGAGCAGGCAGATCCAATCCTCTCGCTGCAACATCTGTCACAATGAGAACGGAGCACTTCTTGTTTGTGAATCTGCCAAGTGCTATTTTGCGAGCTGATGGGTCTAAGCCAGAGTAGGCATAGGTGGATGATATTCCTGCTTGCTGAAGAATCTAATAACAAAACCTTTGATTTAATTGATAGATTGAGTCAAGCATGCAAATTAAATTAATATGAAAAATAATAATAAAAATATTAGCAAATCTTCGACTCACCAAATGTAAATATTCAACATGGTGTTTTGTAGCAGCAAAAACTACAGCTTGTGGTGTTTTTGGTGTCAAAACTTTGTCTAATAATAGCAACAGGCCTGCAGTTTTTAATTCGGCCCTGACCGATATCCAGCCGAGCCACAGAGTTGATGGTAGTTTCCAATCCACATCTAATCTTATCAATACTGGGTCTGAGAGACCCGCTCTTGCAAACTCTACCAACATTTTCGGTAATGTTGCTGAGAACAGCAACGTTTGTCGATTGGATGGTAATCGTGCCACTATTTCTTGCAGTTGCTCACCAAACCCAAGCTCAAAAAGACGGTCAGCCTCATCAAATACTATCATTTCTGAAAATAAATGATATATTTAAAGCAGAATTTTATCTTTTTTACAAAATTTCAAACTAAAAACATAAAAATATTTTTTTAAAGGTAAGTTAGGTAAGCATGTTGTTTATTATTATAGTTTTTTAATATTATAAGCCTTTATTTACTATAAAGAAAGATTCATAATTAGTTAAGTAAATTAGTGTTTACAGTTTTATAAATTTTTAGCAGCTTCCACAAAGTCAGATTACAGTCTTACAAAGTGGGACCAACTCTGAAATAAAAAAAATAACAGCTGTTTCATACAAAAATTAATAACAAAAAGGCCAGTCCTTTCCGTCTTTCCTCATCTCTGGCCAGTGCAGTCTATTAATTTCCTAAACTCGTCCAACCATCTTCTTATTGGCCTCCCTTTTCTTGAGGGGTCCAGTCAAACAATTTTTTCGTCCATTTTTGTCATTGCTCTCTCTTTATTTTTCATATTATTATAGTACCAAGTATTAAATAGAGTAGGACATTAAATGGACTTACTTATATTATCAAGCTTCAAGTTCATTTCAATACAAATATGTAGGAAACGGCCTGGTGTTGCAACAACAATATCAGGGGCTGTGCCAGACATGACGCTGAACTGCTGTTCGATAGATTCACCTCCAAGGATAGCAGCTGATGTTAAACCAGTGAATTTTCCCAGCTCTCTGACAAATTTCAGGGTCTAAAGGAGTACATGAAGCTTTACTAAAGCACTAAAACATAATTAACTACAACAAAATGATGATTAACAACATGTAAGGGCCAGTTTCACAAGTATTGTAGGTAACAGTTATCAGAACTGACAGATAATAATAATAAAAATAAATAATAATAATAAAGCTTTTTATTTTCATAATTCAAATATACTTAATATAGGTACTAAAACTAATTTGGGTCTGAATCCCTTTGGGTAAAAGGCTCCCCCAACTCCTTCCACACGTCTCACTGACAGATAATCCATGAAAATATTATAAATGCAAAAGTAACTTTCTCTGTTACGTTTTCACACCTAGAACGCTGGACCGATACTACTGAAATTTGGTACATATATAGATACTGTAGTCCACACAGCCCACGGACCAAGCTGCAGGCAAAAAGCTAGTATCATCTTATTCTGTATCTTAGCAAAAAAACAATAATTAGTGTAAAAATCTACCTGTAAAGCCAATTCTCTAGTGGGAGACAAGATAAGAGCTCTAAAATTCTTTCCAGGTAAGGGTTTGTTTGTAGGTGAAGTGAGTTTCTCCAAGGTTGGCAGCACAAAACATGCTGTTTTGCCAGAACCCGTACGCGCCATAGCCACAACATCTTTACCTTCTAAAGCTAAGGGTATTGTCTGAAAAAATATTTATGAAAATTAAAACGGAACTAACTAACCTCAAAATCTATTTACAGTGGTCAAAATTGAATACCTTTCTTTGAATTGGTGTCGGTTGTTTGTAACCTCTCTTCGTTATGCCCTTGAGGACTTGAAAACTGAAACCCATAGACTGAAAACCACCAGAACCCTTCTTTTTCTTTTTATTGGATTCATTTTCTGTACCGTCTTCTGTAGATATTGCATCGAAGCCTGGGAGGTCATCCTCCAAATTCTTTGGCTTTAACATGTTAATGATACCTAGGCATCCATTTAGTATGTTCTATGTAAAATGTAATATCAAGTGCGAGCGAATTTAATTTAGAATTCACAAAACAAAACAACAGAGCAACACAAGTAGGTAACACAACACGCACGACACACTAAAAAAAAAACAGCACACGTGTTGTTTCGTTTTTTTTATTCGTTCCAAGGAACAGGCTAAGGTCTTAGACCATACTGCCTCGTCATTAGTTGTATCTTTTTTCATAGGTCGTGTTGTTTCGTATCTACCTCAGAAGAATAACTAAAGCTATTTTTCTGAGATAGATAGAGCCCCAGATTGGGACGGGACCTTGTCAAAGTAAATAAAAAATGACAGTTAATCTGTCAAGTAGCGCTAGCAAAAAAGTTCTGATCTATTTAAATAAAAAATAATTTTAAAAAAGTATAAAAGTTTTACAAGTACCTATAGGGAAAAGTCTGAAAACTATACATTAAAAAAATGACATTATTTAAGTGCCTACCTTACCTACCTACTTTGTACGAATCCTCGGTGGGCGAGTCCGACTCTCACTTTATTTTATTAGTTTTTTTATATTTTAATGACCATAAAATAATTTCCGTTGCTGACTGAACTTACTTACAAACCTAGTTTTTTTTATTTCAGCGTCCTTAAAATTTAGTTTGCCAAAAACACAAATGCGATTGCAGTTTGCACTTGCTATGAGTACCTACCTACCTACTACCAGTCGAGTGCGATTAATAATTCAATGTAACTATCTAGGTACAAAATAATATAATTACCTAGTAGACTTGTTGTTATTTATTGCATTATCATCACCAAATTAGTTTTATGCTGGATAATACAATACCTGGAAACTGTTGTCCTAACTAAGATAAATACGTTGAAATGTATTTAATAAATTGTTCATGCGCGTTCATTTTTTTTGCCTTGGCGTTTGTAGCATGTTTCGTTTTCATGTCAAGTCGATTTTCAACGTATAAATACGAAAATATAGAATCCAAAATCATGTGGAAAGGAAAAGTGGAAAATTGAATTGAGTGTAGGTAACTAGGCGTACCTACGCGTCTTTATAGAAAACTGCCATTTTCACAAAAAAAAAAATTAATACAATACCTACAAGCTCCACAGTTTTTTTTGTCGTAGTCCGGTCAAAATAGTCGGAAAGATACTGGTAAGCATACACCTTCCTATACATATATGAATGCAATACATTCTTTTTTGGTAGTCGTATAAAAATGAAAATTCATTAGAGTTTGAATTTAACCCGCCCGGAAAATGAGCTACAATAGATATTCCATTGTTATCCGGCCGCCTGCTTCCGCTCGGGCGTTGATGAATTAAAGAACTTTGAAACACAACAAATATGATTGAACACTGCGCTTTAAGAGAAGCAGCCCCCTGCCCCCCTAGCGTGACCACCAAAACAATTGTTTGAAATCGTTGGGAATTAATGCAAAATTAACAGTTTCAGTCGCTAAAGAGTGCTTTAATAGCAGTTTGCTAATTAATCAAACTGTCAAATTTCATTAATTTCAATTATTTTCAAAGGATTTCAATCATTTTCAAACGAACATTGTTAGCAACAGAGTTACGTAATCAGAGGGCAGGACTAGGCGTCGTGCTCTGCTTAGGCAAGATTTAAATCTTGTCCGAAGTAAAAACTTTTTTTTTTAGATAGGTACTTACTATCATCAATACTTCCGCTTTACCACTCCTAAGGTTAAAATCGCTTGCATTATATCGCTTGATATAGTTCAGTGGTGCAGGCAGGGCCGATACGCGCACCCGATTTTTTCTACAAAGTGGTAAAGCACGCGAGTTGCCGATCGTACCTGCCTCTGCCTACCTACCAAAATGTCACCTACATAAATATTCGTTATTGCCATGCTACTTAACTCTATAATGAGTAGCAATATTTAATGAGCTAGCTTCCGTTAATCTTAATTTTCTTTAAATTATTCGCTCAAACCGGTGTGGTGTCGCACCGGTTTATTATTCAACCAGACAGTTTGCGGCCCAAAGTTATCCTCCGGGGATACTGAGACCACAAAGGGTAGGAAATGTCTGTCTGTAAGAGACCCTAACGCTAATTTTGAACATAGAAATACTTACACAAGGTGGTTTATTCGTCCAAGGCGATAAGCTATAAAATTGCATGTCTTTATTTGATTTCAATCACAACCATTGATGTTGTATGGAATTTACTAACTTACGACATGTAATTTTATTGCTTTGCTTAAGTATTGTTTAGTTCGTAATAGCGTTCAATCTAATAGGAAATTGTTCACTTGGATAAAGGCAGCTGGCAGGACATGACAACCGAATTTTTGTCCTGTACTTAAATAGGACTGTCTTATCAGGATTATGTTGATTTCTTGAGTTCAAGTGATTTGACACTTGGATGTCATTTCCTTTTTTATCACTGACCTGAAATTTTGTTTGTGTGTTTTATACACATTTCCCGTGGATGTAAATACTCATTTTTGTGCAACGATTTCACACAGTAAGTAATAGAATATAATAGTTAAAACTTTTCTCGATAAAAAAAATCGTAAAGTGACCTTTAATTTTGTAGTTTTTCAATGCTGTGCTAACCAAAAATAATCCTATAATTTTGAAACTTAAATAAAAAAACCTTAGCAAGCTCTCTAGTTTTGTAATTTTCAGTTTTCCAAAATAAGAAAAAGTTTATTGGATTATTCTAAGTTTATTGGTTATATTAATTAAAAACGATAGGTAATGTCTAAAGTCAATAATTTTAATAATTTAATATGAAAATTTCTTCGTTGCGTTGTTCGCCCTCTAAATAGGCATTGTTATTTTTTCGGACTACATGAAGGGAAAATTGTACTACAGAATTTGTTTGTGTTAATACCTAATGAAGAGTGCTGTAACTTCTTTAATAAATAAACGAGAAATGTTACTAAATAAATAATAATAATAAATTTGACAACATCACATACATTGCTCCGATTCCAAAGCAAGTAGCTAAAGCATGGAAATTAGAGACAACGGTGGTATTATCACAAACACCCAGACCTGAACCAATATAGAAAAGTTCGTTTTTTAAATTGGCCCAACCGGGGATCGAACCCGGGACCTCAGAGATGCCGACACCTTGAAAACCGGTGTACAAAGCCACTCGACCACGGAGGTCGTGTACCACTAAAAGTAGGTACCTAGCTAATTTAACCAGAAAAATTGCACAGAATGCTTACCGAATAAAGTGTAGAAACAATTAAACTTTCTCAGAAAATCCTAAACTCTAACGCTCTCGAATTCGGTTAAGTTTTGGGATTTATTGCGATTCTCTTTTTGCCTCCAGGCACATTTAGCCATACCTACGGTCATTCGCAACCTTATAAAGTTTGCTAAAGTTTGGGATTGTCCCAATGGTGTGGTCATCACAGTGCTATTATTTAGATAGGTCTACACACAACCAACACAGAGTATCTACACAGACCTGACAGATCAGATGACAGATTCACAGATGAATACCATGAATACCACTGACCTAAGACTGACCTGAAAAATTTTTTTAGGTCAGTGATGAATACACACACGCAGACGATGAGAGATGACTTTAACTCAGATCAAGGACTATACTACTAGTACTTCTATAATGCCGGATTTACACGCTTGCCAAGCCTTGGCCACAAGTTTCAAGCCTCGACCAACTTTGACAAACGCTTGTTGGATGCCATTAAAGGTGAACGCAGACCTGCGGCGGTATCGGCTAAAAACATTGAAGTTCATGTTAACTGTGTTTTGACAGATATATATAGTACATTGCTGCTTTTCTTTGGTAAGTTTTTATTTGTGCCAAAACTAAGTAGCAATGTACTATATACATCTGTCAAAACACAGTTAACATGAACTTTAATGTTTTTAGCCGATAGAGGCCCTGGCCGCACCGTACGCACCGCAGTCACCGCATTCAGTATACTTTGTATGAAATTCTATGCAGCCTCGCACACCTACCCGCGTCGCAGTCGCCGCAGTATTTCAAGCGCCCAAATTCCCCCAAAACTGCGGCCCGCAGCGGACGCAGCGACCGCATCGGCGCCGGCGGCGGCGCGGGCACAATGAACAAATCCATACAGTAGTAATCGAGACTTAAATAGGTACTTACGTTTTATCGTGAATACATAGCGGATAAAGAAAACTTGACTCTACTAAGGCTCAGCCAAAAAAGCTCGGGCCGACCGAACCCGACTGAAGAAATGCTCTTTTTGTAATATAGGAAATCGAGTACCTACCTGGGCGAATCTACGTTTTTTTTTACTTCCTGCGTCATTGTCGTTACTCGAAAAGCTTTAAAAATCCAATGCATGGCAATAAATAAATTAAAAATATGAAAATGAATATAATTTATTATCGTAGGTACTCTAACGTAAATGATGGCATATTTTCTTGTGATACATTGGCTTTTTAAAGATTTTCGAGTAGGTGAAGACAATGACGCAGGAAGTAAGAAACAACGTAGATTCACCACCTACTGATTCGAATACATTCTTGGTACCTGGGCGAATCTACGTTGTTTCTTACTTCCTGCGTCATTGTCGTTTTCTCGAAAATCTTTAAAAATCCAATGCATCGCAATAAATAAGTTATAAATATACAAATTAATATAATTTATTATCGTACTCTAACGTAAATGATGGCAAATTCCGTTGTGATGCATTGGATTTATAAAGATTTTCGAGTAAACGACAATGACGCAGGAAGTAAGAAACATAACAAAACAACGTACAACCCACCTACTCATAATAGACACTCCCCATAGTGCTAGTCGAACGCAAAAATAACGCAAATCGATGTACAGGATAGCCGTTTGGCACACGTATCTATACTTGAGGTCAAAACAACTATTATGAACAGCAGTTCTCAAAAAAAAACCCTTACGAGAAAAATTATGGTGTCATCTTTTGTTGTAAGGGGATCATTTTGATTTTTCTTCATTTACATTGCATTACTACCAGGGTAACTACTAACCTACCGCTAACTTTTTGAACTTCGGCGGGTCTGCCAAGCTTTTTTTTTTTTAAATAATGCTTCAACTTAAAACAAATAAATCGAAGTAAAGAGTTTCGTATTCTACTGTTCGCCGAAGTTATTTAGAAGATATCGATGTTCGAGTGACATCATGAATTGGGGTTCGCCATTTTGGCCCGATTTGGGCTCGATTTATGTTTTAATTTGAAGCCCGGCAGACTTTCCGAAGTTCGGTAGCCGGTACGGACCCAGGGGCCCTACCGGCTTACTTACATGGCTATCGTAATCGCTTTCATTTCACAGATGGATGCAACACATTGCTACTTCTTTTTAGACAAATAAAAACTTACCAAAGAAAAGAAGCAATGTATCAATCCTATCTGTCAAATGAAAGCAATTACGATAGCCATGTAAGTTAGCCGGTAACTTTGAGGGCGTGGCCTACCTTTGATAAGCTACGGTAATCACGTGACACCTACGTGCTTGTCGAGCATCGCTCCTAGACGATTAATATGTGATTGACAAGCCGATGCAATGTATACCTAAATGATTGACAAGCAGTTTTCATCGTTTAGTTAGGGGTTGCATTAAGGCACGATTTCAAAAACATTGCTTAAATGTCCCTTTTTTCCATCCCCTATTTTTTAATAGAAATAAATATATATGTATGTGTATTTACAAACATTAAAAAAATAGATTAAAAGGATCTCGTACAAGCAAAGGATATTCTAAATAAAAAACAAAAGTTTAACATTATTTTTTAATAATTCTTCTGTCCCAGTACTCCCAGTTTTTTAGGGTTTCGTACCAAAATGGTAAAAAGGAACCCTTATGGTGCGACTCAATCTGTCTGTTTGTCTCTCACAGCTGGATATCTCGAGAACTACTAATGCTATCAACTTGAAAGGAATAGTTTAAGATGACGTTATAAAAATATTCAAATAAAGTAGGTACCTACTTTTTTTTATTTCAGCTGAAGTGTATTAAAAATAAGTAACTCTTAACTTTTCATCATAATATTTCACTTCCAGATTACCTTCCTTGTTTAAAATCAATGTTTTTAATCGCTTATTATGACGTGCATTTGGCTTTGATCGAACTACTTCTAAACCATAATTAACAAGTTCTTGTAATGGAACTTTTGAATACTCTTTGTATCTCTTAAAAATGCGTATGGTCGTCCAGTATAAAATTTTCCACGTAAATCCATCTGGAAATTTATTCTGTACTTCTTTCCACCGTATGTCTGGCCATACCTTGTATTCAGAGCTTCTTAATCTGAAATAAGATAAAAAACAAACTAAAAAAAAGTAATTAAACGAATAAAAAAATTACGCTTTGAATTTTTTAGGTTTCAATCCATCAGACATCCTCTTCAGATACGCTATTAATTTCGAATACGTGTCCAGTTTTACGTCGTTATTAGAACTGACTGTTGATTTTAAAATTGAGTAGGTACCTGCTCCAAAGAGTGGAAGGTTATATAGTTTTGGCTAAGTAGGTACTGGAAGTAAGCCAAAAACACAGATTCTGAAAAATTCTTGGCGCCTCTTGCATTTCTCCATTCAATAAAATTATTACCATAGACTTTCACCAGGATTTTGCAGGTAATAGATATGGGCCGTCGTACCCGCCAGTTCTTTTTCAAACAATTTGCGTTCAGTTTCTTTGGCGCTGAACACAGTGAACACTAAGATGTTCCAAATTCAAAAAAATCGCGGCAAAGATATTCGCGGCGCACTTATAAAGAGGATTAATCAATCATTAAACTCATTACTACCCGCTAGAAGTTTCTTATAGAAAACACCACCTTTGGGTGCACTTAAAGGCGAACCAAGTCGTCCTTGTCGAATAGATGGAATGAAAAAAAAACTTTACACAAGTCACAAGTTTTTGTTCTGTGCTGAATATTCTTTAATGATTTTGAGGACCGCGGTCCCCGGGCTAATACCACCCAGCCCGGAGGAAGATCTTCCCCTTTGGCCTTCCTATCAGTGGCTACCTACTCCACATCATTTCCATACTATTCACTCCTACAGATATATATCAATTTTGCCCCATCAAACCCGACCCCTCAGGTCAACCCCACGCCCTCTTTGGCTGATCGATCCCCCTCAGGGAGTCAGCTCAATTGCTAACAGCACGATCGACGCCCCCTCTGGGTGAATCGGTCGTTTTTCTCGACGCACAATCGCCTAGGTGAAATGTGACGTCTGCGCCGTCCTCTCCCCTGAGGGAGGGCGGTCGCTTTGTTCGCGACGAAGGTTCGTTGCCTCTCCGGGCACGCAACCAAACTCAAGGCGGTTTTAGTCAGTAGGAGTCTGACATGCCCCCATAGCCGGCTATGGGAAGTCCAATGAGGCCTTCCGCCTCCTTCCACCGCGCAAAGGGGAGGGTGCTCCGAACCCTTCTGGTTGAGAGCGAAAAAAAAAAAAAATTATTTTGATAAGGTAGGTATTGAAACTTGCTTACTTACACTTTCAATACACGAATCCTCAAGTTTTTCAATGTTACACGACACTTGATAAACAACTGGCAGTGAAGAGTACTATTCCAAAAATGTTGCAAATATTCATGTTGCTTCTGAAAATCCTTTTCTAGTTTAATCCAAACATGCTTTTCAATTTTTTTATATTTTAATCCTTCTAATGGATCACCAGTGTACTCCATCAATAACTTAACAAATTTAGAAGATAATTCTAAATTCCATTTTAATCTATGTTTTGCAGGTTTACCTAGACATAAAAAAACACATATTTCAATATATATGCGAAAGGATAAGTGGTGTTATGTAACTCAAAACATACTCATTTTATACATACCATTTGAAGCAAAATGTAATCTTTTATATATGCCCCTGGGCTCACGAGCAAGCACCATACTTAATTGAGGAACAGCATGCTTTGGAGAGTGATGAAAACAAATTTGCATAACTTTTTCCTCATCGTTATTGTAGTGACCTTTTTTGGGTGCTCCATAATATGATACAATGTGTCTGTATACTTGGAACATAGATCTCTCTAAGCCACGAGCTAAAAATGCCACAGTAAAAGTACGTGCTTTTTCTTCTGGTAAATTTTTGTTTTGATCATTATTTCGCCAACTTGCCAGACAATGCAACCTATCTGGCACATTAAATTTCTAAAATAAATTGATTAAGCATTTGTTTATTCATCTCATCATAACAGCCTATCTTACTTTTACTATTTGATTGATAAGGTATTCATTATTCTGTGCAATCTAGTTTGAGGATGTAGCCATAATCTCCACACGCGTTGGAGGGTTGGGTATGTAAGTATTACAGTGCTAATGCTTACAATACCTGATAATTTGATTATTGAAATTAGACAAAATCGTGCATCGCTAATTATTTTATATAATTAATAATGGACGTAATATACAAACAAGACCATGGTTATGGCATATGAAAATATGGAAAACAAAATTATTGCAGAACTCCATATTTAAGGTCTAGCTCAGGCACTGCAGGCTTAAAGTGGAATCAGGCCTCCAATGAGTTTGCTAGTTAAGGTTATTCACAATTTTTCAAAATTGTTGATTCTATAAGAAATTACTTATATTACATTGGAATTACCTTCACAAACCTGCGCCAATTTTTCTTTATACAATCTATTTCATCCTTTGTCATTGTACCACTTTGGTAGTTTGCTTCATAATTATCGGCTGTTTCTTTAAGTGGTCTAGTTAAGCAACTTGTTTGTTGATACCAAGGTTGTTCCCATGTTATAGAAGCAAATTCTGATTTTTGCACAAGCACCTAAAATTTTAAAAGGATTTATACTCCAGCCAACATAAGGAACGAAAATTTGTTAGCAAAACTTTGCTTATTTTTCATGTTCCACACAAATATGTTATGTTTCAGTGAATTAACACCATAATAATTATAAACAACTTGGACAACTTACATAAGCTATCAATGATATTCACATACTTATAAAATGTGTATTAAAAATATACTTTGAGGTTAAGTATGGGCAGTTTGTTTGCAAATATTCTTTCTGTATGTTGGGTGGAGTATACAATTTGTGCACACATAATCAACACATCAAAAGAAAAAACACTTTCTATACAAAAGCCTTCAGAAATACATACCTATTCTCTTAGAATAATAACAAACAACCTAGAACGATAATTCCCTACAAATCACACTGTGAAAAGTGAGGCAAAAATACTGCGCCAAAATGACTTAGTTTTCAGATTTTTATCCTTCATAATTGTTACCTAATTGTATGAAATAATTTAAATTTCCTTACCTCGAGGGGATTAGTTACTATTTTATTGGATTTTAGTTACGATTAGGTAACGTATGAAGGAAATAAATCTGAAAACTAAGCCATTTTGGCTCAGTATATTTTGCCTCATATTGGTGTGCCTGATTTTGTCTATTTTTCTCTTGCCTAGCATGCTAAAAAAAATAGATAAAATCAAGCACACCAATATAAGAAAAGCTGCCAAAGTACAAGATGTAATGTAAGGTAAAGCTGAGAAACCTTAAATGGAAATGGCAGCCCATTTCCATTTAAGGGTTCTCAGCTTTTAGAGGCCACACATTAAGAGAGAATAAAAGATGGAGTAAGGTGGCAACCAATTGGTACCCTAGATATGGGAAAAGAGGGATAGGGAAGCCTCTGAAGAGATGGGAGGATGATTTGGTTAAGTAGGCAGGGAGAACTAGAGAAAGGGAAAAGTGGAAGAGTTTGGAGGAGGCCTTTGCCGGAGGGCACACAGAGGAGCACATCCAAAACACTTAGATGTTGTATAATAATAATTAAAAAAAAATGTATAATCATTAAAAAAAAAAACTGTATACTCTGAATAAAGGCTATAAATAAATAATAAATAAATATTTTGCCTCACTTTACATACAAAGACTGCTTTAAGGTATTATTATTCTAAGCCTACTGTTTAAAAATAAACAAAAAGAATTATCTGAAGAACCTGACTCTCCAACCCAAATACTGTCTATTTAATAAGTTTATCTATCTAGAAATTCAATAAAATTATGGAAAGAAAACTACTTTACTAAAGAGTTTTATCAAAATGTTATGATTGAGTCACTCCTATTTTCTCGCCCTATTACCTATGCCTATTGCTTGCATAGAAAGGCAGAAATGGAATGGGCCGTGAGAAATTAACCTGAGGGCCTAGTATGAGTTGTATTTTCGTTCACTTGTATCTCTCTCTAGTCGCATAGTTAACTATCGGACTGCTCATAGTCAATGTGAGTGAGTGAATGAGTGAAAGAGACAAAACGATAGTTAACTATTCGAAACGAAAACACCTACTTATACTAGGCCCTCTAGTGAAGGCCAAGTCACAAGTGTCTATCTAAATTTGAGTAGATATGCATAATATTTTTACAGAGCACATTGTTATAAAACGGTACCTACATGGAAATCGATTTTACCTTCATGAAGCGGTCTGATTCATCATACAGTTCTTCTAGATAAGAGAGAACTTTATCTATAGCAGACGGATCCGAAACTTCTACGTCCCTGAGATCATCAAAAAGATCTTCTAGGGTCATGGCGTTATCAAGCTTAAAATAATGTTATTAATTAGATACATATTACTTAATTACATACATATAGAGATGTATTTTGTCCTTAACCTATACTAGGTATTAAATGTTTTCAATTTAAACAACTGTGTAAAGAAAGAGATCTCGGTAATCACCATCACCAACTGTGATTTTACTTTTAATTTAGTTAGGGTTATGTTCAGTGTTGCCAGTGACAGATAGTCAAATATAACATGAGACAGCTCAAAAAGTAACATTTTCACGAGAAAAGTAACATTACCTACTTATTGTGGAAAACGACACAATACTATAATATGGCATTTTATTACACAAAAACTAAAATAAGTTTCCTGTCCCATTTGTTAAACATCGAAAAAATCGTAATAATTGTTGATCGAATAATCGACTGGCGATGCTGAAAAATGCCTGATGTGGGCCCCTATCCACTAGTAAACTAATTAGTATCAGACTTAAAAAAACATTTTAGTTAGTTTTTTTATATTAAAATTCTACATAGGTGGGTTGTGTTTGAAAGATGGCTATAAATCTTTGTTTGTACCCATTCGTGTAGTGTCTTATCGCGGCGTGCGTAGCGCGTCGCGCGCTCCGGGCCCTGCGGTGATGACGGTTTGGTCAAAAAATCATTACAATCAACCTGTACCTAATGATTTTGTTTATGCATTTAATAAAATCGATTGTAATCATTCACTGCTAGTCACCACTCGCCTCACTTGCGCATGCTTAAGTAAGCGGGATGGAAAATTGAGAAATACAGGCGAGTGAGTGAATATGTCGCATTCAGTCAGTCCACAAAATCAAGTGCGCCAAGATGACGAATAAAAAAAATTCTTGAATGCGTTCCGTTTCACGATATTTTTTGGTTTGCTGGAAAATCTGAAAAGTAACACAAAGTAACATATCGAGTCGTGTAACATGGAGGTAACATGAGAGGGTCAAAAGTAACGTAAAATGTTACTTTTGTAACATTCTGGCAACGCTGAGGTCTATTCCCAGCCATTTTGCGTTCCTAAGTAGGTAAGTATACCGCATTATCTAAGAAAACAAGGTCTGGCATTCCGAGAGAAACACTAGCTTACGTCACTATCCAGTTGCGCGACTTTATCGTAAAAAAAAGTACCTAAGTAAGGTAAGCTTTACCTATCTTGGCACCCCCGCAGTGATTGGCACTTTAACATTTAAACGCAGATATTAAGAATTGTAATGGCAAAATCGTACTAATCTGTTATTTTCTTTAATCTGGCATTACTACACTTCAAAAAATTTATAATAGATATTTCTTCAGGATTATAATGGCAACACAGTATTAAGATATAAGAACGCGCGAGAAACTTGTTGTTTTTTCTTAGAAATTTTAACGGATCCAATAAGGAAGAGGTATGGAATAAAATATTGTTTGTTATTATTTTGACTTTCTTAGAGGTGCGAAATACCTTAATTATTATTATTATAAATTATATTACAGTTTTCAATGATATTTTTCCCAGTTTTGTTAACACAACTTCAATTTACAACGTGCCAACCACTGGTTAAATAGCGTGTACTAAAGTGTAGTTATTTAGCAACCGTGGCAATCACTAGATTTTAAAATATTCTTTTATAAATATTTTTTTACTCACAAATTATTCAGATTTTAAAATATTTTCATAATACACTTGAAAAAACATTTGCGCTACAGTATTTACAATTATTGGCACTATACTTTAGCTGGTGCTATTCATACATTTTCTTGTTTGCATTATCACAGTATAACCAATTTTTTCCCTACAGTAGGCCGACGGAGACGTCTAGACAAGGCAATCGTGCGGGGCGTGAGGAGGGAGAAGAGAGTACGAAGCCCCAGCTGCATACTCCTGCCATTATAAGAAAACAGCAACACAATGTTGACGACCGAAAATTTTGACGACCTCCGTGGTCGAGTGGCTTTGTACACCGGTTTTTAAGGTGTCGCCATCTCTGAGTCCCGGGTTCGATCCCCGGTTGGGTCAATTTAGAAAAACGAACTTTTCTATATTGGCTCAGGTCTAGGTGTTTGTGATACCACCGTTGCCTCTGATTTCCATAACACAAGTGCTTTAGCTACTTACTTTGGAATCGAAGCAATGTATGTGATGTTGTCAAATATTAAAGAAAAAAAAAATTTTTAAAAATATTAAAAAATCCAAGATGGTGGCCAACTTTTTTGTTTGTGGGCCGATTTCGATGAAACTCGGTTTTTGGTATTATATTGACAAGAAAACAGCAATGCAATGTTGAAAATATTTAAAATCCAAGATGGCGGTCAACTTTTTTGTTTGTGGGCCGATTTCGGTGAAACTCGGTTTTTGGTACTATGTAGACAAGAAAAAAGCAACGCAATGTTAAAAATATTAAAAAATCCAAGATGGCGGCCAACTTTTTTGTTTGTGGGCCGATTTCGATGAAACTCGGTTTTTGGTACTATTTCGACAAGAAACAGCAGCACAATGTTAAAAATATTAAAAAATCCAAGATGGCGGCTAATTTTTTTGATTGTGGGCCGATTTCAATAAAATTAGGTTTTTGGTACTTTATGGACAGGAAAACAGTAACGAAAAAGTACCAAAAACCGAATTTCATCGAAATCGGTTCATAAACAAAAAATTTGGCCGCCATCTTGAATTTTTCAACATTTTTAACATTGCGTTGCTGTTTTCTTGTCGACATAGTACCAAAAACCGAGTTTCATCGATAATGGCCCACAAACAAAAAAGTTGACCGCCATCTTGGATTTTTTAATATTTTTAACATTGCATTGCTGTTTTCTTGTTAAAATAGTAGCAAAAACCGAGTTTCATCAAAATCGGCCCACAAACAAAAAAGTTGGCCGCTATCTTGGATTTTTATTATTTTTAATATAGCGTTGCTGTTTTCTTGTCGAAATAGTACCAAAATCCGAGTGTCATCGGAATCGGCCCACAAACAAAAAAGTTGGCCGCCATCTTGGATTTCTTATATTTTTAACATTGCGTTGCTGTTTTCTTGTCATAATAGTAACAAGAACCGAGTTTCATCGAAATCCACCCACACATGCGTCCATGCATCCATGCATCCATGCATCCATCCATGCGTCCGTGCATCCATCCATTCATGCAACCAACCATCCATGCACCCATCCATCCATCCATCCCACTATCCATCCATCTATCTATCCATTCATCAATCCTTTCTTCCTTCCTTACTTCCTACCTCCCTCTCTCCCTAAGTCTTATCTCCCTCCCTTCCTACCTAGGTACCTCCCTCCCTCTTTAAGTCCCTCCCTCCCTCTCTCACTTTCATTTATTCTTTCTTTCTAACTTTAAAATTTAAGTTTCGGAGAAATAACGTCACCCTATCTCATACTAAAAAATGAGTGCCGATCACTAGTAGGTTTATGCCATCGATTGTACTTGGAGTGCCGATGACTATAGTTTTCGATGTTTTTAGAAGTTTTATTTTTTTTCTCATAAAAAACGTTTCTTTTTACTATTTTTTTCGTTGTTATTGTAATAAGTAAACCCTAAAGATTTTTTTAAAAGTCGTAAATTATGCCTAAATATCTTACAGATAAAATAATCAACAAAATAAGGAGAGATTTCGCTTAAAGTGCCAATGATTCTATAGTTTACCCTACCTACGTTTCAAAATGAGAAATTTAAATTTAATTGATTTTTTTTTATATTTGAGCCGGGTACAAAGATAGTATGACTGTGGCAAAGCGCAGGTGTTTTTGTAAAAGATAGAGTTCTATAGATAAGTATTTTGTCTATTGCCTATTAAGTTCAGATGAAGATGCCTTACTATCTGTAAATCTTTCATAGTTGTAAATTGTAATGCAGTTACAATGTGAATAATTTAACAATGTGGAACAGCGGCGGTATCGGCTAAAAACATTGAAGTTCATGTTAACTGTGTTTTGACAGATGTATGTGATACATTGCTACTTTTCTTTGGTAAGTTTTTATTTGTGCCAAAACAAAGTAGCAATGTATTACATACATCTGTCAAAACACAGTTAACATGAACTTCAATGTTTTTAGCCGATAGAGCCCCTGAAGCGACCAACTTCAGAGCGCTTGCGGTACAAACTACGTTTTATAATCTGTAAAATTTCTCTTTGCCATACTTTTTCGAAAGAAGTTGCAGCGGATCACTGTTTATTGTCCGTTTAATTTGTCTTGTAGGTAGGTATATAAATAACTCAGATCAGAGTTTTTTGTAGTTTATTTACCGATGAATGAAGCTAATAAAAATCTATATTTAAAGTTGGTGATTCATAATTAACTACGTATTTTCCCAACCATTGATGTAGGTAGTTATTTTTAAACATGGAAGATTCCTAATATGTTGCAACGTAAGGTCGGAACAAACAATTCTTGTGTACTTAATGACGCAATAAGCGTAGGTACCTATATAATAAGGTATAGGATGATTTGCATTCTGCGAATAGTTGATGATGAGAGTAAAGATTAGATATTTATAATTAGCTCCGTGTTATTTTCATTTTAACATTCCACACACTTGTGAATGTGGATTTTGTTATTTACTATTGTCATGTTTTAGTACTTAAAAAAAGCATATTTTATGATAAAGATCGTTCAAACATATTGTTTTTTATCTGTAAGTGGGTAATCTTTGGCATATTTATTCACCGGAAAGAGTTTCCTCTATACTCAACCCACTGACCTGAAATTTTATTGTAGTTAACTATGAAGGTCAGTGCATTAATCGAACAAAAAACAATTATTAAAATCAGCACACCAGCGCCAGAGTAATCGGTGTAAACAAAGAACAAAAAACAAAAAAATAATACGGGTTGAGTAGGTACCTCCCTCCTTTTGAAGTCGGTAAAAACTAAACTAAGTAGGTAGTATAGCACTCCATCCACCTCACTTTGGTGACAAAGTTCTCTTAAAAGGCAATCTCGCTCGGTTCACTATTAGGTACCTATTTATATTTTTTTTAATTATCAGCAAGAAGGTATCTACGTAGATACGTGTAACTACGTAATACGGTAAAGTAAAGTGACAAATTGACATGGAAATTTAAACCTTATACTTTGTAAAACCAAATGGTAATTTCCCACCCACGTCTTTTATTTTTAATTTTTCTGCTTGTAGATAATCTTATTAAACACTGGAGCTGGCTTGTATCCACCTAATATAATAATACAGTCGTATCTCTTCTTTCTCTCTATGCTGTAGAGGAAAGTTCCACGAATTAGGAAAGAATGTAGCTGTTTTCGAGATTAAACAAAAAAAGGTATAAGTAGGTAAGTACCTACTATTGGCTTCAAACTAAATCACCCCTCTTTGCGCTGCATTGGGGGTTAAAAAAAGGCAGTTTTGCATAATTTTCACAAAACATCTCTGAAACTAAAATCTCCATAAAGTACCTTTTCTCGTGGAACTTCACAAATATCAATGGGTATCAATGAAACCAATTTTTAACATGGAATGCAGTAAAGTAAATACTATATTGATTAATTTGATCGATTTGTATATGTAGAACCGATAAATATTATGATAAACAAGTTGGAAATCGTGTTTCAGAGCTGCAGTTATTTTGAAAAGGTTAGTAAGTTTTTCTTAACATCAAGTATCACAAATTCATTACCATGCTCAGTTGTTCCCTGTTGATCTTGACTTTTGTGAGTGTTCGAGTGCAGTTGCAATGTTTTTTTCTATTTTAAATAGGTAAGTACTTTATTACCAAGAATTATTGTTGAATTTCTGGTAACCTATACCTGTAAATGGTAATGAGAGAGACCTTCGATTGTTGATCAAGGGTATACGTACCTTTACTGCATTATAACTAGGTATAACTTTAACGAACTTGACCGGTACTTACTTAAATGGGGGTTCAACATAATTGAAACAACACGAATATGAAATATCTTAAAACGATAATTTATTTTCCTAGACGTCACTTTTCCACCTTCCTGCTTTTATTTTGTAAAGCAGTTAAGCAATAATTTTATTGCCCCTAAGTTTCTTTATTTTCCACCTTACCGGATAAAAGTAATATTTCTAGAACTTCCACTTAAATTTCTTGTGAGAAAATCAGTAATGTGGTTTTTTAAACGTAATTTACTGTTTGTACTTGCGAAAACCGAGTGGAATGTGGTCAAGTGACCTGACTTATAGGACTGTTGCAATAAGTAGCATTTCCTTCCAGTCTTCTACCAGCTTTGTGGATAATTATGTACCCTACTACTTATTTAGAAAGAGCATTTTACAAATACTTGAAATAATTATTAAATTTAGATTTTTCGCATTCACAATGCTATTTTCATATTCTTTTAACTTCGTTTCTAATTATTATGTTCTTTTAATTTCTTGCAGCGAAGAAGTTAAAAGTACTAGAAAATTTTGCCGCTCCCACTAGCGACTCGGTAGCATAATTGGTCAGTGCATTGGGCCGGAATCCCAAGGGTGCGGGTTCGAGTCCCGTCTGAGGTGCTACGGGTGAGTCGATTTTTTCTAGTATTTTTTCTAATATTATTTATCTTACTTGAAATAACTTTTGCATTCTGCTGCCATATCAATGTATATGGCAGATTTTTCTATATGTCACCTTCTGTATTTTTTTTTTCATTTATTGGGGTAAACAAACGGTTTTGCAATGTGTAATACATCAAAAAGTATACATAATTTGAAGAACTAAATAATTGTAAAACCAACACCGTTAACCACTAATAAGTTTTAACAAGTTATGAGTACATGTTAATGTGATTTAAATAAGTAATTAAGTTAAATTTGAATACTTATTGCTTATGTTGTTAGGTACATTATTTTTTCGTTTATCATGTTTCGTTTTAACTATTTTTACTATCGATTCTATGAAGTTTCTAATTATTATGTTATTCTCTAACTAAATGAGCAACATTAAGCAGTGTATTTTTGAAATATGTGTCTAGTAATGGAATAGATATTGACAATGAAACTGAATTTTAGAAAATTGTTCTGTCTGTAAAAACATGTGAAAACGACTATTTTTGCTACTTTTACATTCCTATTGAACTTGTCTTTTTGTGAAAACTGTTCATTTAGTAGAAAAACTACTCCGGATTTTTAAGTCCTTGATTTAACAATTTTTTTTCAAATCTTTTGCTGGCATAAGATGATAAATCTGTACCTTCAGTGAAAACAGATCTAACTCGAGTTATATCGATTTTGAATTTATTTCACTATTCAATTCATCGAAAAATTAGCTTTTTTTGTGTCTAATCGGTGTATTTTTACGACTTATATCAACAGAGATAAATTTTGTGCATAGTAATATAAGTGCTCGCTTTTCTATGATTTTTTTGAAATAAAATGTGTATATTAATATATCTCTAGTTAAAACAATGTGTACCGAAACTTATTTCTCTTTAAATTAGTGTCTAGAAATATAACTCGTTTTAAAGCTTTACACACAATTCAATAACAACTGACTTAAATTGTGCGTAGTGATTTATCTAGAATTATATCAATACACACATATAATTTCACAGTATGCTAGTTTGTGAACATTGATTCAACTCGACTTATAGCATTAAAAATGAAGTAATAATCAAGTTTTATTTTGTGTTTATCGATATAATTCAAGTTGAATCAATAATCACATATAGGTTTGGGATAGGTGTAAAATGATATAATTGACTTATATCAAAAAATATTAAGAATAAACGAAGTAAAACGTTTCATTACTTATTGTGTAAAATGATATAACTGCCCATTAAACCCCCCGCGACCTCCCCTTCCCTCGTACCCTTCCCCCGCGCCTGTGTGGATACGACAGTGAGTTGTCTCAGTATTGCGCCGACGTTCATGCGCTGTGGTCACATCATTAGAGACTCCGCGACACTAAACAAGATGAATTGAAATGTAAGTTGTATCACTTTACACAAAGCATAATACATTGTGCCATTTTATTAATAATGGGCTAAAGTCATTGATGGGATGAAAATCTGCCCTATGTTCCTTAAAATAAGTGTGAGATTGCTTCGATGCATAATAGTGAATTGTATCAATATACACTAACTTTTTACACCATTGCACGTTATTTTTTACAAGAAATTAAAAATACAAAGTATTTTTTGATTCGGGCGTATTTTTTGTTTATTATTATTTATTATTGTCTGTCTTACTAACACGTGGAAAAAGAGTTGTGTTTTTAACTGCTTTTTGACCCCCGACGCAAAAAGAGAGGTGTTATAAGTGTAACGTGTCTGTGTATCTGTCTGTGGTATCGTAGCTCCCAAACGGATGAACTGATTTTGGTTTAGTTTTTTGTTTGAAAGATAATTTTATCCTGATTATTCTTAGTCATGTTTCATGAAAATTTGTTCAGCTGCTTGAAGATCATCAGCTCTTTTCTAGTTGATGACGGGATCTGACTAACTTCTTTATGTCCGATCGATTCGGAATTTGGTACAGTATTACTTCAATGACATTGAAAGAACATGGTAAGGTAACCATGACCTGATCCGCCGTTAGAAGATCATCAGCTCTTTTCTAGTTTCTTTTCTAGGCTAAGTTCCATATGTCCAGTCAATTCGAAATTTGGTACCGTGTTACTGCAATGATATTAAAAGAACATGGTAAGGTAACCATGACCTGAAACTTAAGCATCAACTGGAATCTGCAGAATACTCAACTCCTCACCAACATACAGCAGAGGTATAGTGTTTGGGATCACTAGAATGGTCTTTAATGAGTTGATTGCGAATAAAGTATAATAGGTGGTGATGATGAGGCATCATCTAGAATCTGAAGGATACCCAACTTTTCAACAACATACAGCAGAGGTATCGTGTTTGGGCTCATTGGAATGGTCTCGATGATTAGGTTATACTCCTAGATTGGTAATCAGGACTCATCAGCTTTTTGTAATTGAATTCAAAATTTGGTACCGTGTTACTTCAATGATAATGGCCGCCAAACATTTAGTTTAAAAAGCTTCAAATAAAACTAAAATTAAAAATTTAATAAACCCCCGATACAAAAAACCTAACTCTTAATAAAATACCCCCATACAAAAAAGCTAACTCTTAAAAAGTTGAAATTAATGGCATCATATCATCAAGTCTTAAATAGATCTATGAAAAAATGGTAGACGTCGGGGGACCGCTAAGTTAATGGATTTACATGTAAGCTCGTCATATTAACTTCGCGGTCCACCGACGACTACGAATTTTCCATAGATTTATTTATAACTTGATAATAATGATGATATTATATTTAACTTTTTAAGAGTTAGCTTTTTTGTATGGGGGGTTTTTATTAAGAGTTAGCTTTTCTGTGTCGGGAGTTTTTAAAGAATAATTTATTTACTATCATCAAATGTACTATTTTGGGAGTAAATTTATTTATTTTAATTTGCTACTAAATGGAAATGGGACTTGTGAATGTTTTTTTTAAGATCGGTTTATTGCTAGTTGTCATTTACAAGTTGGCTAAGTTGGAGTCTGAATGACTGTAGTGATGGTTGTGTAGTCTTTACATGAAGCAATCCGTAGTCAAGTCAATATTAAGCCAATGGGATCAATTCCCGATCAGCTCAATGGAATAAACATTTATATTAATTTTCTTTTCTCTGAGTAGGTGTTTAAATACCAGCCTGTTTTCTATATTATGTTACGTTGAAATTCGATACAACAACAGTTTTAACAAGTCTAAACATCTGTTATGTTTTGTTTAAGGAAACCTTTAAGTTTAATATTGTTATGTTAATTTTTCAAAATTTAAAACACATTGTTCTGCTTATTCAAGTTGATTTAAGCGCTAATGAAGCAAGATTTAGTATTTTATATGATTACCAAAGTGTTAGTAATAAATTACCGAAATATTTTTGGGTTTTAATAACAGCAAACATTACCTCATGATATTATTTAGTATTTTATCATAAGTTATATCACTATTCACATTGTATACGTACTAGTTATATCGTTTGTGATAAAAGTTATAACAATATCCACATCGATTTTTTTCAAAAAAGTTGTGTAAATTGATATAATTCGATTTTTTTAAACGATTTTACAAAACTTAACTCTAATTACTAACATTTAGAGTGTGTTCAACACTGTTTGTTCTACAACTTTAAAAAAAACATACAATTGAAAAGGCAGACACAAAAAAATAAAGTCAGTTAACATTTTACACGAAAGCAGATTTTCATGGTGAAAAATGATATAAGTCTTATTACATCAATATACACAAAACAAATAAATGTGATTAGTGATGTAACTAAACAATTTCATGAATACTGAGAAAACTGTAAGACATTTCTCTTTAAATAATACAAGAAAACAAAGTTAGTTTAACCATCTACAGTCTACAAACACTTATTTTATTTTATCATTCTCAGTTGAAGAGTGAGGTTTTTTTTAACTTTAAAGTCAATTTCCCGAAAATCATGTTTTTAGAGTTATACCTCTTTTCACGGAAGGTACAGAAATGTGGATTAACTCGATTTATTAATACATCTACGAAAACGTCTATCATTTGTAATCAAATCTTTTTGGCTATTAAGTAAGAGTGTTTGAAGCAGGCTGCATAATAACTGCTCCATGTAGACCCCGTCCTATAATACAAACTTTCACCCCCTATTTCACCCTCTTAGGGATTAAATTTCCAAAAATCCTTCCTTACTCAATCAATGCCTACACTGTAAAAGGTATCTGTGAGCAAAATTTCAAGCCTCTAAGTACCAGTGGTTTGGGCTGTGCGTTGATATATCCCAGTCAGTTCGCAGAGAGCTTTTTCAGTTAAAACCTGGAAAAATGACCCCATCATAAATAAATTCCAATTTCAGTAAAGTAATTGCTGCTTGCCAGGTTTAGTCGACAAATGTGAGATTCTGGAAATGTCAGACGTTCAGCATTTTTAATCTGGAAAATTGGATTTGAAAACTGAACGAACATTTTCAAATGACAGACTCAAATGCTCAAAATGAAAGGGGAATGGAATTTTCAAAATGGCTGCGGTCCATGCATGGCCTTGCAACAAACTATTTATGCAGCTTGAGCTTACATCGAATTAATATTTGCAAGGCTCGTGTTATATTGCGTACAATTATCCAAATACGAAATTGACTACTACTATACTAAGTATCAATTTCCTATTTTTTGTTGTAGATACACCTAAGTATAAAAATAGTTAAATTCAAGTAAACATTTTTTGGCCTTCAGATCTTTTGCGCATTTAGGTACCTTAACAAACAAATGTTATTTTTCTTGACTGCTTATTTACGCAAATGTCGTGTGATATCCTTGGTATAATGGCAAATTCGAATTTAAAACAATGTAGGCAATATTCAAAAGGAATCAAAATCAGGGATAAGTACATGTTATATTTGAATTTCAATATATTTACTTGGTCTAGCTGTATGGAGACTATTTAAAATATGTAATACAATTTTGCAATGCAACCGCCAATGAGCTTGGTAACAGTACTTTTTTTAATACATTTTAAATTAAAACATAACTTTTTTTTTCTGTAGCCCTTTTAGGTACATACACCACAATAAATTTTTAATGATTCGTAAAAATGACCACGCGTTATTGTTTTCGTGACAGGAACTGAGCAAGTAATCACTACCGTGGTGACAGGCAGGAAGATACGATGACGTCATCGGATTTCATTCTCTCGCTAGTCTCGTTCGTAAAGGTCGCATGGCGCCGACTCGCTGATGCAAACGTAATAACTTTGTAAATACTTATCGTATCGAAGTGAAATAAAAACAGTTGGCTTTGTAATTACGGCTTCTATAATGGTATAGGTCATAAAAATGAACTTTTGTTTTCATTTTTCCATTTCGAGCCTTTAGGAGACATTGGTTTTATTATTAAAATTGAATATAAAATAGATAGAAATATGTGTGACGCCAACAACGAAAATTACAAAAGAATATTCTTATTTTAATGTTTTATTGAAACATGGTTACCTCTCTACAGAAAATCCCCTCCGTTACGATATGATATTAAGAAAGATACTTTATTTATAAGTCCACCGGAACTTCAAAAAGAGTTATACAGTAATAAGATGCGTATTATTAACTTTTCGAGTATGAGGCTGTATGAATGAAATATGTTGATATTAATACAACTACGCATGTATCATAAAAAATACATTTGAAAAATTGTTTCGTAGGTCATTAAATCTGAGAAATGAGTTCCCGAGGATTTGTTTTTCGCTGAAAATTAGAATGTCCTTCATAGCGCGTTTACATTATTCGTTCAAACCCACAGAACAGCGTTTTTATTTTTTTACGAGGTTAGACTATATTCGGCTACAAATCGCGTATTCGGTCACCGACTAGTGTAAGGGGTGAATCTACGTTGTTTTTTTTTCTTACTTCCTGCGTCATTGTCGTTTACTCGAAAATCTTTAAAAATCCAATGCATCACAACGGAATTTGCCATCATTTACGTTAGAGTACGATAATAAATTATATTATTTTGGATATTTTTAACTTATTTATTGCGATGCATTGGATTTTTAAAGATTTTCGAGTAAACGACAATGACGCAGGAAGTAAGAAACAACGTAGATTCGCCCAAGGCCCGGTTTCCACCAAAGCGGAGATGTCTCATTTTTCTATAGAATATTTCCACATCTCCTCTCCGCTTAGCTCGCGCGTGGCACAAGATTCTATAGAAAAATGAGACATCTCCTCTCCTCTCCGCTTTGGGTAACTAGCCGTATCCGGTCGAAAAATCATTTCGAATCTGCTTCGAATCTGCTTCTTAATCGAAGCACTTGTGTTATGGTAATTAGAGACAACGGTGGTAAGTATCTCAAACGCCCAGACCTGAGCCAATATAGAAAAGTTCGTTTTCTAAATTGAATCTAAATCCCCGGCTGGCCGAGGATCGAACCCGGGACCTCAGAGATGGCGACACCTTGAAAACCGGTGTACGAGCCACTTGACCACGGAGGTCATCTTTATTATTTATACTTTGTATCTTCATATAACTTTAGCGTTGAGATCATCTGATATATTTTTGTTTCGATACATATAGGTACCTACCTATATGCTATTTCATAAGCTTATAAAAAACAATGTTTCAATCATGTTCAAAGCTACAGGTAATGCTCTTTTATCAAAATTAAATAATCCGCCATAACGTTTTAACCTTATATTCCTTCGATTATTTTTATTAGACTACAAGGAGGCGAGTGCTCTTTGTTTCTGGAGGTTAAAGGGGGGAGGTTAGAGGGTGAGTCCTCCTTTCCTTGCTGTCATTAACGTGCCAAAACATGTTTCTATTTCAACCATAGAAATCGCAACGACAATTCTTCTAAGTCTATGATTTCAACCAATAAATACAAATAGGTAAATGTAACACTTTTCATATTAAGATAAATAATATTAGAAAAAATACTAGAAAAAATCGACTCACCCGTAGCACCTCAGACGGGACTCGAACCCGCACCCTTGGGATTCCGGCCCAATGCACTGACCAATTATGCTACCGAGTCGCTAGTGGGAGCGGCGAAATTTTCTAGTACTTTTAACTTCTTCGCTGCAAGCCAGCGCAATTTCATCAATGTGAGGAAATACCCCCACATTCGAAAGAAACATCTTTCCAGATGTTTTGACAATCGATAAAGATGAAACAGCTATATAATTATAAGTAACACTTTTCACTTTTTAATGTTACGTTTGGTTTGTGTATTTGATTTTTAGATTTTCCCGACGTTTTGGCGTATGCGTAACCTCAGCAAAATGTTGCATCTTAGAGAAATGAGAGTATTACAGATAAGTAGTCATAGTGTTAGTTGCAATTTGTTCAAGTTGTATTTACGAGTTATTTGAGATTCGAGAGTTATTGGGTAACGTTACTCCAGTAAAAGCAGTTTTTTTCGAATAACTTCGAAGCAAATTTTGCTATACTTGAACAAATTGGAACTAACTATGATATGAACTAGTTATGTGTAATACTCCCATTTCTCTAAGGCGAAACACTTTTGGGGTTCTTGGCAACTTTTCAGCTGCCAATTGCCATGCAAGTGGACACCATAATTACCAAAGATCAACGAAAGCACTGACAAAACAGTGCTGTATCCTATAAAAGTGTTTTATTTCATTGTGGAGTACGCGCTCAAACCTCAAACATTAACGAAATCTCATTAACTTTATCGAGTTACAAAATTATTTATTTCCTTTAGTAATTCGCATTATATTGAAGATCTGAGGCATAATAAATGTGTAATTCAACATCTACCACGAACACTTTCAATATAACTGGCACCCATCAATGGCATTTAAAGTCGGTTTTCTAAATCATCTAAGTAATTTGAATTGCTGCAGCAATGTGCATAGCATACTATGAGAAGTATATAGGTAGTTTATGTGCTGAAAACAACTATATGTTTATACTATACAATACTAAATAATATACTAGAAAAAATACGACTCGCACCTCGGACGGGAATCGAACCCGGGACATTTGGATGTCCGAAATTCGACGATGCCACTAGTGTCTCGATAGCTTAGCTGTTAGAGCATTGGACCGGACATCCAAAGGTTGCGGGTTCGATTCCCGTCAGAGTATATGATCTGGTGCAAGTCGTATTTTTTCTAGTAATATTATTTAGTATTGTATAAAAATAGCATTGTGAATGCTTAAATCTCAAATTAAAAAACTGTAATTGTTTTTTTATGTCTTATGTGTCTCTGAAAGTAGGAGAAACCTATTTAAATTAATTATTAGTCAGAAAAGAAAATAGACATTAGGTACTTTATCAAAAAAGTAAATTTATTTCAACATAAATAATCTTATACTTATAAAAACTTAATTATTTTAAAGCTTTTAATGGCATGGTGATTACCAGCTTATATACCAAATAACAATTTTCCATAACAAAACAGTTAGACAGTTTTATTGCGAGCCACTTTTACTATCTTTATGCTTGCTTATATTTAATGGGATTACTTCTTATAAATAGTTTGATTACTTAGCAGTAAAGTCTTCCTACTTTTGGAAGTTAGTCATTACCTACCACTGACAATATAAACCAAAACACATCGCAACAAAAGATTTATTTAAACCAGTTACCAGTTTTAAATAAATCTAAGTATAACGCTTTAACAACAATTTAAGGGCGCATAGTCTGCACACTACACTAGCGCCGTCATTGGAAAAAAAACATAGTGCTTAAATAAAGACGAAATTGTGAATTATCTCTCTGTAGTGCACTTTGAAGAAGCTTTGTGGTACTTTTTATCCCTTAAAAATATTTTTTTTTATTGCTAATTGCGAGTTTTATTGATAAAAGCGGCCACTTTTCTCAAAAAACTCAATTGAACTAAACGACAGGCTAGAATTTATTGTTTATGCGATATAAAGTACCACATAGCTTCTTCGGAGTGCACTACAGAGAGATAATTCACAATTTCGTCTTTAAGCACTATGATTTTTTTTCCAATGGCGGCGTTAGTGTGCAGACTACGCGCTCTTAACATTGTTGTATTCCAGCAGTTAGAGGTAAGATAGCCAGTTCTTCGGCGGTTGGGAATTTGGATTGAAACTTGAATAAGCTTTTCATTTGTAGATGGTAGCCCTTATGTAAGGTAAATGAGGTTATTCCTATATGTAGTATTTATAGGACTAAGTTAATTGTATGTAAGTTCATGCCTTACTTTTAGAAAGCTTATAGGTAATGTGAAATCATCGTTATTTATATCTCCTTCTTATCTATATTTGATAAATATTGTAGATTATTATTTGTATATAACATGTTACAAAAATACCCCTAATGCCGAATATGGTATATAGGGACCATCAAACAGAACAACTTTTACTATGGGAACAACTCTGAAATAGCGAAAAAAAACAGCTGTTTCATACATTTTGATATTTTCGATTTTAATTTTTGTATGAAACAGCTGATTATTTTTTTCGCGATTTCAGAGTTGGTCCCATAGTAAAAGTTGATTAGTTTGATGGCCCCTAATCCCTATATTAATATACCTCATTCGGCATTAGGGGTATTTTTGTAACATGTTGTATATTATATATTTAAGTTTTTTATATACATAAGTATATGTTGTCTGTATTAATTACTATTTTACTTTATGTACCATCTTCATTGATATTCTGTTTCCTATAGGTAGACTCTGGGAGAGTATGCTTCTAGCATTAAGTCCGCCTTTTTGTAATATTTGTTTTATAAATGTACAATAAAGTTCGTTAAAATAGTAAAGTATAGTACCTATAGCTTCCCAACTTTTACTACCAGTTTACTGCTAATCAAATCTATGTACAATAGTTTGATTAATGTTTACAACTGTTTTTCATGTTATAAAAATTATAGAAGACTAAAATATACAGATACGTATCAATGTTTACGAGTCCGTAATGGTTCTTTTATTTAGTAAAGGTATGCTTGAAAAGAACAGATGATAGCTTTGCAAGAAAGATAATTTACAATAATTTTGAAGAAAATAAGCTTTATAGTAACATTCAAAATACACGTATATCGTTCGATACATGTTACACGGAAAATATGACGGGCATTACAACTTATTTATATCTCAGTGTTTCAATAACAAGCGTCCTTATATTTAGAAATCATGATAAACTTCATAAACTGTAGTATATATTTTGTATTACGTTATCTCATTCTCTTAATTGCGCAGTATTTAATTATAACAAGATTCATGCGAATTATATTATACTTGAGGAACTCGACGGCGCAGTGGTTTAGCGCCTGGCCCAGCGATTGCGGAGGTTTAGCAACTTTCGCAAGGGTCGGTCATGGGATAGGTGACCAAAATTTATTATCTCGAGCTCCTCCGGAAGTCACGTTAAGCCGTTGTTCCCGGCTGAATTTGCAGTCGTTAACACCCATCAATCCCCATTGGGCCCCCGTGGGTTATGGCCCATCCTCCTTATCCACCCAAAAGAAAGGCCTGTGCCCCAGCAGTGGGGACATTAAAAATGGCTGATGATCATGGTCACATTATACGTAGATTCTGGTTTTGCTTTATTACACTTGAATGAATTGATTGAGAGCAATATCTCTTTACATTTAGGTTTACAGATTCATTTATGTATTGTTGTTTGTTATGATGAATGTCTTTAGAACGACAAACTTGTCAAAACATAGGAATCTCGAAAAAAAAACATATTTCATTTACAATTTCTTTGTGTGGTGCTGTGTTTGTTTGTAAGAATCTAACAAACTCTTACTTATAGTTACTAACTTACCTATTAATTATTGAGCAATATGTTAAGGAATCAATTTTTGATAAAATGCTCGTAATTGTAGAGAAACATAATTTGGTGTCATCTAGCAGGAAGAAAATAATGATTTTATAGTAAGTTTGTTTTCTTTAGCACTTATTTTTAATACAATAAAATTTTGATATACCCATTTAGTATTCAAGATTGATTGAAACTCCTTCAGTTTGTTCGGAGAAGCATGTTCCGTTTTTCTCGTCTCTTCCAGTTGCAAATTTCCACATCTGAAACAAAGATAATAACATGTCAGAATAAATGGGTACATAAATTGATATGGAGAAGTAATCTGCGTCATATCGACTGTAAATAAATTCAGAGCAATGCCTACTGCGATGCCCAAAGCGTGTATTTATAACTACAGTTTTTTTACACAAGGTACTTATAGTTTAAATAAATTAAAAAAATCTTTAGGGCAAATTTTTAATAAGTTTTTCGAACGAAAAAGTTTTATTCAAGTAATAAAATTGCTAGGTAGTAAAGGAAGAACGCGTAATTATTTTTTTAATTATAATGTCAAATTGCTGAAGGTCTGTTTCATTGTCCGAAATATTTCTCATTATTCCTCTGCATTTGTTCTTTACCATAATAATGGAAGAAGGATATTAATAATTTTATATCTAGCTCAAATGAATGAATGTATTTTTGATTTTTAAAACAATTTTCTAATGATTGTAAAGCCGAAATATATTATCCCCCTTACTAATAAATATTGTATAGCAGATGTATAGTTACATAATGGTTACTCTCTGTCAAACTATTTTAGTTTGACATTAAAAGGAAAGGAACAAAATACTGTGTAACTATACATCTGCTATACAATCTTTATTTGTAAGGGCGTATTTAGAAAAATCCCTCAGTGTTAGTCAAGGAGTATTTGCTCTACATAGAATAAAAGCTAAATCATTTCTAATTTCTATGCCAATCAACGATAGAGCATACGTATAGAGCAAAATTCTACTGATTTGTGGAAAACGAGAAAATTATAAGCAGTCTCTAAAACAACTAATTTCACAATGGCAAAATGTGTCTGTTTATTGTATTGTCACAGAATAAGTATAGTACGTATTGTGTCAAATCTCGAATACAAAAGTTTCGATTAGGTACATATTATTATTTGATCCCAAGTTCCCAAGACAAAACAAAAAGTACCATAAACATAAAAAAAGAATTTAAAAGTATGGTGCCAATAATAGAACGTAAAAACTTTTATGACGCACGACATTTATATTAAGAAAAAAGGTCATTCTGATAGAGAGAGCAAGAACCTCGAAGAATAAAATAAAAAGCGGGATTTTTAAAGAATACATAATTATATGTAACATAAGTTATATTATCGTCCGTGCATGTTGCGTTCAAACTGTAAAATGAAGAACGCTCAGCATTGACGCTGTGTTCTTTGGAGCGCGAATTAACGTCTAATAAATTAACACAAATACGAAATATAGTGTGAATGCATTTAGATTTTTTAATGATTATGTGTAAGCCTCTCCATTCACTTCCTTGTTCTTTGAGACTCCTTACGAAACGTAAACAATACTGACAATTGAAACATCAAGCCTATCGTCCGATCGCACTGGAAAAACAAAAGGATGCAAATCATGCAAGACAAACTGTCAGTATTACTGTAGAGGTCGAAGACATTTAGCATAGTAGGTGTATTTCCTTCGTGCGTGTTTACGTTTGCCCAACGCATTGCGTTGCAAACTGGTCTGGAAACTTCTGTGCAACCGCTGCGCCGCTGTGCGTCGAAAGACGGATTGCGAAAGACGGTTACTCATACGCGCTGGCTGATAAATACTTTAAAGATATTATTAGATTGTAGACCCAATTCAAAATAAAGTTTATTAAATTTTTTCATGCAAAAATTTAAATCTCTTTAATTTTTATTTGGTTTAGTATATTGGATTATTTATTTAATAGAACCCTAGACAAATACTGTCTTATTCCGAATGACTTCACAATAAAATTTATTTTTTCTCAAATTCCAAATAATTTTGGTTTAACGTTTGTGTGGGAAGCTCACTGTTTGCCGTCAGTGTGTCTGCTGGTATTTGCATGTGATGAGGCGATTCCCACAGGGCACCCTCAGGGCCAACCGGCGGCGCATGAGGGCAAGTACCGGGTTTTGGTATTCCCCCCTCGCGGGATCCCTTCGAGCTACTGGCTGGGTGGGGCCACGGGAGGTGGTCGTGGAGGGAGCCGCAGCGTCCTCTCCTGGCGAGCCCCACATACAGACCCCCTACTCACCTGGGGGCATTTTTTACCGGTATATATGTAGGTATATAAAAAATATATATTTGCATGTGCATTTATTTGTGGGCGGGCGGGCGGTGCACGGAAGTTTCACAACTCTAACTGATATTTCAGGTATTTACTTTCGCTTAAACAGGACAGATAAACAGTTTTTGGGAATTTTAAATTATTTATTATAGGTAGGTACTGGTACTCATACTACTGTTCATAATACTGTTCTTGTAAAAAAATAATCATTAATTTACTTATATAATTCCCGTAAGTAAATATGTAATTAATACCTATCGCTTCTTGTGAGTATTTCAGAATGATAATAGTCTGTGTTCGTCCCCAACCTCTAATCTCACTTGTAATTTCATCAAAATTGGTTTTGCGGTTTATCCGTAAATCCTTAAACAAAAAACAGACAGAGTCGAGGAGAACAATGGAAAAATCTGTAAATCGATGTGTGTGTAATCGATCGCTACAATGACAAAATTAGAAGAAAAGCACTTTGAATTACTTCCACATCCTCCCTACTCTTTAGATTTGATGATGACGAATCAAATGCTAAACAACAAAAAAAGTTTTATTCTCTTATAAATATCAGCAAGCCGAAATGCATAAACATGTAGTGTTTGCAATAAAGAATATCAATGCTTTGTGAACTGTGAAAGTGTGTGTAACTCTGTACCAACCTACCCAAGGTAATGAATGAGATGTAACCTGCTTCTGGGATTACACAAAGTATGAAATGTACTACCTGTCTAAACAGAAATACGACCGTGTTTATGAACAAAGAGCAAGCATTGTCTTGTTCAAGGATTACGACTCCATAAGAATTTCCACATTACTCACATATAATTTAAAGCTTTATTCAGCACGGATGTTTGATGTCACACGTCGAACATTGTACAGGGTTACGGTAACTCCATACGTATTTTTGGAAGAAGAAGTAAAAATACCATAGATTTGATTTAACTCTCCACTATGACAAAAAGAAGATATTATTATGATACTTGAGTTACAAAAAATTCAAATCTCGAATACTGAACTTTATGTGAGGAGTTTTAACTGTATGTATTATTTATGACGATATATTTATGACGTCCTCCGTGGTCGAGTGGCTTTGTACACCGGTTTTTAAGGTGTCGCCATCTCTGAGGTCCTGGGTTCGATCCCCGGTTGGGTCAATTTAGAAAACGAACTTTTCTATATAGGCTCAGGTCTGGGTGTTTGTGATACCACCGTTGTCTCTGATTTCCATAACACAAGTGCTTTAGCTACTTTGGAATCGGAGCAATGTATGTAATGTTGTCAAATATTTATATTTATTTATTTTTACTTTAGCTCATTAATTTAGCACGTCGTGTCAGGAATACATCGAGTTACAAGTAAATCAAGCAACCATGTTAGGTTGTAGAACGTAAAAGTGCGCAGCTTAACGTTTTGATTTTGCTCTTGTTTAACGTGATCCTATAATACTTAATACCATTAGTAACAAAAGAAGACAGACAGAATACATTATTAAACTAACATGTATACTGTGTTATTAACTACCAAAGTCGACGATCTCAATTAAATTTGTCAAGGAATAGCAGATATCAGTGCACACCCGTTACGAATTATGAAGTTATCTGCAGACTATTCAGTTATGCAGTTTCAGACTAAATACCGAGAATTGTAAAAACAAACTTTTAAAACTTTAATATATTAAAAGTTTGTAAAACAAGTTGAAGTAATCTTATGCTTCTATAATTATTATGGTTAAATGCACAAAATTTTAGTTATCAATTTCAAAACGCTGTCTTGCTTTTTTATATTAACTTTAACCTGAGCATACAGACTCAAAAGAAATTGAATTAAATAAAGAATTGGAGATTTATAAGTACCTAATATTGAGTAATATCGTGGTATTAAATTTGTATGAAATGGTAAGAAAATCGTTTGACGCTTTTCTTTAAGAAATGTAAAATGCCGCGTTATGTTACTGTCATGTAGTCAAGCGTTTTTTTTTACAAAATAAAAAGTATATTAAGGTCGGAAAAGAAAAATAAACAGTAGACAAATTAACAGTATTTTTCAAATGTTTTAATTACATATTTCTTAGTGCTTCTCGCACAATTCATCAATTTTGTGTCATTTTTGAAAGCTTTGTAAGCCTCATTATAATTAAAATCAAACGAGAAACGAGGTGCGCTGCCCGCGCGCCTAAAACGTAGAGTTGGGCGTTTACTTAAAAAAAAAACTTTAAAACTACGGGTACCAGTGATGCTTGCTGAAAACAGTATTTTTGTATAAGTACTTTTTTGTTCAACAGTAAAAAGTATTATGTAGTAAAAAAAAGTATAATACTGTTTTTAACAGTATAGTTGGAAACCCGTCATCACTCCTTAATAAAATAGGCCCCAACTCTTATTACCCTGAAAATTTTACGACATTGCTAGTTCAGCAAGAAGAAGATTTTTTGATTTGAAACGAATTTCCCTATTGGTTTTTGGGATATTAATAATGTCACTACAAGCTTTTATTTACATTTTGGATAAAATAGAAAAGACTATTATGGACCATAAAACTTGAAGAGCACAACTTAGGGAATAAATAGCTTTACTGCAAAAGTTGATAATGTTTGTGTTCTTTATGGAAAGAGACATGAATAGTTAAATAAAGTATTTGTGTATTTGTAATATGCACATAACGTCAATATTTCTCAAGCATTAACAAATAGATAAATAACATTAAATTTAACACAGATCTCATCGCTACATGTACCAACATTTTGTGTTAATCAAAATTTACGCTTTACATCATGCAATGTCTCAAGGACATGGCACAAGTAACCGGTTTGGCGACAAAAACCTATATATTTAGACCCTTTCCCGCTTTAAGATTCTTCAAAACAACTTGAGGTTTAGAGATTGTCGAGGGTCTTAACGGAGGGTTACTTTTCGCTTTTTGCTTCATTTCTTAAGCTGGTATCGGGAATAAAGTCCATGCGGACGAAGTCTTGGGCGGTGGCTGGTAATAAATATTTAAATGACCTTAAAGCCGGTACAAACTTAAGACCGTATTATCCATACGCAAAATAGGCGCAATAGACGTAGAGTTGCGGAAACCGCCCGTATTGCTTTCACCGCCTCTTGAACTGCACGCTTGAATAGGCACATATTTTGGCTCACCGCACTTGTTTATTATTTTATTAAAATTTATTAATTAAATTGAGATTTCTAGCATTCACAATGCTATTTTTATTTTAAGATAAATAATATATTAGAAATAATATTAGAAAAAATCGACTGACCCGTAGCACCTCAGACGGGACAGTATTTTTTATAAAAATAATAATTTATCTAAAGGGAAATTTAAGTTTTACTTTCATTTTGAAAAAAAATCTGTTTTATTACAGAACAACTCTTGGTAGTCGAAAATGATGGTAGGTATCGATTTACAAGTTGCATTATTAAAACGGAATAAAAATAATTTAAATTAACATTTTTAAAGCACGTAGAGGTAGTTAATTAAGGTACTCACCAAAAGTTTTCGTGAAAAGACTTGACTAGTAGACAGGAAAACAACAAGAGTTTACGATACACTTTGTGACTTATACATCTGTCACTTTGAATTCGCCTCACGGGCTTCGGATAGGGAGATGAGGGAATTTTCTGCTTGATGAACTACTTGCTGATGAATTTGAACACGAGGAACTATTGCTGTCTTGCCTTTTTAGAGTATTTTTTGGTTTCATTGCGCGCGAGTCCTTGAATATTTTGTCTAATACTTGTCTTATCGTCGAATGTTTTCTGTCGAATGGGTTTGGGTACATTTTGGTCTCGTGCGCACGGCTTCACGGGTATTGCAAGAGTGCTGCTCGCTGCATAGCCGGCGCTTGCGCTTGGTCAGTGGCCAGTTGGGAAACGTTAAGGGTCAAGTTCAAAGTCTCAGGTGATGTTATAGTGTGTTATGAAAGGTTTGGTAAGATCGGTAACATTTTACTGACCGATCTGGCTGCCTTCTGTTGTAACTAAGTTCTATTACTGCTTTCGTTGGCTAACATTTTAGATGTCTTTGCACAACCTTTATTGAATAAATTTGAATGACGCTGATGTGACATTTAGTTTTGAACATGATTATTATACTACCTCAAGGCACGTGTCACTAGAAGTTCGCGGTTCGCGGCCTTTTTGTACTAAAAAATAATAAAGATAACACAGCGAGGAACATCTTTATCATCAATATTAAAAGACCTGAATCTGCTGAACCATTTTTTGCAGTTGTATTCGACAAAGCATGTTCTCCATAAACATTACAGACCATTTTTTGAGCACTAGTAGAATTAATTTTTTTCGTTAAGGGTCTGAAACCTTCATCGAAAAAAAATTTGCAAAACGTGTCTATGTATTCAAAATAATTAATTAATTTAATTAATAATTAATTTTACCGCTATTACCAGAAAGTCAGTTGTTAAACAGTATAATACAATCCCGCCTGAGTTTAAATATGATACGCAAAATGTATGCTTCAAAAAGGCCGCGAACTTTTCCGACTACCTATTATGTATATTATTATTATACTACCCTAGCAATTGTATACTTTATTCCTTTGTCTAACACACTATTTGGCTTTTTGTTTGTCACAAAAATATCTGGCTTCCGGTTTGAACGATAAGTAAGTCCCTATGTTGTATAAATAAGTAATCGGGTTCCTTAACAGCCCGAAGGCTTCGTTTACTTTCTTTGAGGGTCGTTAATAAAAACGCGACGCTTCGCGATCATCACAAAATCACAAAAGAATTGAACTTTTCTTTCTTCGCCAGATTTGCCTTTCTAAATATAAATATTTCCCATTTTCGAGCTAAGTTTGTCTTTCTTTACATTATGTTTGGAAGGCATTATAACATTATCCAAAGGATATGACTGTACATACAATATGATTTGTAGTCCACCTAGGTGAACTAGGCGGGTGGACCACGGGCAACAGGAGGTATATAATAATACTTAATTTTTTTATTGTTCTTCATATTATGTATGGAATCTTGAACATGTCATGTATAATCTCGCTTTATAAAAAAACTGTGTCCGAGCTTCTTAAGATAGAAAATCTTAAGTTAAGAAGTGGTTACTCTTATAAAATGTTATTTTTTTGTAATTGTTTTTAAATTTTATATTTTAATGTTTGCATAAGTTTTTAAATTGTGCATACTGTGTACGCTAAATTTGTATTATTGTCTTGTCTTATCTTCTAGTATAGTTTATATGTTTTTGTAATGACCCTAATCTGTAAGTCTACCTACAAAAAACAAATAAATAACATTGCTGCTTTCGTATGAAGATTAAAAAAACGTTTTATTTTCCATTTCTTTATTTTACAACCGCGAACGCTGTTACCTACATTTTTTAGATACAAATATTTGAACTTAAATAAATAATAATAGGGTACCTAACTAAGTCATCTTAGACAACAAAAAATAAGACCTTTTTAATTTTAAGACTTTTTTGAACATTGATTATCATTATTACCAATAAAGTTACACTATTTATTCGCCATCAATAGAAAGATTACAAATTAGGCTTCCCGCCCACGAGCGATTTTTGTCGCCCAAAGATCAATGCCTTAACGTTCATGGGTTACGAAAAGTAGCTCAGCGACTAAACACCCGCGAAATGACACTGACAAGACTGACAAGTGGCCTTAACCCTAAAAGGCATCACATTTTTTTCGCAGGCTGACAAAATTATTTATGTGATGTAGCTAGCAATAAAAAGTAAAGAAAAGAAGTATTTACTAGAAAATATTTTGGGTAGATACACTACGAGCTTTAAGAGTCGGTTACAGGTATTTTCTGGGACTGTTTTATGTTTATTTAGAAAAGGTAATGTGAACGTAACGAAAAACATCTAGTTAGCTAAAGAGTTTGACTAGTCGCTAATAAAATTGATTGAAAATATACCTTGTATTTAAATGAATGTGAAAACGTGTAATAAAAAGCACTGTCGTATTGTCGTCTTTGGCAAGAAAGATCAAAGAAGTCGCCGATTAACTCTGTTTTCCATAACAATACCGAATTATGTTCTGCGTAAAAAGTTCGCAAAAATTTAGAAATTTTTAAAGTAAGAAGATTTTGGGCGGAATATTGCGAATGTTTTCCACTAAACAGAAGAAAAACACAAACATTCTGTGAGTTTGTTTTTTTGTTGTCCATACAATCAATTGCAATTCATTTAAGTTAAAAAAAAACAAATTTTATACTTATGGAAAACCGGCAGTACTTTTAGCTAACCGAACCCGGGGATTCTTAGCACCCCCTGCCCCGCCGTTGCTATAGCCGCTACCGTAGCTAGGAATAGCGGGGCTGCCGGGGACTGGGGGGCAAATTTTTTTGTTTACCATCATTTAGGGAGGGTAACAGCACCAACAGTATCCTAAACGTCATAGCTAAGAAATTTAACTAGAATGTTGTGAGAGCTTTCATTCGTGTCTTGATTGGATAGCGTCGCAATCGCAAGACACTGTCCAGTCGGGGTACGGGTGAAGATCATACATAGCTTTAAATTTTATTGTGATTGAATGAATTTTTTCATAGTTTTGTCCCGATATACTAACATAGGATAAGCTAAATTGTTTCTAACAAAAAGGGATTGTAATATCTGAGTAATAAATAAATAATTATTATAAAGATGTGATTCTAAACGATGAAAAGATTACGTCAAAGCAGATGTTGACGTACACGTGAGGGCTCTTACACAAAACTACGATACAATTTCGTGCCTTGTCGCTGCGTTGGCTCAGGTGACCATACTCTGTGTGAAATGAAAAAAAGGCAAAAAAACTGTGTCTAATCAGATTTTTTCAGCTTTTGTAATTAATGCAAGTAGCTGTAGCGCTGCCGGGACAATATCGCTCTGGCAGCGCCACAACCGTATATCGGTATATCTTCGGATCCAGGTGCGGACTAAAAGTGGTGTCACCAAGTGAGACGTAATATCGCAGGAATGCTCGATGCGAATCAAATCGGAAGTTTTTGCGCTGCGCCCTGCGAGCTCGCAGATTTTTGCAATGCCTTGTGAATTCGCAGTTTTGTGTGGGAGCCCTTATAATTGTTATGAAATATTGTGTAGTAATATCTTTAGTTCCAAAAAGGCTGGCACTCTTTTAACGGATACTATCACGGTTTAATTGTATTTCACGTTTAGTTTGTTTTTAGGGTTCCGCACCAAAATGGTAAGGTGGTACCTTTATGGTGTGACTCAGTCTGTCTGTCACAACTGGATATCTCGAGAACTACTAATGCTAGCAACTTGAAATTTGGAATCGTTTTAGATGACGTTTGGGCAAACGTCATCTAAAACGATTTAGAAAATAATAACTTTTTTGCAAATAAGAGAGAAATGAAAATATTTATATATTTTTTGCAACAGTCACTCTTAAAAAATCAAAGTGAGGCTACTAGGGCATATGGGGTATCATATGAAAGGGAGACATTCTCAAACATTTTTTTAGGCCGCATACTTTTCGACTTTTGATGAAAAATGTAAAAAAATACCTCTGAGAGGATCTGGGAGGAGATCTGCTGAATCTACCACTCACCAGATCCACTAATTGGGGGCCCCTCCAAGAACGCGTCTACGCCACAGAAGTAAATAAGTTATTTTTTAAATATGAGATTTTAGCATTCACAGTGTTATTTTTATATAATGCTAAAGAATAAGCTAGAAAACAATTGGACTCGCACCAGATCATATTCTCGGACGAGAGTCGAAACCGCGACCTTAGGAATTCCGGTCCAATGCTCTTACCACTGAGCGGCTAAGTGACTCTGTAGCTCAGTGGTAAGAGCATTAGACTGGACGGAAGGTTTTTAATTCAGTGGTTCAAGCATTAATAAGCAACCACGTTCGTAATTACATTCATTCATTGGAAATCTAACCGATGCGCGTGTTCACGTGTGAAGGTCATCCCGCGATCTAGAACGTTCGTTTAAATTATCAGTTTGTGCAATCATTTGTGATTATAATGTAGGATTTCTTCTATTAGTAATAGTAACACTGCTTGTAATGTTCCAATTCTTTGCAACTGATTCTTGATTCTTGTATAATTAAAGTTTTCACACATCTTGTCTGTTCTCACTAATGAAATCGGTATTTCTTTGCGTATGTGACTAGTGTATAAAGTTCGTTTTATATCATTTGTACGTACATTTTAGTTGACCTCTGGTGGCTGCTCTCCACTAAAACTCGCCTAGAATAATCTAATCATAATAAAAAACACAAAAAACGTAGGTATCACCACGTATCGCTTAACTATTAGAGTAGTTCACTCACAGAACGTTTGTAAACAAACCACTTAAACATAAGCTAAAAAAAGATTTTTTTATTACACGTGCTTGATATAGTTCCTTAATTTTAGCACAGTTCTAAAAATATAACGTGAAATGACGTCAATGCATTATAAGTTACCACGTGCTTCAATAATAAAAAAATACATGTTGTTTTGTTTACAAACATTCATCGAGTTGGCTCAAGTAAGTAACTGTTTCTCATCTAATCGGTTTCCTGCGCACAAATTATGTATTCTGTGGCACAACATAATATTATATGTCGTGCCTTGGCGTGCTCACTCTGACGAGTCAAACACACGAACGACTGTGACTTGTGAATCAAGTTCAGCATCAATTCTTATAGCAATACTAGCTAGCGGCTGCCTGCGAAAATCCATTCTTACTTACTTACATTATAGGCCTGTTGACATTCTGAAGTGTTGAGATTTTGATCGTTGGTCTTACGGTGTTGATGTTTTAATTGTTGATAATTATGACTGTTGATATTCAGTATCAAACCCGGCACAGTCTTATTACTACCTACTGGTATATATTATAATACTGTATTATAGGTAAAAGGGATTTGTCAGACAGTCAGTTTCATTGTCCTAGGCAGATTATTCCACTTGTGATTTTTTTGTGTATTAGTGACGTCTCTTTTTATGAGTTACTTAGACAGATTCAGGTAGTAAACTTTTAAAGCTTTTAGAATCCTTTGAAAGTTAAGCAAGAAGCTGTATACGTTGATACTCGTAGTTCTTTGCCAAAATATTAATGTTAAACAATTTTCATAGTTGTTGGATATTTAATATTTTGTCCCATTTCTTTATCTTTAATTAATAAACTCACTCAAATTTACATTTATGATTTTGAGGTGATCAAGCTTCGATCATATAAACTGATCAAGGGTCAACCAACTTGTCAAGATTTGACAAGAGGCAATTAGTCAATACCTACGACTGGAACGAATGCGCAAATAATTCTCAAGCACATATCCGAAACAATTGTTCCACGCAATCAGGCGAGTCCATACTTCCACGCAAAATCCCTATAGCGGTAAATCTCCATTCGAGCTCGCCTGACTTCCAAAGAGTTCATCTCCAGCAACCAGCATTCCCAGCAAGAAATTGGTAGGGTACATAGAAGGATATAACCATATATCCGTTTATAGTAGTAGCGTATAAAAGCTTTTTGAACTTTTTCCAATAAGTTTGTACTTGGCCTCATGAGGATTCCAGATACACGAGCTAGATTCCAAAGAGCTTCTCACAAGCTTCGTAAACAGGAAGGAGTTTAATGACGTCCGGATTATGGAAATCGCGTAAAACCCCAAACGGCTGAAGCAGCTACGAGAGAGAGCGGAAATGTGTTCGTTAAACGTCAGCGATGAACCGAAAGTTACACTTGTCTTTCATAGTTTTTTTCCGATCGATAATATAATTATAAGGAATATTTAGTATAACTTTGAAAATCAGCTATATTAATGTTTCCCAATTACTTAGATTATTCTACGTACCCCTCCAAAAAAGACCTCAAACTCACTCCTTAAACTCACTCCTTATGGCTGCAGGAATAATAAATAAATAAATAAATAAAAACGCGCAGTCTAGAGTCCCGTAGTTACCTTATACAATTACCATGTGGTTATAGACTTATATTCACTTCCTGTTGTTACATAACTAACGACTACAACTAAGTATACCTAATTATTCAATGAAATTTGTTCTACGAAAACTTTTCCAATATAAATTATTTTGTTAGTTGATTGACTAACTACTCGTTAACTTGTAAAGCCTACCTAGCAGTGATAGTTTTCCTTTTAACTTCATTATATGTAAATTTTTCACATTCTCAAACATTTTTATTAGGCCGCATAGTTTTAAACTTTTCATGAAATATCAAGAAAAGAACACCGTTCCTTCTCTTATCTCCGAAGTTTGCATAGAGAAAATCTGAAATTATTTTATGTGATAGAGTTTATGAAAAGATTACAGGAAAAATAAAACGATGTCTTTAAATAGTAAACTTTTTTAGAATGATGATACGGAACCCTCGGTGCGCGAGTCCGACTAGCTCTTGACCGTTTTTTTAAATGTAATGATAACATTTCAGAGCATCAGTGAGAAAAATAATTAATAGCGGATCTAATAGATATTAGTCATAATAGATTATTATGATCCATAGAATTTCAACGTAACTTTTAAAGTACCATAATAAATATGATCCACTACATTCTCATTACATAATTCCTCAATTCAGTAACCAATTTAATGATAGTAGAACATAATACATTATTCAATTAATATTTATTTATAAATATTTATGGTAACTTGTGAAACATCTGACTCATATAACTTAATGATAGAATACATTCAATAGTAATGGTAATTTCTTTTTAATTATTTCCCTAAATATCAATGTTTCTAATTAGTTGACTGGTTCATTGTTAATTAGTTGACTAGTTAATTGTTTTAGTAGAATATAATAACAGTTATGTCCTTGGGTATTTTTTTCTATGGTTTAATCAAATTTTACCTGTGGCTTTCAGTTTCAAACCATTCTTTTGTAATTTATTATATTGTTTTATCTTTATTTGAGTATGGTTATGATACGAGTAGAGTGAAGTCTCTCTTTCAAAATCAAGTAATATAAATGAATAACTTATATTATAAACTCATCATCACATCAGCTATTCATATTTTCATTTGAGAACTTTTTAGTTAATTAAAGAGTCAATTGTACTAAGTTTTTAATTAGAACCATATAATTTGGTGAATAAATACTTCATCTTATATTAACTTACTGTAGATAGTTTAACAAATAAGGTTCGTATTCAGTATAATATTTATATACAAAGTAATGGGGCTCCCTCTGAATTAACTATAATTTCTAATAATACTATAAAAAAAATATAACTTTTAATGAAAACTAGACTTCCGTTAACGTTCAGAATGCAAAATACTATTCCAAGAATTTTAATATGCACAGGTATTTTGAATGACGTATTCACGAATGAATATGTTTCCATTCAAGATCCGTGTTGGCGGAGGTGTTAATGACGTTTAAGCAAACCTAAATACTTATATACAAATACGATGGATGTTTAAACGAAATATAAACAAAAAGGTGACAGAGATAAAAGGAAAATGCCGTTCTTAAGGAATTTTTCATAGAAAATGTTTAATAAAAAACTTTACGCCTTTTCAAGTAATTATACTGCAGCAGAAAATTAGATAATTTGCATTTTTTCCTATTTGCCTCTGATTTACTAAATCTAAACTTTGATGTCAAGCCTTTTGTATAATGATGGATGTTTTCATTTTTATGCAAAATAATAAATACATTTTCTTTGATGAAAAATTGTGACGTTCCACGAGAAGAGAGACCTGGAGGTTTTTACTTTCAGAGATATGTTTTGTGAAAATGATGCAGAACTTTGTTCTTTATTGCTTGTTATTAAAATATATGATGTATCCTCTATTCTTTCTTTTTATTTTGAGTAAGTCATTCATTAGCTCAAAGTAACAACGATAACATAGTTTTTCGTGTCCTTTAACTTAAAAATTGCCTTTGCCTGAAAGTGCACTTCAATTAACATTTTCAAAAATTGATATCCCCATAATTCTACATCTTACAAGGATAATCTTTTCTGATTGGAATAGCTTATCAGTTGCAAATTACAGAAATTTGCGTAACTCTATCCCGACCACAAGGTACCTTTACCGCAGAAATGTCACATACCTGTGATTCTTTTGGTTTGTTTATAAGTAACATTACAGATATATTTTTTAACAAAAAAGATAATTTTGGTATCAAGTGTAGCAGGTTTCGTTTTTAGGGTTCCGTTTCTCAAAAGGAAAATAACATAACGTCAAAAAAGAAACGGCCGTTTATGCTGCAAAAACGCATATTCTCTCACTTATACACTTCTAAGACTTTCGCGCGTACAGTTAAGTAGAAATAAAACACTTTTTACGGATTACAGCGCGTATATTATTAATTCAGGTGTTGTTTTAGAATTATTTAGTTTGTATTTATTGGTTTTTAGAATTCCCGACGTTTCGACACCTTTCCAGCGGCCGTGGTCACGGGAGGACTAAAGCAAAAAGGCTGCATATATTTTTATGAAATTACCCGCTCGAAACTTTATAAAAATGTGTTCAAGTTTATTAAATTATTTTATAGCTGCGTTCTGATTTAATCAGAAATCAATTGAATCATTGTAACTGAATTAAATGGAATAAAGTTAATTAGAAAACAAGATCTAGCTACTGAATCTACTACCAGTTCACAAATTGGGAGGCCTCTTGGCCCCTTAGGTGAGATAGAACTGGCGGAAGAAAACTCAGAGAGGGTGTGTCGACCTCCCTTTTGATCCCTATATACAAAACGAACTAACCATATTTTTAGACTCTCACTTCCCGTTGACCTAGAACTATTCAATTTGGCAAGTAATATTGTCTTATACTACAAGTACAGGAAAAAGTCTGAAAACTATACATTTGTTATTAAATCATAAATAATATAGTCTTTATTTAAGTACCCACAACTTTGCATTGAACCCTCAATGAGCGAGTCCGACTCGCACTTGTCCGGTTTTTCTTTTCAACTTCACTTATAAAGGCAATAATGATATTTACAAAACAGGTACATTTTAAATAGTATTTTACTGTTTGGTTGTTCGATCACATATGTTTAATTAAAGGTCTGGCCGAGTAACGAGTTCCAAAACTAAAATCTTGTTTTTTTGCTTATGTTTAACGAAAAATCTTTATTTTTTTTAGTAGGTAAGTATATAATTTTCTTAATTGTTTGGTTTAATTCTTTGGTTTAGATATGGCAACTTCGTTGTCTTGTTTGGCATATTGTGTTTTCAAGGCCTCTAACTTTCAACGTTCAAATTAGTTAGCTTTTGTAGCAAAGACTTTTCTGAAAACTCTACCAAAATGTTAAAGATTGTGCTTCATTCGAAGTCACGTTTTCCATTTGGACGAGTAAATGTCTCAATAAAATACAATGGTATCTAAATGACGTTTTACACGCTTGGCAAGTCTCGACAAGCGTTCACAAAAACAAAAGTGTGAACGGGGTCTGTGTCAGTTTTTGAACATAGAACAAAAAAAAGAAGCTTGCGGAGTTTTTGGCGCCATTTTGTCGATTTCGGTTTGGTGCCTATTTAAATTATTTTCAAATTGATTCATTGTGGATATTGTGTCTAAAAATTGGTGCAGTTATATGGTACAAGTGTCTAAGCAACTGAACAATATGTGGGATAATTGAAATAGGCGCGATCTTGGTTGTGTGAAGCTGAGACTTTTATTGAAGTGGCATTCCTCGGCAGAACTAACCGAGTAAACGGTCTTGATATACTTGGTGCCAAATGCTCCAAGCAGCATTGGAATGCGATGCACCCGCATTCTATTGAAAAATTAAACAAAATCTACCACTGAACTATTTAACACTTGACACTGGCAAAAATTACTTCCAAGAGGAAAGTAGATTGCCATAACAAAAAAAAGAAGAAGAAGAAGCTTGCGGCAAACGCTTGCGATGCATTCACATGTTGGCGCGTGTTAGCTCGCGCCGTACTTTGTGGCCATTTTATAATTCAAAATTCAAAACTCATTTATTCAGTTAAGGCTGTTACAAGCACTTGCGAATGCCAAAGAAGCTACGCCATTGGTTCGCAAACCCTAAGCGGGAGACCTTGTAACGAGAAGAACCGGCAAGAAACTCGTCGAGGGCTGCTTTTTTCTCCCTGTATATTTCATACAGAGTCGTCACAATTTTAAAAATGAGGTCAGGTCAATAACATCTACCCTCTTTTCGCCGCCGAATATTTCGCTTCCTTTGACTTTGTTTTAATTTTAAATATGTCAAGCCAAACTTAATAGCCGATACAACATCGACGTCCGCGTCTGCTATGTTTGTCTGCACAGCTTAGCTGTCCGGAACACACTCAAGCGTGTAAATGGCATCCAAGCGTTTGTAAAAGCTTGGATATCTATAATTTGTAAATTTTGAACTGGTGTATATTCTTATTAAATAAAATAGAAGAGTAAATTAAAGAAGGTACAAGTAAATTTTTATTGTGTATTTTTAAGGATAATAAATAATATTTTAAGTGCAATTTTTATTCCAGCCTTAACAGTGCTCGTGACCTGAGGATATTTTTATTGACCTCGTTGGCTTATAATACTTGGACGCCACCGATGAAGGTTAAATTGTCTTAATAAGGTTACCATTAATGAAATGAAGCCAATTATTGGGTATTCGCGTAATTTTGGTACCTGTTCATTTTATCAGTTTTTACTAGAAATATTATTACTTGACGACCTCCGTGGTCGAGTGGTTTGCACGCCGGTTTCATGGTGTCACCCTCTCTGATGTCCCAGGTTTGATACCTACCTAACTTTCTTATATTGTCTCAAGTCTAGGTGTTACCACTAGGGTTGCCATCTTTTGTTGGACTAATAAAGTATTGCTAAAGGTAGAAAAATAAAGTACATTGTATGGAAATAAAGTATTATATATTTTTACCTTTAAAAACATACTTTTTATTACTTTTGGCAATTTATCCTAAAGAAATAACAAGCCGTGTGAAATAAAGTATTTTCACGTAGCTACTTTATTTACCTCATAAAGTACCTATAGAGTACAATTACCCCGAAATAAAGTATATACTTTATTATAAAGTACGGGTGGCAACCCTAGTTACCACCGTTGTCTCTGATTTTCATAGCAAAAGTGCTATAGCTACTTGCTTTAGAATCAGAGAAATGTACTTGATTTACTATTTACTTTTTATTTATTTGCTAGTGACACAATATACATAAATTGCATTGGATCGAGCTTAAACAACCTGCTGTGGTTCATTATTAAAATGGATTTATTACCTTACTCAATTATGTAATAATTTCATTATGTAATTTAAATTTATTATGAGATCAAAACAAGCTATAGGAAGCTAATATTAAACTGGTTTCTACTGATCTGTCAATTTGTGCAGTTTGTTTATTTATTTATTTAGATTACTTATTTAGAAACTGTTTTAGCCAAAACCAACTCTGAAATCGCGAAAAAATATCAGCTGTTTCATATTAAAATGATTAACGAAAATATTAAAATGTATGAAACAGCCGACTTTTTTTCGCGATTTCATACTTCCAGTCCCATAGTAAAAGTTGTCCAGCTTGCTGGTCCGAAGAAACGGTTTTCCCATATTGGTTAATTCATAACACGCTGTATCCTGTATAATGAGAACTATTGCTCTAAGTATTTGATTGAATCAGGCGTCACTTGGCGGAAGTCCCAAATCATTGTGAAAAAAGAAATATATGTAGCTTACTACCGCAAAAAATAATGATGCACCGCCCGCCCGCCCGTTACTCTAACCCACTTACTAATAAAAATTGTATAGCAGATGTACAGTTACACAGTATTTTGTCCCTTTCTTTTTAATGTCAAACTTAAATAGTTTGACAGAGAGTAACCTAACAACTATACATCTGCTATACAATCTTTATTAGTATAGCTCGGTTTTCCTAAGATGACGGTGCTCGTCATATAGCAGCTGTATGGTGAATGACGTCACTAGAATGTTGTCTATGTAAACAATACGGTGCGGTTTCCTAGAGAGCGGTTTTAGGAATAAACGTTGTTTACATAGAAAACGTTCTTGTGACGTCATTCACCGCTACGGCCGCTATATGACGGCACCGTCATCTTAGGAAACCAGAGCTTATTAATGATGGTGTAGTATATTTGGTTGTGAACATCATCATCATCTCAGGGGTACATGCTTTTTCTTATAGATGGGTAAGGAAGACATAATGTATGGATATGTTGCAAATAAATGCTTTACTTTTGCAGAAATTATTTCAATTTCTTAGTGAATTGGCAACTATATTATTATTATCTCTATTATTATCTTATTAACACCCTGTATATGATATCGGTAGCCTGCATCAAAAGATGATACATAATTCGTGATTGTATAAACTCCTATACAACATGTTACAAAAATACTCCTAATAGCAAATTGCGAAAAAATCTGCTGTTTCATACATTTGATATTTTCGATTTTAATTTTTGTAAGCTGTTTTTTCCGCGATTTGAGAGTTAGTCTCATAGTAAAAGTTGTTCAGTTTGATGGTTCCTATATACCATTTTCGGCATTAGGGGTATTTTTGTAACATGTTGTATAGAGCAATCGTTTGCTTAACATTCAAGTCTATTAACTTATCTATAAATATTTCAGGTATCCGGATCGGTTCTATATGAATGAAACAAATCGTTCAAGACATTAAATGTAAGTATATTTGATAATTTTTGCTTCCATTGACGTTGCAGGAGGTGACCGGCCGATCAAACTCTTGCCATGACGTCAAAGGACCGGTATTCCCACTCGTTCTGAGAACAAAAAAACATTATTAGTAAATAAAAAATGCATATAAAACATCTCTGACACGGTTAAACCGGCTTTGATATTGTTTGTTGATATTCCAGTTATTACTACTAACTAAATAAATAATATTCAAGGTTATTATAGAGATGGAACAAAACGAATGTTTTCAAATGTCAAAGAGTTTTATGATGATGATATTGTTAGCTGAGCTGGTTGCCCGTTTGGTTACTTTTACTTAATTATACCTTAGAAATTTAGAATGCATTTGTTTTATAAGTGAATGTTTTTTTGTAAACCATTTTGTATGTAACTAAATAAAGTTTTATTCATTCATTCATTCATAATGAATCTGGAACCATTTTTTTAACAATTGAATATCAAGCGAGTGTTATTCTGAGTAACCTAGATGAATAGTTTCTCACTTAATTATAATATTACGAAGGAATTGAGTTGTTTGATTACAAAGTAAAGTAAAGCCCCCTTTTAAAAATGGACTCTAGTTGTGTAAGAGGCTGAATTTGGGATAGGTAATTAGTTTTCAACAAGTTCAAAGTTGACTACGCTACCAGTTTATTTTTACATGGTTATTTTGTGATTAATTTAGGCACAAACTACGCAGATATAAAGGCCAGACAACACGTTTTACTCGTAGTAGGTATAGTAGAGTATATATACATTTTGGAATAATAAACATATCGTTAGTATTATGTCCTTATCTGACGTTTTATCACATCATTTTTTTTATTTATATAACTTTTAAGTCAGAAGTTCAAAAATGAATGGTATAGTTGATAATATATTTTAGTCAAAAATACTTTATAAGTACATTAAATACATTCATTTTTAGGCTTTACATTATTTTGATGTTGACTAAATACAATTAAGTGTTTTTAAACTATTTTTCGTTTTTACTGGTTATTCGCAACAAATTAAAAAATGTAACAAGACTCTAATGCTGTTTTTCCGGTAGTTATGGGACATTCCCGTTAAACACCATTTAGGTATTGTACTATGCCTCCAACCTTGCCACGAAGAATCTTGTACCTAAGTACTCTAACATACTATACGAGAACAATAAATACAACAATTATATTTAGATGCCCAAGAAATATATTTAATTTACGATAACCAGTCATGTTAAAAACTAAAATTCAAAGTCATGTTTTATGATGGATAAAAGCAGTTGAAACAAGAATATTATTGCAAAAGAAGAATTTCAGAATATATGCCAGTTTGTTGACTCGCTCAAGGTAACGGTTGAGAAATCGGTAGGAACTATGCATACCAAATGTTTCCGAGATTTTAAAAACTAAAGATAATTTTAAAGATGTCCTTGTCCTTTTTTGCGTTGTAAGTGTTGTTGTCATGTTGTTAGTTTATTTATTAGTTCTGATGATGAGTTCAGAGATGTTACAGTAGTTAAAAAAGATAAGTGTAATTGACTTAAATTAATTTAGCATTTTATTAAAATAAATAGATAATATTTTAAGAAAATTAGATATTTCCGGTAATGCACAAAAATAATAGAAAAACAAGTAATACTACATTATTTAGAAAAATAATCGCGTTCTATCTAGCTAAGTTTAATGAGTATAATTTTAACTATTAACATCAAAGTTTTTAAAACAAAAAATATATATGTAAATACCAACCTGTTTCAGAGTGGAATTCGCTGGAAGATCACTGGTAACCATGCACACACTGCACTGGTCCGTTCACCTCCTGCCGTTGCAAGCAGGTTTGTATTGCAAGGACGAAAACGAGGACGTTGACGACACTGAGGATGCAGTGCTGCTGCTGCTCCTCTTCGAAAGATTGATCTTCTTCCTGAAGCTCAGTTTCGTCTCGCCGATGAAGCGGTCAAGGGCCTGCCTCAACGACGAGTGCTTTCTCTCAAACGGATTCGTATACATTTTGTTAGCGTAAACACGTCTGCTCTCTTTGACAGTCAAAGTTAATCTGACGTTGCGGCGCGCCTCCCACTCTTATTATACCCCACTAATTGAGCCGCGTGCGCATCGGGTCAATCATTTGTTGACCGACAGACGTCATAAGACGTTTCGTATTTACTTGCAGCTTTTTAGTACTTTATCGGACAGTTTTTTCCATTGTCATGGTCACAAAAAGTCAGCATGTTTCAAGAGGTAAGTAGATCAAATCTTCTGGTATACAACATCATTTGTTTTGAAAAGGTTTGGAAATGGAAAAAACCTTACCTTTAATTAAGTAAACACTTCGAGTAAACACAATTAAAAGGTTTATTTTTAACACGAGACAATAAATACCTACTTATAAAGAAGGAAAAATTTTAGCGGCATCTTTATGTATTGTTAAACGAAAATTAAATCTGTTAATTAAGAACTACAATCTCTACTACGTTTAAAGCTCGCTTTTGATGGAATAACGTGGGAAGTTTTTGTTGTATCGTATTATATTTTCAGAAAAAGTGTGGCCGTACTTCTGAAGAATTATCTCACAAGGGCTTTGCCATAAGTAGCGGTCCTTTAAACGTGATACATGAATAGAGATGTAATACTTTTTTGATAAAGAGAAAGTAGACAAAATATGCTTGAAAATATTTTTAGAGAGCTACTTAAAAGTTAACTGGCTTTAATACCTGAGTATAAATTTCTATTAAGTACATAAATATTGTTATTTAAGGTCACAAATAGTCACATCAACATCAACAACAATTCAAGTCAAATTCTACACGAAATAGTCATAATAACACAAAACTTAGAAAATACGTAACTTTGCTGTTACTTTTCACGCCTGAACCACTAAACTAAGTTTGATGAATTTTGGTATATTATATAGATAGATGAACCATGGCTGGAGAAGAATATTAAGCTTTTGTTGCGAAAATGAATGTATTTTAGCGGGTGTAAAAAGGGAGAAAGGTTCGAATGGGACCTGAAACCATGTCTTCGCGGACAAGTCTAGTCCATCCATTGTAAAGCTTGTGCCTTCAGCATATAAATATTATAATGACTTATGTATATCATTATCACCGTCTGTAATTTATTGCAGGTAAATTCGATCATATCATATCCATCATATCATACCCAGTGGCGAGAGGTGGAATTATGGCGAAGCTAAGCCGCTCTACATAAATTTTATGATCTGCATAGTGGATCGGCTGGGTGGGATTTCTAAAAGGTAAGCCGATGGGAATCAACTTGTACGGACCCTTCGCCACTACCTACTTCGGCAATTGGCACTATTCTTCTGGTATTGTCACTGTCATATTTATTAAATACTTTATTATGAGCACTGTTATTGTCATAATGTATGCAATTTGCAATTATAAGTATAATTGCCATTGATCTCTGCAATTTAATGTTATCATATTACTTAGTTCCTCACAATTACCCGCTAACCTTCCGGTAATAACCATATTGTTTAATGATTTTCAAGATTTCCTTTGGTTGATTTAAAAAATTGCTGCAGCTGATACAGCTGTGCAGCAGTTCTAGCTTACATTGCTTCCAATAGATGGCCCTAATGCCTTCTGAACCACGCTATGGATTACTCTGTAATTCTGATAAAAACAAAAAATGTTGCATGAGACTACGTTGTCATCAAAAAGTGACAAAAAATTTAAAGTCTCTACTAATACTGTAAATACTTAAATTATTATTTCACACTAAATATTTATTTTTGTTTTTATTTTATTGAGAGTTAATTAAAATTTAAATATTCTCACCTTTCAGCGTCTTGGTAGTGGTCACAGGTTGGTTTCCAAAGCTACTTAAATAAACCCATCTTCAAAAAAACTTTTAACAAAATTGCGTATTATATGAGTATTTTATTTGAAAAAATTAATGAATATTCGTAATAAAAAAGGTCGAGTCATTTTTAGGGTTCCGTACCTTAAAAGGAAAAAACGGAACCCTTATAGGATAACTTTGTTATCCGTCTGTCTGTCTGTCTGTCCGTCTGTCAAGACCCTTTTTCTTCTCGGGAGCGTATCGAGTTGAAATTAAAACCATATACTCAAATGTACGGGCACTTGCAGCTGTGAAAAAATCAAACTTCTAAGTTAACGTAAAAAAAAGATACGGCCATGAATGCATCAAAAAACGCATATTTCGACACCCTCAAAGGAATCAAAATTCATAGGGTACTTCCCGTTGACCTAGAACTTTAGAATTTGGCAAATGATATTGTCTTATACCACAAGTGCGGGGAAAAATCAGAAAACTATACATTTGTAATTATATCATAAAAAATATAGTCATTAAAGTACGTAGTCAATCATCGAGGTTAAACGACGGTATGCGCGGTCATAATTTAACTTCTAATTGACCTATAAACTTGAAATTTGGTAATAATGTTTATGATTACGTGTATTTTACTAACAAATACCATTATATTGATAATTCTGTTATTTTTCTTTTGAATACCCTCATTTTCCTATTACAAACCAGCTTAATTTTGAGGTCAAACGAGTAGCATAGATACGCCCCGCCCCTTAGCCCTGTTTTTATAATTTTGCAATGTAATCGATCGATTGCGATGTAAATTAAACACAATCGCAAATAGGTACCTACCTACGTAAGTGTCTTGTACCTAGTAGTATTAATACAAACATTAAAATAATAAATAGTACACACATTCAGTGGTGTGCCCGCCTAGAGAATGAAGCCTCTACAAAGCAAGCTATTTTTCACCAGCTCAATACAAGCGATAATTTTTTTTCACCAATTTAATACAAGCAAAAAACAATGCATCGTTCGTTACTATTACTAATTTAACTCTTTATTCACACGATGTTTACCAAAATATCGTTACGACACCGAGCAGCGCCATCTTGACTCATCTGAATAACAGATAATTCGTAAAAAAGCACAACCTTTGCTTACTTAAATAGTTTTTAAATTAGTTTAACACAAATGCTAGATGGCGTAGCTTTGTACCTACTAAAAATTATTGTGTCATTCATAGGTACACAATATATAAATCATTTCACAAAATTGAATTTTAAGTAATTTTAAGTACTTACTTTGATAAGGTTTCCTACCTAACTAATTTAGGTAAGAACTGTGTAGTTAGTATAACCACAATATCACTTATAAAACACAAAATTATAAGTTTAGGGAACTGAATTTTGGGAGATGCTCGGAAAAAAACTGCGATACTCGATTTCTGAACTACTTATAATGTAAGTAGGTACGGAACCCTCGGTGGCCGAGCCCGACTCGCACTTGTCCGGTTTTTATGTATACTTTTAATAAGTAATATGAAATACCACACGTTTAGTTTCCCTACAAAAGTCATCGCAACTTAACGTCAATCTCTTTTTAGACTGGTTAGTTAATGGTTTTAATATGGTAACAGGGTAACAAACGACAATTTACTAAAAACATCTAAAAACCCAAATTTAAATAAATTCCTATCAAAGAGCTATTAAGATACGATGCCTAATTTAATTAATTTTTCATCTGAGTACTTATCTACTTTGCTTAGTTAGAGATAAATTTAATAAGAGGCGAGTTCATATAAAATAATTAAGCACCCAACCTGTAAAGAAAGTAAAGAATAAAAAAATGGAAAAAATGGTAAAAAGGAACACTTATGGTGAGACTCAGTTTGTCCGTCTGTCACAGAATATCTTGTGAATTAATAATGCTATCAACTTGAAAGTTGGAATAATTTTAGATGACGTTTGCCCAACTATTTTGCAAATAACAAAGAAATTAAAATATTTATATATTTTTTTGCAACGGGGACCGAAAAGGGTTCTTAAAAATTCGAAGTGGAGTTACTAGGGCATGTGGTGTATCATATGAAAGAACGCTGTTTGCACATTCTCCAACATTTTTTCTTTTTTTTTGAGGCCGCATAACTTCTGATGATAAAAAATAAAAATACTGTTCCCCCCCTTATCTCTGAAGTTTGCATAGAGAAAAATCTGAAATTATTCTATGTGATAGAAGTTTATGTAAAGATTACAGGAAAAATAAAACGATGTCTCTAAATAGCATACTTTTTCAGAAATCATCAACATTAGCTCCATTGGTCAAGAAATGACGCTGACCTTAAACTGTAATTTTCTACACCGCAGTGTATTTATATAATTATGATGGTACGGAATCCTCGGTGCGCGAGTCCGACTCGCTCTTGACAGTTTTTTTCTGTTTGGCATGATAGTTACCTAACTATCATCTATCATCACGGTTAACCTACCACGGTTATATACCGTGCTCCTACTTTGCATAAAATATGCTGTGAGACCACAAAATAGAGTGTCACACTCTACGATGACGCGAAAACACTATAGTGTAGTGAAACAGCATCGTGCTAATAGGTAATAATCCAGTGAAATAAACGAGTACGAATAATAACAATTATCATTTATCGTAGTGAATATTAATCTACGTTCTTGATCTAGTCTAGACTATCTGACCTGTTCAGAAGGCTGATGGCATTACTGACTATTATCTATTAGTTACAGATTATTTTACTATAATGAGTCAATTATTGTTTTAAACGTCTTTTGAAATTAACATAATGTTACTGACATTCAGAAGTTGAGTAGAAAAATATGTAAATGTTGTTCCTATGTAGCAAAACACAGTTACAACTAGACAAATTTGCTGTTAATTTCTTTGATTTTCCAAAATAACAAGGATAGAGTAAAGTACTTTTAAAAATAAAATAACAACAATGACCCCATAACCTAAGAACACGGAGTGTCGTAGCGATGCAGAAAGGAAAAAAACTCAGTGTAACGTTTACTCTCAATAATCGCAGATTTTCAGTTTTTATCTGAAAAAAAGGCAAATACGAGAAAATTTTGCTAAGGTGGCGTCTTTAGAGGTTTTTATCAAGCTGTTAATAGAAAAGGATTTTAATAAAACTTTACGTGGATTTTTTAAGACCCATGGTCTAGTATTTTTAATAAGAATGTATCATTACATTCTTTCGTAGTCACTTGTAGAAGTAGATAGCCAAATGTGTCAAAAACGGCCACAGTTAGCAGTTTCGCTATGAACTTCTAGAAATGGCTGAGAGGGAATGTAATTGATACCTTATAAAAATACTAGACTATGGGTTTTAATAATTCTAAGTAAAGTTTTATTAAGGCTCCTATATACCTCAAGTGGCGCCCTCATTTTAATTAAATTTAATGCTCGCTAAGTACATAATGTATCGAAAATTGACATGTTGTGCTAAAAATGGCCACTTTTAGCACTTTTGCGAACTACTACTACAACGAACAAAATTTTACTGAGGTTATTGTTTGTAAATAAACTATAGAACCTTAGCTTCAATCTGTACATGTGAATTTTCGATACATTTTGTACTTAGCGAGCAATAACTTTAATTAAAATGAGGGCGCCACTTGAGGTATGTAGGGGCCTAAAAATTGTGTATTATAATTACAATATTTAAAAAAAATCACCGCAGCCTCACTTTTAGAATGGGTCGTCTGTACTTTACCAATGCATTTTATCTCTGCATTCATATCAGTACCTAAATGAAGGTCAAGGGACGTTACACTTTCGTTGTTTTGTTCATCGCGAGGACCTCTTCGAATATTTTTACAAGTTAATTGTTTACCTTTTTATCAATTACTTTGATAAATAAACGAAGTCACGTTCCTGCAATAATTGCTTCAACTGTGGGGTAATGAGTTTGTTTTCAATAAAATAAACAATAATTATATTTGAAAATATAAATTAACCATGTTTAGATCACCCAAGACCAAGAGCCGCATGCGAATAGTCACGTATTTAGGTAATAAGATGAAAAAGAAAAAAAACTAAGTGATCTGATATTCAAATATCAAAAATAGGTGAAGTTCCACTAGCTAAATTTCTACCCGGAAATCATTATTGTGGTGATTGCGCACCTGTCATACCACAGAATAAACATACTAGTAAGGTATATAAGCTGTGCTAGTACACTAAACCCTATATTAGGAGCAAGCACCCCGCTGCAGATTTTGTCGTTGTTTTTATGAAACTTACAAACAATAGCATTCTGCATGGAAACTCTTCATCGGCTTTATCGTGAGTGAACCGGGACTTTAATAGAGTATTGTTTTAGTTTTTTTATACCAATATCTCAATCACTATACATATCCTATTTGACTTTAAGAAGTTCCCTTGTGTATATTCGAAGTCCAAAGTCCAATATCGATGAAATTAAAACGTGACAACTCTTAAGGTCACTAGCCATAGATACACCAATAATCAAGTATTATATTACCTATTAATTATTATTGAAATAAATACATCAATAATAATATCGTTTGTTAAAATGAGATTTTTTGCATTAACAATGCTATTTTTTATTAAGATAAATAATATACTAATTATAAAAAACACTAAAACAAACTCGAATGGCCCGTCTGAGGTGCTACGGGTAAGCCGATTTTTTCTAATATATTATTTATCTTGAGTTTCGTTTGCTTAACAAATATAAGATAATTCATGGGGATGTGGTTTTATTTTATTTTTAACCAATAGTACAACTATGCAATCAGACGTATAATTTTCATAAACTTAGAGCCAATTTCACCGTTTATTTTAAACACGATTAAGTCACTAAACGGATTAAAGGCTGTCACTGCCATAACAAAATAGAAAAATTCGTTACAATAATTTCAATTTATGTAAAAGAATACCTTGAAAAATCTTGTATACATTTTATCAATAAACTGGTAAAATCGATTTGAAATAACAAGAGATCAAACTCAACGTTTAAACTAGATTATGCTAAACGGGTTTATTTAACATTTGGTGAAATTGGCTCTTAATATGCTATGATTATTTGAAATGGGTTTGCAAAAGACTTGTTATATTTTGTACTGTCACCGTTGTCAAATAAAATGATTGAGAGTACATAAATTGATAGTTGAATACACAGATATAAATGAGTTAGAAGGCCACTTCCATTAGAGATACATTATGACAAATGGTCACAATCACAATGATTTGCCCTCGTCTATGTCTGTGATCTCTCCAGTCCATTAAGATTGACCGGTAGAGCGTTTTAGTTCTCCATTTTTGTCCTATCCGTGTACGCAAAAGTTGCTTTTGACATTAAAGAAATGTTTTTGTCTTATACCGATAAAAATGGTTCAATCAAAACGAGCTAAAGCACGCAGTTATTGCTTTCTTTGTGCTAAAGCAAAATATGCCGAGTACAGTGGGATAAAAAAACCATACTTACAAAATCAACCGATTATTTTCAAAGAAAACCAATCAGTATGAAGTCATTCAATATCCTTTCATACGTATCCTATTGTTCGTTTACAAGCAAATGTAAATTAATTGATTTAAAATTTAAAAATTTTAATATTCAGCATTCAGTTACAAAGCACTCGTGAATGTCAAAGAAGCTACGCCATCGGTTCGCGCGCCCCCAGCGGGAGACCTTGTAACGAGAAGAACCGTCAAGAAACTCGTCAAGGGCTATGTTTATCAGATCTTTCTTGAGGGAGTGTAATTCGGCTATATTTCCGAAAGTTATAAAGATAAACGAAAGGCAGTGGTGTCAAAATATGCAAGAACTCGCGGGGCACCGTTTGGTACCAATTTTTTTGAATATCCGTCCGTAACTTTTTAGGAATATCGAAAATGGTGGAAATAAACTACAAAGTTTTTTCGGACAAAAAGTTAATTATTTTGAAAACGAAAGCCGATATCTTAAAAAGAAAAAGAAAACAATCCCGAGGCTGATAGATTGTCTACCGTTTGGAAAAATAAATTTTGGAATGGGTTGAAAACCGTGGGAAGGGCAGGTGCCCTTTTCATTGAATGATTACCAGGACCTCTTCATCTTTTATGGTCTTGCTGTAGCTGAGGAGCTTATCCTTTGTGTAGCTCCCAAATTGGCTCTCACCAAAATTTTATTAAATGTGGGTCTCTTTTCTTTTCTCTGGAATTGCTCACATTTGCAAAAAAATATCGTTTAATAAATTTTTGTGCTATGTGATATATGTCACTGATTGCAGCTAAAAAAAATATAGAGATTCAGTATGACATAATTTTCTGATTGATTTAGAAATATTTGCTAGCCAAAAGTTGCTGACCAACTAACCGAATAGATTTTTCTGTTCAGCAAAATATAAATGTATTGCTAATCATTTAAACCACACCTACATAATAATAATAATATTTTTATTATTGTTTTCACCAACAATCTTAAGTGTTACATTTTTTATTTTTGTACTAAAGCTTTTCACACGCCTTTACTTACAAAATTATTGACTGTAAGTAGAAATATTGCAATTAAAAAAAAAGAAAATAAATCAAAACAAGGTATAACTTATAATAATATTTTGATATAGGTATTATACATAAGAATTTTATCTTTATATTAGAATAAGTAATATATAAGTAAAGTAAGTTTAATTAATATACATATAAAGGGTCTTTCATCTTAAATTGCCCAATCAGCTAGAAGCAATATTAATCTGTTCTTTAGTAAATTAAATTATTTTCAACGGGGATCTTGTAAACAAAGCGCAAGGAAATTCTTAGTAAATTCCTTCTTGATGTCAAGATTTGTTAATTACATTATGTTCATAATGTTTATTATTGAGTTATTGTAAAGTATTTATTTACTTTCCTAAAATACAAATCCTAGCTTATTGGCAACATTAAAACAACCAGTGTCATATACATAGTTACAGAGCTAGAGACAAAATACTGCAAGAGGTATCTCAAGGCCCATCGTTTAATATGATATAGTGTTTAGGGTGTACGTGAATCAGCACCTACTCGCAAGGCCAGGAAGTGGAAGACCTGTCCTTAGCACGCACGAACAAAAATTTAATTTTGCATAATATTAAGGCAGAAAGAAAATCACGCAGCATCCATCTTTCGCTGCATCGAAACTCTTAACAAATAAAAATCATTACCTAGCATAGCCGTGGCGAGGGGTGAAATCACAGAGTAAAAGAGGTTATATATTAGACTGTGGTGAAATTATGGCGAAGGTAAGCCGTTCTACAAAACTTATGATCTTCATATTGGATCGGCGGGAGGGATTTGTAAAAGGTAAGCTGATGGGAATCGGCTTGTGTGGACCCTTCGCCACTGCCTATGGGGGATATCCTACATTTATGCAATTTATTTCATTTAGTTGCTTACACTTTTAACTGAGATATAATCAAATCATAAATCGGTGCATAGTTATTGTGTACCCCACTTCCCTTCAGTAGCTACTTTTCTTTTTCCTTTCCGCATCTGCTTGTATTTCGGAGATACGAGTAAAACACTTGATGGCATCACCATGGGCGCCATTTTCGAGCGTGCGAATTTCCCCAAGGCTTCTCTCACTGAATGCGCACTTTCGTAATTAAGTAACTTTACCATAAAACTTAATTGGTATTCGTGAAATTATGTTTTAGTTGAAAGTTTACAACTATTTACATAAACTGCCAGTGCTTGTTTTAATTGAATTAAGTTATGTGTTATTACAGCTTTATTACAGCAGGTTATAAAGTGGAATAGAAACTGAGACAAGTTTGTGATTGCCGTTTACAGACTGAAATGCTATTATATGCCGTTTAGCTGCTGAGCTTTGTAAGAAAATCCCCTGCTCACTTGAATAACGGATTGAAACAGGATTCACGCGCAGTTCTTCTGTTTATGTAAACAGTCGGTTCTCAATTATTGTGTCAACAGTATCTATTCTATAATCCTATTTTAATTTTGATGTCATTTCTTTGTTGTTTATACTCCACAATTACAAAAGTTTCAGTCGTAAAAAAAAATTGTAAAAGGAAATATGTTAGGACGTCCGTTCGTCGAACTTTTAATTAACAAAATTTTAAAAGCTCTTGAAATTCTTTTCAAAGTAAAAACCGTTAATAATTAAGGCAAGTTCAGTTTCAAGAACTTCGCTCTGAAAATTATCGTTAGTTAGAAGGCAAGTGAGTTTGTATAAGCTTTCAGTTCCCCAAGTACGTAAACAATACCATATTTGTTATCAGAAACTATCTCGCTGTCTTTCGAAGCGGTATCGACTGTACCCAAAGAACATGAGAAAAAATATCGCAGTTTCTGTGCTTTTACCTTCAGAAGAACAGTGGAAAAGTTTTTATTTTCAGGTTTTGTGCTTATTATGTCATCTGTTTTATTTTATACTTAACTAGCCCTTCAACGCTCGCCCGGACGCCTACGTCCAGCTATAAAATCACTATAATGCCGTTCTTTCAACACCCGCGCGGACTCCTGCGTCCGGCCTCATGTGTCCGCCCGGGAAATACAGAAAAATAGCCATTATGTAGAACTAAATAATGAAGATGTTTTAGTCTTCAATTATCGTTAGTATTTGTATATGGCCAACATATTCATAATTAGAACACAATATACTGATTGACTAAAAATAGTGAAATTGCGAAATTATCGGGTAAAAAATACGGAGAAAATACGATCTTTTATTTGTTTTATTTGTTCCTATACATAGTGATTTACGTAAATTGGAAAACAGATAAAATGTAGCCTATGTCCTTCCCAAGGTCCCATCTATATCCGTACCAAATTTCGTCAAAATCGGTCCAGCGGTATGGGCATCAAAAAGTAAAAGACCGACTGATAGAGTTACATTCGCATTTATAACATTATAAGTAGGTATAGATAACAAAAAAATATAGGATTATTGCGTAAATTATAAAAGTAAAGTAAGTAAAGTAAAGTAAAGTAAAAAATTGCTTTATTAAAATAAACTTAGTAATTAAGCGCTTTTGAATCGTCTATATTTTTCTACCACCTGTAAATAAAAGAAAATATGACTATTGTGAAAAGAGCAATATATGTAGCTTACTCCCGCAAAAAATATATGCAGGATGCACCGCCCGCACCGATTCGGTGTTGGTTTACGCACGATCTAACTCCTGGGGATGCTCCGGGTTGGGGCGAAACACGTGTAGAGAAGTCTAATTGGTAAAGGTGCAAGGTGTGTCGCTGTCATGCTAAATGCAGGTATTGTGCACTGATATTTTTGTGGTGTGCATGTGCATTTTTTGTTTCGGGCGGTGCATCCTGCATATATTTTTTGCGGGAGTAAGCTATATATATTTCTTTTTTTACAACGGTTTGGGACTTCCGCCAAGTGACGCCTGATTCAATCAAAAATATAACTAGTTAAATTAATAATAGGTTCTTCTTAAATACCTTGGTTTTATTACCTATTTTATGTAAGTTTATTTAAATTAAATGTATTTTATGGGTATACTTACGAGTGTATTAAATATTATTTGAAAGCAATAAGCTATGATTCCATCCGTTTTAATATTGTCACGACGGTCGTTCACACATTGATTATTACTTAGATGTTCTTCATTATTCTATGACATTTATCTATCATTGTTACATTATTTATGACACTCCATTATTCTTAATTAACCTTCAAGATTGACGTCAAGTCGTAAGGTGTACATGTAAATAAACATAAATAATGGAGGTGGACTTTGGAATAAAGTCCCAACACCAATTGCTTTGCATTACAATATGTCAAAGTTGATAAATTACTCCAGTTCGGATTATTAGTTGCGATCGAGACTCAGCAGTATTTCTTAAAAATGTGATTGAAGTGAAGAGTGATGATTTTTCGTAGGGAAAAATTAGTAAACAAATATCGGTTGAAATCAATAATTTTGAGTTAAGTAAAGTGATCAAAAGCACTTATGTAATGGAAATCAGAAAATGAATAAGTATCTGTTGACCCTTCCGGGAATAGACAAAAAGGATATCAATTTCTAAATTAGTTGGCCCAAACACAATATTAGAAATAACTTTGCCGATGTTTGACTAAGAAAAAAAAAGTACTCGTTAGTCCGGAAACAAGTTGATTCGGTTACAGATCCATCCATCACACACTTTTCTGAGCTAATTCGGGCGTAAAGTGAATTACGTAACGGGTTCACTGTCAGCCAACTATTCTATATCCTCAACGATCTTACGAACTAAACAATATAACTGTTGAAGGACAAAGGAGCAGAAAAGAGGAGGAGTGGTGTCTTGTCATAACTAAGTTAGTAAAGCCACAGAGTCATACAAAATCTGTGAGTAATGGCCTTTTTGGCTTAATAGTACTTACTTAGCAAGCAATCCCGCCTTCTGGGCCCCGAAGGATTCGAATTCTGAAATAAGTTTATATGATGAGCATGAGTTTGTTCCCAAGCCATGGATACTCACCAAAGGAAAAGCGTTGCTTAGGAACAAAATAATGATAGGTGTGAGCTGCCGGATCAAAAGAAGAAAAAGAAAACATTACCATACCTCAGATTTACAATAAAATTGTGACAATACTATTTATTTATAATCACAACAGGATTTCTTAAAATAATGTCTTCTACTTTGCGTAAGCTCAACTTATATGCATGCAGGTACCTATATAAGTTGAGCTTCTTAAGTACCAGTGCAGTGTAGGGTTATCAATAATAACATCGTATCGATATCTCCATTTTATGTAACATTATGGAAATTGCGAAAGGGGATCAGCGTTTATGGCTTCACATAAAGATTCATTTTCTACATAATAGGCAAAGATTTAAATAAACAATAGGTGCTCCTATTAGGAGCTATATTATTATTATACATAATAATATAGATGATTTTAACCTGTATTTCGTAAGTCCGCGGAAGTCGCTACTTATTTTGTTTATTATTTTGAAAGCTCAAACTGTAGGTTCAATTTCCGCGCTTAAATGAGATGTTTCTGCTCTTGTGCTTTTCACTTTTCCACTTAAAACGTGGACTTAAAACGTACAACAAAATGTAGAGCGACGGTTGCTGAAATTTTAGACTTGACTAAATACTTAAAACTTGGGGGGAATAGTGTAGGGACATTGTATTATGAATGTTGCATGTCAGCGATTTTGAATGTTTGTGAGACGTATGAACGAGGAGTCGTGGCAGTTACTGCGCACTGGCCGACTCGCGTGAATGTGTTAGTATACTTGGGAAATTTTATATTAAATAAAAAAGTAATTTTGATTGGTAATTCGATGTTTATAATAATTGAAGGTCAGTGGCAGTAACTCCCAGATAGTGTAGGATCCTCACACTAACATAATAGAGAAGTAACTGAATTTAAAAGTAGATAACAGAGTCAGATTCTTATTTTTGGTGAATCAGAACAATATATTACATTTGAACACGACATATTTACAGTACCTAATAGGAGCACGTGATGGTGCCTTATTAATATAACGAGTAGCTGAAAGAATTTGTGTCAGAATAAGTAGTCATAGTAAGTAAGTTTCTCATTAGAGAAAACTCTACAAGCACGTAAGTAAGTACTACCAAATGAAGTACAAGCGAAAGATTGTTAGTTTAAACAAGTACAAGCTTAGACTATTGTAATTACATTGTTAATGAGCGTCTGGGTCTACCTACGTATTGGTTTGTAGCTTCTATCTAATGTACCGTCACTTGCCTAAGAGAACAAGTTCAGTAAAGAGACAGATGTTGTTCTCACAAGTCAAAAATATGGAATCATAATATTTAACTAACAATTCCGATATCCCGATTTTGTAATATTCACCTTCTAATCTGTTAGATAAAATATTAGCGTCGAATTTAACAAACTATCAAATCCTAGACTTTCTAAAGGCTTCAGACTGCTTAAGTGCTAGATAAATTAGTTTAAATTCCTACAATACACTTGAGTTGCAAAGTGTCAAACTCGAGGTGGATGCGGGTGAGCACTCTCAGATAAAAAGTCGAAGTTGAAAACATTGATTCAATATAAGTAGACCTTAACAGGATCTTATCGGCGTCAAACAGCAAAACAAGGTGTTCCGAAAACAAAACAAGGGAACCGAGACCGTGTTTTTGTAGTTCAACTGTTCTACTTGAAGTGCTGCTGCAGTGCACTTTCAAGGTAACACAGGGTTGTAAAACTTAGGGAAGTTTTACAACCAATCCCGCCTTCTGCATAGGGCTGCCGATCGATATTAATTTAATAGGTACAGGATATCAAGAAGTGAAGTATTTTGAAAATGTGGAAACAAAACACATTTCTTAACTTCTTTTTTCAAACACGAAAGTACCTTTTATCGACAAACTAACTAATATTATTTATTATCTCGTAAATTACTATTGTTATTCTTCTTTGCCTATACGATCCCATAGATCATCATCGTTAACGACGATGACGTAGTTCGCTATCTAACTAAGATCCGTAGATATACCGACTAATGAGCAAAAGTAATTAGAGAAGCAACAATTTTGATGCTATAATTAAGGAATGATGAGCCATAATTAAGAAGTTATGTCTTACTATGTTATAGGATAATGAAGTTAAACGTTCCAATCTCTTTTTACTTTTAAAATATTAAGTAACAATGGTATTATTTGAGACTACTCTTAAACGGAACCCAATGTTCAGTTTTGTTCAGCAGTTTATGCCAAAGGATTAGGTTTAAAAGGAATAAAAAAGATTAAAGCTAACCAGAGTTACTATTCAACAGTGGCAATATTATAACAACGAAAAATTAATATACGTCGAAAAACCTGCGTAAAAATGGAACAATGTCAACGAGACTTTTAGCAATACTTGCCAAACTTTTTTAATTCTGTGTTGTATAAAATTGTTTAAATAAGTTAATATCCAGGGAATCGTGACAATACTTTATAGTACTACGTAGTATTAAGCACGTTTGCGTACCCTCTCATACTTAGGTAGAAACAGTTGTTGAGATTTTAGGCAGGTAACAATATTATTTTAGGTCTATAGCCATCTATGAGTTTCACTATCCTCTGAGTTGTGAGGCGTAAAAAATTTAAGATAGGAACTGTAGGGACATTGTATTATGAATGTTGCAAGTCAGCGAATTTGAATGCTTATGGGAGTCGTGGCAGTTACTGCGCACTGGCCGACTCGCGTGAATGTGTTTAGTACCTGGGAAATTTTATATTAAATAAATTCGTAACTTTCATTGGCAATTTCGGTTTTTTTATAATTGAGGTCAGTGGCAGTAACTCCCAGATAGTGTAAGATCCTCACACTAATATATTAGAGAAGTAACTGAGTAAAAAAGTTAATAACAGAGTCAGAATTTTTATTTAAATAAGAATACAACATTTTGCTAATTTCTAATGAACACCACATCTTACAGGACAATTCTTATTTATAACATTAAACCGCCCTTTTTTTTACCATTAACTACCATTAACACGTTTATTCAATCTTATATTAAAAACCGGAATAACACCCTCTCAATGGTCGCACTCTGATATTATCCTATTGTATAAAAAGGGCGATCCATGTGATATTGGAAACTATAGACCAATAAGTTTGTTGCCTTGTTTATATAAACTTTTTTCATATATTTTAAATCAAAGAATGAGCACAAATATACAAAACAAACAACCAGTCGAGCAGGCTGGCTTTAGAAGAGGCTTTTCAACCACAGATCACATACATACCTTAGAACTACTTATTGAAAAATATCAAGAACTTAATAGACCGCTCTACATCGCATTTATTGATTACCAGAAAGCTTTTGATTCTGTTTCACACCAAAGTATTTGGGACACGTTACAGGCGCAGAAAGTAGAGAACGAGTACATCCAGATAATCAAAAATATTTACAACGACAGCACAAGTAGAGTTAAACTGGAGAGCGTCGGCCCAAGTTTCTTTGTAAAAAGAGGTGTAAGACAGGGAGACCCACTCTCTCCGTTGTTGTTCATTGCTGTACTGGAAACAGTAATTGGCGGTTTAGATTGGAAACCCAAAGGAATACAAATACAAGGAAAGTATCTAAGCCACCTCCGCTTTGCTGACGACTTAGTACTGCTATCTGAAAAAAGCTCAGACCTACAAAACATGATAAATGAACTACACAGAGCCAGTATGAGAGTGGGCCTCGAAATTAACTTTTCTAAAACTATGATTATGACTAATAGTATAAAGCAACAGATTTGTGTAGAAAATAAACCAATTAATTATACTGAACATTATGTGTACCTGGGCAAACAAATTGGATTTAACAGGAATAGCAATAACTTAGAAATTGAGAGGAGAATCCAAAGCACATGGAACAAGTACTGGAGCCTTAAAGAAATTTTCAAAAGTAATATCCAAATAGAAACTAAAACAAAAGTAATGCAATCGTGTCTTATTCCATGTTTAACATATGCGTGCCAGACTTGGAAATTCACATCGAAAGCAAAAAGCAAAATTATCTCTTGTCAAAGAGCAATGGAACGTAGTATGTTGAACATAAGAAAAATCCAGAAAGTAAATCACTCAAAAATAAGCGCCATTACAAAGTCGACTAATGTTTTACACTACGCTCAAAAGTTAAAATGGAAGTGGGCCGGACACATTGCGAGGCTCCAAGATGCAAGATGGACTTCAAAAGTAACATCATGGAAAGGACCACAGGGCAAACGCAGAAGAGGCAGACCAGCGGCAAGGTGGGAAGACGACATAATAAAAACAGCCGGGCCCAATTGGATGGAACTGGCAAGAGACCGTGACAAATGGCATTCTTTGGAGGAGGCCTTCACCTGTGGAGGGGTTCTTGCAAAATAATAAATTTAAATTATTTAATATATTCTCAAAAATATGCATGATTAAATTATTAATATAAATTAAATTACTGTTCAAATAATATTATTGATAACAAAAGAATTTAAAAATTAAATTATATCAAAAAAAATTAATATATGTATTAGAATAAGTACTATGCATGCAATATTTTATTTATTTAAATTAAAAGAATGAAAAAAAAAAAAAAAAAAAAACAATCTTTTTTAAGTTACGAATATTGTAATGTAAACTGCCAATGCAAGAAATAAAAGGCTTTTTTATTTTATTTATTTATTTATTTAACATTAAACCGTCCGGTCTCTATAGGGTAAAGAAAAGAAAAAGAAGAAAGAAAACATTTATTGGCCTCAGCACCTTAGTAAAAACAGAGACTTAGGGCTGTTTCAGAGTGTAAAAGTAATTTCTGAGTATCTTAATTGACAGATGATTTAACAATATTTTTCATATCACAACTGTCCAATCATCTAGCTACTCAAAACTTTCTTTAACATTATGAAGCAGGCCCTAAGGGCCTGACAGATGATTGGACAGTTGTGCTTATACTTGGCAGATGATTCGACAGTTGTTGTGATATGAAAAATATTTCAAAACATCTGTCAAGTAAGCTATTCAAAACGTACTTTTACATTGTGAAACAGGCCCTTATTAAACTAAAACACAAAATAATAAACAACAGTCACAAGGAAAAGAAAGAAAGAAACAATATTGTAGAGAAATAGGTGCGAGGCCAACGGGTAGCTGTCTCAGCAATGCTACCGCGGCATTACGCAGAATGCCATAGAAGCTGGTTTTCAGACAGTTCCTTGGGCTAGGTGGTGTCTTTTACGAAATAAAATAGATAGGTACATACTTACATAAACAAATAAACAATTGAATATAACAACATCAAATAAAATGATGGAATAATAATAAATAAAATAAATGGTAGGATAAAAAGAAAAACGAAAAAGTCTGAGGTAATACTCCAACTAAGATTAGTTCTCTATTACGTCTGAGGCGATGCGCAGTGATAGTCAGTGCGTATATAAAAAGTATTGAGAGTCAGTGTCATCGTGACGTGGTAGGCAAATAGAGCCTTTGTATTATCCTTGATCCTTACGTTATAAAATGCCTGCTTTGTAGGTAATTCTCAGAAAAAACAACTTCGTATATAAAATATCTAATTATGGTAATTATTTCTAGGTTTTTAACAAATTCCTTGAATTCCTAAATTAGTAGCCGTGTTCTGCGCGTAGAACAGTCTTTTGGAGTTTGTTTTATTACGTGTATTGATTTATTCTTGAGAGTGAAATGAGTTTTGAGTAGTAAAATAAGTCAAATAATAAAAAAAAACAGCTAAGGATAGGTCTGTTCTACTACAGGATTCTCACCACCAATAGAACGTAGGCGCCGTATATCATCTTGTGGTTAAAGAAATTTATTCTCACAAAAGACAATAATGTCACTTACAGGAGAACAATGATAACTTAAAAGTAATAATTTTAAAATAATCCGTCGTCCAACTAGGCATACCTATCGACTCAATTAGTGCATTTTAATTAGATTTGTTCTAAAACATGTTTTCGTAGGTGTGATTTGAATGCACTAAATGAGCTAACATTTTTTATGATCGAAGGTATTTTATTATAAAGCTGCGCGCCCTCAAAAGTAACTACTTTTTTACCGTAGTTAGTCCTAGTCTTGGGTAGAACGAGAAAACTAGCTCGGCGTGTGCATCGTCTTCCAACTTGTCATCTTACTCCCATAAAATATCATAAAAGCGTGTCTACTGGGGCCGTACCGGCTAACGCATCGAACTTCGGAAAGTCTACCGAGCTTCAAATTAAAACAGATAAATCGAGCCCCAATCGGGCCAAAATGGTGAACCCCAATTCATAATGTCACACGAACATCGATATCTTCTAAATAACTTCGGCGAATAGTACAATACGAAACTCTTTACTTCGATTTATCTGTTTTAAGTTGAAGCTCGGCAGACCCGCCGATGTTCGAAAAGTTAGCCGGTAGAGCCCCTGTTTCTGGGTTCACGTAGGTTATATCCGTGTAGAACTAAACACGCAAGCCGGCACGTGCTTGTATCTATACTGATTGTATCATCGTCACTGCAAACTATATAGTCACAACCATTATTTCATTTTAACTGCAGGTTTAATATACTTAATAATTAAAAAATAATTATTAAGTAGAACAACTCGATATAGTTTGTGGTTAAAAACAAAAGTGTCACGATGTATTCGGGTCGAAAGGGAACGCAGATGGAATGATTTATTATCTAAACAGTGTGACCCAATATCACACTTACTTACACGAAAACAGCGTTAATATGTGACACAGAAACAATTGAAGAAATGCTGTTTTGAGGTTAGTAAGTTTGTATGGACATAATTATGTTCGATAAATAAAAAGGCGGAGTTGATGTTGGTTTCTTTCTAAGTAGCCAACTATAGTTTCTTTCTATTATTAGTAAAGTATTACTTTCTAAATTTTTTAGATGTTTAGTTATTATCGAAATACGGGTGATGAGACTGATGAGATTATACTGCAAGAATTTTAACACGTGTATCTAGAAGGAGTAGTGAAGTGATAACTATAATTCTAATGACCGCAATTCAAATATTTTTTTAATGTCACAGTTTGGCTTAATTTACGAGCCATAATTTTTATTTTAAAAACAAATTAAATATTTTTTTGTTTCTTCTAGCAACTTGGTTTTGGTCAACAGGAACTAGCATGACAAATCATGTGTTGAAAAAAAAGTAGCAGACAACTTTGACCTTCGGACTGTAGTTCCATTGAATGTCTACATAGTTACTTAATACTTAAAAATATCCTTAAATTATTTTATAATAAAACATTGTTATTTAATATAAACAATATTATTAGCTATAAAATAATATGTCTATTGATTTCCGTACGAAGGAATTGATGAAACGTGTTTTTCAATTATCTCCAAACTGGCCCCATCCTTATTTCCCGTTATACCTGTATATTACGAAACCGAGATAAGATTATAGTTCCTACGCGGCAGTTAATACAGCTTCACTTATCGGTTCACTTTGGGTGTTTTGAGATAACCACGAAGGGTTTGAGATAATCGCTTAGTCGTGAATATGAATTACCATATACCTACCTAAGTCCCTCCACATACAGACGGAATCTGATTCGGAATTCCGAAACGGAATATCATGTATGAAACTTTCGAACGGATAATTACCGCATGTATGTGGTAGGTCCAATAGATTTGTATGGATTTGCTGCGTTCAGAATAATTCCGTTTCGGAATTCCGAATCAAAATTCCGTCTGTATGAGCTCGATGGCGCAGTGGTTTAGCGCCTGGCCCAGTGTTCATGCCCTCCGTTCACACATGGGATGGGTGACCAAGAATTAATTATCTAGAGCTCCTCCTTGCATCGGAAGGCACGTTAAGGCGTTGGTCCCGGCTGCATTTGCATTCGTTAACACCCACCAATCCACATTGGGCCCGCGTGGTAGGTTATGTCCCATCGTCCTTATTCACCCATAAGGAAGGCCTGTGCCCCAGCAGTGGGGACATTAAAATGGCTGATGGTCTGAGATAGGTATGTGGAGGGCCTTAATAGTGCTTTTCCGTTTTGGTCTATATAAAAATTAGCTTCTCTTGTTAAAGTCTGTTTTAAAAAAGGAATTGAGCTTTATTAAAACAGCAGAATCCGAAAATGTAACTTTTGTATGATTTAAAATTTACATTCTTTGTTGCTTTTGAAGCAGTATTTTTTTAGGGTAGATCATTCAAAACAAACGAAGTTACTTCAACCATAGTATCAAAAGAACCGGTATATTTATGCTAATTGGTAAGGTAAAGCAGACAAAAAAGGGAAAACATAATCGGCCAGGTTGACTGATAGATTTTGTGAAAAACGTACGTAAGGCGGTATTTACACGGGTCGACTTGGCAGGCGAATTTAGTAAATAACACTTTTTATCGACAAACTCTTGTAAAATCTAATTGCCACCGCAATGAAATTAGGTTTGCGACTAGATTTTACAAGCGATTGTCGATAAACAGCGCTAATTGATTAAAATCGCCTTCCATGTTGCCTGTCATGTCGACTCGTGTAAATACCACGTTAGTATCTACCCAACAATATATCTCAGCTAAAAAGCTCTTCGTTAAACGAAATACGTTTCATATCTTTCATACTAAGCATTATTATTCTCGTATTTGCCTTTTCAATATCTTTGAATAAAAAAGGACGACTTATACCGAACTATGTGGCCAAAAAACGGGTTAGAACGAATACCAAGAATCTTCACAAAGAAAGTATTAGTGAAATTAGGAAATAAGCTTATATCTACCCTTCAAAGGCACGATCTATTTTACTATGATACGTACCGTAGTCAGCTACGACGTTGATTAAAATAAGAATGTGACTTTTGGCCCCAAAGATGTTATGTAATCTCAATGTGGCGTTACTCATGCGAAATAAAACATTTAAAACATTTGTATCACCGGCCTAGAGATTATGTAATAAAAAATGTTATCTTCTCGACTCAAAAACTAAACGCCTGATGATTTTGACGTTGCGTTGTTGCATAAATAAAGCATAATATCATATACCACGTATGTTGTACTTATGATAAGTAATGGCTAAAGACAAAATAAAGATATTTGCGACTCAAATGGTAATTATAGCAACGATAGCTGCCAAAACATTAAATTCAGTTCAAATGATAACGATGACCTGTCTTACATTTTACTAGCGGCTGCGCCCGCGACTTCTGCCGCGTGGACTATGTTCCAGTTCCCTATACGAAGTATTGATCCCCTATTTCACTTTCTTCTGTATTCATTTTCGCGACAAAAGTTTTCTATGTCCTTGGCCCCATGGTCCAAATTTGTTTGTAAAAACTGACATAAGGGAACAGCTACTTTTATCTAGCTTGGAAGTCTGGGCTCCAATCCTTTTTAAGTAATTAGAGATAAGCAAATTTTAATATTATTATTATCTCTAAACCAAAATTGATTAAGTGATTCCCCCCTATAGCATAACAATCAAAACTCGATATGATATAGCGTTTTATCACGTTAAACCGTCAAAAGACAATAGATTTTTACAGTTGAGTCGACACTAACTGTCAGAATCTATTGTTGACAGTTAATCGACGATAAAACGCTGTATCACGCGATATATATCGTGTTTCGTCGGTCTTGTTGGGGGAAAGCGTGGAAAGGCTATAGATAGACAGACTTACCTACTTTCACGTTTATAATATTGTATATGGATTTAATATTGCGTTATCAGTCGTTAGTTGACATTTCGTCTAGTCCTCGATCGTATCGTGAATAATTCCTATTACTAGCGGTTCACTCGATTTAATTTGCTGTCAGATAAATATGTACTCCAACCCGTTCCACAGTCGTCATTCCATAGCTTGGCAGATGTTAGACAGAATTTTTGTCCCAGAGGGATTTTTGTTTTCGTTCGAATTCTGGGACAAAGGAGGGAACTTAACTTATTTATTGTCTTAGTAAGTATTTTCATATTACTTTTCGTTTTCATATTTTGGGGACTTCTACATTGTCCATCCAATAAAGGCTGCAATTACAAAATAACTCTATTTCAATATTGTATGTCACCAAATTTACGTTATATTAAAAAATATTGTAGTGTTTGTATATCCTTGTACGTTGTTTTGCTATCCCTCGGGAACAATTATTTTTGTCGGGATGAAAGGTACCCTATGTCATTCTCTGTACCCCTGACAACGTGTTTGCAAAATTTCATGATGATCAGTTCAGTAGTTCACGTGAAGGCGTAAAAAAACAAACAAACAAACAGACTTTCGCATTTGTAATATTAGTAAGGATTATCTTACCTTGGTACAATTCTGAAATATAAATGTTTGCATAACAGAAAATCTTTCGCTTCTTTCTTTCTATCGCTTTTTGGCTAAAAACTCGTTTTTCACTTATCAGAGTTAAACAAGGGTTAAATACTTTTATGACATGGTGAAAAATCGTAAATACAAGTTGATAGTGGCTTATCTACAAAATGATAACGAAAGTTTTTATAATCTTTATGTTGTACTGCGTAATTAATGCCCCTATGTCACCGCGATTACGTGTTAGTAGATATATGAGCTTTCCTTATTTTTAACAACTAAATGTTAATACAATACCTAGTGAGTTAATTTTTTTTATTACTAATAATTCATTTTCGATTAGTGTAATAAAGTGTATTTTTGTGGGGCCTGTAAACGTTATTAAGAATAGCTTTAACGTTAAAATTAGGGATTTAAGTTCATGAAATATCCCTACTTTTTTTAATGTTCACGCGGATGTATTCTGTGACGCGACGAAGGGGCCGAAGCTAGTCTCCTCATAATTTGCTATACTTTTTATGATATTATGATCATTATTATAATATTTCGCGCAATAACATTGTTGTTGTAATCTGGCCTTTCTCCGGAATGAAAAATAGCAAAACCCGAAAGTTCTTTGTGAGTTACTAAAAATATGTGCTGACGAGAATATTATTGATATACTTTGATTATTTATAAGTCCATATCATATTCATACTAACGTTTTGGATAGTAAGTACTCTGTAATAAAGTGCTCGTGCCATGTGACCTTCAATGAATCCACAATATGTGAGCAAAATAAGATTTACATTGAGTTCGTATTACAGAATAGGATCAAGATATGTACAAGCTGGCTTGGAATTGGGCCAAACGGTCAAAGCAATTTTATTCTCACTTTGTGTATCAACTTGAAGGTTTTGTGTTTCAGTAAAATCCTAGCATTTTCCACGCTGTACATTTCTTCTTTTCTCAGCTCATTTTATTTTTTAGCGTTTCTTTTATGTCTAGTAAAAGAATGCGAAAGTAACTTCCTTGCTTTGTTCTGTAGTCACAACCCAGTTTATTCGTTTACATTATTAATTTTTAATGAGACTTGAGAGCTAAATATGATATTGTGAAGGAAAAAAATATTGAAGCAAGTAGGAGTTTGCTTATTACACTTCAAAATACAATTTACAATATTACAATTTTCGAATACTATTTTCGAATCATCGAGTTTCTGACCGATATTATAGTGTGGTCCTCGATAAAATGCCAAGACCGGGTCATCGGGCGCAAATGCTTACGCTCACTACACAAACATATTAAAACATTATACAAGGTGTTACAAAAGTACCCCTAATGCCGAATATGGTAGATATGGACCATCAAACTGAACAACTTTTACTATGGGACCAACTCTGAAATCGCGAATAGAAATCAGCTGTTTCATACATTTTGGTATTTTCGTAATTAATTTTTGTATGAAACAGCTGATTTTTTTTCGCGATTTCAAAGTTGGTCCCATAGTAAAAGTTGTTCAGTTTGATGGTCCCTATATACCATATTCGGCTTTAGGGGTACTTTTGTAACACGTTGTATTTACACACACAAACACAAACATAAATATAGGAGGTATATATAATGTTTTAATATGTTTGTATAATGAGCGTAAGCATTTGTACCCAATGACCTTGTCTTGGCATTTTTTATTCCTAACAGAATTCGAACCTGGGATCTTTGGCACAGAATATAAAGAAGTAGGATCGCTGCCACTGCGCTAAGTGGTCGTCAATTGCATTACACATTATAAGCTATTTCTATATTCATCAAATCCGCCCCCCTACTAAGGACATTGATATGAAGTTCATGTAAATATTGACAATTCAAGTCCCTTATTTTTATGGTTTTTTTGGAAATGTTTTTGTTCTTTTTAATGACGTTCGTAATAACGGGACCAGCTTCGTTGCAAAAAACCCGTTGTGCCAGAATAAAGAGATAAAAAACAAACAAATCAACAAAAAGCCATAAAAATAGGGACTTTAAGTGCCAACATTTACATGAACTTCATATCAATGTAGTTACGCGGTAGAGCCCCAGTTATGTGTGTCAGGTGTGAATAAGTTACTTACAGAAAATGTTTTTCCATTTGTAATTTGACAGGATGTGAGTTATTGAACATTCATTTATTTTGTGTCGGAACGACAAATCTACTATTATATTATATAATGTTACTGTAAAATCTCGAACTAAGGTGAATCTTAAGACTTTCCAGTTAAACTTAAGATTTACTAAATCTTACGGGTAAAAATCCGAACTGTCCTGTGATCATCGTTTTTTCGAACTATTATCACCATTCACTCGGTTAATCTTTTAAGACACGGTAAATGTTGAAAAAGTTTTATTTTGAAGGTGTTATTAAAAATGGCTGATGTCGATGGTAATATTTTCTTTCGCAGCTTGAAATGAGACAGCTTAAAATTAAATCAAGAAAGACATAGTGAGAAAAAGAGATCTTCGGTAATTTTGATCAGGCTCTTCCATCAGTACGGAGACATGGACCATTCTCCTGGATTATTTAGAAAGTATCATTAAACACACGAGTTATTCACTTGTTGAGAATTTTAACTCTTTTCTGTGTATTTTCCGCACCCGTCGACGTTATGTAGATAAATCACCTACAGATAAGTCAACGATGGGGCACTAACTCGTAACTTTATGGGTATTAAATTCGAGCCAATATATTAAGATATTGTACTCCTATTTTTTAGTTTTTTGTCCCTGATGGCTTTCTGTTTAGTGACGCCTGTAAAAATTAGACTTTTATTAAACAACAATCGGCAAAAGGACCACTAAAATAGGGACTTCAGAATGTCAACATTTGCTTAAACTTTACTTCCATTAAGTGGAAAGACCACGTCGGGTAGATCCTTGGGGAATGCCAGTAGGATTTCAAAATAGTGGCCGTCATGTGGTTTATTCTTTATGATGATGATTATGCTTTGTGTCTTTTGTTTAATTAACCTAAACAATTTTGCACGTAAGTGGAAGAAGGAGGTAGATGACTGAAACCAAAAATAGGACTTCTTTACGTTTTTTTTTAAATGCGATTAATTTATCTAGGTACAACAGAAGCAGCAACTTCACTCGAGAATGCAAAGATCTTTTAAAATTTACATTTTACAGATTATAATATAATTCATCATTTTGTACCGCAAGCGCTCGGAATTTGATCACTTCTGTTGTACATAGTTAATTTAATCGCATTGTACATACACAAACAACTAAATGATGAGACAAATGAATGATGAGTGAATGATACAAATAAATGATTTGTATAATTATATTATTTAATTCATTATATTAAAAACTTTACATGTACAAAAAAATATGATGTTATTACAACTTGAATATAATTATTTCCCAATCACCGATTTTACTAATGATTGATAGACCGGTGCAGTAGTCCAGTAGGACCACGAGTACATAGTGGTGTACCGTGGTCCTACCAGTAGGTCAAATCGGAAGGCACGTAAGGATAAATTATAATCCTCGAGAGTAAATATAAGATTCTAACCTATCTGTAAAAGGCAGTGAACTGTAGCTATAAGCTGAACCTTTTAGTGAAATAAAAGAGAGAAGAACAAAATAGTTGAGTGTCTCAGCGTTTTATTTACAACCTGTTCGTGATAAGTTTGCCGCTGAAACGTATGCGCGCCCACACGTTTCAGCGGCAAACTTATCGTAAACGGGTAGTACCTACTGTTAAGAGTCTGACGAACAGTGAACTTCCCATACAAATATAATACCAAAATGATTTGCAATTTGAGCACAATTAACTCTTCTTGATGTTATTCGGATTAAGACAGTATTTTCTAGGGTTCTATTAAATAAAAAATCCAAAATACTAACCCAATTCAAAATATTAATGATAATTACATTTTTTCATATAAAACTATAAATCTCTTTAATTTTAATTTGGTCTAGGCCGCGCGCACTTTGAATTTCGTGCGCGCGGCCTTAGTATTTTGCTATGGTTGGCAAATAATTTTTGTATTACATTTGTATGGGAAGTTCGCCGGACTCTTTAAGTTTAAATTAAGGTATTTTAAATTAAGGTATTTGGTAACGATATAATTTCTTTGTAAATATCGTTACTCTGATTTCTGACAAAGCTGATAAGTTTCTTGCGCCCATTCTTCTTGTCAGCTAAAAAAGTCTCGAATGGGTGGTAGGAAAATATAGACCATTCAAAAGCACTTAATATCTAAGTTTATTTGAATAAAGAATATTTAATTTCATTTCATTTCATTTCATATGTGATACTGTTCGTAATATGTATTTCTATTCATGTTACATAGAATGTGTAGGTAGCCTTAATGAACTTAAAGTTGTATCGGCAGAGCTGAGCGACCTTTCGTCGGTTTCGATATATTCGGAAAGATATTGCTTCGAATGTATCGGATACATCACTCTCTATTTATAGATCCTCTAGCTGTTGCGTTTATGTAAAATAATCATAAAATAATGTATCAATGTATAAGCTTTCAAGATATTTGAATTGTTTGCCTGTAAGGTAATGCAGAGTAAGATGAGGCCAAAGTGTAAGCACAAATTAAAGGTGTAAGTTTTTAAATCTGCAATCATTATAACCACGTTTGGGTAAAGATTTAGATAGACCTGAGTACTTACCAAACTTTATTATTTGTTAATACTTACTATGAAAATTAGTACTGAATTTATGATCTGACTGACATTTGGAAACTTATATTAATGACTACCTACTTACTTAATAAAAAAGTGTAACAATTTCCACATTGATTTTAACTTGCTTCATTTATAATTCGGCATGTGCGTGCTCGTCTGACCATCAGCCATTTTTAATGTCCCTATACAAGGTGTTACAAAAATACCCCTAATGCCGAATATGGTATAAAGGGACCATCAAACTGAACAACTTTTACTATGGGACCAACTCTGAAATAGCGAAAAAAAAATCAGCTGTTTCATACAAAAATTAAAATCGAAAATATCAAAATGTATGAAACAGCTCTGATTTTTTTTCGCTATTTCAGAGTTGGTCCCATAGTAAAAGTTGTTCAGTTTGATGGTCCCTATATACCATATTCGGCATTAGGGGTATTTTTGTAACACCTTGTATACTGCTGGGGCTCAGGCCTTCCTTATGGATGGATAAGGCCATAACCCATCTCGCTAGCCCAATGCGGATTGGTGGGTGTTAACGACTGCAAATGCAACGGCTTAACGTGCCTTCCGAAACACGGAGGAGCTCGAGATAACAAATTTTTGGTCAACCATCCCATAACCGACCTTGTGAAAGTTACTGCAATCGCTGGGCCAGGCGCTATACCACTGCGCCATCGAGCTCCTCTTCTCTGCTCGTCTATTTCCATTATATTTGTTTTACATCGAGGTGACATCATGATAGTGAACTAAACCACGAGCGCGAGACAACGCAGTTAAGCATTTTCGGCATGTTCGTCACACAAGATACGAACATGCCAACGATGCTTAGCTGCGATATCTCGTGGTTGTAGATTCTTCAACCAAAGTTGAAAAGTATCTTGAAAATGATATCTACTACTAGGTACAAAGTTTTTCAAAGAAGTGGATTGAATACTAACATAGTTCTTAAGAAATATTGTAAAACAAAATGAATTGTAAATACAATTTCAATACCTATTTAGATAATTTATATTATTATTCTAAGTTTTCGAGTGTTCCGTTACTTTGTGCAGGGTTTGCTCAAACCCACAAATCTTCGGAGACGAAAACTTGCGACTTAAATATTTCACAAAATGTCTGGAGCAGACATTTATTAAATAAGTTATCAGAATGGAACGCCTTGTGCTTTATTTTATGAAATACAGCCTTTATTTGCAACATTGCTCACATTTGAATACGATTGTTGTGGGGCTGTCTGTCTATATGAAAACCATTTTTGTAGAGGTCATTAGTATGAATAACTTTTTATATGAAAGCAATCTTGAAACTGCGAAAAAAGACAATATTGTTACTTATTAAAATAAAAAAATAGCTATTCTTTTTCCTGATTTCGGCTGGTTGCTTTTATTCAAAAAGCTCTTACTTCATAATGATGATGACGAACCATACAATTGGTTTTTAGATTTTACGTAAATTGTATTTATCTTCTTCTTCATTGTCGTTTCGCTCTTAGCAGAGTGGTCGTGGCCACGTCGGGGCGTCCACTTCGGTGGTAGAGGCGGACACAGCTTTTCGCACGATCTCCCGCCATCTCTCCCTGTTGACAGATTGCCTGGCGCAGTCAGATATGCGGATCTCACTTGGTCAGTCCAGCGCATAGGTGACCTGCCACGTGATCTGGTTCCCTCCACTTTGGCCTGTACGACCAGCCGCTCTACTGCAGTATGCGCAACTGTACTACGGCCAACAGACGCTGTGTGATGTCGAGCTCCTGGAGTATAGACACGTTGGTGCGGAACTCCGTACGCGATATCCCTAGCACCCTCCTCCAGCACCTCCTCCTTTTATAACAAGTTAATTTTATTACAATCGCAAATGAAGGAAATATTTAATTGTACCTACAGAACATATTTAACTTTGTCTACAGATAGCTAACATAATAATATCTAGGAATGAACCTTTGTTCTTTGGCTATTATTAAGTATTATTAAGTATTTGTGGTTTATCATTTGTGGTTTACCACAAATAATAATATCTAGTTGGTCGTTTCAGAACTGAAACTTTCTGTAGTTCCAGAGATTACTTTTTATCCCCTACATACAATGAATTTTTAAAATTGAAGATTTCGAAGTTAGCAATTACAAAAGTCAAGAGTAAAAAGTCAAAATTTCTTTATTCAAATAAACTTAATATAATAATTAAGCACTTTAGAATCGTCTAAATTTTCCTACCACCCGTTCCAGACTTTTTCAACAGATAAGAAGAACGGGCTCAAGAAAGTTATCAGCTTTAATAGAAATAAGTAAAGATATTTACAAACTTCAATTTGTACACTTCTGTAATACTGGCAGGCAAGTGCTCTTCCCTTTATGTGCATTTTAAAATGGAAGTTATGTGTCTGGCACTTACGGAGCTTAGTGTTAGTATTGTACCATGTGCCATTTCACACGTCTGTGTCTGAACATTTATGTTTAAGAGTCCGGAGAACCGAGATTCCCATACAAACGTAATATCAAAATGATTTGCAATTTGAGCATTGTCTAGGTTTCTATTAAATAAACATTCCAAAATACTAACTTAATTCGAAATAAATATGCCAATTACATTTTTTCATACAATACTGTAAATCGCATTAATTATTATTTGATTTAGTATTTTGGTTTTTTTTAAATAGAAACCTAGACAAATACTGTCTTAATCCGAATAACATCACAAGAAGAGTTAATTATGCTCAAATTGCAAATCATTTTGGTATTACGTTTGTGGAAAACGTAATACCAAAGGGGAAGCTCTCGGTTCGCCGGAGCCTTAAGTTTGTCTTCGTAAGGTTTTTTATAGCTTGTTTTCTGTGAATATCTTAAAAACTACCACAATTTTACATTTTTATTGTAAGGTGTCTTACAGGGACACGTAGTTTAACAAGGACTCTCTTACCTAATGATCTCGAATGGAAGAGTAAGTATAAAATAAATTCCATAATGTGTGGTAGTACATTTATAATTTCTTTATGTGAAGTACTCGTTATTTGCTATCAGGGCTCAACTGAGCTCTATACAAGGTGTTACAAAAATATCCCTAATGACGAATATGGTATATAGGGACCATCAGACTGATCAACTTTTACTATGGAACCAACTCTGAAATCGCGAAAAAAAATCAGCTGTTTCATACAAAAAATACAATCGATCATATCAAAATGTATGAAACAGCTGTTTTTTTTTCCCGATTTCAGAGTTGGTCCCATAGTAAAAGTTGATCAGTTTGATGGTCCCTATATACCATATTTAGCATTAGGGGTATTTTTGTAACACCTTGTATAGTAAGTTACAGTCAAGTTTGTCTTTTGTAAAAACGTAGTTTTTTATTACATTTATACTCTTTGCTTATTGGGTTTTCAGAGAAGAAGAAAGATACACACTTTGATCGAAAATAGTACGGATAAGCAAGTCTTTAAAAATCCATCAGGCGCCAGAGGTCTACTTCTCAAATAGCCCATTTCTCATTTTGACTACTTCTAGCCATCTTATAAATAATAAACAAACATGGCAGATTGTGTGGGATCACGTTGCATTTGAAATTTTAAGAAATGAAGGCTCTGTTATATTTCTAACGTGTTTTATTTTAATGAATGTTATGTGCGTGTAAAACAACGCCAGTAAAAACTAAATTATTTGATGCATAATAAACCACGATATTGTCAGTGTGTACATTTCTAGTTTACAAAGAAAGGTAAGATACTTGGTGTCCGTTACATAAATAAAAAACTGTCAAGGCGCAATAATTCCAAGAAAAATTACAACCAAACAGAAAATGACGTAATCTTGAGTACTGACCGTATTTTTTTTATTCTTGAGTTGGAACCGGGGATTTCTTTGGTATCAAAACTTGTTTGTGATTCTGAATACCTACGTCACTATAACAAGTCATAATGTAGGAGTCACACATAATTGTACGGGCGTAAGGTTATTCCCTGAGTACAGCGTTTCTACATCACTTTTGAATAGACTGTCGAGAAACTAACACGTGTAATAACAATGTGTGCAAAAGATATAACTTTCTTATCTGTGGCCTCTTGCATTTTGAGTTTGATAAGCGCTGGTAAGTGAACATTTTAATTATACAGTTGTCCCTGTTTAAATCTGTATTTGCAGTTTTTAAGATTTCTTTTATTTGTATCCGGTCACAATAGCTCATAGATAACCATAAAAACTAAACATAATAAATTAAAATATAAATAAATATTTGATAGTTAATAACTTAATAGTAATGTTAGTAAGCAATTTTTGACACTATTTTCTGTGTCGAATCGGGGGCACACGGCAACGTCCCTCGGAAGCGCCAGTACACCACGCCCTGCGGCCAGAAGTCTTGAAAAAAAGTCTAACCTTGCTGTCGGGAACTCGGGATGCACACCACAAACGCCTTGAAATTCGTATTCGTATATTCGTATTCGTATTTATCCGACTCCAGAAGCTGAACTCTCAAACAAAAGTTAGCTTTATTATTGATGTACTCCATCACGTCCTGCACGGTGGTAGGGTGGTGCAGGCGGGTACACGGTCGTGGTGGGTATGGCAGCTTGCAGAAGGAAGTTGGGCCCCTGTCGGTGCGGTGCCATGGTGATTCTGCCTCGTTCGCTGACGCTGTCGCTTTTGTTCCGAACCTCGAGAAAACTTGTGTCATCTTGGCCCAGTCGGACGACATTCTGCGAAGGAGCTTTTCTATTGGCGAGAGCTGGCTGCTGCGACTGAGTCCTTGAGTTGTTGGCTGCAGCAACAGCAGCAAAGTTCCGTTGACAGCTGACGGGCTGACGGGCGCACCACGTCTCAGACGCGCGTGGATCCACGTCGGCGGGGTGCGGGCGGTAGGCGCGCAGCTTACGGGTCACGGGGTTAGAGCTCGCGGCCGGCGCCGGCGCTGCCGGCGGTGATGGCGCGGCGCTTGGGCTCGGTCAGGCCGTGCCATGGCAGAGACAGCGATTTATTATTTTATTTATTTATTTTATTTTTATAAACATACATGCAGGCTTACAGACTAGGAAATCCAAAACACCAACAAGTTAGAAAACATGACAGAATCATACCAAAGCTACTTTGCTTTAACATTATTTACATATAACAAACGTAAGAACATATTAAGTATTTAAAGTTTTTTAAAATGGTCAGGACAAATATGATACAAATTTATTAATAAGACAAGCTAGGCTATCAGTGAATACATCAGCATCTTTAATCTTTTTATATTTATAGTGCAGACCAACATTTTGTAATGTTTGTCTGTACCTATGCTATTCCACGCTCACCATCGATCTGCATATTATGATCACAGCTGTAGTATGATTCTGTGTCCACCTAAACTAAGCACCAAAAAAGTAACAAAACTGTTTTACTCATTAGAAATCATTTAACTTTATCCAGCTCTATCAATTTTCAAAACAAGTTTAAAAAGTGACCGCTGGTCAAACACTGTACATAAGTAATTCTGAATGTACCTGTTTGCTCATCCATCTACATATTTATTATTTTTTTTTTTATTTATTTCATTTATTTGTCAGATAACAAAGATCCAATAGTGTTAGTCACAATGTAAAAACTTAAAGGCTATGTTAGTAATCTACTACTACGAGGCACTGGCGCGTGCAACGACTGCCAATGTTTTAAAAACGGACCGTCCAAGCGGCTCGCAACCACCGCCAAGAGGCTGTTGCCGCTAGCCCGCGTCCGCAGCGCCATTGAGGCAGCTCTTTTGCGCATAATGGCATGGAAGCCATCAACACCCGCCTCGGCAAACATCCCCGATGCGCTGCAGAAACGGGGCAACCGCAACAGCACCCTGAATGAATCATTATATTGAACGCGAAGGGTGTCCAGAGCTCGTTGCGTATGCTTAGTCCACAGGCTGCAAGTGTAAAATGAGGTACAGTAGGCTCTAAAGAGTGTTATCTTTACTGGAATAGTGCAACGAGCAAACCTGCGAGCTATCATATTTGCCCTCACCGACAACGCTCTTCGTTCCCGTTCAATATCGGCATCGTCCTTTAAATCGGCGGTAATAATATGACCGAGATATTTAAATTTATCCACCTGCTTAAGGGCTTCGTTATATAATCTAACAGGAGGCACATGCGTAGGACATTTGGTCCCAGCCTTAAAGACCATAACTTCGCTTTTTTTGATGTTATATCGCAAACCATGGTCCCGCGCATATGCCTCACAGACACCAATTAGCTCCCTCAGACCACCAATTGACGCGCTCAGCAACACCATATCATCAGCATAACTGATGTTATTAAAACATTCACCATCAATATGGCAACCAACATGGCGGCTGCTAAGCGCGACGATCAGGTCATTCACATATAGGTTGAAGAGCGTCGGTGAGCTCAACCCCCCCTGCCTCACCCCACACCTCAACCTGTATGGTCTGGACAGAGCATCCGCCCACCGTACGTTATTGACCTGGTTCCCATACCAATACCTTAAAGTGGCGATTAATTCGGAAGGAACTCCCACTTTTTCAAGCTTACGCCAGAGTAAATCGTAGGAAACCAGGTCAAACGCCCTCGACAGATCTAGAAAACAGGCGTACACAGGCGTATTCCTGTCAGTGTAGTATCTGACGGCATGCTTCATGCACACAATCGCGGATTCTGTTGACAATTTTGGCCTGAAACCGAATTGATTGTCATGCAGTGTAACATTCTCACGGATATGCACATCAAGCAAGCCGTCAAACACCTTGGCAATCACGGTAGCCAATGAGATAGGCCTGTAATTGTTTTTATCTGTGATGTCGCTAGTTTTGTTTTTAACAATTGGCACCACAATCGTTCTCATCAGCTCCGTTGGTAAGTAGGAATGCCCTATACAAAAAGTATATAACATTGCCAGCACTCGCGGCAGGTGTGGCCCGGCATATTGAAGATGAAGATGCCGGCATACATAGCCACCTATGAGTATGACCGCCTGACTCTTATCCATCTGCTGCACATCAGTTGCCGTGTCTGTAGCGCCCTATATTATGAAACTGCAAGCATGGTTTTGGACCATGATAAATCAAAATCAAAATGACGAAAAATAGTTAATTTTGAAATTTTTTATTTTGCTCAAATCCGATTGGCGCGGTAACCATTTTTGATTTCTCTCTTCCAGACTGCAATGTTGTGAGCAAGAGCGAATGGGGTGGTTTAGACCCAGTTCGCGTGAATTACCTGGCCCGTCCAGTGGACCTGGTCATCATCCAGCACACGGTCACCCAGCTCTGCGCCACGGACGCCAAGTGTGCTGAGATCATGAGAAACATCCAGACGTACCATATGGACCAGTTGAACTTCTGGGATGTTGGGAGCTCGTGCGTATGGAATTCTTGGTTTTTCTTAACAAAATTAAAAGCTGGGATGGTTAACAACACCCGGTATATGTGGACTCTTTCGCGAGGAGAGTGGACTATCAATGTGACTCTACAACGCAATTTCACAGACAATCTTTGATAGGTCATAGGTATCGTTTACCTATGACTTATAAACGTCTTAAGTCATAAGTCACCAGAATTTGTGCTAATAAAAAAGATAAATAAATGACTTTATGAAAACATGATTTTTTGTTTCAGATTTTACGTCGGCGGTAACGGAAAAATCTACGAAGGCGTTGGTTGGCTCCACGTTGGCGCCCATACCTACGGGTATAACTCGCGGTCCATCGGAATTTCCTTCATAGGAAATTATAACAGTATGTGGTCAATTTATATGCTTTATTTATTTATTTATTTATGAAGTACAGCCACATGATACCTATTAAATAATCACATTAATATACTTATTATAACAATAAAAATTCTGATATGTATCAAAATAACGGCGTACAGACGACAGCACGTCAGGTTATACAGTTAAACTGCGAAAAAAGCTTTTATTACGTAGGGCATAAAGGCGGTCTCAAGGTCAACATGTATAGTCTGAGGTGCCGTCTTGTGTACATAGCATTCAATGTGATACGAACAAAAGAAAAATATTGGTATTTATAAGGACCGTTTGGCCGAATTTGGGTACATTATAATACACAACTCTTCCGCCCATTCCCGCAACCGCGTCCCCCCTCCTCCCCCCTTGAAAAGAGCCCCGTTTTACAGTTTTTCTTAATTTTCAGAAAAACGTCACAATCTAGGACAAAATGGTGAAAGACTAAATGAATTACTAATAAATTCATTTTGATAATACTATGGTGCGTCAAAGTTGACTGAATAGGAGATTATTTAGTTGGGATTTCTGAGAGTGCCGGCTAACAAATAAAAGTAATACGTATGATTAGAACTAGCCATTTGGAGCAATAGTTGATGTACACAAAACTTGAAGGATTGCGCTAATCCAAGTCATCCAAGTTATTTTCTCAAAATGATTTGAATCACTTATTTGTAGGTAATTTATTACTAATTAATTTACTCTTTGTTGTTGTCTGTGTTTGTTTGAAATTTTACCTCAAAATATTATTTTGGCATTTATCAATGAATCAAAACCTGTAGGGTATTTCCATTGATCTTCCATCATGGTCAAAAAGCATGCAAGGTGACACCTTCTCACAGCACAAAAAATATAATTTAATATATATTTTTAAAATGGGACCCTCTAATGCCTCACGCCTCCATTCTTCATCCATTATACAAAATCCAAAAGAAAGCTTTTAATTCTTTTTAAACCTAGAGCTTAAGATTTTCCATGTAAAGCTCGGGCTAATGAAAAGCTTTTGAATAAGCTGTCTAGGTATAAAATATACAAAAAGGCTAGGTGTTATACATTTCGAAGTCAGGTATCACAAGTCCTCCCTCTACAGGACGCATTTCCCAACCGATTCTCGTGATTTGTGAGCGAGTTCGATAATATAGAATTTTTCGTCGACTAAGTTTTTCGTTATTTAAAAAAAACACCCATTTCGAATAATGATCAAAATTAGAAGCGCCTTCTAGCTTCGAATAGATATTATAAAAGAATACCTACCAAAGAGCACACAGTACCTCCATGTACTGCTTTTGAAAACCTCGCGGCAACATCTATTAGATTAATTTTTAAACAACATACAATTTGAGCTTCTTTATAACGCACAATTTTTAAATCGTCAATTCTTTTACCCAACCACCCATACCACGTCTTTTATCTGACAAGAAAAATGGGCGAAAAAAACTTATCAGCTTTATCAGAAGGAACATTATTTACACATATGTATATCGTTTCCAGATATTACATTCATACAAGTAACAATTAACATAGATTAATAAATAAATAACGTTATTTAATTGGCATTTAATGATTAAAAATGTCAGTAAACTGAATCAATTTACAGGGTTCAAGCTTAATTCAAAATTTAATGTCATTATTAAATCTAGGCTGTTACGAAAATAAACCATTCTTATAATTCAATAAACGTTAAGATAGGTAGGCAGAAGCAGACCCATTCCCTCTGGCAGGACCCGTTAAGAAGCATGACGCATGAACCAGCCATCGCTTCGCTCAACCATATTTGGGGGAACGTTATCTCCCCCTATCAAGGCCCCACCACAGAAATGATTAAAGAGAGCATGACATACTTTGACTACCCATGTTAAGGCATCGAATTGAAAACTAATATCCAAAAGCTTTTCATAGGCCTTTACTTACAAAAGTACTGACACTGAGCCACTAGTCTACTTATTTATTAAGTTTATTTTTTATATAAAAAGTACTCTGTTTGACCTTGACTCTGTTGGTGTGTACTCGTAGCCTTTGTCTTCATGTGCAACATTATTTCGATGACAATTTTAGTTGTCCACCCCTCAGAAGAGTCCACCCGCTATGAACTGTCAATATTAATGCCTAAGTACTATCCTTACTACTTTATGTATATGTACCAACATTTCATTTAGAGTCACTCAATCCTAGCCTTAAATTAATACGAAAGATAACTTCGGATCACCACACTTAAATAAGGGTCGGGATGTTGCTCTCACTATTAATGTTTTCACAAAATAATTTGTATAAGCGTGAATACAAAATTATTAACTGGAAATACAGTGATACTAGGTTTAAAGTGACCTGTGTGAAAAGGTGTTTTGTGCAAATAGTTAGCTTTATCAGCAAAATTATTACTATCAGCTTTAACGGCTTGTGGGTTTTTTGGACGAAAAGGTTTCATCGAGATGAATACAAATAATTATTTAGGATTTTGATTTTATATTAGCACCAAGTGAAAAAAACCCTTATAAGGTTAACTTACATATCACCTATTAGTAACATATCTACTTGCATTATGTCCGTATGTTTTGTATTAGATTTTTTTTAGGTCTATAAATTGACCATGTTTTGTCATTTGAAATGCCTTGAGAACTGGAACATAAGATAGCAATCGTGTTTTTAAATTGTTTATTTATTTATTTGGACCGTCAACAGAGTTAACTAGATCATGATACATTACAAAACAGTCAGTATTAGTTTTTGATTCATGCAACTCTAATTATAGACAGTCTTATCATGCGATTGTTTATGTATATGGGCAAAAGTTCGGTTTTTGGAGCTATTATAGCTACCTATTCTGCTCCTATATCTTCAGGGTTCGGGCCAAACAGTAAAAAGGCTTTTTGTTCGTAACAGGAATGTTATTAAGCTTGTCACAGTAAATATACATTACAATGAAGCTTCATGCAACTTGCAAACATTTGATTACAGAAAAATTTATGAATTATTTCAATTTTTCTTTCAACATTGCAAAATGTAAATCGCGAGTAAAACAAACGAACGAAGCAAACCACAGACGTATAAGCAGAGAGCAAAAAAAGCACGTCCCGGTTTCAGTCAAGTGGCCAGCGCTGCTGCTATACTATCTTAGTAGTGATACTATATCTGGCAAAAATAACACTTTTGTCTGATATTAGAATATTTTCTGAGTATTCCTGAAACCAGATTGCATCGCCTAGTTAAAACAATAAGCAATCTTAATTATTTTAAGAACAATTACCGACATGTCCTAATATGTTCAAATTTTTGCAGATGACGAGCCATCGGCAGAGCAGTTAAACGCCGTAAAAGCCCTCCTAAAATGTGGCGTGGACAGTGGCCACTTGACCACTAATTACCACGTGGTGGGACACAAACAGCTCATCGCTACTGAATCCCCGGGCAGGAGGCTCTACAACAAGATCAGATCCTGGCCGGAGTGGCTGGAGGATGTCAGCTCACTTAAGCACTAAAACGTAAAATCACCTGTGGGAAAGACAAAGTACTAAACCAGAAACTGTCCTGTAGAAATTAGCAAATAGGAAAAACCGTTGCTTTACAACGATCTTTTTTTTTATCGACTACGGGTTAGTGCTTGGCCTTCATCTCACCTGATGTTAAGTGACGATAAGGCCGAAGGTAGAAGCGCACTACACCCGGAATCCTCAGCACTGAGGAACTGGCTATCTTACCTCTAACTGCCGGAACACAACAATTTTTAAATTGCTGTTATGGCGTCAGACTTAGGGAAGATGGTGGTAGCTAGCCAAGCGGACTTGAAGTAAGCCCTACTTCCAACCAAACCGAGTAAAATGTACCCCCCTACTGGCAATCGAACCCGGGACCCCTGCGTCTTACACGGGTGGACGAACCACTAGACCACAGAGGCGGTAAAAATCTTGTTGTAACTTCACACAAGTATCGTTTCTTTCAAATGGCCTATCGTCTAAAAACCTGTTCGATCAAATGGCTTTTCGATGAGATGGCCCTTCGCGTACTTGGCGTCCTAAAAGTGGAATTTGACACACAGTCTTTCGGCTAACGGCTAAACCAAGAAAATTGTATAAAGGACAAAAAATCTTTAATTTATTTCTAAAACCTTTAAATTCAACAATCGAAAATGTAATTTAAAATGTGAATCAATAACGTAGACCAATTATTTTTATGGTTCAAAGGAAATATCGGCAAAGTGGGTCATGATTCAGTTGGGTCGACTGTACAATAACAAGATCACTTTTGTAGCAATTCCTGAAAGACATAGTTTACGCTAAACATAACTTAGAATATAAACAATAGGATGATAACGTTTTTTTTATTTTGATGGCCTGTATACTGAAATTGACTGGCTCAGGGTGAGTGACTTTAGTAATTGTTATTGAATAATTATAATCATCATTAATCAATAATTCGCTTTACAAAAGTTTGACTTTCCTTTTCTTACCAACTTTACTTACTTCTTATAGAATGCAATGTCGTGAGTAAAAAAGATTGGGACGGCTTGGAGCCCCTACGTGTCAACTACCTAGCCCGCCCTCTTGACCTACTCATCATTCAACACTCCGTAACCGAGCCCTGTACTTCTGATTCTCAATGAGCAGACATGCTTTGAAACATACAGACTCATTACACAGATAAGTTAAACTCGGGAGTTTGTGAGTATATCCTTAATTTCAATTTATAACAAATATAAGCCGTAAAGGATCTCCTGAAGTGTGGTGTAAACAACCGCTACTTGGCTTCGAACTACCACTAGAAGCAGCTGATGACAGGAGACTCTATAGCAAGATCAGGGCCTGGGGCCGTACCGGATAATGCATCGAACTTCAGAAAGTCTGCCGGGCTTCAAATTAAAACAGATAAACCAAGCCCCAATCGGGCCAAAATAGCTAACCCCCATTCATGATGTCACACGAACATCGATATCTTCCAAATAACTTCGGCGAATAGTACAATACGAAACTCCTCACTTCTATTTATGTGTTTTAAGTTGAAGCTCCGCAGACCCGTCGAAGTTCGAAAAGTTAGCCGGTAGCCCTACCGGTCCGACTGATTGGAAGTTACCAGCTCTATCAAGCAAGGGCAGTGAGACTGCAGTCAAAGAAATTAGTAAAGTGAAAATAGTGTAGCATTATGTAGAAATTGGTTATATCGAACTGTTACCCCAAAGAATCCACCCTGAGGTAAACTTTCGGAAACCCATGTCCGAGAATTCTCCCTATGCTAGCTCCCTCCAGCTTAGGGTTAATTGATTTCACCTCATAGGATGGATTATTTGGGTAACGGATCGGAAAAACTGGTAGAAATCTGGTTCGATTCCTCTTTACCAGACTTTTCCCGAACACGCTTTTAATAAAAGCGGTATAATAGGTACAATACTATTTAATATTACCCGTAGTACATATATGAAACTGTCTGAAACTGTATAATGTACTGCACTTCTTCATAACCAGCGAACTAAATTATATGGAACACGCATTCCGCTCAAAAAAAGGCACCACACAAAAATTACAACCAAGTTGGCTAAAAATGCTGGCATTTAGTTATGCAGCATTAAGCGACTGAGCACTGGTAACATAATAGCGACCATAACCTGTATATTCATAGATATTTTCTATACTAAAACGAGAAAATATTTAATACTTATGAAACGTTTTTTCTGCATCTTTTTACCTTCTTTGCGTCTTTTACACCATACTACACAGGACGTCATTTCTAATAAACTCTCGTTTCTTTAACATACAAACTGGGATTACTGTAAAGCTAACGTCTGTCAGCAGGCGTGGGGCTAGCCCGACTTGCTGTGAGGGTTATAATTTTTTAGCCCCGTGGTGCTATTTTTTAAGCAATATTTGTTTGCAATTACTTTTCTGTAGATTTTTGTTCGCTGTTTTTAACTATTGGAACTCGGTGGTTAATCGCCAAATAATATGTGTGTGCACTTAGATCCAAGAGTGTTTCAACTAACGTATTATGTGCTATGAAATCTAAGTAATCCAACTAACACCCGTATTCACACACATTACTATGAGGTCTCACAGGTGGACACTGTGCACGCACAGCATCCCAACTACCAATCACACGTATCCCGTAAGACTAACGAACCAATCACAAAGCTCTATTTCGACGCAAAGCTTTCGCATAGGCAAGGGTCGTTGAAGTATTGTTCTTGACTACGTAATGTTAATAAAAATGTCCCTTAGTGAAGTATTGAGTTTCACGTTTAATTATTATTTTGCAAGTTTGTTTCTCAGACAAACAAAATAAATCAACTAGTGACTCGGTAGCTCAGCGGTAAGAGCATTGGACCGGACATCCAAAAGTCGCGGGTTTGATTCCCGTCCGAGAATATGATCTGGTCAAGTCGTATTTTTTCTAGGAAATTATTTAGAATAGTATAAAAAAAAATTGAATAAAATCCTAAAAAGCTCTCTTGATAAAGATTTGACATGTTTTGATAAATTTTGATAAAAAGTACAAATATTGTTAACAGCGTTGTTACGAATATTTATGTTTAATTAAGATTTGTATCTACAATAGTTAACATTCTTTATTACATGTGAAACAACTAGATAAAGAAAATACAGTAACTATTTCGAACGAGGCCTTTATTTAGGTACGGAGATTTCAGCACAACTTCAGTCACAGGCAATACAAGTGAAATACCACAACAGCTTAAGTACAGTCTGTTATTTTTTACTTGATTTATTCAGTAAACAGCGTTCATTTTTACTAGAATATAAAGGTCTTTATGTAAAGTATGAGCGCACAATTTATCAGTTTTAAGTTTAAAATTGCTTACGAAATAAAACAAGTATGAACAGAATTTTAGCGAACATTACCTACACTATAAATTTAACTTGTAGGACTAAGTAGATATAAATAATAAGATCTCTTATGAGTGTTAACTTCCTAAAAGACACACAAGTTGTTTAAGAAATTCCATCGTAGACACGTGTAAGATATTTGTGATTACCATTATAATTATGTACTAGTCAAAGAGAAATCAGATTTACGAACGTTTTGTTTGTGATTATGATTGATATCTTTTCTGAGTAAATGTTTCAATATGCTTTCAACGTACGCGACGTTAGCTTTCAAAGTCGAATCGTACAAATTATCTTTGTTTTGAGAATAACGTGACTGAACTCGGAGAATTGGTTTATATAACGGTTGCCGTTTGATCATGCGGATAAATACACGTTTATTACAACAGCTTGCTTATAAAGTAAAAAATAAATGAATAAATTGAAAATTCCTGTAACCCAGAGAAAAGTTTTGACTTAACCGTAAATGGACCGAAGGCTGATTACGTAACTCTGTTGCTAACAATTTTTAATTGAAATCGATTGAAACCGCAGCTACATTGGTGCTTTAAGTAAGATAATTGTCACATCGGTTTTTACTAAAGCAGCAATGTTACTGCCATTTCTGTCAGAGTTGATTGCAACAAAGTTACAGAATCAGGAGGCCGGTAATGAGTCAACCCACTGGGACCACGATAACGAGTGTATTTATAGGCGTTAATTTTAATTTAAAACATTTAAAAATATTTTTTGTTTGTCAGAAAAATCTTTACGAACTTATAAGTTCACTAGAAAAACTTATAGCAGCATAGTTAGTTAACATTTTGTAGTACTCTCTTCTGATAGTTAATATTCTCCCAAACACGTGAACATTGTTTGACGACATAATTATTTTTCATTTTATTCAGATTATCTTATGTCTAAAAATATCGATTACGATGTTTATAACAATGACGGAAGTGTTACTTATAAACAAATTCATTGCATTACATAATCCCGTTTTCCTCGCGAGCCAACGTGGTCGTACTCGCGAACTTTGCAACTATACCGCTCAATGCGAGCATTATGAGCAGCTTCGTGATGTCGATGCACGGAATAAAGTTCTTAATCTTCGTCACGAAAAGTCTAGTCATCCATCTCTTGGAACTGTAGCCTTACTTCATATTGTGATCGGTACCAAATCCACCAGCCGAGCGCATGCCTAGTCGCAGCCGAGACGATCCAGCAGTAATAACACACCTGGGGATATACACGTCTATTACAAGACTTTTTATTAAATCACTGTGACAGTTGTATTATTGTGTTTAGATTTTTACGTGAATTGAGCTGTTATTTTGCAAGTAATTTTCAGAGACGAAAGTAAAAAAGATTTTGAATGTGAGCTCAAAATTGTCTCATAAATAAAACATTATAATAATGATTAATGAATAATGAAAAGCCACACAGTATGCATCGTAATGTAAAGATGTAGCGGCAGATTTTCACTCGGGCAATTGAATGATTCGAGTGATGCCGAAATGAAGTCATGATGCCGAAAATACACGCTTTAAAGGTTTAAGCAACTAAATCGAACCCAATTGAATCATATAAACATACTAGTGAATCATTCAAATGTAATAGCTCAACAGAATTATCATACATTTCTGCGCTTTTCAACCAAATTGAACCAGTTTGGTTGAACCGTGTATTTTCGGCATTACCATTACTGCGGCGCGGTTGCGTTGTAGTTTGGCCGTAAATACACAATCATTGGGCCAAAGTCACATGGGAGGCGCCGATGTAAGCTAAAAAAAAATGTTTTTATTTGAGTTCAAGAGTATTTTGATTTTTTCTATTTGAGCGGAAAATTGTTGTACCAATAAACAAGCCGAAATCCCAAATATGAAATAATCAGAAAAAATATTTTTGTACAGGAGGAGTTTGTTAGCGCAGGGGTTGAGCGCATTTACCTGCTATTGGGGCGGTTCAGCAATTTTCTCTAGGGTCAGTCATCAGATGGGTGACCAAAAATGTGTTATCTCGAGTTCCTTCGTGCTAAAGAAGGCTTGTTAAGCCATTGGTTCTGGCTGTATTTGTAGTCGTACATTGACTGGATGAAAAATCTACACAACGGCTCCAAGCTTATTGTTTGTGTGGAAGAGGATAATAAAATAAGCTTCTACTCACCAACGTCATACATGCTAGGACGAAGGTTGACGCGAGCGGCCACGGTGTAGAAATGCTATCTTGTCTCATCAGACCAGCGAGAGTTCGTCCAGATAACCAGGCGGCTAGAACTGCTAATGGGGACATCAGCATGATCCCCAAGCTATCCACCATCAACTGCAAAGGAAATAATGTCTTCCATAGAAATATGACTCGACCCGCAAAGTACTTACTTAATCGCATTGCAATCAAAACCAAACTGTTCTAAATTATGTTTACTTGTGTCATAAATTAGTCTAAAATTAAACAAAAAGCTCCGCCTCTGCTTAACCAAACCAACCCGGAATCCTCACCACTGAGGAACTGGCTATCTTACCTCTAACTGCCGGAACAAAACAATTTTTAAATTGTTATGGCGTCCGACTTAGGTAAGATGGTGGTAGTTAGCCAGGCGGACTTAAAATAAGCCCTGCCACCCACCAAACCGAGCACAAATGTACCCCCCTCCTGGGAATCGAACCCGGGACCCCGAGTGGGCGAACAACTAGACCACAGAGGCGGTTAAAATATCATTATCATTATATTGCGGCACTGCTGTTTATGCAAAGCTTTGTTTTGGGCCCCATCCAGACCCTCACTTTGGGTACTACAAAGTCTGCTACAAACCGACCTGAGTGGTGCAGTAGTCAACATGCCGGTCTACCACGGAACAGGTAAGATACCCCGGGTTCGATTCCCGGCCGGGCAGAAATTGAAATGATCAATTTTAATTTCTGTGACGGGTCTGGGTGTTACTATGTATAATAAGTATATATTTCAAAATTATACATATACGTATAGTATATCAGTTGTCTAGCACCCATACTACAAGCTTTGCTTAGTTTGGGGCTAGATGGCGCTGTGTGAAATTGCCCAAGCATTCATTTATTTATTATTATTTATTGGTATGTCGAGTCAAAGTCATTAAAATTATTTTTTCATTTATTTCTTTTATTTTAAATCTTCTTTTGGAAAGCGGTCAAACTGCAAAAGGTGGCCTGAAAATGTGAGAGGATTAGACATCGTCCTGCATAGCATATTAATCATATGCGTTATTAAGTCCCCAAAAAAAAGATAAGGTATAACCTTATCTTTTTTTTCGGGACTTAATAAGCGAGTGAAGCACCGTGGGTGGGCATCAGGTGACAAACTAACCAACCGAAACGTTAATACTGTATATATGACACCTCTGGGTCTGGGCTAAAACTAACCCTTCGTGAAATTATTGATATTAGGTCGTCTTTTATCACACCCTAGTGATTGCCCGCGACCTCGTCTGCGTAGACAGTTATTTTACATCAGTACTTTTTTTCTAGATAAAAGGTACCCTGTGTCCTTTTTGTAGCTCTGACAACGTGTTGTTAAAATTGTTTATTTACTTGGAACATAGTTTGTTAAGGATGGTAATACAAAGTATGGATAGATCAATATGTCCCGCCCTTGGAAGAGCATGTAAATGACAAAAGAAGTACAAATTAACACATTAATATTAAAGTAAATGAAATAGAAGTCAGATCAATAAAATATGTCAGTTCGAATATTTGAAAAAAAATCATAATAATATTAGCTAATTCAGTCAATTAAAGTTCGGTTTGTTCGGTTGTGTAGTTAAAACGTGATAGCGTAACATAAAAACAAATAACAAACTTACTTTCCCAAATCCCTTCTCCTTCTTCTAATATTATAAATGTGAAAGTTTGGATGGTTAGATATTTGTTACTCAATCACGCAAAAACGGCTGAACGCCGAATTTAACCCCTATTTCCAGTAGTCTTACCGAGTAGTCTTACCAATAGTACTAATGGGATTTTCCTTCCCAATAGGGGGAATTTTGTTCCCAGTAGACTAACTTAAAATATAGCAAATTCTTTTTGGTCCTAAATTTTGGCACTTTTATAGCCTGGATTAAAACATAGGTTACTTTTTATCTCAGTCAAAAGTTCCCTAGGGATTTACCGACTGGTCAGAAGCTAGTATAATACACGCTATAATATACTATAATTTATTTTGTGATAATACTATAACTAGCGGCCGCCCGCGACTTTGTTTGTGTGGACAGTTATTTTTATATTCCTCGGGAACAACTTTTTTGTTGATAAAATGTACCCTATGTCCTTTTTGTAGCTTTGACAACGGCATCGGTTGAGTAGTTAAGACATGAAAGCGTGACAAACAAACAAACAATGAATAAACTTACTTTCACATTTATAATATAAAAAATTAAAATAGGAAGTAAGGATAAAAATAAGGATAAATTAAATTTAACAGTAAACAGGGTGCCTAAGGGCCTGTTTCACCTGCACCCTTCGTTACCACGAAGAAGACTTAGGGCCTGTTTCACAATGTAAAAGTAAGTACCTAAGGTACATACAGCAACGGCAAAGCTGACATATTTTTTGTTATTTTAGGTTATTGTCCTGAACTGAACACTTAGTTGGACTAATTAAAAAAAAACAGTAAATGGTACTTTTTGTAGTGTTTGAGAGAGCAAATTGCTTGACGGTAAAAGAAAAGAAGAAAGGCCGCGCAATAAGCAAATAATGCTTTTGCGTTGCGGTGCGGTAAGCATCAGAACGCGCACCACTGCACAGAAGCCAAATTGTCTCGAAAGTTTGTGGATTATTTGCTTAAATACTCATAAATACTTAGTAGTACTTATTCATAAACTTGTAATCATTCCTGTCCTGACTATATAGTTATTTGTACAATAATGAGTGACAAACGAGTTTAGTCTGATAGGCTGATATTTACAAGTAAAATATCTAAACAGCTGTTCAACTTCATAAAATATTTCAAAGACGTTGAACAGAATTAGAATACACGACATTTCGCATAAGACAATCAACATTGTCATAACTAAAAAAAAAACATCAGTTACCTACCTTCAAAAGTTGCGAGGACTCTGAGGATAGAAAGAACGGTGAAGAGCAAAAGCTAAATGAAAACTAGGGAAACATATTGCTTTGAATAAATTATTCAATTTATTTTTAAAATCAGTTCAAATATCAACTGTCCACTATAATCTGCTTTGTGCGTTGAGTACAGCACGATAAAATATTAGAAATAAAACACTTTTTACGGATTAAAGCGCGTAGGTATTTTATTAATTCAGGTGTTATTTTAGAATTATTTAGTTTGGATTTATTGTTTTTTTGAATTCACGGCGTTTTGACGTCTTTCCGCGCTGTAATCCGTAAAAAGTGGTTTTATTCCTAATGAATTGTACGCGCTAGGATTGGATACAATTAAACTTTATATTTGAACTTTGTTCAACATCTTTTCACAAAGTTCAATGTACACTCACGAGTAGGTAATATGTATTGATTTATGTATACCTACGCTATATAACTATCTCTACGGTTTTATATATAAGGAAAGCTTTGTTAGCTTACAAATAAAGAAGAAATTAATAAAACAAAGGATTTATGAAGAAAACAAAGGAACTAAAAGGGTGCTTTGACTATTGTATACGTGATACGAATAAGAATACCTACTTTCAAGTTCCACTTGTGGAAATTATATTATCGATTTGGAACGATCGGTCAGTGGGCGAGTGATCAACAATGCCTTCACTTATTAAAAGACCAATATATTTCAGAGATTCAATATACCTACAGTGATTTCTCAGAATAATTTGAATAAAAATTGCCAGAAACATGATATTCCTATTTTTTTGTTACAATTGAAAACATTTTCTTATAATAGTTGCCGATATAGAATTCACGTGTATTGTCAATGACACCACTGGACGACACCACTGAGGTGTCGTTCAAAATTCAAATTCAAATACTAAACTTACATGTGAAGAACTAAGGTAATGTTCAAGGTGGTTCAAGTGATGTTTTACCATCACTTAATTATTTTGAATTTGAGTAAGCGACACAGCATACCAACAACGACTACTCACTTTTCATTAAGAACTTTCAAGTTATGAAAAGCAATTATTAATAAAGATATCGCTCTCGCTTCAATTATGTAAGCCTCGGGAGTGCCTTCACATCCGCCGTAACTTACTTAGAGCGATTTATTTAAGATGGGCAGTTTACTTCTATCCACTGGATAAGCTCTTCTTAATTTTAATTTAACTTATTGTTCAGTAAATGCAAAAACTAAATTTATTCAAAGAAAAGAAATTAAGATATTCTTAGATTCCATACAATTTCATCTGAATCTAAAGCTGACAGCTCTTGGTGGCACAGTGGTTTAGCGTTTAAGCCCTGCGATTGCGGAGGTTACGCAACTTTCGCAAGGGTCGATCATGGGATGGGTGACCAAAAATTTACTATCTTGAGTTCCTCCGTGCTTCGGAACGCGCGTTAAACCGTTGGTCCCGGCTGAATTTGCGGTCGTTAACACCCACCAATCCGCATTGAGCCTTCGTGGTGGGTTATTACTTCCCATCTCCCTTATCCATACATAAGGAAAGCCTGTGCCCCAGTAGTGGGGACTTTAAAAATGGCTGATGTCGAAAGATGATAGAAAATTTACATCATTTGTGAATAACCCGAAATGCGTTTTCCCCAGCATGTTTTTTTTTAATGTGAGAAATAAATCTCCAATTCAAGACAAACAGCTTTCGTGACTTTTAGGAAACACGGATAATACATATTTGTAATGTTTCAGTGAGTTCTTAGATCATACGATTAGTATTTAACAAACCTGCTTAGCATTCTGGCTTAGTATCCACATGAGCAATGCCTTTGGCACGCCGTATCTATGGACTCGTTTGGTAAGGTATCTGGTACCACAAAGCTCGCATCTTGACTTCCCGGATTCTGTGAGCCATCTCTCCAAGCACTTTACATGGACCCTTCCAACAGTGCCACGACACGAACAAGCTGATATCAGTTGACCTAGTTCATTAGACAACGACTCTCCCCCGTGACAGATGCGGCACATATCATCCATAGAGTGATTGCTTACTCTATTCGGCTGCTCTCCAGTTCTAACCACTAAACTTGTCGTGCTCTCTAGTACAATCTCCATCTCTTGTTCCCAATCTATAGGAGCTGTCTCAACTGACCGTTGATTTATATTCTCAAAATTTTTTGAATCTACAGCAGGCGGTTTTCTCCTGGGACTCCGTACTTTGATTCGATGTTGTCGGGGATGTTTGTCTCTTCTCAATTGAGCTGTGTTGTCTCTGCTGGCTAATCGTGCATCTCTTATTTTTGGTGCTGATTCATTAGTGTTTATAGTATCATAGGATTGGTCAGTAGGAGAGTCCCTTTCGCTTATAACGTTGAATAAATCTATCGTGCTTGAACTTGCAGTTACGTCTTTATCTGTTGTGGTCTTACACTTAACAGTTGATGTAGAACTTAAGACGTCAGCTAATATTTTTAAGTTACTGGAAGTTTTTGAACTGTTAGGCAACATTTTGCTCTTCGATTTAGATGACTTCATGGTCACCACGTTATTTATGATTGATTTAGAGTTTTCCATGTCCGGGTAGCTATGCAAATAAGAATATAATTTCATTAGAATATAATGTCATCTAAAACATTAGATATTTTTCTGGTCCTAAAAGCTATGGCCTTTTATGTAAAAGCAAAGCTCTGGCGTTACATAAACTAAAGTTGGTACTTGGTTGGTACTAGCTTCATATTAAACAAAGTGGGTTTTTATAACAATAACTGATTGAGGTGTTGGGTGTAACAATATAGTGCTAATGTCTACAGAATTCCTTTGGAAGATACTTGTAATCAAAGACTTGCCTGTTCTGCTGACTGTTTTGCATTTTGGTTGAATCTCTACCACTGACGTCATTTTGCACTGAAAACCTCCGTCGCCTCGTGTTTGGCATTTCACAGGAATTTATTTTTGGGATTTCTACTTTTTTTTCTACAAAAATAATCGTATTAAAAAATCTACTCGTTCATTTTTGACAGTGTTGACGCATGCTTTTTATCCTCATTTTTAATTTAAATGGATCGATAAAACAGTAAAGAGGTTCATTAGGAAACTAATGCACACAAACCATATAACAAATACTGTGGTTGCGGCGTATCAAATTATAAATTCAATACGATCATTTGGTAGAATATGATGGAAAGCTTTTCTATATTGTGCTAAAATTATTAAATTAATAACACGTTATCATACATTTTAGTGGATTTGATACCTGATACTACTTCTACTACCCTTATTTACATTTATTTTTATTTAACTACTCGATAGTGAATATTCTCTACTTTTACAATTTGTTTAGTTTTTACTTGAAACAAAGTTGTATATCTTTTTGTCTTTGAAATTCGGGAGAGAGTCAGTCACTGACCTGAATTTTTTTTTGTATATATGGAGGTCAGTGCAGTCAGTTGTTAGCATACCTAGACTTATTTATATTTTTAATAACGTTAGTAAAAAGCGCGCAGACTAACTCGATTTTAAGACAGACTAGATATGGCACGCTTGAAATTGTGTGGTCTTTGTCCTTTTACCCTTAGACTTATGTGTACTCACTGACCTGAAAAAATGTTTTGTAGTTAAAATATATGGAGGTCAGTTTATGTACTAGATGCTTTTACCCGATGGTCAAACTGTATTATTTATTATATATTGTTACCTAGGTTACGCCGTCGACTCTACATCATAAACTTATTATTATAAATAAGTCTATGCTCTACATAGACTACAACGACGCCGTCCCAGGGTAATTTGTGTTTTTCGAGTGGGTTTTGTGAATTGTGACATTAAACCGAATGCGATGAAAAAAATAGCGCTCGCCGTCTTTAAAAACTAGAGCCCCAGGGTCCCTATTCACTGCAAATGAAGGTTTTTCTAATTACATTTAAGTAGCGCGAACAAAACACCGGTATAATAAAATTTCAAACATTAACTAAAACTAAAATACATTGTTTTTGTGTATAATACAAACAGGTACATAATTATTACAATATCTTTATTTACTTTTTATTTCATCTTTAATCATTCAAGTTTGTTTTCTCAGTGAAATTAATAAATCGGTGTGCAGGCTGAGATATAATACCAACTTTCCACCATTCTTTGTCATATTCCAATTATTTTGCTTGGATGTCATTATAGTGTCTCGCCGCAGCGAATTAAGCGCGTACAATATCTTTTCAACCACAAGACAAATGCAAAAGGTAAATTGCTGGCAGTTTGCTCATGTCGCTTTAATTCAAATGGATAAGGGGGTGTTCCCATTAAGAGCTATATACTAGGCGGTGTTTTGTAGTTCAAGAGGAGCTAAACTGCAATTTGATGAACAAGATTAGACAGCAATACCAATATTATAATAGATAACTATAGTCGTCGGGTTACATTATTAGCTACTAAAACCAGCTCAGGTACTGCGACTAGTGTATTATCTACGTTCTACTTGCTCGCAGATTGATGTGTAGGAGTGAATAGTATGGAAATGTATATTTTCATAGTCATCACACGTTGCTTCACCCACAGATGTCTACTATGACACTAGAAGTCGAGCCAGGGAGCGGCTCAATGCGGAGCTGCCAATAAGTGACCGTGTTAGCAACTATATAGGAATTAAATATATATTTATTATATTTAAGATAATAATTAAAGTTTCTAAGCTCAAGAATTAACGACCAATTTAGAATACGAACTTTACCGTGTCAGGTACCCACCACACCGTGGGAGTTGAGCTACTTATTTTATTTTTATTTTATTTTGTTTATTTAAGGACAACCAACAAGTACATTCACCTTACACAAGTTAACATTAATATAACTATGGGTTACAAGTGAAGACTTAATTAAAGGCTGCCACGGCATGCGTTATATGCAATGAATTATAAAAAAGATAATTTATGATTCACATGGCGTTAACCATGATGAATGATATATTTATAAACTACTGACGACCTCCGTGGTCGAGTGGTTTGTACGCCGGTTTTCAAGGTGTCACCATCTCAGAGGTCCCTGGTTTGATCCCCGACTGGGTCAATTTAGAAAACGAACTTTTCTATACTGGCTCAGGTCTGGGTATTTGTAGTTCTACCGTTGTCCCTGATTTCCATAACACAAGTGCTTTAGCTACTTACCTTGGGATTAGAGCAATGTTTGTGATGTTGTCAAATATTTATTTATTATTTATTTACTTTTATACTTACTTAATTAACAATGATTTTATATTCTTACTTTGGAATCGGACCAAATGTATGTGATGGTGATAGTTATCTATTTATTTTATTTTATGAATGCGACTGTCATTGGTTAATAGTTATTAGCCAACTATCTCATAGTGAATAGCTCATTATTTATTTGTTATTAGCTGTCAATGGGACCGTGCCTTAATAAGCGAGAAACTCCGTAATAATCAATTTTGGCGTCGTAAAATCATATTAAAAATCGTCATATTATGTTTCAGATCCCCATACGAACTTTCATCCCCTATTTCACTTAAATCGATATTAATTTTCGCGACAAAAGGCAAGTAATGTAGCTTGTCTTTTCCCAAGGTCCAATTTATACTTAAATTCATCATAATTGATTTAGTGGTTCAAGTTCATAATAGTTGTTAGGCATCATCTTCGATCAGATGATCGAAGGGCATCATAAATATAAAGCTAAGCGGATATTTTGTTTGAGAGCTCTAATCTTAGGTTCTCGCCCGCAGAGTGAACAGAACAGTCAGCAAACAACTGTCAATATTGTATAAGCACTATCAATATTGTTATTGACACAGGGCGGGACCTACTTTTATTGTACATTTTTTTGGAGAGAAAATATTCGATAGTTTTGTTACCTCCTTTGTTGGGATACTGGTAAGTGCCTATTTAAATAAAATTGAAGCGAGAAAACAATGTAACAATTTGAACAACCTTTTGTCCCTCAGCCATTTTTAATGTCCCTACTGCTGGGGTACAGGCCTTCCTTAAGGGTGGGTAAGGAGGATTGGCCCACCACGCGGGTACAACGCGGATTGGTGAGTGTTAACGACTACAAATGCACTCGGGACTAACGGCTTAACGTGCCTTCCGAAACAAGGAGGAGCTCGAGATAATACATTTTTGGTCACCCATCCCGTGACCGACACGAAAGTTGCTTGACCTCCGCAATCGCTGGGCCAGGCGCTAAACTACTGCGCCTTTGAGCTCGTCCAACAACTTTACTATAAATAAATTAGTACTGAGTGAGAAGATATTTCCAAATCCATGACTGCGAACAATCAAACTTTTTTATGTTCATTGACAGTATTGACAGTGTCTGTGAACTGTCCTTCTGACGGGATTTGTGATAACTGATAAGACTGCTAATCTAAGTAAAAGGGAGTGTTCAAACTATTGTCATTATCAGTTTCCACTTCCCTTGCTGTGGTTTTGTACGATATTGTACCTAAGTGTAACTTAGCAAATGGTAATTCACAACTGAATATCGATCGAAATTAACTATTTAATAAACCTGCTTCACGAATATGAACCGCAACGTATCACGAAGGCGAAGTTTGTTTTGTCCTCATATTGGTATACACATTGATATAAGATACAGTTATTTTCAAGGACACGGGAGAAACAAAACACTGTAGTAGGGTATGAACCTCCATAAATAAATCTTGGGAAATGGGTGAATCTAAGGGCGCCCTGAGCGCCGTCATTGTTCTCGACATAAAATTGTCATGATAGGTTGCAAAAATAATATGACTTAGGCTGCTAAACGCTTCACGTCTGGAACCTTTTCTCATCACTGCACACGAGGACAGAATTTTCTTAATCAAAAATTATGAAAACATGTTGAGAATAATGACGCAGTACAAAACGCTGGTTCACCCAGTTATAAAAAGTCGTGACGTACAATAAATTGGTGTACTCTATGTAGTATAATTAATTAATCATAACTTAATATCATTATTTTATGTTTTCCAGCACTTTCAGATTTCACTAAAATTATTAATGTATGAAAACGATGTATCTTCGAACTCACATAACTTGGCTCAGATTAATTCTAAAACTTTTGTACAATTTGAATTATTGCTTCAAATGGCTAGTTCTAGCAATACGTACATTTGAAATTTTGAGATTTAAGCATTCACAATGCTATTTTTATATAATACTAAATAATATACTAGAAAAAATAGGACTCGCACCAGATCATGTTCTCGGACGGGAATCGAACCCGCGACCTTTGGATATCCGGTCCAATGCTCTGACCGCTGAGCTACCGAGTCACTAGTGACATTAATTTGACATAATACGTACATTTTTTTCGTTGGCTGGCACTTTCAGAAAAGTCCTAGAATGAATGATCTCCCTTTAAAACTACATTTTTTTATTTAAGTCTTAGCACTTGTATCGGTTTTTTTTAAGAAACTACCTTTAGGAAGCGTTTTTCAGGTTACTTTTTTCTATACTTTTGGTAAAGCTAAAGCTAACTACTTTTTCTACAATACTATCCCGAGTAGTCTAGGTCCATTGGTTGCGGAGAAACAGCTAGTCAAAGATGAGTTATTTATTCTTGAAAAACACACCCATCTACTTTTACCCGCCGCCATTCTGAATTGTTTGTAAGAAAAGTTTGGCCCAGCTCAATATTGGTTAAGAATAGCCTACATAACAGTTTCCATCATGCGACCAAACTTTATAAGATTTTTTTTAATATGGAGGTTCATACTTATTTCTGTCACTTATTTACTCTGTGCTTGGGGGCACCAAATAATGACAGAAAGTCTCTCACCTACACAATTAGAACCCTTAAATTAATTACGAATTACTCCGTCATCTTTGCAAACTTGCACGGGATTATAATGACTTTGGTTTCGCTTCCAAATCAGCAGGGAGTTATTGATTTACTTAATATTTAATCAAAGGTATCATGTATAGTACCCGTCTTGTACTATTATGTATTCTGTTATAGTATCAGATGAGTAGGTAAAGTCGAGTTCAATAATATTATGTAAGTACGCACCTTTCATAGTTCATAAATCTTTATGCATTTGTAATAAAATCAACATCCTGTCAAAAGTGCCAACATTACAACAGCGCGAACGAAGCTTGGGCAAAAATGCTTTCGTATGTCTGTCCGGCTGTCCGTCTGTTCTCCTCTACATGTCGCATTTCTCAACCGATTCTCGTGAAATTTTGAGAGTAGGTCCAATAATTATGTAATTATGTTTTTTGTCGATTCAGTTGTTAGAAATTTTTAGGAAATAAAACATATTTCAGGCAATTCGAAAAATGTCTCAAATGCGAGGTCTACAGCTCACAGAGCTACTAGTAATTACTTGATTATCATGGCTAAGAACTAACATATAATAAATACCAAGTCAATATACAAAAGATGAAAGATAAACAGTACCGCCAGCTTCAATCAGTATAGAATTATAGATGATCGAAGGCCGCCAGTCATAAATAATTCATTTGCCTTCCAAAATTCTTCAACAAAGTATCAGGATCTGTACTAAAGTCTATTTCACGAAACGAGCTCCCAAAGAAAATCGATCCATGTGCGCCTATTTATATTTTATAATAGAATTAGATAGTTTACGCCACAAAATTACGAAATATATGTTTGCTTATTTGTTTTTAGTTATTGGCAATAAATTTAGTGATTTTTACTTTGAAAATAAGGGACTTAAACACTATTTTCCCCTTTTCACCCCTTCGGGAATGGAATTATCCAAAAACGCTGAAAGACATAATATAAATAAATTTTCAATTGTCAGCTTAAATCGAAATTTACTAACTTCGAAACTGAACGACTTTCATACAATCGTGAGTTTGGTCTTGACAAGAAACATTTTGTTACGTAATGACACCAAATTATTCTATTAATTATTATACACCAGACTATTATAATATAAACATTATTAAACAAAAAACCAGCCAAGTGTGTGTTACGTTATCTTAGAAGTTTGATTTTTTCACAGTTTCAAGGGATTGTAGATTTGAGTATAATAGTTTTAATTTCAACTCGATACCTCCACGCGTTCCAGAGACAAAGGGTCTTGACAGACAGACAGACATACGGACAACAAAGTGATCCTATAAACGTTCCGTTTTTTCCTTTTGAGGTTCAGAACCCTAAAAATAGTCAAAGGTCCATCCGTTAAGTTAAGCGCAAGTCAAATGCGTTTACCAACGAACAGAATTTCACTAATATTAAGAATCTGTGTACATTACATTATATCTAAAATGTTTGACCTGAGACGGGAAAGACGAGGCGAAGCTAGATTTGTTGTGACAACTCATAGTGATAAGGAGCGGGTTCAACGATTTCAAAGCACTAGACAAGGGTTTTTTTGCCACAACCCCGTGAAGCTTGGCAGGGTAGCCAGTTATCAAATGTGCCGCGCGCAGTACAGACGTTTTCCAAAACGACACATCGCTAGCATTTTAACAATTCGTAGTATGAAAATAACTATGCAACTGTGAAGTTCCGGTGTTTAAAACATGTTCTAAATATGAATTTGTCCAAATTATTTATGACTTTAATTTGATTTTTCGATTGGTTGAAAAGCAAAAGTTAATTTTAGTTACCTACCGAAAGTTTTCTTTAGTGAAGTTTGAAAAAGTTTTCGGTTTATTTTCGTAAGTATTTAATGATAAATAATGGAAAAGTAATTTTAGTTATAGGAGCGCAAATGATCTGATTAACAGATACCTACATCCGTTATAGTTTTAAGTTAGATTTATTCACTTTAGTTCTGACATTTTCTAACTTTTCCGGACTGTTATTGTATGAAGAATAATAGAAAAATATTCCGGGAAAGAATATTCTTTTTATGTAATTTTAAGTGATCTTATTTTAGGTGATCTTAGAAGTAATTAAAGTTTTTGGAAGGATTCGTGACTGAACGCTTGACTTAAACGCAGAATCGTTAATAACAAATTGTTAGACTGGTTTCTTATTTACTAGACGAGGCTAGGTAATTACTAGCGTGGGACGAGGTAGCGGCAACTACCAAATAAATTTTATGAATTAGTTACTTACATTATCTCACGTTTTACTTTTCAAACATCATACCGTAATTAAGAAACAAAATGATGTTGAAATTGGATCAGCAATTAAAATGTTGAGAATTGTGAACTAAAAGTTTTTAATGTGCTAGGAAAATATAGACGATACGAATTTTAAATTTTTAACTTATTTGAATAAAATATTTTGACTTTGAATTGTGTCAATTTTTTTACATTTTGGCCCTATATATATATAAAGTTTGTCAGGAACTGAACACATTGGATTGTGACTTAAATTTTTTTTTTATTTTCCATGATTATTATCACTTGTTTTTTAGGGACAAAATCTTAAAACAGAAAATAAGATAAGACTTAATTTTGGGAACTAAATCCCTATTACTTGCTTGATTTTAAATGCATCATAATTTTCTGCAATCGAGATCTTTGTAAGAGTTAAGCCGAAAGAAAGAAAATCAAGATAGTCATGTCTAAGGTAGTTTTTTTTTAAATAAAAAAACTTCTGTTATGTCTTCAGCTGTGAAAACGACTCCGAAACTTCGTTAACGTTGGATACGATGAGTTTTTTGAGTGGTAATCATCAAAAAGTGCGAAAATCTTTTATAGAAAAAGAGATAACTTTTCTCACTCGATTTTCTGAGAATACTACACTGGCCTTCAATACTTAGAGCGACACTTTTACAATTATTATAACTTTTTAAATACAAAAGATATATTTTCGAAATTAAAAGGGCTGAGAACAGTTTTTTTTGTAATAACTTATCAATTGACAACCTGCTTGAAAATACCTTTTTTTTATTTCAAAACTCTCACTTCTATTTAATAGAAATTTCTATTAACCCTTCAACGGAAAATAAGACACAATAGATATTCTATTGTTTTGGTCGCATGCGGCCGCTCGGGCGTTGATGATTGAAACGTGTTCTTCGTTAAGATCCAAAGTAAAAAGTTTAAAAGAAGTTTAGCATGTTTGTTGTTAGATCTATAGGAAACACTTAAAGGAATCCATCCTATTTCATTTATATTTACTTATTTGATTATATTGTATTAATGGCGCACACAATTTATCAACATAAAACTTAAAGAATATATTGTAGTATTTTTCAGAATAAACTTGGGATGATTCAATAAAAAAGTAGTCAAAGTTTTCTAGCGCATTAAGTTGCAAGTTAATGAAGCATTTACTTGGGTCAATTTTTCACCTTCCCTGTGGGCCACCTCATTGATATTAGTTTTGCGATTCGATTTACAAGTGATTGTAGATAAAAAGCCCTAGTTGACTAAAGTCACCTAGCAAGTCACCTGTAAAATCAACCCGTGTAAATACCCCTTGAGAAACTATATTAATCATTAAAAGAACAAACAAAACGGGTAAAAAGAAAATTCAAATAAGTTTTCTTATTTGAATGAGTAACTTGTTTTTTGTAGACAACTAATTTCAAACTTGTAGATAATACTTAGGTACATCATTCTAAGCGATAAGCTCTATAACAATAAGCGATATAAAAGTTTGGGAAAATAAAAAAAAAATGTTTAAAAAACAATCACTTAAAACGGAGACAACTATATTCAGGAATAAATACAATTTGCATTACTACAGTCGCGAAACAACCTCTTTACCGCGATGTAAAAGATTTTTTTTACACTGTGTTACAGTACTATTTAATATGAAATGTAGATCAATATTAACTACGTGAGCGTGGACTAAGAATGAAGAAACACCTTTTTACTAATGAACAATAATGTATTTTCTATGTGTCGGTTACAGAACTTTTCATGACATTTTATAACAGCAAATACAAACTGACATTTAGCTTAAAGAGCATAAGTGCTCTATGGCGACCAGCCAGTTTCCAACATCCCCACGCTTCACTATAAAATGCTATGAATTTGCTTTGTTAAGTTTGCAAAGGATTAAATTATTTACAGTTACTACTAGTTATCCGTACTTTGGTTTCATCTTATTTGGATACATCAAGCAAGCTTATTTTACACTAATCTTGAAACTCACTTTCTTCTTTAAAAAATATCTTCTTTGCATTTTACTTGACAGACAATCGATCTATTGTAGGTAATTAATGATGTTCGGAATAGTAATTAGACGTTCATAAAAGGTGATGAAATGAGGTACAATGGAGACTTATTTTACGAGTTAATTTCTCATTTCGGTTTCATTTATATTCCAACAAAAATTCGACATTAAAAAACCTTGTGCGTACTAGATAATTAACACTTTTCATTCACTTTTCATAATAAATTCAACAAAACTTGGTACGAACTTGACAATCGTAGTTTATTGTGCTTTGAACAAAGCGAGGGGGCATTAACTAAACATCTTTCAATATAACATTTTGTGCCCTCGTGAGTGCGACGTCTAATGTATTCCAACCCATACCATAAAGACAGTCGTCAAAGCAATTTGTGTTGTCCAGATAGCTGCGACACCTTTAGACTGCACAGTATGTACGTACCTATAACAAACTGAGCGATTGCGATAAATGCTGGAGTTACACAATTTAGGAAGCAGTTGCGCATCCATTGATATATTTAAAATTATAGAAAATCATGGCCTGAAAATATAAAACGATACAACCTTATCAAACAGAATACTGAATAATAAATAATATACTAGAAAAAAATACGACTCGCACCAGTTCTCGGACGGAAATCGAACCCGCGACCTTTGGATATCCGGTCCAATGCTCTGACCGTGGAGCTACCGAGTCACTAGTGGAAACGTCGAATTTCTTCTAGTACTATATCCTTACGCTGCAAGCCAGCGCCTAGTATATTATTTAGTATAATATAAATATAGCATTGTAAATGCTAAAATCTCAAAATTTAAAAACTTATCTAACAGAGTTTAATTCGTGACAACATGTTTATATTCACTTCTAAGGTTTACGCGCTCACTTCACATTGAAATAAAACACTTTTAAAGGATACTAGCTCAGTTTTATTGAAAGCACTTTTTTAATTAGTTGGTATTTAGTTTGATTTTTGGTTTTCCCAACGTGACGGGGACTTAGTGCTGCTCGTGAGCTTACTTACAATTTTATTTGAAACAAAAAAATAAATTCAGTAACTTTATATTAAACAAGTATTGATATTATCATAATTTCTGATAGACTTTTATTTAAAAAAAAAATTATTGTACATATACATATAGTAAGGTACAAATGGCGGACTTAATACTTATAGCATTCTCTACCAGTCAACCAACAGTAAACAGATAGAAACGTATTCGGCACAAACAAAGAAAACTAATATTTACATGCATACAAAATAAATAATACATAATACACACCAAGACTTCTCTTTGGACTGTCTCGATCAGACTAACCAGTGGCCCTACCATGAGTTTATGCAAACTGTTTACGTTACCGTAAACTATCGTTTCCTCTCTTTTACTCGCATTGACTGTGAGCAGTATATCCGATAGTTTACGGTACCGCAAACAGTTTGCATCAACTCATGGTAGGGCCACAGGCCCCTTAACATGACCACCGAAACGCGATATGATATAGCAAGTTCAACTGTCAAAAGACAATAGATTTTGACAGTTGAGTGTCGATAATACGCTGTATCACGCGATATATATCGTGTTTCGTCGGATATGCTAAAGGGCAGTTAAACAAACTATGACTCGAGAAAACAGGGTTTTTTTTCCGGGAGTACACTTGCTTACGTCACTATCCAATCCAGTTGCGCAGCTTTATAGTAACAAGCAAATAATGAAGGATTTTCTTCTGTCACACTTATTACAAAATTATATCCCGTCTGAGGTGCTACGGGTGAGTCGATTTTTTGTAGTATTTTTTCTAATATTATTTATCTTAATATATAAATAGCATTGCGAATGCGAAAAATATAAATTTAATAATTATATTAGTGTTTTTTAGTTGTGATTTGTTTCTTTTAGCAATTAAAATAGTTCAAGTAAAAGATGAATGAAGTAATTTTCCATACCAATAGCGGAGATGACGTAAGCAAGTGTTTCTCACGTGACTTCCTCCGTCTCGGAATGCTATACGTAACACAGTATATTATTGTACAATGACATAAACCATGTTATTGACAAAAAAAAAGAAACGCCTTAATCTTAATTTAAGTAAAAAGTGTTTTTGCTTTCTTCTTCGTATAATGAATTAGGTTTGAATGAGGTAGACAAAACATTTTATACCTTAAAATTATTTATTACGCACAATGACTTTTTGATTTTTAATGAATAGCGCGAAATATCAATAGAGTTGAAATTTGAACTATTTTTGCAATTATTACTGGGAAAAGAATCAAAATACTTAAAGCCCAGTGAAACCTATACGAATATTTATGAAAATAATAACATAGATTGACTGAAAAAGGGGCAGTGGAGAATTGTTATTGTTACATAGCCATGTTTTTAGCAAATATTGCACAGCACAGTTTGAACGATGGCTGACCTTTCTACTGGAAAGCAGACACATTCGTAGTGTTTGGTGAATTTCAGTCTTGTGACGTAGAATAATGAAATAGTTTTAGAACAAAGCTTTTTGGTAATGGTCGACAACAACGCAAAAAACAACCAAACCAGGAATCAGGATAAATTCCTGTTCACTCTGATCGATGTATGTATTGTTTTCTAAAACAAAACGTAGAGTTTTTAATCATTACGTTATTTAACGCCCCACCCAGACGTAAAGGTTATTTTAGGAATGAAGTAGGAACTATTTAAAAAAAGGGTTATGGAATAAACGTACTAATGTTAAATAAACACGTAAAATATTAGGGGTTTAAGTATGAAATTGCCGTTTTGTATTTTTTAAAGAATTTGTATTTTGAACGCTAATGTTTTAAAATTGTAATGCATAATGTTTAAGCCCTAATATAACGTATGTCACTTAGGTTACGCGAAAAAAATAAGTATCCGCTAAGTTAAAACGAAATAGGAGGTCATTTCTGCTAACAAAAAAAGGAGATATTAAGGTACTTTTTTTAAAGTTATGGAAAGGAAATCAGAAATATTTTTATTGCTGACAGGTAGTTGGCCTTCATGATCATAATTCGAAATAAAAATGTCTGCAATTTCATACTTTAACCCCTATTGTTTAAATGAGTAGATTTAAGTTATAAACGAGATTCAAAATTAAATTCAGTTGCATGGTAAGTTACTCGTAAGTCGTTAGTTTTTAGATGGAAACAAAATATCTGCAGGCCTATTAAGTACAAAATACTTAAAAAGAATCACGATAATCGGACGCAATTCGTCGTTCAATTTTCAAGCATAGTATAATAAGTTTATGGTTAATGGTGTCACGGAATTGGACGAACATCGTCCGCTCATCGCGAATGTTTTTACGTAATAGGACTGCCGATCTTTTTGTCAAGAGAAAATGTCATTATTTTCTATTTGCATAACCAACGAATAACAAAAACAAATCCTTAATCTTTCTTCTTTACATAGAATAAATGTATTCTGTTTTTGTCCTTTATGCAAACAATAACGAAGCGGATATTTTTTCCAAAAATAGTATTCGCGTTTGAATATTTATTTAGTTTGCTTATATCCTTATTCTTTGAAGCTCAATTTTGGCATTTCAAATTTATTTGTGTATGAACAAGGATGTGTTGCTTTTGCTTGTAAATTATTGTATTGTTCCAGGTATGGGGTTTAAATAAATAAATGCAGCAACTAACTAAATGAGAGTGGAGTGGAACTAGAAATGGAAAAATCAACTGATTTCGTTTATGATAGACAATGCAAATGCATCCAAGATGGATGTTATGCATAACATAACGTTGGAGCGCCAGAAGTTTTACGCTGCTCACGATTTCAAGAAACCTAGTGATTCGAATGACGTGGATGTAAGTTTAGTCTTTATTAAGCTACTTACTTAATTCATCAACGCCCGAGCGGCCGAATGCGGCGGGATATTAATAGAATATCCGAGTCCTCTCACATCAGTTTTGTAGGGTAGGTAGATATACGCTCGTAGTAACATTTTATTATACTACACACTAATGACAATTAACACGTATTGAGGCATTTGTGTAGTACATTGAAGTATAGTCGTTATGGTTGTGTTTCAGATAGTCCTAGTGTATTCTAGCGATGCGCGACTTTTCCGAGTAAAACAACATTTTAGGACACTTGTTTTCGCATAAGAAAATTGTTTACAATTATTTGGCTGGTTATAATAATATGTTGGCATATTATGTTTTTTTGCTAGTACTAGTACAAGCCATTTGCCACCTCAGTCCTCAACAGCTTTTTCAAATGGTTTTTGAGGAAGAACTCAGTTGGAAAATTAAAAATAGACCCGTATTTTTTTCACATATTGTGGAAATTGACGGCATGACGACAACCCCAGCAACGCTCTTTTACACACTCAAACATTATTTAGTAAAGAAGGTGTGGCTTGGTTTGAACTGTATTCAAAGTTATATAAAAGTCATTGAACATTGAAACAAGTTAGTTTAAAATAGAACCGTATTGTTGAACGCTAAGCGCTTGAAATAACTCCGTAGGCTATATTGATCTTTTTTTCATATTGAGGTTAGGTACAGTATGTATTTTTCCGTAAGGATGAATCCGTCTAAAGAGTAGGGTAGACTTTACACAAGAAGCTTATATAACACCACCTTCTCAGATTTGTACTTTTTTTTGACGAGTAAGCCCTTTTTCAGATGACGTGGTTTTACAAGTCATTTTGGTTACACTCTGTCAATAATGCACACGTTACTGATAATGCTGATCCTAGCCGGAAAAAATTATAACGAAACATGTGAATTTGTAGTTTCGTGGCAATAAGAGAAAGTACTATGCATATTAAACACAGTAAAAGGTAAATGTGAAAATCCTTAAAAAGGAATCGTTGGACCAAAGGCTTATCCGGTTTACGACGCCCTGACCTTATAAATATATTGAAGGGAATTGTGCAATCTCTTGCCTCATTCAATGGCTCAGTAATAAATTTAGAAAAGACAGGATCCGTGCCATATGTTCACCAGATTTTTTTATGTAAAAATATTTAAATTGATTTTTATTTGTTTGGGTCCAAGCCAATGTTTTCAGGTTTGAGAATTTATTTTTATCTTTGAATCTTTTATGCCAACTAATAAAATACTTTTTTGTATGTTATTGTCTTTTATCAATCATCATTCTCGTATTTTTAAGTTCAATATTTTCATCTGTATTTTTTTACTAATACTTGTATTGCTAGTTATAAATATATTTCGCTTTAGACCTCTTTTATCATAATAAAACAAGAAAGGACATCTTAAGAAACATTAACTAGAAGAAAATTAGCATTCGAAGTGGTAGGTTGTATATTAAACATCTGGTTCTTTGCTACTCTTCGTAAATAAGAAAAAAAGGCACAGCCACAAAATTCAAGCGATTTGTCAGTTGTGTTACTAACTGAACGATTGAAGATTGCAGCCAGAACTTTGTCGATTTAAAACTTACCCAAGTAGGTGAAGAACATTGTAAAAAAGAAAATAAAATTAAAATGCTAAATGATAATCTGACCTTTTCCAAATCCGACCAAGTGCTAACCAAGTTTATATAAAAAACGTTTCTTTTGGACAGTCATGCAGCGAAATGAGAATGCGATCTTTGTGAATCCGACCAAGTGCGAATTGGTTTAAAACGAACCCCAGTGTAAGTGTAAATAAATAAAAACTTTAATAGCCATCCCATGATCCCGAATTTTACCCGAAAAATTATGAAAGCTCTCTATTATTGTCTCTTACCCCGTTAGATTAAATACAGTTGGGTCAAATGTGGATTAGTGGGTCATTAAGCTGCCTTGCCTCGTGCTAAATTGCTAAGTGAGTTTTACATAATCGTGCTAATACCACAGAATACATGCTAATACAATGGAATTTCAACCTTTAGCTGCACATCTCTATTTATAATCCCTTAATTATTGGATATTGACAGAAAAATAAGATTTTTTAAATAAATGTTATATAAGTTAAAATTTTAATTGAAAGAAAAGAATAACTTATACCTTAACAGCATATTAAAAAAAATCAACCTAATCCATTACTTTGTTTTTTTTATTGCTTTATTTAATAAAAGCCTAACATTAAATGTCTCCTACATCCTTCATTATGACGACCTCCGTAGTCGAGTGGCTTTGCACACCGGTTTTAAAGGTGTCGCCATCTCTGAGGTCGCGGATTCGATTCCCGGTTGGGTCAATTTAGAAAATGAACTTTTCTATATTGGCTCAGTTCTGGGTGTTGGTGATACCACTGTTGTCTCTGATTTCCATATCACAAGTGCTTTAGCTTTGGAATTGGAACAATGTATGTGATGTTGTCAAATAAAAAAAATAAAACATATATATACAAGGTGTTACAAAAATACCCCTAATGCCGAATATGGTATATAGGGACCATCAAACTGAACAACTTTTACTATGGGACCAACTCTGAAATCGCGAAAAAGAAATCAGCTGTTTCATACATTTGGATATTTTCGATTTTAATTTTTGTATGAAACAGCAGATTATTTTTTCTTCTTCATATCAAAACTGTAACTTTACTATGTCCCGACTCGTTTCTAATAATTTTTATCCAATATAAAACAGATGATTTCAGGTCATGTTTTAATAATAATAATAATGACAAAAATAAGGAAATATACTTAACTTGGAATATTGTGTTTGTTGTCCTGACGCGTTGGTACGGGATTTTAACTGTGCGACTGAAAATTCAATTACACTGTGTCGCAAAGAAAATGGGTCACCATGTTATTTTCGTCCAAATAAGGTAAATTTAAAGCCTTGGTTCTCCGCCAGGGATTGACCGAGCTGTGATCTGATTATGGCTATCTAGGGAGTGAATAGAGGAGATCCAGATCGCCATACACACCCAACTGAGCCGATCAGTATTCTAAGAGATGTTAGGATCAGAGTTCTCAGTTTAAGGTTTTCCATACATTTTAATGCAATTTTCGCGGTTTTTTAAACTTTCCCTAACATCTCTTAGAATTTTGAGCAGATCAGTTGGTTGTATACAGCGATCTTGATCTCCTTCATTCACTCCCTGAATAGCCATAATCTGATCACAGCTCGGTTTGTATGAAAATAACGTGGTGACCTGTTTTCTTTGTGGTCCAGTGTACTTTGCATTGCGTATGGCTAGAGCGGTAAAGTATTAAGGGACTGACATGAAGTTAAACTTACATTTCCATTATCTCTAACTTAAGGGGCTGACATGAGCCAACTAGCGCCGCCAGTCGATTTTATTTTATTTATTCTCATTATGCCAAATTTCTTAAAAAAGGAATCAGTCAAGGTCTTGTGAATGACGTCTAATGTTTATTGAATAACGTTACAACATTATAAAATGCGTGAAATAATTTAAAAACGGGTTTGAACCAACAGTGGCCACTTTCAACAAAATCCTTTTCAAACTGTGTAAAGTTATTCAATAAATTTAAGACGTTATTAACAAAATCTTGACTGATTCCTTTTTTAAGAAATTGGGCTTATTTAGAATAAATCGACTGGCAGCGTTAGTTGGCTCATGTCAGCCCCTTAAGTTAGAGATAATGGAAATGTAAGTTTAACTTTACATTTTGAAATTACATCATTAAGAAAGGAAATACGCCTGTCCGTTATAATATATCTTTACTAAACGGTGTTTATTCTATTTAAGGTAGTTCGATAAAATGAACCTTCTTACTATCACGATTGTATGAATTTTTCATTTTATACCTTTTGAATATTCATGGTGTCAGTCAGTTATTAAAAACTTAGGTAAGTAGTTTGTTTCGTTAACTTATGAAAAGTTTTTTTATTCATCGTCACATACTAATTAGGTAGTTTCACAAATTATAGTTGTTGAAATGATAAACATAAACATTTTCGTCGATAGATGTAATGTTAGCACATAATTTAACAGTTTTGTAATATTTTCGATCAAAATTTTCGAAAATCTAACTTTCACTATTTGGAAATCACAAATTAGAAATACATTTTTTGCTACAGTAAACTATGCTCCTTTCATTATTTTATTTTTAGCTTTTGTTTATTTATTTATCTACTTTATAAGTAAGTAAACCAGGAGAAGTCTTAGTAATCTAGTCTTTTCAAAAATATTTATAACTAAAAAAAGATTTGAGCTAAATTAAATGCCATAATTTATTTGGATAAAGGCACTTAATCTCTCATAAAACATCTCCTACACATTTTTATGCTGGTCATAATTCGGACAGTCTGAATGATCGAATTTTCGTAAGCTCGCTTAGGCCAACGATTTTACAAACCATGTGTTACTATTTATGTATACAAAAGTGTAATTATTGAATTCTTTAATGTGTCTTATAATTTCCATATTTACGCTATTGTAACGATGTTAAAGGGACCTTGTTAATCGAAAACGATATTGGAATTGACACTGTTCATGCAAATGAGTGTGTGGATTCGAGGCTGTTCTGTTTGATTCAATTTACAAATGTAAATTTTAAATAAATGGCTTCGAATTACAAAATTATTTTCAACGGCTTTAATTTACTAGCGTTTTATTCCTTATAGATCAAATTTGTGATAGGGAGAACTCCTTAGGGATTGCAATTTGCTTTACTTTCCCGAATTCTATGAACCAATCTTTTGAAACATGGGCAGTAGATACGGCGAAAGTTATTTCTCAAAATTTGTTTTATGTTGTATAGACTTGCAGTGTAACAAATTTATCTGACCTGCTAAACCCCATATTACAACCTATTAAAACTTGTCATCTCTCACTCACTCATCACTCTTTTATTTGCTATACAGCGAGAAAGAGATGCAACTTTAGCAATTCATAAACTTGACAAATTTTTAGGGATTGTAATACCCCCTGGTGGCCAAAACTGCAACAGTGTTTTGATATTTAGCCATCTTCTTCTTCTTCATTCATTACGGGCGGTTTCCGCAACTCGACGTCTATAGCGCCTATTTTGCGTATGGAGGGTGTGCGGCCGGATCACTCCAGCCAGCCCAGCTCAGCCAGGAACGCTCCAAGCGCTTTCACATTGGTGATCGCCTCCTGGACGCTGCCCGGCGAGCCGAGGTACCTCGCCCGGTAGGGGGCCACCACTCTGCATTCCAGCAGGACGTGGGCGGCTGTTTCTTCTTCCTCCATGCAACCTCTGCATAGGGGACTGTCTGTGACACCTAAGTTATATTTAGCCATTAATATGTCACTATATTCACTAACAGCGATGCGGTTACTGGATCTAGACTGAACAGAAAAGAAAATTATGCCATCCCAGGCGAACTCTGATTGCCGCCAAGCAAATAACTGGAATTATAGTAAATTTTTACTAAACCTTCAAATCTTTTAGTATTTGATGGAAATTTTCGAAGCTTTGAAATTATGTGATGAGAGGCATTTTATTATGATGCAGGTCACGCAAGTGGTTAGTCGATGGTTATTTAGACTGTGGCTTTGTTCTGTATTCTGTAAGTTTCTAAGCAACGGTTGTTTGTTCCTGACTGTTCGTACCTATATAAAATTATATTGTTATGTGTGCGTATAAAATTGCATTGCGACATTAAATATATTGAAAAGGCGGTGAACCATTTTACTTCCGCGACAGTTAGTACTGTGGTAGAGATGAGAAAGCTTAAACAAGATTAAATTTTTTTACAACCCGGAAAATATTAGAGGTTACTTGATAATGGTTATAGATTTAAAAAAATAATAATGGGTTTTTTCTGTTAATCCTGAAGTTGGTCCTAAGCCCATTAAAGTAGGAAGGAAAAATTTGACTGATAACATGCGTCCGAATATGCGACGTTCAATTTTGTGGTCATTCATCTTCTTATCACGAAGTGTCCGGAGTTTAGCCGTCATGACCGAAAGACTGTTTGACGAATACCACTTTTACGACGCCAAGTAAGCGAAGGGCCGCTTTTTAGTCGATGAAAGTGGAATGTTTACAGGATATTTTGTGAGGAGGTTTCCAAATTACCCTGGAGAGTTTATTTTTATTTTTATTTTTATCCTACTTAATATGTAGACGAGAGTCCGCTTGGAATCGGCCCTGAAATTTTCCTGTGCGATAAAAGTACACGTGTATACCTACTTACTCAAATCTGATTTTTGTTTACTATGTCTTTATCTTCTGCATATACCTGAATCTCCGACCGATTCCTCTCTGCATACAAGTATTTTTGACGTACGCCCCTGGCACGTAGTATAAGTGAAGTAGTGTATATCGGTCTATCGGAACCCTGGACGCACGCCTTTCCACACGTCCTGTTGAGGGGACTCTTGATAGGACTCCTGCCCGACGTTCCTGCCCGACGCGCCAGCACCATACGCGTGCTCCGTCGCGCGTGTCGCGTCTGACGACCTCCGTGGGCTCCTGTGCTGGTGTAGCCTCACCACATCTGCCTGCGCCGCCTGGGGTGCTCCGGCGTGCCTCCTGCAAGCATCACCTGGCATTTTTCTCCGCGCTCCCTCTCTGCGTCGCTTGGCAACCTTCAGAGCGCCCCCCTGCTCGTGACATCTGGCGCGCCGGCAACGCACTCTTCCTAGGACTTCCACTTGCTTCTGCTCGCTTTGCGTTTCAGCCTACCCCATCCAGCAACCATTGTAATTACTTTTTTTAAAACCTTCTCAGGACGTGACATTTTTAATAATAATTAAAATAATAAATCCTTAATTCCGACCCTTCTTTTATTTCCAAATTTCTTTTAATTGCTCCGTTACCTTTAGTAACGTGACAAGCCAGAGCCAGCCTCCAGATTCAGACTAAAGTTTCAAACAGTCGCGAAGCGTCTGCTTCAGCTTGGGCAAAAATGCTTTCGTGTGTCCGTCTGTTATCCTCTACAGGTCGCATTTCTTAACCGATTCTCGTGAAATTTTATGAGCAGGTTCGATATTTTTTTTGTCAAGTCAGTTTTACGAATAATTGCGATAAAAAATTAATCCATTCGAAAAATGATCAAAATTAGAAACGCCATGTAGCTTAGAACAGATAAACTAAAAGAATACCTAACCTACCAAACAGCACATAGTACTGATTTTCAAAAGCAGTGTCAACCTTCCAGCGAAATCTATTAGATAATTTTTAAACAATATACAATTTGAGTGAGGTCTACAGCAGCTCACTGAGCCACAATTTACATGGCGAATCGGGTATAAATAGTGGCGAACCAACCAATCCAAATAGTTTGTATGTAATGCTCGCGGGCATAACCTTAATCATGTCCACCCTAAATTCAGAAAGGGGCATTCTTCAGATGTGTCAGATCCATGGGATATGATATGTGTTTAGGGTTAATACTGTATAATATAAATTATGTTTGTCTTCAGAGAATTCAATGTTAATCTTTCCAAAGTTTTGATGGAGAACATGATTTAAAAGTTGTTTGTAACTCCGAACGGACAGGGAACTGAAGGCTATTTCCCGGAACGACTATTGTTTTACATTAAACCCTTCAAACTGTTTATTCATTAATTTCATTGCTTGCTTTGATTGGTTACCAAATGGCTAATCGCTTGTTTTTCTTTGTTAAGCTTTTTTTTAATTGCGTGGTACAAGGTTGCTTTTAGCTCAATGTATAACGTCCTACTAGCGTACCAGACCTTAGCGTGTCTGTCTAACAGACAGAAATAAATATTAAAAAAACGTTAGAGGGAATATAATCATAAAAACGAAATCACCATAAACATAAAATAATTATAATTTTAAGAATTAGTTCTTTGCATGAGTTTTACTTGACTTTTATTAGCTCTTTTTACTTATAATACTTAGATAAAAAAAATAATCCATTGTGTAATAGTGTGGCTAGTTACGTGACTTTTGTCAATAAACATTTTTATTACCTTTTATTTTTGGTTCTTTATTTAGTAAAAATTGCAACATTTTTTATGATAAGACAGTTAGCTTAAATAAACCCTGGTTGCTTGGTCTACGTTTTGGAGAAAGTAACATGACAAAATATGTTTTATTACGATACAAATAAATTCTCGCGTGTTCAAAGGTTTTTAAATGTCACTCATCACGTCATAGAATAGGAAAATACCAACTTGGTTGTCAACTGGGTTTGGTGAAACATAATACGAGTATTATATTGTAATAAATTTGAATAGACAATGTTAATTAGTCTCTAAAAGAAAAAATAAACAATAATAGTTGGACTGACCACGCGAAGAGTGACTAGCGGCGGCAGCGGCAGCGCCGGCGCCGGCGCAGCGAGTGAATGATCAGTGTTGCCAGTGGCCGATAGTCAAAATTAACACAAGACAGCCCAAAAAGTAACATTTTCACGACAAAAGTAACATTATCTTATTTAATGTAGAAAACGACTCTTATTACAATTATTGTTAGCACACTCAAGTCGACAATAAACAAACCAATGAAACAAAACTCTACTACTCGACTTCAATTTTCAACCAAAATTGAGATGAAGTTTTTTTTAAAACCGTTTTAAAAACAAACTTTGCTATGTTATGTTCCTCATTCTTCAAGTGTGAGAAAAAGAAAGAAAATAAACACGATAGACGGCTCAAAATCAAGTACGCCAACACGACGAACGAAAACATCCTTTGGTGCGTTCCATTTCACAATTATTTTTTGTTGGCTAGAAAATATTTGATTATTTTATACTAAGCCCTAAAAGTTACGTAAAAGTAACATTTTGAGTCGTGTAACATGGAGGTAACATGAGAAGGTCAAAAGTAACATAAAATGTTACAAAAGTAACATTCTGGCAACGCTGTGAATGATACTTTGCCAGGCTGGCTGGCGTTCCGACCACGTTTTGACGAATGAAGAGAGAATTCGCTCGCCACATCGCCGATCGCACTGCTCCGTGGCCAGGCCAGGCCGTTACGTTTCACCGTTCATCCGGCAATAATGAGCAAACTTCTTGTTACAAAGTGACTTCTACCAGACTTCCTGGAGATGGAATAGACGTGGTTATAATGAAACCCGAACAAAGTAAAGTGGTTCAGTGGTTCAGTAGTAAATATTTATTAAATCTGTAGTTCAGACGTTTTAACGTCTTAAAAAATAATATGAAACTAAATTCTGTCTGTTACCCTAAAGGGTAACATTATTAGGGTTCATATTATTTTTTTAATTTTAACAAAACTGTTAATTTTTATTATTTTCCATAGTGCAATGATTGTTGTTACAATAAACGTTACCAGCAGGCCTAGCATGACCACCGAAACGCGATATGATATTGCAATTTATCACGTGTAACTGTCAAAAGACAATGGATTTTGACAGTTAAGTGTCGATAAAATGCTATATCACGCGATATATAATTATCGTGTTTCAATAGTCATGCTAGGGGTGTCAGGTAATTTTATTGCATTCACGTTTTCTCATTCCATTGCCCATTGCGAAAGTGAATGAAATACATGTGAAAGCGACAAAAAATGGTCGAACCTTTTTTTTTGACAAAAGCATGAAAGTTGGCATCAGATTACTTGACGGCACGCGACGTTCAAAAATTATTGTAAAAAAAGTAGGTACTTCAAAATAATATTTTTTTCTGCATGAAATAGACTTTATTTGCATATTTTTTGTTTGCGAACAAAAGCACCAGTTTAATATTTACGGTGAAATTAATAAAATATGGTTGAAAATTTTGGTTATTATGTAATTTTTCAGAAACTGCTCAAAAAATTATCAAAAATTAATTCTACCTTTTTTATTTTTGATTTACAAAGCTCTAGTAGTCATACAGAGTGTTGGTATAACACCAACATGTCAAATCATATATACCCTGACATGTCAATTAAAAGATCCACTCCTCATACGCTTATTCGGCAAAGTTAGCTCGTTAAATGTCTAAAAGTTTCTGTGTATGAAAATAGGGTTCTGATTTTGGAGTTTATGTTTATTCTATTTCTATTAAAATAACGTACTTACACATCACAACAACTGAATAACATAAATACATTGTCAAAGCTCGGTCGAGTAAGCTTTTGTTCTGTGTCCGGGTGTTGCAAACTCATTTTATTAATAATTGTTTTAGGTAGGATTTTTTTAAGAATAATAATAAATGCGAGTAATGCCTACTATAATATAGTAATTAAACTGATTAAAAAAAAAACAAAAATAAAAATATCTCAGAAACGGTGCGTCGGAGCCAAAATATAAAGTTATTTTTGACCCCCTTAGAAACCGCGGAGGTATTATTTAGCTGAATACCTCCGCGGTTGCACTTTTGGGGCAAAGATACACGCTGAGCTTTGCCTATTTGCATCGCTGTGACTCACACTTATAGTATGTTTAATTATATAATGACTTATATAATTAAACATTAACTTATTATCATTGTAGGTACATTGTATTGATTAGTATATTTTTTGTTTTCCTTTATCTTGTTCATGTGCATGTGTGTTTGTGATGCAAATAAATTGTTTATCTATCTATCTATCTATTCTTCATTAGGATGAAATGTCAATGTCAAAAAACGGTCAAGTGCGAGTTTTTTTATTAATACTAATATTTTATTTGAACGTGACTAAAACTCGACTTTAAAGAAATTCCATACAAATTTGCTGCGCCATCATCCGAGTGGCGCGTCAAGGTTGACTTTGCTCAAAGAAGGTTGTCAAATAATGATCACATATATATTCTAATACATCTGGCTTTTGATCCGCAAAGAAGCGTTGTAACGCGAATAGATATTAGTACTACGTACTTTTACCTTTTATTTTAGAATAGCGATAGTCGCAATCTGTATTGTGCTACGATACGAGTCACGTAGTTAATTTCAAGCGCAAAGCCGCCGGCAACCGTTCCGTTGTAGGATACCGCAATTATTTGTAATTAGTAACTGATTATTTTCTTTGTTATCAATTACCCACGAACAGAGTTTTATAAATTGTTATCATAATTTTTTTCTTCTTAGGTCATATACGCTTGGAAGATGGACTTCAACCGCAGCATACTCAGCGCCGCGACGCTGCTTGTGCCGAAGAACCCGACGCAGGCGCCGTCTACGTCGATGCCGCTATGGGCCCATAACTCCTGGGTGTGCTTGTTCGCCGCCATGCTTGTCGTCGCCATTGGCGGGAACGCGATCGTCATTTGGATTGTCACAGGTAATGTTCTGCTTTTTGTCTAGATATTGACAGAACAAAGATTTTTTTGTATAGACATCTGTCTTCAATTATCTACTGTACATAAATTGGTATAATCCGCGCGCGATTAGAATGGGATGGGATGCCGACGAGACGGACCGTCGCGTGCGCGTCTCAGCATACACTAATATATAATACTGCGTCTCAAAATTCAATTCAAAATAAATGCCAATTATTTATTTTCATACGAAACTATAAATCACATTTAATTTATTTGGTTTGGTATTTTCGATTTTTTATTTCGTTTATGGGTTATATACGAAATAAAAAACAAATACTGTCTTAATCCGAATAACATCACAAGAACAGTTAGTTATACTCAAATTGCAAATCATTTTAGTAACTATGGATTATTATGCATTTAATTTGACATTTAAATTTCATTTTGACACTATTTTTGTCGTTATTATTATTATTATCATCTCTTGGTACCTGTTTTTTTTATATTTTTTAAATTTTGAGATTTTAGCATTCACAATGCTATTTTTATATAATAGTATTCCCGTCCGAGAACATGATCTGGTGCGAGTCGTATTTTTTCTAGTATATTATTTAGTATTATATTGTTTATTTCTTTGATGTATCATAATAGATTTGACATAGGAACAATTAGGAAATAATACAATAATTATTTTAATGCTCTTATTTTATTATGTTTGATGCTGAATTTGGTTCTTAACATCAAATTTTTTTATGACTTGCATATTTGTGTTGGAGTATTATCTCTGTAAGCTTGTATGAATTGAATAAATAAAAATAAATAAACTGTTACTTTGGCGGCCATTACAGTTAATATATCGGTAACGTATGAGAAGCATTTGTAAAACCTACTTAGTAACACCAATATTTCAAGGGAATCTGGGTGTCACTGATAAGAGGCTTATAAATTGTTCGGTTTGTGTTGGTTAGAAACAGTAAACTGTATTGAAATATTAAGTACCTACTTCAGCATATTATTATAGCGATTTTTAACCCCCGACGCAGCGCAAAGAGGGGTGTTATAAGTTAGAAGCCTATGTTTGTGTGTCTGTACGTATATTCGTAGTTCCTCAACGGATCAAACGATTTCAATGCATTTTTTTATTGAAAGCTTATGTAATCGAAACGGTTAGCTATTATGGAGATGGTCAACTGCCTGCCGAAACGGTAAAGGATGGTGCTTTGACTAAAATAATGTACACCTTGGGCAAATTAAGGCGAAAGAAAAAGAAACAGCCGCAAAAAAATTTTTCCTTTTTTTATTGCAGGATTCTGGGTGTAGCACTAACCCGTTGTGAATAAAAAAGAAAAACAAATATATACCTAAAGCGTTTTGTTATTGTTGGATTGGCTCAAAGAAAACCAAGATGTCCTACATATTAAAAAAGTTTGATAAAACACAACTGTTTCAATGTTTTAATTTGCATTAAACTTTCAAATTTTTCCCAGTTAATCTGATTTAGTGATTAACTTTCCTAGTTTTTTTCTTTCAATTATATGAGTAAAGAAAATTTTATTAATTTTATTACCTATTATACAACAAAAACTTTTATTGTCGATTGGTTAGATTTTTGGCAGTTAGAATATACATTATCTGTACTAAAATATTAAACTAGTGGCTCCGTTAGACCTCGCTCAAATTGTATGTTGTTTAAAAATTAATCTAATAGATGTTTTTGAAAAGCAGCACTACGTGCTGTTTGGTAGGTTAAGTATTCTTTTAGTAAATATTCTATGCTAAACGCTTTAAAAATTTTTCGAATGGTTAATATATTTTTTCGCAAAATTTCGAATAACAGAATCGACAAAAAAAAATCGAACCTGCTCACAAAATTTCACAAGAACCGGTTGAGAAGTGCGACCTGTAGAGGAGAACAGACAGTTGAACATTGGTAAGCACTTTTACCCAAGCTGAAGCATAGACGCTTAGCTCGCGCTTCGGACTCGCTCAGTCAAAAAATGAGTATTTGTATGTTTTTCTTCTATCTATGCGGTGTTATAATTAAAAATATTGAACTGAACACTTTATCCATGTACTTATAATATTATAATATTTATTTTTAATATTTGGTGCGACACGTTTAGAATTTAACTTGAACTTCCTTTTTAAAACAGTCGTTAGTTCAAGTTCTATTCTAAAAACTGAACCGGATATGTAATTTGCTTTGTATTTTTCATATACAAAATAACGCAAGAACCTTAAGTAGATCAACCAAAAATCAGAAATGTGCTTTCCCCCTTTCTTATTTGTTGACATATTGTATGTATTTCCAAGTAGCATCTGGCATAAATAAAGCATAAAGCGGAGGAATAACTATATATTATGCCAAATGTGAGCGTTGATTTATAGACGAAACATTTATTGACTGAAACTCCCTTCGAATAAGAATTGCTTGAGGATTAGAGGTAAGTCGAAATCTGTACTGTAAGCACAGTACTGTTAGGTATTCTGAAGCTTATAGCTTTAACATTGGTCGGCATTTATTATTGCAACCTTTGTTAAATACGTAGCGAATGCCGGTTTTGAGGTTGAATACATTAGTTGTTTTTTAAAGGTTACCGAATTTTCTGTTAGAGCTCGCGAGTCAATGTTCATGCCTTAAGGGGCAGTACAACGTCGAATACACATTTCTGTGCAACAATTTCACACTGTATTACATGATTTATCGGCCCCATAACATTTACCTCTGTTCCCAGAATAATATTAATATTCCAACCAGTAAGCAACGAAGTCCTTATAGAAAATCCAAAGTCATTCAAAGACAAATAATATACGCAGTCATAAGTTCTGTCACAACCACACAACCTTATTATTTTCAAATTTCGAATATTGGCCAGGAATGTTTTGATTGATTTTGAACTATGAACTTTGACGATTAAACATTTTTTAATACGACTGAAATATGATTTCTTTTACATATCTCCGCCATTTTGAAAAAAAATTAAGTACTGTATCGACCAAAAAATTCTATAATTATCGAATCTGCTTCCAAAATTTAACGAGAATTGGTTAAGAAATGCGACCTGGGGCCCTACCGGCTAACTTTTCGAGCTTCGGTGGGTTTGCCGAGCTTCAACTTAAAACAGATAAATCCAAGTAAGGAATTTCGTATTGTACTGTTCGCCAAAGTTATTTAGAAGATATCGATGTTCGTGTGACATCATGAATTGGGGTTCGCCATTGTAGCCCGATTGGGGCTCGATTTATCTGTTTTAATTTGAAGCCCGGCAGACTTTCCGAAGTTCGATGCGTTAGCCGGTACGGCCCCAGGCCCTGATCTTGTTATAGAGTCTCCTGTCATCAGCTGCTTCTAGTGGTAGTTCGAAGTCAAGTAGCGGTTGTTTACACCACACTTCAGGAGATCCTTTACGGGAGAGAACAAACGGGCATCCGGACACCGGAAGGACATACGAAAGCATTTTTGCCCAAGCTGACCCGGAGACGCTTCGCTCCCACGGTCACTTAGTAAATACGTATTTAGTTTAGAGGTAACCTACACACAAGATTGATAAAATAGTTAGATAAATATTTTGTATTGGAATCATGTACGTAATAGTGAAAACGTATTTATGAACCTAGGCAAAGCTTTGATGTGCCTAAATAAGTTAAATGGGTAGTAAGTACTTACTTACAGATTTTTTCTTTCACACAATGTTATTATTTAAGTGTGAATTTTGTTTTCAGTTAGTAGAAAAAAAATGTTTATCTTACTTAACTTTAAATGAGATTGTTTAAAAGACAAGAAGCTTTGGTTATAGTCAAAACTAAACCGAACCTGCTCACAAAATTTCACGGGAATCGGCTGAGAAATGCGACCTGTAGGGGAGAACAGACGGACATACATATATAAAAGTTTTTAAAAACAAAGACTCGCGCTCTCTCTGTTAAATCTAGCAACTTGTTGCCACAGACTATGTAATATTATCTGATGACACGGTAAAACCTGTGTGCAACGATATTACTACTCCTGCAAAGCAAAAATTTCTCATTTCAAGCGCAAAGAGCTTGACAAAAATGATTTTTGTAAAAAAAATATTCATAAATATTTTGAATATTAAACTTGTGAAGTGGGTTTTCACAGTTTCATAAAGGAGTAATTTAGCTTTATTGCGTGACGAGGGTAGATCAATTTATTTTTACCGAGTTAAAATATCATCCAACATTAAAAATATTGTATTTATGTTGTACGTTATTTTGCGATTCACAATGACACAATATTACACATAATGTTTTTCAATTCAAGCATAACATAATATATTTAAGTACTAGCTTTCGCCCGCGACGTCGTCCGCGTGGACATTGGGTTACCTTTGACCGGGATAAAAAGTAAAACTATCTGTGTACAAAGTACAGTCACTTCTAAAAATATGTATACAGTTTAGAACTTTGTCACTCTCTTGTAGTTGTCATTATGTCATTAATTTTCGTTTAAAAAAGTAATAGCTTTTAGAGTGACTACTTCTAGAGTTCTAAACAGTATACATATTTATAGTCGTGACTGTACCTCATTTCTAACAAAAAAGATTGAATGAAATCGGACTACGCGTTAATGAATTACAACTAAGCTCCCAAAGGAACTGTGCTGAATTTCGGGATAAAAAGTATCCTTTTCGTCCCGAAGTTAGGTGAAGTTAGTTGTCCTACCTCGTAATTAAAATCGAATCATGCCAAGTTTCATTTGAATTCATTCAGTAGTTTCAGAGTGATGCTCATTCGTGATACAGACACACAGACAGAAAGATGGACAGACTTGGCTTCAGAATCGAATATAGAGTGCCCTCAAAAAAAAAATTTAGTGTACAGTATTAGACCTGTGACAGTTTTATTAAGTATAGATCTTCGTATAATACCAAATAATATACTAGAAAAAATACGACTCGCACCAGATCATGTTCTCGGACGGGAATCGAACCCGCGACTTTGGATATCCGGTCCAATGCTCTGACCGCTGAGCTACCGAGTCACTAATTAAATAGATCTTTGATCAAAGGTATAGAATAGTACAATAATTTAAAGCCCCGGATGTGTTATAAAATATGAACCTTGATATACTATTCATTAGAATCCTATCCTGTATTTGACATCATTTAGGAAAATTGCGTATGTTTCTAAAACAAGCAAACCTCTGTTTTTGAAAATGCTTGATCTTATTTGTTGAAGAGTCGGGAGACCAAACCTGTAACTGTAAGGAATTTTTCAATAACAGTTTCTTGATAAATAAAAATAAATATTAAATAAATATTTGACAACATCACATACATTGCTCCGATTCCAAAGTAAGTAGCTAAAGCACTTGTGTTATGGAAATCAGAGACAACGGTGGTATCACACACACCCAGACCTGAGCCAATATAGAAAAGTTCGTTTTCTAAATTGACCCAACCGGGGATCGAACCCGGGACCTCAGAGATGGCGACACCTTGAAAACCAGTGTGCAAAGCCACTCGACCACGGAGGTCGTCAAAATAACAATGATGAATGACACATAACTTGTTGTATCTTAATTTTACTTACTTTCGAAGGAAATTGCGTTTTCTTTGAATTGGTATTTGAATTGAAAGCGAAAGCACCCAAAGCCAGCTTATATTGTTTTGTAACATTCCCCATTACCGTCGGGCCACGCAAAGCGGCGAACGGCGATGCGACCAGCGAACGACTCGCTCACCACGCAGTGGTTAGTGCACAATTTGCAGTATTACACGACATGTAACTATCATGAAGCTACGACTACTCCAGTGCGCTTTCATGACATCTTTCGTTTTCATCTGACGGATGCGTGCAATAGCGCATGCCCTATACTTCTCAAAGGAACATCAAAACAAATAAAAACGCAACATGAACTTGAAAGCGCACTGGTGTAGACGTAGAATTAGGAATCGCGCGTTGCCTCGCCTTTCGCCGCTTCGCGTGGCCGCACTCAGCTCTTGTAAATTGATCGTACAATAAATCACTGCGTTGTCACAAACACTAAGTAATGAAGTAATTTACTGTAAATGTGACACAACACAACTAACATATTGATGTAATCATGGAATGAAACTTTATGTATACCGAGTTAATTAAGCCCTTGAATTCTGGTGTTTACTTGTGTTTGCTTATAAAGGCAGTGCGCTTACGTAATTGATTATCTTCTTTAGTTGACTTATATTACTGTTAATTGTCACCATTAATAAGATGTGAATTAAATCCATCTCTATATGTCGGGTGAATGTTAAATGAAGTTTCAATATTATTGTTATTAAGTGTCATTATTTGTATGGTGTGTACATTTAATTGCTCATGACTGTGTAACTTCAGTATATGTGCTACTTGGAGGAGCTCAGTAGCGCAGTGGTATAGCGTCTGGCCCATCGATTGCGAAGTTTAAGCAACTTTCGCAAGGGTCGGTCATGGGATGGGTGATCAAAAATTTATTATCTCGAGTTCCTCCGTGCTTCAGAAGGCACGTTAAGCCGTTGGTCCCGGCTGCATTTGCAGTTTTAGCACCCACCAATCCACATTGGGCCCGCGTGGAGGGTCATGGCCCTTCCTCCTCATCCACCCATAAAGAAGGCCTGTGCCCCAGCAGTAGGGACATTAAAAATGGCTGATGGTCATATGTACATTACTGTCCTTAATTTTTTCACGTATCCAAAAGCAACTGTTATCAAGATCTAGTTCTACAGGGAAGCAAGTTGATTTGAAAAGTTAAATGCAAAAGTTTATGCATAACGCCCGGACTCCATCAAAGCAGGGACGAGAAAAGATTATGTTTCTAGCAGGGAAAAAATAGATAATTAAATTGAGATTTTTCACAATGCTATTTTCATATTAAGATAAATAATATTAGAAAAAATACTAGAAAAAATCGACTCACCTGTAGCACCTCAGACGGGACTCGAACCCGCACCCTTGGGATTCCGGCCCAATGCACTGACCTATTATGCTGGCGACTCGATAGCATAATAGTCTGAGGTGCTACGGGTGAGTCGATATTTTCTAATAATATTTATCTTAAACGTTTAGGACTTAAACCACACATTACAGAAACAAAGCAATATATCATACATAACGATAATTTCATACAACTAAATTGTTAAATAGAAATAGTCGAGTCTTTCATTACTGAAATATTGTGTTTTATTTTCATGTTTGTGCCAGTTGACTGCGAGTTGCGTTTACGCGCTCTCGTAAAATAAAAAATAAATAATTTGTGCTAAACTTGCAAAAAATTCTATGATACGAAAAGTAAAAGAAATCATAAAAATATCTTGTAGGTACTGATGATCAAGCCGCCAGAGAGATCAATTAATTGTTCGTTAATGTGCGAACAAAGTCGCTAAAGGATGACAACTTATCCAACGATAGAAATCTAGAGCGACTTCCGGGGCTGACGCTATCTAAGCCTTGATGTGGAAAAAGTTTATTATCTTCGACTGTTAAGGGAGAAGTTCGCAAAAGTGCAACGAACAAAATTTTAATGAAGTTATTGTTTGTAAATAAACTATAGAACCTTAGCTTCAATCTGTACATGTGAATTTTCGATACATTATGTACTTAGCGAGCAATAAATTTAATTAAAATGAGGGCGCCACTTGAGGTATATAGGGGCCTTAATAAAAAACTGAAATGCTTTTATAACCTATTTTTGTTAAAAATCTAATGTTGTTTTGTCTTCTTTGTTGAAACTCAATTCTTAATACGAACGGAAAATAATAATTTAGTATATAAGATGTAATAAATAAACATAGTTCATAGCAACACGCTACACTCGCTGTTTGATTCATCTCCCTAGCTAGGAGCCAAAGACAAAACACTTTTTAACAGTTTTAAAAAAAGGGGAGGTTATTATCTTAAAATACTTATTTAAGTTTAGTGTTATTAAATATTAAAGTATTTTTATTTATTTTATTTTTAATACCTAATCCCAATATTTTGTTTCAGCTCATCGGCGGATGAGGACCGTAACAAACTACTTTCTGGTGAACCTCTCATTTGCTGATTTGATGATGGCTTCACTCAACTGCCTCTTCAACTTCATATACATGTTACACAGGTAAATAAAAATATATTAAAATCATCACCATCATCAGCATAATTATGATACATTTTAATGCCCGCCCCCTCTGAGGCACGCTGGTGTTATGATCATGAGGCCGATGCTATGGCGCTAGCTAGCGCTGTCAGCAATAGCTGGCAGTGTTGCAGCGGTTTCCTGGCGAGTCCCACGTACGAACCTCCTGCTTACCCGTTTGGGGTACGTTAGAGGCCTCCAAAAGAATAAAAAGGCCAGTGCCATGGCGTATTGTTATAAAGAGGATGTATAAGGAGAATAGCCTAATAATATTTTGACACATTTACTATGGACTTAATGTCAAAATACGACTATCCGTAAGCAAAACGAATCCTTTTCGAATATAGGAACCGGCACTAAATAAATACTTTGATCTAATAATAATAACTCCCGATATTTACTTTATTTTAATTGGGTTGCTAAAAAGGCTGGTTGGTGAATATTTAGAATATATATATATATTATTACATATCACATAATACCACCTGGTTCTTCGGTATTTTTAAACATTACAATTCTTTGATAAACAACAATATTGAATAAAGAAATGAAATTAATGAAATAAGTTATAATTTAAAAGCATTTCTTATATCCATACATTTATGTTTCGTTAAAAGGTTTTTTATTACATTACTCTGTAATCAAACTGTTGAAAGTCTATAAAGGTTAGTATATTTTTGCTTGTAGCAGCATGCAGTAATAATGTTACCTTATGCATAATTTGAACCACTTATATGGAGAAAATTGTAATAATGACAAGTTTATTTCTATAATAATGTGCTTATATATATATTTTATAATAATATGTTTATATTATATTTCCGAGTTCAACATTCAGAAATTACATTTCCTTAGAAAGTTACTTAAGAATGCAAAAGGTTTGCCTCAATGGAATTCCAAGGCGATGCAGACTCCGTATTTGCACCGATTAACTTAGCGAAGACTTGAGCAAACAATAATTTCTGCCTTCCCACTCCTTAATATTGCATTGGTAAACATTTGAAGACTTTTCCTTTATATTATGGACGTAGGTTAAACATTCTTTTAAAATCCTCTTCTTCCATGATTTTAGTAATAGCAAATGTCATGTTTTAGTAGTTTAAGAAACTGTTGCATAATGAGGGTATTACCCCGGCGGCGTATATGGAAATTGTGAATGATGGACTGTATACTGGTTAATCAAAAGACGACTACGTATTGGAAATAAATGTATTATACAAGGCAACAAAACAAAACTTTTAAAGGACAAATTATGACAACCAAAGCAAAAACACAAAGAAAATGCCGACGTCAAACGTGACAGATTTTAACCAAAGACAATAAATTACTATAAAAAAAAGGTGCGTTATGCACAGAAATGCTACCTCAATACGTCCCAGCAGGCTGTGACGAACTGAGTTAGCATTTTCAGGCGGTAAATACGCGTTAATCCTACCGCTAATACGTCTCAGACGGTGACGTACTGTATTAGTACATAAAATTAAGAGTCCCCGATACTGCTAGCAAAATTTCTGAAAGTTACAAGTTACAAGTGTCAACGCAATTTTTTGGGAAACGTAATTACTGTTACACTTGTAAATTTACTTGTGAGGTTGGTCACAGGTTAAATATTTTATTCTACATACGTGATAAGTAGGTACAGTTTAGTGAATAGCAACGCTTGAAATACACTTGTATTACAAGACTTGTAACTTTCGAGAAACAAGACCCTGGTGGCGACAACACTGGGTAGATTTAAAACTGAAATAAACCGTATAGAGAGCACTAAAATATTAAATCGAAACATCTGTGTCTATTTCGCAATAAAAGAAAAAAAAATTGTAAGGAGCTCTTGCCAAATAGTCAATATTGCCGTTTAAGGCATTGTAAAAAGGTAAATATTTACAATTACGTTTGTAACAGGCCAACTGGAATTTGTGTCAAATCAGGTTTATTTATTACATCCCACAGATAACTAAAATTGGTTAAGTAATGCCGGAATCCTTGAATTTTTTCGATAAAAAAGAGCCTTCCATAATACTCTACATCTGAACTTTAGGTAAATATGCATCCGAATATACGATCTCAATTTGTAAAATTTCCTTAAAAGGCTGGGTACTGGGCAAGTCACCCTACACGCTTTTAGGAGTTAATCCTTCGGGTGCGCCTGATCGGAATAATAATTGCCTACTTAAACTGTTACTAAACACAACAATATTAAGTAATTTAATAAAGCACAAAGGAGGGCATTCTACCTCTAATAATTGTAACTGAGGGTCCTATGATACAATTTAACTTCAACGGGGATGCAAAGGGGGGAGGGGGGGAGGTTAGAAATAGAGGACAAGTGAATGATCTTCCCATTCGAGAATAAAATCATGTGCATTTCTTTTGTTTTGATTCGACAGATTATTGAGCGTAGAAAAGCATTTCGTCGATGAGCAGTGTGTGTGCAGTGCAGAGTGGACAGTACCTTAATTTGTACACTATTTTCCCATATTATTTCCTTCGTATTGATCAAAGCTTGCGAATTACCTAGGTACAATTAATACACACTCCAATACTTATTGTACTTTCAAGCAATCGGAGAATAAATCCATTGACACTCAAGTTATGGTCAAAATTAAAGTTCACATAAATTCTTATATACAAATCATCTACAAAATACACCAACTTAAGGTTGTTAACTTAAAAGATAAAGTCTAAACATAAAGTTTATTCATTTATGGATGAATAAATTTTAGGTGGCATGACGCCAGCCTTATTCTCATCTTTTTCAAATATTAAAACAAAACTTCTAATTTTAGCGAAGCCAGAGTAAAACATAATGAATTGTTTGCTGGTTTTTATTGGTTGACCCGTTTGTTGTCTCGTATAATAATGATTACATAGTAAAGTAAAATTTTACAGTTCTACATAAATGATAAAATTTGTGATAACCTCAGTATTATTTTTATTCAGGTCTGTTTGACTAGACTGTTGCATACAAGAAAAAATTGAGCGTTTTCGATGAGTCAAATAGTAATATAAGTAATATTCATTTAGTTGTAAGTATAGATTCGTAATACGCACATCCACATTGATCATGATGTCTACTAGACAGTGGTTAAAAATCAGTGCCAATCTCATCAGATTGGCACTGATTTTAGCCTTTAGCCTATTGCCACAAAATATACCTAAAGACAAAAGAGGTGCTCGAAACAAAATGATATCACGGCTTTCTGTGCACGCACACATACATACTCAGAGACATCAATTAAGTTTAAAGAACTAGGACCTTGAGTACGGCAGATAGATAGATAAAATGTCATTGCGCAATGCTGTCATTGCGTGGCACTCCGACTTAAGCAACGCTGCTCGTCGGAGTGACTCACCCAAGGAAAGTTTTATACTCACACTAACCAGGGGGCTAATTGTCTAATTTAAAAATCTATCGCAATCGCTTTCATTTGACACATTGCTGCATTTCTTGGGGAAGTTTTTATTTGTACCAAAAAGAAGCATCAATGTGTTTCATCCTGAAAGCGATTGCGATAGATTTTGAAATTAGACAATAGAAAGGCAGTATATATATATTAATCTATGGGAGTGACATATAATGGAGAGCTTAGAACTCGCCGTCCCCCTCCCGTCAGATCGGAGAACGATCTCGATGGGGTGGATCGGGCGGAAGGCGATAATACCGCGTTTCCTCTTCTAAAAAGCGATTAGGTTCAGCAGACCAAACCAGGCTTTATCCAGTACCTAATATTTCAATTCTCAAGCAGTTTAGCGCAACGCGGCGGAAGTGCTTTTGACACTGGGCATATATATGCCTAGAGTGCGTTTATGTCTAGAACACACACACACTCTATATTTTATGCTATTGCCAATGGATGCTTGACCTCTCCTTACATAACCATCTATGCTCATTTCCTGCGAGTAGGTCGTTTGTGACCGCAATTGCCACTTAGACTCAGCCTCAATTTTGTGGAGGCATCCTAACAGACCTACATAGGTTGCTTTTCAGTGTCGTTGACTTTGTTCATTTATTTATCCACTTCTAAGAATACTATTCTTTTATTTTATTTTTGGTAGTACTTTATGGACAAGTTTTTGGCAAGTCAAGTCTTTGTCAAGTCGACTCGTGTAAATACTACATTATACGCTTCATCGAAACTAACACCCGTATTTAAGAACAATACTCAAATGACCCATGCCTATGCGAACGCACTGCGTTGAAATAGAACTTTGTGATTGGTTCGTTTGCTTTACATATAACATGTCATTTGTGGTTGGGACGCTGTGCGTCCGCGGGCACTGTGAGACCCTCATAGTAATGTTTGTGAATACGGGTGTAAATCATTTTAGTCTCTCGTAGACGATACCATCGTAGCAAGTTTATTAAGCTACGTGCTACGAACCTAGCATAATAAAGCTCATACTTAATCAACTACTAATAGAGATTTTTAATAAAATTTTACATAAAAGAAGTTTTGCGTAGTGAAAATAACTTATTGTGCTAAAGGTTTTATAAATACGTGATTTTTCTTAGAAGAAATATACTCGTATTTATAAATTATATTCTTCTAAGAAAAATCACGTAGGTACATACTTATTTATAAAATTATTTGCAAATGGCCCGAAGGTCTTTTTGTAGTCTTATGAAAAGTTTGTAACACTAATAGTAAAGTAAGTAAGTACAAGCTAACTTTCTTCATTTACGAGTTTACATACATAGTATAACAATGTTATTTAAATGTAAGATTACTTTCATTAACCAAGAATATTGAACTGCTTGAGACAAAAAACTAACAGAATTTCTTTTGTAGTTCAGATGCTAGATGATATCGTAAGTTGTCATATGCAACAACATTTAAAAGTAAATAAGTATAAGAAAAATTATCAATGTTTAAGATTTTTAAATTTTGAGATTTTAGCATTCACAATGCTATTTTTATATAATACTAAATAATATACTAGAAAAAATACTACTAATAACGAGCACTAAAATCTCAAAATTTAAAAAGGCTTGTTCTATTTTCTAATTGGTTGACGCAATGGATATATGACAATAACGTGACAATTTGTCCCCTGTCATGACAACATGACAGGGGACAAATTGTCACGTTTATTAAAACAGACCCAGAATAGGCAAATAGTGAAAGTGACATGTCAGTATTTTCAATATGTGAAGGTTCTAAGTATGCTCAACATTTTCATGGACCGACTGTAGAGGACATGAAGAATATAAGTATTTGCTTTGTAAGTTTTAACACGTAGATAATACACTAAAACATATTACGCTGGAGCACTTTACCTTCAAGAACTTATTAAATATTTTTGTAACGTAATTTTTAACATGTCGCAGACGTGTCGACCAAGAAAGTTATGTTAAAGTTATGTTATATTTAAATTTAATCTCGTTGTAATAATAGTCATACATAAGATTCTTCGAAAATCTTATTAACAGATCCGGTGTAGTAGATACGGTGAAAAGCTACTACCTAGTATAGGTAGAAAGAACAGACACATTAAATACATAGCATATCAGAGTATAAAATATACAGTCAGCTTTCGTCAGTTGTCGCGCTTAATAAATATAAATATTTGACAACATTACATGCATTGTTCCGATTCCAAAGTAAGTAGCTAAAGCACTTGTGTTATGGAAATCAGATACAACGGTGGTATCACAAACACCCAGACCTGAGCTAATATAGAAAAGTTCGTTTTCTAAACTGACCCAACCGGGGATCGAACCCGGGACCTCAGAGATGTACAAAGCCACTCGACCACGGAGGTCGTCGAAATATGGATGATGTTGTGAAATTCAATTATAACAGCGATGTTATACCCTTCACGCATCAGGTGAAGGCCCCTGGATTGATAATAGATGCGTGTCTTTCATGGAGGGGGCATATTGACTATGTATCCCAAAAGGTGACAAATGCGCTTAGGTCTCTTTACAAGTTTAAGTGCTTTCTTCCATCCAGCACCAAGATTGCGCACATAAAGACTCTGGTTTTACCTATTATTGACTACGCTAATGTTTGTAGCTCTGACCTTAATAAAACCTTCTTGACAAATTGGATCGGCTTCTTAATAATTGTATTCGTTTCATGTTATTGATTACGTAAATACGACCATATCTCTCATTATCGTCAGGAACTGAAATGGGTTCCTGTTCGTGAGCGCAAAAACCTGAGGGTTGTATGTGCGCTTTTATTCGATATATAACATCTTATTCGATCCACATACCCCAGAATATTTGAAATGTAGATTTCAGTTTCTGGGTGATTCTCATCAACGTTACCTTCGCTCTAGTAGCAATCTTTGTTTGATAATTCCTGTCCATTGTTCGAAGTGCCCCTAGCAAGTTCGTGTTTAAGAGATTGGTTCGTGAATATTACTTGAGCTCTACACTTTAGCTCGTCATATCTGACATTTGTGTTGCACATTCTTATGTGTATATAATGTATATTATATATTTATTTTTATATATCTTAAATAATATGTAAATATTTATGTATGTATTGGTATTTCATTACTTATTTTTGTTTTATAATAATTTATCTATATTGCCGCCACGATTTCTTTCCTTAACATCCTTACCGGTTGACTGGAAGAGAATGCCTTAAGGCTTTAAGTCCGCCGTTTGCTATGTTTGCAAAAAAGTTTAAATTAGTAAATTATACAACGTGGTGCAAAAATCCCTCAAGCCAAATTATGGTAGATAGTACATGAATATGTACTATCTACCATAATTTTAACATGAATATTTATATTGCATAGTGGCAACCCTAGACCTAAATTTGTTTATAGTCAATTTGCGTATAGGGTTGTCACTTTGCAGTTTCCCATAGAAATAAAATGCAACTTTTTTCGGGTTATTATGAAACACCCTATGTACGACTTTATATACTGTGTTAAAGTTAAAGTTTTATTCCCCCTTAAGATACATGTCGACGTCTGAAGACGACGTATCCCTCCATAAATAAACTTGGAATACCCCTCCTCTCTTTTGTTTCCAAATACCGAAGATCAAAAAGCTCTTTCTTAAATTGCCGATTGATTTATAGTCGAGAAGATGTAAAAGAAAAATTACTGTAGAATATGGCTTTTATAATAGCTTGAAGCTATAATGTGATTGTACGAGTAGCTTAGTAATTAATATACTCCTTGTTAGTGACATGTTATATTTTAAGCGCTTTTGTCCTATTGTGATGTTTTTATCAACGTAAGCATTCAAGACCATGGTGATAGTTTGGACGGCCATTCCTCGGTTATAAATAAATAAATATTTGACAACATCACATACATTGCTCCGATTCCAAAGTAAGTAGCTAAAGCACTTGTGTTATGGAAATCGGAGACAACGGTGGTATCACAAACACTCAGACCTGAGCCAATATAGAAAAGTTCGTTTTCTAAATTGACCCAACCGGGGATCGAACCCGGGACCTCAGAGATGGCGACACCTTATATCTCCTGATTAACATAAATAATAAATGAAACAGGACACTGTTTAAAAGTTTAAAACAGTACGCGGTTTATCCGAGGCCTTGCTTCAAAAATGGGGCTAAGAAACAAAATCTTGACTTACTCTAGTAGGCTTAACCAATTTAATTTGGATTCGCTTTACGTGAGACGTCAAATCAATGACCTTCTAACATTGTACAAAATAGTTAATTCAAAAATGGAAACTGATATTATAAGCCATATTTCGTTGAAGGTCACTAGTAGGTCTAATTGAAAGCAGCGTTTGTTTGTGGTGCCATCTACAAGAAATAATGTGTCACGTAACAACCTACTTGTACGCTTCTGTAGACTTTATAATTTGCTATGTAAACTTGATATATTATATTCTATCAAAGTCCTAAGAAATTTGTTAAAACAATAAAGGATCCAGAGATCATTGTAGCACTTGCTCATATTGAAGATTAATTATCTTTAAATTGTTTTTTTTTGTACTTTTGTCAAATTATAATTTCGTTTTAAATTGAAACTATGTACCTAGTTAGCCGCACTTTTTAATAAAACTATATTAATAAATAAATAAATATTAGCATGTTATGCACGGTTGTAATTGAGATACAAGTATACTTTTATTTTGTGATTTATTTATATTTGTACTACTTGGTTTGTATCTTGTAACTGTGCCAAAGAATAATAAATAAATAAATATATACAAGGTGTTAAAAAATACCCCTAATGCCGAATATGGTATATAGGGACCATCAAACTGAACAACTTTTACTATGAGACCAACTCTGAAATCGCGAAAAAAAAATCAGCTGTTTCATACATTTTGATATTTTCGATTTTAATTTTTGTATGAAACAGCTGATTTTTTTTTCCCGATTTCAGAGTTGGTCCCATAGTAAAAGTTGTTCAGTTTGATGGTCCCTATATACCATATTCGGCATTAGGGGTACTTTTGTAACACCTTGTATAATAGTTACGGGAAAACGGTTGTCGTGATCGTGAAATGCGGAAGCTAAAGGTTTTGATTATAAATGTAGATGAATTTATGGGAAAGGAAGGCCGAGGAAAAGATGATGATGACTGATGAATTATTTATGGGATAATAGGTTATTTCTGCCTCTCTACACAGGTGGCAAACATGATATTCGTTTGGGCGCATCCAATTCCATTCGACATGTGCGATTGACATAAGCTTGTAACAGTCATAATAATATGTAAATTAATTTGTTTTTTACTTAGGTAGGTATGTTTATTTAAATAGAAATTGCCACTGGTCTACAGCTCCTAGCTTCTAGTCTACTTTGATTGGATTGGCATTACTCAGATTGTGGTTTAACACTAGAACGTCCGGGCTTTTCGTATACCTTAAACATCCGCGAGCGGTCAATTTCTGTATCAATATGAGTATTTTCATATTTACCTATGTTTAATGTCACAATAAAAAAGGTTTTTAATAATCAATAGAGCTTTAGGTAATAATAAAAACTGTAAATCACAAAAAACATGACAAAAAACAAAAAACATCCATCTCAAGCTTCCTGTTCCTCTCCTACTTGAGGATCGGACAGGGTCTTTTTTAAGTCTCTTTTCGACCAGGAAATGGTGGTGAAACTTGGAAAGAACTTGCAAGTTTTTGTCCAGTTTATTTACGCTCGATAAAAATTGATAAAACACGGAAAATAGGCATTCGCGGTCATTTTGAATGTCTTCGGTCGTTGTAGGTATAACCTTAATTTTGTGCCACTACTACAAATATATTAGATTAGAGCGTAATATCATAGCCCCCAACAAAATAAAGTCAAGGTTTGAAGTTTCCTATCTCAAAATGATATAGATTTACAAAGCTTTAAACTTTGAAAACGGTCAAAATGACCGTTCCGGACGTTCTAGTGTTAAATTTTATTGAAGCTCGAATTCATGTTAAAGAAATTATATTAACATAATAACACTTCTTTCGCATTGAAATCGAATGAGTAGATTACTTCCCACATCCAAACTTACAAACTAATGGTCGACCTTGACGAAACGTTTATTTGGCAGACGTCCTAGGATAGGAGTACTGTTTTCGATTTCGTAGTAACTGTGCAAACTCATTATAAAGGCACTGATTGTCCATAGTTACATCGCTACTGCCAATAATTGGTAGTCTTACTGTAACTTTAACCAACATGAAAGCGAAATTTTTGTACATCTGCGATAATTTCCGTTATAAATAAATATTTGACAAATCACATACATTGCTCCGATTCCAAAGTAAATAGCTAAAGCACTTGTGTTATGGAAATCACAGACAACGGTGGTATAACAAACACCCAGACCTGAGCCAATATAGAAAAATTCTAAATTGACCCAACCGGGGATCGAACCCGGGACCTCAGAGATGGCGACACCTTGAAAATCGGTGTACAAAGCCACTCGACCACGGAGGTCATCAATAAATGTACCTATGATCTGCTAAAGTTGTGTGTTATTCATGTAGCGAGATAATTTACAAAGGCATAAAATAATGTTCAGTGGTGTTTTGATAAAGTATCGTTTGGTTAGGATTCATTGGCGCATATATTCATTTTACAGCTTCTAATTGTGGGTATTTTACACCAAACTTGGCACAATAATTAATGTTTTTGTAATGTTATTTTATTATTATTCTAGTTAATTACACCAGAGAATTATTTTCCTAAAATGAAAGGCGTGAGTTTTACAAATTGAACCTTAAGTATTCTATTATGAAGAAGTTTATTGAAATATATTAGATTCTGAATAACATACAATATTTTACAAATAAAAAAGTTAAATTTGAACGAAGATTATTATTTATTAGGTTTTGAAGCGTTTATTTTTTTCCCTGACACGACCTCAAGACAATAGCTGAAAAGAAGCACAGGCGCAAAAAATACCTCAGCTTTATCAGAATTTACAGGTTTGCATTATCCTTACCAAATGCATAAATACAATTAAAAATTAATTAAGACTTCTGTTATGGAATACAACGCACTACCTACCTATTGCAATTATATTATAATATTTCTTTTTAATTAGGCAAGCATATATGGCGTAGCTTCTTTGACATTCACAAGTGCTTGTAACAGCCTAGACTGAATAAATAAGTTTTGAATTTTGAATTTTTGAATTTTGAATTATATATTTTTTTGATTTCGAATTTTTTTCTCTAAGTTATTCAACAGCTTGCCCAAATGGTTTTTGCCCAAAAATAACTGATTTTTATTATCTTTACCAGTTTTTGTAATGAAACTTTTACTTTTCAAAGAAGGCGGGTTAATATCGGATTGCTAAGTACAGTCAGTCATGAAATATGAAAATAGATTTCAATCAATAGGTAACAGGGTAGAATAGGATGTAGTGGTGAGGTTTTATGGTATCTACATAAGTATTTTTTTGCTACTTTGTAGTCATGGATGGCTGGAAACGAAAAGGGATAGAACGTTCCGATAGATTAGTAAATACAGCTCAGATATTTATAACAAAAAACCCACAGAATAAAAGGAACCGCCCCCCAAAAAGCGTTTTTTTAAGACATTCCCCAAGTTGCGTCACTGTTTCTTCTAAGGTAAGTAACATATTTGACTCAACAGTACAGTTACAGTTACGGCATTGTGTCTCCAAAAAAAAAAGTATTATAAATGACAACTAACTGATCACACGCTGTTGCACATAACAATTTCACATTAAAGCTACAAAGACAACTGGCGCAATCTACCGCAAAACGAAGGAATTTATTATGCGTCTTCTTTCCTTGTACAATATCACACTTTTTAAATTATAATGGCGCTCTTAAGTCATTTTCGTGATTTTTGCAGTTAAGTCTCTGAAGCACCGGATGTGGGAAGTTTTGTCTGGCTTTACTTTCCCCAAAAGTTTCTTACAGCTTCATGTCTATTGCTAATATCACGAAGAGTTTCTGGAACCAATCGGAAAGTGGTTTTCTGAATTCTGAACTTGGTCAGAAGTATATCTGTAATCAAAAGAAAAAAATCTATACGAGTTTCTTACTCGCGCCATATAAGGTTTTAGTGCTTCCAAAATGAGGAAATGAGACGTTCAAAATATTTTTTTTTTTTTTTATCCACAACGGGATAGTGCTTGGCCTTCACCTCCCCCGATGTTAAATGACGATGAGGCCATTAATGTAAGCGCACTGAATCCTCACCACTGAGGGTCTGGCTATCTTACCTGTAACTGCCGGAACACAACAATTTTTGAATTGTTGTTATGGCTTTATTAGAATAAACTATATCGGGATTTACAACATGGTGTAAATCCCGATATAGTTTATTCTAATAACGTCAAAAACCATGGAAATTTAAAACATTATATTGTTGTTATGGCGTCAGACTTAGGTAAGATGGTGGTAGGTAACTAGCTAGGCGGACTTGAAATAAGCCCTACCATCAACCAAACCGACTACAAATGTACCCTCCTCCTGGGTATTGAATCTGGGACCCACTTTACACGTGTGGCCGAACCATTAGACCACAAAGGCGGGAAAACCTTGCTTGTTAAATTAAATTTTTCTCATGTACGAGTAAATATGAGGTTATAATATTACCGGGATGCCTTTCGCATCGCATAATTTCGATGTACTAAAGTCACTATTTGTAAGTAAGCATATTTTAAAGGGATACTTTTGTTATGCATAATTTAAATAAGTGCTAATGTTTTAAAGCAAAATACAAAAAAAGCCAATTTCAATATTGACTCATAAATATTTTTTTTTAATGCTTGCTTGCCCGCTACATGATTGTTTGCATGCTGAATGTTTGCTTGATTGCTTGCATGTTGCATTTTTTGCATGCGGCATGCTGGGTGTTTGCTTGCCAGGGGGTGCAGGGGGCGGATTGCTAATATTTTTAATGTTTATTCATATAAAAATACTTAGAGAGAGAGAAAAATATTATCTAAAAAAGTTTGGCCTATTATCACTATACGTAATTAATTTATGTTTTTTGATGCTTTTTAAAGAATACGCCCATAAAAAATGTGCGTTTTTGATTTATGCTTTTTGAAAATAATATGACATTCAATGTTTATGTTTTACGAAATTCGGCCTTATGATATTATGCGTTTTGAAATTGTGCTATAAAATATTATGCCAAGTGATGGTTATACCCTTTAACAGTATGCATTTTTGTTTAAGACAAAAAAGTTATGCGTTCCATAAGGTAATCATATTATCGAGTTTGTGTGCGCCTTATTTAACTTTGGTTGAAAACAGTGTTTTGTTTCAGTGACTGGGTGTTTGGAGTCAGATACTGCCAGCTAAGCAACTTTATAGCAAACGTTACGGTCGCCGCCAGCGTCTTCACACTTACTGGAATATCTTTTGACAGGTACCTACCTAAATTATAAAAATATCTTCTTAAGGGGTCGTCGTACGTTAATGACGTGATGTGCAATAGCTCTTTTGACACGGTTATAGCTTTTTCATAAGTTTTTACTTCTTGTTATATTTGTTGTTTCTGAAACTAAATAAGAATTTAGTATTCAAACACTATATAATTAACTGTTGTTCAGTTAACTTAGTATAAGGGTGATTGGCTTCTCTTATGTTTTTATAATAATCTATTTAAGCTTGTTTGAAGTCGGTTAATAAAAATGTTCCTTTGGCAAAGTCAAAGTTAAAATATATATATTCAAATAAACTTAAAATCTAAGGACTTTTGAGTCGTCTATATTTTCGAAAACGAACTTTTCTATATTGGCTCAGGTCTGGGTGTTTGTAGTTCCACCGTTGTCTCTGATTTCCATAAAAGAAGTGCTTTAGCTACTTACTTTGGGAATAGAGCAGTGTTTGTGATGTCGTCTAATATTTATTATTATCCTGCCATTATGTCCACTTTTGACGACCTACATGGTCGATTGGTTTTAGGTGTTTATGGTTGTTTCCATCTCTGAGGTCTCGTGTGCGATCCATGGCTGGGTCAATTTAGAAAATGCAGTTTTTGTATACATATTGACTCAGGTCTTGGTGTATGTGGTAACGTCGTTGTTTCTGATTTGCCCCTGAAAGGAAATGCAAAAACCCAACTAAAAAGCGCAAAAAAACTTAAATCTTTAAATTATACAATTTGTGTATGCAACTCGCGCTAAAATCCATAACGAAGAAAATTTTAATAAAATATCTTGATTGATTCGACTATAATTCTAGCGAATACTATTTATTTATTTATATAAAGTATGATAACTGAAATATTTGCATATCGCTAGAGCGATAAGCGATAAACATACAATACTCGTAAGAATAATGAATTATGAACTAAAAAATTACCATATTTATTGCGAATAAGCGAATTCTAATTCTAATTAAATGATATTTCGAGCTACTATTTTGTTTACCCTGTGGTATAAGTAATGTTATTTGAGTTCCAATTTAAGTGTTTACACAGTTGTTAAAGTATTGACTTCTGTTATTTAAACATAATAGTAGATTATGCAATAAGGGCTTAAAGTAGTGTATTGTGTCCCGGGCGCTATTATTGAACCCCGAGTACGAGGGATTCTATGGTTAACTCCCGAGCGGAGCGAGGGAGTTAAGGCTAGAATCCTGAGTACGAGGTATTCAAGATCGCCCATGACAAATACACATTTAAGCCCGCGATGCATACTCTACTTTTTATACTTTCTGCGAGGCAATTGAAACCAATGACTGTTATAAAGAAAGTACTTAAGTAATTATTTAAAGTTAGAATAATAAAATATGAAAAATTAAGAATATTTATTGAAAATAAAAAGTTATGTTAGAAACATTACACCAATTGTGCAACGACAAAGTTACATTCTTTGGTACATTTATAGTTGGGTTAGAGTTTATGTTTTTGTCGTCTATTCTGTAGTGGTCAGTTCGACATTCAAATAAATCCTTCTTGGTGCGCGGGTGAAATGAATTTCGTAAAAAGTTTTAATGATAACATACAGCCTAACTCAGAATAAGATCTCATTGCACCTAAACTTTTTTGAAACCAACATCGATCAAGCACGACTACAAGGGTTGCATTCCAAATTCAAATCACATTATTCCCCATGGGAAAAATGACTTACTTTAGGAAAGGTTTGCATGACACATAATATGCCATTGACGAGCAGGTAGTATAAAAACATTATTTGGTTACTATCAATATTGCACTTATTGTAAACAAACGCAATACAAAGCAATTGGAATTGTATTAGTTACGAGTATACTAATTTACAACAAAAATAATTATGAAACTTTCAGCCACATTTTCTACCGAATCGATTAGCTTTGCGTTACACCTTCAAAAATGCGACATAATTATTATTTTGTATAGAATATAAGACAGACATTTTGCCATAAATAGTGAATTCAACCCTTCAACGCCCGGAAAATTAGACACAATAGATATTCCGTTGTTGTCCGGCCGCATGCATCCGCTCTGGCGCTGATGTATTAAAGTCTCTACTTATTCTATTTGGTAAACAGTTTTTGACAAATCTTACATAATGTATGTATGCGTGTATTGTTGTTGTGGACGAATATATGGTCCTTTTGCCCGTTATAAAAAGTGTCCTATTATGTTTTAATCCAAGCTATAAACTATTTATGTTCAAAACATCCAAATTAGTTCAGCCGTTTTTGCGTGACTGAGTACCTAACAAACATCCAAACCTTCACATTTATCATATTCTGTAGGATAATAGTGATGGATATCTGTCATAGTTTTGATGAACATCACCAGAGTTATTCATGAAACAAAATTAAGCTTTCGACATAGTATCTATGTCGTGAGCCAATCGTTGAACTGGGCCGATCGAGATCTGCCTGGTCAGATCACGATGTGCCGGCATTTCGTGATCTAGCCAATAATATAATGATGTGCCCAATCAAAATATAGGCAGATCGATAAAAGCAACCTTTTCGTCTATTTGCTCTACTAGTACTTGGCCCCATCGAGATATGACTGGGCGCATCGTAATATACTTCCGTTTCGCGACGCTTATAGCGCTGTAACGCTGTTGGCGCTCTGTCAGCTGTGTGTTTACGTACCAGCAGGATGGCGGCGTCACAAGAAATCGAAAATTGTGATAATAAAAACCATAACAGTGAGTTAATGGAATAAATAAATCCATTCAGCCGTTTGAAAGATATGAGGTAATAAAGAATATTACATACAAACACTCATACATACAAACACACATACATACAAACATACAAGACACGCGCGAAAAACATAACCCTTTCTTTGCAGTCGGGTAAAAAAGTGCTTTCCGAGCGTCAGTTAGTTTGGTCACCCTACAGAATCGATTTGCCCAAGCATGGCCGGGCATATCGTCAAACGTTATGCTTTGAACGATATTTTTGAAAAGGCAAATCAAGAAATGCCGGCGTATCGTGATCTGCCCAGGCAGATCTTGATCGGCCCAGTTCAACGATTGGCCCACGACATCTATATCAGATGCTAAGCATACAGTGTTTGTAGCTCAGTTATTGAGAAACGGTCCCGGCTTAATCAAGCCAGCCAAGCTTAATCAGATAATCATCTGAGTGTAAGCTTCACAATAACAAGCATAGCTGATTGAAATCTTGATAATTGGATCTAACTAGCTAGATCTGACGCTTGCATACTGACGAGGATAAAATTAATAAATTATAGATTTTTTTGCATTTCACTAGGTATTATATTATACTGTGAACTTCGTATCACCTATAACGATTATCAATTTTACCTTGAGAACCAGCGCTATCTTTTCAATTACAAAGCAGCTGAATACTAAAACGAAAGCAAGACTACGGTTCTTTTATTATTATCAGACTAAAACCTCTTTATCAAAAGTTAGCTGTCAAAAGTAACCCGAATAGGCGATTCCCATACAAAATAGCCAATGTTCATAGTACGTTTCATTGAATATTCACTATTCAATGACACGAATTCTACCTACTCTCAGGGGAAATGACCAAAGAGAATATAATACTACGTTGAGATGACAAATGATATTTATTTTTCTTAATTAATTAATCAAATGCACTAAGAAGTTTCAATTCCGACGTCGAAGTTAACCACCCCAAAAGTAGCTTTCTACCACTTTTTAACCCTGTTAGGGGATAAATATAAAAAAAATACGAAATACGTGTTCAATTAATTTTGTGAAAGAATGTCTATGCCAAATTTTAAGTCAATCGGGCCAAGGGATCGCGTTCTCCCATACAAACTTTGCCACCCTGTTTCAGTCCTTTAGGGGTTGAATTTCACAAAATCCCGTCTTAGTGAGCACCTAAGCCCTAAAAAGAGCCCCCATGCAAAATTTGAGACTCCTAGCACTTGTAGTTTCTGAAATTTCGTGATGAGTGAGTGAGTGAGTGATATTCTCTTTTATATACAACGTGTTACAAAAATACCCCTAATGCATATGGTAGATAGGGACCATCAAACTAAACAACTTTTACTATGGGACCAATTTCGAGATCGCGAAAAAAAATCAGCTGTTTCATACATTTTGATATTTTCGTAACTAATTTTTGTACCACCATATTCGGCATTAGGGGTTATCTTGTAACACGTTGTATATAGATAATGACATAAATAAATACTAGAAAAAAGCGACTCACCCGTAGCACCTCAGACGGGACTGAAACCCGCTCTCTTGGGATTCCGGCCCAATGCACTAACCAATTTTATTATTTTTTTTTTTTAATTTTGAGATTTAAGCATACACAATGCTATTTTATATAATACCAAATAATATACTAGAAAAAATACGACTCGCACCAGATCATGTTCTCGGACGGGAATCGAACCCGCGACCTTTGGATATCCGGTCCAATGCTCTGACCGCTGAGCTACCGAGTCACTTTTACAATAAGCTTACAATAAGCTTACAATAAGTTTACAATAAGCTCAGTTTATCATATTATTTGGTACAATTTTATTATGCTACCAAGTCGAAATTTTCTAGTACTTTTTACATTTTTGCTGCAAGCCAGCGTTATTTCATCAATATGAGGGTACGATTGTTCAGTAATTACCAATTGCATAAGAAAGTTAAACAGCAAAGAAAACCAGTAAAAAAGCTAGCTGCTAAAATTGATCATGAATTTGAGTAATACCACACGTTATGTCCGTTTGAAAAAAATATCAAATGATCAGTGTTTTATTTGATAATGCATTTGTTACAATTGGGTTAAATATTTTTATCGTATAGGTATCAAGCCATCGTAAGGCCAATGCGTCCAAGAATGTCGAAGACCTGCTCCCTCCTCATGATCGCTTTGATATGGGTCAGCGGTATGTTGCTAGCTATACCTTGCCTGCTCTACTCCACAACCAAGGAATATAGGTGAGTTTTTTTTAACACATATTGTAAAAGTAGTTGACAATTAAAAAAAAATTTGATTGCTCGCTTTTGATGTTGACGTCAGCAGTATTACTTATGTTCTCTGCATAATGAAGGAAAGTATTACTTAGGTCCTAGATGTTTATAAAAGAACTTCGATTCGTTGTACTGACTCTTGTAATTTTTCATCATCTTCCGCTATATGATGGCAATCAAGAAATTTAATTATACTATAAGTAATTTTATTAATTTATGAATTGGATTTTCCTTTAATTTAAATAAATTGCTTTAACTTTATGCATCGTTTGCTAAGAATTTTATCCAAATGTAATATGCGTAGAAGCTTCAAATAAGCTCTATTATACTGTTCGTTTCTGTCAAAATAATTTGTCAATAAGCGGGCCGCCCCATCAAGCGGGCCACAACAATTAAACTTTGGGGATTTCCAGTCGAATTCAAACAGGCAGTTGAAATGTAAATCCAACCTGTTTTTGTTCAGAAATTTAGATTCAGGTGTCGTCGTATTGTTTGCGATTGATTAAACACGACACGACAAGTTTGATACGTCATTTATCTTAAGGTAATTTAATGGTATAGCTAGAATTTTTCGATTTTCGATGAACTATGATAGTTCATCCAAGGCATAAAAAGACGTTTTATATTTTAAATATAATTCAACATTTTTATATCCAGCTTTCTGATCCTTTATGCTCAACGATTTTTAGAAGTATGTATGATTTCTTCATTTGCCGATTGTAGACGAGGCAAAAGTTTTTGGAGAACAATCGAAAAAAACAGTCTTTTTTGTATTATTTCGATCCTTGTAACGGCCCAAAACGGGGTTGTCCTATTGTTATTAACTAAAAGCAAAGGAAAATGACTTATCTAAATAACCGTAAATATAATATTATTTTTAAAAAGAGAATAACAATGATTAAGTACTTATCTATGTTTTTTTTTCATTAGAATATAACATTTGACATTCAATTGAAATATCTTTCCAGGATTAAGATGAAACAGCTTTAATTATAATTTTTAAATTTGAGATTTTAGCATTCACGATGCTATTTTTATAGAATACTAAATAATATACTAGAAAAATACATGATCTGGTGCGAGTCGTCTTTTACTATACTTGCCTGCACAACTTAAATAATCAGTTACGGTTCGCTCTCTTGTGTAATTATGTTATAGCTTATTATGGGAACTTTAATTATCTTAGCTGCTTCGAATTAAATAAACATGAGCTGTTAGGATTTGATTCACCGTAAGATATAATTTCCGGTTCTATCACAAATCTGAATACACATGTGTAATGTAACAAGTGGAAGTTGATCCAGTAGATACCATATATATTATATGTGTGTGTATGGACTTATCGTTTGGGAAGTATTATAGTGACGACGACCTCTGTGGTCGAGTGGCTTTATACACTGGTTTTCAAGGTGTCGCCATCTCTGAGGTCCCGGGTTCGATCCCCGTGTGGGTCAATTTAGAAAACGAACGTGTTATGGAAATCAGAGACAACAGTGGTATCACAAACACCCAGACCTGAACCAATATAGAAAGGTTAGTTTTCTAAATTGACCCAACCGGGGATTGAACCCGGGACCTCAGAGATAGCGACACCTTGCAAACCGGTGTACAAAGCCACTCGCGCGGAGGTCGTCGTTGGCTTCAAAATATTTTGTGAGTCATGAGGTCTGAAAATTACGGCATCTTTGTGACGAAAAAAATCATCTTTAAGGTTGCATTGCAGCTGACATATCATTGCTGAAAGGGATCGACATCGCCTCAACTCGAGCCGTCTAATATTCTTTGTATGAGATCTCATCCGCATCGCCTTGTCTCGGTAACCATGGCAACCACGGCAAGATGAAAGGCGAGGCGATGCCGATCCCTTTCCGCGCTGATGTCGTCGCCTTTGTCCAAGGGTTGGATCAAGCATACCCTAGATGTCCGGTCGGAGTCTCAAAAATGGCACCTCGAAATAACGCCCCACTTTGAAACTGGGAGCATATTTTGTAGAAAGTATTTTCTTCTTTATCCCTTACTATTTTAAGTTGAATTTGGAACGAATAGTAATTTGAACCCAGATAAAAATATTCATGTGGGGATTCGAATTTCAAAATTTCGAATCGCTCTTTGTTTTGTCAGTCGGTGCCATGTTTGCGTATTGTTTTAATTCGTTAAACGTTATCTAGGATTATTCTTGATCGAACGAAAAAAAAAGGTTGGCGTCAACCTTTAACTTTGTGAACTTTGAGTCCATGTTATATGTTAATTCCTGGAAGCCATTAAATTTCATGAAAGCGTAGAGGGTAATTGAAAACACCTTCTGATATCTAATTATTCATTTTACACTTCATAGAATATTAAATTACGATTAACGCGGTCGAGATATTTGAGGAAACTTTGGGGAATCGTAATGCGATAATTTTAAGTAGATGGGTTCTTCTTTGAAAATTAAACGATGCTCGATTTGGAATTAAATTAAAACTTTTACAAGGAAAACAGGGACAAAAGCGTCAGTGGATTAGAACAAATGATTCATTGACCACTATTGTTAAAATAAGACCATTTTAAGTTATATTGTATTCAAAGAATAATAATTTTGTTTTAAAGGTGAAGTGATAATAAACATAGGATTTTAATGAAGTTGGCATACTTAAAAAAGTCTTGAGAAATTTAAGGCTGTACCCAGTGCGACACGGACCGTCCGTGCGTGGACGAGTGCATACTTCCGTCGCGGATGAATTCGTCATTCAGTGCCACGCGGATCGTTATTAAGAGAAGTACAGTTCTGTAGTCATGGATACATGAAGTTGGTGGTTGCTGTATTTATTAAACAAAAAACGATTGATGACGACAGTACTTCACATCCGCCCCGCGCAATCGTCCGTCGATGACTGAACCAAGGAGACAATCCAAAAAAACCTAGAATTAATACGAACAAGCTATATATCAATCTATTGCTTATACAGAGAGAAATAATCATACCTAAGTTTGTCATCGTTTATCGTCTCGTCAGATACGATTGTTTCGCTCGGTCTAAACAATCGATTGGTATATAGCTCGTTCGTATCGATTGATGTTAAATGCACGGACCTGAAAGAAAGATCCGTTTTTTCAGGTCCGTGGTTAAATGCTGGACTTTACCTATATTTGATACATACTTTGTCAGCCTATATCTCCGATACCCCATGGTTCAGGGGTCTGTGACTTAGGGATTGCTTCGCTTATTCTAAGCAATCTATTGGTCTACCTTGTCTACCTTGTTTGTATTAATTGTTTGTATTAATACTGGGTTTTTTGTCCATGTATTTTGGCTCGTTTATTTTCCATCTGTGATCTGACTGAACTGACTAAATGAACGCTCTGTATGTGCGTACACTTTACCGTCTGTCATGGACGTCTGCGTAGGTCATCTGCGTCGCACTGAATAGTCCCTATCTCATGAAATAAAATTGTAATAAGATCTACGTTTATTTTAACACAAAGTAAGTAAAAAACTTGTTAAATTAAAGTTTGAACTGTCTTTGAAACGGTTAGGGAATTGTTGAATCAAAGTCTATGCGGGCTGAGGTAAAGTTGAATTGCTGACAGTCTTGGAGGTTGTTAACACGGATTTTGTGCTACACATATTTAATGAAATATTCTTAGAGAAAAAAAAGTGGTGCATACAATTGTTGGAAGAAAAAAAAAAGTTTGGTGCAGTAAAACCCCAAAGGTGAAACAAAATTTTCTTGGTGCTGCTCTGTGAAGGACTACTTACACTCTGTTGGTGTTCGTTTTTGTTGTAAAATAGAAATTCAAGTATTTCATTGCGAGAAACTTTCAATATTCAAATTTTTATTTTATTTAAAATTATTCATATTGAAAGTTTATCGACCTAAGTGGAATACGTCAATTTCTATTCGTCCAGTTACTATTTGATCCACAGAACAAAGAAAAAAAATTTGTTTTGTGATTCGATCAGTTCATCGTTGAATAAGTACTTCCAACTTGAAGAAAAAGCCACAATAGAAAATATATTATGCAATAGCAAATAACACATTGCTCTAGCATTTAGACGCTTTCAAATAAAGTAATATTGCTTTTCCACGCAGAAATATGTCCCGAGGGAATAAAATACACGTATCTGCTGAATAGTGAATTACGTGGAAGCCACAGATTGGAAAAATAGAAATAGTAAACATTCAATATTTAATGGAAATGTCAGATTGTATAATAAAGTGACTGAAGCACATAAATAACTGTACGGTTGTTTATATTTTTGTCCATATATTTTTAAGGTTCCGTACCAAAATGGTAAAAAGGAACCCTTATGGTGCGACTCAGTCTGTCTGTCTGTCTGTCACAACTGGATATCTCGAGAACTACTAATGCTATCAACTTGAAATGAAAGGTGTCGCCATCTCTGAGGTCCCGGGTTCGATCCCCGGTGGGTCAATTTAGAAAACGAACTTTTCTATATTGGCTCAGGTCTGGGTGTTTGTGATACCACCGTTGTCTCGGATTTCCATAACACAAGTGCTTTAGCTACTTAATTTGGAATCGGAGCAATGTATGTGATGTTGTCAAATATTTATTTATTTATTTATTTAAATTTGAAACAGTTTTAGATGATGTTTGCCCAACTATTTTGAAAATAAGAGAGGGATAAAAATATTTATATTTTTTTGCAACAGGGCCTGAAAGGGGGTCTTAAAAATTCGATAAGTGAGGCTACTAGGGGTATCATATGAAAGAGTGCTGCTTGCACATTCTTAAACATTTTTTATTTTTTTTAAGCCGCATAGTTTTCGACTTTTGATAAAAAAAGTAAAAAAATACCGTTCCCCTCCTTATCTCCAAAGTTTGCATAGAAAAAAATCTGAAATTATTTTATGTGATAGAAGTTTATGTAAAGATTACAGGAAAAATAAAACGATGTCTTTATATAGTAAACTTTTCAGAATGGTAGTACGGAACCCTCGATGCGCGAGTCCGACTCGCTCTTGACCGTTTTTTTATGATTAATTTTGATAAGATAAAATATTTTTTCTTCGTATTCATTTTAATATTAGGTAGGGTTAATTAATAATTTACTTATGGAGATAAGTAAATTATTAAAAAGCACTTCCGCGCCGGGCGCTCCAAAGACTTTTATAGAATTTTTCCAATTTATGTAAACGACTATGAATAGGAAAAAAAAGAACAAAAAAGAGAAGCAAACAGAACAAAAAAAAATCCGTATTTTCGCCGTATTTTTTACCCGATAACTTCGTAAAATTACACTATATTTATTCAATCAGTAAATTACGTTCTTATTATGAATATGTGGGCCATATTCAAATACGTTAACAATTGAAGACTAAAACATCTTCATTATTTAGTTCTACGCGATAATATAATCTGTATTTCCCGATTTACCGGGCGGACACAGAAGTCCGCGCGGGCGCGAGACACAACGGCAATTAGTGATTTTATAGCTGGACGCAGGCGTCCGGGCCGGCGTTGAAGGGTTAATTAATTAAAATTTATTTATTTCATATAACAAGATCCATAATAGTTTACAGTGATAAATAAATAATAATAATACCCATACAAAATAAAAGTCCCTGGTGCATGCATACATTTCAAAGAAAGTTATCTTTTAAATAAAAATAAAAGTCACATCAATAATTATTAACGTGATTTAAAGAGTAAAGAGAATCGAGTTTTTTTACGGAATCCTAAGAAAACATGATCTGACGCACCTTGTAAAGGAATACACAGAATATTAGAAGTTTTGTGAAATTTTAATGACACAAGTTGCTAATGAACGGTTACAGCGCCTTACTAACTTAGTCTTGTGAACTTAAGACCTTAAAGATGCGATAAGATGCGATAAACTCATTTAGCGTACGAGGAAACTGTAATGAGGATATATAAAATTCACTACTACATGACCAAAGTCTGTATTGGCCTGAGTTTGCCTGTACGTAAGCTAAGTACGATTTGTTCCGAGCAATTTTTCTGTCCACTAAATATTTTGTGAATGTAGTACTTAAGTTTTTCATGACTCCGAGCATATACCCCGTGAATTGTGTAGAAATCCTAAATCTAGTGTCTAGTCATTATTTGCCCTTTGCCTATTCTATGAAATGATGTATTATCTCTTGATATCTTTCAACTATTATAGTTTATTTGTAAGAGGTAAGATGTCTTTTAGGGCAGTAAATATTAATAAAGATTTTGTCTACCTTAAATGATATTTACGTCCATTTTGGATTTAGTTTGAAGAGTCATCACAATGGAATTCAGAGTGGTGAAGTATAACTTTTTAAAACTAGAAAACCTCAGACTAACTTGGTATTAATTTTCTAGCTTTACAGAAGAACAAAAAAACGAAGACTATTTGAGATTCACTTTAAAAGGGGAAAGAAAACTATTTGATATTTGATTCCAGACTCAACGGAAAGAAAAGTTGTTTCGGTTGAATACCTAAAAGCTTTTTCATGCGAACTCCATTCAGAGAAAGTTTTGACTGAAATTTTCAATTTTATATTCAGTATTTTCTGATGGACTAGAATATAGTCACTAGATGTTATTATCGCGGTTAATACACCGTCAAATTTTAAGTATATCTAAAAATGAAATGGGGATTTAGACTACGTGAATGAACAACTTTTACTATGGGGCCAACCACGGAATCGCGAAAAATAATCAGCTGTTCCATAGAAAAGTACACACGACGGCGGCACCTCAGACTATACATGTTGACCTTGAGACCGCCTTTATGAACTACATAATAAAAGCTGTTTTCGCAGTTTAACTGTATAACATAATGTGCTGTCGTGTGTACAACATCGACTCGACTATGATGTATGGAACAGCTGATTTTATTTCGCGTTTCCGTGGTTGGCCCCATAGTAAAAGTTGTTTTAGATATACTTAAAAATTAACGGTGTATAGTGCAAATACTCTCCAAGTTTAAAATTAAATTGATTAATTTCTCTTTGTTCACAGGTCAAAAGGTACTCTCAAGACTGCATGCCTGTTATCGTGGCCAGATGGCCTACCAGATGTCTCGTATATGGATTTCATGTAAGTCATAAATGAGGAATTCGTATTTTTTAATATTGAAATAACTGAAATAATATATAACTTCCATCAAGGGAAGTATCTCACTTATCAATAAAAAACAACGTAATTATCGGATCCGTACTTAACTCTCTATAACATGGGAAACGTAAAATTCAATTTGTTTGCAAATTCATGCGGGTTGTTATACGTTATCTATTAAACAACGTACAGTTTGGAAATTTAATAGCACTAGATTATTGGCTACAAGCTTCAATCCATATTTCGCCACAAATTTCGTAACATGGTTTGATAAAATGTTCGATACAAAATGTCAAACCGAATTTTGTATGTACGATGTTTTTAAATGTAATTTTGTATGTAAACTGTTTGTAATCTTACAAAATAAAAATGTAATTCTTGATTATTGCTATTGAACGCCAACTACTACAATTATTTTGTACTATTACGGACCATTTCACTGGTCATACTCAGGAAAATGGTAAGTTTACAAATTTTTAATAATATAACTAAATAAGGGATCGTTATCTACATAAGTCTATATATATAAGAGAAAATCACTCACTCACTCACTTATTCATCACGAAATCTCAGAAACTACAATTGCTGGGAGTTTTTTATATTTATTCCCTAACAGGGTTAAAAAGTGGTAGAAAGCTACTTTTGGGGTGATTGACTTCGACATCGGAATTGAAACTACTTAGTGCATTTGATTGTTTAATTAAGAAAAATAAATATCATTTGTCATCTCAACGTAGTATTATATTCTCTTTGGTCATTTCCCCTGAGAGTAGGTAGAATGCGTTTTATTGAATAGCGAATATTGTTGTTCATTGGTTCTCTTACTTTTCCTAAAAATTTCCAGTAAAATAAAAAAGTTACTAAAACCATATTTTTTAATATGATTGTAGTAGATGGCGTTCAATCAATTTCCCTATGATTATAAAATTCCCGTTTCTACAACAATCCTGTGACAGATACAAACGCGTGAGCTCAATTTAATAAGTTACTTAAAAGCGTAAGTTTCAAATGAGAACGAAGTTATACCAAATAATATACTAGAAAAAATACGACTCGCACCAGATCATGTTCTCGGACGGTAATCGAACCCGCGACCTTTGGATATCCGGTCCAATGCTCTGACCGCTGAGCTACCGAGTCACCGAGAACGAAGTTCTAAAAAAAATTGCTGTAGCAAATGAAATACAGCACAGTTTCTCGTGATTAGATGTCCTAAATATTCTGATCGGTGAAAAAAACCCATTCCCATCGGAATATCTGTCGGTTTTAAAGGCTACCTGCTACTACGGTTTTACTAAAATTAATGTTGTCGTCTAATCTGGTTTCAATTCAGTTCGCGGATCGAAAGCATTGAAATATTTATAGGTTAGCGTGACCTTTATGAGCAGAATATTAAAATATTATGTTTCTGGCAACCTTTTCAATTTCGGCGATACATAATAAAAAATATGAAAATCTCTGTTTTGGTAAAGCATTTTAGTAAAATATAAGTCTCTTAAGACTTCAAGTTCGTGAAACAAAATTATAAACATAATAACTATAAACATTTTTGTTATCAGACTTCCATATTCGTTAATACACCTACAGGTTTTTATGTAACGAAATATAACTGAACATTCGGCGCGTGAGCAATGCATTCACCAGCTCTGTACAGCGCCACCTACCTCAGTAAAAGGAACTATAGTTTCTGATACGGAAATTAAGAGTAATAAAATGATGTATGGATATTTCGTATAGCGTCACCTAGCGCTGTAAAGCGAACTATGATTTCCCATACTAAATAAATAATAAATAAATAAATATTTGACAACATCACATACATTGCTCCGATTCCAAAGTTAGTAGCTAAAGCACTTGTGTAATGGAAATCAGAGACAACGGTGGTATCGCAAACACCCAGACCTGAGCTAATATAGAAAAGTTCGTTTTCTAAATTGACCCAATCGGGGATCGAACCCGGGACCTCAGAGATGGTGACACCTTAAAAACCGGTGTACAAAGCCACTCGACCATGGAGGTCGTCAAAAACACTATCAAGTTTTTATATGCGTTCTTTTTCGACACATGTACGGTTTTTCATGCTACGGGTAATGCAATATAAGCACCCTTCCATCAGCATTACTCATTCTTATCTACACATGTTGCAGCAAAGGCTTTATTAACGAAAGTGCTTATGTTGTGAAGCACGTCAAGGGTCAATCTGACCCTTGACGTACTGCAGTCGACTTTGGAACAGCGCCAACTCTTCATTCTCATAAAGTTATGCCCCCAGCATGAATATTTTGTGAAAAATGTTTTCTGCATACTGAATAAGATGTAATTATGTTTTATATTGCATTCACAATGCAATTTCAGCTTTTATACTGAAAATTGTTTCAAAAATTTTATAAAAATATACCTTTACCGTATTTATTGTGTTTAAACTGAACTAAATGTTATACAATACTAAATAATATACTAGAAAAAATAGGACTCGCACCATATCATGTTCTCGGACGGGAATCGAACCCGCGACCTTTGGAAAATTTAAAAAGTTATATAGCTTTCTCATCTTAATCAACTGTTTAAAAATATCTGGAAAGATGTTCAGTTGAATGTCGAAGGTAATTCCTTCTACATTGGTGAGATGGCGCTGGCTTGCAGCGTAAGAGTTGATATACTGGAAGAAATTCGACGTTCTCACCAGTGACTCGGTAGCTCAGTGGTCAGAGCATTGGACCGGATATCCAAAGGTCGCGGGTTCGATTCCCGTCCGAGAACATGATCTGGTGCGAGTCCTATTTTTTCTAGTATATTATTTAGTACTAGTGGCCCGCCCCGGCTTCGCACGGGTACAATGTAGTTACTAATGTGGTGAGTGTGAAGTTATTAGACTATACTACAGGATATCTATATATAGTGATGTCCACAAAATTAAGGACGCCAATCGATTATCATACAAACGAAGTAACTTTAAAGCATTGCTTCTCCGCCAGGGACTGACCGAGCGGTGATCTGTTGATGGCGATCCAGGGAGGGAATGGAGGAGATCCAGATTTCTATACACACCCAAGTGATCTGACCAGCATTTTAAGAGATGTAAGGATATGTTTAAAAAAACCGCGAATATAGTATAGAAATATGAAAACTTGCAACTGAAAATGCTGACCAGATCAGTTGGGTGTGTATTGCTATCTGAATCTTCTCCATTCACTCCCTGGATGGCCATCATCAGATCACAGCTAGTTCAATCCCTAGCGGAAAACCAAGACTTCAAAATTACCTCGTCTGTATGAAAATCGATTTGAGTTCTTAATTATGTGGCCACCACTATATGTATATACGACGTACACAACATACGCAAGGGTTGACTTGTGTGTGTCTGTCTGTCTGAGGCAACCTAGCTCCCAAACTTATGGACCGATTTTGATGCGGTTTTTATGCATAGTTTAAAAGATCTAAGTGTACAGACGACGGGACTCCTAAAAAATTGATCCGATTATGATGAAACTTTGGTGAGTTGTTCTGCTTACGACCGAGAAAGTCCCTGGCTAAAAAAACGGAGCACTGCAATACGTATGCCGGGTGCAGCTAGTTCTAAATAAAAATATGTTGTGCATTATCAGGATTCTCAATCTCGATCATCCAACACTTCTCTATAATATACAACGTGTTACAAAAATACCCCTTATGCCGAATATGGTATATATAGGTATTTTTGTAACATGTTGTATACCTATCACATTTCTTGTCATGTTATGCGGTTGCAAAATAGAAAGGCTATTCGGCGAGCTGACTCTCGAGCAGGCGACATTAGAGCTGGCCATGGGAGAAACAATCACTGCGCAGATCTACACCAGCCTTAAACTTTGTCCCTGTGCTTAATTAATTGTCATAGCATAGGCGACTTGACCGAATATTGTATTTTTTTAAAAATAAACTGATAATTAGATGGAATAATTTTGCACCTTATTACAACGCAATAAGGAAAAAATGTCAGCACTGCCAACATAACGCCATAGGTACTATTCAATGAAACGCATTCCACCTACTCTCAGGGGAAAGACCAAAGAGAACGTAATACTACGTTGAGGTGACAAATGAAATTTATTTTTCTTAATTAATCAATCAAATGCACAAAAAGTTTCAATTCCGACGTCGAAGTCAATCACAGCAAAAGTAGCTTTATAACACTTTTTAACCCTGTTAGGTAATAAATATTTAAAAAATACGAAACACGTGTTCAATTAATTTTGTGAAAGAATGTCTATGCCAAATTTCAAGTCAATCGGGCCAAGGAATCGCGTTCTCCCCATACAAACTTTACCACCCTGTTTCACCCCTTTAGGGGTTGAATTTCGCAAAATCCCGTCTTAGTGAGCACCTACGCCCTAAAAGGAGCCCCCATGCAAAATTTGAGACTCCTAGCACTTGCAGTTTCTGAGATTTCGTGATCAGTGAGTGAGTGAGTGAGTGAGTGATTTTCCCTTTTATATATATAGATTGTATAAAATAGCATTGTGAATGCTTAAATCTCAAAATTTAAAAAGTGAACTAAATGTTATCAATGAGCTAAAAACAACTAAAGAGAAATATTTTATTATTTACTTATGTTTGAAAGCAATAGTCACTTGCTATAATTATGAATATCATTTTTTTAGGATTTTATTACCAGGCAAATACATTTAAATTATATTTCAAAAGTTTTATTGAGAAAAGTTATGTAATTACGTATTTCTGTAAAAGTTTTAGAACTACAAAAATTTACTTTGTCTGGGTATTTATTATTAGACATTAAAACTTTTACAAAGAAGCTTAAAATAAAATATAAAGATTTTTTACAAAATAAATAAATGTAAACCTACTTTACTTAAAATTCAAAGCTCGAAACCGAGCCAAACGTGATTAAAAATTCAGTTTTCTGTACTTAGAATCCGATGGTACCGATCAATAAGTTCATTTAATCGTATCGTATCAAATGTTATGCAATAATATAGTAGTTTGCAACTTATTGAATGATGCTGAATGCGAGTTATAGTTGGTGTGACAAAGAACCAAGTGTTGTTACTTTTGCAGTTCATTGCTTAACTTATTTCAATAGTAACGTGATTCCTTTGTTTCAGCTACCAGGTGTTCTTCTTTGTAGTGACGTATGCTGTGCCCATGTTGGGCATGACATTCTTTTACTCTGCGATGGGCAGGGTGCTGTGGGGCTCACGGTCTATAGGCGAACTGACGCAACGGCAGGTGGACTCAATACGATCCAAACGAAAGGTATGTTTTCAAAACGTACTTATTATAATACGACAAAGGCATACCTTTCTCTTTATATCATTATGATAAGCCAATTTGATGTCCTCGCTGCTGAGCCACAGGTTTTCTTTCTACTTCGCGAGTCAAAGTGTTGACAAGCAAACGCAACGTAACCCATTCCTACTCCATATAATACCAAATAATATACTAGAAAAAATACGACTCGCACCAGATCATGTTCTCGGACGGGAATCGAACCCGCGACCTTTGGATATCCGGTCCAATGCTCTGACCGCTGAGCTACAGAGTCACTAGTGGGAAAGTCGTATTTTTTCTAGTATTATTTTTTTTGGTATTATATAAAATAGCATTGTGAATGCTTAAATCTCAAAATTTAAAAACCATTCCTACTCCCTTTGGGCGGCTCAGTAATGTCTTTTTTACGAATGGATAGCGCGCAAATGGTTCCCAATGTTCATCTTTATCAAAGCTGACAATAATAGGGTTAAAACTCCGAGACATCTCCATTGGGAAATTTTTAAGGTACTATACGATAGACTGATACTGATATCCTAAGTTTTACCAACACAAATTATACTTTTTATTGCATTGCCTTAACCGAGGACTAATCTCGTGGGATCATGCTTGCTCTGATTCAATAACATATATTCAATAATATATCACCTTTCTGTTATTAAATCACGAACCAGCTTGGTTCGTGATTTAATAAAAAACGATGCTCAAAAAATCCAGTCAATATTGATCAATCACTTCTAAAGCAGTACCAAACAATTAATTACATTGAAAAGGCAATTAAAATAACTGTAAGTGGCTTTGTGTAAGTCCATGGGATTAATTATGTATATCTGCTTACCCCAGGGACTTAGCCATTGCAGCTCTCACTGTTTAATTAATCGTTGTCTTATTAATTGGAATTAAGTAGATTACTGTAGGGAAAAATCTGGAATTTGTCTTCTAATCCATTGTGGGAGGGGTTGTGATCAGTTGTTGTAATTATTGAAGTGGACATTTCGACGAAACATTTTGAGCATTCTCCTTTTCATTTATTTCCCAGCAATAGCATTGGATTATTTATCACCACCTTGAATGGGCATTGTTTATCAATGATTCCGTGGTTACTTACATTAGCTGTCGTGGTGGTTTCATTAACATTCATTTCAATAAATTATACGAACCATAAATTCTCAGTAACACTATACATATCCCTATCTATGTCGAGTGTCACGTCAAGTTCATCAGCCGATTTCTGTTCTGATGAGAACAGTTATTGGTTTGCATGCTTAGCATTTAAAATTTTCTATACAGTGTAGAGGAATATTTCTATAAAAATTGTAAATGATTATTTCTTTTTGTAGGAAGGTTCAGATGCCTATTACAAAAAAGAATCACGATAGTCGGACGATGTTCTTTAATCGATTTGATTGAATTTGAACCTCATACATGAGTTAAAAATGGAATGATCACGCAGTGGGACGAACATTGTACGCTTATCGTGAAGTTTCTTTTAATAGGTACTCAGAGTATTTCGGAATATTCTAACCAACATCAACGAATGAATCTTCATTCAGTAAAATCTGGTATTAATACTAATTAATATCATTCGCTAAACGTGACCTCACGTTTTGTAGTTAATTAATTTACTGTATTCATTCAGTTTAATATTCAGTTTCTAGTCGCTAGACCGAAAATACGCCATTGTGTATTGTTAATTAGCAGTAACATAAATGGTGTTACAGCCAACTCCTTTAACTCTTTATAGGGCATAATCGAAAAACGGGCAACCATTCAATTAACAGCCTAAACTTTATACACGACTGCCCAAAAAACAGGGAATGGGTTATGTTTGTGTGTGGGTATATGAATTTCTTTATTCCACCATAACTTCTAAATGCCTAAACGGATTTGGATGTATGGGGTATCGTTAGAAACCCTACATCTCAAGTAAGACTGGCTGGCGTTTTTTGTAAAAAAAAAGAAAGAACAATATTGCGACTGTACGACGCCCTTTCAAGTGTGAAAAAATATGTATATTTTTTCTTCAATTATTACAATATGGGCATCAAACGAAAAAGGCATTGATCAGAAAATTCTAAAACTTTATAATTTATCACTAACATGTGTGAAATATATTATTAGACAACATCACAAACATTGCTTTGATCCCAAAGTAAGTAGCTAAAGCACTTGTGTTATGGAAACCTGATACAACGGTGGAACTACATATAAAAAAATAAAAAAATAAATAGATGAATACATATAAATAAATCAATTTAACAAATATCAAAAACACGACTGCCCTGCCAAAAACGAACTAAAATGTTAAATAACAAGTTTCATTGTAGTCCGGGGACCTCTTTGATTAAAAATTGTTCCACAAAATTGTCTCCCGCAAAGACACTTGTTATTTATCTTTTTAGTTCGTTTTGGCAGGACAGTCGTGTTTTTACTAAACACGAGTCCGTTTAAGCAAAGAGCGACCTGTATGATTTTTAGCCACTCAATCAAATAGGCAAATGTCACATTGAGCGGTTTCAAAAACTTTATATTGTAAGAGCGAGAATATTGCTTGGTGTTGACCGGCTCACCAATGCCGAAGAGCGTGGACGCAGAGTCTGGCGTAGAGAGAATTGAGACAGAGATATAGAAAATTTCTGTGCTGGTCGGGCGATATTATCCGTCGATTAAATTTACAACGTTGGTTGACATGTGATTCCATAACGTTATTCTAGGGACATGAAAGGTTGTTGACTGTTCTATAAGAGGTATTTTTCCCTATACTATTATTATAAACTTAAGGATAGCCCGAAACCTTGTTATAAATTGCCAAGTAGTTCAATGGATGCTCACTCGTTGCCTTACTTCCAGGTTGTCAAGATGTTCATATTGGTGATCGTCATATTCGGCATCTGCTGGCTGCCATACCACAGTTACTTCATCTACACCCACTTCAATCCGTCTATATTATACATGAAGTACGTGCAGCACGTCTACCTTGGCTTCTATTGGCTGGCTATGGCGAACGCCATGGTTAATCCCATCATCTATTATTGGATGAATGCTAAGTAAGTTCAGAATTCAATACATGGTGAAATCAAAATCATAAGCATCGTTTTTGGAAGTCTTCTGCATATAAAACTGAACACTTTCCCCCAGAAGCATGCTTCTGGGGGAAAGTCTAAATATGACAAGCTGCCGACCCATTTATACTTATGATTATATTAACAGATTATCCTTTAAGATCAGCCATTTTTAATGTCCCCACTGCTGGGGCACAGGCCTTCCTTATATGAGGAAAAGGAGGATGGATCATGATCCATCACGCTGGCTCAATGCGGAATGGTGGGTGTTAACGACTAAAAATGCAGCCAGAACTAAAGGCTTAACGTACCTTCTGAAGCACGGAGAAACTCAAGATAATAAATTTTCGGCGGCGCGGAGTGGAGAGCTACGTGGAGCGAAGCGGCGGCAAAGGTCAGTTTTGGTGAGATCTTCATGAGGAGCCGCCGCTCCACTCCACTCCACTCTGCGCGCCGCTGCACTCTTCGACCCTTGTATAACAATGCACTATTTAATTGATGGCTTGCACTTCAAAGACTTTCTAACAAAATGTAATAAAACAGTTATTTGTTTTAACTAGATAAGACATAATCAAAATTTGATCTCGTGATAAGCATACAACTTTTCACCTCTAACAGCGAGAAAAATGTTATTATTTCACGTGACTTTCCTGGAAAAAGTTAAATTCAACATTGGAAACTTGTTCTCTCATCGCTGGTAACACAATTTTTTTGTAATATCACAAAATAGTTCAATCAAACCTATTCTGAAAATAAATCATAGAGTAAAGAGTAATTCCCGTCATTTTGTTTTACATTACATTGTTATTTTCTCTTAATTATTAATATTCCGTCTTATTTATTTAACTACAATCTTATAACACTAATTTGTCATTATATTTTATTAATTATTCTTAATTTATATTTATTCCATATATGCGATCTCTTTTCAGTCACACTCTTTATTTCGTATTATCAAATTTATTTTTTAACAATCCTCGTTTAAAACTCTTGGGTATTAGGTATATCCGTTCCGTGTTTTTTATCTTTTATACTTTTTAATCCATGTCCGACAACATAAAGTATTCAATCTGTCGATTTAAATTTTACAAGTCTCCTTGTTACTCTATCAAAAGGTGGTGTTAGAAATTAAATATCACATTTCTTCACGCTCGCAGTAGAAATCACTTTTGCTGCGAGTTTTTACGCGCCGAAAGCGCCCTTTTGGGATGGAGAGGTGAAAATTCGTTTTATTATAAATATTTCCAACATCAAACAAATTTTAAAAACCTCCTTAGTAACAACAATATTTTCCATTTTTTTGTATTCGTTTTTGTTTGTATTTTTTTACTTTGTTGCTCAATTAGTTATTTGGTTTTAGCTTTACTTTATGCTTTTAAGATATTTTCAATTTACTTTGAGAGTTCATATATCACACGAAATTGTGTAAACATAAAAAAACACATTGAGAGATTATGTTAGAAACTCAGCTTTAAAGTAAATATTGTTTTACTTGCTGTTATAAAGCTTCATTAAGTTCAATCGGACACACAATTTAAAAGTAAAATAATTATGACTGTTTGCCTAACACATTAAATAACTGCGGAAAACATGAGTGAGTATAATGACTATTGGGAACAAAAGTTTTGGGGTTTGTTCAAAAACAGATTAATAACACGTTTTTGGTTATTAAAACACCTAAATTATGAACAAAATGTTGATTATTACGCGCTGTTCATAATCAGATAACATAACACGAGATCAGTAACTTCAATTACATAGAAGTATATAATACATAGAAGTCTCTGCATGAAATCTTAGGTTTTATATATATTTTTGTAAGTCATTTTAAATAATCCATTTTTTTCGAGTCAGTGGCCCTACTGCCTATAACTGCACTACACACGCTGTTGTCTGTAACATTTGTATTACCAGGACCCTACCGGCTCACTTATATGGCCATCGTAATCGCTTTCATTTGACAGATGGATGTGATACGTTGCTACTTTTCTTAGGTAAGTTTTTATTTATGCCAAAAAAGTGGCAATATGTCACATCCATCTGTCAAATGAAAGCGATTACGATAGCCATGTAAGTTAGCCGGTAGGGCCCTAAGGCCCTATTTAATAACGTAACAGTTTGTCAATTGTCATGACAATTTGATTTACATTGCGGTGTAACTATGAATAGTTTGTTTGATTTCCAAATTGGTTGACGCAATGCATATAAAATTGTAATGACAGATGACAAATTGTCTCTTTATTAAATAGGGCCTTGAGTATTTCTGAATATAATTATTGCTATGTATGTTCATGATTATAATGTCTCCCGCAGGTTTAGGACGTACTTCCGTACAGCGATACTGTGCCGGTGGCGCGACGCGTTCCGGCGCCGGAAGAGGCCACTGCCCGAGTCTCCGCCGGACTGTGTCTCACAGTCCGGCAGCCGATCCCGATCAGGTTTTTACTCGTTAACGTAATTATTAAAGTGATATCTTTGGTAGGTATAATTTTGTGCCTCAATACATTTTGAAGTCATATTATTATTATTTATTTTTATGATAAAATATGAATGAATTGCATGACATTAATTTTGTACAGTATTTATCATAGGTATGTTACTTCACTATGTAAGACAATCAATCTATATTATTACACATTTTTACCCGACTACGGCAAAACAAAACGGAGGGTCATGATTTTGACCGGAATATGTGAGTATGTATGTATGTTCATCTGTTCCCTCATAACTTCAAATTTCACAAATAAGGTATCAAATTTAGATTTTTCGCATTCACAATGCTATTTTTATGTTTAGATAAATGATATTAGAAAAAATACTTTATCTTAAATAAGGTATTTTTAGAAGTGTCTTAATTGTCCGCTGGTTATAGGCTATGTGACGTCATATTAAATAGAATATGGCGCCCCCTAGAGGACTTTTTTTTGATGATGCCGTGTTGGGTATCAAATGAAAGATTGATGATTAATTAGCACTATTCAAATTTATAGTTTATTTTCGTTTTTGGTCGTGGCCTTGTTTGCAGTCACCCGATTTACAGCCCCAAAATATTTAAAATAAAAAAGAAGTTTAAAAACTAAAACCCAACTACGGAATCGCACTCTAAAAAGTACGAAACAAGAAAATAGTCCAAAATTCAATAAAAAGGGTAACCGCAGTCGCATGCCACTTTGTCCTAGACACGAATGACCTTTTTATTAAATTTTAGACTTGAATATTTCTTGTTTCTTACTTTTTAGAGTGCGATTTTCCCATTGTTGGGTTTTAGTTTTTAAACTATTATTTTTTTTCTATTGTAAGGCGTATAATACATATAAATCCCTTAAGAGCGTCATCGTAATAATAAGAGAAAAGTTAAATGGAGAATAAGTAGGCGTCAAAACTTTGATAAAGCGTTGAAATAATCTTTCAGTCGCTCGACTTGGCACTACGTATCAATGAAATAGTAACTTTTCCCGACATTAATCTCTTTTTCAATTTTCTTCGTGTCTCAAAAGTCTCACAAAACGACAACGTTTAAAAGAGAAAACAGGGGGCCTAGCCAAAGTAATACTTGCAAATCTTCGTTATCGCTTCGCTTTCCAAAAATGTATGGAGTTGACATTAGGTTTAGTTATTAATCGAATTTTAAAACGTCAAATCCATACGTTTGTCGGAGCGAAGCGATAGCGAAAATTTGTAAATGTGACATTGGCTACGGGCTCAGGTAGTTAGGCACTAGATTATCGTAAAATGAGGGATACGATTCGAAATGGCTGTCTGAATAAACGCAGTCAACTATTCATTAATAAAAAAATATTCTGTTAAAATATTAACAGCTGAGAATAGTTTATTAAAAATAAAAAGGCGGCAAGAATTGTTTACTTTGATGCATTGGACCATAATAAAATTAATTGACTGAAACGTAAACTTCCTCGTTGTCCTCAATATATCTTCAGCCACCATAAACGTCAAAACCAGCTTGGCATCAGAGATTTATGAAAGGGCGAAAAATACTTTCACGCTTTGGAAGAAAGTCCTTATATTATGAATAGAACGATTTGTAAGGCTATTTTTCTATAATGACATGAAATTGTGAGAACTAAGCATTGAGCCTTTTTCAAAGCTACTCAGACTGTATCTCTGATTACAATGATCAGTCAAACGAAATTAACCGACTGTGATCAAATTTTTCTCGTTATTCTTATGATTTCCAATCAAAGAATCTATATTTTACACTTTATTGAATAACTTAACGTCTTATTTTTTTTGTTGATGGGTTTGTGGATGGCCAAAATAGGAAAATTAGTGACATTTCTTTGCCCGTCTGTCTGTCAAGCATGACCCTTTCCGTATGACGCGTGAAAATATCAAGTTGAAGTTAAAATGAAGTACCTACTTAAGTAAACGGTCTCCTGAAAACAAAAAAAAGTTCTAAAAATCTAAAAAAATAAAAGTTGATGAATCCGCGTATTTTGATATTTTGTAGACAGTTAAAACCTGTCGGGTCCTTTCCTTTTATCTAGACCTAGAATCATTAAATTTGATGAGACCTTTTTCACGGCACAATAAGCAAAGGAAAATCCAAAGTCAGTAATATCGCAAAAAAAACCTTACCTTGTATGAAACCCTTTGCGCGCGAGTCAGGATCGTTCTTGTCTGGGTCATTATAAAATGTAGATAATATACTAGAATACTATCTGCCAGCTAGGAAGTAACTATCGAAGACATTTAAAATTAACACATGATAGAGCTGCGTTCTCAGCAGAAGGGCTGCTCCGGCCGTAACGACGACGCTGTGGAAAATATCCTTGGTTCACGTCCTCATCATCATCATCATCATCATCACCATCGTCATCATCATCACCATCGTCATCGTCATCATCATCATCATCATCATCATCATCATAATCATCATTATCATCATCATCATCATCATCATCATCATCATCATCATCATCATCATCATCATCATCATCATCATCATCATCATCATCATCATCATCATTAACCTGCTAAGAAAAAAGAATGCTTATTCACTACGCGTTGGCGGCGTTTATGGAGCAGCTCTATTGCCTAATGCCTATGTACTCGTTTTGGTCCGAGATTGCACTTGGGTACGTTATTTATATTCTTTCGGCCGTTTATGTAACTGTATTTTGTAACCGGTTACAAAAGAAGAAAATTTTTCTCTTTTCTCGTAACCAACTAGTCAATATTTCAATGGACTTAAAAATATTTTTAAGTGGTTACCATGAAAGAATTTCTTTTCCTACTTTGTAGTCAAGTTACCAAAAACGATCTTCTGTCCTTATTTTGTAACAAAACTCAATTTCTTCCGTTTCTCATAAGTAGGTAGTACTTATGCTTACGAAAAATAGCGATGTTACACGCGGTTCTTTTGTTAACTTTAAATTTTGTGGTGAATGTGATATAAAACGAGTCTTTACGAGTTCCAATGTAACCGATCTCTTTTAGTGTAATCGTAAAACAGTATCTTAATTATTATTTAACAGCGGTACTTATGTAATCTGTAAAAAATAAATTGTGAAGAGAAAAGCGGCCTGAGCTTGAAAAACCCGGACAAGTGCAAGTCGGTCTCGCCCACTGAGGGTTCCATACAAATTCTTAGGTCTTAAATAAAGACAAACTGAAAACTATACAATTTTCAGTTTTTTTCCTGTACTTGTAGTATAAGAGGATATTAAAAGGCCGTTTCTTTTTTTTCGTAAACTCAGAAGTTTAATTTTTTTCACAGCTTCAAGAGATTGTAGACTTGAGTATATGGTTTTAATTTCAACTCGATACCTCTATGCGTTCCCGAGATAAAGGCTCTTGACAGACAGATAGTCGGACAACAAAGTGATCCTATAAGGGTTCTGTTTTTTCTTTTGAGGTACGGAATCCTAAAAACGTATTAGCAAATATTTGATATGGTAAAATAAGTGAATATTTTACTGAAAATACGGTGGTTATGTCTAAATTGGGTTGTTAAAGTTAATAACGGACGGAAAAGCTTAAATAAAAAACTTTGGTACATTTTCCTTACCAAATGTTGTTACGTGCTTCGCACCGTCATGTTCGCCTTAACTCCACTCTCCGGTATGCAAAAAAAGTATACCGATGCTGGTTTAGCTGTGAACACACAATGTCATGAGATTGTCATTTTCACTTTTTACTGATACTTAACAGTTTTTTAAGCTAAGGTTCTATAGTTTATTTACGTGGCCACTTTTAGCACTTTTGCGAACTACTACTACAACGAACAAAATTTTACTGAAGTTATTTCTTGTAAATAAGCTATAGAACCTGAGCTTCAATCTGTACATGTGAATATTCGATACATTATGTACTTAGTGAGCAATGAATTTAATTAAAATGAGAGCGCCACTTGAGGTATATAGGGGCCTTAATTACGTCATAAGACCCAGCAGACTGTCATTAATGTCCATAATTTAAAAGCGAAGGAAACACTCTCTTTATTTAATCCGTCCCATAAAGCAACAAAAAAGGCTTCTAAATCAAAACCAGATTTTCTAATTAAAGAACATTTATTTCATTGTTTGAAAATTTCATTACATTCATTATAACACAAAAACAGAATTTTTACTACTTAATCCAAAACATGAACACTCAGACGAAGTGAGTTAATTATTTTCTTGGGTTAATAATATTTTAAGAACTCCTCAGACTGGAGTGGGTAATAATTTACCTCAAGACGTTATACTCGTACATGCTTACACTCTTGACTAATTTTCTCGAAGGAACATTTTCATCCTTACCAAAAAACACTGTTCAACAAGTGTTTAACTCAGACACTGTATAAATGTGAAGCTGTCACTTTTTTGAATACGAGTATATAGTTTGGGAGAGACAGCATCATATTTAAACAGTTTTTTTTTATTGACAATATCACATACATTGCTCCAATTCCAAAGTAAGTAGCTAAAGCATGTGTGTTATGGAAATCAGAGACAACGGTGGCATTACAAACATGACCTGAGCCAATATAGAAAAGTTCGTATTCTAAATTGACCCAACCGGGGATTGAACCCGGGACCTCAGAGATGGCAACACCTTGAACCACGATATGTCAAAAATCTTTTGTGATAACACCGTTTATGTTTAATAATATGTACAAAACATACTGTCAAAGTGTTAAGGATAGCCAGAGAAGATACATAAACGAAGAACTTTAACTAGATATGAAAATCAGTCAGGCGCTTTGGGTATTAAGCGCATACGGCCTATTGCATATTGCATTACGGCATATTGGCTGTTAACACCCACCAATCCGCATTTGGCCTACTTCGTTATCCACCTATAAGGACGGCTTCCTCTCCAGCAGTGAAGCAGGACATTAAAAATTACTGATGGTGATTATAAATAAAAATCAATTCAATTCAATTCAATGCTTTATTGCTTTTCCACAATTATCGTTTGGTCTTAAATAACAAAATGAACTATGTATGAATGTACAATGTACTATACATTATGGGCCCTGTTTTGTGCAGCAAATTAGAAGGGAGGAGGGCATAATTTTATTAACTCATCTAATCATAATTATTTAAGATTAATCAGTTTCTTAAGCGTTGATAACGACTAAGTAAAAAAAGTAAAAGGATCAAAGAAAACTTTGATCAATATTATTTTATGTGATAAACGCTACATCTGACGAGTAACAAAACCTAATTTTACGAGTAAGTCGAGTATCCGAGTTTTCCACCAAGATACTATAAAGAATTTTCGACAGACATAATTTAGCTCAATTTTTGTTCCGAAATTTGTATCCAGGGAATAGGTACGCGTTTATTTTTGATACTTTAACGTTCCAAAAGCCTACTTTGAAACCTAAGTAGGCATTTCAAGGATAACGTGATATTGTGTTTAACTGATTAAAGCTTAATGTCATTACGATGTGTTGGTAGGGTTGCCAGATGGTCGGGATTCGTCGGGATTGTCCCGACATTTCGAATGATGACCAGAGTTCCGAAAAAATACAAAATGTCCCGATAAATAACAAGTAAACAAAACATTTCAAATTACATAATAATTAAACGTGTGTTTATTTTTTGTGAATATTTTAATTTTTATAATAAAAAGTAATTATATTTCGTAATATTTATTTGTCCCGACCAAAGTCCCAAAATCCCGATTTATTGAAATTTTATCTAGACATTTTAGTCTTCCCATCTGGCAACCCTAGTGTAGGTGTTAGGTACTTCTCTGTTCTATGTTACAATAATGATATTAGGTAACTAGAACAGAGGTGATATAGAACAATGATATTAGGTATTTGTCTACGTTATCACATTGGGTGTGCCTGCTTGTAGTTTAACTATAAAATCATTGTTTCATTATGCTATATTCGCCGCTCTAAATAATGCTATTAATAATATAATTATATTTTGGTTACCAAACATATAATTAGGTTTAGTAGCAAATGACTGAGGAGCGCATTGTTGATATTTCGAATATTTGATGGGCGCGGAAGTTGAGAGACCTCGCGTATTGTTGATATTTCCACTATTGGGTGGGCGCAGAAGTTGAGAGACCCCGCACCATTTTAGGGAATTTTAGGGAAGTGGCAATTTGGGTTACCTACCTAGTGCCTATTAAATAATTATTTAAATATCAGTTGTAGAAATTATACATATTAATATAAACATGTTTCTGCTTTCTCACTGAAATTGAGTTCATGTTACGAAAATAAGGCGTAGGTAAGCAGAGGAACTTATGCTTGAAATAGTTTCATCCTTTATCTGAATCATCTGAATATTATTATCTTCGCTTATATTGAGTAGCAATTTATTTCTTTTCCTGTAATCACATCATACCTTTTTTCCATAGTTAATTTTTACAACACAATATGTATAGTATAGACTGTTTTTTAGTTTTGGAGAGTATTTATTCTTTAATGAAACTTAATAATATAGAATTTCATTTAAATGATGCACTTCGTCAAAACAAATTGAATCTTTCAGCATCTGTAATGGCTTTATTGATTAAAGGTCTGAGAATTCCGTAAGAGCTATTTCTAAATTATCTTGATAAGGCCATAGAATGAGTTATGAGGTTTAGGATGCTTGAGGGACATTCTTGATCCACTTGCAGGTATGTATGTGAAATTCAAAATGGTCGCCATGAAATTAATGAACTCTTGAATTTAATGTAGGTATTTGATTTATTGGGTATTTAATGATGATAATTCGGTTTAATGTTAAATTAAGTATGTTAAGCTCACAATAAAACACTACAATGAGCGAATTGACAACTAGGCGTTAACTATTAGGTTGTTGAAACGAATCGGGTATGAATGGAGTTTGGACTGGTGACTAGTGTAAATATGTAAAGACAAGTTCGCCTGCTTTTGTAAAATAATCGTAAGACTTCGTGACTTCGTGCTGTTTTTGTGATTATTTCAATTTTTATAACCATAAAAAATCGTATTATTACTATAAAAATTCGTAGAGTGAAACGATTTTTTATGTGACTCCACCTACCACCTCATTGCTTATTCCTACGGCCTAATGTATGAAGCGAACGCCACTTAATCTTATAATCCCTTTGAAGTTCTCGGATCTACAGGTATCGAGGATCTAAGAGAATCAAGAGGAAATGCAGCAGCAGAATGGCCGCGCTCGTCGTATCGGACTCCGGACGGCCTCCGGTTGCAGAGACCGCCTTTGCTTGCTAGCTGTCCAAAGTGCCCGCATAGAACCTATTATGACGGTAAGTTGCATTGCTCTGTCGCTTCAACTTTCAATTCTGTAAAAAAATATCGATAAAATACCCGCAATTGTTAAAATAGTTATTCTTAATTGAAAAAAAGTTAAGTCGCGTCTCCTGCGACTGTTTTATCGAAACATTACACAAAAACATCAAAACATTGGGGGGCGTGGCTATACACATTTTTCTATACATACACAATGTTTTTGTTTTCCGCGGCCGACGGAAAACATTCCCCGCGCGGGGGAGAGGGGAAGGGTATGTTTCATTTCTTGTCAACTACCGAACGTGCACAACCTTTCTCACGCGCGGACTAGTGACTCGGTAGTTCAGTGGTCAGAGCATTGGATCGGATATCCAAAGGTCGTGGGTTCGATTCCCGTCCGAGAACATGATCTGGTGCGAGTCGTATTTTTTCAAGTATACTATTTAGTATTATATAAAAATAGCATTGTGAATGCTAAAATCTCAAAATTATATAGCTTTCTCATCTTAATCAATTGTTTAAAAAATATCTGGAAAGATATTTCAATTGAATGTCGAGGTAATTCCTTGTACATTGGTGAGATGGCGCTGGCTTGCAGCGTAAGAATTGATATACTAGAAGAAACTCGACGTTCCCACTAGTGACTCGGTAGCTCAGCGGTCAGAGTATTTTACCGGATATCCAAAGGATTTTTTTGTCCATTCAGGTTTTCGGTATTTTTAAAAAGGCGGAAAATCATATGTCAGCCATTTCGAAAAATGTTTAAAAATGTCACAAACGCCAAGTGTTATGGGTCTACAGAGCCACTAGTAATATTAGTAAGGATGACTATTATAGGTAGGTACTCATTCTTGCGTTTTGTTACAGCGTACATACACGGACGGAAAGCGTAAGTAAAACGACCAAATAAATATTAATGCGACTGAAGTGGTTAAAAAGTGTGAAATGTGTATTAGTATTATTGTGAAATATTGAACGGTCGTGCGTCGCTGCCAAACATAACTTTATCTACGTAATTTGATGTACCAATTTTAGTAAAACATAAATTGTGTTCGATAAACAATGTTTTACAAATAAGTAATCAAACAATTAACTAATTATTATCTGTTACAATATCATTAGTGTCAAAACAAGGCTATAATTATGGAATCCGGAAAACAGGATACTAAAATGTTAATGTACCTACTGTTGTAAATAAAATGTAATGTTTTGAAAATGTATTTTTAGTGCGAAACTTCAAAAGCACGTTGTCGTGAATTATTTATTTTCAGTATTAAATATCGATCAATCATAAGTAGCTACCTAGTATTTGATTTGTATAATTATATTTGTTAGAATATTGTATTGTATTTGTTTTATATTAGTATTATATCTGTTATATATTATTTAAAATAAGTTTTAAATTTCCGAAATTGTTATTTTTCTATTGAAAACAGGTTTATTTATTAGCAAGTTGGAATTGGAATAATTAAGAGAAATAGTTTAAATATGTACTTTTATAATATTAAGTGTTAATTTAACAAGTGGTATTTAGCAGTCTGCCACAAATCAAACATACAATTCCCTATATTATGCCAGAGAAGATGCTTTTTTCATTACCGACTTTTTGAGTTCGCTTTATAAATATGATTGTACATAATTTTTCATGCAACCGGTTCTTTTTTACGTGCTTTAATTTTAATTAGTATTGTTTTTAACTGAAAAAATGCCAAACATCTTCTAGATATTTTTCTATTTTCTCCCGTTATATCAAGCTTCAAGGGTAAAACATCGTTTAAGTTTCTTAATAAACAATTTGAACTTATACTTATAGGTTAAGGGCTGGACTCGTCACTTATTGGTAAAAATATGAAAATAAAAACTACAAAAAGTATTTTTTCTTCTCATAGATTAAATTAAAAACAAATACAAAGTTTTACCGTACAATAAAACAAAACAAAAATGTTTTCGTTATGACCACCAGATTCGCCAGAAGACCTCACCTTCTTCTAAAAGACGCATAGTAATCTATTTTGATTGTTTTCATAAGTCATTTTCTGGATTTTTTGCTTTAAATTATGTAAAAAAATCATGACATGAAGGAAGGAAAAATTAGTTTTTTCAAATTAATAACACGCGTCGTAAGGTGGTTGGTGCAAAGCATCCATCAACAGCTTTAACCTAGTGCACACAAATCGCTGGGCGGTGGTCGGCAAAGCTGTGGCAATCCTTACCTCCCCCCGTGCTCAGGCGCACAGCCTATTAGGACAATTCTTCATTAAACTGTCGATGGATTTGTCTTCGCCTGGGTGTATATTTTCGGGTTATATATTTTTTCGTTTGAGTATAGAAAATATGATTATAATCACTATTATGCAACGAGTGTTCAGTCGCTTTGTGCTGCATAACTAAATGCCAGCATTTTTAGCCACGTTCATTTGGTTGTCATTTTTGTGTGATCTAAGAAAAGAAAAAATACTTTTTGTAGTTTTTATTTTCATATTTTTACCAATAAGTGACGAGTCCACCCCTTAACCTGTAAATATAAGTTCACATTGTTTTTTCGTAATTCACTTTCAATATACCTGGGCTCTATAATAACGTGACAATTTGTCAATTTGTCATGAGAATTTGGTTTACAATGCGGTGGAGCTATGAGTAGTTTATGCTATTTTTTAAATTGGTTGATGCAATGAATATAAAATTGTCGTGACAGGTGACAAATTGTCATGTTTATGAAATACGGCCTTGTCTGTTATTTTTAAGTGATTAAGTCAAAAATGATGTGTGTCTGGGTGATTGTAAATATGGTGTATGATTATTTTAAGCGACTGGTAAATAAGTAAGTATAGGCGGCTGCCTAATAATCATGTGCTCAATTTGATGAAACTGTATAAAATAAAGATATGATCGAAACGTGTTAGAAATTTATATACAGGGCACAACGCGCAATGCCAAATATGGTAGATAGGAACCATCAAACTGAATAACTTTTACTATGGGAAAAACTCTGAAATCGCGAAAAAACAAACTGCTGTTTCATACATTTTGATATTTTCGTAATTAATCCTTGTATGAAACAGCTGATTTTTTTTCGCGTTTACAGAGTTGGTCCCACAGTAAAAGTTGATTAGTTTATTGGCCCCTATCTACCATATTCGGTATTGCGGATTGTTTTGTAACACCCTGTATAGCCGTACCCGGAGACGTAAATTAATTTAAATACTTCATTAAAGTTAATGCTCTCTCTTTTTTTTCATAATATTAATAGAAGACGTCACGACAAATAATGAAGCTATTTTAATTAACGTCTCCGAGTGAGGCAGTTGATAATATTTTTTTCTCCTTAAATTGGCATCAATTTAATCACTTGTAAGAGTTGTGATTTGTAATTTAATAATAAAATCTTAAAAATCAAGACTTTTATAATTACAGAAACCTATGTTGAATTAATATTATTCAAATCAATCAAAACTAAGTATTACTAAATATAAATATTTTTTTTTGGGTGCACATTTGTAAATAAAGATATTATGGGATGTACAGAATTAATATTTCTAAGTCAAATTGTTTATTTTGAAAGTATTAAATTAAATGTTTACATGCGTTGCATCAAAAAAATATACCTATATCTTAAATAGCTTTAATGTTGAAAAAGTATCATAATTAAATGAAAATGTTTGATTATTATGTCAATATTATTAAAAACAAATGACAAAATGTATGTTTTTTGTGATTTGTGTGATAAATGTAATTTATTATCAACTGTTAAAAAATGGAAATATTTTTTGACAAAAAAAATTAATTCCACATACCTATTTGTGTCGTTTTTTTTCCTTTTTTCAATGTAATATTACGTACCTTAGCGTAATCTATTTATTCATTCATTTACCTTAAGAACCACTCTTGTTTCGGAAAATGTTTTTAATTCCTTATACCTAGTAACAAAATAACAATAACAAAAATAAGCTTTCAGAACTTTTAGATAAAGCGCATTTGCTTTTGTTGGTTTGTCTCTTTTTAACCGACTTCAAAAAAGGAGGAGGTTCTTAAGTCGACGGTTTTTTTATGTTTTACCATAACTTCGCCAGTTGTGTACCGGTTTAAATAATTCTTTATTATCATAGCTCAGGTGCGGTCCCATATTTTTTTAAATCTGTGCAGTTGTTTTCAAGTAACCTTAAAAATACTAGGCTTTGGGATGAACTATATAACTTAACAACTTAACAACTTCGTTGTTTTTTATGAACTGTTTTAGCAGTTTTAATAAAAAAAGTCTGTTTTAATAGAAGTCGGGTGGGGCTTTTAGAATAATTAAAAATGAAGTCCTCCAGCCCCACCCGGATTCTTTAGAAGATTTTTTATTAAAATTGCTATGTGTATCCAATGATTTGAATATTATTTCTTGCATTTTTGAGCTATTTAATTTTGAAGCTGTTTTTGTTTCGATTCTCAGGTTTTTGAAGGAGGCTTTTTTTAATAGCTTTATTAAATGAGTTCATCTTTATGTTAGTTCATCTTTTTTGTATCTATCAAACAAATTCTTCGTAAGAATCATAAATAAAACACTATACAGCTTCTCAGGGGCGATAAAGTTTGAGTCGTAAAGCCACAAAATAATAAAACAAAAACGTGGTTTGAATTTTGTTTCACTCCTGAATTTTTTAGAAAAATTACGTAGAATTCGCGTTACAGATTCCTGCTGAAGAGATTATTTGGTCGATCGCTTCGCATCAGGAAATCATAAGCATATGTTTTGAATGATTGAAAAGGGCGAATGAATGGTTTATTTTAGTAAAAATCTTATTATATGCGATCAGGAGTTTCAACAGCAAGACAATATCTATTGGACTTTGTTTGCATTTAATCTTACTATTCAAAGTCAAAACACCTTTTTCGGACAAATGGCTTTTTGCATGAGGTGAGATTATAAATTGAACTCGACTGTTTTTAGATAAATCAGGTTTTGCTTTTTACAACCTCAGCATGAACGACGAAACACGATATACAAGGTGTTACAAAAATACCCCTAATGCCGAATGTGGTATATAGGGACCATCAAATTGTTCAACTTTTACTATGGGACCAACTCTGAAATCGTGAAAAAAAAATCAGCTGTTTCATACAAAAATTAAAATCGAAAATATCAAAATGTATGAAACAGCTGATTTTTTTTTCGTGATTTCAGAGTTGGTCCCATAGTAAAAGTTGTTCAGTTTGATGGTCCCTATATACCATATTCGGCATTAGGGGTATTTTTGTAACACCTTGTATATCGCGTGATATAGCGTTTTATCGATGCCCAACTGTCAAAATCCATTGTCTTTTGACAGTTAAACGTGATAAATCACTATGTCGTATCGTGTTCCGTTGATCATGCTGGGGGGCTGAGGTTGTAAAAAGCAAAACCTGATTTCTTTTCTAAAAACAGTCGAGTTCAATTTATAATCTCACCTCATGCAAAAAGCCATTTGTTCAAAAAAGGTATTTTGACTTTAAATAGTTAGATTAAATGCAAACAAAGTCCAATGGAAATTGTCTTGCTGTTGAAACTCCTGATCGCATATAATAAGATTTTTACTAAAATAAACCATTCATTCGCCCTTTTCAATCATTCAAAACATATGCTTATGATTTCCTGATGCGAAGCGATCGACCAAGTAATCTCTTAGTTAGATTAAATGCAAACAAATTCCAATTCCTAAAACCTATAAATTAAAATACGAGTACGAGAATTGAATAAGTCTCAACTACCCAAAGAAGTTTCCTCGAAGATACTCTCGATCGAACTACGTTTCATATATTTTTAAGATCAAAAGGTTTCCTGATGAATGAAATTTACCAGACATAATGTATGTCAATAACTCTGAACTAATTAACATAAACTTTGGTAAATAATATACACTTCTATGACTTCCACGCGTACTGTTAATTAGAAAGAAAACACATTTTACGAATTACAGCGCGTATGTTATTAATTCAGGTGTTATTTTAGAATTCCCAACATTTCGGCACCTTTCCAGGGACCGTGGTCACGGGACGACTGAAGCAAAAAGGCTGCTCATAATTTTTAGAAATTACCCGTTCGGTTTATAAAAATGCAATCAAGTTTATCAAATTATTATTGGTAAATAATTTTAAATAGAAAACCAGCAAGTCGATTCCAATTCAATATTATCATCCATCATCCAATACATCAATGTAAGTATAAAAGATTTGATTATATAAAAACGTTTAACGTTACTCAAAACTGAGTTATTTTTTGCTCGCTTGGAGCAAAATGAATTGAATGCTTGGAGAAAATTATACCGTGTCCGACTTCGCGCTCCCGCGGCGAGGCTTCCTCGCGGTGGTTTTTATAATTTTCCTGGTAGTTCCAACTATTAACAAATCTTTAAAAAGATAGAAGCTTTTAACTTAAAGTAACGATTGATAATTAAAAAGTTCATTTTTTTTAAATTATTTGCTTAAATTCTTGGTAACGAGTTAGATGATTGTTTTTATCAATACATTTTTCAGTGTTTTAATGTTTATACAACGCTCTTTTTAAAAGTTCTTGGAAAAAAAAAGATTTATTTATCCATATTTCTTCATCAAATTATAATGTACAAGCAAATTAAATATGATAGTACTTACTTACTTACTCCAGCCATTTTCATTTCTCCGAAAAAAGATCGTTTCGATTCTAAAAATAATGTCCGGAGATTGGTCACGTATTAGGTGTGGACTGGATTCTCTCATCCATTTTCCGACAATGTATGTAAAGCGACCAATATTACTTCCTGAGCTTATAAGCGACACAAAGTTCGTGTCTTATCATGTTCAGATTTTGAGGTTAAAAAATCCCGAGCTCAACACAAACGTGTCTGAAACTTTCATTGAATAAAAAATACAGTGGAAATATTCATTTCCGCGGTCTAACAACCTCACGGCACAGTCTAATAACCTCTACGCTGTGCTCACGGGCTTTAATAATAGATTGAGTTGCTATCTGACTCTAAATTGGAATTTTGGCATTGGATAATGGAAAGCGTTCTACGTGTTTGAATCCTGGATAACACGTGTTTCCCTTTACTTATAAAAAACTTTTCTAATAGCGGGTTCACACGAGGCGATTTTAGTTGAAAACTGCTAAGTCGCTTGCGATTTGAACCGACTGAACATTCAAAACGCAAGCGACAAAAGGTTGAAAATACAAAGAAATCATTATATTTATTTTTTAAAGAACCTTCTCTCATTAGTTATTTTTAATATACAAATAGTAGCGGTATCACTCTTGAGATAATTTAGCTCAACTTTCAAGTACACATAGAAGAACTTAAAAATTAAAAAGACTACATCGACAGACTCAAACCTAGGAGTTAAGCGTTGGAGAATTCGTACTCAAATGGAATAATTATAAAGCTTAATTGGTTTGGTTATGTTAGCAATTCGAGTGTAGTCTCGAGTTTGTGCCAAACTATTTCCAAGTCTTTAAGTGCATCAGCTATTATTTAAGTCTAAAGAACGTGAAAACTTCTTTAATTAAATGAAGGCTGGCAAGGCAAAAGTTACGAACACAATACTGAGACTAAAAGCAGTCACAAAATCTGCTAAGTAGGAATTAAAAGGGGTGATGGAGAATATTCCACCAAAAGGATTTAATACTTAATCCGAAAAGGTCGCCTTTTCGATTATTTGCTTTTTCTGAAAGGAAAGTTCTTTTGTTGATAAGTTTGTTCTCACAATATGTGATTGTCCAGGAAAAAAGCAAATCTTCTACATATAAAACTCGAAGTAAAAATCAAATAAAGTTTCACTTAATATCCACTCGCGATTTCGTCCGCGTGGACATTCGAGAAAATCCTTACGAAACTTTTGACCGGGATAAAAAAGTATTTTAAGTTATAAAAAATACTTACCGGAAACGAGGCGCTATGGGTGAGTCGATTTTTCCTAGTATTTGTTTTGTTTATTATTATTTATTCATTATTATTTATTATTTATCATGAAGCATATCAAAAAAAACATACAGTCGACTTGATAACCTCCTCCTTTTTTTGAAGTCGGTTAAAAAGTTTCGAATCACGGGAGCAACGGAAGGAACTATCGGAATCGATAATTTTATAATGTCGGAAAGGTCGTAAGTAAATAGAAAATGGATAAAAAATGTCTAACTGTAGTTCGGGATGAACTCCTTCTCTGTATTCCTGACAACGTGTATGCAAAATTTCATGATGATCGGTTCAGTAGTTAAGACGTGAAGGCGTAACAAACAAACAAACAAACTGACTTTCACATTTATAACATTAGTAAGGATTATTCCGCTTATTATTAATTTCTGACGGTTTTTTATAATGAATAATGTAAAAATATTTATTCTTTACGTAGCCAGTAGGTAGATAATATTAACAAACAATACTGAAAATTGAATATGAAAAATTCTTTAATTAACTTTTCTTCCGAATCAAACAATATAATTCGATCGTCGGAGTATTCTGAATAATGTCTGTCATAAAACTGAAGTGGCTCGCAACCTAAGGAACGTCTCAATTAGTCTTAAGTGGCTGTGCTAATTAAATGTCACAAATGAAAAAGGTCAGGATAAGGAGATTTAGAGATTGTTCAGGAAATATTGTTTGTTGCGACTGATGCTTAACTGTCAAAATACGAACAATTTTGATGAACATTACGTGCCGATCTGCAATTCGGTAGTCAGCCTGGGGTGAATAACTTGAAAGTATAAGTGTCAGTCAGATATGTAACAACTTATATTTGGCAGCTGATGGTCAGTTCCAAAATTGAAAGGCAAATAGTTATGGTAACTCACAGAGACCAGCCATGCAATTCTCTAAGCGTAAACATCTTTACAACCTTGATTTCATCGTAAAAATATCGGCAAGTCGGCTATTTGGTATTCGCTAAGCCTTGTCCTCGCACTCATTAACAGCAGCGCTACAACGATGCTGGCGGGGCGATTTGGAACTACCATTTGACATTTATGTGCATGAGATTGGTACCTATTCGGTAAGCAAACATCGATGAACCTTCACCCCGCATCGACGACTACAACAACAACGTGAACTGTCAAACGTAAAGCTAATAAATAGTAGGTTTCGTCTCGGTAGAACGTGGCATTGTTTTTAACATTTTGGGCCCATAGCACCACCGGCTTGCACCACTTCATTAGACAAATTTAATATTGAACTGTTCTTGTAATTTAAAAGTATTCTTATTATATGCAAGAAAATTAAGCTTTAAAATTGCTAGCACCTAAAACCTCAATAAACCATGCACTTCTCTTCCAACTTATACGACTGAGAAGGTTGTATGAACTGTTAGAAGGGATGTTATGTTTGCAGCCTTTTTTAAATCTGATTTAGAAACGGGACAATAAACTTTTAAGCTTTACAATTCAACTCATTGCATCATTTCCATTAACTGTGCTATAATAACCTATTTTAATCACCTCGGGCCTAGTTTATGCCCAATAAAAGCGTTGCCGTGGCACCTACATAATCTTGCCTACAAAGCTCCAATAAATTAAAGAGATTCGATGGTATTAACTGGTCTGAAGAGCAAATTCAGATAGGAGGAGATAAATGGCGTTAATATTAATATAAACATGGCCAGGGAAGCAAATTTTCAACGGTAGGTAAACGAAGCCAAAATTAAACTTTTTCGGTTAAGTTAAAATCTTGTTTGATAGTTTTTAGATAGCGTGTTAGTGTCGATAAAATGCAACCAGCGTTATTTTTTTTGGTATAAAATAATGCTATTCAAAGTCAATGTCAAAATATCTTTATTAAAAAAATCGTCTATATTTTCCTAACACCCGTTCCTTTTACCTGACAAGAGAATTTCTCGGGTGACAAAAGCCCCGTTCTGGACTATAAATTATAATGCTAGCTGAAATCAGAAGCCTAGATTTTCTGAACCTAATATTTTGCCTTCGTCCTAAAAGACCACAGTCTAATAACACTACTTTATATCAGCTACGTGGAAGCTGCGAGAATTTTGTGTGGTGGGTGAGAGATAATTTTTGGATTCATTCTGAGCGGGTGAGTAGCCTAACTTCTTTTTAAAAACACAGAAACTAATTATTTCCTACTTAATTATTGCATGATGGTCTTAAGTAGAGAAATACAGTAGGTAAATTTTTTAGAATCGAAATAATACTACTTAAATAATTGTATCTAAAAATATTAGATACTTATCTTGTTTAGAGGCAATTTGAATACGCTAGTGTAAATATTACCAATTTTTTTACGCACATATTGTTATTGAAACATACAGGTTATCTTCACGAGATACTTGAGTTTTGTTTCCCATGGGACTCATGTCTCATACTCGAATGGAATACTTACATTATCACCATGGTTGTAAGAGGGGACGGAAATAACAAGTGAAGCATAAAATGAAATAGAAAGTGGGGGAAAATAATGGTAGGCGAAGGAGACTGACAAGAATAATAAGATAGGATAAAAAAAAATAAAGTAGGTAAGTATGTACACTTTTCTCAACTCTTTTCTTTAATAGGTTTTAGAGTCTTCTTTCATCAATTCAATGGAAAAAACTTTTATAGAGCTCTGACGTTACGTAGGTTTTATTTTGTAGGTATGCGTACATTGCTTAAAATATTTTATTGAAAGTTTTTTTTATTCTTTCAACAAAAACTTGCTCTTTAATGTGTCTATCTATTGAAGTTCAATTTTGATGCTAAATAATATACTAGAAAAAATCTCACCAGACCATATTCTCAGACGGGAATCGAACCCGCGACCTTTGGATGTCCGGTCCAACATGATCTGGTGCGATTCGTATTTTTTCTAGCATATTATTTACTATTGTATAAAAATGGCATAGTGAATGCTAAAATCTTAAATTAAAAAATTCAATTTTGATGTTTTATGCCACCGAGTTTTTAAAGCACAAACTTTAATTTGCATACGACTATTCACGTCATTTGAGATATCGCTATTTTACGAGCTCAATGTCCATTATGATGAAAAAGTCTACTCAATTACACTTTTACGGCTGAAATGGTGTTGAGAATTCTTATTGAAATCAAATAACGTCTCATTTGATTGTCTTGAACATTCAAACGAATAGCCAGTGCAATATGCGATTGTTTTATTAAAAAGTGAATATACCTAATACTAGGTACTTTTTGATTTTGATTTTTATTAAATGTTTAACTAAACGATAACTTTATATTTTATGAACACTTGCATCAAAAGCTATTAACTACAGGCAAAATAGCCAAACTAATAATGGAAAATGCTTTCTAACAAGTAAATTAATTTTCGCTAACGTTGACTGAACACGACATTCAACATCTTTCCTTCCAGCTCTTTTGTCCTGTTTTCGTAAAAAATATTTTCTAGCCTTGTAGGCAGGGTTGCCAGGTGTCCGGATTTACCCGGACATGTTTGGTTTTTTTATCTCTTGTCCGGCCAAATTTGTCTGCGTCCAGCCTATCCGGCTTTTGTTAGGCTTTTTGTGTGCCTGCCGCGCGAGTCGCAATAATGACACGACTGCCCCGCAGAGGGACCGCTGTTTCCAATGCGGTAATAAATATTGTCCGGCTTTTAAAAAGCTATGATTAGCTCATTAGAATTAAAACACTTTTTACGGATTACAGCGCGTACATTATTAATTCAGGTGTTGTTTTAGAATTATTTAGTTTGTATTTATTGATTTTTTAGAATTCCCGACGTTTCGACACCTTTCCAGGGGCTATGGTCACGGGAGGACTAAAGCAAAAAGGCTGCTCATATTTTTAATCTCTCTGCTCATAAAAATATAACAATAAATACAAACAAAATAATTCTAAAACAATACCTGAATTAATAATATACGCGCTGTTATCCGTAAAAAGTGTTTTATTTCTAATGAACTGTACGCGCGAAAGTCTTAGAAGTGTATATAAAAGTCCGGCAAAATTAAGCGCCGATTCAGGCTTTTGTGTTTTGGACCTGGCAACCCTATTTGCAGGTACATCTTATAATTGACTCTGGCAAAATTACCGTTAACGAAATATTAAGCTAACGACTTTTGCCACCAAAGCGGAGGTATTGTGTCAACTCAGACCTAACTTTACCAGCAACGCAAAGTTCTACAATAGAAAAGTAACAACACATTCAAATCTACTCATACGTCCATGGTGAATATCTTGACCAAAAAAAGTGTTTCGAAACATCTGACTACATTCCCTATTTCTGAGGGATGGGATTTAAACATTTATTAAACAGAATATAACGTTTAAAATTGCCTGTACAATTTATTATTTATTTAGTGTGTATAACACACACTTCCGAGTGATGGCGGTTGTCATTAAAAATACGATCTGTCAATCAATGTCAAAAAAAATGTTTGTGACAGTGCTTTGTTGACGCGCCATTGTGCTCTGCGTTTTTGCATTGTTTTTATTGTTTGATTGCTTATTTTTGTGAATTGTGTAATATAAAAAGAATCGTTATCAGTTCTATTTTGAGGACGTGCGTAAATATTTGTATTTTAAAACAGTGATGCCCATTTTTTGACACAAAAAGTTTGGTAGGTGTGGTGTCATCGATTTTGACGTTGATTTTTGGATTTTAAGCTTGAATTAAAGCACTTGAGCCCTTACAACAATAACAACCTATAACGATAGTTCCCTACAAAGCGCACTGTCAAAAGTGATGCAAAAAATACTAAGCCAAAATGGCTCAGTTTTCAGATTTTTATCCTTCATAGGTTACTTAATCGTATACCTAAAAGAACGAAATCGTTTTAATTTCCCTATCATTAGGGGATTAGTTACTATTTTGTTGGATTTAAGCTGCGATTAGGTAACGTATGAAGGATATTAATCTGAAAAATAAGCCATTTTGGCTCTGTATATTTTGCTTTCCTTTACATACAAAGACTCGGCTTCTAGGTGATATTATTTTTAGTTTGAGCCAATGTAAGACTGATTCTGTTTGTAATTTATTCATTTAATTTCTTTTTAATTTGTTCTATCTGTAGTACCATTCCAGTAATAAGAATTTCGCGGCCCTCGATATTTGTTACGTCCATTTTATCATCAAATTCGCTTCAAGCCACTTTTTGTTTTTGTGTTGGAAGTCTGAGTAGGGTTTTAATACCAATAAAATTCTCATATGCCGTTTTGTTTTCAATGGCGTATGCAAACATGATAATGGTCACGGGAACAAGAAGATTATATGTTTTTTTTATTTTATTGACGCGCTAAAACCGCATAAGCTAAAATTAACAGAAAAAGTGCTTATTATGTGTATACTGCCTGCAGGTATAGGATCCGTGTGGAAGCTCGGGCTCACCACCACACCAAGATGGGCACACTTTAATATATTGTACTCCACGGTACTTGGTCCAGCAGCATCAGCTAAACATAGGATTTCTCCTCAGCGTCTCATGAACCGTCTAACACAGACAGCCCGCCATTACCTTCCGTTTGACAGCCGCAGTGTTGCCCTCTTGTGTGTGTGTGAGACAGAGTATAAAATATCTATTCCATAGATACAAATGAAATACAAACACTACAGTGCTTAAAAATTTATCCATTTTCAAAACATTGCTATCGATTTCTGATTAATAAATCTATTAATCTATTAGTCTGAATTTATGATTAATAAATCTAATGAAATCATTCGGTTTAAGATGAAAATAAAAAAATGAGTTCTCTATGTATACTGAAAAGTGTTTTATATCAACAGCTTTTGTAATACCGGTGCTATAATCTGTTTATGTTAAATATAATTTAACAAGAATTAATTCAAAATAGTCCAGAACTAGGTACTTTAGCTGTCCAATTTCCGAGCTAGTAATGGCAGCGTAATGAATGACCAGATCGGTTTGAAGAGGACACTTCGTTTAAGTTAATTACATTCCCGTAGGACCAATTCTACGGGATCATAACTGTCTGCGGGCCGAATTACGACAGAGTTTACAACAGTAAATTTTATTATGAAGAAGGAAAAATTATTGAAACTGAAATAAAATTGGTGACAGAATTTTCGTTTTCATCAAAATTGTTTTATAAATTGGGAACATAGTAAAGGTTATGATATTATATAAAATCTAATTTGCATTATGTTTCATCACTTATTTTTTTAAAGACATAAGAAATATTAGTTCTTGTTAGGTAATGTGACTTTTATTAGATGTGATTCTAATCCAAACTGTTTCATCAAGTGTTAGTTTTGCTTTTGAAATTGAATTGATAAATTTTATTTTAATCCAATTGTTGTTTTTCTGACCGTATTTTTTTTAGATTTAATGATGATGTAATTTTTTTTTAGGTTTTGTCATTTTAATGAATGCTTTAGTTTAATCGACCTATTGACACTGTACCCACTATGAATGTGACATACTTGAAATTATTAATATAAATATTTGCATGCCTACATTATAAAGGCCAATACTGTTAAAACTGCTAAAATTGTATTTCTGTATCTAACAACTTGTATACGCAGTATTCGCAAATAAATGATTCTATTTTATTCTATTCTATTCTGTTCCGTTCCGTTCCGTTCCATTCTATTCTATTCTATTCTATTCTATTCTATTATATTCTATTCTATTCTATTCTATTCTATTCTATTCTATTCTATTCTATTCTATTCCATTCTATTCTTTTTTATTCTATTCTATTCTTTATTTCAATTACTAAACTTAGGGAAGGCTGGAACTGGTCATTTGTTACGCTGCCGGTACTAACTCGGAAATTGGACAGAAACAGTATTTCTGGACTATTTTGAATTAGTTCTTGTTAAATTATGTATTACATAAACAGATGCTTAGAATAATTTTGCACGGGTACCAAACAAACGGACTTTCGCATTTATAATATTAGTAAGGATTTCAGATCCGTAGGATCTTTTAGTGATCTTCGGCATTACATCAAAAAGTGTTAATTTTCTTTAACACTCGCCTTAATTGTAAAGTTCTAACCACCCCGATAAGTTTTATTTCCGTTTATGACTTGGCACAAACACTCGGCTCTTTTTTCGTGTACAGTCGAGTTCAATAATATAAATTATTAATTTATTTACAGTTCTAAATATTTCGATTGCTTTTAGGTTACATAAGCTTTTCATATTTAGTATTTTCGAATCATCGTTTTTTTTAAATTTTCATTTGTAATATTTTTTGTTATGTCTTATACAAGGTGTTCCAAAAATACCCCTAATGCCGAATATGGTATATAGGGACCATCAAACTGAACAACTTTTACTATGGGATCAACTCTCAAATCGCGAAAAAAAAAATCAGCTGTTTCATACATATTGATATTTTCGATTTTAATTTTTGTATTTTAATTTTTGTTGTTAATTTCCCTGTATACCATATTCGGCATTAGGGGTATTTTTGTAACATGTTGTATATACGCATAAGGTCTTCACCTATAATTTTGAAATAGCATTATGCTGAATTCTATTGTAATTATATCCTTATTGCTTGTGTCAATGTTTATTATGTTGGTGATCAATAAATAAAATAATATAAAAATATATATGCACTTTTAATAGTTCATCAACCTATGCCTTTGTAATAAAAGTCAACATCCCGTCAGAAGTGCCAACACAATATTAATGAACTCGACTGTTGAGTAATACTGGGCAGTATTTAATAACGTGACAATTTGTCAATTGTCATGGCAATTTGGTTTACGTTGCAGTGTAGCTATGAGTAGTTTGTTTTAAATAAACAAACTTCAAATTGTTTGACGCAATTGATATAAAATTGTCATGACACGAAACAAATTGTAACGCTTATTAAATAAAGCCCAGTGATATCTGTCACACAAACAAACAGTTTATTGACAAACATCCAGTTAACCGTCCCATTTATATTAATATACGGCGATTATAACATAGCTCATTCCGTTATTCCATATCTGGAAGCTTGCTCGTGGATTATGTCCGCGTGGATTAATATGAATCACATAAATGACACATTTATAACCTAATGCACCTGTCTATATTAATGTTAGGATTCGTGTCACGTTTTGCTCAAAATGTTATTCTGAAATGTAGGGATTTGAAACAATTTTATTTGTAAGCTCAATCTGCATTTTCATATAAAAAATCTGTTCTGGTATTTTTATGATGAAAGGAAAAATGGAAAAAATGAATGTTTGTATGCTCGTCCTATATGAGTTCCTGAACAATTCTTCCGAATGTAATGAAACTTCGGCGAGTTGCTCTGTGTACGACCGCGTGCTTGACCCGAAACAAAAATGTAATAAGTAATAACACTTTTCTAAATATAGTACTTATAAAATATAGTCAACAACCTTTTGCTTTAAAGAGCTTATGTAAGCACAAATCTGACGCCTCGCTTTTATTTATTTCTTTTGTGTTTTGTAACACAAAAGAAGAGTCATAGGGCTTAAGAACAGAACGTATAATTAAACAAGAGCGAGTTGAGACGATTTTTATATCATTATTATTAAAAGTTTTGTAAACAGAATTTTCGTTCAAGGCTGTGTTGTGAGTGAGCAAACACTGGCAGGTGGCGGGTGGAAAAAATACAAAACGCATTATTTGATATCACTTCCAACCTTTTTGTGAATTTGCTTACAAAAAGGTTGGAAGTGTTATCAAATAATGCGTTTTGTATTTTTTCCAGCAGCTGTCAAACTGGGCATCTTTTTATCTTTCTCTATGTAGTAAAATAAATAGGCAAATATCTTGTAAAAGCAAATCAAATATTTTGTAACGAGTAAAGCCACGCGTATTCACTAGGGGACAAAGTCGCTCGACATGTCGTGCGCAGACGTGGGACATTTATGTGCGACTATCCGGCGACAATGTCGGCCGACATTTTGCTCGTCTTCATTACCGAAGTTGCGGTCGCGATGTCACCCGAGGAGGTAGTGTTGTTAAGTGCGGCTTACATAATTATTCGGACGACGCGGATGTCGAGGAACACAGAGCGACATGCGTCCTCACTGCTTAAATGCTGTCGGGCGACTGTCGCGAGACACGTAAATATCGCCCGCAATGTCGGGCGATGTCTACCGCGACGTCACCCGACTCGTAGAATTCGTGTCGGGTGACAAGGTCGCTGGACAAATGTCCCCTAGTAGCTTGTACACCTTAAGTTAACAAAAATAATCATAAATCATAAATCATTTATTCACATAAAATATGGTAATACAGGTCTTAAAAAAATATATAAATCTGCATATTTTGCCCATAACAAAGGCATGTGAATATTAAAATTAAATTAAAACTACATGAATCAATTACATTTTCTATTACATTTATGTCCCAAATAATCCTTAACGCTATAAAATCTATGGTCAACTAAAAATTTTGTGAATCTTGATTTCAATATTTGAAATGTCCGTGATTATTTTATGTCAACTGGTAAATGATTGTAGATATTCATAGTCATAAAAATACAGCTCTTCATATATAGTGCTGTTTTTGGAGTATGAGACAAGACCAATCTGTTACAATTTCTGCTTGAACGGGGGTAGATTTGTATTGCAGTACTAAAAAGATACATATTACGTCTTACAAAACTACAACATTCCAATACATATAGGGACGGTAAAGTTAACAATTTAAATTTTTCAAAAACTGGCTCACAGGATTCATATGGAGGTATCCCAACTATGGCACGTATGCACCTTTTTTGTGCTAGGAACACTTTATTAAAATTCACTGTATTTCCCCAGAGTAACAGGCCATACCTTAGAACAGACCCACATAAGCATGATATGCCATAAGAGCGGTCTGATCAGAAGCTATTCGACGCAACCGACCAAGTACATAGACAAATTTATTTTATTGCGTACTTTTTTCACCTGCATTGCGATTCTGTAAGACATCATTCGTGACCTCGCATCTGAATCCGCTGTGAGTTTCTTGATTGGTATTCTCAAAACTCGCTTGATAATTCGCATGTGCACTAGCGCTGCACTTGCGAGCGTGTCAGCGAGTTGAACTAAATTGACCGCGAGAATTTTGACGGGAACCGATAACTTGTCCGAAATTTACTTGTCCTAATTTCATTTAACGGAAACGGTTGACCAAAGTTTTTGTTGCTATATGTATTGTTTGCCATATTTTTAAACCATCGAAATATCATTTGGCATATGTCTCATTTTACCGAACTACGTTTCACCGATTTTCAAAATGATTTTTTAGTATTGGCACCACCAGAACAACATTTTACCGAATACTATTTGGCCGCAACCGCAACTATGGTATATTTATATTATGTAGGTAACATTTGACATAATCGATATTTGTTATAATAATACATGTTTTATTAAGCAAGCATGCACCATGCATGCAAGCATTATAGAGCTGCGAATGGTCAAAACACTAACCTAACCTAACCTACTTAATGTATTCAAAGTTTTTCATTTGGTGAACTGAAAATATGACAAATAAATCAGTGGTGTAATGAATGTTCGGGAATATAATACTTCGACGAAATGTACTTTCGACCGCGCATAACTTCGGTAAAAAGTTTTTCGACCAAATAAGACATCGGAGTAACGAAAAAAACGTAATTTCGACGAAGTCAAAAAAGGCGAAACGAAAACAGTCGAAAAGATTTCAGTAAAATGAAATTCGATCAAAAAAATTTCGACCTTGGGTTAGGTTACCGATTTTGACAGATAAAGTATGAGATGATGTAAAAAGTGGCATTCTGTAAGGTATAGACCGAGAGGTGACAGGATTTTTCGTAACGATCAAGGAAACGATTACATTTACTTTTATGGGGTGTAGAGTGGTTGTAGAATGTCCCCTAATGTGAATGATGAATTTCCATACAATATAATGCTATTTTCGCGATTTTTTAGCATATCAAAACAGCTCTTAGACTCCTGATAGATCAGTTGTGTGTATTGCAATCTGGATCTCATCCATTCACTCCCTGGGTAGCTATCTTCAGATCGGCAGAGAACCAAGGCTTCAAAGTTATCTCGTTGGTATGAAAATTATCTGGTGCTTCTAATTATCTAAGGTGAAGGTGCAAGGTGTGTCGCTGTCTTGCTAAATGCAGGTATTGTGCACTGATATTTTTGTGGTGTGCATGTGCATTTTTTTGCGGGCAGGCGGGCGGTGCATCCTGCATATATATTTTTTGCGGGAGTAAGCTACATATATTTCTCTTTTCACAATTCTAATTATCCGTCCACCTCTCGAATTAAACAACCTCTCGCATCAGATCTCACTTCGCTACTCCCTTCACTCTCACTTAAATTTGCATTCTGTAAGCATCACCTATTTACTTGCGAAGTGAAGTGAGTTCTGTATTGTAGTGACTGCCACACTCAAAAAAATGTTAGTCGAGATTTATTGATTGCAGTTTTTTGATACAATTGTTGAGTTTTTGGTACAGAACTTTATAGCAAATATGCGTTTTTCTAATGAAAATTTCTTATTTTAAGGAATTTGAGGCAGCTAATAGTCTGCGTGTTGAATTAAAATTGACCGTGAGATTTTGACAGATGAAATATGAGATGACATAAGAAGTGGCATTCTGTAAGGAAATTCCGCCCTCACTTCGATGCTCACCTCGCAAGTGAACCCGATTCAAAGTGTCAAATAAAAAGTATCTATTTTACGAGTGAAAATAGAAGAAGTCCTCTACAAACAATGTTAAAATAATATTTTTTTTAGAAATAAAACACTTTTTACGGATTACAGCGCGTATATTATTAATTCAGGTGTTGTTTTAGAATTATTTAGTTTGTATTTATTGGTTTTTAGAATTCCCGACGTTTCGACACCTTTCCAGGGACCGTGGTCACGGGAGGACTAAAAGTGTTTAAAAAGTGTTTTATTTCTAATGAACTGTATACGAGCGAAAGTCTTAGAAGTGAATATTTTTTTATTTTTTAACACTGACAAGTAGTTTTTAACCACAAATTATATAGCTATTTAATTTGTGAAAATCTATTTTTTTTTTATTATTTAACTTTACAAAAACAAAAATTTTTCATCGTAACAAACCAAAAACCACGGCGGTTTGTCCGGAATGCTAGACTTATACACTAACATTATTATATAATTATGGTAACAACAACATATTATAAAATAGGTCACTAGTAAACAATTTACCTGCGGTGATCGTCCAGTTTTAATATTACTTTCTGTAATGCTTTGTAAGAGATGTAAAGGATGGTGAGAAAAGCTTTGAGTTTATATATCCAGATGACTTGTATTTATTCTCAATAATCAGAACAACAGATAGGTGTGTCTGTCAACGGTTTGAATTTCTGGACAATTGCATTGCTATTATTGTTGTGCAAGCAAAGATGTTCATGAGCCACAAGCCTTCCACCACCACCACCTACAAGGATGTTATTTCAGAAAACATTTTTATTTTAATGTCAATTTTTTTTTTACATGTTATTGTATAAAATTTGATAAAAAAAATGTTTTATATTGTTAGGTAAAACTTATTATACTGGTTTGTAAGACTCCTGGGAATAGAGGGATTTAGGTGCTTGTTAGTACACAGAATGCTCAATTATCATCCAGACATAGTTGCAAAAATAGTTATTGCATGCTGTGTTTTGCACAACATGTGCAATCGCGCAGAAATACCGGCTTTCACAATTTCAGAAGAAGAGAGACTAGAAGAGCTACAAACAATTGCTGAAGTTCAAAGGAGGCAAACTAGGGATTTGCCATCTTACGCCGATTTAGCTCTAGGGCAATAACGTAGACGAAATATAGTAAATAGCCTATGGCGTTCACGTCATATTTAATTTATCGGTGATCAAAAACCCTTTACAAGTTTTCTTTCGTCATTTCATTCTTGGATAGGCCTTCCAATTTGTGAAATGGTAGTAGATTCAGTAGATTTATACATTTTTAACATGATGTGCTAACCTAAAAAAACTGCTATAAAAACAGCTTATTTTTTTTAAAGCTTTATTTATTTAATACCAAATAATATACTAGAAAAAATAAGACTTGCACCAGATCATGTTCTCGGACGGGAATCGAACCCGCGACCTTTGGATATCCGGTCCAATGCTCTGACCGCTGAGCTACCGAGCCACTCTTTTCTAGTATATGATTTGGTATTATATAAAAATAGCATTGTGAATGCTAAAATCTCAAAATTTAAAAAGCTTTATTTATTTTTAACATTTTTGGGGCTAGGCATATGTATATGTAATAAAAATGTAAGCGATGATATAAATATATTTTATTAATATTTAAACGACAGTTGATCCTTTCAATCGGTTCAGCCGTCTTCGAGTAGTTCTGGTAGCTCTTCCTTCAGGTGTTCCTTCTGGAGTTCCCTGGTAAGTTCAGACCAGATGTTCTTCAATTTGCTAATATGTAGTGACACTTCACCACTGGATTGCACTGTGTAGCTGAAGAACTTCATGCACAGGCTTTACTCTTTTGCAAGCCATCATACAGGCGGTGTAGTTCTAGCCATACTTCCCTCGCTGTAGAATATCGCAAAACTTTCTCAAAGTTGTCTTGTGACAAATTCGTAGTAATAAGTTCGCCTCATGAAGCTCTCGTGTCTCCCACTTGGATTGTTGCTGATTCAACGATAGACTTTTCCATCAACTCTCGACGTAAATTCTATCTGAATTTTATTTCCGGTAACTTAACGCTCTGCTACCATATTAAAGTACATACTTTTTGATATTATAGGATCTTGGGAAAGAAAATAATAAAATTAAACTGTAAAAACTGTATAAAAACGCAAGGAAGAATATTGACAAACAAGACATTGACATTATATTCAATGAGCAATATATACAAAAAGAGTACTTAGGTCGATTTGCAGCAACATTTACTAAATCTCGATTTTGTTAAACCTAGACTTTACTCATACGAATATGTAAAATTTTTAAATCGATATTTAAAATTTTCACAGTCTATAAGGGCTACATCTAAGTTTAACAAAGTCGAGATTTAGTAAATGTTACTGCAAGTAATATAGGTAACTATACAAAGCAGGATTCTTAACAAAATATTATAGGTCTGTCCACGGTCCGGTTTTTTCTTGGATGACGGATCCGGGCGTTTCGACGGAGACGGATGACGGAGACGGATCACGTTTGTCCATTGCGTCCGGATCCGATCCAATCCCGAACCACATATCACTCTGCGGTGCAACTGAGATGTCATGTGCACGTGCCTTTTTTTACGTTAGAATGCCGACAACTTCTTGCAATATACGTACAAAGACGCAGAAAACAAAAAAGTTTTGGGTTTCACCCTCTCCTGCAAGAGAGATACCTCGATGGGGCATTTAATACACTATACGATAAATTACAACAACGTGAAGATATATAATACCAAATAATAAACTAGAAAAAATACGACTCGCACCAGATTATGTTCTCGGACGGAAATCGAACGGGACGGGAGCATTGTAAATGCTAAAATCTCAAATTTAAAAATGATGTAGCTTTCTTATCTTAATCAATAGTTTAAAAATATCTGGAAAGGTATTCAGTTGATGTCGAGGTAATTCCTTGTAATTGGTGAGATGGCGCTGGCTTGCAGCGTAAGAGTTGATATACTAGGAGAAATTCGACATTCCCACTAGTGACTCAGTAGCGCAGCGGTCAGAGCATTGGACCGGATATCCAAAGGTCGCAGGTTCGATTCCCGTCCGAGAACATGATCAGGTGCGAGTCGTATTTTTTCTAGTTTATTATTTGGTATTATATAAAAATAGCATTGTGAATGCTAAAATCTCAAATTTAAAAACGTGAAGATATTTTTTTAACATTTGTTTTTATTAGTAACTCCTTTTTGGTTAGCAGAAATGACCTTTTATTTCGTTGTGACTTAGCCGATACTTATTTTTTTCGCATAACCTAAGTGGCATACGTTATATTAGTGTGTAAACATTAGTGCAAAATGTTTTAAAACGTTAGCGTTCATGGTTGTTAAATAAATTAAGAAAATGTTAGTATGGAAAATTCAAATTCTTTAAAATTCTCCATACAAAACGGCAATTTCATACTTTAACCCCTAATATTAACTTGCCCTAAAAACTTTATTGTGTGAACAAAATAAAGTCGCAGCGCAAGTGCTTGTCGCAATAAGCAAGTTCGGCAAGTCGCAAAAGATGACGGTTGACGAAGACGGACGTCGGGTGGCTGCGCCGTGGACAAGTCCATATGTATTTTATATTCTAATGGGGTACTTCGAATCGAGGCTCCGGTTTAGCGGTTCATCCGATCAAGCAAAATCTTCGGAGCCCGTCAAAAGAACGGATGACGGATTTCGGACGCCGGATGTCGAGTTGACAAAAGTTCATACAAATATAATATATAGGCCGCTATTCGGTCCGGTTTTTTCTCTCCGAGGAGACGGACGCCGTGGACATACAGTTTAAGGCATAGGGATTATATTCATGGCACGAATTAAGAGTTTTTTATTTTTTTTATTTTTGCTGCATCAAATTCCTTAAAATAAGAAATTTTAATTTAAAACTCACATATTAGCTAAACTGGAATCGATAAAACTCGACTAACATTTTGTTGAGTGTGGTTGTCACTAGGTACAACGCAAGTCAAGGTCAAGGTCAAGCGAGGTGAGATGCGAAGTGAGAGTGAATTGCGAAGGGAGTTGCGAGTTGTCGTCTGATTTTACAGAATCGCAGGGCTGTGCTTTCTAATGAAATAAACTTCATGTTTATGCAAAGATTTCGGGCGTTGTAAAATGAATCATCATCGAATATTGTAAATCTTGGCAAAGGTTAATTAAATAAAAAGGGTTGTATATAAATTCATTGATTGATAGGCCTTAGATAATTTTAGCTATCTCCGTTAATCTGTCACGTTGGCTTTATAACTCATTGGGTATTCATTGAATTTCGTGGACTGTGGACCATCGACCAAGGATTAAAAACATCGCGCCTACTGGGATTTGAATTGAAACATGCAGGGATAGATTAAATTGAATATTTATTTATAAATAAAACAATCCGGGATGAAGGTATAAGTCGGTTATTTTATAGCAACCTATTTATTGTGATCATGATCATCCCTTTTTTTAAGTGTTTTTTTTATCAGACTAGAATTAATTATATTTTTTTTTTTTGCACTTTCAACCAGAAGGGCTCGGAGCAACCTTCCCGGACACGCGAGGGGAAGGAGGCGGAAATCCTCATTGGACTTCCCCCATAGACGGTCTATGGGGGGGCATGTCAGACTTCTACTGACTAAAACCGCCTTTGAGGTTGGTTTCGACCCGACAGCTGTGAAGAGCCTCGAAACCTTCGTCTAATGCGACCGCCCCCCGAGGGGAGGGTGGCGCGAGCGTCACTCACCTAGGCGAGCATGCGCTTAGAGGACGACCGACAACCAGAGGGGTCACCGGCCGTTATGACAAAAATATACTATGACGACTGACTACCAGACGGGAGGCCAGCCGTAGAGAGTTGGGGGTGACCTGAGGGGTCGGGTGTGACCTGAGGGGTCGGTGGGGTGGGGGCGTTTGCAGCCTCCTGGGCCTCCAGTAGGCGGTCCAGGTCGGCCGAGAGTTGGTTGGGGGGGTCCGTTAGGACGGATTTGGGTCTGCGGGATAACAGGTTGGAGGATGAAGCGGGGGGGTCGTACCCCGCCGCGCTTCGGATTAAGGGATTGGTATGATCTGCAGCTGATTCGAAGAATCGCTCAGAGATCTGAAGGAGGAATTGTTGGATGGTCTGGAGTTCGAGGTCCCTATGCAAGTCCGCGTTGCGGACATAGTATGGGGCGTTAGCAGCTCTGCGGCAGAAAAGGTTTTGCACTACTTGCAACTGGTGCAAGATAGTGGGGGAGGCGTGGGCGAAAGCCGGGGACGCATATGTCATCACCGGCCGCACGCAAACCTTGTATAGCGTTCGCTTGTTGCGGAGGGACATTCTACTGTGTCGGCCCAGCATAGCGTTGAGCCGACCCATGTAGAACCGCGCATTGCGGGTCACTCTTTGGACGTGGGGCCTAAAAGTGAGCTCCTGGTCCAGGGTGACACCGAGGTATTTGGCGGACCTTTGCCAGGGGATGGATTTTCCTAGCAAGGTGGGGGGGCGTTGTTTGGGGGGTAGGGAGCGGCGCTTTGCATCGAAGCAAACCGCGGAAGATTTTTCCGGGTTTACTTCGATGCGCCATTTGCGGAACCATTCACCTAACTTAGTGATAGAAGCCTGTAGCTTCGGAAGTATGTGGCGGTCAAGAGACTTGCCCTTTCTGTATAGAGCCGTGTCGTCAGCGAATAGGGCCAGTTCGACACCATTGGTTGGGATTGAGATATCGTTGGTATACACGAGATATAGCAACGGAGCGAGGACTGAGCCTTGCGGCACGCCCGCTGTGATAGATCGGGGGGAGGAGAGCGTACCTTCGTGTTTGAAACGAAAGGTGCGATGGTGGAGAAACGATGCTATCAGCCGGACCAGTCGAACCAATTAATTATATTATTATGTATTAACTTAAGATCTGATGCATGTTTCATATTGATACCCCAACTAGGACAAAGTTGACGCGGACCAAGTCGGGGCGGCCGCTACTGTACATAATATGAGTACTTTAAAAACCGAGAGCCTACATTAAATCACACAATTGATATTATTTATATAATTAGTAGATCAAGTGCTTCCACGAACAGAAAAATAATAACGACACAATTAACTGGAACTTAAAATGCTTTTTCCTAAAAACTATTATTGTTCCTCAAATTCGTCCAAACAAGTTATGCCTGTTTCTTTCTAGACAAATTTTATTTTTATTTTTTATTTTATTTATAAAGACCGCCAACAAAACATACACTATGACAATTTTAAAAGTACAAGTAAATCTTAAAGTTAAGTGCTGTCTTAATTAAAGGCAGTCACGGCATGTGCTATCATAAACATTTTAAAAATCTTTAGAAAGAAATCTTAGAAAAGTTGTAATCACTACTTAAAAAGAAAAATAGACAATGAATTCTCAACAACTACGTAATACTATACGTGTAGAACATTCGAGGTTTTAATTTTATGCTTAGGGTTTTATTAACAGGTTCAGGCGTTTAAGAACTTATCTGAAAGTTTTATGTTAAGTCTGATAAAATTTTCAAATGAAACTATAGTCACTGCTTACGATCTAAGGTGTTAACCGTAGACTTTCATAAAACTATCACAGGCGCCATCTTCTGCAGTGCAATTCTCTAAGCGTTACATCGTCGTTGAAAACAACGTTGCGCCAACGAATGTAACATCCTTAAGATCGTCCATGTGGACATCGATGTTATATTTGGTATAAGTGTTCATAGTTCGTCGGCGATCTCTCAGATGTGAGAACGCATCGATGTCGGCTAGGATGCCATTAGAGACGGAAAAGTATTTCAACGATGAAATCAAGGTTGTAAAGATGTTTTACGCTTAGAGAATTGCATAGCTGATTATTTAAATTTAAAAATAAAAAAAATGATTATAAATGGAATAAACTGGAACCTATCCGGAACCTCTGAAACTGGGTCCCTGTATTCACCCTAGATGGTCACTGCCTTACAATCCTTACTGATTATAATAAGTGTGTTTGTTTGTTTGATACGCCTTCACGTCTTAACTACTCAACCGATTATCATGAAATTTTGCATACACGTCGTCAGTGACATAAAGAAAGACATAAGGTACTTCTCAACCAGAAAAAGTACTGTTACCGAGGGATAGTGAAAAGTTTTCACATAATTAAAAAGTCATATAATATGAAAGGCGGCAATATCGATAAAATTATTTTTAATTTTAATTGATTTGTATAGGACAATGCCGGGTTTGTTACGAACTCTATTTTTTAAACAATATTGCCAAATATGTGTAAAGTGTGTACCTATATAAACTACGCCCACAGATTAAAAAAACGCCATTTTTAGTTAATTTTTGTAAACCACCTTTGTTGTTAACAACAATAGGGTAAACAAACAGTGCCAATTTGAAGAGTAACTTAGTTTACTTCGAAGAAATAACTTTTGTAGCCTCAAAACTAAACTCCATTCATATCCCATACCTAACCAACCTAACCTAACCACGAACCCACAAAGAGTCAGTAGAGATAAAACATTCTAACTATCACAATGGGTTCTAATTCATCAATTCTAACTTCCAGACGGTTCGCCGCAAGTCTCGCCAGTTCAACTTCATACTGAGATTGGTGGAAAACTACATTAGACAACCTAAATTTTTAAGTAGGTATATCTAAAAATGAAATGACGATATCAGACCATGATGTATGTGCGATTAAAAGTTAAAAATTAATAGTTTAATAATATAGTAGGTGTTTCCTAAATGCTTTTACAGATGTTTTTGCTTTTTTGCCACCTAATCTTAGTTATTTGTACCATAATACTTTAAAAGGTATCCATAATTTCTATAATCTCATCTAAAAAATTAATAATCCTCTTTATTTATTTATTTATCTACCCATGAAACACCGTTAAAAATTAACTAGATAGTAGTAGCAAAATATTTAAAAAAGTTTTAATGACTAATAATATTCTCTTTTTAACCTTTGATTGATCCTTTAGTACTTGAACCTTAATACCTCTCCGACTGTTGTTTGTCAATTATAAAAGAGCTGGATATGGAGTCCCCTTGAGGTTCATTCCTGCAGCTTTCTGCAAAAGCTTGCCCCAAGCCACCTTCCGGCCCGCTTCATACAGCTAAGCAGGCGCCTAGTCCACCCACCACCCAGCTGACCTCTTTTACGAAAGGCGGGAGATAGCGTACGAGTAATCCTATGCTTATCCCCAAATAAAGGATGAATGGCTTTTAGATATAATCCGCTCGCGATGAGAATGGGATGGAACCTTCTCAAACTGAGACGCGCACCGGCCAGCCACAGGGTTATCCAAAACCACGGTGTCACGCATCCGAGGTGATTAATTAAATTAAAATTAACTGATTAGTCAATTTTCTTTGACAAGGTTTCATCCCATTCTCATCGCACGTGGATTATATTTCAGGAATTATTCCAATATTAATAGGCGTACCGAGCATTTTAGCTGCTCTTAAAAATTATCATTAATATCTTCGGACATAAAAAACATTTATGTTTACAGGTGAAAATTTAATAATCAGATGGGCCTTGTACATACAAGAGAAAATGGCTAGGGTTGACTGGACAATTCTCGAGTAGATTGACTTGTATGTCGCAAACGTTCGAAATATCTATTCATAAGAAATTAACAAGGTTCAAAAAATTACTTTCGTAAAAACAAAAGTGTCGCTCATATTTAATGCAAAAACAAAATTACTAAGAAATGTACTTCATCATATTTGTTTTTTTACAAATTCATACTTCATAATAAGTTAAGGCTGTAATATCGTTACTTCCGTTGATTTAGGATCTTATTAAAATGCAAATAGAGTGGATAGGACCAAAGAGAAAGATGTTACAAATTAGGATTACTTTGGCCGTAAGACTCTACGATTCGATAGCTTTGGCAAACAAGTTTGAGGAGCTTAATCAAATTATCTTAACCACAAGTTTTCGCAAACAACGCCGATTGCCAAATTACTTCTGTAAAGGTAAAATATAATCATTGTATAAAAGATTTTCAAGTAAATATTTCAAATGTGCCGTGTTTGACAAATCAGAAATATAAATTTAGATTTTTCGCATTCACAATGCTATTTTTATATTAAGATAAATAATATCAGAAAAAATACTAGAAAAAATCGTCTCACCCGTAGCAACTCAGACGGAACTACGGGTGAGACGATTTTTTCTAGTATTTTTTCTAATATTATTTATATTAATATAAAAATCAGAAATATTTTTAACAGGTTCGCTGCTATCCACGCACCTGTAGATGGAAGGCATCTTAAGCTAGACAAGCGCCTATAAAATTTCAAAGACCAATGAGGCACTGGCATTGAGCCAGGGACGTTGTATATTATATCGGAACTGCGCTTGAATTTTCAAATTTTCATAACGTGTTTTCGGTTTTTTCGTATATTTCCTTTTCCCCAGGGAATCTTCATTTCTTTGCTCAGTACACTTTAGCGTCAGAGAAATAACTCGATTTCTTAAAAACATTGGACACAAAGAAAGGAGCTAGGAGTGATGGTAAGCCGCATATTTTTATAAAAGATCAATTGCAGAAGGCACCTTTCCAACGCTTTGGAAGGAGGCTATTGTTGTAACCATATTCAAGTCAGGGGAGAAACAGCTGGTCTCTAACTATAGACCCATATCAATTTTGGGTATATTTGGGAAAATATTGGAGAAGCTTATAACTTTAAGGTTAACCTAGCACTTGAAACAGTACATATCCGAATAACAGCACGGGTTCATCAAGTCAAGATCAACAACTACAAACAAACATGGGATGTTACCTAACAGCCATACCTGCCTGTCGATTCTGTAACCAACCTCGAATCTTACTTCACTGCACGGGAATTTTATATCATAAATGGGAAAATGATAGACTGTTTTGTTTAATCACAAAAGATTTTAGATAGCTACGGTAGCTACCTAAAACCTTTTGCAATCGGTGAAGTAGCTTATATTTAACTAATTTCTAATAACAAATTCACGCAAAGTGAAGTGAGGTTCAAGTGAGATGCGAGTTTAGTTACAGAATCGACAGGCTGAATCATTAGATGAACGAGTCTCCATAGACGCATTAACCGATTTCAGTAACGCGTTTGACACAATAGATCACTGTTTACTCTTGGTTAAGCTTTCAGATTTGGGTATAGGTGGGGCTCTTCTCAAGTGGTTCAGCTCGTATTTAAATGACAGGCGTTCAAAAGTTCTTAAGGGCCCTATATACCGTTCGTTGTAGTAGTAGTTCGCAAAAGTGCAAAAAGTGGCCACTTTTAGCACTTTTGCGATCTACTACTACAACGAACAAAATTTTACTGAGGTTATTGTTTGTAAATAAACTATAGAACCTTAGCTTCAATCTGTACATGTGAATTTTCGATACATGAAGTACTTAGCGAGCAATAAATTTAATTAAAATGAGGGCGCCACTTGAGGTATATAGGAGCCTTAACGGCTACCATTCTGACGCATTTCCTGTTCAGTTAGGTGTTCCTCAAGGAAGTCATCTTGGATGATCTAAGCACGATGCTGACAAACTACAAGAGGACTTGGACAGGTTGGTGCGATGGTGTAATGATAACAAAATGTCATTTTATGTTAGCAAGTGCCACTACATCCAATACACACGCAATAAATCTGATTAATCGGACAAATACTACATAGATGGCAATAAAGTTGTACGTATTAATATAGTTCGTGATCTTGTGTGTTGGTGGATGATACTTGTTACTGCAAAAGGAATCAAAATGCTGGGTTTCATTTTACGTAGCATTAAAGAATTTAAGCATTCTTCTACTAAAATAAAACTATTTAACGCCCTCGTGTTTCCCTTTCTAGAATACTTTGACGTTGTAGTTTTCAATGTACACTACGGAGTTACAAGTGCACGTGTGCGTGTCGCAAGTAATCGTCACTAAAGTGTGAATCGGTAGGTATCTATAGTTTTTCACTTTTGACAGAGCGCTTGTATGAAGACTATTTTCCTATACGTAATTATTCTAAGCTCTCAACGATGAGAGCGGTTTATAAATACTGCGCCAGGTATAGTACTCCGAGACAGAGGAAGTGACGTGGTTCTGCACGGAACCCTCGGTGCGCGAATCCGACTTACAGCGAGCAAGTATTGCTTGCAAGAGCAAGTAGTAAAAAAACAGTCAAAAGACTAGTTTTTAAGTATAAACTAGAAAAATCCTGTTAGTTACAATAATATTCACTTTATTAAAATTATTAAGTTGAGTTTATGTAAATTGAATTTTACCAAGTGCCTTAAAGCTTAGAATAAGTTATAGTTGTTAGTGATTACTTTAGGTAATTTGTGGGCTTTGTAAGTATTATTATTTTGTATTAATTCCAAACATTGAAGTCAAATTCTAACTTTTTAGATGCGAAGCAAGAATTTATTCTATGCACATTGCTTCTTTATCTGCCCTAGGCGCTTTACATTCAATATATTTTTAATGTTTTTAATTTTGTGTACGTTTAGTTCTTATTTAAATTGTGCTCAAAAATCAGAAATTGGTAAAATTATTAAAGAACTTGTTACATAGTATCTACGAGTAAGCAAAATGAGAACAGCATCTCAAGTATGATCTTAAGATAGCTCTCAACGTTGAGAGCGGTTTATAAATACGGGCCTTAGATTACTAAAATCATAAACAACATTCGTTCTACGACTTTTCCAGAAATTACAACAGAAAATTCGACTTTCCATACAAATAACCAAACAGCTGATTTTTTTCGTCTTATTCGGAAAAGTTGTCGATCACACGTTGTTGTTTATGATGTTATTAATCTTTCCTGCGAGGTTGTTGGTGTTTTACAAAATTAACCCTGTTTAATTTTAGTTGTGTTGTGATAGAAGCCGCCGCAACTCGCTGTATTCGAAAACACTACCGTCATTAAGTTTTGGCTAAGCTAATTGTAGCGCACTTTTTTTGTTAGCAAAAATTACCATTTAATGCATTGGAATTAAATGGTAATTTTTGCTAACAAAAAAAGAGTGACTTTCTAAGTAATTCTTAAATGGTGAAAATTTAAAATTAGGATTTTTTTATTAGGTACCATTGTGTGTGTACATAGAATAATGACCATGATGATCTCATGGTCAATAATTATTTGTAATGGTCAAGCATCTGGTGAATATTATAAATCATAGATTGTGAGGTTCTATGTGTAGGAGAAAAATCGGCAATTTCATAAGCATGCAGTCACTAATATTCTGTGACCGGCATAAAATATACATAAAATATACGCGTGCCTTTCCCACTGTTTTTAAATAACAAATTTATGTCAATCTTATGGGGTATTTACACGGCTCGACTTGGTAGGCGACTTGCTAGTCGGTTTTAGTCAATTATCGCTTTTTATCGACAATCGCTTGTAAAATCTAATCGCTAACCTAATTTCAATGAGATGGCGATTCGATTTTAAGAGCGATTGTCGATAAAAAGTGGTAGTTGACTAAAATCGACCAGCAATTCACCTGCTTAGTCTACCCGTACGTAAACACATTCGTACAGGATTTTATTATACTCTACGATGCACTCCATAACGGACAAACATAGATAGAGAAAAAAAATTGGGGGAATCACAACCTCAGCAATGTCTCAAATAAAAAAAATGTAATTAATCCTGAAATATTTATTAAGAATTTCCATAAAAATGTTACACAGGTACGTAGTTAGTCATTGAAGCTTTTCGTTTCTGTAGACATTATTGTCGTTAATCAAAAAATGCGCATAAAACTTAACCAAATTTAAATCATCTATAGCGATGATTCTTTGTTTATCCATTCCACTCACTGGAGTTGACGCCCAATACTTAGATCCGTTTGCGAATACCTGTGATGAAAATCTAAGACGACCTCAAGACGTACCGCGAAGCCACTTAGTACTCATTTGATTTTAAGTTAGCGAGACAACCAATATTTTATTCAGCTATATTGTACCTTAATTACCTAAGAATAAAGATGGTTTTGTTTAATCTGTAATGATTTTAAGTTTGTCGTGGAAGGTGGGGGAAAGGAGGCTTATGCGCACGCGCTTTAGCCAGTGTGCCGCGAGCACTGGCGCGGGCGGCTCTAACGGTTCGTGTTTGAACTGAATCGATACAGAACTGCTTTCGAACAGTGAAAGTGCGATGTTGACATGCAAATGCAAATGTTAAGTGTTCATAACCAACAAAGTATTTCAAATACACTGAAGACACCGGCGCCGATGCCATGGTACGTCGAACTCACAAGTTAGCGCATAACTAATTACGTTAACCAAAAATGAACAAACCAGATTTCGACTTTTCTACCCAAAAATAAAGACTAAGATTGTGTGTAACATTTTAACAATATAGCGGTTGTTATTAATATTCTTTTACAGAGCATAGAGCAGTTAGCGTAATGAGGTGAATGATTTAAAACGTATTGAGATAATTGAGAAGTTTATATTGTATCAACGCTTCCGCGTATATTACGAAGGTTAAGTCCGGATAGAAGGGATTAAAATGTCCAAAACTTGTATCAGATCGAATATATCAAGGTCAAAATAAAACATCGTTAGTCACTGCAAATTGTTTATACACAACTAAATAATATTATTTAATGGTGACAAATTGAAATGTTTCAAACTGTTAAATGAAAGCTCAATTACTTAGATACCTTAATGAAAAGGCTTTAGTAAATTATTATTGCTTCGTGAATTTTATTCAGATGCACTCTGGTATTAAAAACAATTACCTATCTGAATTTATGAAAGCGAAAATGAATATGTATAATAATGAATAGAGAGCAACTCCATCCGTCGCTGTTGTTTTTACAGGCATAGGTTTGAAATTACTAATTTACCAAATAAAAACACATTTTGAATAAGAATTAATATAAATAATAAAAGAGAAGTTGGTCTGGAGAAGTGAGATTTGGTTTGGACAAAGAATATTAACATTGTAATATATCTAAATTTAAATTATTGCTACTGCGAAAACTGCAAAAACGGCTTCTATTACGTAGGACATAAAGACGGTGTCAAGGTCAACATAAGTATGATGTGCCGTTGGCTGTACATTATAGATATTATTTATACCGTGCTTCACACACGGGGAAGGTATTGAATAGTATAGATGATCGAAGAGACTGTAACACATATTATTTTTAATCGAGAAATACTTTTTTTTATATTAACTTTTCTGATCATTTAAAGTAAGTTTTCTGCAGAAATAACATAATAGTGGTGGCCAGATAATTAAGGCCACCAGTCGATTTTCATACAAACGTGGTAACTTTGAAGCCTTGTTTCGCCGCTTATGATTGACATAGTTGGCCATCATCATGGCCATCCAGGGAGTGAATTGAGGAGATTCAGATCGCTATACACACCTAACTGATCTGATCAGAATTCTAAAAGTTACGTAAGTTTTTTTTTCAAAGTTACCTCGTTTGTATGATTCTGGCCACAACTATACTTACTTCATGCATCGAACAAATTCTAAGTACACCTATTCAAGTAAATACTAAGAAGACAAAACGAAGATTTGCAAGATATAGGTTATGAATCATCCCACCTACTGGTATTAACGACATTCCTAACGATATTCATCATATCAGCCGCACGACACCCACTGCTGGGTAGAAGCACAGTCTTTATGTTACGGCCACAATACCGTGATATGCCATTGAATATTACAGTTGATGAACCTTATGAGTATAGGCATAAGGAAAATTAGGAATAATTATTGCCATATCACGGTAGTGTGGCCGTAACATTAAATACTGTGGTATAGGCCTCCCCAAGGATTTCCACGACGATCGGTCGAAGAGTGCAATAAAATAGTCGTACAAAATAACAAAAAAAATAACAATAAACTTTTCAAAATATGTTTTATTTGTTCAGTCAGAACCCATAAAAGAGTGATAAAAAATTCAAAAAAACAGTAAAAGTAGCTGCTTCTCGAGAACTCGCATAATTTTAATTTCTTATATAAAAGGTGAGCAACATTCCAACGTGTAATCGTTCCAGTCCGCACTAAGTTACAGACATTCCGAAACATTCAATAATTGGATTCCTTGCTGATTGAATTTATTACTTTATTGTTTGTGTACTTGAGCAACCGTTGAAAATAAAATAAAAATAAGTGGAAAATATAAAGATGTTTTTCTTTATTACTAATAAACATAATAAATTAAGTACAACGTGTTTTTATCCCAAAGGTTTTTAAGCTTGAAAAGAGTCGTGCTCGAGATGACCTCGCCCTTTATAATTAAGGTTTTTATCAACACTTCTTAAGAGTCCGGCGAACAGTGAGCTTCCCACACAAACGTAATACCAAAATGACTTGCAATTTCAGCATAATTAACTTTTCTTGTAATGTTATTCGAATTAAGACACTATTTGTTTAGGTTTCTATTAAATAAAAAATCCAAAATACTAAACCAAATAAAAATTAATGCGATTTACGCCCATGGAAGTCGAACACAACATCAGCATGAAAAATATTAAATCAGCTAAAATGCAACCCTGGGAATTTCAACATAATAACGAATACTGTTAAGGGACATTGCTAAAAAAATAGAATTTGAACTTAATCGATCAACTTCCTTCATAGTTATAACTCGGCCTATAGGCCTTGTTATAGTTACCAATAAATAACAGAGTTTTTTACTCTACCAATTAATTAGTTATAGATAAGTAATTATGTAAGTGGCGCTGGCTAAAAGCAATCAAAAATACCTGAAATATATGATTTCTAGTGTCCAATTCCCTGACGATGTATAAAACAATAATTTTGGATGTCGTAGCCCAATTGTTGAACTCAAGATCGCCGATCAAGATCTGCTACGCCGGCATTTCTTGATTTGCCCGTCTTATACCCGTCATATCGCTGAAACTTAAGCGTTTGAGCGATTTTTCTGGCTACGCTTGGGCAAATCCAAGGTATAGCAAATTATTATAATTATTTATAAGTGTCAAAAAACTCCAACATAACTGTATGCTGCTGATTCTGGTGACAGTTTCTTTCGTGGTGCGAAATTTAAAGCGGGTTGTGGGACATGCGGGCGAGCAGAGCCCCCCACCTCACCTCTTAAAATCAAAGATGGCATCGAAATATACGGCCTTAAGCTTTTCTGGGTACTACAAATGTTTATGCAAGAAATAAAATAATGCTTATTGTGTTATGTAATGTCTGACGCAGGTTATGTTATTTATAATCAACTGTGTTATAACCTTTTAAGTACTTAAACAATAATTACTATTTTATATAGTTTAGTAACTTATTTAGCTACTTATTAGTCACTTGATATTTTATTCCGCCTAAAATGAATAGATACCCTAGGAATTTTAAAAGATTAATAATATTATTCACGAACACAATAAATGACATTATGTGAAACAAACAAAGTCAGGGAATAAATCGAAAAGAAACAATAAACAGAGAATAAACAAAATGTAGCCTTATTGCTATGTGGCAAATTGGCAATCTCTTCACTATTTTAACTATTGTTTTATTATTATAACAAACGTAAGGAGCTTTCAAATTAATAGTAGGTACTATTAATTAATTAAACATCAATCTAAATTGATATTTCCTTTCTCAAATTTAGGTGATTGTAATTAAAGTTTAAATTAAACTTGTTTAAATAAAATGGCAGCTAGCTCAGGGGAATTGTTATATTTAAGACTGGTTGCTCAGCCAAAATTACTTTACGGAATTTCAGAATACAACATTACAAGTCTAATTGGTACGTTATTTAAGTTAAAAAAGTTGCTTTGGTTTATTGTATTCTATTAATATTTAAATCTACCTCACTAAGTACAGACAAAGGGTAATGTTAAACTCAAACGCGAAACGCGAGCACAGAATTAATAATAGTACTGACGTAGCTCGAGCGAAGCGTCTCCGTTTCATCTTGAGCAAAAATGCTTTCGTTGTCGTTCTCCTAATATAGGTCGCATGTCGGTCGGTCAACCTATTTTCGTGAAACTTTGTGAACTTCGATATTTATATTTTATCGATTTAGTATTCGAAATTTTTCGAAAAAGGACCATATTTCAGCCTTTCGAAAATTGTTCAAAAATGTCACTAACGCGAGGTCTACAACTCACAAAGCCACTAGTTTTAATATGAGCCGCATCGTCCCATTAGCATTACCTGCCATTACCGGTTTCATTCGAGTACTATCATTATTTCCCAAAAAAGTTATATGCACCTGTTTTAAGTGACCTAGAACCTGAATGTGGTTCAATTACTTGTAAAGAATACGAAAAAACCGATGTAAGATAATGTATTGTAATGCAAATTACTGACAAAACCGCTATAGTGAAAACCAGTAACGGATTTCTTTAAAAAAATGATATATTATCTACACGCTGTTTGCCGCCAAAGCGTTTTAAGGGTTTCATTTAATTCTCTGTACCTACCTAGTTATTATTAAATTTAGATTTTTCGCATTTACAATACTATTTTTATATTAAGATAAATAATATTAGTATTTTTTCTAATATTATTGTTAACAAATAGGTTTACCTTCCAAGTTTTGTAATTAAGTTTCCAAAAAAAATAATAACTTTTGCATGCGGCTTCATTTATTGCTTGGAGTTTTATTTCCCTTTAAAATTTCTGGAATAAAAGTAGGTGAAGTAGAAAAAGAAAAGAGGAAAATCCTCTTTTCTTACATACAACGTGTTACAAAATAACACCTAATGCCGAAAATAGTAGATAGGGACCATCAAACTGATCAACTTTTACTATGGGACCAACTCTGAAATCGCGAAAAGAAAAATGTATTATATGTATAATATATAATAATTTTTGTATGAAACAGCTGATTTTTTTTTCGGCATTAGGGGTATTTTTGTAACACGTTGTATATACAACAAAAACAATCGAAATTAGTAGGTGTATCCGTAAGAACGATAAAAAAAAGATGGTTAAAGTCTTTTTTTTATTGAAGGAATAGAAAATCGCTTTGAGAAAAGAACTTTGAATGGTATTCGAAGCTTTCTTGGAATAGCTTTCACCAATAAAACAAAAGTAAGTCGGACTAAAATAAAAGTAAGTCAGATGTTCTAATCTTGGGGTGTTTTTCTCTTAACAAAATACGGACAAAAAAAGTCTACTTCGGAATCTACTTTTGCAGATTGATGCTAAGCTAGGTTTAGCACTAATTTAGGCTAAAATATAAAGTAGATTAATAGTGTGTAAAATTTCAAAAACTATATTTTTATCAATTAATATAGGTAGTCGGAAAAAATCGCGGCCTTTTTGGAAGCATACATTTTGCGTGTGTTATATTTCTGGCAATACTAAAATTAGGTGCGAATGTGATATATTGTTGGACAGCTGACTTTCTGGTAATAACGGTATAATCAAAAAAAATTGATAATTGTCTTGCTTTTTCATAATTTTGATATTTTTTATTAGATACGTTTTGCAATATTTTTTTTAGATAAGGATTCAGACCCTTAAGACTCCTATATACATCAAGTGGCGCCCTCATTTTAATTAAATTTATTGCTCGCTAAGTACATAATGTATCGAAAATTCACATGTACAGATTGAAGCTAAGGTTCTATAGTTTATTTACAAACAATAACCTCAGTAAAATTTTGTTCGTAGTAGTAGTAGTTCGCAAAAGTGCTAAAAGTGGCCGCTTTATGTACTTAGCGAGCAATAAATTTAATTAAAATGAGGGCGTCACTTGATGAGCCTTAACGTAAAAAAATGAATGCTGCTAGTGCTCAAAAAATGGTTTGTAATGTTTATGGCGAAGATGTTTTGTCGAATACAACTGCTAAAAAATGGTTCAGCAGATTCAGGTCTTGTTATTTTGATGATAAAGATGTCCCTCGCTGTGGTATCTTTATTATTTTGAGTAGAAAAAGGCCGCGAACTGACTGACTGGCTGACTGATATATCAACGCACAGCCTAAAGACTTGAAATTTTGTACATAGATACTTTATATAGTGTAGGCATTCACGAAGAAAGGATTTTTGAAAAATCCACCCCTAAGGAGGTAAAATAGGGATTGAAAGTTTGTATGAAAGTCCGTCGGTTTCGAAGTTAGGATCTACAAATTTTGTTTAGGCTGACGGTTGAAAATACTTTTTAAAAACGTAGGATTTTTTTTAGAGTCCATATTTGAGCTGTTGCTCAAATAATAATAATGACTATACTAGTGGCCGCCGGCGACTTCATTTGCGTGGAAATATTTTTTTTGCAATCCCTCGGAAATTTGAAATAGTACATTTTTCTGGATGAAAGGTACCTACCCTATGTTCTTTTCTTTACAGTTGATTAGTTAAGACATGAAGTCAGGCGTAACGGACAAACAAACAAACAAACTAACCTTCATTTTTATAATACTAGTAAGGATTAATAAGCATCGTAGGTATATACCTACGATGCTTATTATGGATTATTATTTTTGACGACCTCCGTGGTCTAGTGGCTTTGTACACCGGTTTTCAAGGTGTCGCCACCTCTGAGTTCCCGGGTTCGATCGCCGGTTGGGTCAATTTAGAAACTGAACATTTGTAGATTGGCTCAGGTCTGGGTGTTTGTGATACCTTTGTCTCTGATTTCCATAACACAAGTGCTTTAGCTTCTTACTTTGGAATCAGAGCAATATATGTGAAGTTGTCATATATATATTTTTTTATTTATTGTAGTATAGCGCCCCCCGCTCTCATTTTTTCCGGGCACCGCACCGTGCCATGGTTAGTGCTCTCGTCTCTCATATTTGAATTGAACTATTTAACTGTGAGTTTGATATTTAAAAAAATAGGTGTACGTCTATGTCTGTTTACTTATGATTTTAACAATAAACCCATAAAATATCTCTATCTCTAATAAATACAGTGTTTACAACAACAGCACCTAAACAAATATTAAACTTTTGCTAAGTTTTTAATTTTTTTTTAAAAAACATTGTTGCTCTAAATTAACTCGATATAAAACAAACACAAACTAGATTACTCGAGATACAAACAGTATCCAATTTATTTCCTTCATGAAGTATAAATTGGATGAATAGAAAACAATAGGTACCTACTCCGTTTTTTTAAATGTCAAAAGTACCCTGTTTTTGATTGGACACTGGTTAATACAATACAAGAATGTACACATTTTATCTAGCAACGTATCCACATTTTTGTCTGTAGACCAATCTGATTGAAAGTGGAATAAATGTTATGAATCTCTGTCTCTCAATTTGCAGAATAGCATAAATTCTAGCAATAAAAAAAGTAAAAATATTTTTTTTTTGGCGGCTATTTAAATTTTTTTCTTGGAACTAAATTTGCCCAAAGTGTACATTATTTTAGTCTATGCACCATCTCTGTATCTTTTACCGTTTCGGCAGGCAGTTGACCATCTCGATTAGATTAGCTTTCAATTAAAAAAATGCATTGAAATCGCTTGATCCGTTTAGGCACTACGAATATACGTACAGACACACAAACATAGGCTTCAAACTTATTGCAACCTCCTTTGCGCTGCGTCGGGGGTTAAAAATTATGAAGTAACACAAGTAGGTGTCTAAGACAGACACCTAAGAAAGAAAGATGTCTAAAGTATATTTTTGACCAGCTTATGCAGAATTAAGCCTAGTCGTGGCTTAGCCGTAAAGCATTCCGCGCGCTCCGGGCTGTAAGGCTTAATTTTTAAAATATTATAATACACATTTTACTTTACTTTTGTTTCAATTGAGTGCGACTGTAGATTTTCGCGTGCCTTATAGGCGCACTCAAAGATGTCAATTAATTTTGATATTGAGTCGGTTCATCATAACAGCGCGTAGTCTGCATACTAGCGCCGCCATTGAAAAAAAAATCATAGTGCTTAAAAAAAGACGAAATTGTGTTGTGTCTCTGTAGTGCACTCCAAAGAAACTTTGTGCTTTATGTATTATATCTTAAAAAATATTTACGTCTTTATTTAAGTACTATGATTTTTTTCCAATGGCGGCACTAGTGTGCAGACTTCGCGCCCTTAATAAAATTAATGACAAAGACGTTAAGAAAAGAAAGAAAAGCATAAAAATAAATATTCTGAGTTTGGCTATAAAAAGTGGCAAAAAAATTATGGATTTATTTACTAATATATTTTTTAATAAATAAACTATGAAATATTGCGACGTTACTTCGCAAAGTAGGTGAAAATGAAGCTTTCTCACGTTTAATTACGGCAATAATTTAGAAAAACAACTCAACCTTATTGAGTGTTTCCCATAATGGAATTTATACAACACTTTGTATAGTGCTCAATACATTGCACTTTTTGTAAGAAAGGTTAACGTTAGCACTCCTATAAGCACCGCATTGGATAGATAACATAGATATGTGATTGAGTAGGTACTTGGTTTATTTGATAGTACCGTTGTGTACAGTGATAGTGTAAATAATCACTCGTGACCTTGATTATGCTGTTTTACTCACGTTGAGAAAATTCTCAGTAGAAACTTGAATTTACGTAGTGCATCAGTGATTTTCTCACACATACTTAATAGGTACCTATTTTTTTTTAAATAAATAAACTACTTATCAAATCGACATACTGATTATGATTGAAAGTTATACTTAGTATTTTTTTATAGGATTATGGTAAAATAGAAGTTTTAAAAAACCTTAACAACCGAGTGCCATACTACGTTTTTCAATATATTTGCGAGAAAAAATTATAGTATCTTCCGAAAAAAAACCGTAAACAAAAACGCACGGTGGTGGCGTGCGATAAAATTAACTTTCCGCACGCTGTACTAAACCGTAAACAAAAACGCACAGCGTGAGGTAAAATCAACTTACCGCACACTGTACTGTCATCGAAAACACACATTTTCGAGCAACTGTATTGAAAAATATATTATATTCAATAAGAAAACCTCGGGATCCGATGGCTTTTGCCGGAGTCTTTGAGTCGATTTGGAATTTCTGGAAATCCTTCAGGAATCCATTATAAGTTGTCTCAAGAGGAAATGAGATTTATTTTTGCCTGATATTGTCAACTGAGAAACTTTATAATCAAAGACCTACTAAAATTGCTTGTCTAAAGAAAAGCTAATTTTAGCTTTCGCTGACAATAACAACAGGAAATATCAAATTTTATCCTCAAAATTGTATGACAACGAATCCTTTTTTTTTCAAAACTTACTGCTTTGATTCGAATTTTGAAAAAAAAATATTATAAAACTAATTAATTGTGACTTTTTAAATTTTGAGATTTAAGCATTCACAATGCTATTTTTATACAATACTAAATAATATACTAGAAAGAGCTTAACTTTAAAAAGTTATATAGCTTTCTCATTTTAATCAACTGTTTAAAAATATCTGGAAAGATGTTCAGTTGAATGTCGAAGTTAATTCCTTCTACATTGGTGAGATGGCGCTGGCTTGCAGCGTAAGTGTTGATATACTAGAAGAAATTCGACTTTCCCACTAATGACTCGGTAGCTCAGCGGTCAGAGCATTGGACCGGATATTCAAAGGTCGCGGGTTCGATTCCCGTCCGAGAACATGATCTGGTGCGAGTCCTATTTTTTCTAGTATATTATTTAGTATTAATTAATTGTGACTTATCGCATTCAAAATGCTATTTAAAAAAAAATAAGATTCACTACTTCATTAATACCCGAGCTGGCTGATTCCGGCTGATCGGTGCATAAACTTATTATAAATAAGTCTATGGATCGGTGTGCGGAGAGCGTCATAAATAAGTCTATGGATCTGTGTGCGGAGAGCGTCACCGATCATTTATGATCGAAGGTCACCAAAGAAAGAAGAAGATATGTTGATTACGCGGAGGTTGCATACCTTGCTGAAATATATACAACCTGCTTTGGTTTGATTTTAGACACAAAGGCCAAAGCACTACACCACAGAACAAAGAAAGAAATTACGGAATGCTATATCATGCGCAGTATAATTATTGAACCATTGGTTCCAGTAAGCTACTATCTGCTGGTTTAACTTAATAATGAAATAGATTTTTTACGAAATTAGGTAGGTATATTTACCTGAACATCCGTATTCTATCCGAAACCCATCAAACAGGCCCTAAAGACGCAATCAATTTATTTGATAGATAAGCAATTTCATGGAAATACTGTCCAATTTTAAATACCAAAAGATTGAATACCACTCGGAAGAAATACTCGTAGTTTTACAAAGACCCTTTTTTAGGGTTCCGTAGTCAACAAGGAACGCTTATAGTTTCGCCATGTCCGTCCGTCCGTCTGTCCGCAGCCTAGCTCATGGACTCTTTCTACTATAAAGCTGTAATTTGGCAACGCCGACAAAGAAGTGAAGTAAAATTTTGAAAAATATTTTTTTTAGGTTACCTCCCCTACACGTGAAGTGGGGATGTATTTTTTTTTCTTGTCTACCACTTAGAGTATCATACTGTGAAATACGTATGGAAAGAAGCCAAAGTTAAGTAATAATCGTAAATCACGCGACTTGTAGAGTATTATGCAATAAAGATCTCAGCTCACGGATCCTCTTAGATCCTGTTAACCTGGTTCCGCGAAGTATTTGATAACACTTTGTATATTACGTAGTATTTATTCACTCTTTGCTAGTCTAATGGAGTTTCAATGTGTTGACGGAATATGTGTATTATTATAATATGTCACGGTGTTCGTACAATTTTTTGTACAATGTTTTAATTGTTGATATTAATATGACTGTTGGTATTCAGTATCAAACCCGGTAGTTATGTAATTGACAGAAACGTGTGAGCTAAAACTTTTCTCGATAGAAAAAAATCGTAGTGAATTTAAATTTTGTAGTTTTTAACCTATAATCTTGCTGAAACTTTAAAAAACCTTAGTTTAGTTTTGTGATTGTCAGTTATCCAAAATAAGAAATAGTTTATTAGTTATTATTTAAAAACGATAGTGTTGTCAATAATTTTAATAAATTTATTATAATAATTTCTGAACACTTTTTAGATATGCATTTTAAAACAGTTTGCTAGCTTCTTGAATACACTTTTCCGATGTTCTGTCAATCAATCAATCAATCAATCAATATATTTATTTGCTTGAACATGGGGGTGTAAACGATACAGATGACTTAAAATTAACAAAGTACGCCATATTCTACCCTCTCGGGTGTGCAAATTATTATCATGCGGAACACAACAAACATTGAAAATAGTTGCCAAAATTCATTAACTTATTTAAGAAGAACAATAAACATGCCGTGCTACTGAGGTACATATAAAAGGTAATTAAATTGTCCTAAATATTCGGGATAACTTTACATTAAATAATCATAAAAATGTCAAATGTCATAGAAGGATAGTAATTCTGTAAATGTCAAAGAAATTGAAATGTCATTATTCTAAATAATTACAATAATAATTTTATTTGTCCTTGATATATTCGTCAATCGAGTAATATGCTTTGTCAATTAGAAATTTATTTAATTGTTTCTTAAAAATATTAGGATTCTCAATTTCTTTAATATTTTGCGGTAATTTGTTATAAATTTTAATACACATTGAGAAGACACTTTTGGAGTACATACTGGTCTTGCATGCAGTGGATTGTAGCACATTTTTATATCTTTTACTATTTAAAGTTTTGTAATTGGTAATGTTCTTTTTAACATATAAAACTGACTCGCGGATATATAGCGAAGGGAGCGTCAGTATTTGGAGTTCTTTAAAATACGGTTTGCAAGAGTCTGTTTGTTTTAAGTGACACATTGCCCGTACACATTTTTTTTGAGCTTTGAAGGCTGTCTCCTTATTTGTGGAGTTTCCCCAAAATAAAACACCATACTTGATTGTGGATCCTACATAAGCATGATATGCACTTAAGAGGGCTTCCCTGTTTGCAACTTTTTGTAGCAAGTACAGAGCATATGAAAACCTACTCAATTTTGAACATATGTGTTCTATATGCGGTTTCCAATTTAAACTGGCGTCGATATAGATACCCAAGAATTTAGTGCATTGAATCTGTTTTATAGAATTATTGTCATGATTAATATTTAATGCATCGAAATTACTATTTTTATTTTGAAATGTCATTGTATGTGTTTTGTCAATATTAATTTTTAAATTATTAAATTTTAGCCAATCATTTATAGAAGTCAGTGAATCGTTTATGTCATTTTCATGGTTGCCATTTTTATTGTCAGTAAAAATCGCAGTACTGTCATCAGCAAAGAGAACCATTGGATAATTAATAGATTTTGGGAGGTCGTTAATATATATTAAGAATAAAAGAGGCCCCAATATGCTACCCTGTGGCACTCCATAGCGTACAGTCCTAGGTGGTGATAGGTATTTATGTTCTTCACCAGTATTTAAGTCTAACCTAGTTATTTCTGTTTGTTGTTTTCTTTCCATTAAATAGGATTTAATTAAGTTTAGTGCAGTTCCTCTTATTCCATAAAGTTCTAGTTTACGCAAAAGTATGCTATGGCTTACGCGATCGAAGGCTTTAGTCATATCCATATAGAGGGCAGTAACTCTTGTTTTATTGTCCAAACCTGTTAAAACTTCTTTTAGAAAATTTAAAATAGCCGTATCAGTAGATTGCTTTTTTCTAAATCCTGTCTGTTCTGTAACAATAATATTGTTTTTTTCTAAATAACTCTCTAAAATTTCATAAATAACCTTTTCATATATTTTGGCCATAACAGAAAGTAATGCGATAGGTCTGTAATTGCACATTTGTTCTTTATTTTCTTTTTTGAATAATGGAATGACAATAGATATTTTTAACTTACTGGGAAATACGCCTTTTTCGAGACTCAAATTAATCAAGTAGCTGAGCACCGGTGCTACGTACTTAGATACAATTTTGATAATCTTAGTACTGATGTCGTCATGACCAGTACTACTCGTGGATTTAAGATTTTTGATTACTTTTTCAATTGTTAATTGATCAGTGGGTGCCATGAAACATGAATTTGATTTTGTATGATTAATGTAGTTAGTTGACTTTTGTATTTCACATTTAGATTCCTCGCTAATTTCATCTATAAAGTAGTCATTAAATGCCTGTGCAATTTCTTCAGGATCGGTAATTAATTTATTTTTATATTGTATTTGATTAATTTCTTGTCTTATTTTTGTATATTTATCTTTATTTATTATGTCCCACACAGCTTTAGATTTATTAGATGAATTCATTATGTGATAATTATTTTGTGATTTCTGAGTCTGTTTAATTACAGATTTCAATCTTTTAGTATATTGTTTTAATACTTTTCTATTATGGTCATTTGAAGAGTATCTATATTTCCATAAATAGTGCCTCTTTCTGCTCGCGCAAAGTCTAATACCTTTGCTGAGCCATTTAGGTCGTTTATAGATTGGTATTTTAATTTTAAGAAGAGGAAAGCACAAGTCATAGAACATTTTGAATGTTTCGTAAAATAAATTGTACGCCTCTTCAGGATCTTCCTTTGTGTAAGTATCGTGAAATGTAAGATTTTGTAATATATTTATAAATTTTTCAATGTTTTCACTAGAATAATCGCGTTTAAATTTGTATAAATATTTGATGTAGTAGCTCTTTTTTACAGGGCACTTTATAATTTGAGCAGTATGATCAGATAGTGCCAGTTCTTTAACTGTTGCTTTGGATCCTTTTATATTATGAGCAAAATTATCCAAGCATGTCTTACTACTGAGCCTGGTAGGTTCATTTAGACTTAACTTCAGATTCGAACCTAAAAGGATATATTCAAATTGTTGAGACGTAGGAGTGTGTTTCAACCGGTCTATGTTGAAATCACCGCTTATGACAACTTTTTTATTTTTGTTACAAATTTTACGTAAAAGTTCCTCGAGTTTTCGGAAAAACATTTCCACTATCAATGATTTAGTTTTTGGCGATCTATATATGCATATCATTATAAGGTTATGTTCCGTCAACTCTATTGCGCAGCATTCACAAATATTTTTGATGCCGAGCGTATTTATTTCATGTAGGACCTTATATTTATGTTGATTATAGACTAGAATGCATGATCCACCATCTCTAGTTGACCTATAGAAACCAGTTGCTAATATATAACCAGGAATATATACAGTGTCGTTTTTTATCATATTATGTTCGGTTATAGTGATAATGTTTATGAAATTATTTTCCTTTTTTAATTCGTCTAGGTATAGTATTAGTTCATCGGATTTGGTAATTAAACCATTGATATTTTGGTGAAGAATATTAATATTATTATAAAAGAAAAAGCTGCTTTTTTGGTTTTTCATTGATAGTGTTATTTTTAATTGGCGTTGATTTAGTAACATCATCATGATTTGTATTAGTATGGAAGTCATCTTGTTCAGTCTGTGTACTTTGGTCAGTCATAGTCGTATTATTGATTCTTATAGATTTGGATAATAATTCATTGTAATTTTTTATTCGGGTACTGTAATCTAAATGTAGTATCTCCCTAAGTATGTGTCCGCATAAGTGAATTTTAAGTTGTTTTCCCTTCGGTATATATCTACTAAGTCCCATATCAATAAAGTATGTGTGATCAAGTAGGTCACAAGTTAATTTAAGTTCATCATTTAATTTATTGACATGAAGTGATTGGTTATAAGCAATCTCACAAACCACAATGTTCGTATTTTTTAATTCGGTAAGCCATTTATTAAGATTTGTTTGAAATTCGTACGGGCTCGTTTCATTTGAGCCACCTAATAAAACAACATAATCCTGTTTATTCAAGTTTTTTAAATAGTCTTTTTCAGAATTTAAGATATGACTAAGTTTTGCTCCTGGTTTTAACACACTGCTAACAGTGTACTTATTTCCTACAAGATTTTGTAAAGCCTGCCGAAGTTGACTTCCTTGTTGATCCGCAATTAAAATAATTTTTCTTTTATTATTTTGTGTGATTTGATTTATGTTGGTTTTGATCGTGCTATTATCTGTTGTGACTTGATTTATTTCATAATTATAGGGTTTACTGGAATCTCTTGTTTTTTCTTTAGAAGAGGTCGCAGTGACGTCATTGTTTTCTTTATTACTTTCATTCAGTGTAGTAGTTGTTATTATTTCTTTATTTGTGTTTTGTGAGCTTTGTTTCGTCAAAGAAATATTTCGGTAATGATGTGGAGTTTTCAATGGAGTGCTTGAGGTGCTGCTTATATTTTTTTTTCCGAATGTTCTTTTTCTTAAAGATTGAGGTGTGTTTGTACAAGTATTTTCCGCAAGTCCAAGTTTTTTATAAAGTTCGATTATTTTATTGCATTTTTCTAAGTCTTTATTTAATCTAGTATTCTCCCAATTTAGATTTTCTATTTCTTGATTCGCAGATTGTAAGTTTTCCTGAAGTTGAAGTATTTTATTTTGTAGTTCACTGCTATTACAAGCTTCATCTAATGAAGAATTTGGCAGGCTTAGCATGGTTGCATCAAACAGCGACGAGTTGTGTGCAGTATTAGCATCGGTCAGAGAACTGCTTCTCCGCCGTCTCCTAATTGTTATATTATTTGTGTAATCTTTGTCCATAATTATTGTTACTTCAAGTACCCTTAACGAATATTGAATATTTATTGCAAGTAAATATTATTCAATCGATTTATTTCACTCTTTCTGTGTTTTGAGCAATAAACTGCTTTTTAAAAATCACAAGGTTATTTATCATTCGAAAACACTCATGGTATTACAAAGAGCATTAAACTGGGGGCATAAACTATGCTATAGAAATGCAATCGTTAAACAGAACCAACCGACCATAACTTAATTTAACTTTCACATAGACAGTGCGATGGAAAACAGCTATACAAAGCAATTTAACATTCTATGATTCAAAATCAAGGTTTAAAGTGGTTTAAATAATGCTACAGTTCGTATGTTGGCTCTTTTTTCGTTCAACCCGACTTCAGGGTGGATAATGATTATACTCGCGTATTTATTTGGGTTCCGTACCAAAATGGTAAAAAGAAACCCTTATGGTGCGACTCAGTCTGTCTGTGTGTCCGTCTGTCACAGCTGGATATCTTAAGAACTACTAATGCTATCAACTCAAAATTTAGAATAGTTTTAGATGACGTTAGCTCAACTAATTTGCAAAAGTGACTGAATAAAATGAAAGTGCGCTGTCTTCACATTCTCAAATATTTTTTTCTTTATTTAGGCAGCATAGTTTTCGATAGAAGAGTATGTAAAGATTACAGGAAAAATAAAAAGATGACTCTAAATAGCACACTTTTTCAGAAACCATCAATGAAAATAACATTAGTTTCACAATAGTGACCAATAGGTCAAGAAATGGACTTAAAATATAGAATAGTTTTAGATGACGTTGGCCCAACTATTTTGCAAAAGGGATTGAATAAAATGAAAGTGCGCTGTCTTCACATTCTCAAACATTTTTTCTTTTTTTAGGCAGCATAGTTTTTGATAGAAGTGTATGTAAAGATTAAAGGAAAAATAAAACGATGTCTCTAAATAGCACACTTTTTCAGAAACCATCAATGAAAATTACATGAGTTTCACTATCGGTCATGAAACGGAGCTGACCTAAAACTGCAATCTTCTACGCCGCAGTGTATTCATATAATAATATGATGGTACGGAACTCTTGGTGCGCGAGTCATGTTGTAAGTACGTCGGTTTGCAATATTTAAAAAAAAAACAAAAGGATTGCAAGGGAACTTTGAACTGCATGTAGTCACTGTAGAGCTTAAAAACCATAAAAAATATGCAACAGGTGTAATGTTATTATAACATACCGCATAAAGTGTTTATACAACGACAAAGAAGACGTAAGCACTGAAATGATTGTAAGGGTCATTCTATTGTTCATAATATCCTTCATTCTCCAAATCTGTAAATGATTATGACCATCATCCATTTTTAATGTCCCCACTGCTGGGGCACAGGCCTTTCTAATATGTGAATAAGGATGGGCCATAACTCACCACGTGGGCCCAATACGGATTGGTGGGTGTTAACGACTGCAAATGCACCAGGGACAAACAGCTTAACGTGCCTTCCGAAACAAGGAGGAGCTCGAGATAATAATAAATTTATTATCTCGAGCATAATAAATTTTTGGTCACCCGTCCCGTGACCGACCCTTGCGAAATTGCTAACCTCCGCAATCACTGGGTCAGGTGCTAAACCACTACGCCGTCGAGCTCCTCAATCAAATTATAAGGATCATAATCAATATATAAGATTAAATGATCAAATATATAATAAAGGAAGATGTACAAAATGTGCGTGCCGCTAAAACTCAGAAACGAGTCCCAGTTCGATCAAGGCATTGGTGTGGAAAAGGACATAAAACAATTAAAAAGATGAACGAAGAGAAGATCGAAATGACTATCAAAATTCAAGTTACTAAAAGGGTCTAATGGGTATATAAGGAGCGGCGAAACGCGTAATAGATGTAATTCATAGTGGATAGTAGAAATGCTGGAAAAGTAAGTTCAAGGAAAGCGAAGGGAAGGAAGATGAAGTAGTAAATGAAGAGAAGGAGAATGGAAGTGAGGTGGTCTAGCAGTGGTTGGTGCTTGCACGGAGAAGTAGTGCGAATGTCATCGAGTAACAGCGCCGGGTGACTACGTCGTTCGGAAGAAGACATCGTCACATGAACGGGCGGACCTCTACATTGGAAGGTACACAACGTCACTCGAAAGAAGATTGCCTTTTTTAACACAAATTATAAGTTTTGGGACGAATAATTCTCAAACTTTTTTAATATATTGCGTCAGTTGCCTAGTGATACCTTTAAAACAAATTTCTCCAAAATCAACAATTGACAACAAAATTTGAATCTTGTGTTTATCTTTGAAAAAAAAGAATCATAATTCTTGTTTCAAAAACTTATTCTTTATTTGTTGTACTAACCCAAGACTCTCATTTTCTTCATCACTCAGAAGCATTATTTAGCTAAGTGTTCATACATTTGATAAAACGGTTTCTAAACTTTAACGTGCGTAGTTGTTGAATAAGTTAAGAAAACATTAATATTGTCTATCGTTGTTTCCACAAACCAAATACTGAATATAGTACCTACTTAATTTAATCGTGAAAGTAGTTATAATTCAAGTATAAGAAGTTAACATTTTACGTTAGATACTAGTATTAGATAATAAATTATTGTTCTTGCTCTTACGCCACCTGTAATGTAGTTCTGCAAGTTAACTGAATGAAGTTGCAAGTTAGTTACGACAGTTACGGGTTTATCCATCGCTCAGTGTTACTCAAACATTGCGAATTTCAAGAGATTCGTATCCGGTTCAAACTAATTTAACCTGTAGGGCTACCGCGTAAGTGTCGTCGACTTCGCCGTCGGCTTCATTTGACAGATGGATGTAATACATTGCTACTTTTCTTTGGTAGGTTTTTTATTTGTGCCAAAAAGAAGTAGCAATGTATCTCATCAATCTGTCAAATGAAGCCGACGGCGAAGGCGACGACACTTGCGCGGTAGGGCCCCAGATTAGAAAATGGTGATAGATCGTGATAAAGTACAATTTTAGTAACTCAAGTATATTGTATTAAATTGAGATTTTTTGCATACACAACTCTGTTTTCGCATTCTGCAGCTGAGATAAGCTGTCTCTTTCACACTTTTGAACTTTTTTAGAGATAATAAATGACTTGATTTATTTTTGATGAATGTTTTCATGTTTTCAAAACATCCACTCACGCCATCATCTGAGGCGCTACGGGTGAGTAGATTTTTTGTTTGTTTTTTCTAATAAGTATTATTATTTATTTTAAGTCTATTGTATATTAAAATACGCATTGTAAAAGTATTTTATTGGTAATCTGTGATGAGTCATGACACCGTGATAGTTTTACAATTCAAATAATCGCGGTATCTAAAAAAATTGTGTTCATTACAAATTCTTTATATTTTCTAATCTCCTTTATATTAGCAGCTTTTTATAGAAAATATTGTTTAGAATCAAATCAAAGAAAAAAAGAAAATACAGAGAAAGTCAACAAAGCTTTCAAGACAATCTAGGTATCTAGAATTTACAAAAGCCTTATTTGTCAACAAACAATTACAAGATAAAAAATACGTCTTAAATGTTTTTCGAATACATTGCTATTTACAAAATTAACATTATTTTTAATGCTACTTATTTTAGTATAAGTTTCTAAACTAAAAAAGATTGTTGATCTAAATTTGCAGATGAATGAGTAAATGATAAATATTCAAGACAACAGTTTATTAATTGTCTTAAGGATGTCTTTATTGTACTTATAGCAATTATATAATTCCAACGTTTCCAGGTTATTTGATATGAATGTTCAAATTTTTTTTTTACATAAAACCAATAATAGTAAAGTTATGGCCTAGTTTTCTGTTTCGGCATAAGGCACGAAGTCGTGACCTTTTCGAATAGGGCTAAAAGATCTATAAGAATACATTTCTTTAGAAATACAGTCGTTTTACAAATCGTGTGGCGTGCGCTATTATAACTAATAAAAAAATTATCTTTGCGATCGCGATTTCACTTTCTTTGAAAAAATATTTATCAAAGAGCAAAAATGTATTTTTAAAATAAACACAGTAAAAAAAACAGAAAAAAAACAAACATTTTAGAATAGGAATTTAGGGATAATCACAATTTTATTATAAAAAAGAGGCTATTGTTTCGAATGATTCGATTGTCGCCAGTGTCATCAGTTATATACCTTTAATTAAATTCTTAATAAAGAACTGTAATTTATGTTTAATCATTACCTTTGTTACCTTTCAAACGATAATAAATAAAATTAAAGAGTTAATAAAGAGTTTATAGTTCTTAATTTATAACTACAAATAATTTATTCAAACAATAGGTTGTTCTTTTTCATATTGTAATATTAAAATCGTAAATAAACAAGATCTAATTATTTAAACAATGCAAATGTCGCAATGAATAGTCTTCCATCTTGGCTATTCTATTTATTGACATTGAAGCAACTGTTTTATTCATTGCTAATTACTTTAAACATAATTAGGTACTTTTATAATTTATGAAAGCGCACAAATGACTTTCAAATGATTGAATTGTATTGATTAAATCTAATCATTTTCTGACAGACGATACTTTGATCACTCTAGCATTAGTGGTCAGTGACTTTAAGTAACGGTAGCGTCATACCAACTGACCACATCTCACTCGTGTGGTCGATGTACCAGTACATTGATTAGAAAATCCATTTGGAAACGCCTGCATTTTTCAAGCTTACTTTTCGTAAAGGTGAACAACTTGCAACTTACTTTTAAGGTTCGAAGATTAAACGGCGTAGCTTTTAAAGCTTGATTGCATCTCGTAAATGGACATCATATGACAGTGGTCGCAAGAGAATTTCATTACAGAGTAATTAATCTCAAGCAAGGAAGCGCAAAAACATTTGGGTAGCCTTTTGTCTTTGCAGTGATAAACGGCTAGAACAAAGGTTGATTAATGATCGTTTATACAAATTAATCACTTATTTTTCTCATCCAAAACTAACTAACCGGATTGGCACATACCTTTTAATGGCCTCAAATCTAACTTTAAACATGCGTTACGATTGCAATCAAAACTTGTGTTTTCCCCGATTCAACACCTTGTAAATTCAAGATTCAAATTTTTGTCATGTAAATCCAATTTGAGTACAATGTCCGTTATTATAAGGTCTTGTTTCCAACATTACTAAGTTGGTAGAGGGGTACGATGTCATTGTCATTGCTTGCGCGTGAGTCCAGTAAGCCGCGAGATCCGGTGCGGCGTAGAGTGCGCGAGCGTCAGTTATGACGCCATTTTGTTTTTCAAACTTGACAAGTTGTTACCTTAACAAGTGTTAAATAAAGGTGTGCGGATGTGGATTACTTAAAGTTTTTGCCTAAATGCGAGGATTTCGTATGTTCTTTACAGAATAAAAGTAAGGCAAACTCTAATGATTGTTATTAAACCTGTGTTCTACTAATTTGTCACGAATGTGTATGAAATGAACTAATACTCGATTTGCGAGTTCAGTCACTTTAGGTATCGGATATCATTAATAAAACTTTCTATACTTATTAATGAATGAACGTTGATATAAATCGAAGTGACGAAGCAGTTTGTCTGTACTTTCTCTAACGCAGTTCATTGCGTCATTACTTTCTTATTTTCCAATGGTTTTCTTACATTTTCTAATATTTTCTTCAGCAGTTCTTGTCACTACAAGTTAGTATTAATTCCTTGGTACGTTGATAATCGTTAGTAAATGATAATAATAATTGTGCTATTTGACGATATAAAAAACGAGCTGTAACATTTTTTGCTTCTATTACACAAAGACGTCAGTGTATAAAAGCAATTTAATCGTAGGAACTCGTGACTTTATAAGTCGTGTAATTATAAGGCAATGATCTATGGTTGTCATTAGTAGAATATTACGCTCCGTGCATATTAATTTGAACTTTAATTACGTCTTTTGACACGAAAATCATGTATCTGGTATTATTAAGGCGCGTGATGGTGTCATTGTTACAAAAAAAAGTATAAACAAAAAAATACGAGTCGGTTAAAAGCAAGTTGAAACACCATAATTTGTGGTGAAATTTACTAAAGTATTCATTGCATAACGTTACATAATGAATGACACATTGTCATAAAATTTACTAAAATCTTAATATTGATAGAGGCTACTTTTGTCTATTCGAGAGCAAAACTGTTCCTTATGTCGTTTGTACAAGGTTTGTCGTCACGGTCGGGTAGATGGTGCAGATGTGTGTGATTATGCATTCAGTCGGCGTTTATTCTGTGCGGTGAAAGCTTCGGACGGTACGGCCGATCCACGCTGTGATCAAGTGGACCACCTTTATTGCGTGTCCTGAGTGGCAGCGCATCGCGTATGCAGATTGCGAAACGGAGGAGCACGCGGATAGCTGAATTTAATTCACGCTAGGGGACGCCTTGGTCCGCTTGCACTCCGGACAAAGAAAATATACATCACCTCTGGATGAGTTGTAGAACAATTTGTTCCGTACACCGCGGGTTTAGTGGTCATAAGAAGGCTCAAGGTCACCCAGCGTGTAATGGAGAGACCCATGCTTGGCGTTTCCCTGCGTGATCGAGTCAAAGTAACCGAGATCGCTCAAAGGATTGCTCAGTTGAATTGGCAGTGGGCGAGACACACAGTGAGAAGAACCGATAGTCGTTCGATTGCCAACGATCTGGTAAAACCGCTGGATGCGGGCAGCTCAGGACCTATCATTGTGGAGATCCTTGGGGGCAGTGCTGCAGATAATTTTGATGATGATGATAACCGCGGATTTTGCATGCGCGACCCGCTGCTACTCAGGACGCACACGTTTCCAACGATTGCAAGCGGCTCTTTTGTGCGTCCGATATCTCTTCTATTGTCATGTCTAATAACATCGCTAATCTAATCGTTGGTTATGTTCGTTTGATTGGGCTCGTTAAATTCGAAATACAAAGCTTTTACGATGGTGGAGTTAGCAAAAACCTGTTCTAATATAGATGATTACTGATACCTACTTATACTAGTAATAATTTTAAGTAATAAGATTAATTATATTTTGTGATTAATACGGAACTAAGCTACTAGTTTGTACGGTTTTATTCAGAATAGCACAACTAATGCTCCGAAAAATATAAGCCTTCAATGAAGGAAATTATAAAACAAATTGATAAACCAGCATCAGTCACTGCAATCAACATTAGAGTCTTCTAATGTTTTGTTACATACTTTTACTGGATCACCTTATTAGCTTTTATTTGACGTAGTTTCGTAACATGGACGCCACTCACCTAATTTGCGAGGACGCATTTTTGAGTTCTAGTGACATTCCGATGTGCTAGTATAGGATAAATATCCATTACAACCTAACCTCTCTACGTAAATCGGCATTGACAACAAACCAACCAGTGTTGGTTGTATATTCAAATTTAACTAAGAACAGCCTTTTATTTTTCGGGAATGTTTCAGTTTCACGAAATGTCTGCTACATAATGTTAAAAATTTGAATTATTGTTTCATGGTTTTGTAGTTGCTAAATATTTACTTATTAACTTAGTATACAATTATATTTTTCTGGACCATGCATAAATAAATCGAACTGCCTTTGATCCGTATTAAATAGTTTAAGGGACGTGCTAAGCTCTACATTGCAAGTGATGTTTTGGTATTCAGCTGTTAATCCTTCAAACCTTTTTAATAAACAAATAGAGAATGCACGAAATAGTTCTTTAGAGTATTATTTCTTTTAATAAAGTCTCAAATTAAGTTTTAATGACGCAAACACCCGCCTTTGCCTATTTACTGTTTAGTTTATAAAATCATTTTATTAGTTAGTAGCTAATGAAAAATACTGATATACGAACGTTATGTACAGCTGATAGTAAATAGTTTTTTTCTTACTTTACTATAATTTTAAAGAGCTTTATTCGTTCGATGTTCTTTATGTGTCTTTGCGTTATCCACAAACTTAGGCAATCAAATTAAAAACTAATTTCACTGAAAACACAATGTGCCTTGCCTAATTGAATTTTAATGGATGAACTTAATTCGGTTTAAATATATCTCGTCATTATTCTATATACTTCAAAGTGCCCTCATCTTAACTAAATTGATTGCTCGCTAGATTGAAGCTAAGGTTCTGTAGTTTATTTACAAACAATAACCTCAGTAAAATATAGTTCGTTGTACTACTACTTAAATCTGTCTATCTGTAATTTTCGATGCATTATGTACTTAGCGAGCAATACATTTAATACAGATGACGGCGCCACTTTAGGTATACAGTCGCCTTTATGAACAATATAAGATAACATCAAATGCGTTGCCCAGACCCCCTACTTAAATGCCCAATATTCTATGCGTTTGAACTCTACGCTTACCATTAAAACTTTAAAATAATTTCTTTTTAATTTTATACAATATATCAAAGTCTGAGATTTACATAACGACGACCTCCGTGGTCGAGTGGCTTTGTACACCGGTTCAGGGTGTCGTGTTGGAACCCGGTTGGGTCAATTTAGAAAACGAACTTTTCTATATTGGCTCAGGTCTAGGTGTTTGTAATACCACCGTTGTCTCTGATTTCCATAACACAAGCGGAGCAATGTATATAATGTTGTCATTATATTTATTTATATTTATATTTACATAAGTTTGCAACATTTGATTTTATCGTCTATTGATTGCTCATATTTAATAGTAAGCGTAATGTTCAAATGTTGGCCATTTGTGAAGGGGGCTGGGAGGCTGATGCCAAACTAATAAGAACTTGTGTTAAGAAAATTAGAAATAACTAAAACTCAGTCAAGTGTGCAAGTCACTCGTCCATGGAGGTCATTAACAAAAGTGTGGTTTTGTAACGATTCTATTTATTGTTTCAGATAACGCAGTATGAGAACCTCTGAAGTGTTTTAAGTGGCAATTCGCATTAAAGTGATAAAGTATCAAATAGAGTGAAGTGAAGTGATGCCAGTGGATTGCAGTGACGCGACACAAATGAGGCGGCGTCGATGTCGAGTCGCATCAGGAACGGAGGCTGTGTGACATTAAAATGTTCGTGTTTTATGCTTGGATTTTCACCGCGGGATGTATCGCTTTTGGTACGTATCATCATCATCTTGTGCAATCTTTATATATATATATATAGTATTCTGGAGATCGGTAGACAATACTGTCTGCGATCCCATGGAGCATCATTTTATTGGAAGCTAAAAATCCCAAAGTAATTCGTTACGCTTTTTTTAGTGTACACACTTTTATCGAAATGTTACCATTTACAAATAAATACGTAAAATATTGTCATTAAAAGGATGATCTTCATTGGGACAAGTTGCCACTTACCAGTTTTTTTATCTACTTACAATAGTTTAAGAGGTTGGCCTCGATCTCACTTGATGTTGTGACGTAGTCCATAACTGCCCTTTAACCGGAAATCCTTGATCACTCCGGAACCGGCTATTTAAATTTTCGTCGGTACACAAAATATTTGCAGTGTTTTTATGGCGATAAATTAAGTAACATGGTTAAAACAACTCCTAATATCAAATCAACTAATATATTTCTATGTATGTATCTTTGAATTGTGTTCTATTTAATATACAACCTATTTGTTATGATTTTTAAACTTTTTGTGATTTGTTCTTATTGCTTTAGTAAGGTAGTATTTTAATAAAATATATGAACACGTTCTTATCAGCTCCTATTTAAAGCCACACTATTTGGGCTAAGATTCGATAGTAAACCAATCTTTGAATAACTAAGTTTACCAAATAGTTTGCCAAGTTATCGCTTTTATAATAAACAAGATAAGATCTAATCCGAAACCAACGAACAAAACCAATAATACTCCAATGATTCTACAGAAAACTAACAATAATAATGAAGGTATTCGTGTATCGTGTAGGAAGATTAAATCGTCTAGTGATATTTACTAGACAATCCATCGGAAACAATGGTTACGTAAATGTAGACATTGGAAAACGTTACTCATGAGAAACACAATACATATAGGTGCCTACGACCTCCTTGGTCGAGTGGTTTTGTACACCGGTTTTCAAGGTGTCGCCATCTCTGAGGTCCCGGGTTCGATCCCCGGTGGGGTCAATTTAGAAAAAGAACTTTTCTATATTGGCTCCGGTCTGGGTGTTTGTGATACCACCGTTGTCTCCGATTTCCATAACACAAGAGCTTTAGCTACTTGTGTTGTTTTTAGCTACTTACTTTGGAATCGGAGCAATGTATGTGATGTTGTCAAATATTTATTTATTTATTTATCTATATTTTTTTACGCATTGCTAGTTTGATTTGCACTGTAATTCACTTAAATATAAGCGTCATATTTCATCTTGTAAAAGCTTTCACATTAACCCTTCAACGCCCGGGAAATGAGATACAATAGATATTCCATTGCTATCCGGCCGCCTGCGTCCGCTCGGGTGTTGATGAATTAAAAATAAACGTTAAATTGATAGTAAACTTTTTTAGTATTGATTATGTTCGCGTCTATACTTACGGCCCAAATAAACAAAATTCATAATTATGTCTATTATTTGAAAGCAATCCTTGAAAATCATAGGTAGTCGGAAAAGTTCGCGGCCTTTATGAAGCATAAATTTTGCGTGTGATATTTCTGGCAATACTAAACTTAGGCGAGAATGCAATATATTGTTTGACAGCTGACTTTCTGGTAGTAGCGGTAAAATTGAAATTTAGGTGTTCTTTATTGTTTTTTTATATTTTTTTAGGTTATATATGAGAATTCACTGTGTATATAGTTCTGAGTCAGGATTTATTTGCGTGTTCCAATAAAACATAAGTAATCACTCCACAAGGTATTATACAAAATTATATTAAATTGATTTTAACGACCTCCGTGGTCGAGTGGCTTTGTACACCGGTTTTCAAGGTGTCGCTATCTCTGAGGTCCCAGGTTCGACCTCCGGTTGGGCCAATTTAGAAAATGAACTTTTCTATATTGACTCAGGTCTGGGTGTTTGTGATACCACGGTTGTCTCTGATTTCCATAACACAAGTGCTTTAGCTACTTACTTTGGAATCGGAGCAATGTATGTGGTGTTGTCAAATATTTATTTATTGATCTTTATATTGATAATTAGCAAGACAAAACTGGCAGACACGCGTGTAGGGATACGCCTGACTGATGCAGCTACGGTATAGGGCTACGATGCTACAACTGCGAATATTTTTGCTGATGTAACAACTGTGTCGCTACATAAAACAAATTGAAAATTGACTTGCTTTTTTTTATTAGATACGTTTTGCAATTTTATTCGACAAGTGTTCAGATCCTTAATTAAAAAAATGAATGCTGCTAGTGTTTAAAGAAAGATTTGTAATGTTAATGGAGAAGATGCTTTGTCGAATTCTATTGCAAAAAATGGTTCAGCAGATTAAGGCCCCTATATACCTCATGTGGCGCCCTCATTTTAATTAAATTCATTGCTCGCTAAGTACATAATGTATCGAAAATTCACATGTACAGATTGAAGCTAAGGTTCTATAGTTTATTTACAAACAATAATCTCAGTAAAATATAGTAAGTTGTAGTAGTAGTTCGCAAAAGTGCTAAAAGTGGCCACTTTACTACTACTACACTTTACTACTAACTATAGAACCTTACTTTCAATCTGTGCATGTGAATTTTCGAAATTTACCAAAATGATTTGCAATTTGAGCATAATTAACTCTCCTTGTCATGTTATTCTGATTAAGACAGTATTTGTCAGGGTTCTATTAAATACCAAAAACCAAAATACCAAACTAAATAAAAATTAATTCGATCTACAGCTTTGTAAGAAAAAATGTAATTGGCATTTATTTTGAATTTGGTTAGTATTTTGGATTTTTTATTTAATAGAACCCTAGACAAATACTGTCCGAATAACATTACAAAAAGAGTTAATTATGCTTAAATTACAAATCATTTTGGTATTACGTTTGTATAGAAAGCTCGCCGCACTCATAATCAACTATTTCTAAATTTATCTCACCCATAAAAAAAGACAAATTATCATAAGACTACAAAATAAGTTAGAGTTCGGTCGAGTGCGTCTCTTATAAATTGATCACAAAGCGTATAGTTAGACTTAAGACGATAATCAATTTCTTATTAGACAGAATTCACTAAACCAGATAAGTTTTTTTAAAAACAAAAGCTCACTAATACGAAATATCACTAGCACTAATTAGTTGTCTACTGCATAAACTGAGCTGAGGTCAGTATTGGCATCACATAGCACGTAATTTATTGTACGTATTTCTTTATTAATATTATTTGCTATTGTGTATGTGCTATGTGTTGCTAATCTTAAATAATATTCTTTCTTATTCTCTGCACATTTTTGATCATTGCAGTCTAATTGATTTGTCTTCGAATGTTATTATTCGTAGCATGTTGTAAGTACTAAAGCATGTAAGTACATACTGTATTCATTAGGTGCACTATAAAAATTGTATACATTAAAATGAAATTAATGCATAATTTAATTTTTTTATAACCTAATTTACTTAAGGCTTAAAAGAGGCCGAAGATGGAATGAGACATGATAAGAATTATAATTTCACAGTTCGAAATTCGAGTAATAATTTTATTAGCAAAAACTGATGTTTGGTTTTATTCCATTTTATTTACATTTATTATGTTTCAATTGAAATCGATATGTTATCATGTGCCAAGACTTTGCCTGCAGGTACGTCAGTACTATTATTAATTCTGTGCTGCAGGTCAAAGAAAACCTTAATAGAAAATGTAACTTACATACACCGAGAATAGGGTTCCATTTGCAAATATTTTGCTTCCTAGCAAATAGATTTAGACATTATTGTTCTATTAAAACGAGGCATCTACCTATGTACTAAAACTAATTGATTAGTAACTGATGCTTTCGGAAATGCTTTTCCCATATGTAATATTTAACTGTTTGGACTTTTGAAATAAATCCTACTTGGCATTTTCTTTTCTTCGACCTGTGCTTAGTCTTTAATAATGGATTCAGCAATAGTTCTGTTATTATACACTAACCTCGAGTGGATTAGATTCCACGGAGTATTAGAAGTTCTTAGAAAGTACTAGGACATAAGAACTGTCGAGTAGGTCTAGCCTAGCGTCCCCGTATATGGAACGCATGTACGGCCAACGCACAAACAACTTTTCTATGATCCCTATGGCTGTTCTACTCTGATGTTTCCAGACTGGATTGTTAGAGTGGGACAAAAATGGGAGCAAGTTTATTACACGTGTGTGTATCGTGAGTTTGCTGCAGTCGTGGTTTGTCTAGACGGCAGGTGTTTTCTCGAATAGTGTTACTGCCGGATCTTAGGTACCAAAACAACATGACTGGACTGATGCAGAATATGAAACAAGAAACCATGAGCTGTCATTGTACTGACTTAGAATATCAAATGGATGCCCAAGGTGGTTATACATAGATACTTACCGCCTTATTCATTAAAAAAGCCTTGAAATAGAGTTATAGTCAATTTTAGTTGTAATGCTGACAAGGCTTATTAAACGTCATAAAACTTTCATTATTCATAAACTAGCATTATTAAGTTGTTGTTAAATTAGCATTATTAAGTTGTTGTTCTGACGAATCCATAGACAAAACAGGCAAATCCTCTAACTGATATCCACATTAAACACAAAAAAAACAATCTGTCATCAAATGTCAATATGTTGTTAAATAATGTGAAAGCTGTCACTTCAATCAGCTGTTATGTAGTCGGCCATGTTATTCATTAAAATAGGGATAAAATAAGCAGCACCGTTCTATAACTTTATTAAAGGTTTATAGAGCATTTGTCGCTATTAAGCGATTATTATAATAATTATTAAGTAATAAGTAATTCCTTATAACAAACTTATAGGCCTTCCATAACTTTATTTGTTTTTATTTGCAATAAACATGTAACAGATATGCGTAGACAGACAGATAAGAATCTAGAAATATTTAAGTGAGGTATTTGAAAACTAATGACAAAGTTGCTGTTAGAGGTAATTTATAGTCACATTTTCCATTTCTTTTTTAAATTATTATTATACCGTGTTCAGCTTCGTTTAGTGGTATTCCAATCTTTAATATTTAATATCAAAGAATTTAATTGTTTGTTGTCGCCCTGAAAGCTATAAGGATATCCTCCCTATCTACTTATTTATCCAATTATGAAACATTTATTGCTACTTTCATCATAATTGATAAATATTTACGGATACATAGCGGAGTTATTTATACAATACTCGAGTTTAATAACTTCCTGTCGATTCTTCTGAGTTACAATGGTTTTTTTATTGGATACCTACTGAAATTAAAAGGAAATGTGTGTAACATTGATATAAGGTAAATAATTCAATATTTTTATGGTAAAGTGAACTTTTGAAAATGTTCACTTTTGTAATCAGTATTTTTATTATATTATATCGAAACAGACTTTGGCAAAACTTCTCCCTTTTTAACCGTTTTTTTGTATGCCGAAGAAAATGCATTACGCATCCTCCACAGCAGATGAGCAGGAGGTTCCTATGTGGGACTCACCAGAAGGGGACCGCAACATTCAACGTTGCGGCTCCCTCCACGACTGCCTCCCGTGATCTCACCCAGCTGAGTGGCTCGGCGGGATCTCGGGAAGATTCCTTTTCAACCCTAGCCAGTGCGCGAAAAGCCTATAAAGCCTTGTAATGGTAACTGACATTAACTGTAGTACGAAAATTACCTAATCAATCCCCTGAAAAGGCGGTGTTGAAAATTACACTTACCTTATAATTCATGTATTGAGTGAGATCTAAATCTCACTCAATACATGAATTATTTTCGTGGGACTTAAATACACCCGCAGTTTTAAAAAAAGTAGATGGAAACTTAGTACTTACATACAATGCGAATAATCTGATATTGTCGGTGGTGTATACTCGGCAACTTCACTGCGCGATGCACTATGGTGCGCATAGTACAGCGATCGTATCCACACGTATGAAGTTGGTCACACTTCGTGCACAATGTCATCACCACTGAGAAACTGCCTATCTTACCTCTAAATGCCGTAAAATTATTAAACTGTTGTTATAACGTAGACTTAGGTGTTGTTAAAATGATGGTAGCTAGCCCAGGCGGCCTTGAAATTAGCCCAACACAAACCAAACAAAAAAAAATGTTCTGTGAACCAAACCGAGTACAAAATGTGCCCCCTCCTGGGAATCAAACCCGAGACCCCTGCGTCTTACACGTGTGAGCGAACCACTAGACCTACATCAGCATCCCACGTAGTTCATTCACACTGTACCCACAGGGTAAAAAAGTTTTTGGCAGTTCATTATTCCTCTAAGCAGAGGTATTCCAGTTACCGCACCAATCTGAACCGCACCACCCGAACCGCACCAAAAGCATTCCAGTTACGTAACGGCACCAATCCATTGACTGGTCCACATCTTCCGAAAAAAAAACAATTATCTGTCTTTAAAAGTCATTATGTTGTAAAATAACGTGAAGGCTGTCACTTTAATCAGCTGCTGTGTAGTCTGTAAATAAATAAATATTTGACTACATCACATACATTGTTCTGATTCCAAAGTTGCTAAAGCACTTGTGTAATGGAAATTAGAGACAACGGTGGGATCACAAACACTCAGACCTGAGACAATATAGAAAATATCATTTTCTATATTGATTCAGCCGGGGATCGAACCCGGGACCTCAAGAGATGGTGACGCCTTAAGACCGGCATTGTCAACTCAAAGTTTTCAATATTTTCTACTAATCAAGGTCAATGATCAAAATCAGGAGGACGGGATCTTGTTTTTAGAATATTACTAGCGACCGCCCGCGGCTTCGTCTGCGTGGAAAGTTTTTTTGCTATCCCTCGGAAACAATTATTTTTTTCGGGATGAAAGGTACCCTATGTCATTCTCTGTACCCCTGACAACGTGTATGCAAAATTTAATGATGATCGGTTCAGTAGTTAAGACGTGAAGGCGTAACAAACAAACAAACGGATTTTCGTATTTATAATATTAGTAAGTTCTATTACGCCTTACATCTGCGCAGATTTATTTCGCGAGTCAGCCAACCGTATGTCCCATTCTATTTGATAGGTTTTGTAATGTTCTGACGATCCAATAGATTAAAGTTGTGAAGGTTTTAAGTAAATAAAATAAAACCCCATTCAAATTTGGGTTGAACAGATTGCGAACATTGTAATGAATACGTTTTGAGGTTTCGACCTTCAAAACTTTGTTTCGGATCTAAATTATATCCTTCGATGTGGAAACTAAAGGAAATTAGGTAGATTGTTCATAATCTTATTTTTAACAGTGGACAGGACATTCACTTCTTAATTACAATACATGTTAAGGAGTTAATGAGGTTTTATGCGGGATGTGGATTTATTTTGAAGTCCAACCACGGTAGACTTGATTCAATCAAACCCTATAAGGGTTCAAATTTTCTGTGGAAAAATAATATACATTTCGACTTGAAACTTCGTGATATGGATATCCTTTTAATATTATAAATGTGAACATACATACCTAAAGAGTGTCATGCCGACCCTAAGCTAGGTAAAGGTTAAAAAAAAAATATATTTAAAAATATTTTAGGGAGGGCTCCCATACAAATGAAGGAAGGTGTGAAAAAAAAAATATTTTTGCCGTACGTGTGGGGTAATATTGTTTAGAACTTGATATGTAGACAAAGATTTTTTTTGTTGTTAAAGATATTAGAAAACAAATGCTTTTGACAAGCCACCAAAGTCAGCCTTTTTATAATTTGTTCCGAAGTATTTTGCGGTCAAAAGCTTAGCACAGACACATAATTAGTATAGCACTGACGTAGCACAGATAAGCCCCGCCCCTTAGCCCTATTTGGTACGGAACCCTAAATGTGCGAAGTCCGACATGCACTCGGCCGGTTTTTCTATATTAAAGTACTACAACAATGAGCTATATTTAACTGAGGTTATTGTTTGCAAATAAACAATAGAACTTTAGCTTCAAAATGTACATGTGAATTTTCAATACATTATATTAAATTAAGATGAAGGCGTCACTTTAAGTGCTATGGGGCTCTTAAATAAAAATATACGATATCAATAGATTATCATGATTTTACTTTTGTTGCAGAATCACTTTTTTGTAATATTATCTATGTCTTATTCTTCAATATCGCGATTTAAACATATTTAGTCTGATACGAAGCTCTGTCTAGACTGGCAAATTGCTTAGAATTATGCTATTATCTTATTTTTATACTTTGAAAAATGTTACACAAATTAAGGTTTTTATCGCGAGAAGGAGCTTGGCGGCGCAGTGGCTTAGCACCTGGCCCTGCGATTATTAAGGCTCCTATATACCTCAAGTGGCGCCCTCATTATAATTAAATTTATTGCTCGCTAAGTACATAATGTATCGAAAATTCACATGTACAGATGGAAGCTAAGGTTCTATAGTTTATTTACAAACAATAACCTCAGTAAAATTTTGTTCGTTGTAGTAGTAGTTCGCAAAAATGCTAAAAGTGGCCACTTTTAGCACTTTTGCGAACTACTACTACAACGAACTGTATTTTAATGAAGTTATTGTTTGTAAATAAACTATAGAACCTTAGCTTCAATCTGTACATGTAAATTTTCGATACATTATGTACTTGTCGAGCAATAAATTTAATTAAAATGAGGGCGCCACTTGAGGTATATAGGGGCCTTAAGCAACTTTCGCAAGGGTTATGGGATGGGTGATCAAAAAATCTTTCAAATACTATTTTAAATATTATTAATTTGTGAGATTTGGTGCATATCATATCATAACCTAACTAGATAGATTATGTTACTTGTACTCTATACCATATTATATTAAACAAAATATAGAACTTTGCTTTTATCTTTTTGTATTACAAAAGCAATGCCTCTTCAGAATGAACGCAGATAACAAAGCCATTTACAACAATGACAAAGGCGTTACATGATTCATATTTTGTAATGCAAGCATTTTTTAAGGGCAAAAGACAAGTCTTTTAGCCCATAACCAGGACAATTAGGGTTACAGAACGTTTCATTGTTTTGTAGTAGTTCTATTTTATATCAAAGTGCCGTATGAAAGCTCTTGCTAACGACTACCATCGATCATTTCTGTTCGCAATCTTCAAGTTTTCCTTCAACCTCTTTGAAGAAATTCTTGCGATATAACAAATAACAACAATGTTGTCTTTAAGCCTTTGAAAAGTTCTCAGTATCTAAAATGGAAAATTAAGATGTCGATGTCTGTATGTCTCATAACATACACATAGTTGTCTTTGATATTTTAATTTAAAAACTTGTGGTTTAAGAAACATCTACGGGGACGATCCCGAATCATTTCTGTATCTGGTGTATCAATCGTTAGTGTATCTGGTGTATTTATTGGTATTTAACCAATTTCAACTTAATTAATTTAAATTAAAATCCAAACCAAGTGGGATATTAATAAAAACAACCTCTATCGAATGGCTCGTTCTGAGTGCGCAATTTATATTCCTATTTTTTAGTTTGTTTTAAATTTAAAATTTATTAGATTTACTAGTTTCCGCCCGCGACTTAGTCCGCGTGGGTATTCGGGAAAAATCCCTAGGGAACCTTTGACAGGGATAAAATGTATTCTATGTTTAAATATCTGTTTGCCAAATTTTATCCAAATCTGTTCTGCCGTTTTTGCGTGATTAAGTAACCAACATCCAAACTTTTACATTTATAATATTATTAGGATTATTTAAGTACTTTTCATTTATTTAGTATTAGCTGTTGCCCGCGACTTTATCTGCGTAGAACTGGACTGAACATTACAAACAATTCTTTCAAAAGCTCAGTAATATTTGTAGTTAAACTGGTTATGCTCTGAAAAGATTTATTCATACATGAAAATTTTATTTCCATACCTAGGTAATTCAATGCCAATGGAAATAAATAAAATATAACTCATGATTTGTAATTTTGTTTATTTTTAAAGACAAAAGACAATGATCCGCTTGATTCAAACAAAGTTTTGCACTTTAAAGCTAAATATTTCACAAAAAAATCTGTGAATCACAATTGAAATTATTCCAGTTTCTTATTTTCAGGCAATATTTTTTATCATTTTATACTAAATTTAATTATTAGTTTGTTTTGATTTGATTTTCTATTCTTCCTGACGTTTTGGCACCTTATTAATTTGACACGCTTAAGTTTACCTGTGTATTAAAATTTGTAGAAAACTATAAGAATTATTATAAGCTATGAATAAAAAAATATTGCTAAATCATATCGTGATATCGTGTATCTGCTACTGATTTCAGTAAAAATAATGACAAACCACAAAAATAATTTAAGTAGCTACCACCCACTAAAAATTTTTTCATTAATTATTACACCTTAGTTTAGCTAGAACGGCATAATAAATAATATACATTATCAACTCTATTGAAAAGTTTTCCCTAAAACTTTTACAACAAATAATTTAACCAAAAATATGAGTTCGATTTAAAAGCTACGCTACGCTAACTTCAAAATGAATGAAGTATTTGCAATTTCACCGTTGCATGAAAGTTTCATCTCAGTGCCCATCACGATAAGACTGATTTTCAATTCATGTGGGAGGAAATGAGGCTCCCATGCATTCATGCGAGCCTGGTAGCCTCCAACACATACGTCGTGCCGGTGTGGGACTAACATTCCATATATCAAGGTCAAACAGACTCGCTCACATGTGCTTTTATGTGTCTGTAGATGGCTATCTCTTTCACACGTACAGACATGATTTTAAAATAACAAGGTACGCTATGTGTACCTGTAGTTCCTACTTCGAAGTCTAGACTCGGTAAGTATGTGGCTTTCTCATGATGACTATTCCACCTCATTCTGTTGAAAACTGTGAAGGAACCAAACGCTTCGGTGCGCTAATTTTGAATGACTGTATGTATGAGTAAGTGCAATACAATACCAGCGTCCCTGTTCATATTACTTTTCTATTCGTTCGCTAACTAGAAGCTTTATTGTGTTTTATGAAATTAACAAGCTATAAGTAGTTGTTGCCGAGCCGGCCTCTTTTTACTATTTTATGGTTTTTTTACTTTTAACTTATATTTTTGAATTCTGTACTTTTTATACTATAACATATTTTCCTTTGGTTTTGTACTCTGTGTTTTTTATTACTTATGTCAAGTTGTGTTCAGTTTCATGTACCTATCAGTTTATAATAATAAAACTACATTTAAACCCACCTTTTTACTATTTAGAAACCCACATTAGCTCAGTTTCAGTAGTATATTGCTTATTTTAAAGTTAGCGAGCGAATATGGGTAATTTTAATAAGAGACCCATAACACGAACAGCTATCAAGAAAAAAACGCGCATAGAACTTGATAAAGATTGTCTATGGGAAATTTCATTTCGCTTTTCGGCGGTAGATGGCGCTATACAAATTTCCCACACAAAATTACTTTCTCGAGTTTTTTTACGCGCGTTTTTTCTCGATAGATGTTCGTTCGTGCTAAGGGTACTGGAGCTTTATTATAAAAATAGGGCTAAGGGGCGGGGTTTTTTTGTGCTACTCGTTTGACAAAATTAAGCTGGTTTGTAATAGGAAAATGAGGGAATTTAAAAGAAAAAAATTAGAACTATCAATGTATTGGTATTTCTTGGTAAAATACACGTAATAATAACATAATCACCAAATTTCAAGTTTATAGGTCAATTAGAAATTAAATTATGACCGCGCATACCGTCGTTTAACCTCGATGATTGAGTACGTACTTTAATGACTATTTTTTTTATGATATAATTATAAATGCATAGTTTTAAGATTTTTCCCTGTACTAGTAGTATATGACGATATTACTTTCCAAATTTCATAGTTCTAAGTCGATGGGAAGTACCCTATGAAAATTAAGGTACACCCACCATATTGACATCAAGATGGCGGGTGTTCTTTAATAAATCAAAGTTGAACCATAATACATAAAATATAACTAAAGTGACCATTTGCGAAAATGACCATTTGCGAAAGTGACCATTTGCGAAAGTGACCAAATTTTTCGCGATGACCATTTGCGAAAGTGACGATCTGCGTCAAAACCCCCGGAGGGTGTCGAAATGCGTTGCCGTATGCGTTTTTTGAGGCATTAATGGCCGTATCTTTTTTTACGTAAACTTAGAAGTTAGATTTTTTTACAGCTGCAAGTGCCTCTAGATTTGAGTATATGGTTTTAATTTCAACTCGACACCTCCACGCGTTCCCGAGATAAAGGGTCTTGACAGACGGACAGACAGACAGACAGACGGACAACAAAGTGATCCTATAAGGGTTCCGTTTTTTCCTTTTGAGGTACGGAACCCTAAAAATAATGGATGAAACAAGTTAATACATTATTGTATGGAGTTAACAGAAAATAATAGTCCTTTTATAAATATTCAAAAAGGTAGTCGATTAAATTTTGCACGTAAATCTAATCTGCACTGAAAGCCCATGATAAGTATCTCAGGAGAATTTTAAATATCAAAGGTAAGTAAATGAGCCTTATGTATGTTAAGTATGTTGATTGGGTTGTATGCTTATAAATGGCGGTAAATGGCTATTCGAGGGTACCATATTTACTTAAGGCCAGTGTTACGGACAGCTTCGATCAAGTGCAAATAGTGGAAAAAGTGATTAAAATGTGACTAGCAAAAAGACTGTTTAGTGGACACTAAGTGCGTTACTAGTGATAAAATCTGTGTTTGTGAATATCTCATGTAAGTACGCACTTTATAAGCAGTAGCTAGTTAAGACGATTAGTTTGTGTTTTTAATTTCTTTAAAGTTTATTAATATGTAATGTTCTATTTGGTTTTAAATTGAAGCTTATAAAAAGTGCTGTAAAATGAAGTATTTAACGTAGCTGTAAGTTTTATAGTTTATGAAATAATTAAGTTTTAGCTCAATTGGGTATTGTTTAGGTATTTAGGTATCCTAGAAAATAAATGATATTCAGGTGTGTCGTTTTTATTGACCTAAAAGGTAACGTTTCATGGTTTGAGGTAATGGGCTAGGTAATTTAGGTCTAGGAGGTGGTAGTCGCGACCTATGGATGAGTCTAGGTCAGACGCCAGCCTTTGTCCTAAAAGCCCTAAGGTTTTGACTTGGTATTTGGGTAAGATTTGTCAAAATAAAGGCCTCTTGTATAGGTCTCTGATAGTAAAATAAGGAACCTAATACCTAAACATCCTCGCGCGGCTGAGGCGGGGCTCTCTTTATGGTATTGCCGCTCATTCGACCCTACACCTTTATTATTACTGTTTGTGCGGGTAGGGTTGAATGAGTGAAAGAGAGGTAAGAAGTAAAATGTAAATACGATTTTTAGAATACCCAAGTTAAGTAAAGAATATTAGCTCACGCTATTAGTGCATAGTTGCCACCAGGCAAAATTACACTTAAGGACGTGCGGGCGTAGGAAAAGTTGTAAGCTCGCATCGTCCATTTCTTTGTTAGTAACCGACCACAATATATGGGCATTCAGTAAGCTGGTGTTTTTATTCTTCTCCGCTTGGCGAATACATACATCCTATGGTGAAGTTGAGGTTGCATCGTCAACAGCGCTTCGTGGTCCTTCGAGCCGGATGAAAAGAATCTGCGCGTCAAGCAGTGCTTCGTGATCCTTGAAGAGCGCGGATAAGAAGAAAAAATCTGCGTGTCAAGCGAGAAGATTGAAGAAAAGAAGCATCACAGTAACTTAGTCACTATTACGCGGGAAGAATCACAGTAACTAGTCACTATTACGCGGGTGGACCGCGGCTCATACTGCCACACCCTCACGGTGCCAAGTGTGGTTAGTGTGAGTAACGCCGTTCAAGGCGGTGCAGTCTAACGGACACGGCTGCCAGCCGCCTTTTTCAAGGCAGCTGAAATTGTCCGACTACGCCGGTACGGGTTGTGTCGCACTGAGGGCCGGACTGTAGGCACTGCCGACGCTGCCGGGTGTTCACCCCGGTGGCCGAGCACCTCGGAGTGGCGCAGCTTCTCTGCCGGGTAGTTCCTCCCTTCCACTCCTGCTACGACCTCCATCCTCACCCGGGCTCCCCTCGGTAGTTTGCCCGGGCGGGATTGTTAGGAGTAGGGCGTCCACATCAAGAAAGAAGAAGATGCCAATAACAAGAAGCCAATCTGGAGGGAAGAAGAGGGGGGCAATTACGTATGAAGAGCCACCGGCGTCACCATCGACGATCGCGCAACAACCACCGCCACCACCACCGTTATTGACGACAGTTACGACGCAAGAAGAGGCCACAGAAAGTGGTAAAGAGAGACCGTTACCGCCGCCGCCCACCAAGGAAGTTGACGATGGCAACGCCGCCGCCGCCGCCGCTACAGACACTGAGGCTTTGAGACATAACCCGCCGTCAGTGTGTTCGTCAAGTGTCGCGGCACGCGTCCGGCAGGCGCAACTTCGGGCCGCGGAACAATTGGCCGAAATAAAGAGACGAGAAATGGAACTAGAACGTGATTTAATTCAGCAAAGGTTACAAGTAGAAATGGACACTATTATGGATGCGAGCTTACCCGCCGAGAGCGTTCCAGAGAGGCTGAAAGAATGGTTGGATACCACAGCCGATCCTCGGTGTCGGGTAGACGAAAATTTAGAGCGAGACGGAGATATCGTTCCCGTCGTTTCGCAAGACAGAGACAGAGATATCGCCCCTGTTGTCGTGCAAGACAGAGAAAGGAATATGAAGCGCAATGGGGCGTGCGCCTTAGAAACAGATAGAAACCGAACGTTTTGGGTAAATCCAATAGAGGCTGACGCGAGGCCCGTAGTCGATACGAAAAAGGGCTACGGGGTGGAAAACCTCGCTGAAACATTGGACAGGGTTCTATCGAGACGACCAATGCCGCGGTACGCGCAAGAGTTGCCCGTGTTTAGTGGCTCACCAAATGAATGGTTGTTATTCAAGGCCGCAGTGCGTGATTCCACACGATTATACAAGTTCACTGCAGAGGAAAATCTAGCAAGATTACGCGTGAGCTTGAAAGGGGAGGCGAAAGAAAGTGTGTCGGCGCTATTATGGAGTGCGACCGACCCCGATCGTATTATGACCACACTAGAACAATGCTACGGCCGCCCTGAAGTGCTTATAGATAGAGCGCTCGAAGATATGAAAAGCTTACCGCGTTCGGGTACGAGTGCCACAGAATTGAATACCCTCGCTGTGAAATTGCAAAATATAGTTTGCGTGATTCAAGCGGTTGATGACCGAGGTTACTTACGAAATCCGCTATTGGTTCGGGAAGTAGTCAAGAAGCTCAGCCCGCATTTATTATCGAACTGGGTCGCCTACGCAGAGAAGAATGAATCGAGTGAACCTGAAATAATTATTTTATCTCGATTTCTAATGAAAGAGGCTGACTGCGCGCTGCGTTATGCATACGTACCGACCACGTCACAGCAAAGAGAAAACGTCGCTGTAAAAAACCGTATCGAGAAACGCACTGACAAAAAGAAAAATGTAGCAAGAATATACACTTTGGGCCAGAAAGAGACGCCGCCGGCGCCGTGTTTAGTATGTGGAAACGATCATGAGGTACCCCACTGTAACAAGTACAAAGCCATGACGGTAGATGAGAGATGGCAGTGGGCAAGAAATAATGGAGTGTGCTTTCGGTGTGTGAACAACAAGCACCGGAGGTTCCGCTGTACACACAAACTATGCGGGGTGAACAATTGTGTTGCGCGTCACCACGCTACGTTGCATAAGGACCGTGCCGCTAGTAATGAAGAGACGTTGGTGCGAGAGTCACAGACTGAGACGATCGCCACGGTTAATAGGGCCAACGTCGCGGCGAAAGTCATGTTAAAGGTGTGTCCAGTGACAGTTAAAGGACCCGGCGGTGCCGTACGGACATACGCGCTGCTGGACGAGGGTTCGACAGTGACGATCGTAGATCAAGACCTGGCGGACGAAATAGGTGCGAAAGGGCCTGTAAGCGACTTGCGTATATGTAGTATAAATGCGCAAGGGAGCGTAGCGAACAGTGAAAACGTAAACTTAGTGTTAGTAGCAAGAGACGAAAGCACCCATCATGTTCGCGCTAAAACGATGACAAGTTTGACGCTCAATCATCAAACAGTTAGTGAAGATTGCTTACAGTACGCACACTTGAGAAGATTATCGGCTAGTGACGTGTGTTATGACAGAGTGAAACCACGTTTACTGATCGGGGCCGATAATTGGCATTTGATTGTGTCACGAAAGTTGTTAATGGGCAATAAGAGACAACCGGTAGCGTCGCTCACAAAACTAGGGTGGGTCATACACGGAACGGCGCCCCGAATTATGGCGCTAGAGGGCGCGTCTAACATATACAAGACGGAGCTCATCGCACCCGAGGTTGAATTGCAAGACATGGTGAAACGTTACTTTGAAATAGACGCACTCGGTATCGCTAGGAGGGAACGCGAAAACCCGATGGAAATTAGAGCGGTGAAAGCGTTCAACGAGAATATTAAGCGAGTCGGCGGCCAGTGCGAAGTACGACTACCGTGGAAGAGAGATGACGTCACGCTACCGCCCAGTTATTATAACGCTGTAAAGCGCTTGAAGTCTATAGAACGCAAGATGGACCGGTCAAGCGACTTTGAAAGTGCTTATACAAAACAGATAGAAAATTTATTCACGAAAGGCTACGCGGAGCAGTGCAGTGAGAAAGAGACAGACGATCCACGATCATGGTACCTGCCTCACTTCGCGGTTACTAACGTGAACAAGCCGGGGAAGATAAGATTGGTTTTCGATGCGGCAGCAAAAGCCAATGATGTTTGCCTCAATGATGAGCTTTTAGAGGGGCCCGATTTATTACAAGATTTAAATGGGTTGCTTTTGCGGTTCCGTGAGAAAAGGATAGCAATAACAGCCGACATTCAAGAGATGTTTTTACAAGTGAAGATTGCACCTATTGATCAACCGGCACAGATGTTTCTATGGAGAGGCGGTGATAGAGAGGGACCGCCACGAAAATATAAAATGACTTCAATGATATTTGGGGCAAAGAGTTCGCCATTTTTAGCACATAGTGTGCGCGACTGGAACGCGAGAGAGAGCGCCGACGAGTACCCGCTAGCGTGTCAAGCGATAACAAACAACCATTATATGGATGACTGGGTGGACTGTTTCGATGATGAGAAACGGGCGATTACTACGATGAAACAAGTGATTGAAGTGCACAGGCGCGCAGGATTCAAGCTGACAGGCTTCAACTCAAACGAAGCTAAAGTCTTAGCTGAGCTGCCATTAGAGAGCCGTGCTGCGTCATCGTTCAAGCAACTGGGGTCCAACCTAGACGACTGTGGTCGCACGCTGGGGTTACTTTGGGATGCGGCGACCGACACACTTGGGTTCAACACGACGCTCGCAAGGGTACCGGCTGAAGTGAAGGCGCTAGCAAGACCGCCGACTAAAAGAGAAGCGCTAAGCGCGGTGATGTCGGTTTTCGATCCGTTGGGCTTATTAAGTTACTACACCATACGAGCGAAGATTGTATTGCAAAAAATATGGAAACTAAATGTAGAATGGGACGAGACTCTGCCAGGGCCGGAGGCCGAAGAGATGATCGAATGGCTAAGAGACATAGAGAAGCTACGAACACTGAGATTACCGCGCCTCTACGCTCGAACGGGGGGAGAGCCGAGCCGAGAACTGCATGTATTTTGTGATGCAAGTGAGGCTGCATACGCGACCGCGGCATACTGGCGCGTCAAGCATGAAGATGGTGAAGTAGAAGTAGCGCTAGCGGCCGCTAAAACACGGGTAGCGCCAATGAAACCACTCACCGTACCGCGGTTAGAGCTACAAGCGGCGTTGATAGGAGCACGACTGGCAAGCTCTATTAAGAAACAGCAAGGCTGGGAACCCGAAAAAACTGTGTATTGGACAGATTCGCGTACCGTATGGCATTGGATACGTAATGATAGCGTGCGCTACGCGCCATACGTAGCGCACCGCTTAGGCGAGATAGCCGAGACCACGGACGCTAGCCAATGGAGATGGGTTCCGACAGCGCTGAACGTGGCGGACGACGCAACGCGCTCTAATGTTGAGATGAAAACGTGTGACGACAGATGGTTTAAAGGACCCAAATATTTATATGAAGATGAGGCTTTATGGCCCACATGTGATATCGTAACGGAAGAAGACACGGTAGAGATAGTGCTCACGACAATGGCAGAAGCAAACGATAGTGTGCCTCGAGCCGAGCGTTTTTCCTCATATGAACGCTTGGTGAGAGCGATGGCAAGAGTGTTACTATTCGTACGCAAATGTCGTAACCGTGCCGCTACGATAAATGTACAGCTGTTAGAAGAGGCTGAGATGAGATTGCAACGAGAAGTCACCGCGAGAAGAGGTACTGGCAACGCTGTTGGCGGAGGTGGAGCACACCATAAACGCTCGCCCGCTAACCCACGTTCCAGTTAGCGAGGAAGATCCAGAGGCGCTCACCCCGAATCACTTTCTATTGGGGGGTTCGCGCGGCCTGCCACTCACTGGGCCGTGCGAGCCAGCCTCGCGCAAGCTGTGGCGTGCTGCGCAGGCGCTGGCCGACGAGTACTGGCGCCGCTGGGTGCGCGAGTACCTGCCTGAGCTCATTCCGCGTGGGGACACGCGTGACGTCACGGGCCGCTCACTTAAGCCCGGTGACGTCGTCATCATCGTGGACTCCAGTCTGCCTCGCAATGTGTGGCCGCGAGGCGTCGTGACGGCGGTGCATCCAGGACCAGACGGCGAGATTCGCAACGCTGATGTCAAGACAAGAGGAGGTGTTTTTCGTCGCCCGACAGCGAGATTGGCTGTCCTCCCTACTGAAGAGGAAGGTGCCGCGAGTGCTGCACCGGGGGGAGACTGTTACGGACAGCTTCGATCAAGTGCAAATAGTGGAAAAAGTGATTAAAATGTGACTAGCAAAAAGACTGTTTAGTGGACACTAAGTGCGTTACTAGTGATAAAATCTGTGTTTGTGAATATCTCATGTAAGTACGCACTTTATAAGCAGTAGCTAGTTAAGACGATTAGTTTGTGTTTTTAATTTCTTTAAAGTTTATTAATATGTAATGTTCTATTTGGTTTTAAATTGAAGCTTATAAAAAGTGCTGTAAAATGAAGTATTTAACGTAGCTGTAAGTTTTATAGTTTATGAAATAATTAAGTTTTAGCTCAATTGGGTATTGTTTAGGTATTTAGGTATCCTAGAAAATAAATGATATTCAGGTGTGTCGTTTTTATTGACCTAAAAGGTAACGTTTCATGGTTTGAGGTAATGGGCTAGGTAATTTAGGTCTAGGAGGTGGTAGTCGCGACCTATGGATGAGTCTAGGTCAGACGCCAGCCTTTGTCCTAAAAGCCCTAAGGTTTTGACTTGGTATTTGGGTAAGATTTGTCAAAATAAAGGCCTCTTGTATAGGTCTCTGATAGTAAAATAAGGAACCTAATACCTAAACATCCTCGCGCGGCTGAGGCGGGGCTCTCTTTATGGTATTGCCGCTCATTCGACCCTACACCTTTATTATTACTGTTTGTGCGGGTAGGGTTGAATGAGTGAAAGAGAGGTAAGAAGTAAAATGTAAATACGATTTTTAGAATACCCAAGTTAAGTAAAGAATATTAGCTCACGCTATTAGTGCATAGTTGCCACCAGGCAAAATTACACTTAAGGACGTGCGGGCGTAGGAAAAGTTGTAAGCTCGCATCGTCCATTTCTTTGTTAGTAACCGACCACAATATATGGGCATTCAGTAAGCTGGTGTTTTTATTCTTCTCCGCTTGGCGAATACATACATCCTATGGTGAAGTTGAGGTTGCATCGTCAACAGCCAGTATATTCGAAATTATCGAAACTAACCTATTTTTGATTCAACGGTAAACAATCTAATATTCTTTATTTTGAGCAGATAAAAATATATGTTGTAGTTTTATAAACGATCATGATTATTTTAGGGTTAAAAACACGATATTCGTATCTTCACTCGACGATAGGCAAAGGCAAAGAAAATTTTAATTATTTTTATATTTTTTGGATAATACTTAAAGTGTATTAACCTCTAACTCACGAATAATATCTAGAAAAATAGGTAATGACTTAAAGAAGAATATTCTTTCGAAAAATGACTTTATGCTCAAAATAACAACAAAAATATTGAAAAAATGAAAAAGTGAGGCTATTTATATTACTCTTCACACATAAAGAAAAAGACAGAGACAGAGTTTTTCGAATATACTGGCCTTAAGGGACTAACTACTTGAGGTTGACAGAAAACTGCTTAGGCATGAGGGAATTCTTGAACTAAAAAATAGCTTTAAAAATAAACAGCTCTAAAAAGAAATAAATAATATTCAAATCTGCATAATTACTATATTAATAGGTACCTACGCATGGCTGATATACTTTTCTCGATGCTTAAATAAAATATATACTTCAGTATAGATAAATAAACTTGAAGTATTAAGCCGGGACCATTCAAACATATTTTTATGGTTCCATAAATTAAATTAGTGCATCGTAAAGGAAAGGTCCGTGTTTTTTTCCTGCAATTTGGGTATAAAGCACCATAGCAATATACCATAATTATATTGCTATGGTGTTTTGAACCATAGCATAGCAATATTATGGTGCTATGGTTCAAAGCACCATAACATTATCTCAATAAATAATATCAAAGCATCATAATATTATTTATTGAGAAAATATCATAATGCTTTGAATGTTGACAACATGGCGGCCGCGTTAAAATGCCCCATACAAAAAGTATCAGAAAAGTGTCGTCACATTACTAACCACGCGGCCCATATGTATGTATGGCGCGCAAAAGATCTAAATTCTAAGCAAAAAATGTCTTTACAATAATGTTTCCATTACAACATTTGTTTGTAATTGTATGGATTCTAAAATAATATTTTGAGACTATTTTGTAATTGGAGCATTTTGATTTTTTACAATTATAAAACGTCAACTCGTTTTAAAAACCTCCTTACCAACCTTGTATCATAAATTACTATTACCAACTTTGAAGTCTTAGAAAAATTCGTCAAATGAAGCCAAAATTTCGCACAGGGGCTTATTTTACTTCCCTTTTTGCTCTATTCTACCTTAAACATGGAATACATTCCCAAGTCAAATACCCAATTAAAATAAGATTGCAAGATTTACAACCGCTAAGATGACAAGAATGCCTTCCTTTGACAAAATGTACATAAAAGTTTATTTTCCTTTATTAAAAAATAGGAATATCACTTTGATAGCCGTTTATATTAAGGTATAAACCAACAGTTTACTGCCATTTTACGAGATTACCAATAAAATTATCCGTCATTCTTTTTTAAAACTTTACTAGCAATTTCCTTTACCTGAAAATACTTTTGTATCAAGCGTTATTACTTTTATGAGCAAAAAGCGGTTAAGACTCAGTCTTAGCCAGGAATATCATGGCTTGTAACTTTTTTATATAGTTACTACGTTTAAAATATTCATGCCCAGTCTCCGTGCGCTACTAATAGAGTCGGTCTCAATAGAAGAAAACATACGGATAATAAAGTAAGACCTTTTTAGGGTTCCGTACCAAAATGGTAAAAAGGAACTCTTATCTCGAGAACTACTAATGCTATCAACTTGAAGTTTAGAATAGTTTTAGATGACGTTTGCCGTTGACGTTGTTTTGCAAATAAGAGAGAAATAAAAATATTTATATTTTTTTGCAACAGGGACTGAAAGGGGTCTTAAAAATTCGAAGTGGCTACTAAAGCATATGGAGTATCATGTAAAAGAGCGCTGCTTGCACATTCTCAATCATTTTTTTAGGCCGCATAGTTTCCGACTTGATAAAAAATGTAAAAAAAATACATCTCGCCCCCCTTATCTGCGAATTTTGCATAGAGAAAAATCTGAAATTCTTTTTTGTGATAGAATTTTATGTAAAAATTACAGGAAAAATAAAACGATGTCTCTAAATGGTAATCTTTTTCAGAATGATGGTACGGAACCCTCGGTGTGCGAGTTCGACTCGCTCTTGTCTGTTTTTTCCTTTTGAGTCCCATAAAAGTTACTATTTTATACTATAACATAATAGGTATTTTTAACTTGTATTTTTTAATAATATTCCGAGTGCTCAAAAAACATCGTAATAAAGTAAACGTAATAAAGCCAAAGGTGCCTATAAGAACAGGTTCGACCTAGTTTAGGTCTTAAGTGTCAATTATTTTAAGCTGTGTTTTGTTTTAGGGAACAATAAAATATTTTTATTATTATTATTATTATTAAAGTACGGGAGTTATTTCCTTTCCTTCCAAATTTATTCCTATTACTTATTCGGAATCGAAACGCCTAGTTATTATTCTGAAGCCTGGTTTTCATGCCTTTTCAGCAGTTTTGTGTAATGAGGTGGCATTATAACTGAAGACTTAAAAAAAAAAAATTTTAACGATCCCCTTTTCCAGTTAGTTTTTTAGAATCGGTGCCATTATGTCATTAAAATAATTAACTTGATTAGAAGTGAGTTAGTATTCAGTCTTTTTTAATTTATATTGCAAGTAAATCTAGTTAATTTACTTACTAATCTTTGTCGTTTGATCAAAAACGCATTAGGGCTTTCATAAAATAAAACCAGACCAATTCTCTTTAATTAAATTAGTAAAGTTCGAAGATTAGCAAGATTCTCACTAATTTTCTATTCCAGCAACCTCTTATACCGTTAGTTTCTAGTAAAGCTCTTTTGTCAAGCAACAGTTTCTTCATTAAAGTTAATAGACTTTGCATCTTCTGTATTGTACAGGACATCTGTAGGTATTATACTTAAATTTAGAGCTACATTTTAATAATTAATTTAAAAAATTCTTCGATGATTCAATAAATTTTTTTGACACACTCGGTTGGCCCCAGGTCCGTGGCCCCATATGCAGCAACCCAAACCATTCTCCGGTGCCTGCCATGGTCGTCCATACTGCAGACGGTGGTAAATAATAAATAAAAATATTGTCGCGGAAGTAAAACGGTTCATCGCCTTTTCAAGATATTTAATGCCGCAATGCAATTTTATACGCACACATAACAATATAATTTTATATAGGTACGAACCAGCGAAAATTTTTCTAAGTCTGTGGTACGAACCATAGAAATAGAATGACAGCTAAAAGTTTTCTAAGTCTATGGTACGAACAGTCAGGAACAAACTACCGTTGCTTAGAAACTTACAGACTACAGAACAAAGCCAATGGCCACAGCCCAAATAACCATCACAAATATTAATTGATTACCAATCAATTCAATATTATTTTGATTTTAGTTAAGATTTTTATAGGTGCAACATCTAGTAACAATGTGTTTTGTCCCATTTACAGTTAGCTAAAGTGTTTCAGATAATTGATTATTAAATTTTAGATTTTTCGCACTCACAATGCTAATTTTATATTAAGATAAATAATATTAGAAAAAGTACTAGAAAAATCGACGCACCCGTAGCACCTCTGACCAATTTCGCTCCCACTAGCGACTCGGTAGCATAATTGGTTAGTGCATTGGGCCGGATTCCCAAGGGTGCGGGTTCGAATCCCGTCTGAGGTGCTACCGGGTGAGTCGATTTTTTCTAGTATTTTTTCTAATATATAATTATCTTAATGTTTCAGATATGGTTTATCAAATAAGACTAGAGCAATTCTTTCGTTCGAGGTTTCGTTTTAAACGTAGATTCTTTTCTCCTTCCGGCCTACTTACGACGCACCATAAAGTTTAGTAATCACATGAGTTCTTCAATCAGAATTTCTATCTCTTATTATTAGACAAACAAACGGAGCATGGATTTAACTTTGATGGTTTGTCTTTTTAGAATCGATTACTAAGACGAAACACGGAATAATAATTAAGCCTGCCTTAGAGATAGATAATATATAGACATTATATTATAATTCTCATTTAAGGCTCCTATATACCTCAAGTGGCGCCCTCATTTTAATTAAATTTATTGCTCGCTAAGTACATAATGTATCGAAAATTCACATGTACAGATTGAAGCTAAGGTTCTATAGTTTATTTACAAACAATAACCTCAGTAAAATTTTGTTCGTTGTAGTATTCTTTTGGCACATTTGCGAACTACTACTACAATTAATTATGTTATACTGAGGTTATTGTTTGTAAATAAACTATAGAACCTTGGCTTCAATCTGTACATGTGAATTTTCGATACATTATGTACTTAGCGAGCAATAAATTTAATTAAAATGAGGGCGCCACTTGAGGTATATAGGAGCCTTAACAATCTAGAAACTTTATTACGAAACTTAAATCATAACCATATAGGTACTTAACAGTATTGAATATTCTTGGGCAAATTGAATATTAATCAAACAAACATTCCCAATATTTGAAATTCTTAACAAAAATATTAGTGTAATGTATGAAGCCCTCATGTTAGTTCAATCGGAAATTGAACTTCAAATCAAACAATACCAGCTCAATGGGGATAGCAACGCAAAGCTAGTTGTAGATGGCGATTTGTACGTTTGTTCTTATTGCAGTAGACGTTTCGCTTGTAAACAAAAGGAAAAAATAGATATAAGTATTTAATTTGTTGCATATTTTTTTACCGAAAAAGACGCATTGATCCAAAACGGACATAAAAGACAATTCTACAATATTAGTGCCGGAATTGAAAGCCAAATTAAGATGTTTTTATTCTTACTGCATCTATTAAAATTTTCTTAATATCCAAATTTTTTGGAAAGTAAGTGCCAACATTTTTACAGCCTATTACCACAATGTTAGAATTATATAGACTGTGCACAGTAATTAATAGACTATAAACACAGCATTTGGTCATTTTAAAGCTATAAAACGAGTTTAAAAGTAAAAGTCCTTTGTTTGACGCGCAGCGAAAATTTTTCTAAGTCTATGGTTTTGACAGTTCTCGTGGAACAAGCGTAAGGAGCGCGATTTTAACAGCTGCCTTCCCCATTTAGCTATCATCTGGTGAATCTACATTGTTTCTTACTTCCTATGTCATTGTCGTTACCGAAAATATTTAAAAATCCAATGCATTTCACTAAATAAATAAAAATTTGCAAATTAATATAATTAATTATTGTACTCTAACGTAAATGATGGCAAATTCCCTTTGATGCATTGGATTTTTAAAGATTTTCGAGTAACGACAATGACGCAGGAAGTAAGAATCTTCTTCTTCTTTTTTTGTTATGGCAATCTACTTTCCTCTTGGAAGTAATTTTTGCCAGTGTCAAGTGTTAAATAGTTCAGTGGTAGATATTGTTTAATTTTTCATTAGAATGCGGGTGCATCGCATTCCAATGCTGCTTGGAGCATTTGGCACCAAGTATATCAAGACAGTTAACTCGGTTAGTTCTGCCGAGGAAGCCACCACTTCAATAAAAGTCTCAGCTTCACACAACCAAGATCGCGCCTATTTCAATTATCCCACATATTGTTCAGTTGCGTAGACAGTTGTACTAACTGCACCAATTTTAAGACACAATATCCACTATGAATCAATTTGAAAATAATTAAAATAGACAACAAACCGAACTCGACAAAATGGCGCCAAAAACTCCCAGTAAGAATCATAACTAACAACGTAGATTCACCCATATCCTTCAATTACTGCCACAATTTAATTTATGGTTTTAAACCAAAAGGGGCCACTTTCGTTTGGGTACATTTTAAGTGCTCACCAAAATAATTTTTGCTTGCCAAAATGGATTAATGCTCACCAAATATTCATACCAAAAACTACAGTTCTAATTTGCCTTAGTGTGTAATGTACCAGGTAGGCTAGGTTACTGTTTTGACCACTCGGAGCAAGCGAAGCGAGCGGAGTTCCATAATGCTTGCATGTTGCATGCTGCATTAATGTTATTATATCATCTGATTATATCCATTGTGTTAGCCGATTTGAAAATAGAATAAACTACTCATAGCTACACCGCAATGTAAGCAAAATTGTCATGACAATTGTAAATAAATAAATATGTATACAGTTTAGAACCTTGTCACTTTGTTGTAGTTGTCATTTGTCATTGGTTTCATTTCAATAAGGTAAAAGCTCTTAGAGTGACAAAGTTCTAAATTGTATAATATTTAAAGACGTGACAGTACCTGTAACCGGATTTGCCAATCTCGTTAATCACTTGTTGTAATAGAATGTTGACGAATTTCTCCATCATCGTTACGTCTCTTTCAAATTTTCGGTGTTGGAAAGAGAGATCTGCTCAAGTGAACACGTCGATTCGTCGGTGAGCGGTGAAAGTCGGCTGACCGACCTCACACTTTCACTCGGGTAACCTTGGATTACGGACCAAGTACGTAACGTTACAATGCTTATGAATTCGAACGTTTCGTAACTCGAAATAATTGAGTGGACTTTTTTTGTTTCCATCCTCTTCGTGCCGATGAAGACTTTCTATCACTTATCGCAACTTAAATAATACTGACAGAAAAAAGACAAAAGGCGATCATTTTTGTAGTTTCAATATGTCCACAAAAACTACTAGAAAGAAATATAAAAATTTACGAATCCAAAATTAATAAAGAGTTAATTTAATACGTATCTTTTCTAACTCACTATTACAGGAAAAAAAGGCTGTACTTTGCTGTTAATCCATAATTTAAATTTATGATCGTGATAAACCTGTAAAAGTAAATTATGCTTTGTGCCTAATAATTTAGTCCGAGCCATAAAAACGTCTTTTGTTCTCAAGTCTTGGATAAGTATAGTGATTATAGATTGTCTTGTTGTCTGCCCACTATCAATAAAAGTAACTGTAAAAGTTAATCCGAAAGTAACGTTTTTGCGTTAGTTTTTATTGGAATGTGTTTTTTTTATTATCATTTCTTTGTATGTAGTAGAAAACATGGCTTATTAATACAGTTTACATTGAAGAGATTTTTCCAATGTTAGTTTAGAACTTATGAACACATAAATTGCCGAAATAATAAACACAGTAAGGGTACGATTAATAAAGTTATTTTGATTACAAAGGTTTGGAATGCCTGAAGAAATCGTGTTCTTACCCCTGGGAAAATTAAATGCTTATCTCCGGTAGCTTTGGACAATATTTGTATTTAAATAAAATATATAATGTTTTAACAATCACCAACGGTCTTATGATATTTTAGGGTTTGGGGAGTAAAAGAATTAGGTACTGTTTATTATTTTGTGTATTCAATTGTTTTTTCGTGCCGTGTAGATTTTTGTATACCTATAGGCATTTATAGATTATGACTGTTTGTTCTAATATTTTAGTAGATAATACATGATACTGTTAGTATAAACTTAATAAATAGTTCTTTTTGGCGTGATTATACACAAAACAGGATATGCTCGTGTACTTACAAAGTAAAATCAAAGAAAAATTCCGGAACGTATAGATAATATTATTATGAAGATAACTGAGACTGATATAAAATATAGTAGAATAGTTATATTAAAATAATGCAGTAAAACAGCTTAGTGCTTATTTTGGTACGTACCAAATAGTTGGTGTTCGTCCGGAATTATTTATTTATCTATTTACTATATCTGACCTCTTAATCGTTTTGTCTTTTGACAGTTGAATTCGATAAATCGCTATAATTATATTGGTATGATATGGTTGTGTGTGGACTTGGTTTTGTTAATGTCCAGTCCAGAGCCCGTAGTCAATGTCACATTTACAAATTTTCGCTATAGCTTCATTTCGAAAAATGTATATATTTGACGATTTGATTTGATTCTTTAAGTTTCGATTGATAACGAAACCTTATGTCAATCCCATGCATGTTTCAAAAGCGAAGCGATAACGAAGATTTGCAAATGTTACTTTGGCCAGACCCCCAGGGGCTCTATCGGCTAACTTACATTGCTATCGTAATCGCTCTGATTTGATGGATGTGATACATTTCTACTTTTCTTTGGTAAGTTTTTATTTATGCCAAAAAGAAGTAGCAATGCATTACATACATCTGTCAAAATACAGTTACCATTAACTTCATTGTTTTTAGCCGATAGACCCGCAGCCCCTCTAGCACGATCTATCGTGGACATCAAACCAAGAACAGCAAAGCTAAAAACTTTTTTTTTTCAGGGTCACCTCAGTTGCCAGGCTTCAACATCCCAGCCATCATCAGGGTGAACCGTGACTGGATCGCGATGCCGTCCGAACCCATCGGCTCCGTGATCACCAGAGTCCACCGAGAAGGAGCCTGGAACCAGAACGTGACCTTTGGACTTGAGACTTCGGGCCCACCTGTGCCTTTCGCCATAGACCCTCATACAGGGGTTGTCACTGTCAATGACACGCTTAAAGATAAGGTAAAGACTAAAAGCAAAAACAGTTCATTCACAAAAAAACTTTAATCTAATCTAACCTAAAGAAGCGCAATGGCGCAGCATTTGTAAACTACCCAAAAATAATTAAGAGAAACGAAAGTTTTTACATCTGTAGCAAATAAACGAAATAATAAAGATAATGAAACTTTCTTTTTAATTAAAATCATTTGTTTATTACTTTAGGCTTTCGGACCCTTTTCTAATCAACCTCATTTATGTAACATTACACTGACCAAAATGTAATTGTGCTTTGATATAATATAAAAGTTTATTTTTACAATGAAATTATGCCGCAGTCTTTTGTCATCTTTACCGTACAGAGGAGTTATCAATATAATAACTATATGCCGTTGTAATTAGAATAAATGATATAATTATCGATCATTATAAAGCTTCCGTATTTAAGGCGAGGCCAGTTCACGATCTGATGAAAAGATTGATTTTCGAGCTTCCAATTTGAAGAACTGATGTAGAATTCTACTTCACAAAAATTACTGTAGACTGAAAAAGAAACAAAAAACACAATAACGGTACAGAATGTTAAAAAATGTCTTGGTAACTCTGTTAAAAGAAAACCCTGTTACACAGATGACGTTTTTGTATTTTAATATAAAGTTAGCATAGAAAAATATAAAATATGCCCTGGAACAAAATCCATGCGATCGAAGTCGCAGGCGGTAGCTTATATTAATTAAAAAACTAAATGGTACACGTTCCTATTGAAGAGCGGTATTAAAATAGCTTACATTTTTTGAAAGGTGTCGCCACCTCTGAGGTCCCGGGTTTGAACCGCAGTTGGGTCAATTTAGAAAACAAACTGTTTCTATATTGGCTCAGGTCTGGGTGTTTGTGATACCACCGTTGTCTCTGATTTCCACAACACAAGTGCTTTAGCTACTTACTTTGGAATCAAAATACTATTATATTATTTTTTACGTTTCAGGAAAACTGTTCGTACTCATTGTGGGTAACAGCGTTCGATGGGTTTATACCGCAGCGGACAGAAGTGTTAGCCACGATCACGGACGGTCTAGGTCAACGACCGGTGCCTCATCCACAACCGCCATGGGCATCCATCCCATCCTACCCCCTCCCCACACTACCACAACCAAAGTACACTAGAACCACGCAAAGCGCTACCAAAGTGACAGAGAACCTTATAGAAGAATTTACAACAGTACCTGAAACTACAGCTGTAGTCACAACACTCAGTTCACCTAAACGACCGGAAGATATCCCGCAAGAACATAATACTAGTAATATTGTTAACAATGAAGAAAATAAAACTAATGTCTCAGAAGCAACTGATGTGCCTACTATAGGAAGTGACGTTCCATTAACAGTTATACCTGTGATTGCAATTGGCGGACTTGTGGTTATAGTTGCTGCGGTTATACTTTTTGTTTGGAAGAAGAACAACGGTTCAACTAAAACCAAAAGCAAAAAGGATGACATGGTATGTAATACTTTTATTAGCTTTAATAATGTAAACATCCACACTTTGCACCAAGCGTAAAATTCCTTTAGTAGTAATCATTAATTCGTTAGAAAAGCATTTTCATAATGGGTACTACCTGAATTCGCGGTAAAATTCAACTTACTTCGATAAACAAAGCTTGGTAAGCCCTATAGATATCTACATCTACAATGAACAGGGGAGTATAATGGACAAAGTTGAGTGACAGTAAAGATAAAGAAAGTGCACGTTGTCTAAAATCTTCACAAAACTAATTTCGAAGTTGTTGTTTTACTACGGCTTGAATTTATACAACAACTCTGGAATTTGAAAATATTGTAATGAAGATACTTATTCAATTCACAAATGTTTTCAAAGTTTTGTAAATTCATGTAATCAGAATAAAAAAGACAGAAGAGCCACTAGAATTCGCGGAAAAGAATAATAGCGGTTTTTCCGCGCATGCACACATACGCATAGACATTACGTAGGTAGACCATAGAGTTAGCCCTAGATAACTATACTATCCTGCAAGTGACGTTAAAATACGTCATCAAAATAAAACGGAATAAAGTTACGAATCATAAAGTTTTCTATTTTTATTTGGGCTCTTAAACCCATAGACTTACTTAAAGCCAAATCACAAACAAATATTCATATTGTGCGCCCTATATAGTACTCTTTTACATGTTCTATAAAAGTTAGTAGTAATTTTTCTAACCTGACTATAGAGCACATTGTAACATAAGGAAAAACCTGACTGACTAAACTTTTTTGCTATAACTCAATAACCAAATGACACGATCACTGGCGGAAGTAATTAGGAGGCGCAAGAATGACGCGAACTTTATTTATTCTAGGAATCGCTATTTTGCCGTCGTAGCTTTTACGTTAGTTTAGTAATCTAAGGTTAAATATACCTCATTTCATTCTATGAGGCAGACTGGGCCATGAACTTTATCAGCTACCTACTAGCGCAACAATACAAATGAGGAAGTGGTTTCGAATAGGGCCAAAGCGGCGCTTCTGTCTAAAACACCAACAACCTTAATAAACGCTATTCTATTTTAGCTTGCCCCGTTAAAATATGTTATACCTTTATCATTTGACAAAAGAGTAAAAGAAACAAAACACTTTACAAGCCTCATATAACTTTGCTTGTTTTTTATGAATAAGGCGGCAAGACTTTAAATTTTGTGATATAACTAGATCTCTGTCGTTTACAGAGCAAAGATTCAAGCGGTATAGTCCTCCAAGATTCTTCGGTAAACTTGTGGAACCGACCACGGGCGTACTCCAATCGTTACGAATCCTGGGACAACAGCCATTTGCAGGTCAGTTTTGTGGCCTGATATTAAAATCCACTTATCATTTTCCATTTTTATTTTCTGACTCATATTCACACTTCCTTTTAAAATCTCATGATATACCGCTTTCGCTTTCTTTGAGGATTATACTGAGTTGTGTAACATGAAACGATTTCGTAACTAAGACAAATTAAAACAGATTCTTTGATATCACAGACGATAGCGGATATCGAAACAACCGGATTTTTATTTAAATGCCATTACGCGAATTACCAAGGAAACCAATTTCAAGTAACCGATAAAAAAATTTTAGGCATAAAAAATAACGTAGATATCCTTCCGAAAATTCATGACAAGTATTTCAAATCTAATTTATTTATTATTTTATTTTTACCTTGACACGACACTCAATAATAACCTATACTCTCATTTATAAAGATATTTTAGAGAGCAGCTTTATTACAGAAAAGTTTGTACGACAAATAATAATTATGATACAGCTTATCACTAAGAGACTATTTAAAATTTTGAATAGTTTTAGGGCTTGTTTCATAATATGTTCCAGATATCACCTAAGTATCTGTTTTTTATCTCATCATATTAATATCACCTTTTTAGCATCATAATATTTATGTACGTAATACTCAGATTTAAGACCTATCTATATTAAGTGATAACTTTCTCGTAACATTTAGGGTGAAATACAAGCGCGAGTTGATGCTGCGCTAAACAATGGTTTTTGCGTTTCGTGAAAATGTGTTATCAGCTTAAACAATGCTGACATGACGTCATTGTCTAAAATCAAAACAACGCAGATTGCATTAATGTATGCATCCTCTTCGTAATTAACATACATTTTCTATTTATTAAGATTGTCTTTTGTTCAGAGACGCTTGCAACGCTCGGTTTTCAGGCAATTAAAAACAAGTTTTAAGTAGTTTTCAAAATTTATCGTTTTTCGTATGTTGTCTGTTTTTCTCAAATATACAGCATGGAGATATTACGATACGTCCTGCTTATCACCGTACTACTCGCACAATTAGCACAGTCTAGCCCAGCCCGATTGCTTATTCACCATTGACACTTTATTCTTCCTCAGTTGTCAGAAGAAACGACTATAACGAAAGAAGATCCTGCCGATGAGTGGGAGTTCCCTCGACACCGACTGAGGGTGTTCAACATTATCGGAGAGGGTGCCTTCGGTCAAGTCTTCCGAGCTCAGGCGATAGACATTGATGGTGAGTTTTAAAACTATTTGTAGCTCAGATCATTATCACCAAGAACTTTAATTAAATACGACACGAATATGAATTTAAAGTTCTTGATTATAACAAATACTTGTCTGTGATATTTTTGCTTAAGGGGCTGACATGAGCCAACTAGCGCCGCCAGCCGATTTTATTTTATTTATTCTAAATAAGCCCAATTTCTTAATCAGCCAAGGTTTTGTTAATAACGTCTAATATTTATTGAATAACTCACACACACATGCTCTTGTCAGCCCCTTAAGTGGGTCGTGCCATTTTTAAATTAATACAAAAAGGTTTGATTTCTATAATTTTTACTTTTTGACGTGAACTTTTTGTTGTACTCGCTGAATTTCGTAGATTTTTTATTCTTGCATAAAAATGTCTGATAACCATTTCTGATAGCAGTGAATGTAAAAAAAATTTGACTCCACCCGATACTTTAGATGCAACGACGGAAATAACTCATAATCTAGGAATTACCAGCAAACTCGAGAAACTTATCTTTTAACATTGATATTTTATTTAGTAGGTTCAATCCCAATTTGTATGAGAGTAGATAAAGTAATGTATGAAACTCCACATAATAATAACCATATATATTATATATACCCATAAAATAATATTAATACCTATATTTTTTATATTCAAAAGTTACAAATATCCTCTTATATATATTAGATGGAACATTAGATTTATAGCAAGAACATACTCGTGTGATACTATTACACACACTCGTGTTTTAATACCCCCCTTTATGCAACAGTTTCACTACTATTACTTTTCCAGAATATACTCCCAATTCTGAAAAATAAAGGCACTTTGAATGATAATAATAATTGTGCGTCGGTTATCTTCCTCATTGCGAGTGTTGTACAAAATATAAATCACTTTTGGTGACAAGCTAATTTACTGTGCTGTGTTTGTTAAACAAACATTCCCTCCATCAAGGGACTTGCATTGTTTTGTTCTCAGTAAACAAAGAAATGATTTTTTCTCATTAAAAAAGATAAGTATCCGTTGTCTTTTGTTGTCATCTTTCTAGTATAGTTGTTCTATCTCACGAAGATCCTTTTGCTATGAATGTGTTAGGCGTGCACATGCGCGTTGTTTTAGTGTGCGTCTGTACGCTCTCGTGTTACGCACATTAAAACAATTTGTATATGTGTCGTGGGCCAATCGTTGAACTGGGCCGATCGAGATCTGCCTGGTCAGATCACGATGTGCCGGCATTTCATGATCTGGCCAATAATTTCATGGTGTGCCCAATCAAAAATTAGGCAGATCGATAAAAGCAACCTATTCGTCAATTTTTCTAGTACTTGGGCACATCGAGATATGGCTGGACGCATCATAATATACTTCTGTTTCGCGACGCTTGTGGCGCTGTAACGCTGTTTGCGCTCTATCAGCTGTGTGTTTACGTGCAAACAAGATACTTTGGTCACTCTAAAGACTTTTATCCCAGCATGGCTGGTTAAATCTTTATTATCTAGTAAAATATTTGTTATCAAACTTCAATTTATTTGCTTGTACTTCGGTCACCCTACAGAATCGATTTGCCTAAGCATGGCCGGGCAAATCGTCAAACGTTATGTTTTGAAGGATATGGCAGGTTTTGAAAAGGCAAATCAAGAAATGCCGGCGTATCTTGATCTGACCAAGCAGATCTCGATCGGCCCAGTTCAACGATTGGCCCACGACATGTGCATGCCTAACAACATTAATAGCAAAAGGGTCTTCGTGAGATATAACAAAACTTAAAAATTAAGACCATATAATTTTTTATCATCTGTTCTTGACATTTTAAAATACCTATACAAAAGTTTTTATTATACAAACATTTAAAATGAAAATTAAGAATGTTATAAAGTTGACACATTAACATTAATATTAGTAAGTTGAGTGTGTTTAGTTAAGTCAATTTGATCTGTTCACTTTGCGTATACTGCAAACTTTACTTATGTTGGCTATCTAGTAGACGACGATACTACTCTGCCGCAACACAGTTTTTTAACTAGCGCGGAGGGTAGCTGTCATTATCTGCTACAACTGTTATTATCCAAAATTGTAATGACAAACTGTATTAATCATTGTGAATGGACAAATAAAGTTATTATTATTATTATTATTATTTTCTCCATACATAAAAACGTCAAAACAAAAACATACGGTTTAATATAAGTGTTGGTGAACTTCAGCGTATGTTACTTTGATCTTCACCAAAACATTTTTTTTTTGTAATAAGGTGAAAAAATATTTTATAAAAAATTCTTTAGGTACTTCGACGAGGTTAGTGGACATACATTGTTAAAAAGATTGTTAGAAAATCTATTTTACACATTTGCAATATATTTTAACCTAATTCTCCCTCATGACTGCCAAAGAGGCTTAAGTACATTTTAAAATAAAACGAATTTACTCGATGCTCTTGAAAAATTTAGATAAGTGCCGGATATTATCTGGGACACGTCCAAGCTAAATGACTAAAACGTGGATCACATGGTGAATGTGAAAATATTTGACATTTCAACGGCTTTACCATACAAATACGGATCTATACTAATTCTTATTTTTGAGTTAGGCTATTTTTGCATGTTAAAGCTAAAATTTAAAAGCTCAAATCGAAAAAAACAGGTTGAACGTTTTGTGTTTTTATGCTAAAATTACTCCATACGAAAAAGGCTGATTATAAGAAAGAAATAGAAATAGAATTTTTATTCATATAATTATATTTTATCTGTATATTTTATCATAAAATAACAAGCTATTATTTTAAACTCGGCAAAAATACTGCAATTCACACGTTCAGACGTGATTTTCTTTTACACTTAGCTCAAAATATTTCAGTTGTTTTAAAACATTGTTTTTAGGGTTCCAAACCAAAATGGAAAAAAGGAACCCTTATCTCGAGAACTCTTATGCTATCAACTTGAAAGGCATAGATTTAGATGACGTTTGCCCGACTATTTTGCAAATAAGAGAGAAATAAAAATATTATTTTTTTGCAACAGGGACTGAAAGGTGGTCTTAAAAATTCGAAGTGAGGCTACTAGGGCATATGGGGTATCATATGATCCTTTCCCCCTTATCTCCGAAGTTTGAATAGAGAAAAATTTGAAATCATTTGATGTGATAGAAGTTTATGTAAAAATTACAGAAAAATAAAACGGTGTCTCTAAATAGTTAACTTTCTCAGAATGATGGTACGGAACCCTCGGTGTGCGAGTTCGACTCGCTCTTGACCGTTATTTAAGTATCTGAAACACTACGCTTTTACCGTTGTTTACGTTATCCGACGAGATTTATTCGAACATATTTGTGAAATTAGCCCTCCCTAAAAAAGAAGCCGACTGTCCTGATTCAGTCAGACGGTCGCACCGCTGTTGCTTATCTTCGTGTATAATGGATTGAAGGTGATTATATTAACCATCAGCCATTTTTAATGTCCCCACGGCTGGGGCACAGGCCTTCCTCAAGGGTGGATAAGGAGGATGCGCCACAACGCACTACGAATGAGGTTATGATGATTATAATATTACTGATGCGAAATAAATGACAAATGTAGGTACATACTTCGCCTTATTGACTTTTCGCTTTAACCCTTCAACGCCCGGAAAATGAGACACAAAAGATATTCCATTGTTATCCGGCCGCCTGCGTCCGCTCGGGCGTTGATGAATTAAGTGTTTTCCAATGCAGTCGTTTTGATGGTGCCGATTTTTTTCTGTATTACGTACTACATGTTATATTGATTAGATTTGATACGACTTTGTTTTTTCTTGTTTAACTTTACACTTTTGATGACATATAAATAATGAAATCAAAGCTTTACACATTGTTTCATATTTTATTTAAATCCTTAATATCGTGACTTCCATCATTATAAAACTTAAATCATGCCTCATATCAGTAAAATCAAAACTTTTTTCATTATTTTGGGGTTATCTGACACAGATATTTTTATATAATCTAAAAGAAGGCCTAAACACAGATATGAAGGCCTCAAAAATGGGAGTATTGAAATATCTACATATTTTTGTATTTTTATTTCTGAAGCGATAGCAAAAATTTGTAAATGTTACTTTGGCTCGACCCCCTGACCATTTTGTTACCGAATTCAAAAGGGGGGAGGTACTCAATTCGACCCGTATTTTTTTTGTTTTTTGTATCGTACATCTTCCATCACTCATTCTTGAAACATGACTGGCCCATGTCTATTTCAGTTTTAGTGCATGTTTTCGGGCATCTGTTATTTTGTCTGTTTGTGATTATCATCGCTTTTTTATTTTTTTGAGTTTCAAGATACTCCTTTCCATGGCCCGTTGACAAGTTATTATTTTATTTTTCACCTTTCTTGTAAAAGCCCACGTCTGGCTGCCATATGTCAAGCTCGGCAACAAACAGGTATCGGTTACAGTCTTATTTATTGTTAGGTCGTAGTTTCCTTTTAGAATTTCTTTTTGTGTCCCAAACTTTTTCCAGGTGATATTGATTCACCGTTCTATTTCATCGTTTACGTTGTTTTTCTTGAATGAGACTTGTTTACGCATATAAATATAGTCTGACACATATTCAATTGGTTTATCTTGTATAGTATTTGTTTCTTCAGGTGTTACTAGCGACCGCCCGCGACTTCGTCTGCTTGGAAAGTTTTTTTGCTATCCCTCGGGAACAATTTTTTTTTCGGGATGAAAGGTACCCTATGTCCTTCTCTGTACCCCTGACAACGTTTATGCAAAATTTCGTGATGATCGGTTCAGTAGTTAAGACGTGAAGGCGTAACAAACAAACGGACTTTTGCATTTATAATATTAGTAAGGATGGTAGTATGTACATGGGCTATTATGGTCGAAACTGTTTTAAAACCCCTAATCATCGGTCTTTTACAGCCTCCACGTGTAGAGGGAGTTAGTGTGCGTTAATAAACCCTTCGTCCCAGGTTTCTACGTGATTCCGGGTAGGAAAATAACTTCCCGTTCTAAATTATACATTCTGTCCACGCACTCCATACAAAAGGTTAGCAACATGCATTTTAAAAATTATTAAAAGTTGCCAGCGAAGTGGAAATTTCATTTTAGAAAATGCTATGAATATTTACTGCTACCTACCTTAAATTCTACATACAGTAAGCATTTGGAATAGTTGTGTTATAAAGATAGTCTTTTAAAAAAGAATTTCCGACCAACTCTGAAATCGCGAAAAATAATTCAGCTATTATCATACAAAAATTAAAATCGAAAATATCAAAATGTATGAAACAGCTGATTTTATTTTTCGCGATTTCAGATTTGGTCCCATAGTAAAAGTTGTTCAATTTGATAGTCCCTATCTACCATATTCGGCATTAGGGGTATTTTTGTAACACGTTGTATTGTAAGTCGAACTAAAGATATTGAAACGAAAGGAAGCAGCAATAAATTGCATGGTAATTGGACACTGCCACTAATTTAAAAGTTTCATCAGCTTAAGCTTCTTCATTATCGTCAAATAACCCCGCAACATAAAGGAAACAAGCTTTTTGGTACGGAAAGGTAAATTACCAAGTAATTACCGAGAAATAGTGCTTCAATTGCTGAACATTTCAATTTCGTCGAAAGCGTTTTCCTGTTAATTGACTTGTTAGTACAGTAATATAATTCGCGAGTATGTAGGTACTTTATTAGTAGCAAATTAGTAGAGGAGAGCATCTTTACGCCATTAATTTGAAGGCACCAACAACCTGTTCTGTTATTTTTGATAAATATTTATGATAAATTTATACTATTTTCGATAAGAATTTGTTTAGCTCTCAAAACTATCTATTGGGTTCTTACCTATGAAATTGGTGTTTTTTTCTCACACACAGAGAACTTCATAACTTCTGTGGTTTTTATAATATTTATCAGTTGCTGGATATAACATGAAATTATGACCACAGCCGTCAGCTATCAACATCATTAAAGTAATGTCTATTTATTTTGTTTTCTTAGCTTTAAAAAAACCTTGAAAGTGACTCCTTTTTTGTTAGCGAGAATTACCACTTTAACCGATGTAACTTAGCCGAAACTTATTATTTACGCTCAAGTTATGTTGCCTAAGTAAGCTTAATATTCAAACGTTTGAACATAAAAGTTTTGTTACAATAGCGTTCACGGTTGTTAATGAATTATGAAAATGCTAGTATGGAAAATACAATTTGTTAAAAATTATCCATACAGAACGTAAATTTCATAGGTAAGAACCTAATACTTAATTTCAATTACAGCAATAGGGTGCCAAAGTTATTCGTATCTGGTGCAAACTTGAAATGTCGATGTGAGTGTCAAGTTATCGAAAAGTCTCACGAAACTCAATAAAACCCTTGCTTCCATTACCAAAACAACAGTGAAATGTACTAAGTTGAAAAAGAATACCTATATGAGAAAAACAACGCATATTTTGTGAAAAAATTTCAAGTTAATAAGGTTAAAGAGAATTAAATAAGATGATCTGTATTTTACAAAATAGCTGCAAAGAACTGATAAAAGGACTCAGTCTTTTGAAATCTTTGTAAGTGTGAATATAATGAGTCTTTACTTATGCGTGCTTATGCCGTATTGTCTGAGAGTTTGATTTATTAACGCGGCTGAACGTAATGTTTCATGATTATAAGTGACTTTCACTGATAAAGTAAATTGATGCCACTTTCGTAGAAAATACCTCTATATTAATAAGCAATAACCAAGTATACTTAGTTGAACCATTTTTGTTTAACTTGCATATCGAATGTAATTAAAACGAGCATTCGTTATACAAATCTTTTCAGTTTCTTTGAGTACAAGTTATCACCTAATTAAGTTAAAATGCCTATTAAAAAAAATGTCGATGCGTTCGTATTGTATTAGAATCTCTAAAATGTTATTCACTAGTTTAATTTCTAACATTGTTATTAAAAGTCTATTTGATTTCAGGCCAAAAAGGTGAACAAATAGTGGCCGTTAAGACTCTGAAAGAAAACGCTTCGGAGAAAGAAAAAACTGATTTGATTCAAGAACTTATCGTCATGAAAAATCTTGGGACTCATCCGAACGTAGTCAGACTGATCGGGTGCTGCACAGAGAAGGTAATTTTGACACGATTTGATCATCTGACATATTATGTATAGCTGAATACGCAAAAAAACGAGAAGTTATCTCCATTTCTGTACCCCTAGCACGAACATCTATCGAGAAAAAAAACGTGCATAAAAAATAGAGTATTTTGAATGGGTTTGTAAAGCGCCAACTAGCGCTGAGAAGTGAAATAAAATTTCCCATAGACAATGACTATAGTAGGTAATTTTACGCGCGTTTTTTTATCTCGATAGGTACTGAAGTTCTAAGCTGAAAACCCAATGTGAGCAACGTACTAATCCCCAGATTTGGATAACACAAATAGCATTATCAGCTATAATTTAAACCCGATAGCCGATGGGCTTTAGCAATATACAAAATGTAACAAAAACCCTCTCCGATCCGTGAAGGGGTTATTAGGTATTTAATTTCGATTCTATTCACGAAACCCGCTTTAATTAATGAGTAAAAAAATGTTTCCTTGGATAAATAAAAAAAAAATGGGGAACTCACATTGCAACACTGACAGCGGAATGAGCTTATGACAAGTAGTGACGTCATGATATCACTACTGTGATAGGGATGTCTCATTGAAAATTTCCCACGTTCCGGGGAGATTTGGGTTCTAAAAGTCCGTCAAAAGGTGTAATTTAAATTACAACAGAATTTTCATTATTAGCAAACAAGGGTTTTTTAAATTGTTTTAAATTTTCTTGGTAACATTATTGGTACACCTTTACGCCCCTTTCGGAACTGACAGGCTTTTTGTAACATAATTGTATAATCAATAGTAAGTAGATGAACGAAAACAGGTCAATAATTTACAAAACTTACATAAATTTAAAAAAACATGTTTTTGTTAAATTAAAACCAAAATTAGAAGAGGAAATTTTAATAAATTAAAAATAACATAAGTAATAATACATAAAATTTGACAATATAATTTCTAAATAGTAGGTGGTTTGAATAGCTTAGGGTTACTGAAGCCTAAAACCCATAACTAATCTCCTTAAAGGTATCTTTTCAACGAAAGGGACGTTTATATTTGAAGAATATCTCAGCAGTTGGTTTAATAAATCTTCGAAATGCTTTTTTTGTAAAGGTCTGCTAAGTTAATCTTTTTTGCTGTCAAGCTAGAGACGTAAGTTAGTGGAAATTCTAAAGAAATTCTTCACTTTCATTGCAATTTAAAGCTCATAGCAATCTTTATAAGCTTCCACAAGTTTTATAAAGAAAACAATTTATTACGTAAAGTAATGGCAATGAAAATAATACTTATTAATGTTTATTCATTGTTTATCAATGTATTTAATATTATGTTCGTTCTAAGACCTTGTTTATAAATCAGTGCTTTTAGAAAAAAATACTATAGAAATCTAACGATTTCTAAGAAAATAAACTGTATCTGACTTTGCTTTGACATAATATTTGAAAAGTCTAGTACACAAAACACTTTTGGCTGATCAAACCAAACTGTAACAAAATATTCTATTTGGTGCATCAATTTTGATGATATTGCTCCTATACTCACATTGTTACACGAATGCCCAGAAGAGTGTATTGTGTTTAGGGTTCATGTATATTTGTGTATATGTAAGTTTTTTCATTCAACCATAATTTTTAAATGCCTGAACAGATTTGGATGTGTAAGGTATCGTTAGAATCCTTACATCACCCCGAGTGACACTGGATATAGTTTAAAAAAAAAAAAATTTTTTTCTTTTAATATACAATATGGGTATCAAATGAAAGGTCTTGATGAGCACATTTCCAAATTATATAATTTGTCACTGAAATGTATGAAATAACATTAATAAAATTTTATAAATATTAAAAACACGACTGCTCTGCCAAAACGAACTAATACGTCAAATAACAAGTGTCATTGCAGTTGGGGGAATTTTTTGATTAATAATTGTTCCACAGTACGGTTCCCCGACTGCAATGACTTCTAAGTTTGTTTTTGGCAGGTCTGTCGTATTTAATATTTTTTACATTTATTATTTTTGTCATAAAACCTCTTTTTTTTCTCCGTCTAGGAACCAACTCTGGTCATCATGGAATTCGTCAGCATTGGCAAGTTGCAGCAGTTCTTACGAGACTCCAGAGCTGAACGGCATTATGGCAACACACATGGTAGCCAGTTCCTCACTTCAAGAGATCTGACACACTTTGCCTTCCAAATTGCGAGAGGCATGGAGTTCCTTAGTTCTAAGGGGGTATGTAAAAAACTAAAAAAATAAAAAATCTGATTGAGTCAAAGATTATGAAAAATTAATTCTTTGTTTTCAGAAAAGTTCAGACTGAATCAAAGATTGATGATTTTTTGTTATTAAATTTAGATTTTTCGCACTCACATTGCTATTTTTATATTAAGATAAATAATATTAGAAAAAATACTAGAAAAAATCGACTCACCCGTAGCACCTCAGACGGGACTCGAACCGCGTCGCTAGCGACTCGGTAGCATAATTGGTCAGTGCATTGGGCCGGAATTCCAAGGGTTCGAGTCCCGTCTGAGGTGCTACGGGTGAGTCGATTGTTTTGTTTTCCGAAAAGATATGACAGGCTTCTCTTTCATATAAATTATAATTAGGTATGCTTCAATATACTTGCGGATGCGGAAGTAATGGGAAAACAACAGTTTTTATTTTTCTGGGAACAAAAATATGTAGGTACACTGATTGTTATATCAAATAGTCGTATAACAAACATAATAGTAATATGCTGACCTCTACATTTTGTTATTATTAATTTATTCAGTGCATAATTTAAATAATGCAGTCCTTATTTTGACTGTTAATATTTGTTATAGATGCATGCCTGATGTTGCAAGTAAATAGTAATTAATACTCTAACTTCTTGTCTATAACATTACAAAAGGTTTTATAAAAACTATGGCACAGATCAAGTTCTCTCTATTTCATAACAATGGTTTAGTATTCTAATATTATGCCTAAATGCTAAATTGTCTGTTTTCTTTAACACATGCAGACACGCTGAGCCAAATTGGATGACAAATGTTAGTAAGTAGAGATTTTAAAAAAGAATCTTGGATAATATCTAACTTAATTATTTGTTATACTAGAGACCAAAAGTCAATTTGCGCTACGAGTGCCGACTTTAAATCTCGAACTAGCGAAATAGGATTGAAAGCAGCAGCAAAACCGGTTTTGCTGCGAGTTATTACGCTCTAAAAGCGCCCTTTTCGTGCTGGATAGGTGAAAAATTTATATTTAGCTACTCGTAACGGAAAACTTTATTCATTCATTAATCTCCTCATTGTTTTGCGTTACAGATAATCCACAGAGATTTAGCAGCTCGTAACGTTTTGATTACGGAAGAAAGGACGTGTAAAGTTGCTGACTTTGGGCTCGCGAGGGATGTGGGAGGCACACACGTCTACGAGAGGAAAAGTGACGGGCGATTACCGATAAGGTATAACGACTATTTTCATTTGTTTGTGAAAGTTGAGTCACTAGAACATTTTACTTGTAACAGAACATCGACAACATCTTTCACAATACTCATCATTTTGTTACTCCAAAACGTTACGCACGAATCTATATCACAGAATAAATAATAGTACCTGCTCGTCTCAAATCTCTAGTGTATACTTACCTGAAAATTAAAAAAATTAGCAGTTTTTCTTTTGTTTTTAATGCACATAGACTTGCTTACTGTTTTCAATACGTATGTATCATATATTTTAACCCCTATTGGGACAGTGTGGAGTCGCATTTTGTTTAATATCAAGGACATTTTTTCTTAATAACATTTTTTTATAAAGAGACATCTTCTTACAAATAATTTATAATTTGTGTTTCTTTTCCTATCTGCGGTTTTCATCCATTTGGAATGCTAATGCTTGGTACTGAAGATAGATGATCTCCATTTGCCTTGCGATTATATCTGTAATAATTATGATTTATATCCGTTACGATTGCAAATATTATAGGCTTTTACCGAAATGGGGGCAAAAAACGTACAAGAACGACAGAAGGTCAATATTTTTCAAATCTTTTTGCTTTAATTGTTATTGTTTATTTCTGGTTTATTGTTGTTTAGTTGTTTAATGAACAGTTCCCAAAATGACACTATCACCTGCCACCGAACTGTGTTAAAATAAAACAACTTTTTCAGATGCAATGCACTATTAATTACTGCGGAATTATACTAGTAGATAATAACTACAAGGTGTAAAAAAGGGAATTTTATTTCGAGGGATTAAGTTGGATCCCAAAAGCAGCAAAGGATTCTAGAATAGAATCCTGAGCGATGCGAGGGATACAAAGGACCTAATTTTTTTTTCATGGGTGTACTCTCCTTTTTTCATTGCCTGCGAGAAAATAATAGCGGTATAGGTACCGTTATTATTTTCTAGTAGTAGTAGGTATAGGTACCTATAAAATGTATGGTTATCACATTTTAATAAGTTATCGCTAATATATAAACATTAGAAAATAGTGAAATTAGAAGTTTTGACGTAAGACAACCACGATAATAGATAGAAAAGAACCTAAAGATAAGACACTAAAAAGAAGGTATATATTTTTATTTAATTGTATAGCTCTATGGCTCTACGGAAAAGGTCCCATAACAGCCAGTAGGTACTTTCAGAACGTTATATTTTTTTGTACATAATTCATGTAATGCGCGCTTGTTCAAAATTCAAAATGTTTTTAGAAAATAATTTTATTCACTGTAATCGATGAATCAAATGCCCTTTTTCGAATGACAAATAGTAAAAAATAAACCTCATAGTATAAAAATAAATTTGAGTTAAAAAAAATATGGGTCGTTTCAATGAATTAAAACGAGTAAAAATATCACAGGAATAAGCCATCTAAAAAATTTGTTTGTGCCATAAATACAAAGTTTATGTGTTTCACACAAAAAAAAACGATCCATCTTTTGTTTTTGCTAGAAGCTGCAACAATACGGACTATGCGATTAAAGACAAATGGATAGTGATCTGCAACTTCAGAGCGCTTGCGATACAGTCTTTGCCATACAGTCTTGAGTGAAGTTGCAGTGGATTACTGTCTATTATAAAATTTATCGCATTTTACTTGGTTTGGCCTGTGTCTACTTTATATTTCATATTTTGTGTTTTACTTTCATACGTTTAGATGGATGGCGCCAGAGTCTCTTTACGATGACATATTCAGCGTAAAATCTGATATTTGGAGCTTCGGCGTGCTGCTTTGGGAGATCGTGACCCTAGGGTCTACTCCCTACCCTGGGATGTCAGCGGGTGACGTCATGAGAAAGGTAAGTGATTTGAAGGTTCATTCGATTGTACTCCAAAATTCTAATTTTAGTAGAAACTGTGATTTTAACTGTAAAAGTACTTTCAATTTATGTTAGGCGTAACGTTTAAAAACAAAACTTTTTAGGTCTGTCAGTGGCAAAATTCATAATTACTTTTCAAAAGAAGCCAATTAATATTCTCAAAGACGTATCTTAAAATAAGTATTGAGAAGATAACTTATTTCTTTAAAACTATTTTTTTTTTTTAATTTTATTTTGATGCAAACGCGATGCTTACTAATTTGTATTATCCTTCGTTAGCGATTTAATTGATATTTATTAGAAACTAGGTACCTACTTATTTGAATTTAGTGTCTTTGAGTTTTATTGATCACATCGAAAATTGAATAGCTTAGTGATTTAAAATAAATCTTAAGATGCTATACTTAGATAATGAAATATTTATAATAATTGATTTATTGAAAATTTAAACTGACTAAATATATCTTACCCTTTTTAGGGTTCCGTAGTCAAGTCAACAAGGAACCCTTATAGTTTCGCCATGTCCGTCAGTCCGTCTATCCGTTTCGCCATGTCCGTCAGTCCGTCTATCCGTCGGCGGCTTGGTTGAGAGGTCCTAAATACTAGAAAGCTGTAATTTAGCATAAATGTAGAAATACTACGGTGAAAAAGTGGTAGAATAAAGTCTTGAAAAATATATTTTATGTGTACCTCCCCTACATGTAAAGTGGGGATGTTTTTCTTCACATTAATCTCATAGTTTAGGGTGTTGTTGGATAGGTCTTTTAATAATATTATAGGTTTGGAAGAAACACTTTTTGATTCAGGGATATGTTTGCGAAACATTAAGCTTTAAAGTGCATTATGTTAGCATAAAGTGTCCCACCCTCCCCCCTTCCAGGTAAACGGCTGCTTTTGGAAAATGAAATTCAGGACCGTAGCATATAATAAAGTTAAAAGGAAAACTATTACAGCCCTCGGCATTACAAGTTGACGAGTAATAGTCGATGAACTTACAAAATTAATTTATATTGGAAAAGTTTTCGTAGAACAAAATGTCATTGAATAGTTAGATTATACTTAGTTTTAGTCGTTAGTTGTGTAGAACAGGAAGTAAAAATAAATTTATAGACATATGGTAACTGTATAAGGTAACTGCGGAACTCTATACTGCGCGTGGCCAGACAAGCACTTAGCCAGTTTTTTTGGTCATTTTGTGTAAACTACCTATATTAAGTGCATAAAAACTATAAAGTAATGATTTGAAGAAATAAATAAATGTACCTATGTACTTACGACTTTGAGACAACATTTACTTTCAAGATAATATTTATCACAAGGTTCAAAGTTGCTGTTGTTGCAAATTTGGAAGTTTGTTGAAGAAAGTATTTAAGTCATTTATCGTCTATTTGAATCACTGGTGTATTTATAGCTGGTGAGATATCGGGATGCTCCTGAAGTGTTGATCCCTTTTTTTCTATTGCCCTCTTGAGTAGTACCCAAATCAAAGTTAACATGGGTAGGTCTTCCAGACGGATAATTTTGATAGGACTGCCTTTACATTCGATTCCGAAAAGGATCACATACATTGTTGTGATCCTATTGTATTGGGCCACACTAACTCAAAATGTTTGTTTAATCAGCGCCCATTTTGATATAATAGGCTTGTGTTTAAATGCACTTATATTAATTCCAATAAATTTAAAATACCTGTCAAAACGGATAAATGCTCACCAAATTGTGTTTCATGAAGTATTATAGAAATGATGCTTATTTCCTTTTAATTTATGGGTGTGTAATGTATGACTTAAATTTACATGGACTAACGATCAGGTGATATAATAACATTTATATGCAGCATGCAACATGCATGCAAGCTTTATGGAGCTCCGCTGCGAGTGGTCAAAACACTGACCTAACCTAACCTACCTGGTGCATTACACACTAATACAAATTAGAACTGTAGTTTTTGGTATCAATATTACTGTTTCAGCAAAACAATATTTGGTGAGAACTAATCCATTTTGGCAAGCAAAATTATTTTGGTGGTCACTTAAAATGTACCCGATATAATATATACTATTGAAATTGAGTTAATGAAGAATAAATAAAACAATTTCTAAGAAAACTATTATTGCGCTTTTTCTCTGTAAATTCTTAAATACCAAGGAGGCAAACACTTTAGTAAAAGCAATTAAACTTCCCATTTGAATAGATACCTATAATAACCTGCAATGAAACTTAAAATAGAACTAATGGGAACACGCTACAAGTCCCTACGAGACTTGAGTAATTAAGAGGACTTTGAAGCAAACGGTCTCAATACAAACGGCGATAACGTTTCCCTACACACACAGCAATGAATTTTCGGTAGTTGTTGAAATGCCTTGTCTTTCATATTTTTCATTTTAGATTTGAAAATATTGGGGCTTTTTTGTTTTGTATGAATGAGAATATAATCACTAAGTCGCAAATAAATATTTGAAAAATCAAAACGTCCCGACTTAGTTCTTAGGCATCCATCACAACAACGTACAATAATGTAATTACTTAGTAGGTGAAGGTTATAACTTGTAATATGGGTGCTAGTTAACAGCTGACTGATATACTACTTATATACTTTTTAAATGTATACTTATTATACATAGTAACACCTAGACCCGTTACAGAAATTAAAATTTATCATTTAAACTGCCCGGCCGGGAATCGAACCCGGGACCTCTTGCGTGGTGGACCGGCATGTTGATCACTGCACCCCTCAGATCATCTTTTGTATGGAGACTGCTTGTTTTACAATTCTATAGAAAACCGTCAGAATTATACTGTTCAGGAACAAGCAAAGTGCGCGCTAAAAGAAGCCATCCCTCGCATCTTTTCTATAAATTAATACGTCACGCTTTTTTCTGTCATTACTGTGTATAATGCATTCAATTTCATAACTTTTCAATAATATTATTACTCAAGTACTTGATGAAAAGTGCACTCCTTTATCCCACAAACACAGTACAAAAGGCTACATTGATTTATTTTCTTTATAATTCCAGGTGCATAGCGGCTATCGGCTTGAAAAACCCGAGCACTGCCGTCGAGAGCTATACAACATTATGTACTACTGCTGGGAAGCGAAGCCAACTGACAGGCCCGACTTCAAAGAAGTAGTGGCCATGTTGGAACGCTTACTTTGTACTGAAACAGACTATATAGAGCTGGAAAGGTTCCCAGATCACTCCTATTATAATGTACAGCACTTAGATGGAGAAAAGTTGTAATAGCATACTGTATCCCAAAAATTTTAGGCTAGTTTTGTAATTAATAATGTAATTGTTAGTTTTGTAATAAATAATGTAAGATGTTTGAGATTCATTTAATTATTTATTTCTGGATAAAAGTCGAATAAGAGCAAGGAATAAAAGTATCTTATGAAAAAAACTTACCTAATGTGTAGGTAATTTATTTTTCATTACAGTTCGTTAGGATTATTTTATAATAATGTAGTTATAACAAAACTTTTCACATTATCTAACATTATTTAGTACTTACTTAAAATTTTCCAAATATATATATGTCGTAGTAATATGTATATACCAGGTATGTCACGAAATCCTTAGGCATACCACGAATTTATTGCAGACGTCGAATTTTCTTGTTTTTTACGTCTTCTTACTAAAATGTCTAGTGATATGACATATTACTAAACAGAAAACTAGGTATGACGATGAGTGAGCGAAGCGAGCGAGGAGGAGGTTAGGTTCTACTGCGACCATACGCTAGCCAGATCGGTTCTGGCGAAGTGTCAGAACCGATCTGGCTAGCGTACGATTCATCATCTGCCATGATTTTGTGGTATCCCCAGGATTTTGTGAAATTCCTGGTTTCCTCATATCCCTGCAACATATATAAATGTTCGACTTAAGTTTTATTTTTGCTATGTTGTTATTTTTATAATTATGTTAAAAGTTGAATCTCACAGTAAAGTAGCTTGTATCAAGATTTTGAATTAAAAATTCAAGTTAACTAGCAGTTAACACTACATATGAAATAAGTGAGCATTTTAAAATTAAGGCTCGTAGAACCTTAAGTTTATGCTTATTTGTATATATTTATTCTTAAATACTAGTTTGTCTATTTCTAGATCATACTATTAACGATGCGATGGTGATGATGATAATATAGTAATAATTAATTAATAATCCATTATTAACATGCTCGACGTTGCGTTTTTTAAGCATGTTACAAAAACAGATGTGAAGTATTTTTTTGATGAAACGAATATTTTTTTCATATTATTTCATAACAAAAATGCTTTTCACTTGTCTTAATTGGTAAAAAAAACAATGTCTATGTATTTTTTATGACACTATCCGTCCGTTTTTTTAATCATTAGGGATCTCCTGCCTCTTGGTAATAAATGCAATTAACGTGGTAAAAATAATATGAAAAGAAAATACATTTTTCTTTATATTTTTAATTTAAAACTTATGGTTATATTTAAGTACTAGTCTCTAGAAATAAACGTATGTTAAAATAAAAAAAATAGTTCTTTAGTTAGCATTAAAATTTGTATAGTAGGTATATCAAAAACAATTTGTAAGAAAATATTAAGAACGTTGATACATTTCGGCATTCATACAAACTTTCAAGTCTTTATTTTTCGAAATGAATGAACCGATTTTAATAAAACTTCATACAAATAAGCAAATAAATTGGTATAAAAAAGTTAATTGAAAACATTTTCGAAAAATAGTGTAACAGCTAAATAAGACCGATTTTAAATTTTCCATAGAAATAGAAATTTCCAATTATCTTTTTTAAAGTAAGACATTCAAAATGCCCTATGTATCTTGCTTTTACGTATGAAGTTTCATTAAAATCGGTTTATTTATTTCGAAAAATAAGGACTTGAAAGTTTTTATGTAATGCCGAAATTAAACAACCCTCATAATAAGACTACCTTATAACAATAAATGTTTTGTTTTATAGCTAAAACTGGTAATTATTTACATTCGCACCCCTAAATGAAAACTCCGGTAAATAGATAAAAACATATATATATTTTAAAAGTGGCTAATGATGCAGTAAATATTTATTCACTTTACTTACCGTCTTCAGGCCATTTGAACTAGAATATCGCCAACATAATATCGTAAAAGGCGACTTATGACTTCAATGTAGGTTATCTGAAACCTACCTGTTGTCTGTCCAATGAAAATGAGCAGTAGTTGCCAGTGTAGTACAGTGACACAAACTTATCTAACCTTATGGCCAAAACTGGAACTAATGCTCGTTTGCAAAAAAATTAAGAATCGCCTAAGTCTTTTCCTAAATACAACTTGACCAAATTAAAACGGTCATTAACTTAGCTGTCATGCAGCTTTCTTGCGCCTATTTAGCTTGGTCAAATTGTAGTTAGGAAAAGACTTAGGCGATTCTTTAGTTTAGTGCAAACGGTTGTAAGTGTTATTACATTATTGTTACCTAGGTTACGCGTCGACTACATAGACTACAACGACGCCGTCACAGGGTTAGGTAAGTTTGTGTTTTTCAAGTCCTGGTTGTTAATAATAATATAATAACTCGTTTATTTCAGGCACAAATAAACCCTTTTAAAAAACAGTACAGAAAAAAATAACAGTATATTATAGGTACATGGTAAAAAATTAATTTTGACAATAAACCGCATGTGATGAAAAAAGAGCACTCGCTCGCCGCCTTTTCGAAATAGGACCCCAGAGGGCCCTACTCTTTACTGTATACTATGGTTTATTGTTACAATTGACTCCACGCACTCGTAAAACACAAATTAAGTAGTCGACGGCGTAACCAATAAGGTATATAGGTAACAACATGTATAGTTGTTCTATCTCACGAAGAACATATCATACCATATTCATAGCAAAACGCTATGAATGTTGTGCAGGGCGTGTCACGGTAATTTACCGTAACATAGAAAAGTGTACTGACTCAAAAGCTGGAACTGCTTTATTTAAACTAGACGTTAATAAGATTTAACAAGTTAAAGATGCTAATTAAATATTTTTTTGAAGAAATTCTTAAAATATTTTATTTTATTTTTTGTAAATTCAATGTTTAAAACAATTTCAACCACTAATGTCACGGCACCGGCTGTGTAGCCGAGTATTAGTGCCAAGAAGCCTCCTTGCAAATGCTGAGTAGACAACGCGTCAACTTCTGGTTCCTGAATATTCAAAAAACGTAGAAGTTTAGCTTTCTTTCTTAAATTATAATATGAAAAATATCGTCTCAGTTTTGCTGTTAATCCACATTGTTTCAGAAGCCCCAGAGTTTTTGAGAAAGCTGGCATAAATGGGTAGCCTTTTAAAGTGATCATCTCCATTGGTACAGAGAACACATTCACGCTAAAAGCAAAATACTTGTACTTTCCAAAGCTATCACTTAATTCAGGAATCATTGCTGATTCATGAGCTAACTCCAAACGGCTACAAAGCAATGAAAAGTTTCTATGTACGGCTATATCTTTCAATGCCTTTTGTATATCTTCAACCACCACCCAATTATCGAAAACGTATGCGTCTATAGGGTCATCGGTATTGTTATAAATGTCATGCAGTTCTTCAAAACCACCAAATTTCAAACCACTGTTTATCAATTCTTCAACAGTTTTTATCTGATGTTCAAATGTGGGATTCCTCAAAACGTCAATCAGCTTGGCCGTATAAGCTGTAAAGCACATCACTGAATATAGGTTTAGGAAGACGAAAAATGTTCTCAAGCTGTCTGTTTTTGGACGAGTATACGTACAAAACCCAAGAGTGCAAATCCAAGTGTTAAGAAAACAATGGCTAAATGTTCTATTATTCGTTGAGTCGTCACTCAATGCCCCAATAATTTTCCAAACACCAGCACAAATAATAAAAATTATAACTACAGCTAGCCACACAGTTTGCTGAAAAATTATCGTGAGAGCAATCCAACGTGGTGATGAATCAGCTCTTGGAACAACCCAAATAAATGCATCCGCCAAATATGATGAACTACAGTCGAAGTCCTCGTGGACATCGAAATCAGGAAATATACCCCCCAATAACACATCACCTTTTTTTGTTATCAGTTCTCTTAAAGCTCCATCCCATTCCCCCGTATCACGCTCACCTCGATGTGTTTCGAGAATTTCGTAGTTTGTTCTAAAATTATATATTTTTATTATTTCTTCCACGAGATTTTTCTCTATATTTGGATCTTCTTCATCTGCACTAATGAAAGGTTGACGCTCCAATGCTATTAGGTATAAAGTACACCCTTTCATGTTTGATGGAATTTTGTTTCCGAATACACTGCTTTTGTATTTTAATACACCTTTCTCGCAAAAATTTTCCTTGCTCAATCTATTTTTAGCTGTCTCATTAATATATCCGCAATACTTTGGAGGATCGTAAGGTCGCCAACTATATATTATTGCATTTCTAATATTATTTGCTTGTGGCACCATAATAACGACATCTATAACATTATATTTATATAAACACGTAAGGATATTTTCAATTATTTCTTCGTTACTTCGATCATTCGATGTAAAATGATAAAGCAATACAAAAAACTTTGCCCGTGGGTTCCAAGTTTGTAAATTAATTAGTTTACTCACCATTAAATAAAAATCTTGATGCCCATCTATAATTATAACAAAGTAATTTGCTATAAGGATGTGTTTTGAAAGATCTAAATTATATGAAACCATTGCGGTCTTTTCATTTTCACCACAAACAGCCTTTTCACCAGAGCTTGCAATCTCAACGGAAAACTTTGTACTTCTGTGAATGTGATTCAGAATATTGCTTCTTATTCTTCTCACGGGTGTGCTTGCATTATTGCTATTGCCAAATATCAAAAGCCCTGAGTCCTTAAAGTCTATTTCTGTTATTTGTAAAATACAACTTGTAAAATCATTGATCACGGTAGGACCTATAGGATTTATCCTTGCTTCAACATGCATCAAGAAAAATAGTATTGTAATAATCATTTTTGCCTAATGAATGATTATTTTAAATGAGGAAAGAGAATCGTTTTAATATAAACTAGAATAAAAGCATTACTATGAAAAACTTCATTTAAATTACGTTGCATATCGGTCTATGTTATGCAACAGAGATCAAGTTAAACATTAAATTATGTAACATTAAAGACTGACATGGTAAAGTGGTGGACGTGGTAGACAGATAAACATACGTAATTTTTCATAGCTCTTAATATATTTTTCAATACAGTTGCCCAAAAATGTGTGCTTTAGATGGTAGTAGGTACAGCGTGCGGATAGTTGATTTTACCGCACGCCATGCGTTTTTGCTTACAGTTTTTTTTCATTTCTATTACAATATTATGTTCATACTGTCTAATAAGATTCTACCAAAGAGTTTCTTTAATGAGAATTATAAAATGACGAGTTTATACGTACAAAATTAGGTGATTAAGTAAAATTAAGCAACGAATTGTTGTAATTGTCAATAAATAATAATAACTGTCATAAAAATTACAAAACATTTTTAAAGTTTTTTTTGACCATTTTGTTTTTAATCTAAGTAGTGTAAGGCTGAATGGTTTGAAGGTCTTACAGTCACCTTTCTTTACTCTGAAAACATTTTTTGCATGCGAAAAAAGGCGCCATTTTCATAAAATTTTGTCGTTTATTATTACGCTGTAAAAATATTTTTAATTCTATAGGTACCCATAATGTTTTCTCGCAAATGAAATAAAAATGTCGTACGGTACACGGTTGTTAAGGTTTTTTAAAACTCGTGACGATTATATAGATCCTCGCCTGCGGCTCGGGCTTATAAAACGTCAACTCGTTTTAAAAATCTCCTTACGAAGCTTGTATTAATGTTTTCAATTTGAATGTTAATTGAGATCAGATCAGTTCAGATCAAATGTTATGCTGATATTTTTAAAAGATTTATTTAGATAGGTCATTACCTATCTAAATAAATCTTATCTATAAAAATATGAGATAGGTAATGTGATAAAAATACAAAGCTCCTAAATACTTTTGATATAGCGCATTTTTATATAACATTCAGAACATTTAGAAAATATGGTTATTTCTGCATAATTGTGGTATATTTATGTTTGCTATCTGAACAATGATCTTTACTTAATGCTAACACTGTAAATAGAATCCATTAGCTAAACATTTTATAACTGACATTAATTATTCGATCAAAACAGATTAACTGGTATTATATTGAATAGTAGCATCTGATACTTCTTTAATTTTTTTAGCACTTAAAATCTGTCCATAGTAATAAAATAATTTCATTATTTAGCGTTATTTTTTAATTATAGTTTGTACTCATAACATAACGACATATGAAATGGGTTAAGTTTATTAAGTCTATAAATTATATATTTGTTTAAAACTACAAGAAATATAGTTATTTTAAAATGTTAATGACATATGATAAGCAACCTGCATGCAACGGTCATAGAGCTGTTGTGTGACAAAACGTTTGTCAGCGATCTGTCTTGCTACCTATGTCTGCATTTTATATTTTACGATGTTATTGTTATAGTTTCCTTTTTTAAGTTAAATAAAGCCAAGTTCTACTGGTAATCGCTTCGCTTTCTTTATATCAATTGGCTATTACAACTATTGCTTAAATGAGTCATAACTTTTATTATTTAAGGTAAAACCTGCTCTTTAAAACTACTGAGTCATATACAAAATAGCAGTACCTACCTACGAACTATTTAATAAATGAATGAAAAGTGGAATACTTATTTTCTTTCCAATCTTGGTGCTACTTTGAAAAGCAAACCTTTCATAAATCAAAAACGACCGATAAAACTTGGACCTTGATGTAGGCTTTCGGGCGAAATTTCATAAAACGGCTGGAGCTGAAATACTCAACTTTTTTATTTTGCAAAAAATCTTTGTGAAGTGATTCTATTGAACATGAAAAATCTGAATGTCTATAGGTACATTTTTCTCGGTAACTGGAAACCTGTGGTAATAAAAGCTCGCTTATGAATAAAAGTTACTTGTTGTAATAAGTGGTAGCAATTAATGACAAAGTATATACAGGTTTGTTTTAAGGTATCAAGCCGATGCGAGGTGATATTCATATTCTAGAATATGAATATAAAATTCTTGGGTATAGTCAACTGAACTTGGCAAAAAATATATTTATAAATTAAAAAGACGCCACTTTTAATGTCATTAGTTTTATTTATTGTATGGCAACATTTTACTAAAACGTTAGTGATTACTTCCTCTATGAATTTCATTCTTTGATGGCAACACTAGACTACCTATAATATCAAAAGTAATAAAGAAAAATTGTAATGAATGATGTGCTTTAGTTATTTTTCTGGGTAATGATGTGATACACGGGCAAAAACATGAACCGATAAGATGACTTGCTTGCAAGTCACTATATCTACATACAGGATATTTCTTTTAAGGTGTCAAGCCGATGCGAGGTGATAGCTGAGTACCATATCGATCGATTCAACCCCCATGTATGTTCCGCAATTTTTTGTAGTTTTGGAGTTATAGGTTTTTTTTTATATTTTTTATGATTGAACGACTGAACGGTCTTAAAAAATTATATCTTTTTTTGGGTAAGTTTTTCTCGGTACTTTTTTTTGCAAAAGAATGCTTATGAGTACTATACCTTGACTTGACTGTACCATTTGGTTATACGGTGACTGTACCATAATCTTTGAAACAGAGCATACTGTATAATGTATAACAAACTTTTCGAGAAAAATGTTAATTCGTCCAAAAGAAAAACAATTCACATGACATTTGTCAATATCAGTGTCAACGTGTCATCAAAGTTTCAAAGAATAAAATAGGTTGTTTTGATATAATTTTTGAATATTTTTTATGAATTAAATGTATGATTGTTCAAGTAGTGATAACGTTAATTTCAATATTGACTTCATTTGGAGGTGCATATGCGCGTAAGTTATTCGAAAGTATCTTACAATTATGATATTATATCTTTCTACTTTCTGCCTTTTGTCTGACTTATGTAAATAAATATCGAAGCTTTCATAAAGAAAGCTTTCTGCTTTAATTATTTTGAGGTACAGAGAAAAATCTACTTCCTTGGCATTTAAATTCAAATAATGATGATAACGATCAGTTTTTTATGAATTTTTGTGTTTACCATATTTGGCTTTATAGGGTTATGTCAAAACTTTATGTCAAAACATTCTGTGGCTTGACCACCCTATTTCACGTAAGTCTTGTCGGGGAGCGAGAACCCAAAATTATTCTGCAATAATAACATAATAATAACCCGCTGTTTCAAATCTGTAGATCTTATAATAAAAATGTCAACAGTTTGGTTAAATATTCTCCTTTATATTCTCAAGGCTCAAACGATGTTTAATAACATTGTTAATTGACTAGAGTAATTAAATTTTAATGTTAAACCTAATAATAAGCTCTTTAAAAGTGTGAAATTATATTCTGTTCTGTAGTTGCCTTTAAATAAAAACAAAAAATATTCCGAGTCCAAAAAGGACTTAAATTTACTTAAATATTCAATTTAATCTAACATCACATAATCTTTAATCAGCGGACGATCAAGACACTTCTAACGATACCTCATTTGTCAAATTATGATAAGTAGTTTAGAAGGATGAACATACATACATACATACTCACATACATACCGGTCAAAATTATAACCCTCCTTTTTGCTTCGCCGTAGTCGGGTTGTGAAATAAAATAAAGAAACATCATAAATAAAAACAGACCATCGCCAAAAGTTTCCTCGTTAGGTAAAAGTTAAAAAGATGCTCGAGATTTTAGGGAACTGGAGTTTCATGTTCTAGCTAGAGGGTTCTAGTCTATATGAGTAATTTTTAAATTGAGTCATAAATGTCCTAAATATTATTAAAGACCTTATTAGTTTCCTCGTAAAAAAGTGGCAGAAAAGCAGGCAAATTGCAAGATCTTTTAACAGAAAATTCGATTGCGGTAGCTGGTCTTCATTGAATCCTCTCAAACAAACCGAACAAAAGTGCCGCATCAATTATGTAAATGATGCTCTTAAACTCTATCTCTGAGGAACTCGGTGGCGCAGTGGTTTAGTGCCTGACCTTGCGATTGCGAAGGTTAAGCAACTTTCGCAAGGGTCGGTCGTGGGATGGGTGACCAAAAATATATTAACTTGAGTTTCTCCGTGCTTCGGAAGGTAGGTTAATCCGTTGGTCCCACCCGGCTGCATTTGCAAGCCCATCCTCATAATCCACCTATAAGGAAGGCCTGTGCTCCAGCAGTGATGAGGACATAAAAAATGGCTGATGTCGAAACGTGGTCGAAACTCTATTTATTATGCTTTACTTTAACGGTTCTCAACAAAAGTTTTATTTTCATCTTGACATTGAAATTTGATCTAAAATACGGAGAAACTTTCAAAATTGACAGTTTGATTGGTTTAAGAATTAAAGTTGGGAGCCTGAAATGAAAATGGCGAGCATTTTTTACATTGAAAAAGTTCATGCTTGGCAATATTTAATACCACCAATCCCAGGTTCTACTGAAACTTAACAATGGAATTAAAAGCCGACAGCTTGACATACCTACGGGATTTCGGTCTATTTGTTTTGTTTACTGGTGTTTTGTACATTGGAAAGTTTCGTGGACTTTGACAGTATTCCCCTTTGCAATTAAACGTTTGGGGAGCTATAGGGAAATGCTGGTATTCCAATTAAGCGATACCTGATGGATTAAAACTTCACTTTGCCACGTTGTGTTTGTAGAAGGGATTGATACACTCGTGAGCAGAAAAATGGAATCACAGACCTATTTTCATACAAACGAGGTTACGACGGGAATTTGAAGCCTTTGTTCTCCGTCAGGGATTGATCGAGGTGTGATCTGATGAAGGCCATTCAAAGAGTACATGTAGGAGGCCCGATCACTAAAGAAACCCAAGGGATCAGAAGAGTCGAGTATACACCAGAGACCGTATGCAGTTTATAGTGTTGTAAAGTTTATCATACTTTTGATGTAACCTGGGCGCAGAAAAGCTTCAAAGTTACCTCGTTTCTATGAAAATAAGCTTGTGATTCCATTTTTCTGCTCGCGAGTGTAGTCTTGAGCTGTATCAAAAGTAAATGCAATTTGGTCCCGTATGAATGATACTTACCTGAAGAGTCCGGCGAACAGTGAGCTTTCCATACAAACGTAATACTAAAATGATTAGCAATTTGAGCATAATTAACTCTTCTTGTGATGTTAATAAGACGGATTAAGACAGTTTTTGTCTAGGGTTCTATGAAATTAAATAAAAAAATACCAAACCAAGTAAAATTAATGCAGTTTTTAATGAAAAAAAATTAATTGGCATTTATTTTGAATTGGGTTAGTATTTTGGAATTTTTAGTTAATAGAACCCTAGACAAATATTGTCTTAACATTATGGTATTACGTTTGTATGGGAAGCACACTGTTCGCCGGACTCTCAATAAACGCGAGTCTCGTCCGCATAGACTTTGATTAGGGTCTCATACGAACATTTTTTCTCTTACACCCACTTCAAGATCCGACTTCGCGAAAAAGATATGTCTTTTTCACCATGATCCAAACTTTATATCTTAATTTTTGACGACCTCCGTGGTCGAGTGGCTTTGTACACCAGTTTTCAAGGTGTCGCCGTCTCTGAGGTCCCGGGTTTGATCCCCGGATGGGTAAATTTAGAAAACGAACTTTTCTATATTGGCTCAGGTCTGGGTGTTTGTGATACCACCGTTGTCTCTGATTTCCATAACACAAGTGCTTTAGCTACTTACTTTGGAATCGGAGCAATGTATGTAATGTTGTCATATATTTATTAATTTATATTTATTTATAATGTCTTTTTCACCATGATCCAATCTTTATATCTCTGCACCAATATTCATCATAGTTGGTTCAATGATTCAAGCGTGAAAAGGTAACAGACAGACAGATCTTTCACTTCACTTCTAATACAAATTGATGATAAATTACTTTTCTTATGTCCATATTTTGTATGAAAATGACCTTTTAACATTCCAGATCAAGACCAGACTAGCTCGCGGGCCAACACGTTATTGGACGATGCCGACGATATCCAGAGACAGCTTGACAACGAAGCAAGGGATAGGATTAAGTATGGCGGGGTTGGTCACGAAACTTGATTAATCGCTAGGGTCTCTCTCAGAGGGTCTATTTGTCACAGTTTAACTATTTAGTGGGATAGTTTAAGGCTTAAGGCGTTACTTTAAAGCGTTAAAACTTGTGTTGGCTATTACTTTTAAACTCGACAAAACGATAGCTTGTTAAATGAATATATTATTATGACGGGACAGAAGTGTTTGCATTGGATGTAGGTAATTTGTTTTCCTTTGTATGTTAAAGGTAATTTGATGCACTGAGTGGTTTCTGAAAGCCATCATTACTTAGTAGTAGTACCGATATTAGTAACCATCATTTTGTATCATAATTTTTGTGTAATCTTTTTGTTTATCTTTGTTTATAGGTTTTTTAAGTTATCAAAAAACGCCTGAACGTTTAATTGATGAAGTCTTGGTTTTATAAAATTGTTGGAAAGAGATGACTTTTTAATGTTTTTTTTTTATTTATTATTTATTTGACTATTTAATGTTGTATGTATTTATTATTTATTTTATTATGTATTACCTTAAAACTAAACATAATAATTTATAAAACAATGTTGTTAGTAAATAAGATTAATAATAACCGCGTTCTTTCATATGACCCACATGCGCTAGTAGCCCCACTTTGAATTTTTAAGACGCCTTTTCTCTGTTGCAAAAAAAAATCACTTTATTTGGAAAATAGTTGGACAAACGTCATCTAAAACTATTCAAAATTTTTCATGTTGATAGCATTAGGAGTTCTTGAGATATTCAGCTGTGACAGACGGACAGATTAGACATTTTGGTACGGAACCCTAATAGTAAGAAACAAAGAAGATAATACTTTGTACAAAATAAGCTCCCAGTTTGAAAGTGGGGCGTTATTACGAGGTGACGTTATGAGACTCTGACCGGACATCTAGTGTATTCGTGATCGAAGGGTTGAAATTATAAAGTGTATTTATACTTTATAATTTCAACCCTATCTCACAATACTTAGAAGCAAGTCTCATGTTATGATTACTAAAACCCTACTTACCTGTTCGCGTTCTTACGTGCCGACGATCCGTAACTTTTGTTTGTGTTATAAATAAGCTCACTTTGATTACTTACTAAAGTAATAGTAAGTAATTAGTAAGTTTTATGTTTCAATAAAGGTTTCCTTTATTGATATAAGCTAGGTACACCTTAATACTTAAACTTTGAATTACTATTAGTAAGTGCTTTTTATTTACAGCATAAAACAGTATGGATCCTTAATTTCCCAACCGGAGCTTTTGAAAATAAGGTAGTGGTGACAAGATCGGTGGATCATTCAAGATCATTTAAGGTATGATATGCATCAGCTATTTTTAAAATTACCTCAGAATACATAATAGTACAAGTATATTACCACTGCTGGAGCACAGGCCTTTATGAATTCCTGTGGAGCCGTGGTAGGGGGGTCCATGCGGGCTCAGTACGGATTGGTGGGTATTGTGAAGACCTTTATTAAGTCTCCCTATTAAATTAAACAGAAGATAGGATAAAATAGTTTATTTCAGTTAATTTTTTATAATATTTCCTACTGATCCCGCATGACCTGGCTCGATGCCGGTCCAAATCAGAATCAGTAAAAAACTACATCGCAAGCCTTCTTTCTTAATTTACTTTTCAAATAACCATATCCATTCTAAAAAGGCTTACCTACTTACAGAGTAAAGATTTATTATCAGCTAATCACAGCCTACAAATTAACTATCCTTACAATATTATACCACTGCTGGAGAACAGGCCTTCTTAAAAATTTTGGTGTTTAATTTTGGTGTTTTAAAAGGAGCACAACAACCTTAATTTTAATTCCGCACAATTCAATTACTTACCTATTTATCCTCAAATTAAGTAGCGTCTGTGCTATGGATACTAAATATGCAGGAAAGTATTTTGTAAAGATGAATGCGCAGAAGTGCCCCAGCTTCGACGCAAATGAAACCTTTCAGATTTTAGTATATTTAATGTATTTAACAAATAAACAAATCGGAGTTCCCTGATAGGTGGTTAAGACAAAAAAAAAAGAGTTTTTTCTTGAAGAAGAAAAAAATTAAAAACAAGTATCATTGCAGTCGGGTCGGGGGACCGTTATGTGAAACAATTGATAATTTCACAGATCTCCCGACAGTGAAACTTGTCTTTTAACTTTTTAGTGTTGGGGCAGGGCAGTCTTGTTTTTAATATTTTTTTTAATAATTATTTTTAATTATATGGTAACCAGTGGTATGGTATAAGGATCCAAATCTGTTCAGGCATTTAAAAAAAACTCACTAATAACATATAAACTACATACATGAACTCTGAACACAATACACTCATTTTCTTTTGGGCAGTCGTTTAAAAAAATCGGGTCGGTAATTCGGGATTATCGTTCACTAAAATATTAGCACCTGAAAGCATAAACAATGCTTTTTTTTGTATTTATTCACTGATACTTAGTTGTTATGCATATGAGGTACCTATTTAAATCCGAGATAGGTTTCAGTTGCGCCGGAGCTGGGGTAATTTTCTTTGAAAATTGCACAATGTCCTTTGTTTCAGAAATTGCAAGAGAATATAAAGGGAAATTTGGAAAAGACTACTCAACATCGACAAACGTCAAGTTTTGAGCCAAGTGAGTAGGTATCACAATATCACTCATGGTCCAAGAAAAGGTCATTCCGGGAGTAACACTTGCTTTCGTCACTATCCAGTTGCGCAACTTTATAGTACAAGCAAAGAATGAAGGTTTTTTTTCTGTCACACTCATTACAAAATTATTAGTGCATTTTATTTGTGATTTGTTTCTCTTAGCAAACGAAAAAGTTCAAGTTAAAAATGAATAAATGAAATTTTCAAATCCGCTGGCGAGGTGAGGTATGCTAGTTAGTGTTACCCACGTGACTTCCTCTGTCTCGCTCGGAAAGCTTTACCTGGCGCAGAATAAAAATGTACTACAATATCACTGATCTCTAACTTGCCACGGTTAATATTATTATTATCATCTTCACTAGCAATTTTTAATTTCCACTCTGTTGTGGTCCAGACCTGCGTTATGGGTGGATAAGGAGAATGGGCAATATAACCCTACAAGTGAGTCCAATTAGGATTGGTAAGTGTTAATAGTTGCAAATGCAGCCGAGACCAATGCCTTGACGAGACTCCATAAACGATATTTAAACTTCTACTCCATGAATTTAAGTATTATTTGACGATCTCCTTGGTCGAGTGGCTTTGTACACCGGTCTTCAAGGTGTCGCCATCTCTGAGGTCCCGAGTTCGATCCCCGGTTGGGTCAATTTAGAAAACGAACTTTTCTATATTGGTTCAGGTCTGAGTGTTTGTGATACCACCGTTGTCTCCGATTTCCATAACACAAGTGCTTTAGCTACTTACTTTGGAATCGGAGCAATGTATGTGATGTTGTCAAAAAAAAATATTTAGGTACCTACCTAACTTGTTATGGTCCTTAGATTCCAAGAACTTAGAGAACAAAAAAAAATTTATGTCACTAAAACATGCTACCTAACCAAATTTATTTAATGTGATTGTGACGACAGCTTCTGTTTTAGAAAGATCAAATTTAGTAATTATTAAATCTAACTAGTCTGATAGTCTTAACCCTGCAGATTTGAAGTTTCCAGTACATCTTTTTACTAAACAGAAAATAAGAACTGAAGGTAGACAGCTGATTGACATATTTTAAAACCTAATTAAAAAGCCTGTGGGGCAGTCACCGGCATGCGACACAGTTCTAAGAAAATTGATAATTTACCGTTACCTTCATGAACTAAGAAAATTTAAATTTTTCTGACGCGAAAGTATTTACTTTCTTTCCAGGGGCCGTGGTCACGGGAGGACTAAAGCAAAAAGGCAGCTCATATTTTCATGAAATTGCCCGCTAGAATTTTTTATAAAAATACATTCAAGTTCACGTCGGGAATAAAAAAAACAATAAATCCAAACTAAATAATTCTAAAATAACACCTGAATTAATAATATACGCGCTGTGATCCGTAAAAAGTGATTTATTTCTAATGAACTGTACGCGCGAAGTGTTAGATGTGTATATTTATACCACCCACCAGTTTTCTATACAAAATACTTGCCTAATTTTTCGATCTAAAATTAGTGGAGATGGAGTCTGATTGTAATGTTTTTTGGGTCGCTCTCTCATTAATAATTATTTTACTCTAAATGATACATGCGCCAACTATGTTGTCTCTATACATATACCTCTCAAGGATATCTATTGAAGAATCAGCTTGAAGTAGCTTTTTTAATGCACTGTTTGGAATTTCATTCTTGTATTTGGGCAACAGCGTCGCTTAACCAGTCAGCAACAAAATTCGTGTGCGCGCGTATCGCCCCTGCATGATCTTACACCCTGTCCAGATCTACGCGCGTATTAGATGCGTTTCGCTATACAATGTTCGTTTAGGACCAGCGACGTCAGTAACGTGTGCAATATTAACAGCAGTGTAACAAAAACCGCGTGTCAAATCGCGGCGAATTCGCCCTTTCTGGACAAGGTCTAAACGAATGTTGTGACGAGCGCGTTGTGCAAGCGATTTTACCCTTAGCAGTGGTTGAGCAACGCTGTTGCATGGTACATTGTAACACCAAAATAATATCCCAAAATCTGAAAAAGTTTCCGTATTGCTGACAAAAAAAATATTTAGTTTCATTTGCTAGTTACCTACTCCTTTTGTTGCAGTTTTCAGAATTGTAGAGATAACGAGAGACTGGAGCTACAGAGGTATTTATTGTTATTAAGTACTTGTATTACAAACTAGTGAACCCTGTGTACTTCATCACCTACAATTTACATGATCAATTTTACGTTGAGAAGTTTAAAATAATCATAGCAAAATGCGGAGCGTGCACCGAGGTTCGCACACGTACAGTCCCGTCTATAAATAAGTATACAGTTTGGAACTTTGTCACTTTAAAGGTATTACTTTTTTGAGCAGAAATCAATGACAAATGACATCTACAACAAAGTGACAGAGTTGTAAACTGTATACATATCTTTAGAGGTGACTGTACACACGCATGGCGCACTATTGCAGGTTCGCAGAGGGCGGAGGTTTGCGAACCTAAGTGGGTACCCACTCATACAGACACATTTTTCTTTAAAACAGATCAATTAGATTGGCGTAAAATCTATCCGGATTGCGGTAGGGGGTCGCAGTCTCCGGTAGACCTTCCGTATTATGGCCTTATTAAAGCCACTGGGGCAAGAAAATTGACCTTCAATAACTACGATAAGATGCCTGCTCACCTTGCAGTAGAAAACGATGGACAAACTGGTAAAATATTCGACGTCTATTTAACTCTTCTCGTCGTTCAAGCTTCTCTGCAGGTATAAAATATTTAAAAAAATCCTTTCAATAAAACCGAGTTGGTATCCGTAAAAGTAGTATTGTTTAAAGTTCCTAATATCACAGAAAATACAATCAGGATGATATTGAAATTATTGGCAATGTTTTGATAAGAATCTAACCGCGGTATTGATAACTGTCGCCCGTTAAATCGACCCATAAGTGGCCCTACCCACATACAGTTTACGGTAACGTAAACAATTTGCATCAACTCAATGCCCCCATGAGTCAATTTTCCGGGTGACAGTAACCAATATCGCTGTCGATGACTTCGTTTTAATCCTGTTAGTATTAAGATTAAAGTCATCATCAGTCACATGAGAGGCTAATATTGCATTCCCACGAATTCTATCATCCATACTTAGTTAGTTAGATTTGATTGAGTTCTATGTATTATTTATTATGTATGCAGCGTTTGGTCTCAGTTGGTTTGGCTTATTAATGTGAACGTCAGATCCTCGTCTGCAGTCTAACAAAATAACATTATGTTCTATGAAATTAGATGTAGTGTACATACTAAGTGATAGTATTTATGTTCATCGATGTTAATTAGTTCTACTAGAAGACTAAATCTGTTTTGAACTAAAATTATATAATTGTTTTTCATTCATCCTGCAGGCCTATTACGTAAAAACAATCGCGATAAATGGACGATTTTCCTCCCACTTCGTGACACTGTTAACTCACGAATATGATTCGATATGAAGTAAATCGAACGGCGAATTTCTTGCAATTGGGTACTAGATAAAATGTTTTTGTTCCATACATTAAATTAGTGCATCGTAAAAGAAATATCAGAGAAAAAAAATTTTTCTGCGATCAATATTTATTGAGATATATGACGCTTTGAATGTTAACATCATGGCGGCCGCGTGAAAACGCCCCATACAAAAAGTAGGTACACATAAAAAATGTGACGTCACATTTCTAACCGCGCTAAGCAAAAAATGTTTTAACAATAATGTCTCCATAACAACATTTTTTTTGTAATTACGTATACGATTCTAATAATCAACACTATTCTGTCACTGGAGCATTTTGATTTTTTACCATATTTAACAACTTTGGAGTCTTAGAAATCGTAAGAAAATGTTATTCGTCAATTTGTGCCAAAATTTTACGTAGGTGTTTATTTTGCTTCCCTTTTTGCTCTTTATACTTTAAAAGTAGAATCCATTCCCAAGTCCAAATACCCAATTATCGCGATCCTTTTTATGTAATAGGCCTGCTGATTTAATACGATTAGAAAAAGATCTAGATTGTGTACTCCTTAAAACATTGCTTCTAAAGACAGGTTGATGCGGAAAGTAATTTAACATTTCACCTTGACTTTGATTCGCCATTTTAATGTCGACCTACAAATAAGGGACGCTTAGAAATGTGTTTCGCCATTTCCATTTTATATCACTAAGTAGAAGGAAGCTAGTATGGTCGACTTTTTCTTGACCAAGGCTAAAATTGATAGCACATTATTGCCTTACTAAGATCAAGACATGCTGTATTTTTTGCCATACGATTTCTATTTAGTCAACAGGTAACTTTAGGTAACTGACACATTTTAAATTTAAGATTTAGGAACAGATTTAAGCTCTAAAACTAATTTGGGAATGCAATGGTTCTATTACTGATAAAATTTTCAGTTTATCTTATCAAAGAGCATTTTTTGTTTAGCTAACTAACGTTATTGTTTCAACTTTAGGTTACACATAAATCTCTCATACACTCTACTACATATTATAAAACTAGGTCCCTCGCCGCGTCTGTCTGTCTATTCGCGATTTACTCAAAAACTACTTAACGGATTTTCATGCGGGCGTCTGTTTGTCTGTTCGCGATGAACTCAAAAACTACTTAACGGATTTTCGTGCAGTTTTCACCAATTGATAGAGTGATTCTTGAGAAAGGTGTAGGTGTAGAATAAAAAGTTGAGGCTTAATGTAAATTGATAGAAATATGACGGTAATTAGAAGGTGTCGGCAAAAATTAAGCCGACTGGGAGTTTGGATCGAATACACTGCAACCTTTTGAGCTGTAACAAAATAATGTATGATGGCATTTTGTCCTTTTTATAGATCTTCAAAAAAGTCCGCGATGGCATATATCTAAGTATGTTTTAAGAATTACTTACTATACTCATTATATCTTCAAAAGAATTGATCGCGTACAACGCAGTAATTTGGAAAGCTATTTAGAAGGATACAGTATTGATCCTTATCAACTTAAATACGTTAGTAACCTTCAGCATTTAATGCACATTATTTTGACCATTCACACCATACCATTTAGATGAATATCTTAGGAGTTGCCGCCAAAAAATTACTCGCGAGCAAATAAATCCAAGCGCATTTCTTACACTGATGACGGGACTCGAACGGGACGGAAACAGACTTTTGGAGCGAAAGGCGGTGACGACTGTACGGTGTTTGTTTTATTTTTGGGTGTTTGTATGCTTTTTTGTTCATTTGGCAAAAAAGGAAGGAACCGAAGAGAAGCAAGGGCGGGTCGCTAGTTTAATATTTATCATTGTATGTCAACAACAAGCAGAGTTGTCTCGAGTTGGTCTCGAGTATAGTTTCCAAGGGTGTAATATCTGGAGTATAACTTTTTCTCCTCCTTTATGCTGTAACGCAAGTATGACCTTGCATTAAATTCAGAGGTATATACCAAGGTTGATTTTTGTCTACGTCATAAGTATTCTTAAAAAGTTTCAAAATAGAATAAAATTTACATTTTTCTTTCTAAACACAAGCTAATAAAAATAGTTTGCCCAACAACCGACGGACTTTCCGGCAATATTTCACTCTTTCAGTACTGCATTATTATAATTTTTCTTGCTCTTGTATATTTTTTGTGCTCCCTCTAAGATGTGCTTGTGTGCCTAAGCCTGTTTGAAGAAATGACAATGGCTTTCTCTCTACCTAACTGCTTTTGTTTCCAGTTTCTTTACAAGGCTCATGGGAACCGGATGCCAAGCCGTTTATTTATGGAGGAGCAGCTCACAGTAGACGATACACCTTCTATTCCATGTCCTTGCACTGGCCCTCGGAACATTCAATAGGGGGTCTGAAGTACCCCATAGAAAGTCAAGTCCTCCACATATCAGCTGAGTACCAAACCGCGGAAGAAGCTGTTAAAGCATCCGCTCATGATCCTTTAGCCTTTCTTGGAGTGGTCAATATTTATAGAGTAAGTTTATCGCCTAAGCGGCTGGACGAATTTACGAACAGATACGTAGTGTTTTTTATAACCTGGATTAAAACAGGATATTTATTATCCTAGTCAAACGTTCCTTATGGTCCACGTGACGAAGTCACGGGCGGCCGCTAGATTTTGTATATTTTAGACCCATCAATCCGTATTGGGCCCGAGAAGTGAAGCTTTCTGAAAAGAGGAAGGCTTGTGTGCCCAGCAGCAGGAACATTCAACGGGTGATGATAATGATTAAGTCTATTTTATTAATCAGTATATGCCTATAAACTAACCAAGTTTACACGGACTTTCTTTAGTTTTGACTATTTCCCAATTAAATACAAAAACATTGGATTATCAACTATTTTACGTATTTCACAGAATTGAAATGAGACTCGGAATTAACACATTTATACAAAATTATTTTTGTTTCTACCATGCATCATCGCGTAGACAATTTGATCATAGGGCTACTATTACATAGACCAAAATTAGCAGCTTCATAACATTCGGAGTAATATCGAACTAAAAAACTTTAGCGTTAAAGTACAAAATAAAATCATCATGTTGGTTACACCGTGTCGCATTGTTCGCGATCAAAGAAATTTGAGGTATTTTTTAATTTTTAAAATCTTACTAAAATAAATCGATTCCCGTCCGAGAACATGATCTGGTGCGAGTCGTATTTTTTCTACTATTTAGTATTATCTTACTTTACAATATGATATACTAGTGATTATTTTTGCTATCACGAAAACCTATTTTTAGAAACAATAATATATTAATTTGGTCAAATAACTTTCGAGATAATTGGATTACAGACTTAAAAATCAGCAAAAATTTTTTGTAGTACATTAATATTTGAATTTAAAATTTAAAACTTCTAATCTTTCTTTGTAAAAGGTATATCAATAACAATTATATTTTTTGGAAGACGTAATCATTTCTACTTTTTGAGATAAATAGCTCCTAATACAGATAATTTTGTCAGTCTGGTCTCTGTAATTCCGCATTAACTTTTGTTATTAAAAGATAGTTATTACATAAATGTTTATAATAAGTAATTAAAAAAAATTAAGTACCATAAAATAGGTTTCACTGTTCTGTAAAAAGCAAAGTTTACTAATAATATGAGCTAATTATCAATAAATTATTTACATCCATCCCTTCAAATAAATTGTAATTAAGTTTTATTTCATTTTGAAACCGTAAGTATTATATTTTATATTTCAACGCTGTCAAGCTTAATGCTGAAATGCTGAAAGTTGTTACATCAATTAATTTGAATTGTTAACTGCTTAACAATTCAGGCATTAATTCAATGTGGCTGTCGTGGGTAACAGTGACATTTTGTTAAACCTCGCCATTTTAGCAAATGTTTGCAACTAATGGCACTCAAATTATTTTCTCTTTATACATCAAATCGTATCTAATGCAGACAATTTAATTTAAGGTCGTTTACAACACTTTATTTGTAATCTTTAGCAGTAAAACTACGTTTTTTAAGTTTACATAGCTCAATTTTTTCTGCGAAATCACAGTTTCTGACTTAAAGCGAGTCGATTTTAATTCAATTTTATTTTTGAGGTTAGTAGTGTTTTGTCAAAAACCTTAAGAAAACCAAAATAAGTACAAAAGTGGTGAAGTAAATGGAGTGGATCGAGATATTTTAATCAACTTTTTAGATGAACACTTCAAACGAAATTTCGTTTCCTGAGTTAAAATTAAATGCATGTCAGTCAAACCATAGACTAGATTTGAAAAAATTAGAGCCGCGTGTTCACTTTGCTGCTAACGGCCTTATACTCAAAGGCTTCTTTGCTTAAATCTTTAGTTAAGGTTTCCTTAACTTTAAGGAAGCTGTTAGTTTCATAAAGTTTCTAATATATAATAAACTTCTAATATAATTCTTCTAATATATAATTTTTCCCATGGGAAATAATGTGATTTGGATTTGGAATACAACCCATGTTGTCGTGCTTGATCGAGGTTGGTTTCAAAAATGTTTAGGTGCAATGAGATTTTATTCTGAGTAAGGCTGTATGTTATCATTTTCTTTGCACTGCCTACAAACTAAAAAAAGGAAATCATAAAAACTTTTTACGAAATTCATTTTCACCCGCGCACCAAGAACTGACCACTAGAAAATAGACGATAAAAAAAAAATACTTAAGTACTTTCTTTATAACAGTCATTGGTTTCAATTGCCTCGCAGAAAGTATAAAAAGTAGAGTATGCATCGCGGGCTTAAATGTGTATTTGTCTTGGGCGATCTTGAACCCTTGACATAATACACTACTTTAAGCCCTTGTTGCATAATCTACTATTAAATAGTCCAAGATTATCATCCTAGGTTCCCGTGGCAAAGCTTTCAACAATTTTAACAAAACTAAAGAGAGTAATTTTCTGTAAACGAAACTGAAACGGTAACGATTTATGTTACAGGCAATACACCCACGGGTAATACAAATGCTTTTGACTTATATTTAACTTATAATAATCTCTAGTAGGAACATTATAAACATTATGGATACAATCGACAAGAGTCCATTTGTTAGTCTATAGAAAAGGAATAAACAAACACCGTTCAGGGTAACGATGCATGCGAACCGATAACATGTCAACGCTATAGATTTCGCAAACTCTCGCTGCCAGGTACTTACAATCTTGGTCTGTATATTGATAATTGTATTTTAGTTATTTGTACAACATTTTACAAATCTGTTATGTTTATAGAATGATTCAATAATTAAAATTATACGATATTTCGAAGGCAATAATCTTGGTTTGTGTACTATCTGGGTAAATTTTGTAAATCCATATTGATGCGAATATGTTAAGCTGTTTATCTGCTAAATAAATAACATTTGTTGTCAGGAAATTATTTTTCTTGAGCAAAGATTTTCACTATATAGCGCCTGCATTGGAGAGCATTAAGTTGCTAAAAAAATTGTTAAATTTTTATTTTATTATTATATGTAATACCACATGGATGGTAAAACTGTGATTAATACTTACCCATCTCTGAATTTAGACTTTCAGTTGACATAAGGTTAGAAAAGTGACTTGTTGTAGCACAGTTGTAGTTTATGTTTAAAACCGTCCCGGTTTTGCGTTTAATAACAATTTGCTATTTAATAAACGTGACAATTTGTCACCTACCTGTGAAATGAGGTTCGAGTTTGGTTACAGAATCGACAGGCTGTCATGACAATTTTATAAACATTGCGTCAACCAATTTAAAAATAGAACAAACTATTCATAGCTTCATCATAGTAAAAAAACATTATTTGCAATTCTCGTCATCATAACGTTACTTAAAAAAATCTATTGAAATAAACTTAACTAATTATGTTTTGAAACTGTTATAATTTCTATATTGAGTTAAGTATTTATTAGAATAATTAATTCGTAGCTAATTGTTACAAATTACCTCTACAATGAACATCAATAACTGATTCTTGATTAAACTTAGTAAATTACTTTTACACTTAACATTTTGATATAAGCAACCATTAGGGTTTCTTCAGTCTTTAAGAGAAATATAATAATAATAATAATAATAATAATAAATGCTTGTACAATTTCACACAGCGCCATCTAGCCCCAAACTAAGCAAAGCTTGTAATATGGGTGCTAGACAACTGATATACTACTTATATACTTTTTAAATATACTTATTATACACAGCAACACCTGGATGTTGGACCCGTCAGAGAAATTAAAATTAATCATTTAAATTTCTGCCCGGCCGGGAATCGAACCCGGGACGTACTTATTTTTCAGTGACACATGAATCACGTGCAATTTGTTCCAAAATGTTGATAACAATCACTCATGTGACTTCATTAAAGGCTACTGTGTTAATGTCATTTTTGACATCATTCATTCATGATTGATACCACTATCTGATGTCTTGTCCCTTTTGGCCTTCCACATATTATTATACTATATAATTATAGCTCGATTACCACTCACTGACTGACTGACTGACTCATTGACATAATTGTTCTCCCAGAAGGAGGTGGAAAAGGGTATAATGATGTTTGGGGAAAATGTTCAAAACCCCAATCGAACTGGGGAAAAATTATGACATTTGGGAAAAACAAGATGGCGGCTGTGGGGAGATTTGTAACTTTTTTGTTTTCCAACCGATTGTGTTCAAACTTTCAAGACTGGTAGATTTTGACGTATAAGATTTAGAAAAATGAGAAAAAGTGACAAAAACAAAATGGCGGCCGCGCTGGAGAGCTTTAAAAAAAACGATTTTTGGACCGCAAACTGCGGGGCCACAGCTCTGAAGTGTTGTTTGGTTTGAGAAAAATATTTTTACCGTTTCACCACACTAGCCCTCAATTTTGACAAGATTAGAAAAATTAAAAAAAAAACAAGATGGCGCCTGTTGTAGTGGCCATTTTGTTTGAGGTACGAAAACATGCCATTTTTAAAGTCACTTTTCTTCCAGATGGCAACACTGGAGCGTTTTGACGTTCATAGAACAGTTGTAGGTATAGACATAGTGTATAGATTGGTAGAATATTTTTACCTCATTTCGGGGTAATTTTCGAGATTTACCCCAAAATGAAAAAAAGTGAATCGACTACTTTTTGGGAATTTCGAGTATGAGGGCTTATGTATTGTCTGTATACAAATGACATTTTGGTATTTTGGTTGACAACTTCTGGCAACCCTGGAAACTGCTGAGGAAAAAGTCATTTTTGGGATACCCTTTTTTCAAGTCCTATTGCGGCGGCTGGGTGCAAGTGAGAAAGAAAATCTAAACGTGGTTGCACGCAGTATATGCTGCAGAATATAGGAAAAATATGAACAATAGAAAAATCAATATGGCGGACGCGGTAGCGGCCATTTTGTAAATTTTATAAATTTTTTAAATATTCTAAGGCTATTTTGAGGCAGTTTACAACACTTGAGAAGGTTGGCATGTATAGGCGAATTATGCAACACATCAAGGAGTATTGCCATGTAAAACGTAATTACCCATTTCCGGGGTACTTTTTGAGATTTACCCCAAAAATGAGAAAATTAGAAATAGCAATATTTTTAAATATTTTTTATCAAAAACCATTAGATTTTGTCCATACTAATGACATTTGACTATTTTTATATCGATCAGATGGCAACACTGGAATTGAAAGTAAGGTTAATTTTCCGGGTACCGCCTTTATTATTACCAAAAAGGAACAGTTGAAGAGGGGTGTAATGTATGAAGAAAGTATTCAAGATCTAGAAAACTCTCAGAAAAAATATATGAAAAGTGGAAGTCCATGATAGGATCCTCATGATGGGGTGCTGCCCGCCAAAATGGTACTACATAGGTAGATGATGCTCAAACTAAAGTTGTAGAGAACTTTAAGCAGATTCTGAAGCGAGGAAAAAATATTCAAAATGACGGTAAAACAAAATGGCCGCACAAATTCCAGGTACCGCATTATTTTTATTACCAAAAAAGAGCAGTTGAGAGGGGTGTAATGTAAGAAAAATGTATTCAGGATCTAAAAAATTCTCAGAAAAAATAAAATTAAAGTGGAAGTCCTGGTTAAGATCCTCATGACGGGGTGCTGCCCGCAAAAATGGTACTACATAGGTAGGTGGTGCTCAAACTAATGTTGTAGAAGACTCTAAGCAGATCCTGAAGCGACGAAAAAATATTCAAAATGGCGGTAAAACAAAATGGCCGCTCATTTTCCAGGTACCGCATTATTTTTATTACCAAAAAAGAGCAGTTGTAGAGGGGTATAAAATAGAACAAAGTATTCGTGATCTAGAAAACTCTGAGAAAAAAATATTAAAAGTGGAAGTCCAGATTAAGAACCTCATGACGGGGTGCTGCCCACCAAAATGGTACCACATAGGTAGATGGTGTCCAAATTAAGGTTGTAGAAGACTCTAAGCAGATCCTGAAGCGAGGAAAAATTATTCAAAATGGCGGAAAAACAAAATGACCGCCATACAAAATTACAGAAAACCCAGCACGAGCAACTAATTAAGAAGGTTTCTCCCTCAAAGTAAAATCAACAAACAAATATTCAGGATTTAGAAAACTCACAGAAAAAATAAAATTAAAGTGGAAGTCCAGGTTAGGATCTTAATGATGGGGTGCTGCCCGCCAAAATGGTACTACATAGGTAGATGGTGCTTAAACTAAAGTTGTGGAGAACTCTAAGCAGATCCTGAAGCGAGGAAAAAATATTCAAAATGGTAGAAACACAAAATGGCCGCTCATTTTCCAGGTACCGCATCATTTTTATTACCAAAAAAGAGCAGTTGTAGAGGGGTATAGAGTAAAAAAAAAATCATGATCTAGAAAACTCTCAAAAAAATATATATTTAAAGTGGAAGTCAAGGTTAAGATTCTCATGACGGGGTGCTGCCCGCCAAAATGGTACTACATAGGTAGATGGTGTTCGAACTAAAGTTGTAGAGAACTCTATGCAGATCCTAAAGCGAGGAAAAAATATTCAAAATGGCGGAAAAAAAATGGCCGCCATACCAAATTACAGAAAACCCAGTACGAGCAACTAATTAAGAAGGAGATTTCTCTCTCAAAGTTAAAATCAACAAACAAAACAATAAAATTAAAATGTTTTGATCTGATGACATAGCATGAAGCATAGTAGCAAGCTAGAAATATGAAAACATTACTTTTTAAAGTACACATTACTGGGCATCTAGCGTTTAACTTCAAAACGTTTACTTATGATAACACGCAATGAATATTCATCGTCATTCCACGCACATACAGCATAGCAAAATGATCGTTCACAGATTAAATAAAAAATAATGGGGTTATTCGTTTTTTTTAAATATTTATCGATAACCATAATTTCATTCATTGACATAATTGTTCTCACAGAAGGAGGTGAAAAAGGGTATAATGATGGTTGGGGGAAATGTGCAAAACCCCAATCGAACTGGAGAAAAATTATACCAATTGGGAAAAACAATATGGCGGCTGTGTAAAGAGGTAAATGTATAAAAAAGTATTCAGAATCTAAAAACTCTCAGAAAAAAGGAATTAAGTGGAAGTCCCGGCTATGATCCTCATGAATAGGTACTGCCCGCCAAAATGGCACTATACAGGTAGATGGTATTCAAATTAAAGTTGTAGAGGACTTTAAGCGCATGCTGAAGCGAGAAAAGAAATATTCAAAATGGCAGAAAAACAAAATGGCCGCTCATTTTCCAGGTTTAAATTATTTATCGATTACCATAATTTCATTCATTAACATAATTGTTCTCACAGAAGGAGGTGGAAAAGGGTATAATGATGTTTGGATAAAATGTGCAAAACCCCAATTGAACTGAAGAAAAATTGATATTTGTTCAAACTTTCAAGATCGGAAAATTTTGACATTTAAAATTTAGAAAAATGAGATACACTCTGCACTGGAGTTTTGAAAAAGAAGATTTTTTTACCGCAAACCGTGGGGCCACAGCTTTGAAGTGTTGTTCGTTTGATTGGAGAAAAATATTTTTACCGTTTCACCACAAAAACCCTCTTAATTATAATCGTAATCGTGAAACCGTACCTAACCGTAACCAGAACTGTAGCCAACACCTTAACCGTAATCGTAATCGTAACCGTCACGAACGTTCGGGCTCGGACACCGACTCGGGCTCGGGCTCGGGTTTGAGTTCGGGTTCGGGTTTGGTTCGGTTTAGTTTAGGCGTTGTGTTTTTTTTACATAGAAAAACAACGTCACATTCTCATATTTATCAATATTCCATCTTATTATTTATTTATTTACAAACATAAAACACTAATTTGTTGTTATATTTCATTAATTTTCCTTATTCTATATTTATTGCATACATGCGACCTCATTTCATCCATACTCCAAATTCAAACTATCAACCTTCTTGTATAAAACTTCTTGGTATCTATGTATTTATTTTTTATAACATTTTAATTCATGTTCGAGAACATTTAAAAATATTCAAGTATTCTACTATCCTTTTCTCACACATCCATTGTACATCATTCATCCTTTTCACTCTAATACTTTTTTCTTGCGTTGGCCGTTTTCGTGGTTTTTCCCGCCTTTTATTGGGAAAATTTTCACTGTTCACGGCGCGAAGCTTATTTTTACTCCGAACTTTAAGGAGACTGATATAATTTTAAAACAATGTTGAAATTTTGTTGATTCCTTTTGAGAATAACATATTTTTATTCAGTAAGTATTTTATAAGTAAATTAAATGTTGATTTTTATAAAGTCTTCACATGTTCGATGAAATCGTTCGGTTTTTTAAGCTTTTCATACTGTTTTCGAAAATCTCGTAGGAGAAACACAAACAGCTAATATTAAATACTGTGAAAAACCGCTGTAAATATCATTTTCATGACAATTGCATTAATCAATAAAGGGTATGTATGTATTCTAAGTAATTTCTTTTAACAGTCGCAGTTCGCATTTATTTATCTATATTTAATATTCTTTTTATTAACTCCTTTTTTTCTTTTTCAATTCCAGGAGGGAAGAGAAAGAAAGATATCGATAAATTTTTGTTTTCATAATGTGATGATTATATTATTATTAATAGTACCTACATTATACGGGGCAGCTCCAGTCCTGATCTTGGAAGTTTTTATACGTGCTTTTCGTCTGTTTCAAGTAAGGGCGTTCTTATTTTTATGATTTTATTTAGCAAGAAAAACTGCGACTTCTGTGCAGCGAGACTACGGTATTAAATTGTATCATAGAAGACCACGATTTCGTAAAAACAACTCTTAATTTCAACAACCAAATATTATTTCATAATTTAAGAGAGCAAAAGATAAGGTGCCCACCCCATTCATTTTGTACAGTTAGTGTCATATCAATTATTTCATCACCTACCTACTTACCATACATAAGTCTTTGTTTTAAGTTTTTCTTACATCTCTTTTAATGTTTTAATATAACATACTTGTACATCTTTAGTCTACATGTTTTATTTGTAAATATTTAAAAATCTGCTCACTATTTCCTGTTTTTTCGCCGGGCCAGGAAATACTTGACAAGGTTCGAGTTCGTGTTTGCGTTCGGGTCGGGCCAGTTTTGTGTTAAGATTCGGTTCGGTTTCGGGTTCGGTTTCGAGTTTAGGTTCGAGCTCGAGTTCGAGTTCGTGTTCGCGTTCGGTTCGGACCAGTTTTGTGCTAAGATTCGGTTTGGTTCGGGTTCGGGTCAATTTTGGGTTCGGGTCAATTTTGGGTTCGGGTTCGGGTTCGGGTTCGGCTTCGGGTTCGGGTTCGGGTTCGGTTCGGGTTTGGGCTCGGGCTCGAGTTTGGGTTCGGGTTTGGGATCAAGTTCGGAGTTCGGGTTCGGTTTCGGGTTTGGGCTCGGGCTCGAGTTGGGGTTCGGGTTTGGGATCAAGTTTGGATTCGGGTTCAGGCTCGGGCTCGGTCTCGCTCGGGCTTGTGTTCGGTCTCGGCCTCGGGGTGGGCTTCGGCTTCGGGTTCGGGCTCGGGCTCGGGTTCGGGTTCGGGTTCGGGTTCGGGTTCGGGTTCGGGTTCGGGTTCGGGTTCGGGTTCGGGTTCGGGTTCGGGTTCGGGTTCGGGTTCGGGTTCGGGTTCGGTTTCGGGTTCGGGCTCGGGCTCGAAATTGGGTTCGGGTTTGGGATCAAGTTCGGGTTCAGGTTTGGGTTCAGTTTTGAGATCCTGTTTGGGTTCGGGTTCAGGTTCTGGGTTCGGGTTAGAGTTCGGTTTCGGGTTTGGGATCGAGTTTCGGTTCGCGTTCGGGTACTGGGTTCGGGTTCGGGTTCGGGTTCGGGTTCGGGTTCGGGTTCGGGTTTGGGTTCGGATTCGGGTTCGGGTTGAGGTTCGGGTTCAGGTTCGTGTTCGGGTTCGGATTCGGTTCGGTCTTGAGTTCGGTTTCGGGCTCGGGTACGGATTCGGTTCGGTTTTGGGTTCAAGTTCGGTTTCGGGTTCTGGTTCGGGTTTGGGCTCGGGCTCGAGTATGGGTTCGGGTTCAGATTCTGTAAGGCTACCGCGCAAGTGTCGTCGACTTTGCCGTTGGCTTCATTTGACAGATGGATGAGAACCATTGTTACTTCTTTTTGGCACAAATAAAAACTTACCAAAGAAAAGTAGCAATGTATTACTTGCGCGGTAGGGCCCCTGGTTCGGGTTCGAGTTCGGTTTCGGGTTTAGGTTTGAGTTCGCGTTCGGGTTTGAGTTCGGGTTCGTGCTCGGGTTCGGATTCGTTTCAGTCTTGGGTTCGGTTTCGGGTTTGGTTTCGGTCTCGGGTTCGGGTTCTGGTTTGGGTTCGAGTTCAGGTTCGGGTTCGGTTTTGGTTTCGGTTTCGAGTTCGGGTTCGGGTTTGAGTTCGTTTGGGAAAGTGGAAGTCCAGGTTAAGATCCTCATGACGGGATGCTGCCCGCCAAAATGGTACTACATAGGTAGTTGGTGCTCAAACTAAATTTGTAGAGAACTCTAAGCAGATACTGAAGCGAGGAAAAAATATTCGAATGGCCGCCATACAAAATTACAGAAAACCCGGCACGAGCAATTAATAGATGTTCGGGTTCGGTTTCGGGTTTGGATTCGGTTCGGTTTTGGATTCGGATTCGGTTTGTTCTTGGGTTCAAGTTCAGGTTCGGTTTCGAGCTCGGGCTAGGGCTCGGGTTCAGGCTCGGGTTTGGTTCGGTTATGGGTTCAGATTCGGTTCCGTCTTGGGTGCGGCGGTTTTGGGTTCAGATTTAGTTCGGACTTTCGTTTAGATTCAGGATTGGTTTCGGGTTCGGTTTCGGGTTAGGGTTCGGGTTCGGGAGTGGGTTCGAGTTCGGGTACGGGTACAAGTACGGGTTCGGATTCGGGTTTGGGTTCGGCTTCGGTTTCGGGTTCAGGTTCAAGCTCGGGCTCGGGCTCGAGTTAAGGCTTGGGTTTGGTCCAGTTTTGGGTTCAAATTCGGTTCGGTCTTGGGTTCAAGTTCAGGCTCGGGTTTGGTCTGGATATGGTTTGGGTTTGGATACGGTCTGGTTTTGGGTACAGATTCAGTTCGGTCTTTCGTTTAAATTCAGGATAGATTTCGGGTTCGGGTTCGGGTTCGAGTTCGGGTTCGGGTTCGGGTACGGGTACGGGTATGGGTACGGGTTCGGATTCGGGTTTGGGTTCGGCTGACTTCGGCTTCGGTTTCGGGTTCAGGTTCAAGCTCGGGCTCGGGTTTAGGCTCGGGTTTGGTCCAGTTTTGGGTTCAAATTCGGTTCGGTCTTGGGTTCGGGTTCGGATACGGTCGGGTTTTGGGTTTGGACGGGTTCGGGTTCGGTCGTGTTTGGATTCGGTTCGTGTTCGGGTTCGGGTTTGGCTTCGGCTTCGGGTTGAGGTTCGGGTTCAGGTTGGTGCTCGGGTTCGGATTCGGTTCGGTCTTGAGTTCGGTTTCGGGCTCGGGCTCGGGCTTGGGTTCAAATTCGGATTCAGTTCGGGTTCGATTTGGCTCGGTCTTGGGTTCAGAATCGGGTTGGGGTTCAGGTTCGAATGCGGGTTCGGTTTCGGGTTCTGGTTTGGGTTCAGGTTCGGGTTCGGGTTCGGGTTCGGGTTCGAGTACGAGTTTGCGTTCGGGTTCGGGCTCGTATTCGGGTTTAGGTTCGGGTTCGTGTTCCGGTTCGAATTCGTTTCAGTCCTGGGCTCGGGTTCAGGTTTTGTTTCGGGCTCGGGCTTGGGTTCGGGTTTGGTTCGTGTTTGGATTCGGTTCACGTTCGGACTCGGGTTTAGCTTCGGCTTCGGGTTGAGGTTCATGTTCGGGTTCGGATTCGGATTCAGTTCGGTCTTGAGTTCAGTTTCGGGTTTGGGCTCGGGCTTGTTTTCAAATTCGGATTCGATTTGGCTCGGTCTTGGGTTCAGAATCGGGTTCGGGTTCAGGTTCGGTCCGGGTTCGGATTCGGTTCGGTCTTGGGTTCGGGTTCAGATTCAGTTACGGGGTTTGGTTTCGGATTCGGGCTCGGGCTCGGGCTTGGGTTCAAGTTTTAGTTTGGTTCGGATTTGGTTTTGGTCTCGGGTTCGGGTTAAGGTTCGGGTTTATGTTCCAGTTCAGATTCGTTTCAGTCCTGGGCTCGGTTTAGGTTTTGTTTTGGGCTCGGGTTTTGGTTCGGTTCGCGTTCGGGTTCGGGTTTGGCTTCGGCTTCGGGTTGAGGTTCGGGTTCAGGTTCGTGTTCGGGTTCAAATTCGGATTCGGTTCGGGTTCTATCTGGCTCGGTCTTGGGTTAAGGATCGGGTTCGGGTTCAGATTTGGTTTCGGGTTCAGGCTTAGGTTCAAGTTTGAGTTTGATTCGGTTTCGGTCTCGGGTTCGGGTTCTGGTTCAAGTTCGGGTTCGGGTTCGGGTTCGGGTTCGGGTTCGGGTTCGGGTTCGGGTTCGGGTTCGGGTTCGGGTTCGGGTTCGGGTTCGGGTTCGGGTTCGGGTTCGGGTTCGGGTTCGGGTTCGGGTTCGGGTTCGGGTTCGGGTTCGGGTTCGGGTTCGTGTTCGTGTTCGGGTTCAGGTTCGGGTTCGGGTTTGGATTCGGGTTCACGTTCGGGTGCGGGTTCAGGTTCGCGTTCGAATTCGGGTTCAGTTTTAGGTTTAGATTCGGGTTCGGGTTCGTCAAAAAATAGGCAGACTACGCTGGGCCCACTACTTTCTCAATGTGATTGGATGTTTCATTACTATGATTTTAATATCAGCCAGCGAAACTCTTAAGAAAAAAAAATATATAGAGCATTAATTTCACCGGGCTGCAACACAAGTTAACCACGCACGCATCACCACACCGCACTGCAACTTGAAGACAAATCGTAATGTGATTTGATCTGATGGCAATACCGCATTCCACAATTCGCATTCCGACTCCCCAAAGACCGCCACTTAAAGACCAACAGAACGGTGCCCGCGGGCTGCTTCAGCAGCCCGCGCACCAGGGCGAAATACTAGTTTTTTATATTATGATTAAATATTTTCGATAAAAAAATTGCCGGCTTTTGAATAAAGACCCTTTGCAATTGCTTTAATTTAAATAATCTTTTGTTTATACGAGTGGAACGAAATAATTATTGACTTTTTGAAAAGTTTGAAAAGTTTCAGCAAACTTTATTAATTAAGCAATGAAAATAAACTTTTATTAACTCCATTTCGAAGTACTGATATTGATTATTAACAACAATCAAATGATTGTTGTTAATAATCGAAAAGTGTTGTATATCTAAACTAAGCAGCGGTTGTTAAACTCTGTTTTGCACCCTAGGGAGGAAAGTTAACTATATTATATTTATTAATATTTTATTAACTTTTATCATTATCACAAACAAAGTAATAAGTTGGGTTATCTGTTACTATTTAGAAATGGCTACTACTAAATTGAATATTTATTATCAAAATGTCCGGGGCTTACGAACAAAGTGTGTGGATATTTTTAATAACATTCTATGTAATGAGTATGACCTAATTGTGCTGACGGAAACGTGGTTGCAGAACGACATCTTTGATAATGAAATCTGTGATGGTAGGTACGACATGTTTCGCTGCGATCGCGATCTGACCGCCACAGGTAAAAAAACGGGAGGCGGCGTTCTCATATGTGTGCGTCGCAGTCTATGCGCAGCTCAGCGAACAGAATGGGCATGTGATGATATTGAATCTTTATGTATAGCTATACCTGCGCGGGCGCTTGGCGCTCGAGTTGACTTGAATGTTATCGGTGTTTATATACCACCGGATGAACCTACGAAACCGACTCATTTAAATAATGTTAAAAGCGGCTTTTCACGGGTTTTTGAACAACACCCTCACGATAATTATTTACTATTGGGCGATTTTAATTTACCGTGTTTGAAATGGCATGATGATACTTACACACTAATTCATACTGGCAGTAGTGAGACGCAGATTCATGCAATGGGTCTTACTGACGAATTATACTACTTGGGAACAACTCAACACAACGTCCTTCTGAACTCGTGCGGCAATGTATTGGACTTATGTTTCTCAAACTTTCCGTTAGAAATTACACCTTGCTCTCATCCATTATCTAAAGTAGACGTGTTCCACCCACCATTTGTGATACAAGTCTCTGGCTTACGAACTAAGGCACTCAAAGAACACTGTCAGCCAAAATATCAGTTTCATAAGGGTAATTACACTGAAATTAATAACTTTTTGTCATCTATAGATTGGAACTCCATATTAAATAGTGCCAGTAATATTGACACGGCGGTGGATATATTCTATAGGAAAATTCATGAGAGTCTCGCTCGTTTTGTACCTAAATCTAGACCTAAAAATTACAGATACCCAATATGGTATAGTTCTCCCCTTATAAAAATAATCAGAGAGAAATTAAAACTACATACTAGGTGGGTAAAAACTCGCAACCCTAGAGATTATAACGAGTTTGCAAAATTAAGAGACAGGCAACATCGTGTACAAAATCAGTGTTACGATAACTTTGCACACAATACTGAGTCGCTCATTCAAAAATCGCCAAAGTTTTTCTGGAGTTACGTAAAGTCAAAAAGGGGGGGATCTAATTACCCGCAAAGCTTTATATTAGGCACACAGTCTTATAACAATGGAATAGACATATGCATGGCATTTAATAATTTTTTTCAGAGCATGTTTTCTAATTCTCTGGCTTCACCCACTACCGCTTTTTCTAAACAAGATGATAATGTAGATACTTTGTCTCATGTTGAAATAACTACAGAAATGGTAACAAAATGTCTCAAATCCCTTGACATAAATAAGGGCGCTGGTTGTGATGAAATACCCCCAGTTTTCTTGGCACGCTGCGCAGAAAGTATTTCTGTACCTATCACAATCTTGTTTAGACGATCGCTATCTGATAACACATTCCCGTTAATTTGGAAAAAAGCTAACATTATACCCATCCATAAAAAAGGCCCAAAAAACTTAATTGAAAATTATAGACCCATCTCAATTTTAAATACTATAGCCAAATTATTTGAAAAATTAGTCTTAGAATACATTTATTCGGTGGTGGCCCGCGGTATCCCAGACACACAACATGGATTTCTACGAGGACGCTCGACCACATCCAACCTTGCCTGTTTCACACAGTTTGTTTTGAAAAATATGGAAAAGGGCGGCCAGGTTGACGTGATCTACACGGATTTTGAAAAAGCTTTCGACCGTGTAGATCACGTGATCCTGATGTCCAAATTAGAAAGACTAGGAATTCATGGCGACTTACTTCGGTGGGTAGAATCCTACCTGACCAACCGTTCCCAGGCTGTTGTACTAGGGGGATTCAAATCAGATTATATTACTATCCCCTCGGGAATTCCTCAGGGTTCACATTTGGGTCCCCTCTTCTGGAATGTGTACATTTATGATATTAATTCTTATCTAAATTTTTCCAAACATTTGTTGTTTGCTGATGACAAAAAAATATTCATCTCGGTAAAGTCTCAAACTGACTGTGAGCTACTTCAAAATGATTTAAACAATCTTCTCACATATTACAAAAACAACAACATCACAGTCAGTCTTGGTAAATGCCAGTGTATAAGTTTTACCAGAAAGAGTGCCCCCATATTGTATCCTTATCACCTAGATAACACCAAGTTAATAAGGGTTGGCTCTGTAAGAGATCTAGGAGTCACACTGGACTCAAAAATGTCTATGATTGATCATGTAGATAACATAATCAATAGATCATTTCGTAGTCTAGGTTTTGTGTTGCGTACTTGTACACGCTTTAAAAGTGTTAAAAGTTTTAAAATTGTATATTCAGCATACGTGAGGAGCATTCTAGAATATGCCTCAGTAATATGGAACCCTTGCTATGCTATACATATTGACAGACTGGAACGTGTACAAAGGAAATTTTTATCACATCTGAATTGGAAGTTTCTTAACGCATCCCCTAGTTATTTGGAAAATTGCCGCCACTATAATCTTTTTTCACTTGAGGAGCGAAGAAAAGTTCTTGATATGAGTTTTTTACATGACATCGTTAGTGGACGTCTCGATTGCCCTGAGCTGCTCGCGGGCTTAGCGCTAAATGCACCATCACGCCGCACGCGCAAGCTAGACACCTTTAACATACCTTTCCATTATACTAAATATGGCAAGAACTGTGTCCTTACACGTATTGCGCGATTGTATAATGGTGAATTTAGTAGTGTAGATCCATTTGTGGGCTCCAAATCTTCTTTTAAAAAACAATTACTTAAGCAGCTAAGCCCTACCATCTAATTTAAGTACTTCTGGGTAATTATCACACTCTGTGTCATTTATACATAGCAGATATAATATATGTATACTATATTTTATATAACATTTATATTTTTTGTTTTTCTTATATTATTCTCCCTAAATATATTTATATCCCTATATATATCTTTAAACGTGTTGCTTGAGTTCGTTTGTAAAAATGATAAAAAAAAAAAAAAATTTGTTCTTGTAATGTAATTTTGTTAATGCTTTTTTTTTGTAATTCGAGGATGACGTTTTTGGCTTTACTCTTAGTAAATTTCATGTAGTAATTTAAGTAGTTTTAAGCTGTTGTCAACCCAAATATCCTAAATAAATAAATAAATAAATAAATTATTAATTTTAAAAATATAACTGAATTTGGGTACGAAATCAACCATAGAGTCACCTCATCGGCAACGAAAAAGTTTACATAATTTAAAAAAAATGGCTTAGTTTTAAAAAAAAAATTGCGGCTATTGTTAGGTTGCCTTTCCACTGAAGTGGAGTGCAGCGGAGCAGAGCACAGTGAAGTGCAGTGGCGCGGAGTGAAGTGGTATGGCTAGTTTTGATGAGATCTACATTTTAGATAACAGCTGTCAAACTTAAAATATAAATATATATCTCGGAAAGAAACTCCACCTAGACTGTTAGTGTCTTTGAAGAAATGAAAGGTCTTGGTGAGATCTTCATTCCAGATGACAAACATAAAACGCTGGTTTTCTAAAATGAAGATCCCACCAACACAGACCCTAGCCGCCGCTCGGCTTCACTCCGCTTCGAGCCGCTGCACTCCGCACAGCGCTGTGCGGTGCCATAAATTAACCAATCGCGAGGCACCGCTCCACTTCAGTGAAAACGAACCCTTATACCACAGAAGCGTACAGAAATAGCACTGCTTTGATCTTGAAGTAATCCGACATTTTATGTAGCTAAACATTGCGCGACCAAGCTAAATTGCAACCTTAAAGCTTCGCGTTAGCGTTATGTCATTGATCTTCTCGACGCTTAGATAATTCAAACAATGGAGACGGCAAGACCGTATAACACCGAACAAATTTTTCTGCCACTTTTAGCGGGAGGGGAGGTAAACACGTACAGCACACTAAGAAAAAGGTAGTAGTATGCTGTCCCGACGAACTGAGAACCTCCTCCTTTTTTGAAGTTGGTTAATTTTTTTTATAAAAACGTATTTAAGTTACTTGACCAAAAATATTGTTATTAAATTTAGATTTTTCGCATTCACAATGCTATTTTTATATTAAGATAAATAATACCTATTAGAAAAAATCGACTTACCCGTACCTCAGACCTGGGGGCTAATTGTCTAATTTCAAAATCTATCGCAATCGCTTTCATTTGACAGATGGATGTGACACATTGCTGCATTTCTATGGTAAAATTTTATTTATGCCAAAAAGAAGCATCAATGTGTTACATCTTGAAAGCGATTGCGATAGATTTTGAAATTAGACAATAGAAGGGCTGGACAGTGATAAAATTGCGCTGGCTTGCAGCGAAGAAGTTAAAAGTACTAGAAAATTTCGCCGCTCCCACTAGCGACTCGGTAGCATAGTTGATCAGTGCATTGAGCCGGAATCCCAAGGGTGCGGGTTCGAGTCCCGTCTCAGATGCTAAGGGCGAGTCGATTTTTTCTAATATTATTTATCTTAAACATATTGTTTTTTCAGTTCGATAATCACACCCAAGATGGTTTGAGTGCTTTGATAAAAGCTGCCAAATGTAAGGGGAAGGTATGCCGGCACGATCTTCCCAAGAAACCTCTGCAGTTCTACAACCCTCCGTTCAGGGAGTATGCATGCTACCAGGGGTCATTGACCACACCGCCTTGCAAAGAAGCGGTCCTGTGGTTTGTTAGGGCGAGAGCTCTGAGTGTCACGAGGGTATGTGAGGATAGTTTCGATACATATACAACATGTTACAAAATAACCCCTAATGCCGAATATGGGATATAGTTTGAACAACTTTTACTATGGGACCAACTCTCAAATCGCGAAAAAAAAATCAGCTGTTTCATACATTTTGACATTTTCGATTTTATTTTTTGTATGAAACAGCTGTTTTTTTCGCGATTTCAGAGTTGGTCCTAAAGTAAAAGTTGTTCAGTTTGATGGTCCCTATACAAGGTGTTACAAAAGTACCTCTAATGCCGAATATGGTAGATAGGGACCATCAAACTGAACAACTTTTACTATGGGACCAACTCTGAAATCGCGAAAAAAAACAGCTGTTTCATTATTTTCGATTTTAATTTTTGTATACCTTGTATACTATATTCGGCATCAGGGGTATTTTTGTAACATGTTGTATATTTTTTACTAAGCTATATGGATTTGGTGGCAACTCGGTTTGTCTCAGTTCTTAATAGCCTTATTAATCAGCTAAACCTAATCATACGTTTGGGTACTATACTTAACTAAAAAAAGTTGACAACTTTATTAATTTCATAACTTTAGGTAGAATTTGTAGCTAAAATAAAAAGTCAAAATAGCAACTCGAGTTTCTGACTCCAAGGTGGTTTTTATATTATCTTCGTAGTAAGCATGACGCGTCGATCATCAATTTTTGTTGTCAGCGTGGGATGGTAACATCACAGTTTCGGTACACGCAAAACGGCAATTTAATAAGAAAAAAGAACGGTCAAGAGCTAGTCGGACTCGCGCACCGAGGGTTCCGTACCATTATTCTAAAAAGTTTACTATTTAGAGACATCGTTTTATTTTTCCTGTAATCTTTAAAACTTCTATCATATAAAATAATTTCAGGTTTTTCTCTATGCAAACTTCGAATTTTTAAGACCCCCTTTCAGTCCCTGTTGCAAAAAATATATAAAAAAATATCTCTCTTATTTGCAAAATAGTTGGGCAAACGTCATCTAAAACAGTTCTTTTCAAGTTGATAGCATTAGTAGTTCTCGAGATGTGTCCATCTGTGACAGACAGACTGAGTCGCACCATAAGGGTTCCTTTTTACCATTTTGGTACGGAACCCTAAAAAGTGATAGATAGTTTTCGTGCATTTTTACCTAATGAAAGGCACCACAGCATGAGGTCAGGGTTAACTGTAGAGACTATTCTACTAACAATGTTTGGTGGGTAAACAATCAGAATTATAGTAAGGTATTAACCGGTTTCAGTCAAATTTGTCCAACAGTAACATGTTTAATAAGTAGGTATATTATTTGGAAATAAAAAAGACAAAGACAATAATTTGTACAAATACATGAAAGACTGCATTGTTATTTTCCTTGAATATCCGCAGATAAAGGAGATTGGGACAAATAGGTATTTTTTTTAAATTTCCATGGCTATTGACGTTATTAGAATAAACTATGTCGGGATTAACAGCATGTACCTACCTTTTGTTATTTATTCTAGTACATAGGTATAAATACGTTCATCTACAATTTCTACAACGTCAATATTATTATAGTTAAACAGAGTTCATTAATAAATAAGCTATCCAAATACAGAGTCTGTTCAGGAAAAGGGAAAACACATTTAATTCTGTAGTTTCACAAGAGTATACCCTATTTTCATTAAAATTCCGCTGTGTCAGCTGAATTTCAGAAAATAATTTCATTTTCAACAACAAGGTTTTCAGTCTGCTTAAATTTACAGTGGGCTATTTACCTTACGCTTTAGTTTAAGTCTGAATAAGCCCGAATTTTGGCTTAAAATTGCAATTTCTTGAATTTTCTTAGATGAGGGCAAAACAAAATGCTAAGCGATGTATAATTTTTGACATATGACATGGGTAACATACATCACATGGCTTTTGTTGTTATTTCAGTAAAATAAACCACAACAGCAGCTTAAATAATTCGTACGTATTTTAACGGCCAAATACTCAAACAATCATTAAAGTTAAGGCCATCATAAATTCAAAAAAGTTGTCATATTTCACAGAAAGTCTATGAAACTGACAGCTTCCTTTAAGTTAAGGAGACCTCAACCAAAGATTTTAGCCAAGAAATTTTTCAGTATTCGGCCGTAAGCCTGGTTTCTACTGCGATAGAGTAAACTAACCGTCTAGGCTGAAATTCAGCAAGCACATAAACAGCTAATTAAGTTTTAACCGTCTGTTTTTGACGTTTTTAGGTATGGAGAAAATGTCAAAAACAGATGGTTAAAAATTAATCGGCTGATTAAGTAAGTAGTTGGTGAAATGTAAACTTAAAGAAAATTACTCCGTTTCCTTGAAATAGTTTTAACTTTACTCTAAGAAAAAAATTAAACAGTCGGTTTCCACTGCAAAAGATAAATAAAAATAAATGAAAGAGCAAAGATTATTCGATCATTGTTTTCTAGCTTAACCCTTTCATATACACTTCTGACTTTCGCGCGTACAGTTCATAAGAAATAAAACACTTTTTACAGATTACAGCGCGTACTCGTATATTATTAACAAACTAAATAATTCTAAAACAACACCTGAATTAATAATATACGCTGTAATCCGTAAAAAGTGTTTTAACCCTTTCAGCTAAACTCTTTGTTAGAGGAAGTACTTAAGTACTTGTTGTTGTTTAACTATAGATAAACAATTGTTTATCTATAGTTGGATATGAGTGGACTGTGAAATCGGAAAACGCTTGCAGTGGAAAACGGGCTTGTGAAATGTCTGTCAAGAGGTTTGTGAAACACGTGGTCAATATATCAAAATCTATCGTACATACCTAGTTTTTACGCATCACAACAACATACTTGAAATATTTTCTCTAGGTTCACCTAGGATTACACTTTTAGAAGGTGGAAAACGTTCTCGCCGTTAGTATGGAGACCACGTGATCCGCAATCCTATAAAGGTCTTTTTTGCAGACCTTTGACGCGTTTTGGTAAAGATTGTTACTGTTAATAAATGTTTTAGCTTTGATTACAGAGTGACGTAGAAACGGTAGAAGGACTATTTGGGTCGCATGCTGTGGAGCCTGTTCGAGTTACCCAACCGCTGAACGACAGAAAAATTTACTTTTTCAATAAATGAAAGCTTACTCCATACTTCACTTCATATCAAAACTGATTTTTAAAAAAATGAGATTTTAGCATTCACAATGCTATTTTTATACGATACTAAATAATATCCTAGAAAAAATACGGCTCGCACCAGATCATATTCTCCAACGGGAATATAATCGGGTGCGAGTCGTATTTTTTCTAGTATAATTATTATTTAGTATTGTATAAAACTGAAAATGCTTTGATTAAGAGCGAAAAACGTACCTATATGCCATAGATTTATAAAAATAAGTTTTTCATTGGGATTACAGTCGTAGGCAAAAGGTAATATAAGGATTAAAATAATTATTGTGTTACTTTAAGATAATTATGTCTCATTATTATTTCCGTATCTTATTGTTAATCTTAGTGCAGCTAACAAGACTAATTGGATTGAAGCCTAAGCTAGATAAACTTTACTTAAGTTCTAAATGTTCAGTAAATTTGTTTACTACGCTTCTAGGCAACAAATTAGTAATGAACGAAACTTGTTAATGCTATTTCTCAACTTAAGATATTTGTTTCTATAGATTGTGAACAATCAATAGCAATGGAATGTACGCGTCACCGCGAGATCATAAGAAATCTGAATATTGTGAACTGGAAATAAAATTCACAATTCACCGCATTTATTTTCGATATAGATACTTATTACAATTTATCGGAATACAGTAATTCCGATAATGATTGTAATCGCGAGATATATCGTCTTACAATTTTTCGGTGACATAATATTATAATTATCATTACGCAAGAGTTCTGTGGTGTGAGTGCATTCATTGCTCGTGGTCGTGACTGTTTACGACACTGGAATGATTAAATTATTTTCTTATTTTTGCAAAAAAATATCTGCGAAACATGGAGACCTTTTCTTTTCCTAGAATATAGTATTGGTAATTTTAAAGCTTTGTTTTATTCATTGCTAGCTTTCTGCCCGCAGCTTCGCCCGCGTGGACTACAGGTTATAATCGTGCGGGCGTAAAAGTGGCCGACAAACAGACAGAGTTACTTTCGCATTTATAATTCCTTCACGACCCGTGCGTGCACCCACCGGGTCCACCCACCAGTGGGTGCACGGGGAATTCCCCTTCACCCATGCACTCACTGCATTTTGGCAGGAATCAAAGTTTTAAAATATGTCGATACATCGTTAAGTATGGATAAGCATCTGGAAAATAACTTTTTGATCACATATATGCATATAAGCAGAGTTATGTTGGGATTACAGTTCGTTTACTTAAAGTCAGTTCAGTAAGTAGAGACAGTAAATATCATTTATCATTTCAAAGGTAATTTTCGCTTATTCTTTTGCCGTTTCTTGTGCGGATGTCCGGTAAAGAACACATGTTTTGATTCTCATGTTGTTCAGTATTCGACAGGTGGTCATAGGGAGCGAATGCGATCTTTTAATAACTTTATATATCTTCTTCATGTTATCGCAATAACCTAATTTATTAAATCATGCGTAACAGGTATTTTCGCTCCTCGCGCGCGTCTGACCCCAAACTGTATTGAACATAATTATTTATTGCGCTTGATAAATTTATCATAAAGTCCGCCTTAGAACCCCTTCTCACTAACTTTCTACTAGCAAAATATGAGCAGCGCAAAAAGTTAGTACCTATACTTCTTCTAGTATTTTTTATGGGGCAGTGCAACGACGCGACAACGCAAACGGTATGCTAGCACCGCGACAACGTCATCATTCTTCTTCTTCTTTTTTTGTTATGGCAATCTACTTTCCTCTTGGAAGTAATTTTTGCCAGTGTCAAGTGTTAAATAGTTCAACGTCATCATTAGTGTTTTAATATAATTTCATATAGCGAGGTAACTCTTTTGTCTCGGCAATGAATGCAGAATATGATGACTAGTATTTATTATTTATAAAAAGGACACCAACAGCGCATGCATTAAAACAATTAAAAAAATACATATTAGGTAAGGTTCTGATGCATACACCTTTACAGGTGACACGACATTAGCATTAAAATCTATTTTAAATGAAATTAATATTAAAATACATTCCTCAAGTCAAACCCACGATAGTGCGCGCCGTGCGCGGTTGCGCGGTGAGCCGGCGCTAGCGCCGGCGTCGTGTGATTGGCTTCATAGTGTCCCATACAAGACTGACGACCGGACATAGACCCGGTTTGACGCCGGGCTTAGCTCCGGCGAAAAACCGTCTCGTGGGCATGCGCCCTTACGCTGACATCATCTTGGCCACATACTTTCGTGCAAACGCGACGTAGATGCCAAAAAAACGTGACGCTAGCGTAACTAGCATAGATTACGTAGCGCTTTCACATATTGCGTTTTCGACGCGGCGTAAGCTGTGCTTTTGTTATATCCATACATGACAGACGCGCTGCTAACGCGCAACAGACGTGACGCCTATTACAAAAATTCCCCCTTATTCGTCCTTACAAAAATAACCCTAATGCGGAATATGGTATATAGGGACAATCAAATAAAAAAACCAGCGGTTTCATACAAAAATTAAAATCGAAAATATCAAAATGTAAGAAACATCTGATTTTTTTTCGCGACTTCAGATTTGGTCCCATAGTAAAAGTTGTTCAGTTTGATGGTCCCTATATACCATATTCCGCATTAGGGGTATTTTTGTAAATAAATCGTGTGCGCGCGGTTCCCTCTGTACTAACTAAACATAATGTTAGTGACGGCGCGGTGTGCAAGCAATTTTAACCTTAGGAATGGTAAAGCGGAAGTGTTGCCGATAGTACGCTTGCATACGTTTGACGTAGGTACCTAACCTAACCTACACCTACGCGCTGAACCAAAGTTTATTAGTGTGAAAGCTGTTGTGATATAAAGCCATAGCAACGTCGCTATAAACAAAGTGAAAAAAGAATCAAGAATGCATCACGAATAAAGCATAGGCGAGTACAATCAACCTGCTTATATCGATTGCGCTTATTGCCTTAATAAATAAGCAAGGTCGGGCAAACACACTGGAAATACTCACCGTACTACGAAAGAAACGTATTCACTGTACTATTGCCCATATGCGAATTTGCCCATAAGAAGACTAAAAAGCATTTTATAATTTCTCCCGTAAAGAATTTTAACCTTAAGCAAAAGTTTTAAACCTAAAAACGTGGGGTGCATTTTGTAAGATTTATCTCCTCCCGACCCGTCCACCCACTTAATTTTGGGTGAACCCACTGGTCGGTGAACGGGTAATTCACGATTACCCCTCTACACTAGCGTAGTGTAGTGTAAACCGAGTTAAGTAGGTACCTACTAGGTACCTAGGTAGTCTAGTAATCGACTATTTTCATTAAATGATTTTGTCTTTTGCATACCCACGTTTTTAGGTTTAAAATTTTTGTATAGGGTTATAAATCTTTACAGGAGAAAATATTTAATACTTTTTAGTCCGTTTTAATTAGGGTTTTTTTTTGTAAAAAAGGTGAATGGTGCTTTTCAGTATTTATTCATTTTTATTGATTTTTCAAAGAGAAAGAAGTTCGCAGTTTCGTACAATACTGAGTTCTTGTAGACTTCTTCCGGCTTCATCATCAGACTCTGGACCTTGTCTCCCGAGTACTTCCTTGTTTGACGACCTCCGTGGTCGAGTGGCTTTGTACACCGGTTTTCAAGGTGTCGCTATCTCTGAGGTCCCGGGTTCGATCCCCGGTTGGGTCAATTTAGAAAACTAACTTTTCTATATTGGCTCAGGTCTGGGTGTTTGTGATACCACCGTTGTCTCTGGTTTCCATAACACAAGTGCTTTAGCTACTTACTTTGGAATCGGAGCAATGTATGTGATGTTGTCAAATATTTATTTATTTATTTATTTGTCAAGACGATTCTCACGAGCCCTAAGTCGATGAGGATGTGTGGTGCCCAAACTCGATGGAGTTGTAAAGTTTTATTACAGAGTTCCTGTGACCTTTTTCCGGCTCCATCATCAGATCAGCTCAATGACATGACAAGCATTGCCTTTCAGTTCTGACCTACGTTCAAAGTTTCAAGTATCTAGCTCGTGGGGGAGTTAGTATAAAATCGTATGCTTAGAAATCGTTTTGATATTACGTTTGTATAGGAAGTTCACTGTCCGTCGGCCTCTTAAACACTAATAACTGGCCATTTTCATCATATTTAAATTGTATTCATAATAATGAAAATTCTAAATCCGATGTGAACATTTAAGGTGTTTCTTGTAATTATCCGATTCAATAAGAGTTAAGTCTATGGTTTAGTCATTGCCATTAGTTAGGTAAGTTAAATTACCTTATTAGGATCTCTTCATAATAATCATTATAATGAAGGAAATTCTATACTTAGATATCTTAAAATTGTATTGTTATTCTCGGCAGTTTATCTCTAATGTAAGGATCAAAAGACTCTTTGTACAATATTCTGTTACATAAACAAAATAAAAGCAACAAAAACAAACAATTGGTCTTGATACCTACAGTCCAACTAATAGAGTACGTACTAAAAAGGGACGTGTTGTTTTCAGTACGTACCTATCTTATCTTTTTACCAGACAGATGGCTAATGCTAGAAGATTGAACAGTAGTGAAAAACATGCATCATTATGTCATGAGCCCTCGAGATAAAACAAAATACTACAGCTACGTCCAATTTAGCAACAAATCAAATAAATAAAAATACACTAAAGGTATTAAAAACCTTTTTGACGTAATTAAATGTTTCTTTAAGCGGACGAGTAGCAGATTCATCTAAATAAAAAAATAACACAATCGATAAAATAAATCTGTCGCAAACATATTCGTACATAACGCGTCCATTTGTGCGGAGTCATTATTTTTCACAATAATAAAATTATGTATACCTATATAACATCAGATTTGCTTTCTGCTTTATCTACACGGCTAAGCTATAACGATAGACTTGTATAACTATTTTATTTGGTGAGTTCATGCTCTTATCTTAGACGACCTCCGTGGTCGAGTGGCTTTGTACACCGGTTTTCAAGTTGTCGCCATCTCTGAGGTCCCGGGTTCGATCCCCGGTTGGGTCAATTTAGAAAACGAACTTTTCTATATTGGCTCAGGTCTGGGTGTTTGTGATACCACCGTTGTCTCTGATTTCCTTAACACAAGTGCTTTAGCTACTTACTTTGGAATCGGAGCAATGTATGTGATGTTGTCATATATTTATTTATCTTGTGTTCCAACCACTAAAAGTGGGAAACCCAATAACGGTAACATCTTTGGCGAAAACTTTATCGCGCGTCACGCTAGCAATTCTTATTTTTTATTTTATTTTAATCTCTTGTACTACTAAAATATATATAATGTTCAAGAGGCGGATTTAATGCTAAAACCATTTCCCCAGTCAACCCTTAGGGAACAGATATCCACGAATGCGGTTCATTTAATATACAGTAAAAATACATACATACATTCATAATAATACAAATACATCTACAATAATAATATAAAATAGGTATTTATATACAAGGTGTTACAAAAATACCCCTAATGCCGAATATGGTAAATAGGGACCATCAAACTAAACAACTTTTACTATGGGGCCAATTCTAAAATCGCGAAAAAAAAACAGCTGTTTCATTCATTATGATATTTTCGATTTTAATTTTTGTATGAAACAGCTGATTTTTTTTTCGCGATTTCAGAGTTGGTCCCATAGTAAAAGTTGATCAATTTGATGGTCCCTTTATACCATATTCGGCATTAGGGGTATTTTTAACACCTTGTATAGGTACCTATTATAACAAATCCAAATAGTCATACAATTAAAAGGAAAAGCAAAATAATTGAAAATGATATTCACATTATGCGTGTTATAAGCATTTTAAAAGGAAATTGTTAACGTTTTTTAAAGGAAAACTTACTGGGTGATCTCCTTATAGCTTTAGGAAAACCGTTCCAGAGACGCAAAGCATGCAGAGTGAAAGACTCGGACATACAGCCGAAACAAAACAGAGGAGTGGAGAGAGTGAGAGAATTGGTAGAACGAAGTTGGCGATCATGAGAGTCGCCGAGATATTGAAACTTGCATTTAAGATAATCGGAAGAATGAGGACTGTTTCAGATAGAATTGAGAGTGCAGGGGCCCTACCGGCTAACTTTTCGAATCTCGGCGGGTCTGCCGAGCTTCAACTTAAAATAGATAAATCGCAGTAAGGAGTTTCGTATTGTACTTTTCGCCGAAGTTATTTAGAAGATATCGATGTTCGTGTGACATCATGAATTGAGGTTCGCCATTTTGGCCCGATTGGGGCTCGATTTATTTGTTTTAAATTGAAGCCCGGCAGACTTTCTGAAGTTCGATGCGTTAGCCGGTATGGCCCCAGAGCAACCTTTGCTGTCTGCGCTGACGTATGGGAGGGACGTATTATCCAGCACAATCGACTGGACCGTTCTGATATTATCTACTTGCAATCTGCTTAGAACCCCCGACTATGATAGCCTGGCATTTTGAGGATTCTTAATTCTCTATTCAATGGCGTTTGTTTACAAATTACGGAGGTAGAGTATAACACTCATAAGTGGGTATAGTATTATGCTATCTGTGGTGCTATCTAGTAACTAAAATACATTTTTATCGCATTCATTTTCAATCAATGTAGATAAAAAATATACCTACAGGATGAAAACGAAATTATTAGCATTCTTTTGAACTAACCGCAATATTAATAATAACTTTAGGACGAGTGTTTCTTAAATGAAAGTGATCAAAATTCTAAGTAAAATAAACATAAAAATCACAAAAAGTCATAATAGTGGGATACGTAATTGGACAACACCAATATTTTTTGTGTTTTTGGGCCTGGCGACCCTATGTGGGACTATGAGACCGGTAGGACATTATTGGTGGAACCACGACTCAAAAATCCTATATTCATGTGTGGGGTATCAAATTAAATAGAATCAAGTGTTTATAGTGCTATAATACACAATATCGGCTGAGTAGTACAGTAACGAAAATATTTTAAATCATAAAATATTTTAATTATATTTTAAGATAAAAAATGAAAAGTTTTACGAACAGTACAAACGATTTTTTTTAATAAAAAACGTTACTTTTATGTTTGTTAGTTTAAATTAATAAAAAGCTAATAAAATAAAATATACGCCTACTACCAAGAACGCCCGGACAATATCAAAGAACACCGCGAAAGTGTAAACAAACAACGTCCACACTAATTACTTCTTTAATGTAAGAATTACACAGAAGAAGTCACAGAATTAATAATAGTTCTGACGTAGTAAGATGTACACACGACAGCAAGTCAGGTTAAACAGTTAAACTGCGAAAACAGCTTTTATTACCTACGTAATCTTTATGCCCTACGGCATAAAGACGGACTCAAGGTCAACATTGTATAGTCTGAGATGCTGTCGTGTGTACTAGATATTAAATTATTTTTTAACGTAGTCACTTGTACAAAAATTAATCAAAACCAAACCATCAGATCAATGTCACCACGCTAGTGTAATTTCATTCCAATTCAATAATTAAAAAAAAACATAAGTTGATCGCTACATCTCGATCGCTTTCCGCAGTTTGAGGTGAAGCTTAGCGGTAATTAAATTAAAGTCCATCGTCAATGAGTTGCAACGTTAAAGCGTGTATTGTCAACCACACCACTGGACCACACCACTTGGATGTCGATTACAATTTTTTTAGGTAACTACACCACCGTTGTGAACTTCTAATACTAAACTTGCATTTATCGATATCAATTAATTATCAATCGTAAGATCACGACATGACATGTTACACATCAGGAGTCGGCAGTGGTGTGGTTGACAAAACACGCGTTAAAGCTGTAGTAGGTATGAAGTATGAAAATCACATTACATAATTTTCATGACAATAATTGTGGATGACAATGAACTTGTTTTTACCAAACCTTACCATTGTAGCTAATCTTTAAGTATGTCAAAAACATGATTGATAAATCATAATCTTATATCTAATCTTATTCGTGTTACACAGAAATAAAATTGTTTTTGGAGTATACACATTCCGGAAGCAGACGTGCCTTTGTTAATATAAATCGATAAAGTAAAATAATAAACATTGTTTATAATAATGGATAATAGAATAGTGTTATTCGATCCGAAGGCGATGAAAGTAAAACCAAAGAAAACTGCGTCAGATGGTATGTGTTACTTTTATTTCTTGTATTTCCTCGTCACAAGGTTATAATGGGAATTCACCTTGTAGTAAAAGCAAAGGTGTGGCTTTATAAGGCCGGAATGGATTACATAAATTGTCATAAGGCCGAATAGCCGGCCATCTGTATAAATAGGAAGATAAAACGTTGCTTTGATGTGGCACTAACTGATTCAAACCTATCATGATGAAGACCTGGGGGCCGGGGGGTGACAACTGGGAACTTAATTCCCAATAGTTAGTATAGTGCTAGAGGGGACTGCAGGAAATAAAGGGGCCCAATAGCGTTAATTCAGAAAGATAAAACTAAAACCGTTATGTAATTTTAGGTTATATTTACCTATAAATCATTGGTTTAGCCATAGTATCCTCATTTGAATTGTCTAAGAGCACTCTAGGATCCTTAGGCATAGCTTTCAACAATTTTAACAAAAATAAAAAGGTTTTTTTTTCTATTTCCTTACACTAAAGCCTTGGTTTTATCGTTAAAAATTAGCGCGGTCTGGCCTCTGAAAGGTGCATGCCTCAAGGAGTTGACCGAAAACTTTTAGACAGACAATATAATTTGAATTCAATTTACACTATAATATGTAATGAAATAGGAATAATTTGATTATAAAGCCAAAACTATAATTAGATTGTCTGTTGCCTGCAAAGATTCTCCTCAGCAACATAAATGGCTAAAAATACACGATAAAAATATTATAATTGTCATTATACAGGGTTACCAACAACCGCGCAGGAGTGGATAACTAACATTATATATAACAAAGTCTTAGAACTTTCTGAAAAAGACAAAAAACCTAGGTACTTTTCATACAAAACTCTTTCGGCTGTTCGGACATTGGTATTGAAAGTCGAATATATTTTTGCCTTTTTTCGGAAAAATCGTAGAATAAACGTTGTTTTTTAAATTTTAAGATTTAAGCATTCACAATGCTATATTTATATAATACTAAATAATATACTAGAAAAAATAGGACTCGCACCAGATCATGTTCTCGGACGGGAATCGAACCCGCGACCTTTGGATATCCGGTCCAATGCTCTGACCGTTTATGATGTTAGTAATTTACTCCTGCGAGGTTGTTGGTGATTTACAAATAACCCTGTATAATGAATAATTATCACCCTGTATCATTTTAATATTTTTATCGTAATCACATATAGTAAAACAAGTCAGAAAAAGAAAAAATATACAAACCACGTGGCTGAAAGACTGAATCGATAAGACAAATTATATAAGCACTCCTGGTATTTTAGATTGTATTCTTATCATAATCATCGTTTTTCAGTAAATTTTATTCTATACAAGATAACAGGGGCCTGGATCTTATTTTATTTGCAATTCTCAATTCGTTAATTACATAAGTCAGTCAGTTACATAAGTCTCAGTCATCGCCTTAATGAAAATTAATTAAACTTTTAAAGTATTCTTTTCAGGAAAAAAATTAGTTTATAAGCAAATATATTTCATTTCTTGCAAAATTTTGAAATAAATGTAACTAAAATATAAATGTAAAATATAACTGCTACTACTTTAGTACTTATTTATATTTAAATTTCGGCGTTTGGGAATCTTTCGTGTTTAAAATTTGTGCGTTTGACAATATATCATATCACAAATCAATTAAGTTGGAAGTTTTTTTAGTTCTTCTAGTATTTTAGTTGTAGCAAAGCAAAGTCATTATCTATCTATATATATAAAAGGGTAAATCACTCACTCACTGATCACGAAATCTCAGAAACTACAAGTGCTAGGAGTCTCAAATTTTGCATGGAGGCTCTTTTTAGGGCGTAGGTGCTCACTAAGACGGGATTTTGCGAAATTCAATCCCTAAAGGAGTGAAACAGGGTGGCAAAGTTTGTATGGGAGAACGCGATTCCTTGGCCCGGTTGACTTGAAATTTGGCATAGACATTCTTTCACAAAATTCATTGAACACGTGTTTCGTATTTTTTTAATATTTATCCCCTAACAGGGTTAAAAAGTGGTAGAAAGCTACTTTTGCGGCGATTGACTTCGACGTCGGAATTGAAACTCCTTAGTGCATTTGATTGATTAATTAAGAAAAATAAATATCATTTGTCATCTCAACGTAGTACCTATTACATTCTCTTTGGTCATTTCCCTTGAGAGTAGGTGTAATGCAGTGCTGACATTTTTTCCTTATTGCGTTGTACTAAGATGCAAAATTAAGTTGATTTTCGTTGAATGAGAACCAGATGGAAATTATTCCTAGGATAAAAGTTGAAGAGGAGAGGGCCGTAGTGACATACGGGGTGGAGAGGACAACACGACAATAAATAAAAAGATGGTGACATTAGTTCACAGGAGTATTTTGAAACTAAGCAGGTATCGAATAATTCCTAGGAACGAAAAAATATTTTCAAACAAACTAAATTAAATAGCACCAAAATTAATTCTAAGTACTAAAACAATAACTGAAAAATATTTCCTGTGACTAAAATATTGAATAGCCATACGACATTTAATTTATTGTCGTCTCCAGTTATCCCTATTTAAATAACATTTACAATTTGTTACATCAAGCAATTTGAAAATAAAACAAACTACTTATATAGCTACACTGCAAAGTTAACCAAATTGTCACGTTATTAAATAGGGCCCAGGTTCTATAAATTGTAGGTGATACGAAGTTCACAGGGTCCACTAGTATTTGTAAAGTTTTGAAAGCGTAATACAATTAATCAATCTTTTCGTTTTATTGCTATACATAATATTTTGATCTTTCTTCATCTCCAGCGGAACAAATTTCAAAGCTTCGATCCTCACAGTCGCCCATCGCTATATCTCTCCAGCGATGTCCCACATGGTCTTCGCTGGATCCCCTTCAATTTGAAGGTTACTGGGACAACGAGGTCAATGGAATACTACTCAACAACGGACAAACAGGTGAACTATCTAACCAACTGCTGCGACTTGATAATGTATTTTGTATGCTTATGCTTGGCTTTCATTTATCACCTGATGTTAAGTGACGATAAGGCTGAAGATGGAAGCGCACTACACTTGGAATCCTCAAGCGCTGAGGAGCTGGCTGACTTATTTTACCTCTATCACAACAATGTTCAATTGTTGTTATAGTGACAGCTTAGGTAAGATGGTGGTAGCTATACAGGCGGGCTTAAAATAAGCCATACCACCTACCTCTAACCAAATCGAGTACAAATGTAATGCTTCGTCGATTTGGATCCACCGCCAGGCTCCACCGGTAGAGCCAAATTAAATTTTCTCTCCTCTTGAATCCACCGGTGGACCAAAGCTAATTTTTATACTCACACGGGGCCCCTGCGTCCTACACGGTTGGGTAGGGTAAACCACTAGATCACCCAAATGTCTCAACCGATCTGGCAGATTTTTGTTGTTTTTATCAATGAAAAAGGTGGAAGTGGAATTCTTCGCGGCGGAAGCTAATATTTGTATAAAACCAATTATTACGGTTTTACAACGAAACAATACTATTCCCTAATTTCTTCTTTAATTATCTACCTACTTATGCAATTCTTAAATCAGTTTTCATTGCATGTCTCATAAAATACGATTAGAAATAAATTGTAAGCCAGTTCATTATTTTAATACAAAATGCGATTTGCAACATCTAATTAACAATGCAAGTACTATTTACGACTTTGTTAAATTAAAAAAAAACTGTAAATCAGGACTGAATTTTCTAATAATGATCACATGCAACCTCAGAAAATAAAATAAGAAAACAAAGAAACTATACAAAAATAATTAAAAACATTTTGTGCTTATAATGTTTTGTATAAGAGTATATATTAAATCAACACTATTAGATACAAAATTGCTTCCGTCTTAAATGCAATTTAACCAAAGCTATTCTATTTATTCTATGTTTTTTCCTCTAGCTTTAACAATGGGTCTATTGCGATTCTAACATACTGGTACTTTTGCTTTTCATGTAAACTTAAAAAGAAAAGTAATTTGTAATTTCTTTATTTTAGCATACTTTACATTCGAGTCTGACGCAAAACCTACCCTCAGAGGCGGCCCGCTGATTGGAGAATATATATTTGAACAGATGCATTTTCATTGGTCTGTGGACGACTTTACTGGTTGCGAACACGTGTTGGATGGACACGGGTGAGTTCTATCACATTGTAGTAACTATTGCTGAAGAAAATACGTTAGTTCCAAAATGTGCGTTATATTTAAAACTCAGAAATCGATACGAACAAACTGTGTGCCAATCAATAAGTTGGAACGAGCAAAACAACTCTGACAATGGCTGAATTCCACCAATTGATCTACACGGTACGGTACTACAATGACACTTGTAATTTAACTTTTTAGTTAGTTTTTGGCAGGGCAGTCGTGTTTTTGCTGACATCAGCCATTTTTAATTTTCCCTCTGCTGCTATTTTTTGCGAATCTGCCTGGTGCTATCACACAGACCATATTATGTGCTTCATTAAGATGTTAATGTTGGATGAGGCTTATGTAACTAGATTTTGGTATTGGATCACATTTTTTGGAACTGTTCACGATTCATGGAAAACTCATTGCGGCAGTTTTGGCAAATATGCCACGTAGCGTGCAGCGTAAACCAATAGTTTAGGTCAAGTTAGTTTGATAAAGTATCGATCTCTTGAATAGGGATGCAACAAAGTATCATAAAATTCCAGTGCCTTTTGATTGTTAATTTAGTTCTAATAACGATTATGAATCCTCACTCAACATACCCTTTTAATTTTTTAGATACGGAGCAGAATGTCACTTCGTCCATTACAATAGTAAATACCATTCCCTTGAAGCCGCAGTTGGTCATCCAGATGGTTTGGCTGTTGTTGGTTTCCTTCTGGAGGCTGTAAATGCTCCTAATCCAAGGTTTGACCGACTTATCGAAGGTCTGGAAGGCATCAAACATATGGAAAAGGCGGTCCAAGTACCGTCAGGTAAATACAATTTACGATTTAAGAACCGACAACTCTTTATTTTTGTATTCATGGGACTTGAACGGTGCAGAAGATTTAAAAAAAATATCTCGTGGATAATACGAGTAAGTAGGTAATAGATGCGCTGCATCCTAAATTGAATAGCTTTTTACTGATTAACAGCGCGTACTTAACTATCAAATCAGGGGTTGTTTTAAAATTATTTGGTTCGGATTTATAGGTTTTTTTTTCCAGACGTTTTGGTACCTTTCTAGGGGATGTAGTCACGGGATGAAGTGTATACTTTAATGAATTCTTTCTTTTTAGCAACGTTATCCTGGATGGACTCGTCAGATTTACAAGAAAGCAACTACGTGACATATAAAGGATCTCTCACTACTCCCCCGTACACAGAATGTGTGACTTGGATTATTTATGAGAAACCCATTCAAATCGGAACAGAACAGGTAATAATTATTTTGATAGACTACCAATAGAGTCTTCGCAAACTATAAAAAAGCACTCAAAATGCTAATAATTATGTAGAATCCATTTCATCTTTATATTGCGCTTTTACGGTTATTTTTCTCATTTTTCAAAGTTCGAACTACTATGTTGTATTCAAAAGCAACAATCCAAACAAGTACATTTATTTAATAAACTTCTATCGCAATAAAACTTCTTGTGAATAAACTGCTTATCCATAAACTGCCAATAAAATTACTAAATGTATTAGTTTCAAAGGGTCTATCGGGTGTCTAAAACAATTGGAAGGAATTGCTCGCTCTTTCGTCCGTTTTATGCTGATTGCTTTATTTTGCAGCTGGGCCTTCTTAGGCAGCTAGAGGGTCCTGACCAGAAGCCAATTGAGAGAAACGTGAGGCCAACCCAAAGGCACCCCCCTGGCCATTCTGTTATCTACGTTAAACAAGTTAAATCTAAGCTATGACGACTCTTGGCAATACATTTGTACAACCTATTTTGTTTTTTTGGCTTTCCTCTAATGATTTCCATCTATCTATATATATAAAAGGGAAAATCACTCACTCACTCACTCACTGATCACGAAATCTCAGAAACTATAAGTGCTAGGAGTCTCAAATTTTGCATGAGGGCTCCTTTTAGGGCGTATGTGCTCACTAAGACGGGATTTTGCGAAATTCAAACTCTAAAGGGGTGAAACAGGGTGGCAAATTTTTGTATGGGAGAACGTGATTCCTTGGCCCGATTGACTTGAAATTTGGCATAGACATTCTTTCATAAAATTAATTGAACACGAGTTTCGTATTTTTTTAATATTTATCCCCTAACAGGGTTAAAAAGTGATAGAAAGCTACTTTTAGGGTGATTGACTTCGACGTCGGAATTGAAACTTCTTTGTGCATTTGATTGATTAATTAAGAAAAATAAATATCATTTGTCAACTCAACGTAGTATTATATTCTCTTTGGTCATTTCCCCTGAGAGGAGGTAGAATGCATTTTATTGAATAGTACCTATGGCGTTATGTTGGCAGTGCTGTCATCTTTTCCTTATTGCGTTGTTATAAGGTGCAAAATTATTCCATCTGATTATCAGATTAATTTTAAAAGATTACAATATCCGGTCAAGTCGCCTATGCTATGACAATTAATCAAGCACAGGGAAAAAGTTTAAGAGCGGCTGGTGTATTGTGCTGTGATTGTTTCTCCCATAGCCAGATCTAATATTATGTCGCCTGTTCGAGAGTCAGCTCGCCGAATAGCCTTTTTATTTTGCAACCGGATAACATGACAAGAAATGTGGTAGGTAAACAACATGTTACAAAAATACCCCTAATGCCGAATCTCTATATATATAAAAGGGAAAATCACTCACTCACTGATCACGAAATCTCAGAAACTACAAGTGCTAGGAGTCTCAAATTTTGCATGGGGACTCCTTTTAGGGCGTAGGTGCTCACTAAGACGGGATTTTGCGAAATTCAACCCCTGAAGGGGTGAAACAGGGTGGCAAAGTTTGTATGGGAGAACGCGATTCCTTGGCCCGATTGACTTGAAATTTGGCATAGAAGTTCTTTCACAAAATTAATTGAACACCTATTTTGTTTTTTTTTAATATTTTTCTCCTAACAGGGTTAAAAGTGGTAGAAAGCTACTTTTGGGGTGATTAACTTCGACGTCGGAATTGAAACTTCTTAGTGTATTTGATTGATTAATTAAGAAAATAAATATCATTTGTCATCATAACGTAGTATATTCTCTTTAGTCATTTCCCCTGAGAGTAGGTAGAATGCATTTCATTGAATAGCGAATATTCAATGAAATGTACTATGAACATTGGCATTTTTTTATGGGAATCGCCATTTCGGGATACTTTTGATAGCTAACTCTTGATAAAGAGGTCTTAGTCTGAATAATGATCTTAGTAATGATAAAAGGACCGTAGTGTTGCTTTCGTTTTAGCATTCGGCTGCTTTGTTATTAATTTACTAATTAAAAAGATAGCACTGGTTCTCAAGGTAAAATTGATAAATCATTAAATTGTAGGTGATACGAAGTTCACAGGGTCCACTAGTATATATATAAAAGGGAAAATCACTCACTCACTCACTCACTCACTCACTCACTGATCACGAAATCTCAGAAACTACAAGTGCTAGGAGTCTCAAATTTTGCATGGGGGCTCCTTTTAGGGCATAGGTGCTCATTAAGACGGGATTTTGCGAAATTCGACCCCTAAAGGGGTGAAACAGGGTAGCAAAGTTTGTATGGGAGGACGCGATTCCTTGGCCCGATTGACTTGAAATTTGGCATAGACATTCTTTCACAAAATTAATTGAACTCGTGTTTCGTATTTTTGATTGATTGTGAGTGATTGACTTCGACGTCGGAATTGAAACTTTTTGTGCATTTGATTGATTAATTTATTAAGACAAATAAATATCATTTGTCATCTCAACGTAGTATTACATTCTCTTTGGTCATTTCCCCTGAGAGTAGGTAGAATGCATTTCATTGAATAGTACCTATGGCGTTATGTTGGCAGTGCTGTCATTTTTTCCTTCCTTGCGTTGTAATAAGGTGCAAAATTATTCCATCTAATTATCAGTTTAATTTTAAAAGAATACAATATTCGGTCAAGTCGCCTATGCTATGACGTCGCCTATGATATTAATAAAGCACAGGGACAAAGCTTAAGAGCGGCTGGTGTAGATCTGCAGTGATTGTTTCTCCCATGGCCAGCTCTAATGTCGCCTGCTCGAGAGTCAGCTCGCCGAATAGCCTTTTTATTTTGCAACCGGATAACATGACAAGAAATGTGGTAGGTAGAGAACATGTTACAAAAATATGTCGAATATGGTATATCGGGACCATCAAACTGAACAACTTTTACTATTGGGACCAACTCTCAAATCGCGAAAATCAGCAAAAATTCAAATCGAAAATATCAAAACGTATGAAACACATTTTGATATTTTCGATTTGAATTTTTGTATGAAACAGCTGATTTTTATTGTAGAGAAGTGTTGGATGATCGAGATTGAGAATCCTGTTAATGCACAACATATTTTTATTTAGAACTAGCTGCACCTGGCATGCGTATATTGCAATGCTCCGTTTTTTAGCCAGGGACTTTCTCGGTCGTAAGCAGAACAACTCGCCAAAGTTTCATCATAATCGGATCAATGGTTTAGGAGTCCCGCTGTCTGTACACTTAGATCTTTTAAACTATGCATAAAAAACCGCATCAAAATCGGTCCATAAGTTTGGGAGCTAGGTTTCCTCAGACAGACAGACACACACAAGTCAAATTATAATACCCCTTGCGTATGTTGTGTACGTCGTATATACATATAGTGGTGGCCACATAATTAAGGACACAAGTCGATTTTCATACAAACGAGGTAATTTTGAAGTCTTGGTTTTCCGCTAGGGATTGAACTAGCTGTGATCTGATGATGGCCATCCAGGGAGTGAATGGAGAAGATTCAGATAGCAATACACACCCAACTGATCTGGTCAGCATTCTAAGAGATGTAAGCATAAGAATTTATAGTTGCAAGTTTTCATACATTTCTATACTATATTCGCGGTTTTTTTAAACATAACCTTACATCTCTTAAAATGCTGGTCAGATCACTTGGGTGTGTATAGAAATCTGGATCTTCTCCATTCACTCCCTGGATGGCCATCACCAGATCACCGCTCGGTCAATCCCTGGCGGAGAAGCAATGCTTAAAAGTTACTTCGTTTGTATGAAAATCGACTAGCGTCCTTAATTTTGTGGCCACTACTATAACTATATAGACAGTCTAATAACTTCACACTCACCACATTAGTAACTACATTGTACCCGTGCGAAGCCGGGGCGGGCCACTAGTATTATATACTTCTATTCAAAACTTTATTTGTTTATTCTAGTACCGAAGTCAACTTCGAACATTTTTAGTATTTTGTGTCACAGCAATCCAAACTAAATTAATCTTTGATAAAGTGCTTCTTTCTAATTTTTATGAACTTAAGACACAAAGCGTCAACATCGTTAACATTTTGCGTCAGAACCGGTTGAACAGAAATAATTAACTAACTGCAAATCATAAATGGGCAAAGTACTTTAAGTAAGTTTTAATGAGCATTTATATACCTACATTCAATAAAAATAAACAGTTATTTTTAAACTACTCAACATATGCACAGCAAAACAATTCAACACTGAACAAGTGCACAAATAATTTGTTTTTGTTCATTTGCATTCCTTTTACCGACATTCCCACATACACAGTGTGGATGAAACCTCTGTTGAATCTCAACAGGGGCTATCAATCAACATAGTGAAATAGAGAAGTAGGAATCAAAAAACTTTTAATCTAGGCATTTAAATACGGCAGAAATCGAATTTAATCCACCTATTCAAATCAATACTACTAAGTACACCAGCACACGTTTCAATAGTTGTAGCCACGTGTTCATAAGTGTACAAATAGAAAAGATTATGCATCATACTAAGCTTATTGGGATCCAAATCCAGTGAACTGCTTCTACTTCTGTTGACACCTGGTTCAACCCCTAGTGGTCTTACGCCACTGATGTCTAAAGCACGTTCATATTCCACATCAAACATAGCAGCCATTTTTCCTAATAACCATTTCATGGCTCTATATTTCTGTTTAAGAACACTTTCTCCTTCATACCAAGGCTTTAGCAGATCACTATGTGATATTCTTAATAATTCGTAGTATTTCATCCTGTTGTCGTATTCTTTTTCCATCATTTTTTGCCTCCAAGTTCCAATACACAGATCCCAGACTTCACCTGGGGCCATTTCTGTATACAAATTTTTCATTGTCATCACCTCTGTTTGATGATAAAAACATACAGGATTTTTCATCACGAACATTTCTGATTCCAAAAGTAAATCTTTATATGGACATATTTGGGGTTCCTCAGTCGTTGCTTTTGTAACCGTGTCGTTTAGTATATGTCTAACAATATTAAATATAACTTTTTTATCAATCCTTGCCTTCAGAACATCGACTTTCCTGACGATACTATCAAGGTCTTCAACAGAGTCACCACTCAGGTTAACTATCAACTTGTTAGCCAATGTATCGAAAAAGTATATATTACAAAAACTTAGTTCCCAACCTTCATTGAATATTCCCGGCTTATCAGATACAAAAGTAAAGGAAAGTTGTTTACTTTGCCCGGGTGAAATGACGTCTTCATTTTTGTTAAAAAAGAATACTTGATCGTAGTTTTCTTCCGTTATAAATGGAATGTTCCTTTTAATTTTTTTCCAACAATATCTGAGAGTAACAGTTCCAAGATTTTCTAAATACAGTTTAGCTCTTCCAGCTTTTTTTAATGGAATTTTAAAATAGTACGTCCATGAGGAACAATTTTCATGCCACCTTTCTTTCTTTAAATTTTCTAGCAATTGTAAATTTTGATCGGGAATTTCTTTATAAAAAACGGTATTATTAATTCTAACAGCATAAACCGTGGTAATTTCAGGTCCATTTAAATAATCATTGAATGTGAATGATGGTAGAGGGGGTAATTTTTTCTTTGGGGGTTTTGGCTTAGCTCCAAGCACAATTAGTTCTCCAATTTCGGATCTGAAAATTAATGCAAATATTATTAATGGAAATTGCATAGTAAGATAGTCGTTGAAAATAAAATTACAAGTTTCAAAACCAATATAAATATAGTGCTACCTGAAGGGATCAACCTTTACAATTTTCTTTCTTAATTCTTGTTCACGTTTTTCTCTGTAACGCACATAGTCAGCATCAAGTTGTTGGCAGATCTCACGCTCGGGTTTTCCAGAAATTCCGAGTTCAGTCTCTTGAATATATTTTGGTACTCCTATATGCTCTATTACTTGAGGAGTCCCCATTTCAACATGAGTTCTTTTAACTTCATACACTGGTTTACAATGGCATTGTTGTTTCAGCCTGCAAGGTTGCTCCCATAGTCCACCTCTTAAACATGGCTTCTTAGCTATTTGAGCATGTTCTAAAGCAGTTTTTCTCTCCCTGTCTTCCCTAACTTTCACAAGTAGATTCATCGCGAGGTCTGCAGGAGGTCTGTTTGTTATAAATGCTAGGTTTTTAGTTTCTTCTTTTCTTATCTTTATCCACTTCTCCCAGACGAGTAATTCACGGTCAGGCTCTATATTGTCTGGTATTGTAAGAACAAGTTTATCTTTTTCTTTATTAGACATTTTTCTTCTTTTTATTTATATTTAAACTAATACTACGTTATATGAAATTGAGGCCTTCTTTTAAATAGGTATTGTCTTTTGGGTATTGTATTTGTTTTGATTTTGAATATCGGTAACTCAGAAAGTTTGGAAGAATAATCGGTAAAGACAACAAGGAAAACGATCTTTATTATTGACAATGTCATTAGCAATGAGAATGTAATCACTACGTGTCATTAAAATATCTTCTCTCTTTCATTGATCCCTTTGACAAAAAAAGGTTCATTCGCCTCTCACTCGATTTTATTGGTTTGTGTTCAAACACAGAAATGGCCTGCTAAAGTATAAATAAGTCTATGCGCTAAATATACATGTACTGTGTCGCCTGTGAGGATTGAAAAGTCTGACCACGTATCTAGTGATATTACATTCTCTTTGAATCTGACAACCTAAAATGCCAGATTGACATCAATTGACTTTTTATCAAAGAGAATTTTATTTACAAACAATTCCAATAACCTTTTGACAAACTTTCGACTTTCTATTTATTTTATCCAAAAATCAATGGAAACAAAATATAAAACAGCCATAATGATCATCGTACCACAAACCTCGAAAAAGGGGATGTAGATACATAATTTGTCAGATTCATAAATTTTTGGTGTTCACGTAAAATTAGCAATGAAACTAACAGCAGTTGCACAAATAGGTCAGTTTATTTATATTAGAACTCCTGTAACTTAACAATTCAGTTCAGTTCGACACATTAATCGCTTATACACTGTGATAAGATTGGTCACAAATATTAGTAAAAAGTACGTGATTGAATACCAAAAACATTTTTTTTACATTAAATGGGCTTATATTAGAAACATGTCTTGGCGAACGGCTGTTTTACTGAACCTGTATGTGCGATTAAGTCAAACAACAAAGATTTTTTTTTTTTAATTATCGTGAGGTACTGTAGCTCTACCATGAGTTGATGCGAACTGTTTTCGCTACTATAAACTATCGGATATACTGCTCACGATAGTTTACAGTAGCGAAAACAGTTTGCATTAACTCATGGTAGAGCCACGGTCCATTCACGTAACGTAGCGTGTGTAGCGTAAATGTAGCAATTCCTAATATTTTGTCCAAAATTTTGATGCTAACTACACTGACTGTTATTTCAGTGATTTAGATACCTTTATATTTTATAGCACCGACTATTTATACCTATTTATCTAGTTATTCAAACCTTTTCCAGATATTTAAAAATAGTGAATACTTACTTACTTAATTCTAAATTTCTCTTTGTGTAGCTAAACTTGTGAATTATCTTTAAAGCTTTTTCATTATAGATTTGCGATCACAAAATTCACAATTAAGTACACAATTTGACGAGCAAAATCAATATAACATTCAATTAAAACGCTATAACTTACACTTATTGACAGTCTGGAGATGAAAGGCTAATCTCACAGTCCTAATCTAATGAAACGTTGGGTTCCAATTTGTTATCAAATTTTGAATCAGTTTACATCAAGGTAATTTTGAGTCGGTAACAAATACTTACTCAAATTTTGAGACAAATTACTTAACTGTAACTTATAGTTCCTTTTAAAAATATAACATATAGGTAGTGATATAAAAACGTAAAGAAGGAATACTCTGTTTTAAATTTTAAATTGACAAACGAAAAATACATTTTATTCATGTAGCATGTCATTTATTTCAATATTTTGGCAAAAAAGAAATACAGTACTTATCTTGTTAGTTTGTTAATTTAATGACTTAAATAGGTACTTAAGTACATAACTAACATAAATTGTGTAAGGGCGTTTGAAGATAATGTTATGATTAAATGAAAATAACTGCAGAGGAAGAAGAACCGCCTCCAAGAGAAGAGGATAAGAAGTATGTACCACAGTTCGGTACAATCCAGTGGATCCAATATTGGAGTGAGACTGAAGGACAGCTTCCGACACCGATAGACGTGTCCATCACAAACTCTATCAAATATATATGTCCTGAGCTCAAGTGGTTAAACTTTGATGTTTACCCTCATAAAATCAAGATGACCAATACTGGTTTCACTGGTAAATCACAATGAATACTTTTATTATTTTATAAATGTATCGTACCAAAACGTAGTTAAGAAAGTATTTGAATTTCTGCTGAATAGAATTTTGTTTATCAAAATGTTTAAGAATTAAGAAATAATTTCTTGTTAATCTCAAAGTTAAACCCAATTGAACATCTCTGGTTTCTCAAGTACTACCTGAATGAGGCGCTTGTAATTAAATTAATTTCTGTTTGGATCATTATTTTGGTCACCAAAATATTTAGGAATAAGGACGTTACAATCCCAGGAGCTTGTATCTGACGTAGTTTTCATAATTTCTATAACAAAAAATCTATAAATAATCCCACAGTAGTGATTGGTGCTAAATGGAGAACGGAACGTCCATACCTGGAAGGTGGGATATTTCTGGAAAAGCACATACTTTCCCAAATCCACTTCCATTGGGGTGCTAACATGTTTGAAGGCAGCGAACACACGGTTGACAAACGACGTTACCCCGGGGAAATGCAGGTTCGGTATTGCTTCTATCCATCTATCCCAACTTTATGTGCAGATAGAATGAACAAATAACCTGATTCCCCAAAACGGTTACTTTGTCTTAGTTATGATACCCACTTGAATAATCCTTACACAACAGTTTTTTTTCTACTTTTAGTGGTTACGAACAATCTATAATCAGCGAACTATAATAGCGATGCGTTTCCTATTGTAATTATTAATGTCTATGTTGATTTTGTGAAGACAAGCGTAAACTAAGATGGCTAAGTGTTACTGTCCACGGAGGCGTAGCTTCATAGACGCGTATTCGTGAATTATATAATGATTGCAGTCTAAAAACAAAAGGAAACTCTGTTGACGAAGCTGCAACGTTGCGCTCGCATCGCTGCATGCTTCATGACACCCTGCCGTACCACACGTCACACGCTGGGGCGTACATAATGTGAACGCACAAAATATTTGTTCAGGATAGACGAAAAATATCCGTGTTTATACAACAATAATCTTGCTGAATATACTAGAAAAGATATTACTGAATAAATACCGCTACGAACAATCTACAGTTAAAAATTCTTTTTTCTGTTAATCTTCGTCTTCGGCGACTTCGAATGTAAGTTATTAAGCCAAAATAACGTTAAAAAAAATACAACGTCTTCGTCGCCCAACGGCTTGTCACGAATATTTTTTTATATATTTGACAACATCACATACATTGCTCCGATTCCAAAGTAAATAGCTAAAGCACTTGTGTTAAGGAAATCAGAGACAACGGTGGTATCACAAACACCCAGACTTGAGCCAATATAGAAAAGTTCGTTTTCTAAATTGACCCAGCCGGGAATCGAACCCGGGACCTCAGAGATGGCGACACCTTGAAAACCGGTGTACAAAGCCACTCGACCACGGAGTTTGTCATATAATTGAAAACCGTTTGCGTGCAATACGTCTCGTGGACAGGGTTCAGTACCTACAGTGGGCTGCTCAAGCTGCTTGACGTATTTTGAAGCGTCTATGAAGCTACGCCTCCGTGGATAGTAACCCTAATCATAAGTAATGATATTATTGTAGGTAACTTTCTTCAGATCGGAATACATGACTCAAGAGGAAGCCTTACGACATAATGATGGCGTTGTGGTGGTTTGTTATTTAATCAAGGTAAGTTAAAAATCAAAATGTTGTAAATATGTTATGAAATATTATAAAATAACGCAATTTCTAGTACGATACCAACCTGAAATCAGAGTTTGTATCATATTATCGGCAATTTACCGGCTTTATGTATTATTAGGTAGGTACTGTTTAATTTACCGAATGTATTCTGTGGTTATGGTTACTTTTTGTGGCAAAGTAAGTATTATATTATTATGATGGAAGGGCAAAGCACTAATACTTCGGTCCCAAACACTTCAAAGATTTGCTGTGCTCCTTAGCTTTAAATGAGTTGTACCTACTATTGATTATAGTATGGAGTTGTCCCAGACGAGCGTCTAAGTTGCGTCATAGAAGGTTTTCCAAGGATCCAGGAAGCAAAGACCAATACTAGAATTGGTCCTTACCCTATGTCTCGTCTACTGCCCATGTTTTATGAAGACTATTTTGTTTACTGGGGCAGTTTGAAGAATGTCAAAGGAGAGAGCTTTGTAGTCAGGTGGCTTGTTCCAAGGACAACTTTGTCTGCTTCGTTCGAGCAGGTAAAGTTAGGTTCACTGTGCCGCTATTAATTAGTACGTAGATTAGAAATAGCTAGAAATTAACAATAGCATACTTACAAAAAAAGAGCGAATCAATTTTATCCTTACTAATATTATAAATGCGAAAGCCCGTTTGTTTGTTTTTTTTTGTTACGCCTTCACGTTTTAACTACTGAACCGATCATCATTAAATTTTGCATACACGTCAAGGGTACAGAGAAGGACATAGGGTACCTTTCATCCCGAAAAAAAATTGATCCTGAGGGATAGCAAAAAACTTTCCACGCGACGAAGATAAAGTCGCGGGCGGTCGCTAGTGTACTTATAAATATTCAAAACCGTAAGTAATTAGTAAAAATACTGATTAAAATGTATAGGTAAGTAAAGATTCTTAAGAAAAAGTAATAAAAAACTTAGTTTACCATCTTACAAATTCAATACATTAATCTGTCGAAATCGCAATCTACCGAACACATTTGTTACCTTTATTGCTTTTATTGAAAATAATATTTAGCGACACTGACTTATTGGTATTATAAATTGTAGGAGGAGGCTGCAAAAAACCGAAAAGAAACTCACATTATAAAATTCCTTTAAAAAGATATTTTTCTTAACTTATTTAAATAAAACGCAACCTCATTAAGATAAACTATCTTAATGAGGTTGCTTTCTTGTTAATTATTTTGTGTGTCCACAATTATTGCAAACGATTTTATATTAGCTTCCCGATGAGCTAGAGACTCGAAACGTAGAACTGGAAAACAATGCAATATTATGGAGTCATGAAGCTGATCTGGTGATGAAGCCGGAAAAAGACCACAGGAACTCTGTAATAAAACCATAGTCGAGTCTGAGCTCATTAGAATCACCTTCACAAGTACTCTGTTGGGAAAAAGTTTCCAGGGTCTGATGATGGAGCCGGAAGAAGGCCACAGGAACTATATAATAATACCCACAACCCCATCAAAGTACTCCAATAAAAGATGGTGTATTTTTAGTTTTACCTCGTTGACTAAAAAGCAGAAAATAATTATTACTTACTTACGAGTACTTACTGAAAAAAAATATTTTTATAAAAAACACGTTTTTAAAACTACGTCAAAAGTATAAAATAATTTCACCCGTAAAGATTTATAACCCGTTACAGAAGTTTTAAACTTTAAAACGTCAGGCGCTTACATACAAAATACCATTCAAATCGGCTATTGCGTGATATTGTGCTCGTACCCATCAATGTAGAGCAACCTGAATTATTAATTTTGGAAAAAAAGATTGATTTCTATTAGTCAATTGTTCCAGGTCAGATAGTTGCTATAAAGGTCTTCAAGTCTTGTGCTTGTTAACCGGAATCTTTCATTGAATTGGTACGAAGTTTCGAATATTCCGTAAATGTTTCTGTTCAGAAATTTACTAAGACGACGAAAATTTAAATAACACTATGGAGTCGTCTTCAATTATAAGACTGACCACATTTTAAAATTTTGTTGAATATTTTAACTCAATAATAATTAATATAATAATATAAAATTACTATTTTTTACAAACGTCCTTGCACTAATAAAGTTATCCCTGTAGTTTACAAGTGTATTTAATGAGTATTTTTTTTAATGAAACAAAACAGAGCATATAAGAGTAATAATTAACTAATATTATTAGAAATAAAACCACTTTTTATATTTTCGATTTCAATTTTTGTATGAAACAGCTGATTTTTTTTTCGCGATTTCAGAGTTGGTCCCATAGTAAAAGTTGATCAGTTTGATGGTCCCTATATACCATATTCGGCATTAGGGGTATTTTTGTAACACCTTGTATACATAACCTAGTTATCTAAAAGAATCTATTTCATATTATTTTCAGATGAAAGAATTCCGAAAACTATGGGATCCTTGGGACGAGCCAAACTTACGGAACTTCAGGCCACTCCAAGAGCGTGAGGATCGGCATATCTTCTTCATCTGCCCACACTGGAGTCAGTACAACTCTTTGCTGCCAATACCTCGCGTGCCAGAGACATCTATATCAGTTCTGTCACCAGCTTACCAAACTCACTTGTGGATGCTACCCCCTCAGAATGCTTACATGCTGCCGAAACCCGAGGTTCATGATGAGGACGAGGCAGTACAGGTCAAAGAAGAAGACATGTAAAATTTAGTTTTTTCAGTCTTTTAAGATCGAATCCCTCCAAGAGCATGAGGATTGGCACGTCTTTTTCATCTGTCCACACTGGAGTCAGTACAAATTATTGCTGCCAAATAACTCGAGTGCCAGATCTATCTGTAACAGTTCTATATCCTGCTTACCAAGCTAACATGTAGCTACTACCTCCGCCAGCAGAATGCTTACATGCTACCGAAACCCGAGGTTCAAGAAGAGGACGGGAGTCCAGACAGTACTTATAGGTCAAAGAAGAAGAAATTATGATATGTACCTTTCACAGTCTCTCCAAGAACGTGAACGTTCTTCATCTGCTCCCACTGGAGTAGGTGCCAATACCTCGAGTTCAAGAGCCATACTATATATATCAGTGTTATCACCAGCGCTTGCCCATGCAGAACATCCTTAGATCCAAGAGGAGGTAGTACAAGTCAAAGAAGAAGAAAATATATATTTTTTTACGCTCTAATATACCTACGAAATAAGAAGTTTTATGTAACGTTTTTGTACTGGTACTTAATTTGTACAAAAAGTGACCTTTTAATTATTAAAGCCATGATGGCTATCACTTTGATCACATAACAAAAAAAAATATTTCAATCACCTTAAAAATAAGTTGCTTTATTCTAAAAACGTAAATTGGTATTTTAATTTTGAGCGGCCATTTTTAGATTTCATTGGTGGGATGGCGAGGGACTTGGTTTGGTGTGGTGCGGGACGACTGCAAACATGAGCAGTATAGCCCCTCCAATTTTCTCTCACAAGGTTTAATTCTGCCATTTTTTTTTGTAAACACCACAATTGGAATCAGTTAAAAATACCACATTAATTTATTTTGCAACATGCGAATAAAATTAAAAAAAGCATACTGTTGTTTAGCAGCGCCATCTATTCTTAATAATAATAAGACTAAATGACTGACTGGCTGGCAATGAATATCAACGCAAAGCCCAAACCGCTGGGTCTAGAGATTCCAAATTTGGCACGTAGGTTCCTTATGAGGTCTAGAAAAAGATTTCACTTATACTAAGAAAGGATTTTACAAAATGGGGATGAAAGTTGTTATGAAAGTTTCAAAGCTAGGATCTTCAAATTTTGTGTTTAGTCAGACGATTGAAAATGAATACACCTATATGTGTTTCAGCGTTTTGATAATTTCACCCCCAAAGGGGTAAAAGGGGGATGAAGTTATGTGTAGAAAATCCTTCATTTTCAAAGTACCTAGAATCACTAAATTTATTATGTAGGCTGATGGTTGGAAACTAATGCAACGTTTATTTGGTATTGTTGGAATTTCAGTCCTTAAGGAGGTGAAATGGGGTAGAAAATAAACCAAAAAAATTATATAGATGTCGACACGATGGACATTATTCAACCCCTAAAAGGTTGAAATAGGGTAAGTTTTGTATGGAAAAATAATGTAAAATAGACATTTCGACTTAAAACTTTGTAGAAGGCTTCTGTTATAAACAATAAGCAAATCGTTTTGTTATTTTACGAAAATCAACTTCTTAGTGGGTAAATAAATGGGGATAAATTAACCCAAAAAAAATATGTCGTTATAGGGGAACGAAAGCGGGAACGAGAACGATGACGGTAACAGGAACTGGAACGACAACGGGAACGAAAACGAATACGGAAACAGGAACGGGAACAGGATTGTAATATCTCTTAATCCAATTGGTTTTGAATTTTATAAACTAGCATGGTGCAGACCTGCCCAATTATTCCCAGCAGTCCCCTTTACACCTATTAATCACGGAAAGACGGCTGATCAGATTTTGATGAAATTAAAACAATACTTTCTATCCTGGTCAAAGGTTCTCCATCGATTTTCTCCAATGTCCATGCGGACAAAGTCGCGGGCGGAAGCTAGTTATGGTATAAAAATGAATGAGTTCAAAATGTAAAACCATTGCTTTGTAAGATCAGCAGCGCCATCTCTACGTAATAAATGAAAAGGTGCTTTAGCATGCATAAAAAGTGATAAGCTTTTAAAAAGTATGCTTTTAAACTCTTGTCAGCAGCAGAGAGTACATCTGTCAAGTTAGTTCTAGGCAAGTAACGCCATCTAGTAGTCAAAGAAGGAACCATAATATTTTGTTTCGTAAGACAAACATCTAACATCCAGACCCCAAAATTAAATATTCTTTTTGATATTTTAAATATTAAAAAAAGGATAAAACGTGTCCTCCTCTGCAACAGAGCCACCATAGAAAATACCGATCAATTATATCTTAAAATTATGTTTGTTAAACTTTAGAACGCATGTGGAATGGAACGTCCGGCAAACGGCATTCCTTTTGCAAAAATGGAAATGGAAGCATGAGTGTGAAAAAAATATTAATATATTATATTATATTATGTAAAGTAGATTTGAGAGATAAATTTCCAGTTTGATTGATACTACTTAGCGACATCTATCTAAATCTTGATATACTTTTATGCGTGACAACGGCCTCTGGACGCTTTATTTGGAAGTTAATTATTGGTACTTCGTGGTAAAAAAATAAGTCAAGCAAGGTGCAAATAAAAAAAACTGCGATCAAAATGTTTTGTAAAAATAAATTGATCAAATTCTTAGAGCATTAAGATCAAATTGTATACAAATAGCAGAGCTGTGCTGTAATTGGTATTTTGCAATGAAGCGGTAGGTTAGGTAGGTCTGTAGCGCGGTAAACAAGCCTCAGAACCAGCTGATTTATGTCAATTTCGCTGTCATAAATAAACGTCAAAGTCGTCAAAATCCTCAGAAGAAAAACTAAAGTTATTCATCCGAGTCAAAATCCCAGTTATCATCACTAACATAACCTCACTTCACTTCCTTTCCTTCACAATATTTTAAACTTCCCATTTACATCGTCCCATCCTACCACAACACAACAGTTGGTTTTCTTTATTAGTCCGTAAATAATGTTAAGGAATATACTTCGTACCAGCCGCTGGCTGGCACGCAACCGAATCAATATTAGGCCAGTGATTGTGAGGCAAATCTCTTGTGTTCAAAGTTATAGCGTTGCGTACAATTTGACCTCAGCCCGCCAGCTTTCTGCTTCTCCATCAGATAATCTTGAAGTCTCCGAACATGTTGACCCAGCTGTATTTGAAGAAGTGTGTAATGAAACATTAGAATCTCTATGTGAATACTTTGAAGAAATAGTGGACCAATCACAAAATTTAAAGGGTGCTGATGTAACATATAGCGTAAGTAGACCTTTATTAAATAACCAAAAACTAATGTGAAACCAATTTAATATTAAAATCAAGTTTATTTGAATATTAGATTGGTCCCACACTCGTTTTCGGTCAGAGTGTCGCCTAATATGCTTACGAGGAAGTGAATTAGCTCTAACCGATTAGATTAGATATATACTTATTATACATAGTGACACCCAGACCCATCACAGAAATTAAAATTCATCATTTAAATATCTGCCTGCCCGGGAATCGAACCCGGGATTCTGCGTTGTAGACCACTGCACCACTCAGGTTGTCTAAAGTTACTACAACTATAATGTTTTTAGGTATCAAAAACTAACTTTCTTAGTGTGGTATTAACTATCAAACAAGCTCATTAAAGAATGTATTAATAACTCTTATCTAGACTTGAACTGTGAAATAAAAAAGTAGTTAATTTAATACTAAATTTATGTTTTCTATTTTCCAGGATGGAGTCTTAACAGTTTCCCTCGGACCACAATATGGGACTTATGTCATAAACAGGCAATCACCTAACAAACAAATCTGGCTAAGCTCACCCATCTCAGGTCCCAAACGCTATGACTTAATAAAAAAAAACGGAGGATACTGGATTTATAAACACGACGGGGTCCCCTTACACAAACTATTGCAAGAAGAGATATCAAAAATAGTTAATATAAAAATAGAGTTCAATAGATGTTCACATAGTTTAGTATAATTTGTTTTTTGTTTGTATCATTTTTGTTGTAAGTAAATATTTCTGATGAATAACGGCTTAGTTTTCTTTTACCATATTCAAAATGGAAGTGATAGAAGATGGAAACATTATGGACAGAATCCCTATCCTGCTCCAGAGGGACTTAGAGTATTATCAGGTACTGTAGAAAGTTTTAAATCATTTTGTTAAATGTTTTTAAAGATCTCTAAGATGACCACGGTGGTTGTGTTTTGTACGCCGGTTTACAAGGTGTCACCATCTCTGTGGTCCCGGGTTCGATCCCCGGCTGGATCAATTTAGAAAATGACCTTTTTTATATTGGTTTAAGTCTGGGTGTTTGAAGTTTGTGATGTTGTCTAATATTTATTAAAAAAGACCCAGGATCAATCCCTGGTTGGGTCAATTCAGAAAACAAACTTTTCTATATTGGCTCAGGTCTGGGTGTTTGTGATACCACCGTTGTCTCTGATTTCTATAACACAGGTGCTTTAGCTAATTACTTTATAATCAGAGCAATGTATGTGATGTTGTCAAATATTTATTATTATTAATTCTTATTATACCTACATATTTTTCAGGCAAACCAGACAGTGTTATCTGAAATAATTTGTCCTGGTGTAGTAGGAGGCAGATTAGATTTCCCTCGAAATGCTTCTTTTGCAGCAGTAAAAATAGTACTTTGGTTGGAAGAGGAATTCTCCATAGCTTTCAAGTAAGTTAATAATTTTTTATTAAATGTATTTTTTGATTTCATTTAAAACAAACCAGTTAGTAATTATCCATACAATGTTTTAAAATTTGTGGCTGGTACGTTTCTGTAGTTTTTTATCAAAAGGAAGTTATTACTATTGTATATTATTTTACAGACAAGGCTCTGGTATGTTTGTTACAATTGAGGATGAGGACCATGACGACATAGGGGTAGCAAAAACATCAGATCCTGATAAATTTGTTCACCTGGCTATCAAGTCCAGTGATTCATTACTGGGTATGTATTTGCTGTATACCTTCCAGTAGGTAAACTGATGTACAGTCAGCGTCAAAATAATCTGAGCATTTAAATTAACCAGTATATAATATTCTATAATAATCTACAATAAACAATATTGTATACTTTTGAAAATGTAATGTTTGCAGTCTGTTGACTGAGTAGGCATGGGGAAACGGGAAAATTTGTGCTACTTTTTGTGCTACCATAGTGGTTAAGATCTGATTGCTATGAGCCATAACCAGCGCAGATAAAGTATGGGATAAAATATGGCGTCGTACTTACATATTCACTTCCTGCTCACACACTAATCGGCACATCTATCGCTCTCTCACTTCCACTCATTGATGGCGGTGAGCCGCAATTTCAATCACATTATTTATCATCGCGGGTTACAAGCAAACATCTTTTCTTTCAGAGCATCTTCATGTACTGGCTCAAGAGGCACTGGACCACGCTGACTTACCAGTACTGACTGCAACCCTCGGCGCTGCTGCTTTGCTGAAGAACAGTCTGTTTTGCTACTTGCAGCATGTCGGAGATATGGCCACTGCAGAGAGCCAGTCTATGTTGCAGGTAGGATTTAGAAGTTCCTAGTTTAGTGAAGTTAGCACGAACGATAGAAACAGACGTGCGTAGTTGAGAGATTAACATTTTGTGATAGTTATACAGTTAAACTGCGAAAACAGCTTTTATTACGTAGGGTATTAAGGCGGTCTCAAGGTCAACATGTATAGTCTGAGGTGCCGTCGTCTGTACTATTTAGTAATCTGTGGTACAGTGAGCACGACAGGAAAGAGCAAAAAAACCTGCTGGCCGTTGGAGCGGAAAGGTCAATGTAAGCATAAATGCTCACTGGACGATCCTCCGTGGTAGGTTCCCTTTTTTTTTATTCCGGGGAAAATGCATTTACGCATCCCTCGGTCTCCCCCCTTCCCTGCAGCTGAGCAGGAGGTTCGTACGTGGGCTTACCAGGAGAGGGCCGCAATAAGTACTGCCAGTTATTGCTGACAGCGCTGGCCCACCCTCCACGACCACCTCCCGTGATCCACCCAGCACCTAGTGGCTGGGTGGATACCGGGAGGGGGAAATACCCACTAAAACTCCGACACTTGTACGCTCGCCGTCGGTTGGTCCCGGGGGTCTTTTGTCACTCACCCCTTTCGTAGTAGGCTCCCTACAATGTGATATGAGATCAGGTGAAGGACCAATCGTGGCGGAGATAATTCGGGAAGGCCTGTACACAGAAGTGGGCATTAGAGGCTGAAAATGATGATGCAGCGGGGACCTACCAACGTGCCTTTTCTAACACATCTTATGATAGTTTTTCTCATCCTTTCACCACCAGCCGTTGTAAACTTCTTTATTTGGTCATTATTGACTTAACCTCCTCATGTTAGGCTCGCCACTTACAAGCGGAATAACGATTCGAAATTCCGAACGCAGAAAATCCATACAAATCTATAGACCTACTACCTACATACATGCAGTAGTTTTAGGATCGAAACTTTCTTATTATCCGTATCAATATTCTGTTTCGGAAGCGAGCTTATAATATTAATTATTAAGTAAGTATTACTTATAAATGTTTTGGAATTCCGTATCAAGACTTCCGTCTGTTTTGTGGCGGGCCTTAATCTATAGTATTTTAAATAAAAAAAATACTTATAAGTATATTTTTTTGTCTCAGGCATGCTACAAACGCTACGTAACCATGTCCGAAGCAGTGGCCGAGCGAGTGTTGGATTTACACAACCGGGTGTTATCTCTATACATACTGCAGGACTCTGGCGGAAGGCCGATTGACGGCGACTCGCGTTCTGTGCACGAAGCAGGAACACCATCAGTGCAAGGCTGGTGGCTTTATATGAATGGTTAGTGTTTTATCAACTTGTTTAGTTTATATTTTTTCAGTCTGGAACGTTTGGAACGGGTGGTAAGAAAATATAGATCGACGATTCAAATGTAATTTTTAGGTTTATTTGAATATAGATATTTTGACTTTGCTGCTGGTAGAATTTAGTGTCAGCGTGTTCGGATCATTCAAATCATGGGATTTTCGAAGTTTTATTAAATTTGTTTCTAACACAGCTGAGATCTCATTCTTAATATGTTATGTCTCTTCACTCTATTCCTACCTATACTTGTAGACAAGTCACAATTTTCATTTTTTTTTTCAGGTAGTCGTAAAGATTTGTGGGATACTGTACCTCCAAAAATGGCGCAGAGGATATTCGGCGGAATGCTTAATGAAACACTTACGATTTTAACAGTTCGATATTGCCAGGTCAGTTTTCAAACAAATTCGGTCTTATACAATGTGTTACAAAAGTAAAAAAAAACAGCTGTTTCATACAAAAATTAATTACGAAAATATCAAATTGTATGAAACAGCTGATTTTTTTTTTCGTGATTTCAGAGTTGGTCCATAGTAAAAGTTGTTCAGTTTGATGGTCCCTATCTACCATATTCGGCATTAGGGGTACTTTTGTAACACCTTGTAAGTATAGGTTTATTTGACTAGTTTTACTCTTCTCTATGATAGAGAGATTTCTTACATATTTTTTCTATCCAGACGAATACAAACGAAGTAACCACACGTTTACTGCTCAACGATATCCTAAACATTCTGCTCTGCGTCGCTCAACTGCTGCCCTCTATATGTAGCTACGGGTCGGACTTAGCGGGCCTGGATATGAAGCATCAGACCCGTGACGTCAGAGATGTGCATGCGAAGTGCAATGAGCTGTTTAAGTGTTTTGTGTACAGGGGCGCTGATTTGCATTTCATTCATCAGGTAATCCCTTGTATAACGCGTTCATTACACCATTGCCGTTACCACCCGGCCCGCTTCTTCATACCGCACCCCCTGCGTCGCCCTTCCGCGCGCCTCCACAGGCGACGCAGGGGTATGATAAAGCGGGCCGGGAGGTAACGGCAATCACGAAATGAACGCGTAGTAATCATTTTCAAACTATTATGTGGTTGTTGCGGCATTTTTGCGTAGTGCGGATTGACACACTCACTATTATCTTTTATCTAAGGAGGCATACTTATCACTAGTTTTGTATATTGAGATACTAATAAAAATAAATAAAACAACTCTGCTGATTTTCAAGTACAGTCACGTCTATAAATATGTAAACAGTTTAGAACTGTGTCATCCTAAAAGCTATTACTTTATTAAACAGAAGTCAATGATAAATGACAACTACAGCAAAGTGACAAAGTTCTAAACTGTATACATATTTTGAGACGTGACTGTACTCTAAAGTACTTGAAAATCAGCATGTGGCAAGTTTCCTGCGGTTTTATCTGATTGGTTGACTTACGAAGCCATGGTATTACCTACTGTTATTCTACAATAACCCCCTTATTAATAAAGATTGTATAGCAGATGTATAGTTACACAGTGTTTTGTCCCTTTCTTTTTAATGTCAAACTCAAATAGTTTGACAGAGAGTTACCATTGTGTAACTAAACATCTGCTAAGCTATACAATCTTTATTAGTAAGGGGGCTAATAAGTAATAGCAATACTTTACTTATTAAAAAAATACGTTTAATAAATAATTATTACTAAGCAATTCTTGTAACAAAGTTCTTAAGAGCATTTTTTTTTAATTTTATGTTTCACAGGTTTTTAAAGAAAAAGACCAAAACGCGGTGTCGTCTAAAGAAAGCCCATATCCTTGGTTCACATTCGTCAGTCCAAATTTATTCGACAGCAGTTTTGATGACTTACTGCCTGCCGTAAGGAGCACTCAGGACTTGCCCAATAAGACTGCTATAGGCTTGGAGCTTATAGTATTGCTGGCACAGCCTCAACCGTCTTGGCCTTTAGTTGTGAAGGTATTTTATAATTTTTTTACATACAGGGTGGAAAAAAAAGACATGAGTCGGAAGAAAAGTACTCGAAATATTAATGATAGCAAAAATAAACATAGAAAATAAGTAAAACTGCAATCACAGATTTTTTGTAAAATCTCTTGTCTCAGCCGTGAATCGAACGGGCTAAACTATTTCTTTTTATCTTTCGACGCCTGTAATTTAAGAAACAATTGTTTTATCTCACGAGTGCGGGTTGGTTATGAATGTTATAAATAAATAAATAAATATTTGACAACATCACATACATTGCTCCGATTCCAAAGTAAGTAGCTAAAGCACTTGTGTTATGGAAATCAGAGGCAACGGTGGTATCACAAACACCCAGACCTGAGCCAATATAGAAAAGTTCGTTTTCTAAATTGACCCAATCGGGATCGAACCCGGGACCTTAGAGATGGCGACACCTTGAAGACCGGTGCACAAAGTTGAGTGGCTTTGTACACCTAATGACGACGGAGCCTTAATGACGACCACCGTGGTCGAGTGACCACGGAGGTCGTCATTAGGCGTGCACATACACATTAATTGAGCGTGCGTTACTTCGCGTGCTCGTTATTCGCTCGTGCGGCCACACACACTAAAATCATGTGCATGTACACGCTTAACAACATTCATAGCTGACCCGCACTTGTGAGATAAAACAACTGTACTATGTCATTTAGAAGCAATTAATTGTTTGCCCGAATCCTGACTGAGACAAGCGATTTTTCAAAAAATCTTTGAATGCAATTTTTTAAATAAAGGTTAATTTGCCATCATCAATATTTAGGGTACTTTCCCTTCAACTATCGTGGTTTTTCCACCCTGTATATTACAAAAATATTGTGAGTTATATAGTCAATCTCTTAGTAGTGGGTACCGGGTAAAATGAGCATGTCATCTTTGACGACCTCCGTGGTCGAGTGGCTTTGTATACCAGTTTTCAAGTTGTCGCCATCTCTGAGATCCCGGGTTCGATCCCCCGGTTGAGTCAATTTAGAAAACGAACTTTTCCATATTGGCTCAGTTCTGGGTGTTTGTGATACCACCGTCGTTTCCGATTTCCATAACACAAGTGTTTTAGCTACTTACTTTGCTCCGATTCCAAAGTAAGTAGCTAAAACACGATTCCAAAGTAAGTGTCAAATATTATTATTATTATCTTATAAGCCGGGGCACGACCGCGAAATGAGCGAGGTAATTAATGAGCCCGCTTAACTCGCAACGATAATTTTCAAAGTTGAGGCTCGACTGTGCAAGAAGCGAGCAGAGCGGACTGAAAGAGCTAAAACAAGCAAAGGAGGTCTCGCTGTGTCATCGCGTTGGTTGCTAGTTTCGAGCTAAGCTAGGTGTGTCGGCGCAAGCAGAAAGTAGTGTGAAAATCATCTTCAGAGCTCGAGTCTTAATACTTTTTGTAAAATGTAACACAACCAATTTAATAAACATCCTGTATAGCTGTTAAGCTTAAGCTTTCTTTTTCTTGAAGGTGCTCATGATGCGGAACTGCTATCTAGCCCGCATGCTCCTGATCCACGCTATCAAGAACATGTCATTGGACAATTCCCGATGGCCGGCCAGCGGTCTGTGGTACAGCGTCGATGGTAGGCAGATGAAGTGCGACGGGTTTTTGTGCACAGCTGATGGTTTCTGCAAGTTTAAAGCTGATACTGATGGTGAGTTTTAGTTGATTACTTTGCGCCCCCCACCCTTCCCCCCGCTCCAGTGTTTAAAAATCATTCTAAGTTCTAAACAACTGTGAGTGAAAATAAAGTATTTCTTAATTACTATTTAAAAAAGCAGCGAAATCTTTAAGGGCTAGTCTGCACACTAGCGCCGCCATTAAAAAAAACTGCTTTTTTACAAGAAATTGCTAAAAGTGGCCACTTTTACTACTATGATGTTTACGAAAAAAGACGAGTAAAAGTTCTTTATTTTCGTCCAATCTAACCGAAACAATAAAAAAAATAGACAATATCATAAAACGACATCTCAAAATTATTTTAAATCTCTCGAACCTTGCGCACCCTATCCTTTACTCCAACCCCCATTTCTCTTTCTCTTTCTCTCTTTCTATACTACACAACAAAACTAAAAGACTATGCCAAATTGACAATGTTATTGTACTGTCAAAAATAAGGGATATGATTGTACCCTTAGCATGAGCAGCTATCGAAAAACATGACGCGCGTAAAAACATTCGATAATTTTGTGTGGGAAATTTGTACAGCGCCATCTGCCACCGAAAAGCGAAATAAAGTTTTTCATAGACGATTACTCTATCGAGTACTTTTAGGCGCGTTTTTTTTTCTCGATAGATGTTCGTGCTAAGGGTACTGATGTAAAGGCGTCTTTTAGTTACTAGTTTCTATATACAGGGTGTTAATAAATGAACCCAAAATGGGAAAATCGTTTCTTCAGACCATCAAACTGAACAACATCAGGTGTTTCATTCATTTTGATATTTTTGCTTTATTTTTTTGTATAATGAAACAGCTGTTTTTTTTTGCGATTTTAGAGCTGGTTCCATAGTAAAAGTTGTTCAGTCTAATGGTCCGAAGAAACGGTTTTCTCATTTGGGTTCATATAACAGCTTTTTTGTTTGTCAGGTGGCGTGGAGTATGCGAGAGCGGCTGGCGCGTTAACCCACATATTGGCAACGATTAGAAGTAAAGCCGAATTGAAATCAACTCTCTGCTACGCTTTGGAAATACCTGGAAGAGACTGGGCTGCTTGTTTGGATAAAAGACAGGTGTCTAAACGCTAAAACAAGAATTATCAACAAGAAAAAGAACATAACAAAAAAAGGGATTTTAAAAATATGGACTTAAAAATTAGTATTTATTTATTTAATTTACAAGTATTAATTTTTGGTGCAACTTTTTTAGGTCTATTAAGTCCAAAAACAGGTTATATTGTGATTTGATTGTCATGATCGCGGGACCAGTCCCCCTTGCATGACCACCGAAACGCGATATGATAAAGTGATTTATCGCGTTTAACTGTCAAAAGACAATGGATTTTGACGGTTGAGTGTCGATGAAACGCTATATATAATTCACCTGGGCAAATTCTTTATATCATACAATATGATTTTCTTAGCTATGCGTTATCGAGTAGTAGAAAGCGATTTCTCAACTAGTTGAAATTTATTTTACCTACCCATTGAATGTAAACTTTGTTAATTATTGTAATGGAAAATGACGTCACTTTAAATGCTGATCTCATTTTTCAAATTTTGATTACTCTGTATGAAATATACAGGGAGAAAAAAGCAGCCCTTGACGAGTTTCTTGCCGGCTCTTCTCGTTACTAAGTCTCCCGCTCAGGGTTTGCGAACCGATGGCGTAGCTTCTTTGACATTCACAAGTGCTTGTAACAGCCTAGACTGAATAAATGAGTATTGAATTTTGAATTTTTGAATTATATCACGCGATATGTTATCGTGTTTCGGTGGTCATGCTAGGGGGGCAGGTCATGTAAAATATATAAAAAAATTGTATGACCATGTCATACAAAAGTTTTTTTATTTATTTTTTATTTTTATTTTATTAAAGTTTGCATTATTCTATTTGCATTTGAATGTGGAGACGGTTCTCCCACTGACCTTTAGTTATCTACTGTAAAAAAATTATCAATAATTATTACATCTTTGAGTTCTTCTTTTTATTGGGCAAAATAGCTAGGTAAGGGGATAAATTGTAACAATTAAAATCTTTAAAGTTTTTTTTTAATTACTTTTGTGTTTTGGCAGGTTTGGTGTGATCGTCGTCCACCATGGTTGGCAGGAGTATTGGCTATTGTTGGCACAGCGTTGCAATTCATTCCGCCTATACTTGTGAATGCTATACAATCTGGCGCTTCTATGTACCAAGTAGGTGTATTTAAAGAAGCTACAATTACAATCATTCGTTGGAAATAAAACGACGATAATGACGACCTCCTTGGTCGAGTGGCTTTGTACACCGGTTTTCAAGGTGTCGCCATCTCTGAGGTCCCGGGTTCGATCCCCGGTTGGGTCAATTTAGAAAACGAACTTTTCTATATTAGCTCAGGTCTGGGTGTTTGTGATACCACCGTTGTCTCCGATTTCCATAACACAAGTGCTTTAGCTACTTACTTTGGAATCATTATTAAGTACATTATTAATTTAGCTGTTATTTTAGAGTATTGTTTTATTTCTAATGAGCTGTTCGCTTGGATGTCTTAGAAGTGTATAATAGTTTATGTATGATATAAATAAAGATAATGTATATTGTATCATAATGTATGTCGTCGACGCTCTTATCTCCTTGCACTAAAGTTGACACTCGTTTAATTCATCGGACTTCGTGAGATAGAGCAATTATAAATGTCGCACGGACAATGAGGAAAGATGACCGTATTTACAGTTTGGCCATCATTTTTTTAAGCAGTGGTTTAATTCTAATCATACATTTATTATCTTTATTCTTCCAGACAATGTCTTTATGCCTATCATGCATTTCAAGATCCTTAGAATGCATACCCCGTTGCTTCACTAACGCTTGCACGATAATCGAGAAGACGATGCCTTCACATATCAGCCCAGTTGGAGGTTCTGTGTTACTGCAGATGTTGATAACTGTTGTGTACGAGGAGATGCTGAACTGGGCTAAGAAAGAGGCGGCTAAGGAGAAAGCTGGTTAGATTTTTTATTCTTACTGCTGAGCACATTATTGAACCATTTTCCAAACATAGAAAATAACTATTGTAAATAGTAAAAGAATTGTTTGTTATTGCAAAAACAATTTGCAATGAATACCTAGTACACTTTTTGATGATTAGATTAATTTTGGTAATTATTAAATACTAAGTATGCTTTCAGCTACTACCGGCAACGGCGACGCAGGACATATGAGAGCTACCCCGAGCAGAGCAAGACCTAAACATGTCAGAATTGTCAGTCATGGTAATACAAGTAAGCATCACTACATTTCTTATTTATTAGCAGTGGCGGCTGGTGGGTCATAGATAAATAAATAAATAAATATTTTGACAACATCACATACATTGCTCCGATTCCAAAGTAAGTATAGCTAAAGCATTTGTGTTGTGGAAAATCAGAGACAACGGTGGTATCACAAACACCCAGACCTGAGACAATATAGAAAAGTTCGTTTTCTAAATTGACCCAACCGGGGATCGAACCCGGGACCTCAGAGATGGCGACACCTTGAAAACCGGTGTACAAAGCCACTCGACCACGGAGGTCGTAAAGTGCAACACGTAGAACTAGTGTTGCACTTTACTAGCTCATTAAGTATTTGGAATCAAAGCTATTTACTCTCACACACGCACACACACACACACACACACACACACACACACACACACACACACACATTGTAACACACATGTTAATCATATCTTGAAGAAAAAAAAACAACACAAGAATTGCGTAAACGAGAATCTGTTATTTATAAGAGATCATAAACCCTAATAGACCCAACACATACACAGGCCCAACCTGCAGGATCGTACGGAGAGGCGCGGCCTCCCGCGGCCTTTCGGCCAAATCTCTACGTGTGTAGGGAAAGGCGCGGCCTCCAGAGGCCGGATCCTGCAGGCCGGGCCTGTGCTTGTGGAAGGCCCATAATGCCCGCGAAATACGACACTCGCGGATTAGCTGGGTGAATATCGGAACGCTTCGGTTGGCTCATGCGGCGCACGAAATCAGTCCAATATTCCATACGTATATTGACCATCATTGACCATTGCATCTCATAAATGTTGAATAAACATACACCGTGCGCTTTGACCTAGCGCACGAGGGATTTTCTTTAAGCGAAAATGCATTTGTTACATTTCGTATTGTTTGAAAAAAACTACTCACTGACTAAAATACTACTGACTGAAAAGAAAACATACTGTATTTGACCACGGTGAATACTGTTAGTTGATTTTAACTACGGCCGTCCGGCTCGCGAGAGGGAAAAAAGTTCCCAGTTCCGATGCAAGCAATTTAAGGGCTAAATACACGTAACATAACGTTTAGAAACGCTTGTCGAATTTATAGACTATTCCATAGGCAATACTAAGTATTGTACCTAGTTGTAGTTTCTAAACCAGACTCGGATGTCATAAAAAAGTGTTTGTTGACGAGAGTGAGTTAGTACCATTCCAGAAAAAACGTTTTCACGGCCCGTGTTTTTTTAATAACTTGATATTTAGCTTAGGTTAGATTCTAAACTTTCTGTCTAATAAAATAAAGTACATTTTCCCTAGCCACTTCAAGCTCGCTTAGCTTTGACGGCAGCCACAGTTCACCGTCCTCCATAGCACTGGCGATTGCTGAAGCTTTGTGTTCTATCGACGAAGATGATAAGCATACGCAAGAAATAATGCAACTGGTGGCTCAGACGAAGAAAACCTTTGCATTGTCAAACCTGTTTGGATTAGAGGATTTCCCAGAATTTGCAGAGCTGTTTGAGGAGGTAAGGAAGGATAAAAATAAATTGATATAAAGCAAAAAATAACATTTTTTTTTTAATTATCTATGAATATATAATAGCCTTTTGGCCACACTATAGTAAAAAAGCATCATTTTCAATCGCCCTTATGTCACAACGCAACTTAATAAATTTAAATTTTCAGCTAATCAATTATTAATTGTATTTTTATAGTGAAGTGTAAGGTACCTGTGACATAAATTGAACCATGTCATGAGATTGATCTATACTTTGGTGTGTACATTTCTTATCTCATGATTATCAATGAATACTTTAATCTGAATACCTATCTGGAATTCCGGATACCATACATATTAGATTAATTATTTTCGCCCAGGGAGATGTGCCTGGATCAAATGCGGAACGACCAAGTGACGCTGCTGCGTTGACCAGCCAAATACTGATGTCTCCGCCTGGCAGAGACAGTTTGAGGGTACGTTCTTTATTTTGAACCTTAATGCCTTCACATTTAAGTACAAAATTGATTGAATTTGATTACCCTATCGCGGTAGCCCAGCGTGCTGTTGACTGTATATAATGGATTTTCCTACAATAAATAAATATTGGAGAACATCACTTACTTTCCTCCGATGCCAAAGTAGCTAAAGCAAAAATTATGTTATAGAAATCGGAAACAACGAGCGAGACGTACCAGGGGGGGCTCACTCCGTGCTTAAACTTTTTGTATTAGCCTACTGCTCGCGACTCACTCAGTCGAGCCAGCGCACGAGGGATGTCGTGTGTCAGTTGAGACAGAGCTACGCGATTAACGCGACAAAAAGAGAAAGTGCATACAATAATAGGCATGCAACGCTGTACGATTTGAAATTGCACTTTATTGCAGTGCAGCGAGAGTAGCTTATTATTTGATTGTCCTCGCGCGGATTTACTTCTGTACATTTAGTACTATTATATATTCTGTGACGGTTCAAATATTAAGCGACATGTGTATTGGCTAACTCTCATACGTTGTCTATTTATTCTACTACACGAGTTATGATTTAGTTAACGTTAAATGTTTCTAACGAAGTTAATTTTGTTCATCCCTAAGTCACTTAACATTTAGCAGTTATTTATCACCGTTCTCTTGTCATACTTTCGTTCATTCAATTTTGTTACTGAAATTAGAAAACTACGGAATACTAGTCTATAATATCTTTCTGATATAATTCTACCTGTTATCATAATAACTTTATACTGTACACAGGTTATATACAACCACATGCAACTACATTCTGAGAGGATTTATAAAGAGTTGAGCATTCAAGAGCTGAGCGATCACAACGTGTCACTCAATAAAGCACCTCTACTGTACATCATGTTTCATATAGGAAAGCGGCCGTTTGATCAGGTATTTTTAATTTTATATTTCACTTAATTTTACTATCATAAGACTAACAATTAATATAATTAGGTAATTCGTATTTATTTATTGGTTATTATGTTGATATATTCGTGAAACAGACGTAAGGAAACAAAAGGCCGCATTTTAAGATTTATAATTTTTCATCAATGAAACACGCGAATGTAAATACCAAAATATAACTTAAAACGCCATAAGAAATTCCTATTTTTTTATCGCAAGTTTTTGCTTCCAGTTTCTGCGTGGTGAATGGCCATTGCCCTGGAGCAAACTAGTATCATATTGTAAAGCTTGGTCGGGCGCAGATGGCGCTCGCGTTCACATCAACAGACGGACTGACATCCGGGCGGTCAAGAACGGAGGCAAGGGGTCCAAACAACTGTTAGAACTGTTCGGGATGTTTAAGTCGCCTATCGAAGGGTTATTGTAAAATGTCTAATAAATTGTTAGAGTGGACTATTAAGGCCGGCACCCACTGCCGGCACGGCATGGCACGGCAAAGGATTTTATTACTAATCAAGTTATTTTGAATTATTATTTCAATGAGTTTAGAATTATTGTTACTGGCATGCCGTTTCATTCCACGGGTTGCCGGGGCACGCCATTGCATCCCGCGAGACGTATCTAGTTGAAATGAGAGAGAGAGAGAGAGAATGTTTTTATTAACACAAAAGACCACGCCACGTTACAAAAGTTAGACAAATATAAAAGACGAATAAATAAAAAAAACAACTGATTGATGCCAAGGCGGCTGGTATTTCAGCAGGATGCCACGGCATGCCACGGGACGCCGCGGGATGCCGCAGCACAACCTGCCGTGCCATACCGGCAGTGGGCGCCGGCCTTTAAGGATCACTGTAAAAATACAATCAATTACAATCGCCAGCGTGCACATCAACAGACGGACTGACATGCAAGCGGTTAAGAACAGAGTCAAGGGGTCTAAACAACTGTTAGAACTGTACGGGATGTTTAAGTGACCTATTGGAGGCTTGTTGTAGAATTAACAATAAATATAAATCGAGAATATGTACACGATTTTTTCGTTATAACCAGTTTTTTTTCTCATTATAACTTCACAGACTAGAAATATAATGATGGTACACGAATCACCTTGCTTAAGTTTGTTACTTTTAAACTTAACTTATTTAATGTTCAATTCTCCTCCCAAAAAGTATGTATCGACAAAAAAAACCAGCCGGACTAATGTTATGAAACTTTTAGATCTCCGACAACGGGAGGTCAAACTGTAATAAATTTTTCATCCGGCAATTCCGGCATCTATACAGTATGATTCAATCTGATAACTTCCAGATAAAGAAAGTTATCTGAGGGAACAAGTTAAAAGAAGATTTAAACTTTAAAGTCTCCTTCGAAATGTCAATGTCTCAAACTATAAATTCAGTTACAAAACTTATGCCACGGACAAGAAAGCTCCGTTTACGACGGACGTGTTATACTTAAGGCTAAAACCACACTGCAAAGAGCCTTGCTTATTTATTACTAAGAGACCAGCCGACCTATTGTTGTATTGCATACTATCGCAGCTGGCCGCACTACAAGCGACGTGTCTCTAGGTGTCTCTTGTAGTCACCACGCAAGTCGCGTAGCGAATCTCTGAGCTTAGCACGTGTATTGTGGCCTTAGCCTTAAAGTTTCCCCTTATTTATCTGGAAATAAGACAAGTATCTATCTAAGTTAGATATTTATTTGCCTCGATACCTAGTGAGCTTATTTATTTACCTTTTACAATATTTTTGTTTAAAGCATAATAATAGTAGGCCTTCCTACTCAGTAAAACAGTAAAAAAAAAATTCTGCTCCTTACACACTAATACACTTTATTTTACACACTTAGACTTGCACACTTTTACTTAATTACTTTGACTTACATACTAACTTACACACTTTTACTTACACATCTTTACTTCACACTTTTATTATTTTAAACTTCTGCTATGTACTAAAAGTTGCATTTGTTTGGTTAACCGGACTATCAACCGAACTACTGCACTGCAAAATAAATACTACAAAAATAAAACGAACTAAAAAGTTAAATATAACAAGTGTCATTGGTACAGTTTTGTACATAGACTTAGAAAAATACAACTGAAAAGCGTTTTTTTCGCATATTATTCTGCATTATAGCTCAAAATTAATTCACAAATCCTATTTATCTTAAACCCGAAATAGGATCGTACGATGTTTGCACACACGAGCTGTCTATACCATTTATACCAAACGACTTGTAACATGTAAATTGAGATCACTCGCACTGTTACTCATGGTTTGAGATGTTATTTCACTTTTGTTTCACTCGTGCGTTTCATTAGCGTCGTCATATTTTGACGACCTCCGTGGTCAAGTAGGTTTGTACACCGGTTTTCAAGGTGTCGCCATCTCTATGGTCCCAGGTTCGATCCCCGGTTAGGTCAATTTAGAAAAACGAACTTTTCTATATTGGCTCAGGTCTGGGTGTTTGTGATACCACCGTTGTCTCTGATTTCCATAACACAAGTGCTTTAGCTACTTACTTTGGAATCGGAGCAATGTATGTGATGTTGTCAAATATTTATTTATAATAAAGAATATCGATCGATATCGCAATATGCTGCGGGCAGACTAGGCTGCAATAGTAATAAAAAAAATAACTAGGTAATCAAGTTTTGTCTTACCTACTTATTTATCTATATTAGAATAATTTACAATAAAAACAAATTGTTATTCTATTTTTAACCGATTTCAAAAAAATCAAGTTAACGGTTTTTAATGTTTGTTTTACCATAACTTCACCAGTTACTTAAATGTTTCTGTCAGGAGAAGGTAGGTCTTCTGAAAGAAAAAATTAAGAAAATTTTATCGAATTCGAAGATACACTAGGTAACTCTTCAAAGTCAATAGGATACGTAAAGTGTTTGAGACAGTGGTAGGTTTATGACAATCCAAAACAAACCGAGCTATGGTCTGCGACGTTTCGGACTACGAAGGCACAACGGAACTCCTTAAAAACAAACAGTGTGAATTTGGAAATTGAGTTATGTCCAATGTACCTTTGAAAATATTAACTTAGTTATATAAAGTTTAAAAATATTTACACGCTTACATACCTACCACTAAAAAGTTGACAGTAAAAAAGGTTTGAAAAAACTAAACACCTTAAAAAACCTGAAAACAAAAAACCTTCAAAATTATATACCTCTAAAAAGCAAGAAATAATATTTATTACTTAAACATATAATAATATTAATAAAACACGTATAGTGAAGTCGGGTGAGGCTTTTAAAATTAAAAAAAAGAGAAGTTTTCCTCCAGCCCTGAACCTCCTGTTCTGAAGCTGTTTTTGTTTTCACGTGATTTAAGGAGGTTTTTCTTTTTTTTTTTAAAGCTTTTTTCTTAAATATTATTAAGAATGACCTAAGATCAACGTGATCAAAACACTAAATTGTCTGATGAATCGCCTATTACCTATTTAACTCTCCAATCTCTAAACTATTGCTATAGCGCTTGATGGAAGTTTAGATAAAGTAAATTTTACTAACTAGACTTTATAGCTAAAAAAATTGCTTTAACGTTAACTTTTACGTCTAAGCAATATTGCTTAGACGATTCTCTTTTAAACTTTGAAGAACCAATAAGTTCGTATAATTATTACACCGATGGTAAGAGCTAGGATCAGTGAAGTTGTCTCAGAATTGTTTATTCAATGCGCGGCACGACGAACGTGATACAATTGTTATGCATTCGACGGCAGCCGGAATCAAATTTTGATCTGTCCTCTTTGATTTCGGACTTTATTGCTTGTTTACTCACATGAGTAATGTAATTAAATTTTCAATACAGTTGCTCGAAAGAGTGTGCTTTCGATTACATTACAGAGTGCGGAAACTTGACTTTACCGCACGCCGTGCGTTTTTGTTTACGGTTTAGTGCAGCGTGCGTAAAGTTGATTTTATCGCACGCGCATGCTGCCGCCGTGCGTTTTTGTTATCGATTTTTTTATATTTTTATAGGTACCTTTAATGTCTTCTCGTAAATGTATTAAAAAACGATGTATGGTACATGGTTGTATGGTAAAACTCCTGACGATTATAAGCCCTCGCGCTGTCAACTCGTTTTAAAAACCTTCTTACCAACCTTGTATCATAAAATTCATAAACTACTATTTCAAATGTCATACATGTAGATAAGATTTCTTTTGTTTACTGGACACAAAGACTTCTATGTATATACAACACTAGACAGGCTGTACAGTACCGAAAAATTGCTCATTAAGTTACGGTGCATGCACCGAAACTCCTATTCCTCTACTGCGAGCGACCGATAGAAACAGTTGATGCGCCGCGAAGGTTGGTTGTGACACAATTTTAGTTTTAAACAGCTCGTCTATGTGATTGAAGTCATTGACTGAAGATCAATAAGAACTTAAGAACGTAGCTTAGCATATTTTTTTTATATTTTAGTATTACCTACTAAATTTTTATTTTATCATTCTCCCTCAAATTGACAACAGACGATAGTTCCATGGTTTATCAAGTCCTCTTGCCCCCGGAACACATAAACAATGATTTTCAATTTCCTCTGTCGACAAAAGCGACCCGAGCTGAATCTTAGTCGAAACCCAATTATTGACAAAGGAACTTGTACTGTGAGCATTTATTGTCTCCTTGCCAATAGTTGTAAAACTAAGGAGACAATCGTCTCCATTTGTACCTATAGCACAGATTACATAATAGCACTAACTCTATATAGCCAAAGATAATATACCTATAAGTACTACTATAGCTAAGGTCATGACAAAAGTGGTATGGTAATGGGTAAGTACTATTTAATTTTGTAAATATCATACTTATTTCTGTTAAGGCTGATAAGTTTAAACAGTTTGGAACGGATGGTAGGAAAATATAGACGACTCAATTTTTTTTTTAATTAAGAAACTGACTTTTAGTATTCCATCCAACAAAAAATATCGATCTACTAATATCACAGAATACATAATAGTACAAGTACTAACACAAGTTTTTAAAATACAAGTTCTTAAAGGTAACATTCTATTTTAGAGTTAAGACATTTTTTCTTTGCTTAAAAATCTCAGAATCCTATGATCTGGGATCTGATAGACAATATCTGCAAGTGAAAGATAAGTTTTTTTGTGCCAGCATCAGTAGCGTTTGACGTCCCGTCCGGTAGAAGTTGCCAAAGTCCGTCCACTGCAAAATTCTACGATTTTGATTCAATTACGACCTTTATAATAGCGACAAACAGACGACTTCAGCTTAAGTTAAATTTAGTTACCTTTAAATTACTAAAAAGATCGGTGGCATGACAGGTAATGAGGTTCAACAGTAGGTAAGGTTTATGTACGCACAGCAGCATATCAAGGTATACACTATACATATCTATAACTACGACACGCTATACAGTGTTAGAAAGAAAGTCACCTTGTCATCATTGGTGGATTTGTTTAGTGTGTGCAAATTTGCCAATGACTGCTTAGCTGTCAAAATTAAGGGCCAATTACTGATCAGCTGTCAAAATATTGACGTTAGTGGGCAACGCCCCTGGCGCATACGTCACCACCCGCCCCGTCTCGCTGCTCGCTTGACGTCATCAGTCAGTCAGTTGACCTCAGTAGACAGTGCTCACAGTTTTTAGTGTCGTGTTGCGGCTAGTAAAGTTTATTTTATAAAAAAAAAAGTTAAAAAATTTACAACAAACTGGAGTATCGGTAAGTAACTTTTTATAGTATTTCTAAGTAAAAAGTGTTAGTCTTTTTAAACAAATCGAGTGAGCGTTGCCGAAATACGGCATTTCATAACAACTTTCAAGTCCTTATTTATAAAAAATAATGAATTTAATGAAACTTCATACACATAAGTAAAATATATTGGTCTCAAAAGTTAATAGAACTAATTTTTGATAAATAGTATAACATCTAGTTAGACAGATTTTAAATTTTCCATAGAAACAGAAATTTCCAATTATCTTTTTTAAATTAAGACATTTCAAAAATGTTCCTTGCTAACTTTTTAAACCTACATATCCTGCTTATGCATATGAAGTTTCATTAAAATCGGTTAATTCATTTCGAAAAATAAGGACTTGAAAATGACGTTTTCGTTATCCTATCTCGAATTTATCGCGTTTCTTTTCAACGGTTTCATAATTATTATTATTATGATCGATAAGTGTAGTCTTAAATAGTTAATTCGCTTTTTAATAACTTGGCATGATAGATATTATGATTACGAGTAGCCATCGAGCTTCACTAAGATCGATAGATTAAATTCTAATTTTACTATTTTTTTCTTAATTTTTTTTTGGTTTTGTTATAACTTTATTATTATTAAATGTTATGTTTTTGCTGTAGAGACGAACCATCTGGCTGCGGCAGTGGGAAGAGGGTCCATCACGATAGCGCTACGAGAAGGCCATAGGTAGATAGTCTGACCCATATTTAAGCACCATATTTAACATAAGAACATCCTCTTCAAATTGATAATGTGAGTAATTATCTTAGTCTCTTACATCTGCCCCCCTAGTCAAAAGTAAAATTTTTGCAATCAAGGATTTGATGTTTTAAAATTCGATGGTAACGAAAACTTTTGTCAATCCAATGCATCTTTCGAAAGCGAAGCAATTACGAAGATTTTTAAATGTAGGTTTGTCAAGGCCTTCTTGTGTGTTTTAAAAAATGTTGCAGCAGTATATAAAATAATTTCATTAGGTTAGGCATAATTAACGTGACCATTCGTCCCGTTTTCGAAAAAAACATCTTTCCAGATGTTTTGACAATCGATAAAGATGAAATAGCTAAGTATATAATTATTTAATTGAGATTTTGCGCTTTCACAATGCTATTTTTATATTAAGATAAATAATTATATTAGAAAAATACTAGAAAATATAGAGCACCTCAGACGGGACTCGAAGCCGCACTTATTATTCTCATTTTTCTTCTTTTAAAATATTATATCGTATCATATCGTATTTAAAATAAAAATAATTCATAAGTAGTTTTTGTTCTCATGACTTGGTAATTATCCAAACATAAGCAGACACCTGTGATTTGATTCTTTGAACTTGCCGCCCATGAAAGAAACAAAAGGCGACGGATTATTTTTTTTTGAGTCTGAGAGCATTCGAATAAGCAAACATTTTTTTTTACTTATCGGTTTAAACTTAAACTAAAACAAAATATGCGAGTCATTGATAATCTAAACATTTTGAACCGTTTATGTTTTGATTCCTTGAAATATTAAATTGTTGATTATTTATGGTGTTGAGATTTTCTTTGTTGATTTTGCATGTTGATATGTAAACCCGGTAAAGTGAAACCTTACCTTAGAAATAAAACTCATTTTTTACGGATTACAGCGCGTATATTGTTAATTCAGGTGTTATTTTAGAATTATTTAGTTTGGATTTATTGGTTTTTTGAATTCCCGACGTTTACTTGCCTTCCTTAACGTGGTTTTACTTGACTATTTAATACTTACAATGTTAACCCGCCTTTTAGCGGTGAAGCCTGCTCACTTGATTTAACACTGATTCACAATACGTAACTTCATTACGTTGAAAAAAAATAGTTTTATATAGTAGTGTGATTGGAAGTGTTTTTGTTTTAGATTTCCGTGGACACTGTGCGGCGGAGATCAAAAGAAGCTAGAAAGAAGCGAAAAAAATGAAATAATGCCGCACCACACAGAGACAAGAAATGGTGGATGAGCTCTTTGGGTCATGAGCATCTTTGTTATTCTAACACGTTTTGATTTAGAGTTTATTTATTTACTAAATCCTGAACATGCACTAATTTTTATCGATGCCGATCTTATAACCTCTGAATGAAAATCGACATTGTGGTGTTAATAACTAACGTGGATTAACGTTTGCCTTATTAAATTTATTTTAAAAATAATACTATTTCATGGTAAATTATAATACTTACTTACTCTTGGCCAACATTAATTCTTGCTTCTCGGCACGGGGCGCACCATTTCATTCTATTATTATTATTTTTTTACATGTTTTTTTTATTTTTTTTTTAGATATATTTGCATAAATAATATCACGTTTTATTTATTCATATTGTTTTCTGTTTAGTTATCAATGTGTGTATTCTATGTTTAAATAAGATAGGAAAAATAAGTATTGTCAAAAGATTTAATCAGTTTTGGACTTAGCTTACGTCATCTTCGCTATCGGTTTTGAAAAAACAAATCACAATCAAAAAGCGACTCACTAAATTAAATAATTACTTATTTTTTTATTTAAAACAACTTATTTATATGACTATGCTTACACATTACGTTTTTATATTATATTCATGATTTCTGATGGTCTACAAATAAGTGCCCACAGGCACACATTTACTAGCGAGCATGACAAAAGTATCGTAAGTCCTTTGACTAGACCGACAATCTACCGCTGTTGTTCATTCAATTATGCTCTTTAAAGGTATGACGATAATGTTCACTTTACGTTTCCAAAATTGTTACAATAGAACAGAACAATGCAACCGTTTTTTTGTTGTTTGTGAATGTTTTGCGTTTAACAACCTACTTTTATTGATTTACTTACCTATTTGCAATATTTGTGTGAATATTTTTTATTAGTCCAGTCCAGCGAGTCATTTTTATTTCTATTATAATTATTAACACTATTTTTATTATTAAATTGTTACATGTTGTTACTTATACAATACTAAAAAAAATACGACTCGCTCCAGATCATATTTTCGGACGGGAATCGAACCCGAGACCTTTGGATGTCGGTCCAATGCTCTGAACGCTGAGGTACCGAGTCACTATCTTTTTAGATATTTTGACAATTGATTAAAATAAAACAGCTATATAATTTTTAAATTTGAGATTTTTCAAAAGATAAAATTAGAGATAAATTTTTTTGAAAGATATTTCAATTGAATGTTGAATTCAGTTGAATTGCATTGATGAATTAACGCTGGCTTGCAGCGTAAGAGTGGAATATACTAGAAGCAATTCGACGATGCCACTAGTGACTCGGTAGCTCAGCGATCAGGGCATTGGATCGGACATCCAAAGGTCTCGGGTTCGATTCCCGTCCAAAAATATGATCTGGAGCGAGTCGTATTTTTTTTGTTTATTATTTGGTATTGTATAAAAATAGCTTTGGGAATACTAAAATCTCAAATTTAAAAATGTTGTTGCTTCCTCAAAAAGTTGATTTTATTTACCCAGATTTTTAAATCTTAGTCGATATACTACCTACCTACCAACTGTAGAATCAGAAACATTGATAAAACAAGAAAAAAGTCGTTTTGTTAGTTCTTTCGTTATAATTGATTTAATAGAAAAAGGTTTTATTGTGATAGTAATAATAAATTATTTAATTTCCGTATAAACGTAAGTGTTTTATTTCCCATTTACTACCTACACGATATAGGGTATGATCAAGCAAGACATTCAAGAAAAATACCGAATTGTAAGCCTTATCTTGCATATTGTAATAATAGATTTAAGTGTATGGAAATAAATAAAATAAATAAATAAATTATCACTTGAAAGACGCGCAGCGTATTATTTCGATTTTATGCATTACCTATTGACAGTGAACAATTTTATGATGTGTATTGTCTTGCTTGACCTTGACCGACAAAGCTGCAAAAGGGTGAACGTCAGGATGGCTGGTTGTCTGCATCGGTTCGCGTCAAGCTGGTGACCAAAAATTGTTACCTATTGGTTACTATTTGCTACCTACAGTCAGTTAATTGCTACCTAACTATAAACCAAAATAAACGGATTGCAAAATGTCCAGCCATTCTGATATCAAGATGGCTGGTCCACTCCCCGTTTGTGTAAACTATACAAATTCTTGTTATTATTTCTTCTTTACTTCAGTAATTGCTACCTGATTGCTACCCTCACGTTGAACAATGTCTACCTTGTAGCTGTAACAAGTAAAAAGTTAAATCATTTGAAAATTTTACAGGGAATGGACTAAGGGTATTGAAATAAGCTAAAACGATTACAACAATGTTTTATTGAAATACATTTTTATATGAAATAATATCTATTTACTAAAGTCATCCTGATATCAGAATGGTTGGACATTTTACAATCCCTTTATTTTGGTTTATAATTAGGTAGCAATTAACTGACTGTAGGTAGCAATTTTTGGTCACCAGCTTGACGCGAACCGATGCAGACAACCAGCCATCCTGACGCTCACGCAAAAGGCTCGTAGAATTCGTTTCACTCGCATGCAAAACCAAATATTATCTTCACTTTGTTAGTTTTAACTTAGCCTAAACATAATATATTTTTATTCATTTTAGTGGCACTACTTAGCTTAGTGTTCAATCAGTCCGTTACATAAAAGTTTTGTAACATTAGAGAGTTCTAGTTGTGAAATTAAGATTATGGAAAAAGCTCCTTTAAAATTCTTCACAAACAGTTAATTTTGTAGATCACAGATAAGCAACATTTTCCTTAAAATAATGAAAGATATATTTTATATCTTATTTGCCTCTTATCAAAGTCAATAAGTCAAATTTTTTTATTGAAATAAATTTAGAACTTAATGCTTTTGCATTGTCTATATTTTCCTACCATTCGTTAGTGAGTTTTTTTTATTTTTTTTGTGTAAATCATAAATTAAACACTATTTTAAATACTAAGATAATTAACGTAAGTATTTCCTCATTTAAAAGCTCGTTTACTATTCCAGCATACTTAAGTAAATCATTACAAAATTAATAAAATAAGCAAACGTCACAGACAGTCATTTTTAGTTCCCGTCTCGTTAAATACACAATTAGGTTAGTAAATCGGCGATGAGCATGTTTGAAATACAGTGTTCAATACAAATTTCTTTTGCACGGCAAACTCATTGAATCAGCAGCCGCGCCCGACGCACACTACTATAATCTATTTAAATAAACTAGAAGCGCATGACGCACACATGCACAGTCGGTCGAGCACCACGACTTAGTCGAGACGGAATTACGAAAACACTATTTGTCTCATGCGACCGATTCTCCCTGTTCATTCGCATTCGGGTTCAAGGTCAAAGTGTATACACTTGATGTGCTGCCCACTGTACATAAATAAATGTGTCAGAAAAAAACCTAAACCTACTATGAATTAGAGGTTGTAGTTAATAGTTTATTTATTAAAGACATTTTATATTTTTATTTATTAAAAGGGTTTTTTATGATACCTACGCTATTAGGTACCAAATTCCTCTAAGGTGCTTGTCGTAGCTTCTGCGCTTATACACTAAGCGCTATCTTAGCCAGCCTATCTTCGTATTTGGTAAGTAAATTAGAGCTAGCCCCAAGTTCGGTGCTGGAATAATATTGGAAGTGATACAGTACAGGCATGTATTATGTCGTCGGATCCGATTGATAGGCTGTAGGACAATAACGTAGCCCAATTAGAGCAGGCGTAGGGCTTTATGACAATACCGATGTGTATGTGAACCTTAATAGGTTTCATGCTCAACGTAGTGGCACCAATGGTGAACAAGGCACAGGAATTGGACGCTTCCCCTGTGTGGCTGTGATAACTAAAAACACCAGTTGTTACTTTTGTAAAGTATCTTAAAAATTCTTGCTCACTAAAAGATAAATGCCTTTAAAACTGTAGGTATAAGTACATACAATACACCGAAGTATCGTAAGACATTTTAATTTTGTTTAGTGGAGTATAGATATTAACTAGCTAGCATGACGCAAAATGAGGAATTCATTCAAAAAAATATAAGATACAATTTCATTTCTTTTCAACGGAGTACTTAAATCCTTATTAGGTAGGTACTTACTTTATTTTGGTCTTGTCTATGTAAGTGCAATTCTTTTTATAAAACAATTTCCTAAGCATCATTTAAAGTTGTCACTGCATTGCAATACACCTACCTACTGAATGGCGAACACCAAGTCTATTACAATGGCGGTGACAGAACTTACAAAAGTGATTGCAATCTGCAAGCAGGCGGTTCATATTGCGAGCGGCACAACAATGGCCCAAGTTTCACAATTTGTGGCGGCGTGCAAGAAAATCGATGGCCACCAACTTCCTAACTATTGGCTGCTACGATTTATTGGCCACT